>CM061064.1:25531570-28017264 GCA_030762895.1 Sophora flavescens | reverse complement strand
AAAGATTTTTGTGCTGTCAATGGTTTCAAAGTTGTCTTCAATGTTCCAAATTTAAATGCTACTTTTTTTTTTAATGTAAACAAGTAGTTTGTTAGTGCTGTTTACATGGACACCGTATGTGAAGCCTGACTCTCTTTACTTTTGTTATTTTCATGGTTGACTTGGTTGTAAGTGACATGTTTTTGTAGTAACTTTTTTGAAACTGATGGAATGAACAAGTCTTTTGCATCTAATTTGTGGTAACTTTATTGAATACTCCAAATGTTTTTGTTGCCTTTTGTGTCTAATTTGTTATTTGTTGTGCTTCACTTTAGTTCATATTCACTAATGGGTTGTAAAAGGATAAAAGCAGATTTATAAGCATCCAGAAGGTTAACTTTTCACTTTTATAAGCAGATTTATAAGCATCCAGAAGTCTGGTACAAGAGTGTTCCGAAACAAGCTACTTTTAACATTTTCTTCGTATGAGTCCAAATTTACCTCAATATAATAGATAAAGCTATACTTATTAAAACATTTACCTGGATATGTATGCAACAAATATTACTTAATAATGTAAATCTAAAACCAACTATTACATTATGGTCACAAGAAACCACCTTTTTTGCCATTCGAGAACTGTGCATGAAAAAGACTAACCATCATAGAAAAAACAAATGTCAGGGGAGGTACTTCCTCATTACCTACCATGTCCAGATCGAGCATGAAAAAACCAAAAAGAATCTCATTGTCACCATTGTCTCCTGGTAGATGCTTTGTATCAACATCTTTCATTTTGGAGCTCATAACTCTGCTCTTAATACGAATATCATGTGCATTTTTACTTATGTTTCCAATCTGCATGCAGGGAACGTAAGAGTTGATAATTGGTTAGCTGATTCTAATGCCAACACTAATGTTCTAAGCCAAAAAAATAGCATGGATATGTACCTAAGTTTGCTCAACTATATATTTATTATACACAAAATGAATTGCAGAACAGAATTAACCACTTTGGGTATGTCTCTTCAAATTTTCCTTTATCTTACACTATTAACATGCTGTCATTTTATTTAAATACCTATACAAACACTATAACAGCAACGATTATCACGGGCAAAAACACCGGTGAAAAGATTGTGTTTCCACGAATGGATTTGGTACCTTCTAATCCTGTAATCCCATTTAAATTTCAAAGAAGACAGTTTCCCATTTGTCTAAGTTTTGCAATGACAATAAACAAGAGTCAAGGTCAATTACTTTCTAAGGTAGGATTATATCTTCCAATGTCTGTTTTTACACATGATCAACTATATGTTATTGTATCTAGAGTAAAATCAAGATCAGGGTTCAAAGTTTTGATATTGGATGATGATCAAACTGTATGCACATCGACTTAGAATGTTGTCTATAAGGAAGTTTTTAAGAATCTGTAGAAGTCTACTCCATCAGGTTCACACTTTTCTTTCCCCTCATTATTAACCTGATAAATGATAATTGGATGATTCATGCTATTTCGAACAAACATTTCTCCCTGCGTTTTGATTAAGGCCATTAATTTGTCCACCTTTAGAATTTATGTATGACTTTTGTACCTTGCTAGATTTTTCTCACCTGTTGCATATTTATTTGACTTATTTGTTGTTTCTTCTCATTGTCCAATGAAGCTTCTTTTGGTATATTCCAAACTTTACCATATGGTATTCTTATGTAAGCCTAGATTTAATGAACATTTCTCTATTATATATAGGTTTGTTGACAATATTTTTCAAATCTACATGGTAGCTGTTTTTGAGTTCAAGTGAAATGTCATCCAGCTGGTCCACGTTGAATACATTAATTATAACAAGTAAATATTTTGATGATAGGATCAGAATGTTGATAGCTGCATCACTTCAAAATTGACAGGTAATGCCCAAGTAAACTTCAATAGCCCTACTCCTTACTTATGTATTATTTACAATATAAATCACCTATCCTCTTATTGTTATATTTTTTATTTGCAGATTTATAAGAATATCACAACATTATCATAAGCATGTTTACAATGTCAATGGAATACAATTCTCTATCATGTCCAGAATTATTATTTTTTTTTTACAAAATGTCCAGAAATTGTTGTAATCCCTATAGTTCTTTTTTGGATATACACAGTGAAAACTAATTTGTTGTCATCATTATACTTCATGTTTTAATATTGTTGTCCAAACTCTTATTCCAATTTATCGTCCACGTATACATACCACCTACACTTCATGCATTACTAGTATTTATTCATAGGACATTGCTTTATAAACATTAACATTTTTCAACGATTCTATTCTTATTTTTCTAAAACAAAATTTTCTCCGTACATAGATACCAGTGAGCTCTTATTTAATAAACGCTTGTCAAAGAAGTTCGTAATTAAGCTGTATATTTCAAACGTACCCCAAATACATAAGCCAAAGAATTTTGGCGGGTGATCAGCACACTGAATACGACAAAATACAATTTTTAAAAGGTGAAAATAGAAACTGAAATATCAAGTAAAAGTTGGAAATAGACCTCACTGAGAGAGACTGCCCTTTTCTTTTACCATTTCTTTTTATTGTATATATAGACCCTAATTCCAGGGAAACTATATAAGTGGTAGAATGAAATATGGGCTTGAAAGAAAGAGGCCCATTACGGTAACTGACATACAACCCAGCTGCTTCCAATGATCCATGAAGGGAGCCCATATCTTCACGTGAAATCACAAACGTCTCTTTCCATACGTGACTCGGGCATGAAAGCCCAACTTTATTCATGTGACAAAATCCAAATACGTGTTAGCTTATCCAAATTTAAGGTTCAGTTTCTTTTCCCGTGCATGCAAAAATTAAATACTATATTTTCTCTCCACTCAAAATAAAAAACGCACAGGACAGAGAAAGAGAGAGAGAGGTGTGTAATTAGGGCATAAGCATAAGGGCAAAATATAAATACACAACTACAAATCATCACAACAAATAGGAAGCGATTTCGGAATCGATTTGTCGGATAGGAAGGCATTCATTCGGGAACAGGTCGACCTGTTCCTTCAGACCGAGCACAACCAATCATCACAACAACCAGAACAAGAAGAAGAAGAAGAAGACGAAGCGGTTAAATCCGAACAAAGCCAAGGCTCTAATTCCAAGGAAGAAACGGCAGAAGAAGAAGAAGAAGAAAACGACGACGTTGATGACGGAGAAGAAGACAAACCGAAGTGTTCCAGGAACGGGAAGAAGAATAAAGGACGGTTAGTTACTTTCTGCTTATTCACGATTCATTCCATTTCGTTCCCATTAAAATAATAATAATAATAATAATAATTGCATTTCTCATTCAAATTACTTGATTCTGCATATTGTGGGGTTACATCAGATTTGATTATCTGACAGTTACCCGGTTATTCCCTTAACGCCATATATCTGGGAGCATAGTTTCCTTACCATTTTGCAATCAATCAGTGATTTTTATTTTTATCTTTCTGATTTTTATCTATTTTTTTTAGCTGGCATTCTTTCTCCATTGATATATGATGATAATAACTCACGCACATGGGTTTAAGTTATTTTGATTAATTGGGGTCCACTCGGAGACTATGCTATGCTATCCTGCTCTCTGTTGGTGTTTTCTTAAAAAAACAAATTTGTGTGCTTTTCAAGTTAGTCATAACAAGGTTATGTTACTTGCCTTGCAGTTCACATGAAGAGATAAAGTGTTTTCAGGTTTAACTTTTCATTATTCTTTGCTTTGCCCAACAATTAAATCTTGTCATGCTTTCTTGTACGCCAATGTCAATCACAGATGATGGTTTAATTTTTATGGCTTTGTAAAGATTGTAATCAGTCATCTTCATAAACTTTAGACAACTTGCATCTTTTCTGTAATAACACTGCTATCAGAGTAGCATATCTGTTCTCTGAATATAATGGTTCATTTGGGGGGTTGGTTTTCTGATTTCTCCCCCGCCCCGCCATTTTATAATTGTTGCTGTGTTAAGTGGATTTTTCTGTCATGTGAGTGTTTGACTTGTTTCCATGGATGTAGGCACTAGACAGTTTGGTGAACAACATTAGTAAAATGCTAATACTTATATACTTGCATGATTGCCTGCAGGAGAATTGCTCCAGAGGTGGCCTTTTTAAGTTAGAGAACCTCCAAGTTAAACTCCCTCCCTGCTTCAAACAATAAATTAACAACAAAACATGAAAAACATTTTTCATATTTTTTGTTATATTTACATGTTTCTGATCTCCCAAAATTTTGTGAAGCTAACATGATCTGTAAGCTGAGCCCACTTTATCCAGACCATTGATCTCGTTTTCGTTAGTCCGATAATACAAGATATATTGACTTAAACTGCAGGTTGATGCAGTGTTCTTGCTTGGACTTTTATCTGTAAACAACTACTAACTTGTATAACTGCAAAGCCACAAGGGTAAACCACTCTCAAAAGGATTCTAAATCATTCGTAAAATTTTCTCTAATGCAAGAGTTAAGATTCTGATTCTTCTTATGATGCCACATGTAGAGAGAGAGAGCGCAACCAGGCAACAACAATCAGAGAAACCAAAGAGAACTAAAAGATTTATGCTTAGATTGCAGCTTTGAGGAAAATCTATTTGAAATTTATGATTCATCCCAAACTTCCAACTACAAAACTGATGGTTTACTTTACTTCATTTTTATCTATCTTAATATATTAATTAGATTATACCTGTTAATAAATAACAACAAACTGTCCATTGCAACTGCACAGACAATCAGCCTAAAGTTCATATTTGGTTGAAAATAGACTCCGCCTATTGTTTTTGTCAGACTTCCTTGAGTTCTTTGAACACATCATGACTATCATACATTCATGGGGTGAAATTGTTTGTGCCTCTTTGTTTCTACCCTGTTTGGCAAAAATGGATAGAAGGAAAGGAAAAAAATTTCGCACAAAGGTTGCGAAAGAGTTACGAGATATCCAATATAATCAAACTTCTACATTTTGCATGAAACCAATAGACATTAGAGGAGTTTTCTTCTCTTCTGGGCACCCATAGAAACCTTACACAACAATCATTTTGTAAAAAAAACTGTCTTGTTTATGTACCTTTACATCTAAGTAATGGATTAAATATGTACAAGTACCTAGTTGTAAATATTTTCCATCGTAGGAAGCCCTTGTTTTAACAGCTGCTGTTTCATCTTGTACTTCAGATCTAACAAATTAGGTAATGAGGTAGTAAAGAAAAGAAGTGGTGGTTTTTGCAAAATATGTAGCCTATCCCCGCAACTTCAGGAATTCATTGGAGCACCGTAAATGGCCAGGACAGAGGTATACTTTCTTTCTTTCTTTTTCCGGGGTGAAAAAAATGGTAGTAAGGAGATACCTAGAATTTCTTTAAAAGCGAGTATATGATGTGAATCATGTGATTTTGTTTCTGGACTTATAGCAACTATTTATAATGTTATTGGCCTTAGGTTGTGAAGCAATTATAGGCCTATATCAGGGAGAAAAATTTGCAAGACACGAACAATAGGCGGAATATAATTTGCGATGAAGCAATCGCGTGCCCTTTTAATGTCGATTCCATTAACATGTTCCAAATGAATAAAGTATTGTCAAAGCATATCTGGCCATTGGATTCAGATGATGGTATGCTCCTGCAACCTTGCCCTTATCAATTTTTATGTTGTATCCAAATAAGATTTTGGATATTCTTTTAGATTGTTATTTTTCATTATATTTATTTGACAAAATACCTGATCCTTTTTTTAAATTTCAGTGTCGCCTTCTTGTTATTTTAGGGGTATTTTCCTTGAAAATGTGAAGTTTTCTTTTCAACGATTCTTGTAAAAGTATTTTTGGGTCCTCCTATTAAGCATGATAAAATTATACTACCCTTTACATGTTGCATCGTGAAAGAACTTCTACTGATTTATAATATATTAGCTATTATACTGAATGTTAACTTTTATTTCATGACACTGCAGACTTGAACTTCTCTGTTCTATTCTCTAGTCATTTTTTTGCTGACAATTTAGAAAATATTGTTTAAACTTCATCTCTTGATACAGTTGTCCAGGTGAAGTCAGCACCAAAGGAAAAGCAGAAGAAGCAAGAGAGAGAAGATGGTATGATTGATGAATTTGGTTAATATTTTACATCATTTGTCTTCCTTATCAGAGTCCCTCCTTTACCAATTATAAATTCTTGCTCCTGTAGATTTTTATCTGTTTACTTTGTTACTTTCATTTTTATTTTAATTGTGCAGAGTATTTTTTTGTTTTTGATGAAAGAAAAAATATTTGCACATTTATTTATGTCAGAAATCATTGATGCAAATGGACAAACTCCCCTCATTTTTTATTTTATTTTGGGTGGGGGGTGTTGGGGGGGAGGGGATTAATGGTATGTGGTCGTAGTTTTTCTATAATTCCTCATACAAGTATTGCAAATAATAAATATAGCCAATTGCTTAGAGCATGCTCGCTGCATATTTAACCTACCTTTATGGCAGATCTGGATGAGCCAAAAAGAAAGGAAAAACGGCAGAAGGGAGGGAAATCAGGTTTTCTTGCTCCTCTTCAGCTATCTGATGCCCTTGTTAACTTCCTTGGTACTGGAGAAAGTGAGTTATCAAGAGCTGAGGTCATAAAAAGAATGTGGGATTACATAAAAGGAAACAACCTTCAGGTATATAATTGCTCTAATTTGTCCTCCAGGCATATATATTACTTAAATAAAGTCAGAGAATTTGATAATTTCTTCAATGGATGCACTCAGTTGGAGTGAAAGTGGGAGGAGTTGAGGGAGAAAAGATGAAATTTAATATGCACAAACTATGTATCATATTTAAATAAATTGTGAATTTTCACCTGTTTCCCCTCCACTCTTCTGGTTTTACACAAGGTAATGCACATGCTAACTTGCTGTAGGTTTCATGTTAGATTGTCAACCTACCACAACCAGTCCCCTTCTTTACTGAATTTGAGTTAAGACCATCTATGTAGAGAAATTATAAGAGACTGAAAGTTAAAATTAATCTAAATAATGTTATTTAGATTGCTTTCATTGATCAATTATTATTATGATGATGGTTTTTGCTTAACCAGTATGTTGTACACTATTCTGTCCAATAAATTCATTGGCCGGAACTTCTATTCTGGATTATGTGGTTCATGATGCTGATGCTAGATTCATCTTTTACTTTTTTCATCATTAAAATTAATTGTGATTTACACTTAACTGAGGGGCAAGCTCATTCATTTAGAAAAGAAAAATCCTATCACTTATCTTTTGAAGCATTTCTGAAGACATGGTTTATGTACCACACAACTGTTAGTTGAGTTATGTATTGCCTACCTTTAAGTTTCATACCTGGATTGTGCATGGCTTTATTGTGTTGGTACATGCTGGCTAACACACTAGTTAAATTTCTGATTGCTTTGGTGAAGGATCCTTCGGACAAGAGGAAAATATTATGTGACGAGAAGTCAAAGAACTCTTTGATGTAGACACCTTCACCGGCTTCACTGTTACAAAGTCGTTGGCTCCTCATTTTATAAAGGCAGGGCAGTGAATTGCTTGCACACTGTTGTTTGGTCAAGCATGGGGAAATTGGGGAATTTTGTTTATCAAACTTAGTTTTTGAAGGTCTTCTTTATGTATCTTTTTGGCATGTCCCACCAACAGGAGAAATAGATAGTAAAATAACAGATTTTCAGTAAATTTTTTTAAAGAATTTAATGTCGCATGACCTTTTTATTTATTTATTTATTTTTAATATCCTGTTTCCACACTTGGCTGTTGAAAATTTTGTATATTTCTAGTTCCTGAAGCTGCAAGGAGAATGCTGAGTCATACTCAACTGAACAATGGGCGCTGGCTTGAATACTCCTTGGTGCAAGTTTCCATTCCATACTCCAGGGGTATAATAGGTATCTCAGTAAAAAAAAAACAGAAAAAACAAAACAGCGGTGCTTCTCCTCCATTATCCCAAGTTTCCGCTTTGGCTTAATCCCAAAGTCCCACCCCACCACCAAGCCGTCGCCGCCACCATCCCGCCTTAGTGGCTGACAATGACACCATGTTTCATCTCCGATCGTCTTTTTCGGTTCTCTCTCTCCGGGTCAAGGGGGCAGAAGCGGAATCGCCGCTTGCCAACAAAGACGAAGCGGCGGCGACATCGGAGTACTTGGTTGGGATTTTGTCTCGTCTCTGTCGCTTCCCTCTCTCCTCTGCCCTCTCCACCCCCAGCCATCCTCCGCTGCCAATAAAGGTGAAAAAATGGGAGGGGAGTGAGAGAGAACCAGATGCGGTCCAGATCTGAACTCCTTCGCTCCACAGCCTCGGACCACCACGTTCTCCAGCAACCGTCGCAAGTTGCGATGATCGGTCGTCGTACCGCCATGGGATGGCAGCTCTACAGCCATAGGGCAGAGGAGGAGGATACAGAAAAATTCTTTAAAATATAATTTTTCATTAAACAAATTATTATTTCTATAATACTCATCTTGCCCTTTTTAATTTTAATCGTTGGAATATCATAGTATTAAATCTACGGTTGAAACTCAAGGAGGATGGATCCTCACTCTACACAATGGAGCATTCTAGACAACGCCTACAGATGTACAGCAATATATTACGAAAGCAAAAATGTTATTGTATTTTGATCGACTTAAAATCTAAATTTTGCACTCTACATAGGGAACCCTTATAACTGTTATTCTATCGGAAGTTGAATAATAAAAGCCATCGAATTCGTGATCATGACCGAGGGGTCAATCCCCTCCAGGCTTGGTTGGCTCTATGTATTATTTAGGGTGAGGAACATTGAACGACCGTTCCATTTTAAGCCTTAACTTCATATAGTAAAAGTTTCTCAATATTGAAGAGCTGTTCACTCAGCTCTTGGATTCCTTCATCTTGGACATGGTTTGCTTGTCCTCTCCCGACTCACATTTCTTTTGACAACTGGTAGTTGTTCTATAGCTGCATGCCTGCATGCAGTGGAAATTTGTTTAGTGGGGGCAAAATAAATCTATAAATATTTTTATAAAAGGAAAATATTACAAACTATTATAAAGTATATAATCTCATGAAAAAAAGTCCAACATACCTAAGCTTTTACAAATTACATTAATTGTCCTTTAAGCATGTTCATATTTTGAAAATGTTAAATGATTTTTTTCATTTTGAACACCGTAAAAAATCTCTCTATATATGTAACCAAACAACCATTCATCACCCATATAATTATGCATTCCAATATTTTTCAAAAAATCATCGCAGAGAAACATCTTTCAACTATTGCGGTTGTCATATACAAAATCAAAGCTAACTTCAGAATTAAATATACCATTGGATGCGGAATGTGTTTTCTAGTTTTCACCATTGGATTTAATCGTGCCATACAAGGATATATAGTGGGAACAAACCAAAGAATAATAGGTAAGAGGTGGTAAAGTACTACTCAGATTTCAAAATATTTGAAAACCCTCCCTGGACAAAGAGTACTAATTTATTCTCTCTTTTATTTCTAATGACTTTTTTATATGGATTTAATTGATATGCATTATCAGCGTAAAGATATTTTACATTCTCAACCAATCATAAATTAACAAAGTATTAAAAATAATTGACTATTATCATGATTACTTAAGTCACTCATATCATGATTTATGATTGGTTCACAATATAAAAAAATTTATATTGACAATATATATCAATTTAACTCTTTATATTCATTCAAAGAAATTTATCTTATAGGGGCAACATCTATTTTTTTTTTTGTGGGGGCAAAAAATAATATTATTAAACATGTTCGTGTTAAAAAATTGCTTTGTGGGGGCAATTGCCCCCCACCCCTGTATAATCTGTAGTAGAATATTCAAAGTTCAAACCTAAGCCATCCGATTGTTATGAGCGGAAGAACAATTAAACGAGCCAACCCCTCATCAAAGTAAACCTTTTGTATTCTATTTGAATATGCAATTTATCATCTTCTACATTATTAAAATTGACAATAAAATTCTATGCTGAATAGAATACATTAAACAAATTAAAGGGGTATAAATTTTACTAGAGATTCGTTTGTTATAAATTATAAATGAGTTTTCTTGCCCCTAAATTGTACAGCCGTCTTAGCTCAGCTGGTAGAGCGCGTGGCTTTTAACCACGTGGTCGTGGGTTCGATTCCCACAAACGGTGCTTATATATTTTTTACGTTCGCGCTTTGAAACGTATTGCAGTGTTTGGCTTCTTTCAGGTGTATAAGCGTAAAATAAGCTCAGGTCGCAGATCCAAACTGCATGAGATTATTTAAACATTTTTTGTAAATCAAAAAAAAGAATTTATTTTTAGATTACCTCTTTGTGGTGGACTCGGGGTATCTTTTATTGAATATTTTGTAAGCGTCTCTCTCTTTTTTATAACCGAAGATAAGGATTATCAAGAAACTGTCTATAGATTCTAACAGATATAACACACACACTCGTCTCTTTTATTTTATTTGATAAATGTATTAACAAATAAAGATATAGTAAAAAAATATTTGTTTGTATATCAAAAAAAATTGTTGTTTCAAAATTATAAAAATTTGATTTCAATGTACTATCAATATAAAAGTAATTTATATTGTCAAGCTTCATCATATAATAAACAGAGTTTAACTTCTTCTTCTCACGATCGCCCAATGGCATTTTGACAAATTTATTTTATTATTGTTTCTTTTTCTTAATTATTAAATTAAAAATACAAATATCAAAATATTAGTAAATGTTAGTATAAAACATTTTATACTGACAGTGATACTACTTTAATCCTAATAAAAATGTTTGACTATCATATTAGTTACTTTTAAGAGTCATATATATAATGATTTATGATTCATTGGTGACGTAAAAATTTACACATTGTGTAAAATGAACAAAATTAGTAAAAGCTATAAATAAAAAGAAAGGGAAATATTACACAAACATCTGATGTTAGTACCATTTTAGTTATAAATAGTTGATCCCCGAAAATCATAAAATCTTAACTGATACATAATTTCTCATGAACAATGCTATTAGGTACGAATAGTTACCATGCGAATCTTGTGACGAATTACGTGACACACAGCCAGACCTTTATTTCGAATTATTTTGAAGTCAAAAACAAAAGAATAACAACCAACGATTATTATGATTTGGTAACGAATTCGTTTCATACCATCCATCATTTCTGATTTCTCATAGGGGTATTCATGGAACGGAATTGTCTAGACTAAAACTTGACCCGAATTGTTGAGTAGGTCATTTGCTTTGACCTGAGTTAGTAAAAGCTATAAATAAAAAGAAATGGAAATATTACACAAACATCAAATGCACCATTTTAGTTATAGATAGTTGATCCACGAAAATCATAAAATCTTAACTGATACATAATTTTTCATAGGGGTATTCATGGAATGAAATTGTCTCGACTTGAACTTGACCCGATTTTTTTACTGGGTCATTTGCTTCGACCTGAACAGTAACCGCTCATGCTTCAGTAATGCTTAGGATGAAATCGGGTCAACCTGATATGTTAGCCTAATGTATAAGTTAGAACGTTATGCATAACTAAATTATAATATTAAAGAAGTAAGAAACTAAAATCAAGTTATATTTAACAATATATATTTTAAAATAAATGATATCAATATAAATATATTATCATGTTATGAATTTTTTTTTAATTTAGGTTAATAAATCTTATTATCAATACCTAATTATAAAAAAAAGTTATTAAGTTGTAAAAGAATATGAAACGTCGAGTTGAGTTAAGATAACTCGATCCCGTAAACACACAGAGAGTCTGATTTCAAAAATCTGAACCTATCACAATTGACTTTTAAGTCTCAATGGGTCAGTCGGAGACTCCTAGGGGTCTTGAACACCCTCACAATGAAATGTGAAAGCATGATCTTATCATAGCTCCTTAGAATTAATTCTTTGTCAACCAAATAAGAAATGAAAAAAAAAGGTGGCTCAATGTTTCTTATTAAAAAATCATTATAAAAATGCCATCGTGTTGTTTTTTAAGTTTTCCTGTAGAAATCTTTAAAAATAGTAAATATAATGAAAATAGTGTGACATTTTCATAATTATTTTTCGAAACAGAAAATGAAAGCAAATCAAACAGATCCTGAAATACTCTCTCTAAATGTTATTTTAAAATATCAATGGATATTTATCACACTTTTTAATATTTTTGGTTTGGAATTGATAGTAATTAAGGCCTTTGGCTCCCAAATGGGTCCACGGTGTTAAGGTTCTTCGCTCCCCTGACAATGTGATCTGTGGAATTCGAACTTAAGTCTTCCCCACAAGCTCATGCACAACCAACCGAGTCACACAATTGAGTATCACACTTTTTAATATAATCATAGACAATTAAATATAGGAGTTTTTCTATCTTTTCAATATTTATGATACAGCTATTTTTAGTAAAAGTAATTAGACTAAATAGTATAATTTATTACTATTAATTAATGTTATTTAATACATTTCTGATTATTAACCGAGGATCTTAAATGGATTTGATGCATTGTCGATAAAATCCGGATTTCATCGAAACTACTTAGTATTAATGTAACATCCTGATTTTTGCTGTTTTCTTTATTGATAAACAGATATTTGTTTATCGATAAAGAAAACAACATAAATCGTCGGGGTGTTACAATTACTTTTTGGAGAAGGATATTCGTTAAAAAAAAAAAAGGTTTTTATTGAGAATTGATGTATTTAATATTTGAAAAAGTGAGATATAATTTTCCAATGAAAACTTGCATTACTGAATTCCTTTACGAGTGACATTAGTTAGCACGACCCTTACTTTTTATCAAAAGAAATAAAAAATAATCTCTCTCTGTACGATTTTTTTGATGAACATATGTGAATTTTGTTTGGGTACTCTTTGTCCGTTACTATAAAATATTAATGAATATTTATTATATTTTTTTAACAATACCCTTAAATAACTATAATAGAAGGATTATTATTTAATTAACAGTTTTAATACATGTTTTAAGTTTAATAAAAAATCTCAAACAATTGTTATTTTAATATGAACATAGTAATTGAGATAATGAAGTGAATTCTCAAATTCGTCCCTGAAAAAAAATATGCTCTCTTATTTAGTTTCTAAAAAATTTTAAAAACTCAACTTGGTCCCTAGAATATGAAATGTAGATTAAATTAGTCAGTTTTACGACAAATTTCATGGACAATCCTTATAAGGAATTATCCTTGTCGGTGTTTAAAATTTTTAAGAATTAAGTTAAAAATATTTTTTTTTTAAAATCAAACATGTCTCTATAAATTTTTTGTTGAAAAATAAAATAGGACCTTTATACAAGGAGAAATGTCCGTGAAATAGAATGTCAAACATTGGATGCAGTAAAAGTTCTGTTAATTTTTATATATATAAGCCCGCATATTTGGTAGATAATAGTGTGTTATTAGGATTCCACTCATAACGTATATATGGAAGAAAAAATAACTTTATTGAGTAAGGCAAAACTCATTTAAGTGTTATCCACGTTTCAAAAGAGATTAATCTTTTGCTATCAACTAAAGGATGTCTTTGATGAAAAAAAATCCATTAATTTGCGGTTTCCACACTGTTTCTTCAATTTTCTTTTGTTTGTTGAAAGTTGTACATTTAATAATGTTTTTATTTGTTAAAAAAAACGATGTTTTTATTGGGGTGACGATAAAAAAAATATACAATTTTGACGAAAGTGATAATAGTAATGTTGATAATATATATATATATATATATATATATATATATATATATTTATATATAAATTTTCTATTATATCTCATGTTTTTTAAAGGGTAGTTTTAGAAAATAAAGTGTAACTTATGAAGAAAAGGAAATATATTAAAAAAAAAATTACATTGCTAGGCTGCTAGCACTAATCCAGAAAATATTTTCACGCAAGGAATTAATAATAAAATGGGCTTTATTTTTCCCACCAACCCAAACTCATCCTCCCACCTCTTCTATTAAAAAAAAATCATCACTTGCCCTAAATAACCCTAGCCCCACCCACCCCAAACCTCTGGCTCCCATCGTCCTCACCCACTTTTCTTCCCCACGAGCTCCAGGACAATTTGGCAGAAATTGCAATTTGCATATGTTAAAAAAGTTCCACGAAACTACTTCTCAAGTAAACACATGGAAACTACTTCCACTACAATTTCCGCATGTTAAAAAAATTTAGCGCACACACGCGGAAACTCCAATTTAACACAAACATAAATTGTTTAGTTTGATTAGTTTCCGTGTGGGTGGTGTTGAGGGAGGCCATCAGGATGGTCTTGAATTGAAGGGTAGGGTAGCTTGCTAAAAGAGAGAGCTTCGATGTCACCGAATCGCAGGGGCAACAGGCGGTGGAGCCCAACACGGTCGATGCAGGCGGCGTGGGTCGCACGGTTACTGCCCTGGTTCACACGTTGTTGTCGCTGATAAAATTGAGGGGTATTTTAGAGAAGAAACTTAAAAAAAAAAAATTGAGGGAGGGAGGTGGAGGATTGATCAATGGGGTATTAAAATCAAGGTCCTGATAAAATACATCTCGCCGCGTAAGTACGGAATCCAAAGATTGCCATACGCCCATCCATAACCACTACAGAAATATATTTTTTTCATAATTATCTTCCTTCCTCGAATGCCGCCGTTCTAGGTTTGGGACTTTCTTCTTATTATTATTTTTTTGAGCAAATTTTAATTTTCACCAAAGTCAAAATTTATATTTATTTTTGATTTACTTTTTTTAACAAAACAAATATTTTTTTAAATTAAACAAAATTAAAAATAAAATAAAAAAAGTGAATTGTTTGTACGACTCATTTGGACGAGTTAGAGTGATAAAGGAAACGAGCGGGACAAAGACGCAATTACTCGAACACTGGCAGCAAATCTTTTAGTATTGAATCTAAATTTTCCTTTTCTTCATATATATATATATATATATGAATCTCTATCCTCTTCTTTATATACGTCTTCCCTATCACCTCTCTATCGGGTTATGCCAGTTTCACAATCAAACACACTTTGTGATTTGTGAGAGTAAAACAAAAATATGGACTCAAGCTTAGATTCGAGTTTGACCGTTGTCCCCAAAACCATTTCAATGTTTCTCGGTGACATTTCTCAAAGCAATGACGCATCTGAGAAATTGGATATGATTGAGAACTTTCTGAAAAGATTGGAGGATGAATTGAAGAAGGTCGAGGTTTTCAAGCACGATCTTCCTCTTAGCATGCTCCTTGTAAATGATGGTACGTGTGACTTCTTTCCCTCTTCATATGTATTTTGCCAACCACATACTTTGTTATAATTACTATACATTTATTTATTTGCTATTTAGTTATAACAATATTGAAGGAGGAAAAAGTGCAGTGTATGAGAATGCAACATCCACCTGTGACTGAAAAATTCTTGTCATTGAAAAGCAATTCTAAAGGAAGCCCTTAATTGTGGGAAAAGAAATATGTGACAAGATGACCTGGATGAACTCAACTAAATTATGGAGCACTGGAATCAAATAGGTAATCAAAAGTTTTTGTCATGATGTGGTTTAAATCAATATACACTTATAAATATTGAAGAGTGTTTTTTACTGTAGCATATCGCAAGCGGACAGGTGTAAATTGATATATTTTTTGAATTATTTTATTAAATTTTTTTTTTTTTTGGGATTTGTTGGTGACTTGCTTCAGAGGAATTGGGAATCAGAGGAATTGGGAAACCTAACGTGATAGGTTTCCTTCTTTTGCTTTCTGACTTCATTTTGTTTATCTCCCACACTACCTCGATTTGAGTTCAAGAGGTTCGCGGATGATGTCGACCCCAACGGAGACGCGCGGCGTCCTTCGCCGTTGGGGGGCTGTCGCGATGGCCTTCGTCTCTCGATGACGGTTGTGGCGAGTGTTTCGAGACCGATCTGGTCGATGAGGGATCGGACGCGAGCCTTCTTCTTGGATCTGGAGAGGGAGCGACGAAGGTGGAACTCGGCGTAGAACATGGGGGTTTCTTCCATGGTAAGCATTGGGAAGAGAAGGTCGTTTTGCATAACGTAAGCTGAAATCACTTCAACGGCAAAGAGGTAGTTTTTCAATAACTTAATCTTAGTATGTATTGTGAAAGTTTTCCATGACTATTCCATTAAATAAGGTTTTTTTAGAGCATTCATTAAATGAATTCTTCTGATTTTCTCTTATTTATATCATTTGCTTGATTCTAAAAATGGGATTTGATTCCGAGTTGTTTATGTGGATTGGTTTGATTCTGAAAAATGCATATGAGGTGTTTGAGAAATTTCATCTTTGTGAGTTAATTATTCAGAGTATCTAACATCTTAGTTAAATCACCGGAAACACGATTTGCCAATCTATAAGCGAGCTTTTGTAGCCCTAAATGCTTTATCAAGGCAGAACCCAAGCACCTTTTTTTTATTGGAATTCTGTAGGTTATTTGACAAACAGTAATAGTCTGAACAATGATCAGGGAATATTCTTTCCTTACGAGGCTCTCAAGCTACTGGCAAAACCAAGTCAGAGTATCCTTGCATGTAAGAGCAATTTCATGGAAAGCTTGAGCTCACATTGAGGATGAGCTTTGATAGGTTGACGTTAACAAAATTGTCACCTTCTATACCCTCTATAAGACTTGCGTGTTTGATATTTTCTCCTGCAACATCCTTGATTGTAATCTTTTCTATTACAGGCAGAGCATTGTGTTATAACTTATAAGCATCATCTGGATGATCCTCATATAAACAGCTTTGTCAAAGCCTTCTATACCCTTTATAAGACCTGCATGTTCTTATCTGTCAATTATAGAAATTTCATCTTTTCTGTAATATCTGTTTTTAATAATTGACACATATCATAGATAGTCCTATTTATCAATTTTTTAGATTTTGTCTTAGGCCTTTTCTTTGTCTAAGTAGTTGTATCTATACCTTCCTGCTCCCTAAGTTCAATATAACACACAATACGCATTTGTGGAGTAATCTGTAATATTACTTTATTACTATTATTATTTAATTTTGGTTCAAAGTTTATGTTATATTACTGTTAATATAGTGTTCTGATATAGTTTTTTGCTTAGCAAACATTAAAGTAAAAGTAAGTTTTTTGTGCTTATAGAAGGTATAGATCATTTAGAAGAAATCTACAGTACTAAATTTTTTACTTGCATAATTGATTTAAACACTAACAAATATGTGTGTAGGTAATTAAGTATTCTATAGTTATATTTATTTAAACACATTGATGCTTCTACCTTATGATGTTGTGTAGACACATTTATTTAATTCATTTTGTTGTACTGGATTCCTGTCAAATGCCGTGATCGGGTAAGTGGAATGGTTGATCACATCATTTGACAACATTTGAAGGGATGGCTGATCACAGCATTTGATCACACTTGCCTTATATACAGCTTTAGCTTGCTTTAAATAATGTGCCTTGAGTAAAGTTATACTTTCTTTTCAACATAAAGTCACAACGTTTGGAATGGCTGATCACTTCACTTGGTGATGACCACTTATCTGTCAAATGCTTCGAAGGAATGGCTGGTCACAGCATTTTATCACACTTACCTTATATACACCTTTAGCTTGCTTTGAATAATGTGCATTAAGTGAAGTTATATTTTCTTTTCAACATAAAGTCATAAACCAATAAGTTACCTGTTGATGCTCAACTTACAATGGTATGGAATTTGTAGAGCCTCAGATTGTTCATATTTTTGAAAAAATCAATATAACCATGTTTGAGCCTAAGATAGAATCTGAACCATTAAGTATGTTTAATGACTACTGGCTTTTTTTTTCACCCTTCAATTTTAAGACATCGTGTAAAAGGAGTTTCTCTCTTTAGAGATGGTGTTGTTTATCAAATATGTTTACCAAAGTATTGCTTACAAGTTAGTTCTTGGACCTAATGTTTATCAAACCGGGTTTTTGTGGCCACACACTATGCATTTCTTAGCTACAGATTTAGTTACTTTTCACACTTTTTTATCATTTGATGAAACTGCTTTCTATCAGGTTTGCACTGTGCAAGAGAGCATTTGAAAGGTATCCATTGAATTTCAAGTTATAAGCTTCAAGTGTAAATCCTTTCTATTTTGAATTTTATTTTTCAACTGATTTTGTTGTTTTTGGTTTTACTCTATCGAGTTATCACTGTTTAGGATGTTCCAACTGGAAATTCTATGTGGAAAAGATTGCGGGATGTTCACACATTTATTGCAGGTTAGTGATTGTGTTGTTTCTAAACATTTTTTAATGAGAAATGTATCTTTAGTTTACAAACAAGATAATCTGAATAATTGCTTACATTAATAGTGTTCTTAATTTGAATTCAACTAACATTATAACCTTTCTTTGTATTTAACAACCTGTTATAGGTGCTTACTTTTTCATGTGTCATAATCAATTTGTTTGTTTGCAAGTGTTTGGGTCTCTGTTTCTAATGGTCTCTATTTAGTGAGCGGAAATGAAACTATTTTTGTATCAGATTCAAGGAAAATTATGGTGGCTAGGCTGCTCATTATTTACTCAGAGGGACTGCTCATTGTTTATGTTATACTACTCATTATTTTTGTGTCATCATGTTTGCTGTTTTTCAAAAATATGATTTTGCATGGCATGGTGGGAAGGATTTTGCATCACTATGATTTGCTGTTTTTCAAAAATTTGATTTTGCATGGCATGGAGGGAAGGATTTTCCATCACTATGATTTTCGTCGCCAACCTGCAGGTAGTCAAACTTCTTGCATATATAAGTGATAAGGATCCTTTTGAAGAGTTTTTCAGGTCAATTTTTTTATGGTAATTAATTGATCTATTTGTTTCAGGCTCCTTTTTACAAGTATTTCTTACTCCAAGTGGTCAATCAAAAGTTGATTTATGCGACAGTATGTTTTCTATTCCTGTACCTTTATACTGTTAAAATTAGTGGTATTATTTTTAATCAATATTTTATGCTTGCTCTTATGCAACAGAATTTGTGTTTTTAAGATCTATTGATATTTTTGAAGCTTGAAAGCATGAAATCAGCTATTGAATCCTTTTATAGCATTCTTGCTGCTCCATATCTATGCATGTCTTTTTGAGTTACAAGTTCATGAACTTTCATATTCAATGTGGGGTAATGGGAGCAATGGGATGATTTCAGATGGGTCTTAGATGGAATTTTTGTCACATTAGCTCTGTTATGATGAAGGAAACCATTGACAACTGGTCTATTTTTGAAGCAACTCAAGGTAATTTTTGACAGATGAAGAGATTTCTGGACCACTAACTAACCTTGCAATGTCTTTGTTGCATTTGGCGAGTTTCTTGATGGATAGTTTTCTAATTAACTTATTGTTGATAAATTTTTTTTTTATCTTAGAGCCTAATATTTTGTGGATCCCCCTCACTCTTAGAGTCTAATATTTTGTCACTATGAGCTTCAAAGCTCAATTACATGAATCATCCTATTATAAAACACTTAAGTGCTACATGTTTCTAGCAATGGCTAATATTTTTATTGCAATTTGATCATGTTTATCCAATCAAGTATAAGATAGTGAGAAGTCTTAACATAGTGAAGTTTAAACCTTTCAATTCAATCAGAGTCAGTATTTCTGGAATTTGGCTTGCTATGGGGTGGTGATTCTAAGTCTTATAGTGAGAAGTATAAGATATTGAAGGTTAAACCTTTCAGTTGTGGCTCTTCCTGATGTGACTAACAAGTTTAGAGCATTTCTAATGGGTACGAAATAATAGACATGCGAGAATTTGAATTGTTCATCCACATACTCTTGCCTTGAATAAAATTGTAATAATGACACAATAAATTCATACTATCAACAAACTGTAGGTTTGCAGACCATTATTTGGTTATTGCTTTATCTTTCCTGATTAATGTGATTCAAGTGAAGATATTTGTTCTTAAATGTTAGGGAGTTATAAGGTAGTCAAGGTGGTTTGGGGAGGGACAAAGGGATTGGAGTGATAAGGAGGTCATGGGTTCAATTTTCACTAACATAACATACTAATTACTATTTACTAACATTTGTCTTAAAAAAATGTTCTTAAATGTTGGTTGGTGTTAAAGGAGGTGAATCTACTATTAGAGCTGAGTTTTCCCAACAAGCAGTCGAAAACCTTGCTACATGTTATGTTTCCCATTATTTGGTTATTGCTTTATCTTTCCTGATTAATGTGATTCAAGTGAAGATATTTGTTCTTAAATGTTAGGGAGTTATAAGGTAGTCAAGGTGGTTTGGGGAGGGACAAAGGGATTGGAGTGATAAGGAGGTCATGGGGTTCAATTTTCACTAACATAACATACTAATTACTATTTACTAACATTTGTCTTAAAAAAATGTTCTTAAATGTTGGTTGGTGTTAAAGGAGGTGAATCTACTATTAGAGCTGAGTTTTCCCAACAAGCAGTCGAAAACCTTGCTACATGTTTTTCCAAAACTAATCTGTGTAGTTTTTTTTATTGTTTTAAAGACAATAAGGATGTACTCTAAAATCATTTTTCCCTTCCATGGTTGCAGGATTTACTTTCCGATATTGTCACGTCCACTTCTAAAAAGAATTCCTCTGGCAAGAAACTTGCGGACAATATTGATATATGTTCTGTGTATGTTGATTGTGGGACACAGAAGCCAAAGTTCCAAACATTTAAGAAAGAACCAAGTCACTGATGGTTAAAGTTGTAATTTGTGATTTGAACTTCTATAATGTTTCATGGTTTATGTTAAATCTTTCAAACATAAACATTCTCAAATTTCAAATTGTTGATATGTTTTATTTTTCATTGATAGAACATGATCTCAACATCAAATTACTGCAATTATCCTTGATCCTATCTTAAATATTCTCCAAGTACATTGTTAATCTACTGTTGTTATTTTTATATTTATAATTGGAATAATCATGCAATGAGATTTGTAACTCTTCAAATATTATAATTGTTATTCTAATTATTTTAAATCATCCAAAATTAATTATTAATTTTATTTATAACATTATTGTTATTAAAGGTGAATTATGTTATGTCATTTTGAAATAAATTATAATAAGGATTTTTTTAAAAAAATAACAGTTCTTTCATTGAATATTATATATATTTTTTATATTTTAAAATATAACATTCTTTTCCTTTAACTTCAATGTGAGTTTGAAAAGAAAAACTACACAATTCTTAGAAATGGCTTAATGTTCTCAAATCTAAAACCCAAAGGTACTAATCAAAATAAAGATATGTTGAATTTTTTGAATCGAGGGAAAAAGGAAAAGGATGTCAAATTTGGAAGATTATGTTGTAATATCATTATTACTAATGTCACTTCATGTTTTTTACAATCCACGGGATTAATTTTTTAAATGAGTAGATAATAATTTACAAATTTATATGACATCAGAGTTAAAGTGTGAAACAAGTAAAGAAAGGGTTTGATACAATGAACTTAATTTGGGATAAATCAACAAAAAAAAAGGGTTTGGTAGACAAAGAGACACAATAATAATGGCCATAAACTGAAGTCGAAATAAAGTTGTTACTTTTTTTTGACAAAAAATAAAGTTATTACTTAAATTTAATTCTCATTGAAGATATATTCTTATCTTTTTAAGTACAAAAAAATGTTCTCTTTATCCTATCATTATGATGAAACTATCACTTTAAATTTGTATAGATACTATTTCACAGTCATTATTTAAAATATTTTACGAAGTCGGTGGAGTTATTCTTTTATTTGAAACCAAGTAAAAATGAAAATAATATTAGGAAAAAAAGTGTTCAATCAATAAATAATATCAATAAACAATAAGTGATATTATTTGTTCCTAAGGTAGTTATTTTATGTTTTGATAATAATTTGACTTATATTTGAATCAATATTCATGTTTTTTTATATGCTTTGATAATAATTTGACTTATATAAGTATCATGTTTTAAATATATTTTAATACATTGTTGTTATATTGAAATAATTTAAAAATATTTGTTTAAAAATTATATAATAAGGGTCCGTGCGTAACGCACGGGTAACTATACTAGTTCACTTGAAATGCATAGTTCAAACATGCTCTCAAGAAGGCCCAACGCTAGACCGTTTTTGCTATAATTGTTAGCGTTTTATTGGGATTTCACTATATCTTGGGACAATATAAACATAGAGTGAGAGAACACACACCAGGCGAATTTTTTTTTTTTTGGTATACACATAAGGTGAATATTTACTAAGGTTGTAAGAGGATTCAATGTGAGTTTGAAAAGAAAAACTACACAATTCTTAGAAATGGCTTAATGTTCTCAAATCTAAAACCCAAAGGTACTAATCGAAATAAAGATATGTTAAATTTTTTGAATCGAGGGAAAAAGGAAAAGGATGTCAAATTTGGAAGATTATGTTGTAATATCATTATTAAGACAAAAAGTTATTCTTTTTTACAATGGTAGGGCTGTGAACAAGAAGATGTGTCTATGGTCGAGAACCCAATTCACCATAGCAACTCAAAAAGTAGTGATGGAGGTAGTTATGTTCTGTCTTCGACTACTGGCAAGATTAAGAAAAAGGGTCAGCCGCAGCCGAGTCCGAGCCTGAGCATCCAAGGAAGAAACAGAGGCGATGCTGGTCAAGAGAGCTTCATCGCCGTTTTGTTGACGCGCTTCTCCTCTTGGGTGGACCGAGGAAGGTAGTGTTGTCAAAATTTTTCTTCAAACATAGCACGAACACAGGAAGAAAACAACAACAAGTCACAAACATACGAACAAATCTCAATAGTCTGAGGCGTGTGCAATCGCACTGTCCTCAAGAGTTTATCCGCGTAGTGCACAAACCCCCAAGATACAATCGGCCCCTCCCGACAAAATAAACCGAGGTAACAGAGCAGCCAAGAAAATTAATATAGATGAAGCAGACAATGTAAAACCCAGGAACCAAACTAATAGAGGAGAAAAAGAATTTTTAAAAAAAGAAATATGTGCTTCAGTTGTTGGCAACTTAGGCACAAGTCACTTTCTCAAAGTAATACACCCGTCTTTGTTTTCTTCTTTTTTTTCCGTCTGATGGATTTTTTAAATTGTGTATAGTTAAATATACTTATATGCCTTTAAAGCTGCAGCCAAGTGCCAAAAAATTTGGATCATCATGTCCAACAACCCAACGTGCAGCAGATCCAAAATTTTCGAAGTTGGTCAAATGGAGTTACCTTTTTTATAGGATCAGTTTAAAACAAAACAAAATATGTAACTGACCAAATAAAATATAAAATTATTTTCACAAATATTAATTTGACTAAATAATAAAAACTAACCAGATTCATTTTACACTTGTTGTGTGATAATCACACAACCAAAATAAAACATTAAACTTTTAAAATATCTCTAATTATCCAACAATTCCCCACATATTTCAAAAGTTAAAGAAAAACATTTAAGAGATTAAAAAAAATTTCCTGGGTTGACATCTTGGATGTAATGCATCGGATTTGTATAGCAAGCTATGAAACAAGACCTAGATTGATAAAACTTAACACACAGTGAATTGGTGTAGCAAGCTATGGAACCCAAGACACTTGATATGTGTTAGAGGTCTATCAATCACACTACACCCCCACAATTCTTGTTGTTACGGCGTTTTTGCGCTAATAAGTCATTCGCACGCCCGGTATTCATGAGTGCTCTAGAGGTTTCGCCATTATCTCATGCAAGCAGCCCCACTTGACACTCATATAGGTGATATCATCAAGTGCATGCTGCAAATCATATACCACCCATAAGGGATATGAAAATCATTAAAACTTTATAAGTTTATCCTCTCAATAATGTAGTATCTAGCACTTTCTCAATTACACCATAGGAAAGGGACACAAAACAAAATTAGTTTTGTGTGCTAGCAGAACTGGCGAGTGACTTGTTCTTACCCATTGAACCTTTTTCATGGGATCTCCAATCACAAAGGTCGGGTTCCCATCACTAGTTAATTTCAATTGGCTTAATTCTCATTCCCCTCGATGTATCACATATTGATTTTCTTCCCAGGGGCTTTGTTAGAGGATCTGCCAAATTCACCTCTAACTTCACATAATCGATCGATATTATTCCATCTTTTAGAAATTGCTTTACCACATTATGTCTCAATTGTATATGTCTATTTTTGCCATTGAAGGTCTTATTTTTTGCAACGGCTATTGCCGATTGACAATCACAATGCATCGACACTGATGGGGTTGGTTTAATTCCTAAAGGAATATTTGCCAAGAAGTTTCTCAACCACTCAACTTCACTACCACCCAACTCCAGAGCTACAAACTCTGACTCCATAGTAGATCTAGCAATTATTGTTTGTTTGGCTGATCTCCAAGTAATTGCACCACCACCAAGTGTGAATACATAACCACTAGTGGATTTTGTCTCATCTGAATCAGATATCCAGTTAGCATCACTGTACCCTTCTAGTACAGTGGGAAACCCACTATATATAATATCATAGTTCATGGTACCTCTCAAATATCTCATGAGTCTAGCGAGTGCCTCCCAGTGATCCTGACTAGGACTTTGAGTATATTTACTCAGTCGTCCTACTGCATATGCAATGTCAGGTCGCGAAAAATTCATCAAATGTAGCAAGCTCCCAAGAATTTGGGCATACTGAGACTGATTAACAGGATCACCTCTATTTTTATTCAAATGAGAGTTAGCATCATAAGGGGTACTCACTGGTTTTGAGTCATAGTGACCAAACTTCCTAAGAAGTTTCTCAACATAGTGTCCTTGGGATAGCATTATGCTATCACCCTTCCTAATGATTCTAACTCCCAATATTACACTTGCTTCACCTATGTCTTTCATATCAAATTTTGATGCAAGATAAGATTTTGTTCTAATCACTACATCATCGCAAGTACCAAAGACAAGCATGTCATCTACATATAAGCAGATAAAAACACATTCCCCATTTAATATTTTGGTGTACACACATTTTTCAACCTCAATAGGAGAAAATCCATCGTTAATTAATGTTTGATTAAATTTCTCATGCCATTACTTTGGTGCTTGTTTTAAACCCTGTAAGGATTTGAGAAGTTTGTACACTTTATTTTCTTGACCAGAAGTAACACATCCTTCAAGTTGTGTCATATAAATTTCTTCTTCCAAATCACCATTTAAGAAAGCAGTTTTCACATCCATTTGGTGAATAACAAGTTTGTAAATTGAAGCCAAGGCTATCAAAATTCGAATTGAAGAAATTCTGGTCACAGGAGCAAATGTATCAAAATAATCAATATTTTGTTTTTGCGTAAAACCTTTTGCTACCAATCTAGCTTTATATTTTTCAATTGAACCATCGGGAAAAGATTTCCTTTTAAAAATCCATTTGCAACCAATAGGTTTTGCTCCCGGGGGTAAATCAACTAAAATCCAAGTGTTGCACTTCAAAATGGAATCAATTCCATTTTTAATAGCTTCTTTCCAAAAGGGGGCATCAGTAGTTGAAATAGCTTCAGAAAAACTCAAAGGATCATTTTCAACAAGGTAAGTGTAAAAATTATTTCCAAACGATGTCTCTTTTCTCTGTCTTTTGCTCCATCTCAAATCCTCATATAAGTTTTCACAATTATTCTCGGAAGAAATATTTTCAATAGAATTATTTTCTATAGAAATATTTACAGATCTCAAAGGAAATATATGTTCTAAAAATTCAGCATTTTTAGTCTCAACAATGGTGTTACGATCAAGTACACTACTTCTCAAAACAAGAAATCTATATGCAGCACTATGTTCAGCATATCCAATAAACATACAATCAGAAGTTTTAGAACCTATTTTCCTTTTCTTGGGCTCAGGAACCATAACCTTAGCTAGGCACCCCCACACTTTCAAATATTTCAAATTAGGCATGTAACCTTTCCATAACTCATACGACATTTTACCGGTTTTCTTATGAGGTATTCTGTTTTGCAAGAAACATGCAGTTAATATAGCTTCACCCCAAAGGTTATCAGGTGCGGAAGAACTAACAAGCATAGTATTCATCATTTCTTTTAAAGTCCTATTTTTCCTTTCATCTATATCATTAGATTCGGGTGAATATGGGGGAGTTACCTCATGTATTATGCCTTCCTTTTCACAAAATTCATTAAATAAAATATATTCGCCACCCCTATCAGATCTAACCCTTTTAATTTTTCTAAAGAAACTGAAAAATAGAGGGGAATCTCACCTTGACTTGGAGCTGTAGGAACTTGACATAGTCGATGATCTCATCCAGCATGGAGGCCTTGTCTGTCTTGTTGGCATTGGGAACCAGT
This sequence comes from Sophora flavescens, assembly GCA_030762895.1. Taxonomy (NCBI): domain Eukaryota; kingdom Viridiplantae; phylum Streptophyta; class Magnoliopsida; order Fabales; family Fabaceae; genus Sophora; species Sophora flavescens. Next base: position 27,990,916 of record CM061064.1, on the reverse strand, counting down.
TCCTGCAAAGCCTTCATTCTCTCTGCAATCTTTTCCCTTCGTAACCTCTCAACTGATCTTGTGAGGGTCCGTGGCTTGACCTCTCCTGGCCCTAACCCTCTGCTTCGGCTGAGCCGGGGTGCCACCCGCCGAAACTTGGTTCGTTGCGCTCCCTGAACCCCTAAAACTCTGCCCTTGCATCTGATTCGAACCTCCCTCACCCTGAGGATGTTGAAAATGGTGAGTGTGATTGGAGGCGCCTTGGAGAGATCCGGCGAAGCCGTTGTACAGAGTTTGAATGGAACCCTCACCACTCGGGAAAGGAGATTTGAAGGAAGAGGCGTCAACGACATCGTTTTGGGAGGAGTCAAAGTCTCCCACAAAGCCCCTGGGGAGAGCATGTGGAGTAGCTTGAATCATGGGAGGCGGTTCTAGAATTGAGAAGCTGTTGATGAAGCACGAGAGTGAGAGCGGCGGCCTTGTTGGTTGTGGTGGAGGTGATCTGGTGGTTTGGAACTTGGTGGCCAAGCTGGCTTGATCATCGTAGGGGAAAGGGGAGGTTTCATCGAAATTGGGGTTGAGGTCGAGGGACCAAGTGGAAGGGGGAAGGGTAGTCAGCATTTGCTTGAGAAAATCATCGTCCATTGGAGAAGAAGCGTTTTTGAGGAGGGAAGAATTAAGGCCTTGCATTTCTCTGGTCGTCAGACAGGTAAACCCTTGAGATTGTTGTCAAAATTTGTCTTCAACGTAGCACGAACATAGGAACAAAGCAGCAACAAGTCACAAACACACAAACAAATCTCAATAGCCTGAGGCGTGTGCAATCACACTGCCCTCAAGGGTTTATCCGCGTGGTGCGCAAACCCTCCAGGATACAACAGGCCCCTCCCGGCAAAATAAACCGAGGTAACAGAACAGCCAAGAAAATTAATATAGATGAAGCAGACAATGTAAAACCCAAGAACCAAAATAATAGAGGAGAAAAAGAATTTTTAAAAGAAGAAATATGTGCTTCAGTTGTTGGCAACTTAAGCACAAGTCACTTTCTGTTTTCTTCTTTTTTTTCCGTTTGATGGATTTTTTAAATTGTGTATAGTTAAATATACTTATATGCCTTTAAAGCTGCAGCCAAGTGCCAAAAAATTTGGATCAGCATGTCCAACAACCCAACGTGCAGCAGAGCCAAAATTTTCGAAGTTGGTCAAATGGAGTTACCTTTTTTTTATAGGATCAATTTAAAACAAAACAAAATATGTAACTGACCAAATAAAATATAAAATTATTTTCACAAATATTAATTTGAATAAATAATAAAAACTATCCAGATTCATTTTACACTTGTTGTGTGATAATTACACAACTAAAATAAAACATTAAATTTTTGAAATATCTCTAATTATCCAAACAGGTAGATTATCTATTCAATAAGGCATAAGGCTATATTTGGTTTATCCTTGAAAACATACTTTTGGTCCAAAAGTACATTTGCCCAAAGTAATTCTATAAACCTACGTTTGCGGCTTCTCAATCGTACATCAAACATGCACCGATTGATTTGGATCCTTAATTATGTAGTATCTGCTAATGATAAACCTTTGAGGTTTTCTTTGTCTATCTTGAATTTAGGAATTGCAGCTTCTTTTCTCCCATTTGAAACTGTGGTTTATTCTCTCCTGCAGTAGCCACTCCTACACGGATTATAGAGGTGATGCATGTGGAAGGCCTGACAAATGATGAAGTGAGGAGCCATTTGCAAGTGAGTATTTCACTATTTGATCAGATCATAAATCACCCATTTTTGTTTTTTTGTTTTTTGGCATATTTTTAGTTCCAAATAATTTATTTAGATCTGTGGTCTGCGCAGAGGCATAGGCTGCTTCTCCACAAGGTGCTCTCAATCTCATCCTAGGGGTGGCTAAGGGCTCGTTTGGTGGTCAGGATAGGATAGGGGCGGATAGGATAAGAGAGCAGGATAGGAGTATGATAGGATACGAGCAGGATAAACTGTTATCCTATCCGACGTTTGGTGTCCACCAGATAACCAACTGGATAACATTGTAATTTTAGTATGAATTTTAAAATTTTCGTCTTTGTTCTTAATGTTTTCATATTTTATTAGATTTTAGTTTTTTATAATTTTCATTTTTTAATATTATAAAAAAAGACAAAATTGTCCTTGTGATAAAATTACATATAATATTTAAATTTTTTAAAATATTGTTTAACTTAAATTAAATTTTTTATAAATTTAAATATTTATTTTTAGTTTTTAATTTACATATAGTTAAATTATTAGAATATTTTTATTTATTTTTCAGTTTTTTTAAAATAATATAAAGTAACAAAATTAGCCTTGAGAGAAAAATAATAATTTTTAAAATTAATTATTAATATTTTTATTATTTTATGTTTTATTATACCTTTTTTGATAACCATATTATATTTTATTATACTTTAACTATTTTATGTATAAAATATTTTTATACTTTATTATATTTAAATCATCTTATCCTATCATGTTGAGTTCTAACCCGGCTCCCCCTCAGGATAAAATTTGAACTAGATGGACATGATAGAATAAGAGACAGAATTGGTTTATCCTATCCTGCTGGCTCACCAAACAATAGTTTCAGACAGGATATGATAGCTTATCATATCATGTCTCTCTTATCCTGACCACCAAACGAGCCCCAATGGCAACCGTATGGGTGTAGAAAAAGAGCAATCATGTTGGTGGAATTGGAACGTTGGGTAATGGGTATTACGACCAACCACAAGCTCATAATTATCTGAGCCTCTAAATGAAACCCCTGAATTTCACAACATAAGAATAATAATACACATGTAACAAACAAAACTATAGAAGGGATCAAATTTATGCTATAATTATTTGAGACTGTTCTAGAGAGAACATAATTTTTTTCCTCTCTAATTTTGAAGGAGGTTTTTGTTCTTATGAGTAAAGATTTTTGGTGGCTGTGAAGATTTTACTTGATAAATTTGACAGACTTGACTGCATGTGCTTTAATTTCTTATATTGTGGTTTGGCTTTTGGATGTTGATTTTGTTGTGTTTTATGCCACACACGGTAGGGATTATGGATTCCACCTTGAATATATCCATTTTTGGATGTTGAGGTTAATGCTTCCATAGAAAAATCCATATTGCCGCCTATTATTCAATCTTGAAGGATGAAATTATCGTGGTGTTGTGGAGAGTACGGAAAAAAAAATGTAAACAAGATTGAGAAACGCTGCAAATGTATAGAAGGGAACGCATAAGGTTGGTCGCGGAGGACGTCGACGGTGGTGGCTATTGGCGGAGAGGATCGTTGGTGATGTGGAGGGTGATGGTTGGCTTGAGATGGACTTGTTTTTGGTGTTATGGCGTCTACAGACTACAGTGAGTGTGTAACATCCCTGACTGTTTTATAGATTGACGACTATTCTGAAAAGAAGATGCATATTGCTTGTATAGGTAATATCAATCAATTCATATAAGCCATCCTCAGCTGTATAGTCTCATACTTACACAGTCTCAGAATCCCTCTCATTCCGGTGTGTAATCGGTTCATTCATGTACCCCTCGCCAAGAAGCCTGTCGGGAGTCGCTCCTCCCCATAAATCAACACCCTAGGAAAACTTCACAGGAGGTCGCCCATCCCAGAATTGCTCCAAGTCAAGCACGCTTAACTGTGGAGTTATTAAGTGACAGGCTTCAGAAAAGAAGATGCATCTTGTTTGTATAGGTAGTACCAATCAATTCATATAAGTCATTCTCAACTGTACAGTCTCATACCTACACAAACTCAAGATCCCTCTTATTCTGGTGTGTAATCGGTTCATTCATGTACCCCTCTGCCTAGAAGCCTGCCAGGAGCCGCTTCTCGCCCTCGTCAGCCCCTGGTGTCACGGAGTGGGTGCATCCAGATGAAGGGATCTATCGAAGACCATGGAAACTAATTCAATTCTTAGATTTGAGAAAAAGACAGCTATGGTTATGGGTATGGAGGTTATGTCTTACTCATGGTTTGGTTGTGGCACAATACCTTGTCTGCAAGCAAGATGATGGTGTTGTGCTTTAGGTTGGAAAATGGAAATTATCATATGACGCTCGCAAGGCTTTGGATATAGGACGACTGACGAGTGTGAGATTACACTAATATCACATTGTGAAGAGTTCTTGAGAGAGGTTGTGTGTCACGGTGGATGAAAGCGGCAAGAAGGAGTTATGAAGAAGCTTTTTACATTAACATAGAATTCTAATCTCTCTATGAAATTAATCTTAATTAATTTAAGAGATCTCAATAATAAATCTGTTCCAATATTTTCCTTAAATGTGATCAATCATCTTTACTCTGATGTTCATATGTAATCACTATTTTCAATTTGACTCATTAACTTTAACTTTAATAAATGACGTTATAACACCAATAAATAATGATGAATAAATAAAAAATAATTATACATGTACATACCAATTCTAGTTATTCAAGTATTGAGACTAAATTTAAAATCAGTATCATTGCACCAAATAATTAGCTTATGTGTTTAAAGTACACAAATTAAGGAAACTTGTGTAGAATGTGTAATAAGTTCTCATTTTAAGATAGGTAGTAAGCTACATGGTGGAGGGTGACAGTATATTTGTGGAAGAGAGAAAATGTTGTGGGATCCACTGCAAAAAAAAAAATTTCTTCGCCTTCCACCCGAGAAAGGAAGAAAAAAATGGGGAAAAAAAGAAAAAGACATCTCTATCTTTTTGTTCCGAAGTGTGCAAACATATTATTAGGGATGAATATATTTTAAATAAAACTCAATTTTTTTATTTTTCTTATGTTTCTCTTCTATTTCTTTCAATGAAACACTATTAAAATCTACTCATTCTTTCTTTTCTCCTATTTCTTTCCTCACCACTTCATTCCCCATCACTTCTTCTCTCCCAAACAACTTATAAGTGTTAAAAGTGTGTGAAAAAGTGTGTTAGAAGCTCTTCTTGAATTGCCAACGAAGGTTGGTCCAATTGGTAAGGATTCATCTCATATTTCATAAGGACGTGAGTTTGAATCCCACTACCGATGTGAGGATCTCATTGGTGGGTAGTCTGTAAGTATCTCTTTAAGCACTCTTTGAGTCGTGAGGCCCGTCCTGTCCCTAATGAACCCCCGGGATCCAACTCACCTGAACTTTAAAAAAATAAAATGAAGCTCTTCTTATATTAATATTTTCATTATTTCATATAATTTATTTAAATATTATCATTTTTCATTATAATTGGTGTTATTTAACTTTTAAAATTTGTATATAAAATCCTTAAACCACATATATCAAATAACCGTGGTAGGAAAATGAAAGAAAAATAGAGTTTAATCGGATTATAAGGATGTTAGATTACTTCCTAAAATCAATTTATATATTAAGTGGAGCCGGAGATGTGACCTTACTCTAATATTAAGTTAGAATTCATCCTAAAACAATTAGTGTTAATTGGAGTTGCCTAACAATATATAAATCACACGTATATGAGCGGGGCGAGTGAGACTTCAACAAGGGGTATTTAAAAAATCAAAATCTTCATATTGATTACAATACTTTAGTTTAATTAATTATTTTAAAATTAAAAGATTTAATTTTTCATTTTGATATTTCAATAACTCGATAACATAATTAGGATGCGTTTGAATGAGCTTATTTAAACTGTAAAGGAATGTTTTTCACTCTGTCTTTTATTCATCAAGCTGAAGGAAAATATATACATGAATGGGCATCAACTCCGAATAATTCCTAATAACTCCTAATAATGTTACAACAACTATCAAGGGATACAAATCAAATGTGATAGCCACAAAATATGCTATAATAACTCCTAATAACTACCAAGGGATACAAATCAAGGCTAATAACTCCTAATAACACCTTGATTGTTGTTATATGATATTATGCGAGACTAATAAAGGCTATTAAAGCTAATAATGGCTAAGACCCCCCTCAAGGTGGTGCATGCAAGTTTTGAATGCCCAGCTTGTCAAGGAGGAACTGAAACTGTGGTTTTCCTAATGCCTTTGTGAAAATATCCGCAAGTTGACTTGTAGTGGGAACATAGGTTGGTCGAATATTCCCTTTGAGAATCTCATCCCGGACAAAGTGGCAATCTACTTCAATATGCTTGGTGCGTTCATGAAACACAGGATTTTTGGCAATATGTAACGCTGCCTGGCTATCACAGTGAAGAGTCATGGGTTTGTTGTGAGAAATACCTAGGTCGGAGAGAATCCCCTTTAACCATTTTAACTCACATGCAGCAGTTGCCATGGACCTGCATTCGGCTTCAGCAAAGGAACGAGATACAGTGTGTTGCTTCTTTGTTTTCCAAGATATAGGGGAGCCACCAAGGAGGACTAACCAGCCGATGAATGAACGTCCTGGTTAAAGGACAACTGCCCGATCGGAGTCGCACCAACCATGAAGCTGGAGGTCACATGTACTATCCAGAAGAATTCCTTGTCCTAGGTTCCCTTTCAGAAATCGGACTACTCGAAGTGCAGCTTCCCAATGCTCGGTTGTGGGATGTTGCATAAATTGAGACAGCGTGTCGACACTGTATGATAATTCAGGTCGAGTGAAACACAAATAAATCAGACGCCCAACCAAGCACCTATACTGCTCGGGATTAGGGAATAACCGATCTGAAGCCAGTGCCAAGCGGTGGTTTTGCTCTAATGGAGTGGCAGCAGGTTTAGCAGCAAGGAGACCAGACTCGATATAATATCAAGGGCATATTCACGCTGACAAAGAAAGATCCCTGTAGGATTTCTGGCAACTTCAATGACCTTCTTCCGAGAAATTCCAAGAATGAAGGCTTGCAGATCTGAAGGGATGAACCAACTAGAACTGTGGCATAAACGCTTGGGACATCCATCTTGGAAGACTACTCAATTGATTTCTAAAGACAGCGGTGGGAAAGATAGTAATTTACTAAATAAAGCTTGCGACACTTGTCAAAGAGCTAAGAAAACTAGAGAAACATTTCCATTGATTAATTATCATGCTTCTAATACATTTGATTTGATACATTGTGATTTATGGGGAGCTTACAGAACTCCATCTTCTTGCGGTGCTTCATATTTTCTTACTGTTGTGGATGATTGCTCACGTGCAGTGTGGATTTATTTGTTAATTGATAAGAAAGAAGTGTCACGGATTTTGGTAAATTTCTTTGCGATGGTGGAAAGACAATATAATAAAAGGGTTAAAGCTATTAGAAGTGATAATGGAACAGAATTTGTTTGCATGAAAAATTATTTCCTGGAACATGAAATTGTTTTTCAAACATCTTGTGTAGGGACACCGCAGCAAAATGGAAGGGTCGAAAGAAAACACCGTCACATCCTCAATGTTGCAAGAGCTTTGCGGTTTCAAGGAAGTTGTCCCCTTAATTTCTGGGGCGAGTGCATCTTGACGACAGGGTACTTGATTAATCGCACTCCAACCCCAACTTTGAATGGCAAAACTCCATATGAAGTCCTGCACGGCCAGCCACCCTCCTACACTCATCTACGCATATTCGACTCTCTGTGCTATGCTCGCAACCAAAGCACTAAAGGAGATAAGTTTGCAAGTCGCAGTCGTCGGTGTGTTTTTGTTGGGTATCCTTATGGGCAAAAAGGATGGCGAGTTTATGACCTTGATACCCATGATTTTTTTGTGTCAAGAGATGTAGTCTTCTTTGAAACACAATTTCCCTTCCAACATAGTGAATCTACATCAAACTCAGCGAATCATAATGAAGCAGCAGGTGAAGTGGATGATTCTTGTCTAGACACATTAGAATCAGCAACAGAAGGAAGTCTTAACGATAGGGGGGGCACCCATACTGTTGAGGTGAATGTAGAAGACACTACTGTCATACTGAACCCGCCAGAAATGCCCCATACTATCGAAGCTGATGTAGAAGACACTGGTGTCACGACAAATCCTTCCGATGATTCTGGGCCACTGGCACGAGGTTGTCTTGTTAAACGTCCATCTACCAGGTTGGAAGGTTACGTCACGAACACTGTTCAAAAGTTGAGTCCTCCCACTCGTTCACCAACTCCATCACATTCTTCAGGTACACCCTATCCTATAACACATTATGTAAATGTGATAAATTTTCTCTGCCACATAGACAATTTCTTGCAACAATTACTGCAGAAAAGGAACCACTATACTTCCATGAAGCAGTGAAAGATGTTCGGTGGAGAGAAGCCATGCCAGCCGAGATTGAAGCCCTTGAACGTAACAGCACCTGGACCATGCAGTGCTTACCACCTGGCAAGAAAGCTCTGGGATGCAAATGGGTCTATCGCATTAAATATCACTCTGATGGAACGATTGAACGTTTTAAAGCCAGATTGGTTGTGCTTGGAAATCATCAAGTGGAAGGGATCAATTACACTGAAACATTCGCACCAGTTGCCAAAATGGTGACAGTACGCACTATCCTAGCTCTGGCAGCAGCAAAAGCTTGGGAACTTCATCAAATGGATGTGAACAATGCGTTTTTGCATGGTGATCTTCACGAAGAAGTGTTTATAAAAATGCCTCCTGCCTTTGCCGCACCGCAACCAGATATGGTGTGTAAGCTTCGCAAATCACTTTATGGGGTAAAGCAAGACCCACGTTGCTGGTCTGCCAAGCTCTCTACTGCCCTCAAAGCTTATGGGTTCCAACAATCATCTCTTGACTATTCTTTGTTCACTTTGCAAAAACAAGACACTCATCTTGTGGTCCTAGTATACGTTGATGACTTGATTATTGCTGGAAACACTTCTTTTGCCATCCAGTGCTTTAAACTCTACTTGAGCACGTGTTTCCTTATGAAAGACCTTGGCGTATTGAAGTATTTTTTAGAGTCCATCCCTCCGTTCACCCGCTTCAATCAGCATCTTCAAAGTTTGGTCCTGTATAACACACATGTTATTAGTAAACTGAACAATACAACGGGATTCATCTATCAGTTGTGATATAGAAATTAAGTTGCAATTTAATTGAGGAACGTAAAGCACGTTCTCGAGTTTTAAACCCCCAGCAAGCCTTATTGTCCCTTCCTTGGTGGCCATTACAGATTTTCCATTAGGAAGTCCAACAGGACATCTAGGCACTTCACGTACGTCAGCAAAGTATTGAAGGCTTCCTGACATATGGTTGGATGTCCCGCTATCTAGGATCCATATATTGGGTTTAGTCTTACCAGTCATGCACTCATTTGGAGTGACCTTAGATGTATTGAGCATTTGCAACAAAGTTTCCCATTGCTCATTGCTTAACCTTGCCATGGCACTCGTCAGGTATAAGAATTCTAACCTGATGCTCTTGATACCATGTAAAGGAATGTTTTTCTCTCTGTCTTTTATTCATCAAGCTGAAGGAAAATATATACATGAATGGGTAGTAACTCCTAATAATGTTACAACAACTATCAAGGGATACAAATCAATTGTGATAGCCACAAAATCTGCTATAATAACCCCTAATAACTATCAAGGGATACAAATCAATGCTAATAACTCCTAATAACACCTTAATTGTTATTATCTGATATTATGCGAGACTAATAAAGACTATTAAAACTAATAATGACTAATATAAACTCTTTTAAACCTATTTATGATACAAGTGTTTATGCAATATAAGTGACAGAGCTGATAAAAAAACTTATATCTTTTAACAAACTGTTTTGGACCCTCTTTTAACAAACTGTTTTGGACCCCCCCCCCCCCCCCTCCCCGCCCCTCGTTTTCGCTCCCTATTTTTCTTGTCCTCTCGGGCCATCATCTCAGAACTCTTACCCTTGCCCACTGTCATCTCATAGCAAAGAGAAGTGCGACCGCAGGTCCGCCGTCTAACTGTCATCGGTGACCGTCTTCTGTTCGTCTAGCAGAGAGAAGCTCGAACCCGTTTCTATAAGCAGCTCGCCGTTAGCCGCTGCCTTCCGCCGTCCGCTCAGCCTTCGTCCGTCCTCAGGTTTGTTCCCTTTTCTTTTGCTTCTTCCTCCTTCCGCCATCTAAGAGATGCTTTTATCTTAACCCTCCACCTCCTTCACTCTGAATCTGGTTTCTCTTAGGAGCTTTTAGAAATTTTCATACTGGATTTTATTAACACCATCTGAATTTTTCATACTGGATTTTCAACTTGTTGATATTTAATTTTGGATGCATATTTTACTATGTAGTGTTATTTCTGGTGGGGGGATTATAGGAGCTCTGATGCAGGGGATATAATCTTGTGTGGGGCGTTTTTGTCTGGGTTGTGTTCCAGGGGATAATATAAGGAGGTATAGCATTAGTATTTAGTATAGATTCAGGGGGCGTTTCTGTGTTGTTGTCCTCTGTGTTCCACTAAAATGTTGCAGTGTTAGTGCTGCTATTCAACGTGGTGCTGTTATCTTTGTTGCAGTGGGTTGCTCTAAAATGTTGCGGTGTTGTTGGTTGCATTAGACTTAATTATTGCTGTTTGTCTGTATTGTGTTAGAATGACCTCTAGAGGGTGAAATAAAGTGTTTAATTATTATTTGAACACAAAAGTTGGGATACCGTACGCTCTGACCCCTTTGTTTTTTTGGGATGCGTGTATATAAAGAAATGCGTGTATATAAAGAAGATGAAAAGGTAAGTGAGAGATAGAGATAAGAAGTCGTCATCTCATACGTGTTTGAGATTTGATTAACTCTTTAATTATTTAAATTCTAACCTCCGAAGCATAGTGGAACGATCATTTGGGTGTTACAAAGCTAAATGAGAGATACTAGGCGTCATGCCTCCTTTCCCATTGAAAACCAAGACACCCACATAATAGTTGCTTGTATGGCTTTGCACAACTTCACAAGAAGGAATGATATAGGTGATGAATAATTCTTTTTATTTGACGAGAATATTGAATTAGAGCACGACGTAGATGTACTTGAAACTAGGGGTGTTCATATACAAACTGATTCAAATCAAATCGAAAATCGATCCAAAAATCGAAAATCGATAAAAATCGATGTCGATTGGATTTTTTGGATCTTGATTTGTGAAAATCGATTCAGATCAGATTTGATTTTATATTCCTTTTCTTAAGCCGAACAAATCCAAATCAAACAGGATGTATAGAATTTAATATATATTTATTCTATTTTTTGCATTATTGATTTTTAATTTGTTGACAATACTTAATAGTTTGATTTGTCATAATTTTTTACCATTTTCAAGTTCCAAACATAAAAAAAAAAGATGTTATGGAATTAGTTGAAGATGCTATTTATTTACTTTGAACATATTTTATGAAATGTTATTACATGAATATATAAACAAGTATATAGAAGTTTATGATTTTGTTTAATTTAGATTGTAATCTTGATTCTTTGATGCAATATAAATATCTAATGATGTGTCGGTAAAAACCGAATAAAATGAATCGATCCAGACCGCATTTAATCGGATTTTTTCTAAGGAAGTCATCCAAACATAATCGAACCACATTCTCTTTTTATTTTTGGATCGGATGACTTTTTATCCTAAAATCGATCCACATCGAACCACGAACACTCCTACTTAAAATTACACCCGAAGATGTCACAGAATAACCAAATCAACAAAGCGTTAGACAGACGAAGCAAGCCGTAGACACTGTTAAAAACAGATGCCTAGAAATATCTAGTTTAATTTTCATGTTTTTATCTATTGATAAAAGTTGTACCTCAAAACTTGTACTTCAAAACTTATGCTACTGATGCAAAATATTTTTTTTTTGGTATAATATGCTACTTTATCAAAATGATTGTATATGTATGTGTTATATTTTTTAACATTAACGTTAAAAAGAACTTGTTAGTTGTTATATATATGACATTAGTTTTTAAATTAACATTAAAAAAATTGTTGCTATATATATGATATTAGTTTTTATGTTAATTAATTAAAATTTTTTTTTTGGACAAACCCCAATATTTAAAATCATTTTAAAGTTTCATTTTTAATTGCAATTTAATAAAGTTACTTTTTTTAATTTTAAAAAGTTTGTAAGCGCTTGTGGAGTGATGTATTCAAATGCTTTAATTTTATATAAGTGTTTATTAAAGTATGTATCCAAACATAAATAATTTATTGAATTTAAATTCTTATGACATAAGCTTTCATTAGATAAATGCTTAATTAAGCTGTTTATCACATTAGATAAACGCTTAATTAAGCTGGTTTTGTTTTTTCTTAACCCTGTTGACTGTTAAGTGTTACGTTGGGGTTACTCATCCACGGTCCACTGAACAATTTCTCTCTTTCGGCAAACCCTTCGCCGGCAAAGCATCCACAGAGCCACCTACCTAAAATCTAAAAGAAACAAACAAAAAAACATTTTCAACTTTCAACCGAATCGCTTGTGGTGGTCATTTCACTGAACTAGTCCGAGAAATCAACGTTTCTAACGACCTCGTGTTTGGTCTGAAGCAAAGTGACGCGATTATGATACGAGACTGATAAGAAGCTGAACCAAATATGAACGAAATTGTAACTATACAAGTTGGTGATTTTGCCAACTTGGTTGGCTCTCACTGCGGAATTTTCGGGTTTCAACCCCTTTCATTTCTTTTTATTGAACTCCAAGTGCACTTTTTTTGAGAGTGTTCACTGTTTAATCATTCATTTTTTATTTACTTGTTAGGATGAGTTGCTTGGGTTGGCTTTGACCCCAATGCTGATTCGGTCTTCAAGAATCAGGATCTTAGCATGGATGTGCTTTATCGTTCGGGTGAGACACAGCAGGTGCAACTTTTTGTACTTCAACTTGCAAAACCATTCAAATCTTTTTTTTATTTTTTATGAATGCAACCAAATGATATTATAATCAGTAGATTTTCTACTTATGCTTGCTTTAATATGTGCAGGGCTTCCTTACATATACTCCTCGCCTAGTTTCAATAAATTTGAGAGGTACTTAATCTATGTATTTTTAAAAAAAAAAAATTATTAAAGAAGCATATCAGTGTTTTTCCATCTTGCCCTGTTCATTTGACCTTTTTGTTGCCATTGTTGTTTGTTAAGTTAATGTTGATATGGGGTTGCAACGGATTCATGGTTAGTCTTAAATAAAGTTGAATTCTCAAAGAGAATCCTGAGCCTGTTAAGTTGATAGCAAAAATGATAAACAATATTTAACAGGATGGCTGACACTATAACATGGTCATGTCTTACATGTTTCATGAAATCTAGGGCAGGGCAAGGTTCATTGTAAAACTTAGGAAGCATGATACAGTGCTAAAAGCAGAAGGCAGCTTATTTTCTGTTGTGATCAATGATGTGAAACTATGAAGCCCGGATACTCCAAAAATGCAAACGTATCCGTGTCATATCTGTGTCCAATACTGATATTCGTAGGATACTTCCGGATACGTACCCAAGAAGTATCCTCTTATTTTATTTTTATTTTTAAAATTTTCTTTTACCCAATACTTTTAGGATACTTCTGGATACGTATCCAGGAAGTATCCCTTCGGTAGAGGTGTCTTTTCTTTGAAACATACTTAGAAGCTATGGTTTTTTAGATGACGGTGAAGGAAGAGAGGAGACTGAATCAATCAAAGATTAGACAATAATTTAGTAAAGATGCATTTCGATTGTTGGCTATTGTATAGAGCCGAGACTTGTTTTGAGTTCTATTAAAGATGCTTTTGTTGATATTCGACACGGGGGAAACAATATATTATGATATAGGTAGGACTGTATTTTTTTTGTTATTTTGATCACATGTATCTTTTTATAAATTATGATCATCATAGTTATACATTAAGAGAAAATGATCAATGACTCTTTCTTTATAAATATTCTACATCTATATAAAATATTTTTCTATTAATTTTTCTTAACGTATCCTAATCGTATCGTATCCTGAATTTCAAAAAAGTTCCCATATCCCCCTATCCGTGTCGTATCGCACCGTATCATACTAAGTATCCGGGCTTCATAAACTTAAAAACTACATGATTGATTATATTAACTGAGAAATAGCTTGGAAACATTTTAATAAAGAATATAAAATACCCAAGGTATATGTGTGTGTGTTGGTATTTAATTTAATAGGCACATATTTGAGATTGTTGATTTTTCACCGTGGACAATTCTAGATGTTAACCTTCAATGTAATTCCCGCATATTTAAACTTTTTGTGTGACATGCTAGCCTTACTGCCCTTAAGTAGCTGAAGATAGCACAATATCTTACCTGTGTGGTGTTTCCTTCTTGGATTTCATTTTTTATCTCAATCAACATACTTGCTACTAGCATTTGCTCCATTGTAATTTTGGCATCTATTGATCTCATGATGATAGCATTTGTCAACGGAAACTTACTTTATCATAAGATTAATCGTATAGTTTCTTATCCTTATATATATTCTTGCTGTAAACATCATTCCCTCCCCATTCCCCTTGTAATCTATTCTTAGGATTTGCTAACCTTTTCAGGTTCCCTTGGATCTCTGAGTTCACGTGGTACGTTGTATAAGGAGGATGCTTCCACATCATCAGATGTTGCCACCTGGTGAGAGCTTTTAGCCTATGCTTTTGTAATGATGTTTCACTGGTAAACAAGAATGGAAAGATGAAAAAAACTTGATATTCGAAGAAGGCACTACAACATGTATATTGTTGTAATGTTGATTTCTGCCAAGTGAACATTCTGTCTGAATTATTAGCATTTAACAAGTTTCATAGCATTTCTTTTATAAATATTAGCAGTATGAAGACATCATATAAGATCAGTTGTGAACAGTGTTGAAATACCTGAAAACTGTTGTTGAAAGGGCAGATCTTTGCTACAGCAGCACATAATAAAACTCAAATTCAAAAGTATGCATAAAAATCAAAAATGGAAAATTTCTACAAGTATCTAACTTGTGATCCTTTTGATGTTCTGTTTTCTTGTATCTGTTATTTTAGTGTCAAGTAACAATTTTGTGGCTTCTAGGTTATTGAAACACAAAACCTGCTTAACCACTTATATTTGCCACGCTCCCTTAGTTTAAATTTATGTTCAAACGTGCTGAATGCTCATTGACAAAGTGCAGGACTGGTACGGTTTCTGCCCAAGCCTCTGAACCTCACAAAAAAAAACTTGTTCCTACAAAGACTTTATGAAGAAGAGGAAAAATTAAATATGGTTAATGAGATCAGTGGTCCGAACAATGGTTCTCAGAGTGAGTATCAGGATAAAGATGTAGTTGAATGTCTAGAAAATGGTGTACAGTTTTGGACAGACTACTCAAAAGTGCATCATCACCCCAGAGTCTATATGAATTAAGTGGAGTTTGGGCAGATGTTGAGGGATTTAACAATTACGGAATTGGAAGGGATTCCTTTTCTTGGGCTTCTCAAGGAGAAGAAATTAGTGACAGTCTTCGATTTTTTGTCGAAGAGTGTGACCACATACAGGTATATACTTTAGTATTTCTGCTTTTAATTTTTTATTCAATCATGTAGTTGGATGTAGGTAATTCTTCTCATGCATCTTTAACTTTAACCCTTACCATGAAGCAATGAGTGGAAGCAGTGTCCTGCAACATCTGCATTTCCGATGAGTTTTCTTTTTTTGTAAGGTTTTTCATATATAAGAATGCATTGGTTATACCCTGAACATGGGAAAAGGCTATTTTTAATGAACCAATATACTTATTTCAAGGCATATTCTTCTATGATGAACACAATGTTTCATAATTTCGGGACTCGAATCTGTTAACAGAAATACAATAATCGTGATTCTGTAAAAAATATGCTAACCTAACATCATAGTCTCCTGCTGAAATGTTTAAGCTGAACTTTGGGTTTGTTGGTTGTTTGGGTAGGCTTTTGTAATAGCAACACTGGTTTCTTTTAAAATCAGTATTTTACTTACATAGGTTCTACTTTGGTACTTGTTTTTGTATATGGGTTAGAGTACACCTTGTACTCTTTATCTATATACTTTTTGCTTATAGAAAAAAAATCATAGTCTCACAATCTTACTTTATGACTAGTTATCTAAAGCGTTAATGAATATCCTTTTCGTGTTTAGCTTTCATAAACTTTGGTATGATATTTTTAGATTGGTGGTATTGTTGGTATGATAACTTCAAACATGTATTGTTTTGTTCTTAATCATAGGTTTTGTCCATTAGGTTCTAAACAAAATCATGTTGGTCTGATTTGCCTTACTCTTTAAATTTTGGCAATTTTGGCAGGGATTTCAATTTATAGTTGACAACTCTGGAGGTTTCTCTGCTGTGGCTTCTGAGTTTTTAGAGAATATTGTAGATGAATATAAAAACACTCCTGTCTTGCTGTATGCTGTCCAAGGTCCTGGTTCATGCTCAAGTCTTCGGAGCAGGAAGCGTACAATCTCAGAGGATCTTCATGATGCTGTATCATTTTCAAGGCTATCATCCTATTGTAAACTTATTGTACCAGTTGGTCTGCCCTCCTTAAGTAAAAGTAATAGTCTCCGTAATGTGGAATTTATTATGTTAGCCAACTCAATAGTCAATGTCCTTCCTTGTTTGTACACAGCAAGTGCAAATGTCCTTGGTAGTACACAGCAAGTGCAAATGTTTAACATGCTGATACTTTACTAATTTAAATGGTTGAATATCATTGATAGCCAGGGTTTTGAAAACCGGACCGGACCGGCCGGTCCGACCGGTTTAACCGAGAACCGGGACCATGGCCGGTCCTAATAGAGTATAAGAGTAATAGAGTTTAAGAGAAATCTCTGTAAATCATAACCGAATGCTACCAGTTGGGCCTACTACAGGTGCATGTTCTGTTTCTGGGGCTGTGGATGTTCATGGAGTCATACAGATGTTATCAGGGCAAGGAAGGCAGAATATGGTGTCAGTTCTGGATGTTGCCATGCCAGCACCTGCTATAAGTGGTACATGTCAATAATTTGAGTTAATCTTTATAAGAATTGTATTTGATTGGTCTAATTCTTTAAATTCAGGAGGACAGAATGAATTGTCTTTGTTAGAGAATTTGCAGCCATTGACCCCACAAGTAGCAGAGGATGTTGAAGACTTGCAGGCAGTCGAATACATGACAGTCCATGGAGCTCTTGCATCAGGTATTGGCTGTAGAGATTTATTATTTCTTAATTAGTTTCTTTTATCTTTTCTGTTTTTCTTCTCTTGGTCGTCTGACTTATTCGAACAATATTCCACACTTCAATGTTTTTGGCCTATATTTTAGGATATATATCTCGTCAGTCAAGAAATCACTCAAGGCAGTAATGTCTCCGTCCAAAAGATAAAATAAAAATAAAAAGATGTAATACATGTTTTGAGGATTTGTTTGAATAGAGCAAAAATATGTTAATGGGAGGTTTGATTTGAAGACATACCAAAGTATATCACGAATAGTATGATAGTACCATTGTTTTTCATCTTTGTTTTGAAGGAACAAAGGGATAAATTACTGTAATAGTTTTCTGCTGCAATGTAACATAGTAGTTTTCTGCTCGCTGCATATTTAACCTACCTTTATGGCAGATCTGGATGAGCCAAAAAGAAAGGAAAAACGCGCGAAGGGGAGGGAAATCAGGTTTTCTTGCTCCTCTTCAGCTATCTCGATGCCCTTGTTAACTTCCTTGGTACTCGAGAAAGTGAGTTATCAAGAGCTGAGGTCATAAAAAGAATGTGGGATTACATAAAAGGAAACAACCTTCGGGTATATAATTGCTCTAATTTGTCCTCCAGCCATATATATATTACTTAAATAAAGCTGTAGAATTTGATAATTTCTTCAATGGATGCACTCAGTTGGAGTGAAAGTGGGAGGAGTTGAGGGAGAAAAGATGAAATTTAATATGCACAAACTATGTATCATATTTAAATAAATTGTGAATTTTCACCTGTTTCCCCTCCACTCTTCTGGTTTTACACAAGGTAATGCACATGCTAACTTGCTGTAGGTTTCATGTTAGATTGTCAACCTTCCCATGGTTGTCAAACTCGCGAGTTGACTCGTAGAATCGTCCGATCCTACGTTTCTAGGTACCCAAAACTGGTTAACTCGCAGGTGGAATCGAAATCTGAGCAAACTCGGTCAAACTCAGTTTGACTCGGTAAACTCGCTCGAAATCGCGAGTCACCGAGTTGGCTTGTTTTATTTAAAATTTTCCAAAACTCAGCCAAACACCAAGAGTACTGTCGCAAACCTGTCGTGCCGTCACTTTGCTCCATTGCGAGACTATCGCATTCTGATGCCAGGAGCCGTCGCGAGCCCGCCGTTGTGCCTCCCTGAGCTTATAGCTTCAGCATGCCATCCCTCGCCTGCACAAAGGCAGCCGCGTGAAGGGCTGCCCTTCCCCCTGCTGTTGCGCGCCGCCTTTGTTGTTGCTGGTCAGGGACCCTTCAATTCTAGGTTTAGGGTTATTAGGGAAGAAGACGGGGGGTTGGGCCCTAAAGGCCCATCTAGTTAAAATTAAAAACAATAAAACACCAGCAAATAGTTTGGGCTGGTTGAGTCAGAAAAAAAAGTTTGGGCTGGTAAGCTTCATAGGTCCTATTACAGAATCATAATAATAATAACTATTATTATTATTATTATTATAATAGTAATAATAATTCCAATAAAAAAATTATAATAGTAATAATTATTATTATGATGTTACTGTTTTATATATATATATATATATATATATATATATATATATAAAAGGTAGACTCTTACGAGTCTACGTACCCTCCACGAGTCTACCTAGACTCGCGAGTCTGACAACCTTGAACCTACCACAACCAATCCCCTTCTTTACTGAATTTGAGTTAAGACCATCTAAGTAGAGAAATTATAAGAGACTGGAAGTTAAAAGTACAAATTTGTTGTCGCAATGAATGGTAGGTCAGGTCAGGTGTAAGAAAAGTAAACAAGTTGTGTAAGAAGTAAGAATCTCATCCTGCATTACAGATTCCCTCAAATTATCTTACCTGTTACTAACATTTATTATCTTTCTCATCACTTGATTATGAGATAATATCTAAACTAATCCTAACTGATTTTATCAAATCAGTAAAACAGAATAACTAACTAAAATAAATCCTAACGGCCAGTAATGAGAAAGATAATACCTGTCGTTGTCGTGCATGATGGCCATCTCCATGGTTGCTCGCTCGTCGTTGCCGATTGGGATGAGATGGAAATAGTGGAAAGGGAGGAGTGAATAAGGCAGTAAACGACGTCGTGTGCGGGTATTTGTGTTTGTCTTTGTGTGTACAACATGACATGACGCCGCTTGGTCGGTTCTGATAGGAATGATTTTTTACTTAAATGGGACATACTTTAGTGTCGTCTTTGTTGTGATGGTGTATTTTTTAGAGGCATGTGTAGAAAAAAGATGAAAAATAAGTGAGGGATAAACATAAATATATACGATCTTACGTACGATTCAAAAATTTGTGTGTTGAAAATTGGGCTGGTTGCGCCCTGTTGTGAGGCCGCAGACACTTACCAATTGCACTATCATGTTAGGCATGTTATTCTCACACTTTTTTTTTTTTTAATATTTCATACATTGTTGTCATCTCTTTTTGTCTGGCCTTTAGAAGGATGACGTGTGTACAAACACTTTTCAATACCCTTCTATTCTACACTTATAATGAGATATAAAATCCCAATGCACAACAATACATTTATAAAATGTTTCGAAAATAGTGTTGTTCTCCGTCGGTGCGGTAACCGGAAAAACTGTCCATGGTATCCGCTAATTTCCCAAAATAATATATAAAAAAATACTTTTAATAACAACAAAAATTTCATCAAGTCAAATGCATAAAGCATAAGGTCAACTCGTCTCAATGCATCACATTCCACATACCAAGTAAATTCTAAATTAATCCAAGTGGCTCGAAGGCCTCATAACTAAACTGGTCTCTTGCCAGCATGTCATAAATCTCACACATCACATGACAATGGCGTCTCATTGCCCACCCCTACTCATGAGGAATGTTTCGATGTCACCCTCCTGTCGGGGACATTTCTATTTCGATACCTCCCATGTGCACATGGCGGTATTTCTCCCTTCCCGACACCCCAACGTGTGGCGGTGTTACTTTCGATTCCCCTTTTTAGGCGGTATTGCTCTTTTTCGACATCCCAATTATATGGGGATGTTACTTTCGATACCTCATTACGGTGGTATTACTTTTCGATACCCCTATCATAGGTGGTATTGCGGCAAACATCATACAACATATTATAGCTCAAATATGTCATGTCTCATGCATGTAACAAACTATTTCCCTCAATTTTAAACATATAAACTCCCACCAACAACAAACAATCATGAATATCACAACACATCATACATGAATAAGCACGTTACAACATCAATTGATCAATTAATTCCCCTTTTAAACAAAACCCCAATTTTAGAATTTAGGTTACTAACAATATGCATCAAGTCAATTAAAGATTCCCAAAACCACATGGTAATCCCTTATCAACAAAAACAATCATATATACCATGGAAAGGGTTCATAAAAAGTATTGTTACTCACCTCTTGAAGACCTCCAAATAGCTCTAAGCGTTTCCTACCGCGGATCCTAACGTTTGCCAAGAGTTATCATCATCTTCCTCTTCCTAGACTCCCTCTTCCACAACTATCTCTTCTTAATCCTTGAATTTCTTTTCTTCTTAGCCTTCTGAGTTTCTAGGTGTAATTAGGGTTCAAAAACACATCCTAAGAGTGTTGAGATACTATTTATAGAGCCCCCAATAGCCCAAAACGTGTAAAAACGCGCTAAGCCCGCTTACTCTGCATATGGTGCTGTATTTCGCACATATCTTGAGTTATAGACATTCAAAAATTATAAATTTTATATCGTTGGAAAGATAAAAGAATTGTCTACAACTGTTATGAAGACCACAAAATCTGAAACCGACGTTTAGATAGTCAAAACGTGGATAGAATTTAAAAAAACGGTTCTGGTGCTGGAACATGAATAGTGTGTACGAATTTGGTCATAACTCGAGCTACAAGAATCCAATTTGGACGAATTTGGTGTCTATGGAAAGCTAAGAGACGGCTATATTTCTTATGCAGATCTCGAATTCAAACAAGTTATCTTTGGTTACGAAATATCCGTCTGAAGTTAGGTATCTAGTCATATTATGCGAAATTGGGCTTAAAACACTCAAACTATCTATTTATAATGGGTAACACAGCATGGGCCTTGATATGCTTATGTTTCCTATCATTATTGCCGCAATAATTTAGTCCAGGGTAGGTTCTTATCCTTATTTTTATTTTATTTTTTTAAAATCAATTTTACATTATTGTGGAACCCACTGGATTTTTATTATAAAGAAAACAATTATATTAAACTCTTATACTACCCTTTTTTTATTAAAATAATTATATTTGAATTTTTAGGATGTTACACTTATACTTTAAGATAACTATAACTTGCCGAACAAGGGTTCGTTCAACCACAATGTTTATAAGTGCTTTGGCATAATGCTGAAAATATGAAGAACTTTTTGCTTCAATGCACTTAGATATACAATAACGACAATACTAAATTTGATCATACACTCAACAAGGGATACACAAAAGTAGTTTTTAATATTTCTTATACAAATATTTGGAAACAGTAAATAAAATGAAAACAACGTGACAACAATTTTTATGATCATTTATGTTGTAATCATTTATGTTGTAATTATTCTAAAAGTAGGATATGAAAAATGAAAACAGAAGACAAACCAAGCAGGCTCAAATTTCAACAAAACTCCCTGGTCACTATAGCAGCTAACTTCAAGAGCCAAGTCTCAGGAACGAACTCCATGAAGCCAATTTAAGCTAATATTTTCTTTAGGTATCTCTATCTTTAAATTAGGAATGCCAGGGAAATGTTCCCATAAAGCAGCCCTTTCTTCATCACAGATCACATATATTTCATGCTTTAAATTCTTAAACTCCATGACCGAGTGTGGCAATTTACTCAGTCCTGAACAACCCTTCAAGTAGAGCCACTCAAGATTATGCAAGTCACCAATGTCTTCTGGCAATTTGTTAAGACGAACACAATCAGATATGTCTAGACAACTGAGGTTATGAAGCCCTCCCACAGGACTCTGGCATCTCTAGAATATTAGAGCATGAACTAAGCCTTAGTACTTCCAAATTCTCCAGCTTTGCAATTTCTTGTGGTTGTGGCAATGCAGAAAGCTTGTGACAGTTGGTGATGCAAAGTTTCTTCAAGGATGTAATGTTACACACCCCATCGGGCAATTTCTCCAGATCATTGCAATAGCCAATGCTCAACTCCACCAGGTTTGGCATAACATTTTGGATAGAACAGCATTCAAAAGCCTGGCTTGTATTACACATGTGAAGGGATAACTTTCTCAGGTTCTTCAATATGCATAGGGAAGGAACCGAAACCTTCTCCAACCTGATTCTTTTCAAGTTAGATAAAGAAGCAAGTAGCTCAATCCTTTTTATTTCAGAACGATGGAAACCATAATTTGTGACTATCAGAACTTTGAGTTTACTCATTTTCTCTGTGAACTCTGGTAAGGTGTACTGGCTAGAGCTAAGATTTAAAGCGGAACCTCTGCTTCGTCGGGTTCCATGTCACACCAATCTGAAGCGAACTTTTCATCTGCAAAAGCATTATATATGGCATCAAGAATGGAATATGATGTTTGATTTTTTTGTGTGCGTATAATTTAGACAGAGAAACAAACCAGTTGATATAGATAATATCGGCGGCAACAACCCTTGGTCAGTTTACATTGTATCAACATTCTTGGTAAGAATGACAACATGCGGCCAAAGACCCCTTTTTGATTCTGTCCTACCCACCATGCAGGACGATTGTCTCCATTTAAGTCAATGATCAATCTTTTTCTCTGTTCAAATGGTTCTTGGTTGCTTTGATGGATTGCTAGCTCTCTGAGGAGATCATGTAGCATGACAAAGTGGTTATTGTAGTACATGTCTGCGTCCTTTGCAACTTTCCTGCTCAAAGTCAAGTTACCAAAGGGAACAATGATTAACTAAAATACCAACACATTGATTAACTCCATTTGATAACAATTACTTTTTAAAAAAAATCTTTGCTTCATAATGACAAGCATAAAGTTGTAGATATCCATGTTATTGAATCATTCTTTACTTCTTGCTTTTTATAGATCGTTTAAATCAAATGTCACGAAGGAATGCATGTCAAAAATGATTTGAAACCCCTAATTTAAGAACATTCAAACTCCTGCACAGATGGTTTTAAATTCGTTTAACTAATTATATTGTCAAAAGCATGCATATAAATTTAAATTAACATATTAGAACTCATATTGTCATAAGAATATAGTTTGACTATCTAATGTCTATCATTACTAACAAGGAGAAGGGGAAAACAGGAGATGCAGGGTACCTTGTAACCGTGACATTAATCAAATTCCTGGTGGTTAAATCATGGACAATGGTCATTGCATTTCTACCATCCTCATCTAGGTGATACAGTTCTGCCCACATATCAATGAGGGCAGCAACAGGGATCCTTTGGTCTTTAGGAAATAGCCCTAGATCCATGAAGCACTCCTTCTCGTTGATGGAGAACTTATCCTCCAATATATCTAAACTTTGTTGGAGGTGATAAAGCAAGTCAGTATCGCGTGACTCCAAAATGGACTGACTTTGTAACCGTTCCTTCATATTTTGCCATACCTCAAAAGGCTGCTGACAAAGTGATCCACCAATACCTTCAAGCGCCAATGGTGAACCCTTACAACCTTTCACTATCTGCATTTCAGCGCAAGAAAGAAAAACCACTGAATAAGATAAAGGGTCTCACTCACCAATATCCTTATGCCACAAGGAATAAAAAAAGATAAATTATATTAAACATGTTACTACCCAGTACATTAAATATACTATTTTCCAATAAAAACTTAATTTTTTTTAATTCCACATTATGTTGCAAGTATTTTAGTCGACTGCTTTTGATGGGGGAAAAGGACACAAAAATAGAAATATAATCATTTTGTTTTTATTCATTTGGTGATTTGCTTATATGCCATTGCAGAAGAATTAACATGACAACAAACATATATTTCTGTCTTGTCACATGTAATCATGTCTTATTGGTATGAATGATTTTGGAAAAGTAGAAGAGAAAGCACCTCGTGGACAAGTTTATCGTCAGGTATGTATGAGCTGTTACTATTCAGTTGAGCATAGTGGCGGAAAAGGGATACTGCATCATCATGACCAAGTTGTTCCAACTGGCATGGGGTGCCAAATCTTCTAAATGCAACCCTTGAAGTCACCAAAATCTTATAATCTGTCATTTGGAATTTAAACTTCTCAATAAGGGCTTCTGACTTAGGCCAAACATCATCCAGGACCAGCAATATTGGATTTCTCCCAACATTCCTCAAGAAAGATTCCCAACCGGTTAGTTGCATCTTCATCGCTTTGAAACTCAGGCACCTTACATCCGCAGTATTCAAATAGTGTCTGTACTATGGTCTTCAAGTTGTATGTTTTTGAGACGGTGACAAAGAAGATATTTCCTCTGAACTTGCCTACTCAAACCAAAAGAGCTTTGTAAGCCAAGGAGCTTCTGAGATTTGGTACTAATCCACAATAGCACAATTCATGTCATATATGACTCCATGAGCTAGTCATTTCACTAGACTAGGAGGCTAATAGTTTAGATTAATGATATATTATATCATAACTAAAAATTACATGTAAGAAATTTGAGTTTGTGATTTAATCTCCAAAAGATAGATATGATATTGATTGAAACTGGTGTAACTAAATATGCAACTGAACTATGGTTAACTAAACTGGCAAAGGGTGTGTTTTCAGACAATACTTTTTATTTGACTTTAGCTCCAATGCTAAGTTCTGGACCTACTTTGTTTATCTCAATTTGATATATTTAAGTTAGATTTGCTTCTTGAACTGATTAATTTTCTATTCTTAAAATCTGGTGCTGTGATTGTCGTAGGTTATATAAGTCAATTTTCTTGATGATAATTATAGAAGTTTCCAATCTTTATGAATATTTATTTTTTACTTTCTATTGTGATCTAAATTCATACTTATTGGGGATCATTATTTTAAAATGCATTATCATCATTAAGACCAAGCCATCTACTGATAGTCTTTCTTTTCTACTAGAGATTTTCAAGTCATTTCTAGCTACTTAACTGATATTTTTTTTTACTAATTATATGATTAGTTTCTAATTTCTGTTGCTTTCTTCTATCTAGGTGTTTGTTACTTCATTAAGCTCTTGTGCTTCCTATCCATTACTCAAAAATGATCTAAATTGTTCTTTCCCTACCAACAATATATGGAAAAAGTTTGAGAATTGGAAGCAAGTTTCAACATTAGTGGTCTCGAGCATTGATGTCTCCGTTGAGAATAGGTTCTCTCTTTGCTCAACTCCTCTGATTCTTTTGTTGGCACTGCAAAGTTTAAAAGTTTTTTTATTATAATATCTTGATTCTTGACTAAGTAGTTTATTATTTCCAATAAAATTTTTGTATCTATTCTTATTGTTGAAACCTTACATTGTTGATAAAATGGTTTGAAGCAATGATTGTAGGACTAAGTAAAGAAAGAAAACAATCATTTATTAGAGAGTTGCAGAAAAAAGAGAGCAATTAATTCATTGTACTTATATACATAGAGAAAATGGGGAGAGCTAATCACATCTTGAAATGGATTACAATTATTAGAGATGGCTAAGTTAAGATATAAGAACCTTAACTATTAGTGAACATTCTACAACCCCAGCCCTTTCCCTCTAAATTTGTGTTAAAGACCTTCATTAGAGTATAAGTTAGTGCTATAAATTGCACCCGATGACAATTTGCTTTTCTTGCCATGAAAGGGGGTTTGGCCAAGAAATAGATCTCATAAGGATTGGATTGGAGGAGTCTGACATTTTTTCACTGCAAAATTACTATGCCCATATGCTAGAATACTATCTGAAATAGTGTTATATCTAATTACCCTTGTAAAAAAAAAGTAAAAACAATTTTTTTTAGGGGACCATCCCAACAGAACTTCTTAGGGTGTTAGCCAAGTGATGAGGAAATGAATATAAGAAAGCATTGGTAACAAAAGTTGATTACCTTTGATCTGTGGGTCCCAACATAGCTTCTTAGCCAAAGTGCTTTTTCCAGATCCTCCCAAACCAGTCAACACAAGGACGGAGACACCATCCTTGAGCAGCTCAGCCTTCAACTTGTTCAAAGGTTCATCCATTCCCGTACACTGTGGCTCCACAGGAGCCCCAGTTAGACCCCTTATCTGATATCCACCATACTTGCCAAAATTGTCATTGCTAAGAAGAATCTGGAGAATCTGTCTCACACTGACCAGAACCTCCATCAAGTTCCTTGCATTCTGAGTCTGAACATTAACAGCTAAGTGCCTCTTGAGAGAGTCATCCTTGGAACGTAGCTTTCCCTGGTAATAAGGGAAACAAAAGAATTTCCAGCCACTAAGTTTGGAACACTTGCGAGCAAGCTTTTCACCATCTTGTATCTCACGTTCAAGCCTTCCTATCTCTTCTATGGGGCGATACAACTGCTGATTGTAGCGTTTCATCTCTTGCACCAGTGGAGCCAAAGAGTTCAAGGTGTCTATGTTGCTTTCAAGGGTTGGCTTGAACTCTAGACCCTTGTTGATGGTTACAAGAGCCGCTTTCAGCGCCTCTCCCATACCAGCTCCAACAGCATGTTAAAACATTTGCACTTGCTGTGTACAAACAAGGAAGGACATTTGCACTTGCTGTGTACAAACAAGGAAGGACATTGACTATTGAGTTGGCTAACATAATAAATTCCACATTACGGAGACTATTACTTTTACTTAAGGAGGGCAGACCAACTGGTACAATAAGTTTACAATAGGATGATAGCCTTGAAAATGATACAGCATCATGAAGATCCTCTGAGATTGTACGCTTCCTGCTCCGAAGACTTGAGCATGAACCAGGACCTTGGACAGCATACAGCAAGACAGGAGTGTTTTTATATTCATCTACAATATTCTCTAAAAACTCAGAAGCCACAAAGAGAGAAACCTCCGAGTTGTCAACTATAAATTGAAATCCCCACTAAAATTGCCAAAATTTAAAGAGTAAGGCAAATCAAACCAACATGATTTTGTTTAGAACCTAATGGACAAAACCTATGGTTAAGAACAAAACAATACATGTTTGAAGTTATCATACCAACAATACCACCAATCTAAAAATATCACACCAAAGTTTATGAAAGCTAAACACGAAAAGGATATTCATTAACGCTTTAGATAACTAGTCATAAAGTAAGATAATGAGACTATGATTTTTTTTCTATAAGCAAAAAGTATATAGATAAAGAGTACAAGGTGTACTCTAACCCATATACAAAAACAAGTACCAAAGTAGAACCTATGTAAGTAAAATACTGATTTTAAAAGAAACCAGTGTTGCTATTACAAAAGCCTACCCAAACAACCAACAAACCCAAAGTTCAGCTTAAACATTTCAGCAGGAGACTATGATGTTAGGTTAGCATATTTTTTACAGAATCACGATTATTGTATTTCTGTTAACAGATTCGAGTCCCGAAATTATGAAACATTGTGTTCATCATAGAAGAATATGCCTTGAAATAAGTATATTGGTTCATTAAAAATAGCCTTTTCCCATGTTCAGGGTATAACCAATGCATTCTTATATATGAAAAACCTTACAAAAAAAGAAAACTCATCGGAAATGCAGATGTTGCAGGACACTGCTTCCACTCATTGCTTCATGGTAAGGGTTAAAGTTAAAGATGCATGAGAAGAATTACCTACATCCAACTACATGATTGAATAAAAAATTAAAAGCAGAAATACTAAAGTATATACCTGTATATGGTCACACTCTTTGACAAAAAATCGAAGACTGTCACTAATTTCTTCTCCTTGAGAAGCCCAAGAAAAGGAATCCCTTCCAATTCCGTAATTGTTAAATCCCTCAACATCTGCCCAAACTCCACTTAATTCATATAGACTCTGGGGTGATAATGCACTTTTGAGCAGTCTGTCCAAAACTGTACACCATTTTCTAGACATTCAACTACATCTTTATCCTGATACTCACTCTGAGAACCATTGTTCGGACCACTGATCTCATTAACCATATTTAATTTTTCCTCTTCTTCATAAAGTCTTTGTAGGAACAAGTTTTTTTTGTGAGGTTCAGAGGCTTGGGCAGAAACCGTACCAGTCCTGCACATTGTCCATGAGCATTCAGCACGTCTGAACATAAATTTAAACTAAGGGAGCGTGGCAAATATAAGTGGTTAAGCAGGTTTTGTGTTTCAATAACCTAGAAGCCACAAAATTGTTACTTGACACTAAAATAACAGATACAAGAAAACAGAACATCAAAAGGATCACAAGTTAGATACTTGTAGAAATTTTCCATTTTTGATTTTTATGCATACTTTTGAATTTGAGTTTTGTTATGTGCTGCTGTAGCAACGATCTGCCCTTTCAACAACAGTTTTCAGGTATTTCAACACTGTTCACAACTGATCTTATGTGATGTCTTCATACTGCTAATATTTATAAAAGAAATGCTATGAAACTTGTTAAATGCTAATAATTCAGACAGAATGTTCACTTGGCAGAAATCAACATTACAACAATATACATGTTGTAGTGCCTTCTTCGAATATCAAGTTTTTTTCATCTTTCCATTCTTGTTTACCAGTGAAACATCATTACAAAAGCATAGGCTAAAAGCTCTCACCAGGTGGCAACATCTGATGATGTGGAAGCATCCTCCTTATACAACGTACCACGTGAACTCAGAGATCCAAGGGAACCTGAAAAGGTTAGCAAATCCTAAGAATAGATTACAAGGGGAATGGGGAGGGAATGATGTTTACAGCAAGAATATATATAAGGATAAGAAACTATACGATTAATCTTATGATAAAGTAAGTTTCCGTTGACAAATGCTATCATCATGAGATCAATAGATGCCAAAATTACAATGGAGCAAATGCTAGTAGCAAGGATGTTGATTGAGATAAAAAATGAAATCCAAGAAGGAAACACCACACACGTAAGATATTGTGCTATCTTCAGCTACTTAAGGGCAGTAAGGCTAGCATGTCACACAAAAAGTTTAAATATGCGGGAATTACATTGAAGGTTAACATCTAGAATTGTCCACGGTGAAAAATCAACAATCTCAAATATGTGCCTATTAAATTAAATACCAACACACACACATATACCTTGGGTATTTTATATTCTTTATTAAAATGTTTCCAAGCTATTTCTCAGTTAATATAATCAATCATGTAGTTGTTAAGTTTATGAAGCCCGGATACTTAGTATGATATGGGTACGATACGACACGGATACGGGGATATGGGAATTTTTTTGAAATTCAGGATACGATACGATTAGGATACGTTAAGAAAAATTAATAGAAAAATATTTTATATAGATGTAGAATATTTATAAAGAAAGAGTCATTGATCATTTTCTCTTAATGTATAACTATGATGATCATAATTTATAAAAAGATACATGTGATCAAAAAAAAAAAAAATACAGTCCTACCTATATCATAATATATTGTTTCCCCTGTGTCAGAATATCAACAAAAGCATCTTTAATAGAACTCAAAACAAGTCTCGGCTCTATACAATAGCCAACAATCGAAATGCATCTTTACTAAATTATTGTCTAATGCTAACTGATTCAGTCTCCTCTCTTCCTTCACCGTCATCTAAAAAATCATAGCTTCTAAGTATGTTTCAGCAAAAGACACCTCTACCGAAGGGATACTTCCTAGATACGTATCCAGAAGTATCCTAAAAGTATTGGGTAAAAGAAAATTTTAAAAATAAAAATAAAATAAGAGGATACTTCTTGGGTACGTATCCGGAAGTATCCTACGAATATCAGTATTGGACACAGATATGACACGGATACGTTTGCATTTTTGGAGTATCCGGGCTTCATAGTTTCACATCATTGATCACAACAGAAAATAAGCTGCCTTCTGCTTTTAGCACTGTATCATGCTTCCTAAGTTTTACAATGAACCTTGCCCTGCCCTAGATTTCATGAAACATGTAAGACATGACCATGTTATAGTGTCAGCCATCCTGTTAAATATTGTTTATCATTTTTGCTATCAACTTAACAGGCTCAGGATTCTCTTTGAGAATTCAACTTTATTTAAGACTAACCATGAATCCGTTGCAACCCCATATCAACATTAACTTAACAAACAACAATGGCAACAAAAAGGTCAAATGAACAGGGCAAGATGGAAAAACACTGATATGCTTCTTTAATAATTTTTTTAAAAAAAAATACATAGATTAAGTACCTCTCAAATTTATTGAAACTAGGCGAGGAGTATATGTAAGGAAGCCCTGCACATATTAAAGCAAGCATAAGTAGAAAATCTACTGATTATAATATCATTTGGTTGCATTCATAAAAAATAAAAAAAAGATTTGAGTGGTTTTGCAAGTTGAAGTACAAAAAGTTGCACCTGCTGTGTCTCACCAGAACGATAAAGCACATCCATGCTAAGATCCTGATTCTTGAAGACCGAATCAGCATTGGGGTCCGAAGCCAACCCAAGCAACTCATCCTAACAAGTAAATAAAAAATGAATGATTAAACAGTGAACACTCTCAAAACAGTGCACTTGGAGTTCAATAAAAAGAAATGAAAGGGGTTGAAACCTGAAAATTCCAGAAGTGAGAGCCAACGAAGTTGGCAAAATCACCAACTTGTATAGTTACAATTTCGTTCATATTTGGTTCAGCTTCTTATCAGTCTCGTATCATAATCGCGTCACTTTGCTTCAGACCAAACACGAGGTCGTTAGAAACGTTGATTTCTCGGACTAGTTCAGTGAAATGACCACCACAAGCGATTCGGTTGAAAGTTGAAAATGTTTTTTTGTTTGTTTCTTTTAGATTTTAGGTAGGTGGCTCTGTGGATGCTTTGCCGGCGAAGGGTTTGCCGAAAGAGAGAAATTGTTCAGTGGACCGTGGATGAGTAACCCCAACGTAACACTTAACAGTCAACAGGGTTAAGAAAAAACAAAACCAGCTTAATTAAGCGTTTATCTAATGTGATAAACAGCTTAATTAAGCATTTATCTAATGAAAGCTTATGTCATAAGAATTTAAATTCAATAAATTATTTTTGTTTGGATACATACTTTAATAAACACTTATATAAAATTAAAGCATTTGAATACATCACCCTACAAGCGCTTACAAACTTTTTAAAATTAAAAAAAGTAACTTTATTAAATTGCAATTAAAAATGAAACTTTAAAATGATTTTAAATATTGGGGTTTGTCCAAAAAAAAATTTTAATTAATTAACATAAAAACTAATATCATATATATAGCAACAATTTTTTTAATGTTAATTTAAAAACTAATGTCATATATATATAACAACTAACAAGTTCTTTTTAACGTTAATGTTAAAAAATATAACACATACATATACAATCATTTTGATAAAGTAGCATATTATACCAAAAAAATATATTTTGCATCAGTAGCATAAGTTTTGAAGTACAAGTTTTGAGGTACAACTTTTATCAATAGATAAAAACATGAAAATTAAACTAGATATTTCTAGGCATCTGTTTTTAACAGTGTCTACGGCTTGCTTCGTCTGTCTAACGCTTTGTTGATTTGGTTATTCTGTGACATCTTCGGGTGTAATTTTAAGTATAGCTATTTCCATTCACCGCGTTATCATCTTAATAACTAACTTTCTTTTTTTTAATGGAATATAACTAGTAGTGTACTAGTGTCTATAAAATAACATAACCAATAAAGAATAAATCATATTGTTTTAATGATTACCATATATACAGTAGGATTTAATGTACATACTTACATTATAAAATCTAATTTGTTAACGCGTTAACAAATATAGCTATTTCCATTCACCGTGTTATCATCTTAATAACTAACTTTCTTTTTTTTAATGGAATATAACTGGTAGTGTACTAGTGTCTATAAATTAACATAACCAATAAAGAATAAATCATATCGTTTTAATGATTACCATATATACAGTAGGATTTAATGTACATACTTACATTATAAAATCTAATTTGTTAACGCGTTAACGCGTTAACAAATATAGCTATTTCCATTCACCGCGTTATCATCTTAATAACTAACTTTCTTTTTTTTAATGGAATATAACTAGTAGTGTACTAGTGTCTATAAATTAACATAACCAATAAAGAATAAATCATATCGTTTTAATGATTACCATATATACAGTAGGATTTAATGTACATACTTACATTATAAAATCGTATTTGTTAACGCGTTAACGCGTTAACAAATATAGCTATTTCCATTCACCGCGTTATCATCTTAATAACTAACTTTCTTTTTTTTAATGGAATATAACTAGTAGTGTACTAGTGTCTATAAAATAACATAACCAATAAAGAATAAATCATATCGTTTTAATGATTACCATATATACAGTAGGATTTAATGTACATACTTACATTATAAAATCTAATTTGTTAACGCGTTAACAAATATAGCTATTTCCATTCACCGCGTTATCATCTTAATAACTAACTTTCTTTTTTTTAATGGAATATAACTAGTAGTGTACTAGTGTCTATAATCTTTTTTTTAATGGAATATAACTAGTAGTGTACTAGTGTCTATAAATTAACATAACCAATAAAGAATAAATCATATTGTTTTAATGATTACCATATATACAGTAGGATTTAATGTACATACTTACATTATAAAATCGTATTTGTTAACGCGTTAACGCGTTAACAATTTTTAATGGAATATAACTAGTAGTGTACTAGTGTCTATAAAATAACATAACCAATAAAGAATAAATCATATTGTTTTAATGATTACCATATATACAGTAGGATTTAATGTACATACTTACATTATAAAATCTATTTTGTTAACGCGTTAACGCGTTAACAAATATAGCTATTTCCATTCACCGCGTTATCATTTTAATAACTAACTTTCTTTTTTTTAATGGAATATAACTAGTAGTGTACTAGTGTCTATAAAATAACATAACCAATAAAGAATAAATCATATTGCTTTAATGATTACCATATATACAGTAGGATTTAAAGTACATACTTACATTATAAAATCGTATTTGTTAACGCGTTAACGCGTTAACAAATATAGCTATTTCCATTCACCGCGTTATCATCTTAATAACTAACTTTCTTTTTTTTTAATGGAATATAACTGGTAGTATACTAGTGCCTATAAAATAACATAACCAATAAAGAATAAATCATATTGTTTTAATGATTACCATATATACAGTAGGATTTAATGTACATACATATTATAAAATCGTATTTGTTAACGCGTTAACAAATATAGCTATTTCCATTCACCGCGTTATCATCTTAATAACTAACTTTTTTTTTTTTAATGGAATATAACTAGTAGTGTAATAGTGTCTATAAAATAACATAACCAATAAAGAATAAATCATATTGTTTTAATGATTACCATATATACAGTAGGATTTAATGTACATACCTACATTATAAAATCGGATTTGTTAACGTGTTAACGCGTTAACAAATATAGCTATTTCCATTCACCGCGTTATCATTTTAATAACTAAGTTTTTTTTTAATGGAATATAACTAGTAGTGTACTAGTGTCTATAAAATAACATAACCAATAAAGAATAAATCATATTGTTTTAATGATTACAAATAAATAAAACATATATACAGTAGGATTTAACGTACATACTTACATTATAAAAAAGTTTTACACAGTCATCCAATAATATCTCTAGTCCAATATATAAGTAAAAAAGTCCCAAGGTTTTTTGTCCAATATATAAGCAAATTTTATTTTCCAATGACTCATTTAATAACATTATTTCCAAAATATCATTTATTTAATAGAAATTCCAATAACTCATTTTATAAAAATTGAAGTTTTAGATGAAATATAGTTTAGGTAACAAACATTATATTAATTTTGTACTTATAATATGGACAAGAGATAGGGAGTATGTAACACCCCCCTTGGGGCATTACTTACGTAACACGTACGAAGATAAAATTAAAATATAATTTGCTGGTGCTTTCGGAAAATAACTTATATAAGTACACAAGTGTCTGAAATTGGGTGTAAAATTTTTTTTTCACGACTCCATACCTAAGCCTTAATTTATCGACACACAAACTTACTATCATAGCTTGACAAACCTATTTAATTTAAAGGATATACTTAAATACAAGATAGTAGTTTTACAAAAATTTTCATGAGTCTCCTCTGTAATTCGAACATCCCAGGGTAAAATAACACCTGTTAAAATATTTACATTTTCACTCTAGAATTTCAGTTATACCAAATTCAACCAGTCATCAATACATAAAAATAATAGCTATAGCCATAAGCTTTACAAAACCAAAAGAAATAGCTTAGATTTTCATTCAAAAGATATGCTCTCCGAGCTATAGACATTTCATTTTAAATTAAAGGCTCTCTGAGCCAAACTCGTACATACTATCAAAAATAATCTAAATCTCAAACCCTAAGCTGGTCGTTCTAAAAATTATTCCGCAAGTAATACCTCATCAAGCAACTACATCTAAGTCTCTGAGTGACTTAGATAGACTCCTCTGCACCTTCTGTGTTAGAGTACCCAGGGTACAATATCGAACTAGAAGAATCCTGAAATATGTAAGGGTGAGACGCCAATATATGGTTTTAACCCAATAACTAAATGCTCGACACCACATAACACATATACATTTACCACACGAGCATTTATAAGCTAATAATCTATCAATGAGTTCAACACCCCAAATATCATCCATAAAATTATGCATGACACTTCTATTCATCATCTAATTTTCGTCCTAATCTCATGAGATATCCCAACATCATATGAGTTGATCAGACTCCATAGCCACACTGGCTAACTTGGCCAACTGCCAACAAAGCGCAACCTCTTCCCATCTTCAAAAGGCATACACAGCCAGGCACACACAAGGCCAAACACATTGCTAAGTCCACAACCAGTGGCCCAACCATTAGCAAGTAAGATGGGGTCTCCATGTCCTCCCTAGGCACATGAGATAAATGCACATCGTAATTACCTTTCGCCGATGGTAATTGATGCATTATGTCACAAACCGCAGGCACGTCTGCCAAATGCATGCAAAACACTTTTGTTTTGATCTTTTCTTTGTGCTCACTCTTTCTTTTGCCGAAGCTCAAAATGGCTTACGACTCACATAGTTTTAAAATACTTTTAAAACTTTCATCACAACACAGGACCTCACTGTCCATAAAACTTTTATTAAAACATAGGACCTCACAGTCCATAAAACTTTTATCAAAACATAGGACCTCACAGTCCAAGTGCTCAATCGCGACACCTCTCGACCGGTGCACCAGTCTTAGGTTCGTGGCACTAGAAACATCTTCAATGTTTCATCACAGTATACCTCATGTATACAACATAGGCCCTCAAAGTCCAAATGACTGAGTCCATCACAACACAGAACCTTAGTACCCCGACGTCTCGGTTACTAAGTTCCACACCACTTTTAACACTAAATCAGTTTTGCTTTCATAAATTCTTTTCCAAAATTGGAAATTCATCAATAAAATCCTTAAATAATAAAACTTGGTTTTCACAAATGTGAGTCACTTGAGGTTTTAACTTCCTTAAAATATGTATTGCCGTTTCAGAATACTTTCCTTCTACGTTTTTCCAAATCTGTCATCACTTTTTTTTCAAATCATTCATCAATTATCACTTTTAAAGCTTCTTAAGCCAAAACTTAACTTTTCCATTGAAACAACTTTCTAAAATCATCATTAACTTCTTTTCAACAATTAATTTTATAAAATAACTTTGTATAATATTGCAAACTTTCTTATATAAAAATTAGCAGTACTTAAACATTTTCAGAATTTCGCTCTCATTGTGACTCGAGTTACTTTTACACTAATAAATCATCATCATCAAAACTCCTGATTTTTCCAAAATAATACTTTTCACCACTATTATATTCCAACGTTTCCCATAAAACCTGGAATATAATTTACACAGCTTATTAAAGCTTTTATCTGATTACTTGGTTGTGCACTGACCACAGTCAGGCTTCTCAAACAACACTCACAAGCAACATCCAACAACAAACCATCAGACAGATCATATACCATAGCAATATCATATACAAATAATCAAATAATTTAAAACAGATCAGACACTGATACTCAGATATACAACACAACATAAACCACATCAATTATACAGAATACACAACAAACAAATGGTCAACAAGCAAAGGGTTATTGAGAAAAATCCATCAGGCAAGTCCCCCTTACCTTTGAAGACAAGTGAAGGATCCTCGTCCTAGTGCCCACGTTAGCTCATATCTACTCCATCAAGCAAGCATAGCCATGTCCAAACGTCTCAGAGAGTAAATCCAACAACACGCAACAACCAAAAATCAAGAAATCAATTACACATGATCAAACACATTCTAACTTGATCTAAACACTTAATCTAATTATCAAACAAGGTTATTTTTAAAGAAAATCATGTTTGAAGCTCACGCTTCCCAATACCTTTTAAGTAAACTTTGTTTTGATTAAAAGATCTTGAAAAAGAACTTTGAAAGTCATCCATTAAGAGTCCTAATTGCACTAAATCATAATTACTTTCATAAAAACATACCCAAATTTAAATCATTAAATTGGGGTTTTAGGGCTCCTTATTAAAATTTAGGGAAAACTCATAATAATGAAATTGGTTTAGGGAAATACAAATTCACAGTCCCAATCTCATAAAACAACCTTAAATTTCAATATTAAAATCTGAAATCAAAGGGTTAGGGTTAGGGTTTCAAATCAGATTTTGGGGTTTCTTGAAATTAGGCAAAGTGAAATGAGAAAATCACTCACCCAACTAAGAGGAAGAAGGAGATGGTGGTTATAGGATGATCCGGCGCGGTGGAGGCGGCTGAGGAAGGCGGCGGCACGACATCAACAGTGGTTGAATGTTTCTTGAACACTCTTGACCAAAAGAACATGGGTAAGTTTCAAGGAAAAGAGAATGGAATCTCAAACTAACCAAAAAGGAAGTTGAAATCACCTTGAACCGTGGCTAGAAGCTCCTCTTCGCGGCGGACATGGCGTCAGACGGCGGAGCAGAGGTCAAGCCGTGTTGGAGACGAGCTGGGTCGCAGCTGTCTCCTCCTCCTCATGCGGCGCGTTCGATGGCGGTGCAGGGGGCGATCGCGCGCGGCTGCTTCAAGGAAGGAAGGTGAGTTTGGGGGGAGGAAGAAGATGATGTGAGGAGGAAGAAGAAGAAAAGAGAAGAAAGGAAGAAAGAAAGAAGAAAAGAGAAAGAAACAGAGAAAGAAAATAGAAATAGAGAGAGAACGTCGAGAATGAGAGAGAGAAAAATGAGGAAGCTTAGTTTTTAAGCTAATTATTTAGTGATAGGTACAAAATGAGTTATAATTATTAGACCTAAAATAAACATGTTTTCACTTTTTAGAATCTAAAAATAAAGATTGATAAAGATATGAGTTCGAAATTCAAATTAGAGTAAAGATTAATAATTGAACTGATCCACTAAGAAAATACTCAGTCAAAAATTTAATCTCCGATAAATGTCAAACCAAAATATTTTTAACTCTAAGATTAAATAGAATAGGAATATGAAAATATTTTTCTCTTAATCATATTATTTAAAATATTTTTCTGTACTGGTATAATAGTGACAATAACATAAATTATTGTCTATTAAAAGTGCATTCACTGAAATAAGTCAGTGCTAACGCACCTAATAAAATAATTTGAAGAGAGTAATTTAATTACTCAGACTAAACCACCTAACATAACAAACATAAACATCCAAATAAAATAATTAATCCTAGGTGTAAAAACTAGGGTGTTACATTACTACCTCTCTTAAAAAAAATTTCGTCCTCGAAATTTCGTACCTTAAAACTAAACAGGATGTTGTAATCATACCTCAACTCTAAAATCTTGCTTTGTATTTCCCGTCGCTCATTTCTTTCATCTATAACACTATAACAGGATCAATTCTTATGCCATTCTGTTTATCCTCGAAACTTTTCACTACCGCATTATCTCCACTACCTTTGATATTTCATCTTAGTCTATTACACTTCAAAGAACAAAATCAACGCTTAATCTCTTCATTTAACTTTCTCAATACAAATCCATTAGGAAAAACTTTCTCCAATATCTAACTTTCACAGCTAACATCAAAACTAATACTATCTTTATCATAACATCAATTAACCTTCTACTCAAGAGATGCAATCATAGTCTTAGTCCATTTGGGCTTAGTCTTCTCTTCTAGTCATATCAAATTTACACTTTTCAAGTCTCCAATTAAAACGTCATAACATTCCTGATTTGCACATGATAAACTTTGCTCCAAGAACCTAAGAAATTCATTCTTATTGAAATTTAATCTTACCACATCCAACATAATCTCTCTTCTTAATTCCTCTCGAATCTTTTGCCTACTTCGATTTCATATCCTTCATTTGCCTCTCATTTTCAATTTGGTTCTCAAGCCCCGTTAGTATCCCTAGTTTAAGAAATTTCCCCATGCACATCTACCCTATTGTCCAAGGAAAATACACAACTCCTAACAATTCCTCCATTTGAAGACATAGCTCTATCACTTATGCAAGGAAATGCTTGTATCCTATCTGCCCTTATCATATATATTTGCAGCCGAGAAAAGAGATTATAAAACAGAGTTTCTCTAAGGCCATTACCCCTAAGAGTTGAAACAAAACAAAACCAAGAAATCCAGGTAGACATTCCCCAATGGCAATCTTGAATTTAAAAATGTCCAATTTCTACTATGGATCATCAACCACATATTTACCAGAAGAAGACCTCAAAGATTATAAACATTTCGCCATAGATTATCACACTCGAAAGACACAATCAAAACTTAATCACTTCTTGCCTCCAAATTTGTCTACTATCAAAACTTCTTCAATACCTTATCCTCACAACGAACATCAAGTTTAACCTTAACCCTATCACATATATCAACTTTCCACCCAAAGCACACAATTATAGTCTTAGTTTTCTTTGAATATATTCCACTACTCCAAATTATATCATAGTCATTCATTTCAATCTTAAAGAATACGATTACATTTCTCCATGCAACTACAACCAAAGGAATAACCTCAGTTTGAATTATCCAAAATCATAATTCTTAAACTTTTCTAACAACTTAGTTTCACACAAGAACTTCTCTTTACTATTTCCATTCAGCTTAAGAAAAACTACCATATATATTTTTCCGTTAACCCTCGGACTCACTAAGTCAATATTAACCATAAATATTGATCACCACTCTAAATTCCTTTAATGATATATCTACCTCGATCACGATAAGATCCATTGTAATCATCTCACTCAATGATGTTGAACTTAAGGGTCCTCATAATACCATTCACATCTATACCTTAACAAAGCTCCTATCAACTATGGTTGTCCTATCATAGAGATGACAAAAATTTATGTACCACACTATCTCCCAACTAACCCGCTAAGGATAGGCCACCTCATTACTTATCCATCCCGCTGAGGATGATCAGTTGGACTTAGTCTCAACTTAGTCCTCAACACTTACAGCAAACTTAACCGACACACGTTGATAAACTTCCATTTTTCATCTGAAACAACACTTGAAGATACTCCACGAAGTCTGAACAATCCTCTGATACATTATTCGGTTCACTAACTCTGCTTGTGGATCTTAACTCGTAAGAAGATGTAGACTTCACTAGTCGATCAACGATCACTTGAATTCAAAAAAAACTCGTGTAAGTCTTCAGCAAATTCATAACAAGAATTGAAGGAATGTCAACATCTTAACAAGGAAGGTTTCAATGGTACATCTTGATGTAGAGATATTCAACTCACGACTGATGAGATAAGTTACACATCGACAACATTTGGAGAATACATAGAATTTAGATGATCAATGACAACAAATACTTTTGA
Organism: Sophora flavescens; assembly: GCA_030762895.1. Classification (NCBI taxonomy): domain Eukaryota; kingdom Viridiplantae; phylum Streptophyta; class Magnoliopsida; order Fabales; family Fabaceae; genus Sophora; species Sophora flavescens. Next base: position 27,950,811 of record CM061064.1, on the reverse strand, counting down.
ACCGCAATAAGACAAGACCTTGGTGATCATAAAAGAATTTCTCAAGAAAAGAATTTTTTTCTGGATTTCACGTTCACACAAGCATAGAAAAGAATTTTATTAATTTGAAGGATATCGGAACATCCAGTATGGAAAAAGATCATTCCATCAGGTTCGTGGGTGTAAAAATGCATGATCAATACACATTTACAAACATGAATCTAATAAAGTTCATTCTTCCACAAGAATCTTCCAACGGATTCAAAAAAAATCAAAGGGTGAATAATGTCTAATCCCAAGAGGATTAATTCTTATTCTTAATACAAAGAATTTACAAAATGATGACTTTCACCTCTATCAAAAATAGAAGTGACGAAACTAAGTTTCACCAAGAAACTTCAGCTATCACAAAATTATCTGGGTTATAACTCAAGAAATAGTCATAACCACTTCTCTCAACAAAGTGTGAAAGTATCCAGACCAATGAATTCTGTTAAATCAATTCACTCAAATGTCTAATACATCGAGGATCATCTTGAAGTGTGAGTACGACTTCTCACAAACAAAGAAATGTCTAACTGGAAATTTATGAATCAGCATAACTAATTCATGAGTTCCAATAGATTTCAAATCAAAATCAGAAAATTTATCTGACTTACACAAACTTCACCGTTGTGATTATCTAATACAATCACAGGATTTGAGAAATAAATGTCAACTGACAAACACAAGAGAATCAAAGAGTACACTGAAGAGTTCCTTAATCACAAGACACTCACCCAAGATCGAAAATCCACTCGATTCGTCTTGGTTCCAACCAACATACACGTCTTTCAAGCCAAGCTTAGTATGACCACCTTGAATTAGGTACGATCCCGAACAACTTAATCAATCGATCAAACATGCAAAGAGTTGATCTTTCTTTATAAACTGAGTTGACAACGCAAAACCTTAGATAGGTCATCACTCCAATCTGGTAATACCTCGTCTTCAAGTCGATCTTTGAGTAGATGACAACTCCTCGCAATTAATTTACCAAATCAACTACGCAAGTTAGAGAATACTTATTCATAATTCGTCCTTTTACCTAGTCGTCAGAAATCTAGACGGTGACACGAGCCTCCACACAACGTTGGTGCTTCACAAGGAAAACACTCGGTCTAACAAACGATTCAGTCCATCGATCTTTCAGTTGAATTGAGTCGTCCAACTCGTTTCAACCTTGTAAGCAACATCCTACACAAAGCGACAGAGATCTGACCGAATCCAGAAACTAGATAAATCAAAAATCAATGTCCTTTACTAACCATAAACCTAGAATATTTCCAGGGAACACTCCCGGAAAAATCCTATACACAAACATCTTGTTTCGAATGTCTGACACGATTCGCAAGAATAACCATATGTCATATTCGAACCCAAGTAACATTCAAGATCTACGGTCTCCCAGGACATAAAACCCTTGGAAAAACCATCAACAAAACATATACTTGTACGTTTTTCACACATTGCTTCAACCAGAAACAATTCAAACAAGAACCAACCAGAGATCACACAACAAAAACTTAACAGACCTATTCCCCAAAGATCCCGAAAGACTCGACCAGCTCTGATACCACTCTGTAACACCCCCCCCCCCTTGGGGCATTACTTACGTAACACGTACGAAGATAAAATTAAAATATAATTTGTTGGTGCTTTCGGAAAATAACTTATATAAGTACACAAGTGTCTGAAATTGGGTGTAAAAATTTTTTTTCACGACTCCATACCTAAGCCTTAATTTATCGACACACAAACTTACTATCATAGCTTGACAAACCTATTTAATTTAAAGGATATACTTAAATACAAGATAGTAGTTTTACAAAAATTTCGACAGAGTCTCCTCTGTAATTCGAACATCCCAGGGTAAAATAACACCTGTTAAAATATTTACATTTTCACTCCAGAATTTCAGTTATACCAAATTCAACCAGTCATCAATACATAAAAATAATAGCTATAGCCATAAGCTTTACAAAACCAAAAGAAATAGCTTAGATTTTCATTCAAAAGATATGCTCTCCGAGCTATAGACATTTCATTTTAAATTAAAGGCTCTCTGAGCCAAACTCGTACATACTATCAAAAATAATCTAAATCTCAAACCCTAAGCTGGTCGTTCTAAAAATTATTCCGCAAGTAATACCTCATCAAGCAACTACATCTAAGTCTCTGAGTGACTTAGATAGACTCCTCTGCACCTTCTGTGTTAGAGTACCCAGGGTACAATATCGAACTAGAAGAATCCTGAAATGTGTAAGGGTGAGACGCCAATATATGGTTTTAACCCAATAACTAAATGCTCGACACCACATAACACATATACATTTACCACACGAGCATTTATAAGCTAATAATCTATCAATGGGTTCAACACCCCAAACATCATCCATAAAATTATGCATGACACTTCTATTCATCATCTAATTTTCGTCCTAATCTCATGAGATATCCCAACATCATATGAGTTGATCAGACTCCATAGCCACACTGGCTAACTTGGCCAATCGCCAACAAAGCGCAACCTCTTTCCATCTTAAAAAGTCATACACATCCAGGCACACACATTGCCAAACAAATTGCTAAGTACACAACAAGTTGACCAACGATTAGAAAGTATGATGGGGTCTCCATGTCCTACTTAGGCACATGTGATTAATGGAGATAGTAATTACCTTTCGCCGATGGTAATTGATGCATTATGTCACAAACCGCAGCACACGTCGCAAATGCATGCAAAACACTTTTGTTTTGATCTTTTCTTTGTGCTCACTCTTTCTTTTACCGAAGCTCAAAATGGCTTACGACTCACATAGTTTTAAAATACTTTTAAAACTTTCATCACAACACAGGACCTCACTTTGTCCATAAAACTTTTATTAAAACATAGGACCTCACACTCCATAAAACTTTTATCAAAACATAGGACCTCACAAATCAAGTGCTCAATCGCGACACCTCTCGACCGGTGCACCAGTCTTAGGTTCGTGGCACTAGAAACATCTTCAATGTTTCATCACAGTATACCTCATGTATACAATTCATCACAGTATACCTCATGTATACAACATAGGCCCTCAAAGTCCAAATGACTGAGTCCATCACAACACAGAACCTTAGTACCCCGACGTCTCGGTTACTAAGTTCCACACCACTTTTAACACTAAATCAGTTTTGCTTTCATAAATTCTTTTCCAAAATTGGAAATTCATCAATAAAATCCTTAAATAATAAAACTTGGTTTTCACAAATGTGAGTCACTTGAGGTTTTAACTTCCTTAAAATATGTATTGCCGTTTCAGAATACTTTCCTTCTACGTTTTTCCAAATCTGTCATCACTTTTTTTTCAAATCATTCATCAATTATCACTTTTAAAGCTTCTTAAGCCAAAACTTAACTTTTCCATTGAAACAACTTTCTAAAATCATCATTAACTTCTTTTCAACAATTAATTTTATAAAATAACTTTGTATAATATTGCAAACTTTCTTATATAAAAATTAGCAGTACTTAAACATTTTCACAATTTCGCTCTCATTGTGACTCGAGTTACTTTTACACTAATAAATCATCATCATCAAAACTCCTTATTTTTCCAAAATAATACTTTTCACCACTATTATATTCCAACGTTTCCCATAAAACCTGGAATATAATTTACACAGCTTATTAAAGCTTTTATCTGATTACTTGGTTGTGCACTGACCACCACAACAGGCTTCTCAAACAACACTCACAAGCAACATCCAACAACAAACCATCAGACAGATCATATACCATAGCAATATCATATACAAATAATCAAATAATTTAAAACAGATCGGACACTGATACTCAGATATACAACACAACATAAACCACATCAATTATACAGAATACACAACAAACAAATGGTCAACAAGCAAAGGGTTATTGAGAAAAATCCATCAGGCAAGTCCCCCTTACCTTTGAAGACAAGTGAAGGATCCTCGTCCTAGTGCCCACGTTAGCTCATATCTACTCCATCAAGCAAGCATAGCCATGTCCAAACGTCTCAGAGAGTAAATCCAACAACACGCAACAACCAAAAATCAAGAAATCAATTACACATGATCAAACACACATTCTAACTTGATCTAGACACTTAATCTAATTACCAAACAAGGTTATTTTTAAAGAAAATCATGTTTGAAGCTCACGCTTCCCAATACCTTTTAAGTAAACTTTGTTTTGATTAAAAGATCTTGAAAAAGAACTTTGAAAGTCATCCATTAAGAGTCCTAATTGCACTAAATCATAATTACTTTCATAAAAACATACCAAAATTTAAATCAAATTAAATTGGGGTTTTAGGGCTCCTTATTAAAATTTAGGGAAAACTCATAATAATGAATTTGGTTTAGGGAAACACAAATTCACAGTCCCAATATCATAAAACAACCTTAAATTTCAAGATTAAAATCTGAAATCAAAGGGTTAGGGTTTCAAATCAGATTTTGGGGTTTCTTGAAATTAGGCAAAGTGAAATGAGAAAATCACTCACCCAACTAAGAGGAAGAAGGAGATGGTGGTTATAGGATGATCCGGCGCGGTGGAGGCGGCTGAGGACGGCAGCGGCACGACATCAACAGTGGTTGAATGTTTCTTGAACACTCTTGACCAAAAGAACATGGGTAAGTTTCAAGGAAAAGAGAATGGAATCTCAAACTAACCAAAAAGGAAGTTGAAATCACCTTGAACCGTGGGTAGAAGCTCCTCTTCGCGGCGGACATGGCGTCAGACGGCGGAGCAGAGGTCAAGCCGTGTTGGAGACGAGCTGGGTCGCAGCTGTCTCCTCCTCCTCATGCGGCGGGTTCGATGGCGGTGCAGGGGCGGCGGTCGCGCGGCTGCTTCAAGGAAGGAAGGTGAGTTTGGGGGGAGGAAGAAGATGATGTGAGGAGGAAGAAGAAGAAAAGAGAAGAAAGGAAGAAAGGAAGAAGAAAAGAGAAAGAAACAGAGAAAGAAAAGAGAAACAGAGAGAGAACGTCGAGAATGAGAGAGAGAAAAGTGAGGAAGCTTAGTTTTTAAGCTAATTATTTAGTGATAGGTACAAAATGATTGATAATTATTAGGCCTAAAATAAACATGTTTTCACTTTTTAGAATCTAAAAATAAAGATTGATAAAGATATGAGTTCGAAATTCAAATTAGAGTAAAGATTAATAATTGAACTGATTCACTAAGAAAATACTCAGTCAAAAATTTAATCTCCGATAAATGTCAAACCAAAATATTTTTAACTCTAAGATTAAATAGAATAGGAATATGAAAATGTTTTTCTCTTAATCATATTATTTAAAATATTTTTCTGTACTGGTATAATAGTGACAATAACATAAATTATTGTCTATTAAAAGTACATTCACTGAAATAAGTCAGTGCTAACGCACCTAATAAAATAATTTGAAGAGAGTAATTTAATTACTCAGACTAAACCACCTAACATAACAAACATAAACATTCAAATAAAATAATTAATCCTAGGTGTAAAAACTAGGGTGTTACAGAGTACGTGACACTGATGTGATTTAAAAAACACCTTTCTTTGCCAATAAAAATTGAAAGAGCTTGGGATTTTAACCTCCCATCCAAAAAAAAAAAATTTACTCCGTTCTTTTTCTTTGATAATTTAAGGTTTTTACGTATAGATTAATAAAATATTAATGTGTTTATATTTGTATCAAAATACCTTTATTTTTACCATTAATTATTTACAAATTCCAACTACATTTACTTCATACTCCACTAGTCATTTATGTATTTGGAAGATTTTGTGTATTTTCAAGGCATTTCAATTTAATTCTATTATAAGGATATATATGGAAGAAAAAAATGGTCAAATATGTCTTGGGTTTATAAAACACTTATTGTTTTGAAACAAAAACAAATAGCTAAAACTACTAAAGAAAAAGAATGGGAGTAATTGTTTTTTATGCCCAAAATACAACTACTTATCCGGATAAATTATCTAAGGTGGTGTTTGGTATCTAGAATGTTTTATTCCCAGGCAAGCTACATTCCTGGGAATGTGATTCTCAGGAATAAAGTTTTCTCATCTTCACACATGAGAATAGAGTTTTTCCAAGTTTCTAACTGTAACATCCTGAAATTCTAATATATTTAATTTTAAAAAAAAATATAGTGCAGATAAAATATAAATAGGAAACCTAGTGTAAAGAGTGACAATACAAGGATTTATTGAAATTATCCAAAAAAAAAAAAAAAAGAAAGAAACAAATGCAAAATTTAAATAAATAAATAAATAAATATATATATATATATATATATATATATTATATATATATAAACGTGCATGAGGGGCGCAGGGGCGCAGAGCCCAAGGAAGCCATTATCTTTGACTTTGTCAAAGTAAAAAGGGCAAGAAAATAAATATAAAAAAAAAGAAAACAAAAAAAAAAAAGAAAAAAAAAAAAAAGAAACCTAGCCTAATGCGTTATATATATTTATGTACAGAGGCCGCTGCGCTAACCAGCGCCGCAAGGGAGTGATATTCGTTTCTGGCAGTGCAAACATTACAACACACAGATCCAAAAACATCAGTAAACGGGAGAAGAGTTTTTAGAGAAGTACTATCTTTTATCACAAATAATCTCTAGAGCATTTTGGGGGTCTTCAAGAGGTGAATAACCATACTTTTATGAACCCTTTCCATGATATTTATAATGCGTTTTACGACGGTTTTAAATTTATGATATCATATTTCAGTTGATGAATGATAATGTTCTTTTGTTACTTGTGCTAATTGGATAGTAAAAATTATTGCTGTAATAAAAATTTTCTTTGTAAAACTCCTCATTGTTGTACTCTCAGGGAATAATATGTACTGAGGCTTATTTCCTTATTTTGGTTGCAAAGGGCCGTGACAGTGACGCATGTAGGGGGGCTGATATTAATGCCATTTATCAACACAAAATTCTTAGCATATGAGCTTGCTAATATATAATTATATTTATATATATAAAACGGATTTTTAATCAGACAAATGGAAACTGGGTGTAAACTATATTTTTGTTGCTGTTCTGTCTTGTGGTTTTTCATAAAGAGGGGATAATTGTTAAATTGAGGTTATGATGTATTGTTTGTCTGGATGTTTATGATTAATATGATATATGTCTGATTGATATTTGTACTAGTTGAATTGTATGATGTTTGCCACAATACCACCTATGATAGGGGTATCGAAAAGTAATACCACCATAATGGGGTATCGAAAGCAACATCCCATATGATTGGGATGTCGAAAATAAGTAATACTACCTAATAAGGAGTATCGAAAGTAACACCGCCACAAGTTGGGGTGTCGAAAAATAAGAAATACCACCATGTGCACATGGGAGGTATCGAAAAGGAAATGTCCCCGACAGGAGGGTGACATCGAAACACTCCTCGTGAGTAGGGGTGGGCAATGGGACGCCATTGTCGTGTGATGTGTGAATATATGGCATGCCTAAGAAGAGGCCAATTTAATTAGGAGGTCTTCGGACCGCTTGGATTAAACTTGAAATTATCTGGTCTATGGAATGGGGGGTATTGAGATGAGATTATTATTATTGTTAAAAGTATTTTCTTAATATATATTATTTTGAAAATTAGCGGGTGCCATGGACAGTTTTTCCTATTCAAGACCTACTGAGAACAATGCTATTTTCAAAATGTTTTTATAAAACTGTATTGTTGTTCATGGGATTTTATATCTCATTATTAAGCATTGTTTTCAGAGCACGAGGAGGACGTCACCGAGGTCAAGAGGCGTGAAGACTTAGTGGACACCATTAGATAATATTTCTAGTTTGGTTAGTCTGTTTCTTAAATAAGGAGCCGTATGTGGCTAGACGCAATTATTTATCGTTGGGATTGTAGTTAGACGCCCAGTTTTGAGGCTTTTGATTTATTTATTTATTTATTCCTATATTCATTACATGGATAATTTAATACTATATTATTTAATATGAGGCATTTTCAGACTTTAATGTTTTTTCTAATTTTTCGTTATGAGATATATGTTTTAATTAAATGTTTTAAAGGATATTTTATTGATTTTATCTTGGGATCACTAATGTAACGAAGGGCGTTACATTTATGGTATCAGAGCAGTTCGATTCTAAATCGGACTGTGGTAATGGGGCTTTTTCTAAAAAAAAAACTTGGGCGCATATGATGCTTGTTAGAGTTATAATCCTGCATTCTATTCTTTTGGATATTGGACTTGATCAACCCACTGTTTGATTGGTGGTATGCAGATTATGGCAAAACAAAGCGAGGGAGAAATGATGCGCTTGCGGCAACTTTGGCTCGAATGACCAGAGTTATGCAGGAGCAGATGGAGACTCTCCGTCAGATGAGGGATAGGGGGGACGTGCTTAACGTGGTATCAGTTGCAGCTCCAGATCCACAGTACAGGGGCCTATCAGAGTTCAGGAATAATAATCCGCCGGCCTTTCGAGGGACCAACGATCCTAGTGAGGCAGAGGAATGGTTACTGAAATTAGAGAAGATCTTCCGGGCCATGGGGTGCTCCGATGCTCAGAAGGTGGATTTTGCCACCTATATGTTAGAGTCAGATGCAGAGCATTGGTGGAACTGTGCCAGGGGCGGGTTGCTTGCTTCGGGCGCCCCTATCATGTGGGACAGATTCAAGGAAGTATTTCTGGAGAAGTACTTCCCGCACAATGGTCCTGGACACGAAAAAGAGATGGAGTTTCTACATCTTCGTCGGGGAGTATGACGGTGGCGGAATATGTGGCCAAGTTTGAGAGGCTTGCAAGGTTCTCCGCACAGGTGAGGATAATCCCGATGGTCCATGGAAAGCAATTAAGTTCGAGCGGGGTTTGAAACCGGAGTCTGCAGAGCCTCATTAGGCTCCTAGAGATTCGAGACTACCCCACTTTGGTGAATAAGTGTAGGGTGGCGGAGCGGAATATGCAAGCGGTCTTTGGCCGAGAGGTCGAGTGAGAAGAGCTCCAAGGACGGCAAGAGGTTCCATGGGAAAGGGGGTAATTTCCGTGAAGAGCCTCACGACCTGCACCTACGATCACGAAGGGTAAGCAGGTTCAAGGTGCTCAAGGTGAGAAGGGGACTACGTGTTACAAGTGTGGGTGGCAAGATGGAGATCGTGTGTGCCCTCAGCACAAACCACTTGCCACCAATGCGGGAAGATGGGACACTTTGCTAGGATGTGCAAGTCGGGAGGACAATCTCAAACCGGATCATTGAGCCACGGAAGGGTCTTTACCATCCAAGGAGAGGAGGTGAAGGAGTCCGACGGTTTGATCCAAGGTAAGGGCTTTATTAAAGGTCATGATGTTATCAAATTGTTCGATTCGGAGCAACACATTCATTCATTTCATTTAAATGTGCTCAGTTCTTAGAGTTACGTGTCACTAAACTGTCATATGATTTGTGTGTTTCTACTCCTCGCTAAAGATAGATTGATTACTTCTTCCGTCTCATCTCGCAATGTTCCTTGTTGTTTCAAGACCTGACTTATATTGTTGATTTGATATGTTTGCCTATGTCCGGTCTGGATATTATTTTGGGCATGGATCGGTTGTCTCGTAATAATGCTTGTTATTGATTGTGCTAGTCGAACTATTTCTTTCATTCCACAGTCCATGTCTCATGGACTCTTCTAGGACAGAAACGTCTTATCTCTCGCCGCCTCATGTCATAAGTGCTTAGTTGAGGGAGCTCAAGGATATATACTTCTCTTTTCTCGCTAAGATAGAGGCCGAGAGTGATATAGCGGCGTTGCCTATTGTGTGTGAGTTCCCGGATGTGTTTCCTAAGGATGTCTCTCGATTTACCTCCGAGATAGAGAGATTGAGTTTACCATAGATCTAGTACCCGGGAGTGGACTCAGACGCAGTAGCACCCTATAGGATGGCACCTCTAGAGTTGAGCGAGCTCAAGAAACAGATAGAGGATATGTTGCAAAAGGGGTTCATTAGGCCTAGTGTGTCACCTTGGGGAGCACCAGTGCTTTTAGTGAAGAAAAAGGATGGGAGCATGAGGTTGTGTGTTGATTATAGGCAACTGAATAAGGTAACCATCAAGAACAAATATCCCTTGCCTAGGATAGATGACCTCTTAGATCAGTTAAGGGGGGCGTCGGTGTTTTCCAAAATAGATCTAAGATCGGGATACCATCAAATTAGAGTTAGAAGCGAGGACATCCCCAAGACAGCCTTCAGGACAAGGTATGGGCACTATGAGTATGTAGTGATGCCCTTTGGAGTGACCAATGCCCCAGCCGTTTTCATGGACTACATGAATCGGATCTTTAGGACCTTTTTGGACAGGTTTGTGGTGGTGTTCATAGATGATATTTTAATATACTCTAGGACACCAGAAGAACATGGAGAACACTTAAGGTTGGTGTTGCAGATCTTGAGGGGCGAGTGTCTTTATGCCAAACCAGAGAAGTGTGAGTTTTGGCTAGACGAGGTAAAGTTTTTAGGACACACAATCTCAAAGGATGGTGTAGCGGTTGATTCCTCTAAAGTTGATGCGGTGTTGGGATGGGAACAACCGAAGACAAGAATCAAGTGAGAAGTTTCTTAGGCTTAGCTGGTTACTATAAGAAGTTCATAGAGGGGTTCTCTAGATTAGCCTTACCTTTGACCCAGTTAACTAGAAAAGGGAAACCTTTTGTGTGGGACCAGGAGTGTGAGGACGGGTTCCAAGAGCTTAAGAGGAGATTGGTGTCATCACCAGTCTTAACTATACCGGACCCCTTAGTGAGTTTTGTGGTATACTGCGACGCGTCCAAGAATGGCTTGGGATGTGTCTTAATGCAGGAGGGCAAGGTGGTAGCATATGCCTCTAGGAAGCTTAGGCCACATGAGGGGAATTACCCTACCCATGACCTAGAGCTAGCAGCTGTGGTTTTTGCCCTTAAGATTTGGAGGAATTACCTTTATGGGGCAACGTTTGAAGTTTTTAGTGACCATAAAAGCCTTAAATATATGTTCGACCAGAAGGAGTTGAACATGAGACAACGAAGGTGGATGGAGTTCCTTAAGGACTATGACTTCGAGCTGAAATACCATCCGGGAAAGGCCAATGTGGTGGCAGATGCTTTGAGTAGGAAGTCCCTACACGTATCAAGCTCGATGGTACAAGAGCTGAACCTGATGGAAGAGTTTAGGGACATGAACCTGGAAGTTTTGGATGTGACCTTAAACGTCTTAAGTTTGAAGCTGAATAGGTTGGAAATTAATAGTGACCTTAGAGATGAGGTTAGGCGGGAACAACTTTTAGACCAAGAGTTGCAGTCTCGGTTGGGACAAGAGGGTTATGAGTTGTCTGTTGATGGACTAGTGAAGTTTAAGAATAGGATCGTTGTTCCTAAGGAGGGGAGCCTTAGAGAGAAGATATTAGAGGAAGCTCATAAAGGAAAGTTTACCGTACATCCTGGAATAACTAAGATGTACCAAGATCTTAAGAGGATGTATTGGTGGCCAGGAATGAAAAAGGATGTGGCTATCTTCGTAACCAGGTGTTTAGTGTGCCAAAAGGTTAAGATAGAACATCAGAAGCCTTCGGGGTTGTTGCAGTCCTTGGAGATTCCAGAATGGAAGTGGGAGAGAATTTCTATGGACTTTGTGATGGGGTTACCTAAGACACGTTTGGGCTTAGACGCCATTTGGGTGATAGTGGATAGGTTGACCAAGTCTGCCCACTTCCTGCCAATTAAGGCAACCTATAGCTTAGACAAGTTGGCCTATCTTTATATCAAGGAAATAGTCAGACTTCATGGGATACCCACCTCCATAGTGTCAGATAGAGACCCGAGGTTTACCTCTAGATTTTGGAGAGCTTTTCAGCAGGCCTTTGGGACTAAGTTGAACCTTAGCACAGTCTATCATCCCCAAACGGATGGTCAGTCAGAACGGACCATTCAGACCCTTGAGGACATGCTTAGAGCGTGTGTCTTGGAGGAAGGAGGGAGTTGGGATAGATTCCTACCTCTCATTGAGTTTGCGTATAACAATAGTTATCACGCTAGTATAGGCATGGCACCCTATGAGGCCCTATATGGGAGAAAGTGTAGGTCCCCTTTATGTTGGTGTGAGGTAGGTGAGAAAACCTTGATAGGACCCGAATTGGTCCAGGAAACCTCTGAGAGAATCAAAAGGATTAGGGAGAAGATGCGCACGGCGCAAAGTAGACAAAAGAGCTACGCCGACAAAAGGAGAAAGCCTCTAGAATTTCAGGAAAGTGAGCATGTATTTTTGAGAGTCACTCCTAAGACGGGGGTAGGGAGGTCGATGAAAGTCCGCAAGCTAAATCCTCGTTTCATGGGACCTTTCCAAATTCTTAAAAGAGTCGGGCATGTTGCTTATCAATTGGCTCTCCCGCCACAGTTGGCAAACCTTCATGATGTTTTCCATGTGTCGCAACTCAGAAAATATGTGTCTGATGCATCTCATGTGATAGCTCCTGAGTCTGTACAATTGAAGGATAATTTGATCTATAAGCCGAAGCCTAGTCAAATTCTGGACAAGAGCACTAAGACTCTAAGGAACAAGGCGATTCCATTGGTGAAAGTGTTATGGGACGGATTGACTCCCGAGGAAGCCACTTGGGAGATGGAGGAGGACATCGCGCGTCAATACCCAGATTTTATTATCTAAGGTACGGTAATCCTTACGTTTGAATATGTCACATGTTAAAATGAGTGCGTGAGTATGAGGCGAATTTCGGGGACGAAATTCTGTAAGGAGGGGAGAAAATGTAACATCCTGAAATTCTAATATATTTAATTTAAAAAAAAATATAGTGCAGATAAAATATAAATAGGAAACCTAGTGTAAAGAGTGACAATACAAGGATTTATTGAAATTATCCAAAAAAAAAAGAGAAAGAAATGCAAAATTTAAATAAATAAATAAATATATATATATATATTATATATATATATAAACGTGCATGAGGGGCGCAGGGGCGCTGAGCCCAAGGAAGCCATTATCTTTGACTTTGTCAAAGTAAAAAGGGAAAGAAAATAAATATAAAAAAAAATAAAAAGAAAAGAAAAAGAAAAAAAAAGAAAAGAAACCTAGCCTAATGCGTTATATATATTTATGTACAGAGGCCGCTGCGCGAACCAGCGCCACAAGGGAGTGACATTCGTTTCTGGCAGTGCAAACATTACAACACACAGATCCAAAAACATCAGTAAACGGGAGAAGAGTTTTTAGAGAAGTACTATCTTTTATCACAAATAATCTCTAGAGCATTTTGGGGGTCTTCAAGAGGTGAATAACCATACTTTTATGAACCCTTTCCATGGTATTTATAATGCGTTTTACGGCGGTTTTAAATTTATGATATCATATTTCAGTTGATGAATGATAATGTTCTTTTGTTACTTGTGCTAATTGGATAGTAAAAATTATTGCTGTAATAAAAATTTTCTTTGTAAAACTCCTCATTGTTGTACTCTCAGGGAATAATATGTACTGAGGCTTATTTCCTTATTTTGGTTGCAAAGGGCCGTGACAGTGACGCATGTAGGGGGGATGATATTAATGCCATTTATCAACACAAAATTCTTAGCATATGAGCTTGCTAATATATAATTATATTTATATATATAAAACGGATTTTTAATCAGACAAATGGAAACTGGGTGTAAACTATATTTTTGTTGCTGTTCTGTCTTGTGGTTTTTCATAAAGAGGGGATAATTGTTAAATTGAGGTTATGATGTATTGTTTGTCTGTATGTTTATGATTAATATGATATATGTCTGATTGATATTTGTACTAGTTGAATTGTATGATGTTTGCCGCAATACCACCTATGATAGGGGTATCGAAAAGTAATACCACCATAATGGGGTATCGAAAGCAACATCCCATATGATTGGGATGTCGAAAATAAGTAATACTACCTAATAAGGAGTATCGAAAGTAACACCGCCACAAGTTGGGGTGTCGAAAAATAAGAAATACCACCATGTGCACATGGGAGGTATCGAAAAGGAAATGTCCCCGACAGGAGGGTGACATCGAAACACTCCTCGTGAGTAGGGGTGGGCAATGGGACGCCATTGTTGTGTGATGTGTGAATATATGGCATGCCGGCAAGAGGCCAATTTAATTAGGAGGTCTTCGGACCGCTTGGATTAAACTTGAAATTATCTGGTATATGGAATGTGGTGTATTGAGATGAGATTATTATTAATGTTAAAAGTATTTTCTTTATATATATTATTTTGAAAATTAGCGGGTGCCATGGACAGTTTTTCCGGTTACCGCACCGGCTGAGAACAATGCTATTTTCGAAAATGTTTTTATAAAACTGTATTGTTGTTCACTGGGATTTTATATCTCATTATTAAGCATTGTTTTCAGAGCACGAGGAGGACGTCACTGAGGCTGAAGAGGCGTGAAGACTTAGTGGACACCATTAGATAATATTTCTAGTTTGGTTAGTCTGTTTCTTAAATAAGGAGTCGTATGTGGCTAGACGCAATTATTTATCGTTGGGATTGTAGTTAGACGCCCAGTTTTGAGGCTTTTGATTTATTTATTTATTTATTCCTATATTCATTACATGGATAATTTAATACTATATTATTTAATATGAGGCATTTTCAGACTTTAATGTTTTTTCTAATTTTTTGTTATGAGATATATGTTTTAATTAAATGTTTTAAAGGATATTTTATTGATTTTATATCGGGATCACTAATGTAACGAAGGGCGTTACACTAACTATCATCCACTAATTTTATTCCCGAGAATCTTTTATGTCTAGGAATGACTTTTTAAAACTTGTACCAGACATGGGAAATTTTTATTCTCATACCAATATTTTCGAAAATATTTTTGTAAAGCATGTACCAACACTGTATAAGGAGTATGTTGAAAAATGAGACTACTACCTGCTTTTTTTCTCTTTCTATTTGGATGAAATGCAATCCAACTCGATGAAAAAAAAATAAGAAAACAGTTTCAACTTAAAAAAATGCTCCAAATTCACTGACTAAATTTTACATAAAATTGATAATTGAAATTATTCTACACATAAAGCAAAAGGAAGAATGAAGCCTTTCATTATACACATATATAAATTGCCATTAGTAAGAAGGCAATTTAAGGAGTAAAAGAAAAGCATAAACGTATACAAATATACAATGAGGGGGGAATCACCTTAATCTCAATTCAGGAAATGAAACTCCAAAGCCATCCACTCCATTTTAGTACCACTATTGTACAATCGTTTGGGAAGTCGTATTTATCACATCCAATTTACAAGAAATATGGTTTCCACACATGTATCTTTCCTTGATGCTGAGAAGGCCATAAAGCTCAATATTAAGAAGCTCTCCTTTCAAATGCTAATGATGATTCAATTTATTAATTATATGGCATACACTATCTCCCCACTGCAATAGAATCTAATTCATCCATGTCATCATCAACATCAATGTGATAGCCATAAACTGGTCTAAAGAATAGGTCCCAGCTGCATGGACTTCTACAATTATCTGCATGATCATATCAATGCTCTGCATGGGCTGGTCTGGCTCTTCAAATTGGTTAGTATTTATCTTTTCATCCATCAAGTCAGCGGGAAGATTCTTCATAAACCAATCATTTTTCAAGATTTCGGGAATGGTGATTCTGTGTCACATAAATGTCCAAAGACGTAAGGTTCAAATAAATGAATAAACAAGCAAGAGAAGTTGTTATTAATCTAAATAAAAATCAAGAGGTTCGATTCATATTATGCAATCAACAATTTTCCCTGTTGACTATGTTCACATTTTCTTATTTTATAATGACAGAGGCAGGTGTGCCTATTGCCAACAATATATTCAGACCAAAACTAGATGTACAAGCTAAGCAGCGCAGAACATAGAAAATGAAAAAAAAATTTAAAATATCTAAAAACTGTAAATATATAATGCTAGATACTGAAAGGAAATTGTTTTTTTACACTCCAAATAGGTGAGGGACACCATGCTCGATGTAAGTGTAGCTCTATATGGTCCTATACGATATTTAAAGTTGGATTAGATATATGGTATGCAGGTATTCTGGATGTTCAAATACCAGAATTCATATTAAAATATGTCAAAACAGTAGATAATCCTTCATGTGCTAGATATTAAAATAACAGAATTACGAGAAGATGAGAACCAGAATAGAAAAATAGTCATTTTTAGGGTCCAGACAAAAATTACCACTGGACTAGGTGAGAACAGATTGACTATCACTACCATTGCTTTAGCCCATTATACCAGATAAGTCAAGAACTCACCAGCCAACAAATTATGACAATAAAATTCTCCATTCAATCAAAAGTGACAATGATACTTACACGAGAAAAGAGCAACACAATGAAACTAAGAAGTACTCTACCTTGTCATCATACTCTTGCTTCAAAGAATACTTCTCCAGTTCCCACAGTTGGGTTCGGTTGTGAATGAAGCATTGAAGACTGCCAATAACAACATCTATTAGATTTGTAAGATATAGCAATTGATCTAAACAACTAAAATTATTATAAAGAAGTAAATTGATTATCTATACTTGATAAGTTCCAAAATAGATTGAAAAATGAATATTTAGGTGCTTACAAACCAGAAGGAAATTGAAAAGATAAACAAAAAGGATGGCAGAAAAAATTCAAGGACTTCAAGGTGGCATTAGCATGTACATTAGAAGCTCTATTTTAATTGCAATGTATCATAAAACACACATAACAAATACAAGTTGAATTGTCTTAACAACACCATAAAGGTGTGTGACAAGCAATAGGCAAATGATATGCCTCAAGAACACTGGGAAACACGCTGTAGTTTTTTTGTTGTCAACCTGTATGAGAAATACTGAAACATATACACAAGCAGTAGCAAGCTCAAAGAATGGAATAGAGCAAGGGAATGCCAGTGTTAATCTGAAATTCAAATTCACCTACTCTAAAATGTATTATCAGTTTATCACCTTATGCATGGCTTAATAGTGAACAAAACATTAGATTTTCATCAAGAGCTTCATGTGACAAGCTTAAAGGCTTACACTAGGGATCAAGCACAGGCTAATTAAATATTTCAGCTTATCAAAATTCACAATGAACAGTCAGTCATGTACAGTTGTCCCTTTCCAATAACCCAAATTACTGAAAGCGCCTTTCAATAACTTCAGGAGTTAACCAAGTCCAGTAGGACCAGTACGAGTACAACAGTCTAAATCTGCAAAACAGAAGTAATTCGCAAGAAAACTTAAAGAACAACCAGTTGCAGGAAGTAATTTGGAGGCATGCTGGTTTTGAAAGGGGCCCAAATGGGTAGCATAAAGATTGAATAAAGGTTGTGAGAAAAGCATCATTTAAAGGTAAAAATTACTCAAGCACGCACACATCCTAGTAAAAAAATATATATAACCATGGAACTTACACAACAAAAAAAGTGAGAGACTAACAAATCATGTCCTTGGAGTACCCAAAATCACATATCTTCAAACAAAGTGCAGAGCTTCCATCCAGCAAAGTGTTTTCCAACTTGAGGTTCCGGCTACATAATACTTGCTTCATGAGGACTGAGGAGACACATTATACATAATACTCTGAAGATTGATAATGCATTACAGTGTGGCTTAAATACAATTTAAATCAGACAGTAGGGGAGAGGGAGGGAGGAGTTTAATTACCATTGTTGAAAGAAGAAACGAGCCTGCATCATAACAATTTACAGAGGAAACAGAATAACAGATTACAAGTACAAATTTGTTGTTGCAATGAATGGTAGGTCAGGTCAGGTCAGGTGTAAGAAAAGTAAACAAGTTGTGTAAGAAGTAAGAATCTCATCCTGCATTACAGATTCCCTCAAATTATCTTACATGTTACTAACATTTATTATCTTTCTCACTACTTGATTATGAGATAATGTCTAAACTAATCCTAACTGATTTTATCAAATCAGTAAAACAGAATAACTAACTAAAATAAATCCTAACGGCTAGTAATGAGAAAGATAATACCTGTCGTTGTCGTGCATGATGGCCATCTCCATGGTTGCTCGCTCGTCGTTGCCGATTGGGATGAGATGGAAATAGTGGAAAGGGAGGAGTGAATAAGGCAGTAAACGACGTCGTGTGCGGGTATTTGTGTTTGTCTTTGTGTGTACAACATGACATGATGCCGCTTGGTAAGTTCTGATAGGAATGATTTTTTACATAAATGGGACATACTTTAATGTCGTCTTTGTTGTGATGTGTATTTTTTAGAGACGTGTAGAAAAAATTTGTGTATTCAAACATAAATATATACGATCTCATGTACAATTCAAAAATTTGTGTGTTGAAAATTGGGCTGGTTGCGCCCTGTTGTGAGGCCGGAGACACTTACCAATTGGACAATCATATTAGGCACGTTATTCTCACACGTTTTTTTTTTTAATATTTCATACATTGTTGTCATCTCTTTTTGTCTGGCCTTTAGGAGGATGGCGTGTGTACAAACACTTTTCAATACCCTTCTATTCTACACTTTTTTATTCCTCTTTGCCAACCAATCATTTCTCCACATTTATATAACAAAGTGTGTTTGGAACGGTTTATTTGGGTTTATCTTATGGCATAAATGTTTTTGTAAGTATTTAAAAGAGTTTATAAAAATAGCTTATGGTATGTTCATAAACTATTTTTTACTTATTTTCATAAGCTCCTCAGAATAGCTTATAGAAATAACATATACAACGCTTATGCAGAGTTTAAGCTCATGAGTAATTTGATTGTAGAATCAACTTATACATCTATTTTATTTTATATACATTTTTACCTCACATCTGAGTTAATTTTGGATACTTGCCATTCATTCACAAGCCCATGCAAAAACCATAACCATACAAAATATACTCAAATTAAGCATGGTTTTCGGTGATCTATTGCAATTAGAAGATCTTATGGCATTGTTGTAATACCCTATCAAATAGAAACCCTTTTTCATTCACTATCTCAATACCCACTTTATGGAAAACCACTTTCACAACCTCCCTTTTGATTTTATCGAAGACCCTGCAAAACCATATTTCCATATAGGTGTTTAGGGATTTAGGGATTTTGCACAAAGTAAAAAGCTGAACCACTTTAAACTAAAGACAAATCTGTATTTGCCTTTCTTCACGAACCACCATACCTCATGCGTGTTAGTTGGTTATGCTGGACCAAATTACCTTATGTGTGTTTAGGGGTTTTGCATAAGGTCAAAAGTTGAAACCCTTTCTCCCAAAGATAAATCAGTATATGTCTTTCTCTTGTATTTCTGTAATCTTCCTCTGTCAAATCCCTTCTATCATCTCTTTGACCCTGCTAGAGCACCTTATTTGTGCAAGTCTTCTCCCAATGCTCAGCCATGGAGCCTGGAACGTGCTGCTTATAGCAGGACATCTCCCAATGTGCTCAAGTTTGCAATGCTTTCAAATCCCGCTTCTCCATCCTCCTTTCAAATTTCAATCTTCCACTATAAGGTTTTAACTGGTTTCTGGAAGTCTATAAATTATCTTCTTTGCAGCATGTAACTCACATCGAAAACCCTTCCAAATATTGTCCCAGAGTTCTTTATAGTTTCTTTGCTTTGTGAAATTTGCTCATTGCAATGGAACATAGGGTCGTTCTGGTGCTCATGGATGATAGGGTCATTCTAGAATCACAGTATATTGTGATCTTATAGTGCGCAATGTGCCAAGAAAGTCTGTCAAGATTGGCAAGGGATGGAAAGATTTTTGTGCTGTCAATGGTTTCAAAGTTGTCTTCAATGTTCCAAATTTAAATGCTACTTTTTTTTTAATGTAAACAAGTAGTTTGTTAGTGCTGTTTACATGGACACCGTATGTGAAGCCTGGCTCTCTTTACTTTTGTTATTTTCAGGGTTGACTTGGTTGTAAGTGGCATGTTTTTGTAGTAATTTTTTTGAAACTGATGGAATGAACAAGTCTTTTGCATCTAATTTGTGGTAACTTTATTGAATACTCCAAATGTTTTTGTTGCCTTTTGTGTCTAATTTGTTATTTGTTGTGCTTCACTTTAGTTCATATTCACTAATGGGTTGTAAAAGGATAAAAGCAGATTTATAAGCATCCAGAAGGTTAACTTTTCACTTTTATAAGCAGATTTATAAGCATCCAGAAGTCTGGTACAAGAGTGTTCCGAAACAAGCTACTTTTAACATTTTCTTCGTATGAGTCCAAATTTACCTCAATATAATAGATAAAGCTATACTTATTAAAACATTTACCTGGATATGTATGCAACAAATATTACTTAATAATGTAAATCTAAAACCAACTATTACATTATGGTCACAAGAAACCACCTTTTTTGCCATTCGAGAACTGTGCATGAAAAAGACTAACCATCATAGAAAAAACAAATGTCAAGGGAGGTACTTCCTCATTACCTACCATGTCCAGATCGAGCATGAAAAAACCAAAAAGAATCTCATTGTCACCATTGTCTCCTGGTAGATGCTTTGTATCAACATCTTTCATTTTGGAGCTCATAACTCTGCTCTTAATACGAATATCATGTGCATTTTTACTTATGTTTCCAATCTGCATGCAGGGAACGTAAGAGTTGATAATTGGTTAGCTGATTCTAATGCCAACACTAATGTTCTAAGCCAAAAAAAATAGCATGGATATGTACCTAAGTTTGCTCAACTATATATTTATGATACACAAAATGAATTGCAGAACAGAATTAACCACTTTGGGTATGTCTCTTCAAATTTTCCTTTATCTTACACTATTAACATGCTGTCATTTTATTTAAATACCTATACAAACACTATAACAGCAACGATTATCACGGGCAAAAACACCGGTGAAAAGATTGTGTTTCCACGAATGGATTTGGTATCTTCTAATCCTGTAATCCCATTTAAATTTCAAAGAAGACAGTTTCCCATTTGCCTAAGTTTTGCAATGACAATAAACAAGAGTCAAGGTCAATTACTTTCTAAGGTAGGATTATATCTTCCAAGGTCTGTTTTTACACATGATCAACTATATATTATTGTATCTAGAGTAAAATCAAGATCAGGGTTCAAAGTTTTGATATTGGATGATGATCAAACTGTATGCACATCGACTTAGAATGTTGTCTATAAGGAAGTTTTTAAGAATCTGTAGAAGTCTACTCCATCAGGTTCACACTTTTTTTTCCCCTCATTATTAACCTGATAAATGATAATTGGATGATTCATGCTATTTCGAACAAACATTTCTCCCTGCATTTTGATTAAGGCCATTAATTTGTCCACCTTTAGAATTTATGTATGACTTTTGTACCTTGCTAGATTTTTCTCACCTGTTGCATATTTATTTGACTTATTTGTTGTTTCTTCTCATTGTCCAATGAAGCTTCTTTTGGTATATTCCAAACTTTACCATATGGTATTCTTATGTAAGCCTAGATTTAATGAACATTTCTCTATTATATATAGGTTTGTTGACAATATTTTTCAAATCTACATGGTAGCTGTTTTTGAGTTCAAGTGAAATGTCATCCAGCTGGTCAACGTTGAATACATTAATTATAACAAGTAAATATTTTGATGATAGGTTCAGAATGTTGATAGCTGCATCACTTCAAAATTGACAGGTAATGCCCAAGTAAACTTCAATAGCCCTACTCCTTACTTATGTATTATTTACAATATAAATCACCTATCCTCTTATTGTTATATTTTTTATTTGCAGATTTATAAGAATATCACAACATTATCATAAGCATGTTTACAATGTCAATGGAATACAATTCTCTATCATGTCCATAATTATTTTTTTTTGACAAAATGTCCAGAAATTGTTGTAATCCCTATAGTTCTTTTTTGGATATACACAGTGAAAACTAATTTGTTGTCATCATTATACTTCATGTTTTAATATTGTTGTCCAAACTCTTATTCCAATTTATCGTCCACGTATACATACCACCTACACTTCATGCATTACCAGTATTTATTCATAGGACATTGCTTTATAAACATTAACATTTTTCAACGATTCTATTCTTATTTTTCTAAAACAAAATTTTCTCCGTACATAGATACCAGTGAGCTCTTATTTAATAAACGCTTGTCAAAGAAGTTCGTAATTAAGTTGTATATTTCAAACGTACCCCAAATACATAATCCAAAGAATTTTGGCGGGTGATCAGCACACTGAATACGACAAAATACAATTTTTAAAAGGTGAAAATAGAAACTGAAATATCCAGTAAAAGTTGGAAATAGTGTTAAATTTTAATTTAATAATATGTGGATTAGCATTAATTGGTGATTAATTATAATTAAATTATAATATATCAGTTACAAAATTAATTCTTAATTACGTAACCAATTGATGAAATTGTTGTTGGGTATTTACTAAGAATGACCCTATGATGGGCTGGGTCATTCTAATGTTAACCCGTTGAGAGGTCCCTACTCTCTGCTGGTAGGTTAAAAGGATTGCCTCCCCATTAGGCATTCATACAGACACACACACTGAACCAACCAGAAAGAGAGAAGCAACCCTCTCACATTCTGATTTGTGGTGATGGATTCTATGATGCTCCAAGGTACACAATCTAACTCTTGATCCTTCTCTGTCATGTTATCGGATTCAATATGATATAATCTTGTATCTATATTGCTTGTTTTTTCTTCAATTGGTATCAGAGCCAAATAGATACATATTATAGCTATTGTTGAATTGGATCAAGAACAACTTTGTACAAATTCATGGGTTTTGTTTTTTCTGGAGTTCTTGAATCAAAATCATGATTAGTTTATTTACAAACTCTGAAATCAATAAAGGGCTTTTCTTCCCGCATGTTATTCGAGTAACATACTCGAAAATCGTTGGATTTTATCAAATAAAACGTGAGAAATCGATGCTTTTTCGTTTCTTTTTTTGCGTGAAAACCCCAACTTGTTCGATCTCGTTTTCTTGCAACTGGACGAATAATATTCCAAATTAGTATGGGGCTTCTATTGATCGAACAGTAACGATCAAACCCCCCCAAGAATCATCGAAAATGGTTGATTAAAACAGGAGAACGAATCGGGTCTGTATCGCGGGTCACTTCGACCCGTTTTTTGGTTGCTGGGCGAGGAAGATGACCTCTCCCTGCGATGCAGATTCGCCTCGCGAGAGTTTTTCTCGCCTCGTGACCCCGAAGGCTGACTGTTATAGGAAAATGCAAGGTTTCTGGGTCGCCTCGCGAACACTTTACTCGCCTCGCGAGTACTCGCGAGAAGACCAAACGTTGCTGACCAAACGTTGCTGACTGTTCTACTCGCCTCGCTATTCTGGAAAGTGTGAAAACAATTTTTCCAGATTCGCCTCGCGAGCGGATTCTCGCCTCGCGAATCATTTTATATAGTTAAATCCGAAAAATATATTGTATTTTTTAATACTGTACTCTCAGTTTTTTTTTGGTCTAAAATTCTATGATTGTTCCCTGTTTTTTTGTGACACTTTGATATGTTATACTCTCCTTGATCATGTGTCATATAGATGGAATTAATTTTAGAGCCTTATGTGAATTAAGTTGTGTGTTCTATGCTATATTTGTTATATAATATAATTTTTCTAATGTATAATTGTAGCATGACTATTGATATTTTGTATAGTTATGAACTCACCTATCGTGGGCATAATTATACAAAATTTGTGTTATTAAATAATTAATTATTCTAATGTGTTATATTTGTATTATATTAATAATAATTATACCCTATCGGTGTACTATTATTAATATAATTCGTTATTATACATCGTACTATTGTCTCAAGCTTATGTCAATTATGGTTTTCAAGTACCCTATCGGTATTAGAAATTTTGGTGATGTAAGTTTTGTACATTGTATTATTCTTCTTATTATATTTCTTATTTATTATGATTCGGGACCCTTAGGCGGAATTATAATGAATAAGAAATTTGTATTATGGGCAAGATTGGCTGAACATATATATGGAATCATATTACCTTTCAATTCTTAATGATTCCTTATTCTTTGTTTTATGTCAGCCTCCTTCCCAAATTCTGTCAAAACTCTAAATGGGACAAACTATGAGGACTGGAAAGAGTCTCTAGCTCTCTACTTAACCATTGCTGACTTGGATTTGGCCTTGAGGGAAGACAAGCCAGCAGCTCTCACAAATGAATCTACTGCAGCTCAGAGAAATGCTTATGAGAAATGGGAACACTCTAATAGAGTGTGCCTGAAAGTGATGAAGTATACTATGGAAAAATCCATCAGGCAGAGTATCTTAGAGACCGATAATGCTAAAGAATATCAGAAAGTTGTTGGGGAGAAATTTATGACTTTTGAGAAGGCTCAGAAAAGTTAGTATCTTTCCTTGTTTGACAAGACCAAATATGATGGGGTTAGTGGTGTGCGTGAGCATATCATGAAGCTGATGCACTATTACAACAAACTAAAATCTCTTAAAGTTGAAATTGGCGAAAGTACTTTAATCTACCGTGTTCTTGAATCTCTTCCTTCACAATTCGATGTTATGAAGACCTCTTACAATACACAGAAGGCTGAATGGACAGTGGACGAGATGATTGCCATTGTTACACAATAAGAAGAGTCCATTAAAAAGGGTAAATCACACAGTGCTCATTTTGCTGCATCTGCTCCAACTCCTACTTCTAATTCAGGTTCAAGATTTGTGAAGAAAGATCAAAAGGGAAAGAAGAAAAATACAAAGCAGCATCTGCAGGCTAAGAAAAGTTTCTTCAAGGGTAACTGCAAGTATTGTAAGAAGTATGGCCACAAGGTAGATGATTGCTATTTCTTGAAAAAGAAACAAGAGAAGCAAGGTATATTCCTGGCTCTAACATGCTTTGAATCCAATGTCATTGATGTTCCTCCAAATACTTGGTGGTTAGATTCAGGTGCAACCATTCATGTTGTGAATTCCTTGCGGGGGGTTCACAAGCCCGAGGAAACCAAGTGACGCCGAGTCTAAAATTATTATGGGAGATGGAGCTGGAGTTTCCGTTATTGACATTGGAATTGTTTCTTTACTTTTGCCTTCTGGACATAATTTGTTTTTAAGAGATCTTTGTGTATGCACCTTCTATGAGAAGGAACTTGATTTCTGTTTCTGCTTTGGATAAATGTGGTTACACCTTTAAGTTTGGTAGTGGAAAATTGATTGTTTGTTCAGATTCTATTTCCGTTGGTTCAGGGGTTTTACGTGATGGCCTTTATATGTTAAATCTACATGACATGTCTGTCAATTCTGCTGTTGGAAACAAACGCAGTAGGATTAATGAGCATTCTTCTATGTTATGGCATCGACGTTTGGGGCATATTTCTAGGCCCCGTATTGAGAGGCTAGTCAAGGAAGGTATTCTTCACGATCTAGACTTCTCCGATTTTGATACATGTATTGATTGCATCAAGGGCAAATTTACTGCAAAAATTAGGAATAAAACAGCAAATAGGTGTGATGATGTGCTACAGTTGATTCACACCGACCTGTGTGGACCTATTACACCCACTGCCATGGGTGGATATGGGTATTTCATTACCTTTATAGATGACTTCTCGAGATATGGATGGATAGATCTCCTTCAAGAAAAGTCTAGTTCCCTAGATGCTTTCAAATCTTTTAAGGCTGCTGTTGAGTTGAAAACAGGTAGGAAGATAAAATGTGTAAGATCTGACAGAGGTGGAGAATTCTATGGTAGATATAATGAGACGGGTAGAAACCCAAGACCTTTTGCCAGATTTCTTGAGGAATGCGGTATTGAAGCTCAATACACTATGCCTGGTACTCCTGAGCAAAATGGAGTTGCAGAGAGGCGTAACCGCACACTTATGGATATGGTAAGGTGTATGTTGAGCCATTCATCATTGCCAGACTTTCTTTGGGGAGATGCCTTAAAAACTGCTGTCTACATTCTAAATCAAGTACCCAGCAAGTCTGTACCAAAAACTCCATATGAGCTCATGAGTGGAAAGAAGCCGAGTTTGAAACATTTTCATGTATGGGGTTGTAAGGCAGAAGTTAGACCTTATAATCCTCAGTCTAAGAAGCTTGATCTTAAGACTGTTAGTGGTTTCTTTATTGGCTATTGTGTGGGTTCCAGAGGTAGCAGATTCTATTGTCCATCTCATTCTATGCGAGTCGTCGAATCTGATCGAGCGGTTTTCTTTGAGGATGACTTGGATAGTGGGAGTGATATACCACGACCAGTTACTCTTAGAGAAGATCGCACCATAGTTCCTATACCAGCTGTTCCTTTTCCTACAGAAGTTATGATTCCAGCTAATGATGATGATCAGAATCTTCAACATGAAGATGGTGTGGCAGCACCACTAGTAGATGAACAAGAACATGATCTTATTGTTGATGAAGTTCCATTGAGACGATCTCAAAGAGTGCGCAGACCTTCCATACCAGATGATTATGTTGTATATCTTCAGGAACATGAGTTTAACCTCAATGATGATGATGATCCTATTACCTTTAAGGAGGCAATTTCTAGCTCTCGTGCTTCTGATTGGCTGAATGCTATGCATGATGAGTTGTCTTCTATGTCTCATAATGGTGTTTGGAATCTAGAGGATTTACCAATTGGTTGTAAACCTGTTGGATGCAAATGGGTTTTCAAAACCAAACGTACTCCAGATGGTAAAGTTGAAAGGTACAAAGCCAGACTGGTAGCTAAAGGCTATAACCAAAGAGAAGGCATTGACTATAAGGAGACCTTCTCACCAGTCTCTACAAAAGATGCATTTCGAGTTGTCATGGCTTTGGTAGCTCATTTTGATCTAGAACTTCACCAGATGGATGTGAAGACGGCTTTTCGAATGGAGACCTTCATCAAGATGTTTACATGGTTCAGCTGAAGGTTTTACTTCAAAACAGGCAAAGAGCACTTGGTTTGCAAGCTGAATAAGTCTATTTATGGACTGAAACAGGCCTCCAGACAATGGTATTTGAAGTTTGATCAGGTTGTCACTTCTCTTGGCTTCAAAGAAAATGCCTCAGATCAGTGCATTTACTTGAAGACTTGTGAGGGTGAGTTCATCATTCTCGTTCTATATGTTGATGATATACTTCTTGCTAGCAGTTGTGTTAAAATTCTGACCGAGACAAAACT
This sequence comes from Sophora flavescens, assembly GCA_030762895.1. Classification (NCBI taxonomy): domain Eukaryota; kingdom Viridiplantae; phylum Streptophyta; class Magnoliopsida; order Fabales; family Fabaceae; genus Sophora; species Sophora flavescens. The sequence goes on along the minus strand of CM061064.1, from coordinate 27,923,623 downwards.
TATGTTGAGTAGCCACTTTGAAATGAAAGACCTTGGTGATGCTTCTATTGTTTTAGGCATCCAGATTTATCGTGATAGGTCACGTGGTGTTCTTGGATTGTCTCAAAAAGGATATATTGAAAAGGTCCTCAAAAGGTTTAACATGCATTCTTGCTCCCCATGTGTTGCACCTGTTCAAAAGGGTGAGGAAAAATTTTCTAAATCTCAATGTCCTCAAAATGATGTAGAAATAAATGAAATGGAAAAAGTCCCATATGCTTCATTTGTTGGCGATTTAATGTATGCTCAAGTTTGTACTCGTCCCGACATTGCTTTTCTTTGTAAATGCTTTAGGGAGATACTTGAGCAACCCAGGTTTGGGTCATTGGAAAGCTGTAAAAAGGTCATGAGATATTTACGAGGAACCAAAGATTATATGTTGACCTATAAGAAGTCCGATCAACTTGAGGGTCACTTGGTTATTCCGATTCCGATTTCGCAGGTTGCCCTGACGACCAAAATCTACTTCGGCTTTATCTTTATGATGGCGGGAGGAGCTATTTCTTGGAAAAGCGTCAAACAGACGCTTACAGCTACTTCTACCATGGAAGCAGAGTATGTTGCTTGCTATGAGGCTACTTGTCAAGCCATGTGGCTGAAAAATTTAATTTCCGGCTTTCATATTGTTGAAAGCATATCTAGGCCACTTGTGATATATTGTGACAATACTGCTGCTGTGAACTTCTCTCATAACAATAGAAGCTCTTCTCGCACTAAGCATTTTGATGTGAAATATTTGTTCGTTAGAGAGAAGATTCAGGAGTTTCAGACTCGTATTGAGCATATTGATACATGAAACATGCTTGGCGATCCACTAACCAAAGGCTTAACTGTTGGAATATTCCGAATCATGTAATTCATATGGGCTTAGTTAAGTCTTTTGATGTATTGGATTAGTGGGAGTCTGAAACCATTATTTGCCCATTATCATTTTTTATGAGATATGTAAATTGACGTCATTCTTGTTTTCATATCTCTTATAGCATTTTAAGATGCTTGGACCATTCTTGAATTGCATATTTCTCTTTATTAATTATATGCAATTTTATATTCATCATTCTTTATGTGAGATATGAGTCTTTAGCATGTATGATTTACTTCCCTATCGGATACTATTTCTGCATTGTTAAAGCTTATATTTCTTATACTGCTGGTTAACGTGTGCTTTGATCGTAACTGATATTCCTTTTAATAATTGATTAATGCTATCCAAGTGGGAGAATTGTTAAATTTTAATTTAATAATATGTGGATTAGCATTAATTGGTGATTAATTATAATTAAATTATAATATATCAGTTACAAAATTAATTCTTAATTACGTAACCAATTGATGAAATTGTTGTTGGGTATTTACTAAGAATGACCCTATGATGGGCTGGGTCATTCTAATGTTAACCCGTTGAGAGGTCCCTACTCTCTGCTGGTAGGTTAAAAGGATTGCCTCACCATTAGGCATTCATACAGACACACACACTGAACCAACCAGAAAGAGAGAAGCAACCCTCTCACATTCTGATCTGTGGTGATGGATTCTACGATGCTCCAAGGTACACAATCTAACTCTTGATCCTTCTCTGTCATGTTATCGGATTCAATATGATATAATCTTGTATCTATATTGCTTGTTTTTTCTTCAAATAGACCTCACTGAGAGAGACTGCCCTTTTCTTTTACCATTTCTTTTTATTGTATATATAGACCCTAATTCCAGGGAAACTATATAAGTGGTAGAATGAAATATGGGCTTGAAAGAAAGTGGCCCATTACGGTAACTGACATACAACCCAGCTGCTTCCAATGATCCATGAAGGGAGCCCATATCTTCACGTGAAATCACAAACGTCTCTTTCCATACGTGACTCGGGCATGAAAGCCCAACTTTATTCATGTGACAAAATCCAAATACGTGTTAGCTTATCCAAATTTAAGGTTCAGTTTCTTTTCCCGTGCATGCAAAAATTAAATACTATATTTTCTCTCCACTCAAAATAAAAAACGCACAGGACAGAGAAAGAGAGAGAGAGGTGTGTAATTAGGGCATAAGCATAAGGGCAAAATATAAATACAAATCGTAACTGCACCCTCCTTATTCCTTAACGAGTAACGAGAAACGGGCGAGGCACAGACAGAGAGACTGAGTCAGACAGAGAGGGGCCGAGTCACCCGCTGCAACATAACTCGGTTTGGTTCCTTGCATTTTCACTGAATACCTAGCCGCTCCGGTATGGTATCTGAATCGGAACTCATCGGGCGCCTCCGTGAGTTCCTCCGGAGCTCCGACCTCAACACCACCACCACCGCCACCGTGCGCCGCCAGTTACAGAGCGATTTCGGAATCGATTTGTCGGATAGGAAGGCATTCATTCGGGAACAGGTCGACCTGTTCCTTCAGACCGAGCACAACCAATCATCACAACAACCAGAACAAGAAGAAGAAGAAGAAGACGAAGCGGTTAAATCCGAACAAAGCCAAGGCTCTAATTCCAAGGAAGAAACGGCAGAAGAAGAAGAAGAAGAAGAAAACGACGACGTTGATGACGGAGAAGAAGACAAACCGAAGCGTTCCAGGAACGGGAAGAAGAATAAAGGACGGTTAGTTACTTTCTGCTTATTCACGATTCATTCCATTTCGTTCCCATTAAAATAATAATAATAATAATAATAATTGCATTTCTCATTCAAATTACTTGATTCTGCATATTGTGGGGTTACATCAGATTTGATTATCTGACAGTTACCCGGTTATTCCCTTAACGCCATATATCTGGGAGCATAGTTTCCTTACCATTTTGCAATCAATCAGTGATTTTTATTTTTATTTTTCTGATTTTTATCTATTTTTTTTAGCTGGCATTCTTTCTCCATTGATATATGATGATAATAACTCACGCACATGGGTTTAAGTTATTTTGATTAATTGGGGTCCACTCGGAGACTATGCTATGCTATCCTGCTCTCTATTGGTGTTTTCTTAAAAAACAAATTTGTGTGCTTTTCAAGTTAGTCACAACAAGGTTATGTTACTTGCCTTGCAGTTTACATGAAGAGATAAAGTGTTTTCAGGTTTAACTTTTCACAATTCTTTGCTTTGCCCAACAATTAAATCTTGTTATGCTTTCTTGTACGCCAATGTCAATCACAGATGAAGGTTTAATTTTTATGGCTTTGTAAAGATTGTAATCAGTCATCTTCATAAACTTTAGACAACTTACATCTTTTCTATAATCACACTGCTATCAGAGTAGCATATCTGTTCTCTGAATATAATGGTTCATTTGAGGGGTTGGTTTTCTGATTTCTCCCCCGCCCCACCATTTTATAATTGTTGACTGTGTTAAGTGAATTTTTCTGTCATGTGAGTGTTTGACTTGTTTCCATGGATGTAGGCACTAGACAGTTTGGTGAACCACATTAGTAAAATGCTAATACTTATATACTTGCATGATTGCCTGCAGGAGAATTGCTCCAGAGGTGGCCTTTTTAAGTTAGAGAACCTCCAAGTTAAACTCCCTCCCTGCTTCAAACAATAAATTAACAAAAAAACATGTAAAACATTTTTCATATTTTTTGTTATATTTACATGTTTCTGATCTCCCAAAATTTTGTGAAGCAAACATGATCTGTAAGCTGAACCCACTTTATCCAGACCATTGATCTCGTTTTCGTTAGTCCGATAATATAAGATATATTGACTTAAACTGCGGTTGATGCAGTGTTCTTGCTTGCACTTTTATCTGTAAACAACTACTAATTTGTATAACTGCAAAGCCACAAGGGTAAACCACTCTCAAAAGGATTCTAAATCATTCGTAAAATTTTCACTAATGCAAGAGTTACGATTCTGATTCTTCTTATGATGCCACATGTAGAGAGAGAGAGCACAACCAGGCAACAACAATCAGAGAAACCAAAGAGAACTAAAAGATTTATGCTTAGATTGCAGCTTTGAGAAAAATCTATTTGAAATTTATGATTCATCCCAAACTTCCAACTACAAAACTGATGGTTTACTTTACTTCATTTTTATCTATCTTAATATATTAATTAGATTATACCTGTTAATAAATAACAACAAACTGTCCATTGCAACTGCACAGACAATCAGCCTAAAGTTCATATTTGGTTGAAAATAGACTCCGCCTATTGTTTTTGTCAGACTTCCTTGAGTTCTTTGAACACATCATGACTATCATACATTCATGGGGTGAAATTGTTTGTGCCTCTTTGTTTCTACCCTGTTTAGCAAAAATGGATAGAAGGAAAGGAAAAAAATTTCGCACAAAGGTTGCAGTGTTACAGATATCCAATATAATCAAACTTCTTCATTTTGCATGAAACCAATAGACATTAGAGGAGTTTTCTTCTCTTCTGGGCACCCATAGAAACCTTACACAACAAACATTTTGTAAAAAAAACTGTCTTGTTTATGTACCTTTACATCTAAGTAATGGATTAAATATGTACAAGTACCTAGTTGTAAATATTTTCCATCGTAGGAAGCCCTTGTTTTAACAGCTGCTGTTTCATCTTGTACTTCAGATCTAACAAATTAGGTAATGAGGTAGTAAAGAAAAGAAGTGGTGGTTTTTGCAAAATATGTAGCCTATCCCCGCAACTTCAGGAATTCATTGGAGCACCAGAAATGGCCAGGACAGAGGTATACTTTCTTTCTTTCTTTTTCCTGGGGTGAAAAAAATGGTAGTAAGGAGATACCTAGAATTTCTTTAAAAGCGAGTATATGATGTGAATCATGTGATTTTGTTTCTGGACTTATAGCAACTATTTATAATGTTATTGGCCTTAGGTTGTGAAGCAATTATAGGCCTATATCAGGGAGAAAAATTTGCAAGACACGAACAATAGGCGGAATATAATTTGCGATGAAGCACTGCGTGCCCTTTTTAATGTCGATTCCATTAACATGTTCCAAATGAATAAAGTATTGTCAAAGCATATCTGGCCATTGGATTCAGATGATGGTATGCTCCTGCAACCTTACCCTTACCAAATTTTATGTTGTATCCAAATAAGATTTTGGATATTCTTTTAGATTGTTATTTTTCATTATATTTATTTGACAAAATACCTGATCCGTTTTTTAAATTTCAGTGTTGCCTTGTTGTTATTTTAGGGGTATTTTCCTTGAAAATGTGAAGTTTTCTTTTCGACGGACTCTTGTAAAAGTATTTTTTTGGGTCCTCCTATTAAGCATGATAAAATTATACTACCCTTTACATGTTGCATCATGAAAGAACTTCTACTGATTTATAATATATTAGCTATTATACTGAATGTTAACTTTTATTTCATGACACTGCAGACTTGAACTTCTCTGTTCTATTCTCTAGTCATTTTTTTGCTGACAATTTAGAAAATATTGTTTAAACTTCATCTCTTGATATAGTTGTCCAGGTGAAGTCAGCACCAAAGGAAAAGCAGAAGAAGCAAGAGAGAGAAGATGGTATGATTGATGAATTTGGTTAATATTTTACATCATTTGTCTTCCTTATCAGAGTCCCTCCTTTACCAATTATAAATTCTTGCTCCTGTAGATTTTTATCTCAGTTTACTTTGTTACTTTCATTTTTATTTTAATTGTGCAGAGTATTTTTTTGTTTTTGATGAAAGAAAAAATATTTGCACATTTATTTATATCAGAAATCATTGATGCAACTGGATAAACTACCCTCATTTTTTATTTTATTTTTGGGTGGGGGGTGTTGGGGGGGAGGGGATTAATGGTATGTGGTCATAGTTTTTCTATAATTCCTCATACAAGTATTGCAAATAATAAATATAGCCAATTGCTTAGAGCATGCTCGCTGCATATTTAACCTACCTTTATGGCAGATCTGGATGAGCCAAAAAGAAAGGAAAAACGGCAGAAGGGAGGGAAATCAGGTTTTCTTGCTCCTCTTCAGCTATCTGATGCCCTTGTTAACTTCCTTGGTACTGGAGAAAGTGAGTTATCAAGAGCTGAGGTCATAAAAAGAATGTGGGATTACATAAAAGGAAACAACCTTCAGGTATATAATTGCTCTAATTTGTCCTCCAGCCATATATATTACTTAAATAAAGCTGTAGAATTTGATAATTTCTTCAATGGATGCACTCAGTTGGAGTGAAAGTGGGAGGAGTTGAGGGAGAAAAGATGAAATTTAATATGCACAAACTATGTATCATATTTAAATAAATTGTGAATTTTCACCTGTTTCCCCTCCACTCTTTTCTGGTTTTACACAAGGTGATGCACATGCAACTTGCTGTAGGTTTCATGTTAGATTGTCAACCTACCACAACCAGTCCCCTTCTTTACTGAATTTGAGTTAAGACCATCTATGTAGAGAAATTATAAGAGACTGAAAGTTAAAATTAATCTAAATAATGTTATTTAGATTGCTTTCATTGATCAATTATTATTATGATGTTGGTTTTGGCTTAACCAGTATGTTGTACACTATTCTGACCAATAAATTCATTGGCCGGAACTTCTATTCTGGATTATGTGGTTCATGATGCTGATGCTAGATTCATCTTTTACTTTTTTCATCATTAAAATTAATTGTGATTTACACTTAACTGAGGGGCAAGCTCATTCATTTAGAAAAGAAAAATCGTATCACTTATCTTTTGAAGCATTTCTGAAGACATGGTTTATGTACCACACAACTGTTAGTTGAGTTATGTATTGCCTGCCTTTAAGTTTCATACCTGGATTGTGCATGGCTTTATTGTGTTGGTACATGCTGGCTAACACACTAGTTAAATTTCTGATTGCTTTGGTGAAGGATCCTTCGGACAAGAGGAAAATATTATGTGACGAGAAGCTGAAAGAACTCTTTGATGTAGACACCTTCACTGGCTTCACTGTTACAAAGCTGTTGGCTCCTCATTTTATAAAGGCAGGGCAGTGAATTGCTTGCACACTGTTGTTTGGTCAAGCATGGGGAAATTGGGGAATTTTGTTTATCAAACTTAGTTTTTGAAGGTCTTCTTTATGTATCTTTTTGGCATGTCCCACCAACTGGAGAAATAGATAGTAAAATAACAGATTTTCAGTAATTTTTTTTAAAGAATTTAATGTCGCCTGACCTTTTTATTTATTTATTTATTTTTAATATCCTGTTTCCACACTTTGCTGTTGAAAATTTTGTATATTTCTAGTTCCTGAAGCTGCAAGGAGAATGGTGAGTCATACTCAACTGAACAATGGGCGCTGGCTAGAATACTCCTTGGTGCAAGTTTCCATTCCATACTCCAGGGGTATAATAGGTATCTCAGTAAAAAAAAAAACAGAAAAAACAAAACAGCCTGCTTCTCCTCCATCATCCCAAGTTTCCGCTTTGGCTTAATCCCAAAGTCCCACCCCACCCCACCACACCACCAAGCCGTCGCCGCCACCATCCCGCCTCAGTGGCCGACAATGACACCATGTTTCATCTCCGATTTTCTTTTCTGGTTCTCTCTCTCCGGGTCAAGGGGGCAGAAGCGGAATCGTCGCTTGCCAACAAAGACGAAGCGGCGGCGAAATCGGAGTACTTGGTTGGGATATTGTCTCGTCTCCGCCGCTTCCCTCTCTCCTTTGCCCTCTCCACCCCCAGCCATCCTCCGCTGCCAATGAAGGTGAAAAAATGAGAAGGGAGTGAGAGAGAACCAGATGTGGTCCAGATCTGAACTCCTTCGCTCCACAGCCTCGGACCACCACGTTCTCCAGCAACTGTCGCAAGTTGCGATGATCGGCCGTCGTACCGCCATGGGACGGTAGCTCTACGGCCATAGGGCAGAGGAGGAGGATACAGAAAAATTCTTTAAAATATAATTTTACATTAAACAAATTATTATTTCTATAATACTCATCTTGCCCTTTTTAATTTTAATCGTTGGAATATCATAGGATTAAATCTACGGTTGAAACTCAAGGAGGATGGATCCTTACTCTACACAATGGAGCATTCTAGACAACACCTACAGATGTACCACAATATATTACGAAAGCAAAAATGTTATTGTATTTGATCGACTTAAAATCTAAATTTTGCACTCTACATAGGGAACCCTTATAACTGTTATTCTATCGGAAGTTGAATAATAAAAGCCATCGAATTCGTGATCACGACCGAGGGGTCAATCCCCTCCAGGCTTGGTTGGCTCTATGTATTATTTAGGGTGAGGAACATTGAACGACCGTTCCATTTTAAGCCTTAACTTCATATAGTAAAAATTTCTCAATATTGAAGAGCTGTTCACTCAGCTCTTGGGTTTCTTTTGACAACTGGTAGTTGTTCTATAGCTGCATGCCTGCATGCAGTGGAAATTTGTTTAGCGGGGGCAAAATAAATCTATAAATATTTTTATAAAAGGAAAATATTACAAACTATTATAAAGTATATAATCTCATGAAAAAAAAGTCCAACATACCTAAGCTTTTACAAATTACATTAATTGTCCTTTAAGCATGTTCATATTTTGAAAATGTTAAATGATTTTTTTCATTTTGAACACAGTAAAAAATCTCTATATATATGTAACTAAACAACCATTCAACACTCATATGATTATGCATTCCAATATTTTTCAAAAAATCATTACAGAGAAACATCTTTCAAATATTGCAGTTGTCATATGCAAAATCAAAGCTAACTTCATAATTAAATATACCATTGGATGCAGAATGTGTTTTCTAGTTTTCACCATTGGATTAATCATGCCATACGAGGATATATAGTGGGAACAAACTAAAGAATAATAGGTAAGAGGTGGTAAAGTACTACTCAGATTTCAAAATATTTGAAAACCCTCCCTGGACACAGAGTACTAATTTATTCTCTCTTTTATTTCTAATGACTTTTTTATATGGATTTCATTGATATGCATTATCAGCGTAAAGATATTTTACATTCTCAACCAATCATAAATTAACAAAGTATTAAAAATAATTGACTCTTATCATGATTACTTAAGTCACTCATATCATGATTTATGATTGGTTCACAATATAAAAAAATTTACATTGACAATATATATCAATTTAACTCTTTATATTCATTCAAATAAATTTATCTTATAGAGGCAATATCTATTTATTTTTTTTGTGGGGGCAAAAAATAATATTATTACACATGTTCATGTCAAAAAAATGTATAATCTATAGTAGAATATTCAAAGTTCAAACCTAAGTCATCTGATTGTTATGAGCGGAAGAACAATTAAACGAGCCAACTCCTCATCAAAGTTAACCTTTTGTATTCTATTTGAATATGCAATTTATCATCTTCTATATTATTAAAATTGACAATAAAATTCTATGCTGAATAGAATACATTAAACAAATTAAAGGGGTATAAATTTTACTAGAGATTCGTTTGTCATAAATTATAAATAATTTTTCTTGCCCCTAAATTATACAGCCGTCTTAGCTCAGCTGGTAGAGCGCGTGGCTTTTAACCATGTGGTCGTGGGTTCGATTCCCACAGACGGCGCTTGTATATTTTTTACGTGCGGGTCATCCAACTGCATTCAAAGAAAATCGCGCTTTGAAACGTATTGCAGTGTTTGGCTTCTTTCAGGTGTATAAGCGTAAAATAAGCTCAGGTCGCAGATCCAAACTGCATGAGATTATTTAAACATTTTTTATAAATCAAAAAAAAGAATTTATTTTTAGATTACCTCTTTGTGGTGGACTCAGGGTATCTTTATTGAATATTTTGTAAGCATCTCTCTCTTTTTTATAACCGAAGATAAGGATTATTAAGAAACTGTCTATAGATTGTAACAGATATAACACACACACTCGTCTCTTTTATTTTATTTGATAAATGTATTAACAAATAAAGATATAGTAAAAAAATATTTGTTTGTATATCAAAAAAAATTTGTTGTTTCAAAATTATAAAAATTTGATTTCAATGTACTATCAATATAAAAATAATTTATATTGTCAAGCTTCGTCGTATAATAAACAGAATTTAACTTCTTCTTCTCATGACTGTCCAATGGCATTTTGACAAATTTATTTTATTATTGTTTCTTTCTCTTAATTATTAAATTAAAAATACAAACATCAAAATATTAGTAAATGTTAGTATAAAATATTTTACACTGACAGTGATGCTACTTTAATCCTAATAAAAATGTTTGACTATCATATTAGTTACTTTTAAAAGTCATATATATGATGAGATATGATTCATTGGTGACTTAAAAATTTACACATTGTGTAAAATGAACAAAATTAGTAAAAGCTATAAATAAAAAGAAAGGGAAATATTACACAAACGTCTAATGTTAGTACCATTTTAGTTATAAATAGTTGATCCACGAAAATCATAAAATCTTAACTGATACATAATTTCTCATGAACAATGCGATTAGGTACGAATAGTTACCATGCGAATCTTGTGACGAATTACGTGACACACAGCCAGACCTTTATTTCGAATTATTTTGAAGTCAAAAACAAAAGAATAACAATCAACGATTATTATGATTTGGTAACGAATTCGTTTCATACCATCCATCATTTCTGATTTCTCATAGGGGTATTCATGGAACGGAATTGTCTAGACTAAAACTTGACCCGAATTGTTGAGTAGGTCATTTGCTTTGACCTGAGTTAGTAAAAGCTATAAATAAAAAGAAATGGAAATATTACACAAACATCAAATGCACCATTTTAGTTATAGATAGTTGATCCACGAAAATCATAAAATCTTAACTGATACATAATTTTTCATAGGGGTATTCATGGAATGAAATTGTCTCGACTTGAACTTGACCCGATTTTTTTACTGGGTCATTTGCTTTGACCTGAACAGTAACCGCTCATACTCCAGTAATGCTTAGGATGGAATCGGGTCAACCTGATATGTCAGCCTAATGTATAAGTTAGAATGTTATGCATAACTAAATTATAATATCAAAGAAGTAAGAAACTAAAATCAAGTTATACTTAACAATATATATTTTAAAATAAATGATATCAATATAAATATATTATCATGTTATGAAAAAAATTATTAATTTAGGTTAATAAATCTTATTATCAATACCTAATTATAAAAAAAAATTATTAAGTTGTAAAAGAATATGAAACGTCGAGTTGAGTTAAGATAACTCGATCCCGTAAACACACGGAGAGTCTGATTTCAAAAATCTGAACCTATCACAATTGACTTTTAAGTCTCAATGGGTCAGTCGGAGACTCCCAGGGGTCTTGAACACCCTCACAATGAAATGTGAAAGCATGATCTTATCATAGCTCCTTAGAATTAATTCTTTGTCAACCAAATAAGAAATGAAAAAAAAGGTGGCTCAATGTTTCTTATTAAAAAATCATTATAAAAATGCCATCTTGTTGTTTTTTAAGTTTTCCTATAGAAATCTTTAAAAATAGTAAATATAATGAAAATAGTGTGACATTTTCATAATTATTTTTCGAAACAGAAAATGAAAGCAAATCAAACAGATCCTGAAATACTCTCTCTAAATGTTATTTTAAAATATCAATGGATATTTATCACACTTTTTAATATTTTTGGTTTGGAACTGATAGTAATTAGGGCCTTCGGCTCCCAAATGGGTCCATGGTGTTAAGGTTCTTCGCTCCCCTAACAATGTGATCCGTGGAATTCGAACTTAAGTCCTCCCCGCAAGCTCATGCACAACCAACTGAGTCACACAATTGAGTATCACACTTTTTAATATAATCATAGACAATTAAATATAGGAGTTTTTCTATCTTTTCAATATTTATGATACAGCTATTTTTAGTAAAAGTAATTAGACTAAATAGTATAATTTATTACTATTAATTAATGTTATTTAATACATTTATGATTATTAACTGGGGATCTTAAATGGATTTGATGCAGATAAAATCCGGATTTCATCGAAACTACTTAGTATTAATGTAACATCCTGATTTTTGCTGTTTTCTTTATCGATAAACAGATATTTGTTTATCGATAAAGAAAACAACATAAATCGTCGAGGTGTTACAATTACTTTTTGGAGAAGGACACTCGTTAATAAAATTAAGAAAAAAAGTTTTTATTGAGAATTGATGTATTTAATATTTGAAGAAGTGAGATATAATTTTTCAATGAAAACTTGCATTATTGAATTCCTTAACGAGTGACATTAGTTAGCACGACCCTTACTTTTTATCAAAAGAAATAAAAAATAATCTCTCTCTGTGTACGATTTTTTTTATGAACATATGTGAATTTTGTTTGGATACTCTTTGTCCGTTACTATAAAATATTAATGAATATTTATTATATTTTTTTAACAATATCCTTAAATAACTATAATAGAAGGATTATTATTTAAATAACAGTTTTAATACATGTTTAAAGTTTAATAAAAAATCTCAAACAATTGTTATTTTAATATGAACATAGTAATTGAGATAATGAAGTGAATTCTCAAATTCGTCCTGAAAAAAAAATATGCTCTCTTATTTAGTTTCTAAAAAATTTTAAAAACTCAACTTGGTCTCAAGAATCTGAAATGTAGATTAAATTAGTCATTTTTATGACAAATTTCATGGACAATCCTTATAAGGAATTATCCTTGTGGGGGTTTAAAATTTTTAAGAATTAAGTTAAAAAATTATTTTTTTAAAAATCAAACATGTCTCTAAAATTTTTTTTTTCGAAAAACAAAATAGGACCTTTATACAAGGAGAAATGTCCGTGAAATAGAATGTCAAACATTGGATGCAGTAAAAAGTTCTGTTAATTTTTATATATATAAGCCCGCATATTTGGTAGATAATAGTGTGTTATTAGGATTCCACTCATAACGTATGTATGGAAGGAAAAAAAAAACTTTATTGAGTAAGGCAAAACTCATTTAAGTGTTATCCACGTTTCAAAAGAGATTAATCTTTTGCTATCAACTAAAGGATGCCTTTGATGAAAAAAAATCCATTAATTTGCGGTTTCCACACTGTTTCTTCAATTTTCTTTTGTTTGTTGAAAGTTGTACATTTAATGATGTTTTTATTTGTTAAAAAAAACGATGTTTTTATTGGGGTGACGATAAAAAAAATATAAAATTTTGACGAAAGTGATAATAGTAATGTTGATAATATATATATAAATTTTCTATTATATCTCATGTTTTTTAAAGGGTAGTTTTAGAAAATAAAGTGTAACTTATGAAGAAAAGGAAATATATTAAAAAAAAAAATTACATTGCTAGGCTGCTAGCACTAATCCAGAAAATATTTTCACGCAAGGAATTAATAATAAAATGGGCTTTATTTTTCCCACCAACCCAAACTCATCCTCCCACGTCTTCTATTAAAAAAAATCATGACTTGCCCTAAATAACCCTAGCCCCACCCACCCCAAACCTCTTACAGTCACACCTCTGGCTCCCATCTCCCCATCGTCGTCACCCACTTTTCTTCCCCACGAGCTCCAGACAATTTGGCAGAAATTGCAATTTGCATATGTTAAAAAAGTTCCACGAAACTACTTCTCAAGTAAACACATGGAAACTACTTCCACTACAATTTCCCCATGTTAAAAAAAATTTAGCGCACACACGCGGAAACTCCAATTTAACACAAACATAAATTGTTTAGTTTGATTAGTTTCCGTGTGGGTGGTGTTGAGGGAGGCCATCGGGATGGTCTTGAATTGAAGGGTAGGGTAGCTTGCTAAACGAGAGAGCTTCGATGTCACCGAATCGCAGGGGCATGGTGTTGAAGTTGTAACCAAAGTAACGAAGTCGGACTAAGGTACAACAGGCGGTGGAGCTGTCGGGGTCGACGAGGTCAGAGCCAACACGGTCGATGCAGGCGGCGTGGGTCGCACGGTTACTGCCCTGGTTCACTCGTTGTTGTCGCTGATAAAATTGAGGGGTATTTTAGAGAAGAAACTTCAAAAAAAAAAATGAGGGAGGGAGGTGGAGGATTGATCAATGGGGTATTAAAATCAAGGTCCTGATAAAATACATCTCGCCGCGTAAGTACGGAATCCAAAGATTGCCATACGCCCATCCATAACCACTACAGAAATATTTTTTTTTCATTATTATCTTCCTTCCTCGAATGCCGCCGTTCTAGGTTTGGGACTTTCTTCTTCTTATTATTTTTTTGAGAAAATTTTAATTTTCACCAAAGTCAAAATTTATATTTATTTTTTATTTACTTTTTCTAACAAAACAAATATTTTTTTAAATTAAACAAAATTAAAAATAAAATAAAAAAAGTGAATTGTTTGTACGACTCATTTGGACGAGTTAGAGTGGTAAAGGAAACGAGCGGGACAAAGACGCAATTACTCGAACACTGGCAGCAAATCTTTTAGTATTGAATCTAAATTTTCCTTTTCTTCATATATATATATATATATATATATATATATATATATATATATGAATCTCTATCCTCTTCTTTATATACGTCTTCACTATCACCTCTCTATCGGGATATGCGAGTTTCACAATCAAACACACTTTGTGATTTGTGAGAGTAAAACAAAAATATGGACTCAAGCTTAGATTCGAGTTTGACCTTTGTCCCCAAAACCATTTCAATGTTTCTCGGTGACATTTCTCAAAGCAAGAACGAATCTGAGAAATTGGATATGCTTGAGAACTTTCTGAAAAGATTGGAGGATGAATTGAAGAAGGTCGAGGTTTTCAAACACGACCTTCCTCTTAGCATGCTCCTTGTAAATGATGGTATGTGTGACTTCTTTCCCTCTTCATATGTATTTTGCCAACCACATACTTTGTTATAATTACTATACATTTATTTATTTGGTATTTAGTTATAACAATATTGAAGGAGGAAAAAGTGCAGTGTATGAGAATGCAACATCCACCTGTGACTGAAAAATTCTTGTCATTGAAAAGCAATTCTAAAGGAAATGAGCCCTTAATTGTGGGAAAAGAAATATGCGACAAGCTGGATGAACTCAACTAAATTATGGAGCACTGGAATCAAATAGGTAATCAAAAGTTTTTGTCATGATGTGGTTTAAATTCACTTGAAATGCATAGTTCAAACATGCTCTCAAGAAGGCCCAACACTAGACCGTTTTTGCTATAATTGTTCGGGTTTTATTGGGATTTCACTATATCTTGGGACAATATAAACATAGAGTGCAGAAAGAACACACATCAGGTGGATTTTTTTTTTTTGGATACACATAAGGTGAATATTTACTACGGTTGTAAGCAGATTCAATCTATCCACAAACTCGGTGGATCCAAACTGAACCGAATTGATCTTGCCATTTGGATCCATCTATCGGTTTGGATGGGATTTGAATTGTTGAATCAGAACCAATGTTTCGAGTCTCGGGTTCAAGAATTTTGAACTTGTGCAACTCGAATCGAACCGATTATTATTATTATTATTATTAAATCAATATGTTATTTATTATTTTAATTTTTTACGTAAATAATTTACTCCCCTTCGAGTGTGCTATTTTCGTGACAGAAAAAGAACCTTAATCCCTAAAATTCTTCTCCACTCTTAAAAACTAATTTTCTATATTTTTTCCAGTTTTTTTTTCAAAATCTTTAACTTTTTTAAAGACAAAATTAAATTATTTTTAAAAAAAATAACCCGATAAATCGGTTCGAACCAACCCAGACGATTCGGGTTGCATAAAGAAAATTGCATAATCCGATCAACATTAACTGTTTTAGACATTAAATTACCTCAAATTCGATTGAAACCAACCCAATTATAGCGCTGAATTCAACTTTAAGAATGTGAGATTTCATAGTCTCCTTATCGTGTCATTGTAATGACCCTATGTTTAAAGAGCATTGTGCATAGCGAAAAAGCCTAAAAGAAACCCCAAAAGAATTATAGCAAATCCATGCAACAGAAACAAGCTAGCATTGTGCCTTTTCGAGAAAGGATTTAAGCTACATTCTCACAAATCTCCACCTTGGACTGAATCCTCTTTACACACCCACATGCCCTAACAATCAGCATAAGCATTTGGAAACCTTATCTTTCTTTGCTTCCCAACATACAATCCTCAAAGAAATCTAGTTCACCCTACTACTATGTCCACCCAAAAGCTTACCGAGAACTCCCAAACACCTCTTATTCATTTGCCCCAGATGCATATACCACAACTTGATCAACTCATACCCAATCTTCTCCATTGAAGTTCCACTATAGTCACACCAACTACGGTGGATCCATGTAGGAAGTACAAATTTCTTATCTTTTATCCTCTCATTCCAACAAAAGGTCCTTCTTAATATGCATAATTCCATAAAAATAGTACCCTCAAAACCTTTAGACTTCACGCCTCCCATAAAAATTATGTTGTTTATCAAATCTGGAAAATGGCGGACATAGATAAGGGTATAAACAACTCCATCATACATACTAATCTTTATAGATCCCACTCCAACTATTTTGCAAGGCACTTCATTGTCCAACAAAACATTTCGTCTATCTCTTCTATCATATGTGTTGAACCAACCCTTGTGCATGCACATGTGATAAGAACACTCGGAATCTAGTACCCCAACTCATTGAATCTCATCCAATTATGATGCTTCCTGATACCAGTTGTCATGGAAATTGCAAGTAAGAAAGTAAAGAACATAAAAAAATAGGACACCATGTATTTGTGTGATTTACCCCATTTTGATTACGTCCATGGGCAACGGTAGATTCTTCGTTGTACGATATTTATATATTGTGTGAGATCCTATCGTGTCGTTGTTCTTGTCTTGTGCTTCCTTTATTTCCTTACTTGCAATTTTCATAAGAGTTTTCTAGCTTTCTTTTTTGTTTTCGTATTGAAAGCATAATTTTTCAGGAAAACATTGTACTTTGATGTAATTTCTACAGAATTAAGACAAAAAGTTATTCTTTTTTACAATGGTAGGGCTGTGAACAAGAAGATGTGTCTATGGTCGAGAACCCAATTCACCATAGCAACTCAAAAAGTAGTGGTGGAGGTAGTTATGTTCTGTCTTCGACTACTGGCAAGATTAAGAAAAAGGGTCAGCCGCAGCCAGAGTCTGAGCCTGAGCATCCAAGGAAGAAACAGAGGCGATGCTGGTCAAGAGAGCTTCATCAGCGTTTTGTTGACGCGCTTCTCCTACTGGGTGGACCAGAAGGTAGATTATCTATTCAATAAGGCGTAAGGCTATATTTGGTTTATCCTTGAAAACATACTTTTGGTCCAAAAGTACATTTGCCCAAAGTAATTCTATAAATAATCTGCATTAAACTTATGTTACTTATGTTGAGTTTTAATAATATATGGATTAGCATTAATTGGTTATTAAATTATAATTAAATTATTAAAATATCAGTTATAAAATTAATTCTTAATTACGTAACCAATTGGTGAAATAGTTGTTGGGTATTTGCTAAAGAGTGACCCTATGATGGGATGGGTCATCTCTAATATTAACCCGTTGAGAGGTCCCTACTCTGCTGGTAGGTTATAAGAATAGCCTCCCATTAGGCATTCTTACGATCAAGAAGACAAAACCAAAACCAACCAGAAAGAGAGGAGTAACCCTTTCACCTTCTCCAACACTCTGATCACTGTTCATCTTCTTCTCATCACCCTTTGATCTGCTGTGATGGATTCTGCGAATCTCCAAGGTACAAAATTCTTCTCTTTCCTTTGATTAACATAAATCACATGCTATAATTTGTATCTGTATGGTATTTAGAATTATAGGTTTTCCTTCAATTGGTATCAGAGCCTAGGATAGATACATGTTATAGTTGTTCTGAAAATTGTATGAACCCTAATTTATGTTTTTCAATCAAGATACAAAATTTGTTAGGGATTTTCATATCATGTTATATCAATATCGTAAAAATTTTGTGTGCCCAGAATTTTTTTTCCCTTCAACAACTTTCGTTTTCATGCCTTGTTCTTCAAAATTCGAAACTATGATTCTGGCCAATAATTTCGAAAATCGTTTAAGGGCTTTTCTTCTCACATGTTATTCGAGTAACATACTCGAAAATCGTTGGATTTCATTAAATAAAACGTGAGAAATCGATGTTTTTTCGTTTCCCTTTTGCGTGAAACTGGTTCAATCGCCCATGAGTTTTGCTCGCCTCGCGATTCGGGCATCAACAATAGTTGGAATTCCAGATTCGCCTCGCGAGATTATTCTCGCCCGCGAACCTGAAAGCCGAAGAACAGTGAAATTGTCATCCTCTCTGGTCGCCCACATTCGTTTCTCGCCTCGCGACCCAGAAGACCGATCGTTCTCGGAAAATGAAAGGTCTCTCGGGTCGCCTCGCGAACATGCTCCTCGCCTCGCGACCCCGAAGGCCGATTGTTCTAGGAAAATGAAAGGTTTCGTGGTCGCCTCGCGAACACTTTACTCGCCTCGCGAGTACCCGCGAAGACCAAACGTTGCGACTTTTCACAAGATTCGCCTCGCGAGATACCTCTCGCCTCGCGAATATTTTATGTGAATTAAGTTGTGTGTTCTATCTTGCATTTGTTATACAATATATTTTTTCTAATGTATAATTGTAGCATGACTATTGATATTTTGTATAGTTATGAACTCACCTATCGTGGGTATAATTATACAAAATTTGTGTTGTTAAACAATTAATTATTCTAATGTGTATGGTATTATATTAATAATAATTATACCCTATCGATGTACTATTATTAATGTAATTCGTTATTATACATTGTACTATTGTCTTAAGCTTATGTCAATTATGGTTTCAAGTACCCTATCGGTATTAGAAATTTTGGTGATGTAAGTTCAAGACATTGTATTATTCTTCTTATTGTATTTCTTATTTATTATGATTCGGGACCCTTAGGCGGAATTATAATGAATAAGAAATTTGTATTATGGGCAAGATTGGCTGAACATATATATATATATGGAATCATATTGCCTTCAACTCTTAATGATTCCTTATTCTCTTTTTTATATCACCTCCTTCCCAAATTATGTCAAAACTCTGAATGGGACAAACTATGAGGAGACCGGAAAGAGTCTCTAGATCTCTACTTAACTATTGCTGACTTGGATCTCGCCTTAAGGGAAGACAAGCCAGCGCTGCTCTCATCGATGAATCTCTCGCAGCAGAGAAGATTGCTTATGAGAAATGGGAACACTCTAATAGAGTGTGCACGAAAGTGATGAAGTATACTATGGAGAAATCCATCGGGCGAGTATCACGAGACCAATAATGCTAAAGAATATCGAAAAGTCATTGGGGGGAGAAATTTATGACTTTTGAGAAGGCTCGAGAAAAGTCAATATCTTTCCTTGTTTGACAAGACCAAATATGATGGGGTCGAGTGGTGTGCGTGAGCATATCATGAAGGCGATGCACTATTACAACAAACCGAGATCTCTTAAAGTGGAAATTGGCGAAAGTACTTTAATCTACCGGGTTCTTGAATCTCTTCCTTCTCAATTCGATGTAATGAAGACCTCTTACAATACAGAAGGATTGAATGGACAGTGGATGAGATGATTGCCATTGTTACACAAGAAGAAGATTCCATTAGAAAGGGTAAATCTCACAGTGCTCATTTTGCTGCGTCTGATCCAAATCAAACTTCTAAGTCAGGTTCAAGATTTGTGAAGAAAGATCAAAAGGGAAAGAAGAAAAATGCAAAACAGCATCTGCAGGCTAAGAAAAGTTTCTTCAAGGGTAACTGCAAATATTGTAAGAAGTATGGCCACAAGGTGGAGGATTGCTATTTCTTGAAAAAGAAACAAGAGAAGCAAGGTATATTCCTGGCTTTAACATGCTTTGAATCCAATGTCATTGATGTTCCTCCAAATACTTGGTGGTTAGATTCAGGTGCAACCATTCATGTTGTGAATTCCTTGCAGGGGTTCACAAGCCTGAGGAAACCAAGTGATGCCGAGTCCAAGATTATTATGGGAGATGGAGCTGGAGTTTCTGTTATTGACATTGGAATTGTTTCTTTACTTTTGCCTTCTGGACATAATTTGTTTTTAAGAGATGCTGTGTATGCACCTTCTATGAGAAGGAACTTGATTTCTGTTTCTGCTTTGGATAAATGTGGTTACACTTTTAAGTTTGGTAGTGGGAAATTGATTGTTTATTCAGATTCTGTTTCCGTTGGTTCAGGAGTTTTACGTGATGGCCTTTATATGTTAGATCTACATGACATGTCTGTCAATTCTGTTGTTGGAAACAAACGCAGTAGGATTAATGAACATTCTTCTATGTTATGGCATCGACGTTTGGGGCATATTTCTAGGCCCCGTATTGAGAGGCTAGTCAAGGAAGGTATTCTCCATGATCTAGACTTCTCCGATTTTGATACATGTGTTGATTGCATCAAGGGCAAATTCTTCGCCAAGGTTAGGAATAAAGTCGCAAATAGGTGTGACGATGTGCTACGGTTGATTCACACCGCACTGTGTGGACCTATTACACCCACTTTGCCATGGGTGGATATGGGTATTTCATTACCTTTATAGATGATTTCTCGAGATATGGATGGATAGACCTTCTTCAAGAAAAGTCTAGTTCCCTATATGCTTTCAAATCCTTTAAGGCAACTTGTTGAGTTGAAAACAGGTAGGAAAATAAAATGTGTAAGATCTGACAGAGGTGGAGAATTCTATGGTAGATATAATGAGATGGGTAGAAACCCAGGACCTTTTGCCAGATTTCTTGAGGAATGCGGTATTGAAGCTCAATACACTATGCCTGGTACTCCTGAGCAAAATGGAGTTGCAGAGAGACGTAACCGCACACTTATGGAAATGGTAAGATGTATGTTGAGCCATTCATCATTGCCAGACTTTCTTTGGGGAGATGCCTTAAAAACTGCTGTCTATATTCTAAATCAAGTACCCAACAAGTCTGTACCAAAAACTCCATATGAGCTCATGAGTGGAAAGAAGCCGAGTTTGAAACATTTTCATGTATGGGGTTGTAAGGCAGAAGTTAGACCTTATAATCCTCAGTCTAAGAAGCTTGATCTTAAGACTGTTAGTGGCTTCTTTATTGGCTATTGTGTGGGTTCCAGAGGCAGCAGATTCTATTGTCCATCTCATTCTATGCGAGTCGTCGAATCTGATCGAGCGGTTTTCTTTGAGGATGACTTGGATAGTGGGAGTGATATACCACGACCAGTTACTCTTAAAGAAGATCGCACCATTGTTCCTATACCAGCTGTTCCTTTTCCTACAGAAGTTTTGATTCCTGCTAATGATGTTGATCAGAATCTTCAACAAGAAGATGGTGTGGCAGCACCACTTGTAGATGAACAGGAACATGATCTTATTGTTGATGAAATTCCACTGAGATGATCTCAAAGAGTGCGCAGACCTTCCATACCAGATGATTATGTTGTATATCTTCAGGAACATGAGTTTGACCTCAATGATGATGATGATCCTATTACCTTTGAGGAAGCAGTTTCTAGCTCTCATGCTTCTGATTGGCTGAATGCTATGCATGATGAGTTGTCTTCTATGTCTCATAACGGTGTTTGGAGTCTGGAGGAATTACCAATTGGTTGTAAACCTGTTGGATGCAAATGGGTTTTCAAAACCAAACGTACTCCAGATGGTAAAGTTGAAAGGTACAAAGCCAGACTAGTAGCTAAAGGCTATAACCAAAGAGAAGGCATTGACTATAAGGAGACTTTCTCACCAGTCTCTACGAAAGACTCATTTCGAGTTGTCATGGCTTTGGTAGCTCATTTTGATCTAGAACTTCACCAGATGGATGTGAAGACGGCATTTACGAATGGAGACCTTCATCAAGATGTTTACATGGTTCAGCCTGAAGGTTTTTGCTGAAACAGGGAAAGAGCACTTGGTTTGCAAGTGAATAAGTCTATTTATGGATGGAAACAAGCCTCCGGACAATGGTATTTGAAGTTTGATCAGGTTGTCACTTCTCTTGGCTTCAAAGAAAATGCCTCGGATCGGTGCGTTTACTTGAAGACTTGTGAGGGTGAATTCATCATTCTCGTTCTATATGTTGATGATATACTTCTTGCTAGCAATGTGTGTTAAAATCCTGACCGAGACAAAACTCATGTTGAGCAGCCACTTTGATATGAAAGACCTTGGTGATGCTTCTGTTGTTTTAGGCATCCAGATTTATCGTGATAGGTCACGTGGTGTTCTTGGATTGTCTCAAAAAGGATATATTGAAAAGGTCCTCAAAAGGTTTAATATGCATTCTTGCTCCCCATGTGATTCAACTGTTCAAAAGGTTTAAGAAAAATTCTCTAAATCTCAATGTCCTCAAAATGATGTAGAAATAAATGAAATGAGAAAGGTCCCATATGCTTCCGCTGTTGGCAGTTTAATGTATGCTCAAGTTTGTACTCGTCCCGACATTGCTTTTGCTGTAAATGCTTTAGGGAGATACTTGAGCAACCCAGGTTTGGGTCATTGGAAAGCCGTAAAAAAGGTCATGAGATATTTCCAGGGAACCAAAGATTATATGTTGACCTATAAGAAGTCTGATCAACTTCAGGTCACTGGTTATTCTGATTCTGATTTCGCAGGTTGCCCTGACGACCGAAAATCCACTTTTGGCTTTATCTTTATGATGGCAGGAGGAGCTATTTCTTGGAAAAGCGTAAAACAGACGCTTACAGCTACTTCTACCATGGAAGCAGAGTATGTTGCTTGCTATGAGGCTACTTGTCAAGCCATGTGGCTGAAAAATTTGATTTCTGGCTTTCATATTGTTGAAAGCATATCTAGGCCACTTGTGATATATTGTGACAATACTGCTGCTGTGAACTTCTCTCATAACAATAGAAGCTCTTCTCGCACTAAGCATTTTGATGTGAAATATTTATTCGTTAGAGAGAAGATTCAGGAGTTTCAGACTCGTATTGAGCATATTGATACAGGAAACATGCTTGCTGATCCACTAACCAAAGGCTTAACTGTTGGAATATTCCGGAATCATGTAATTCATATGGGCTTAGTTAAGTCTTTTGATGTATTGGATTAGTGGGAGTCTGAAACCATTATTTGCCCATTATCGTTTTTTTATGAGATATGTAAATTGACGTCATTCTTGGATTCATATCTCTTATAGCATTTTAAGATGCTTGGACCATTTTTGAATTGCATATTTCTCTTTATTAATTATATGCAATTTTCTATTCATCAATTTTTATGTGAAATATGAGTCTTTAGCATGTATGATTTACTTCCCTATCGGATACTATTTCTGCATTGTTAAAGCTTGTACTTCTTACACTGCTGGTTAACGTGTGCTTTGATCGTAACTGGTATTTCTCTTTAATAATTGATTAATGCTATCCAAGTGGGAGAATGTTGAGTTTTAATAATATATGGATTAGCATTAATTGGTTATTAAATTATAATTAAATTATTAAAATATCAGTTATAAAATTAATTCTTAATTACGTAACCAATTGGTGAAATAGTTGTTGGGTATTTGCTAAAGAGTGACCCTATGATGGGATGGGTCATCTCTAATATTAACCCGTTGAGAGGTCCCTACTCTCTGCTGGTAGGTTATAAGAATAGCCTCCCCATTAGGCATTCTTACAGTCAGTAACACAAAACCAAAACCAACCAGAAAGAGAGGAGTAACCCTTTCACCTTCTCCAACACTCTGATCACTGTTCATCTTCTTCTCATCACCCTTTGATCTGCTGTGATGGATTCTGCGAATCTCCAAGGTACAAAATTCTTCTCTTTCCTTTGATTAACATAAATCACATACTATAATTTGTATCTGTATGGTATTTAGAATTATAGGTTTTCCTTCAACTTATGTTTCCAGCTTCTCAATCGTACATCAAACATGCACTGATTGATTTGGATCCTTAATTATGTAGTATCTGCTAATGATAAACATTTGAGGTTTTCTTTGTCTATCTTGAATTTAGGAATTGCAGCTTTTTTTCTCCCATTTGAAACTGTGGTTTATTCTCTCCTGCAGTAGCCACTCCTCCACGGATTACAGAGGTGATGCATGTGGAAGGCCTGACAAATGATGAAGTGAGGAGCCATTTGCAAGTGAGTATTTCACTATTTGATCAGATCAGAAATCACCCATTTTTGTTTTTTTGTTTTTTGGCATATTTTTTGTTCCAAATAATTTATTTAGATATGTGGTCTGTGCAGAGGCATATCATGCTAGAAGAGTCATATGGATGGAACAAGATCAACGCGGGAAGGGAAAGTTATCAGAGGCTGCTTCTCCACAAGGTGCTGTCAATCTCATCCTAGGGGTGTCTGCTAATGGCAACCGTATGGGTGTAGAAAAAGAGCAATCATGTTGGTGGAATTGGAATGTTGGGTATTACGACCAACCACAAGCTCATAATTATCCGAGCCTCTAAATGAAACCCCTGAATTTCACAACATAAGAATAATAATACACATGTAACAAACAAAACTATAGAAGGGATCAAATTTATGCTATAATTATTTGAGACTGTTCTAGAGAGAGCATAATTTTTCTCCTCTCTAATTTTGAAGGAGGTTTTTGTTCTTATGAGTAAAGATTTTTTGTGGCTGTGAAGATTTTACTTGATAAATTTGACACACTTGACTGCACGTGCTTTAATTTCTTATATTGTGGTTTGGCTTTTGGATGTTGATTTTGTTGTGTTTTATGCCACACACGGTAGGGATTATGGATTCCACCTTGAATATATCCATTTTTGGATGTTGAGGTTAATGCTTCCATAGAAAAATCCATATTGCCGCCTATTATTCAATCTTGAAGGATGAAATTATAGTGGTGCTGTGGAGAGTACGGAAAAAAAAAAGAAAGAAATGTAAACAAGATCGAGAAATGCTGCAAATGTATAGAAGGGAACGCATAAGGTTGGTCGCGGAGGACGTCGACAGTGGTGGCTATTGGTGGAGAGGATAGTTGGTGATGTGGAGGGTGATGGTTAGCTTGAGGTGGACCTGATTTTGATGTTATGGCGTCTACATACTATTGTGGGTGTGTAACGTGACGGGCTATTTTAGTCAAATACGCTTAACTGTGGAGTTTTAAGTGATAGGCTTTCAAAAAGAAGATACATATTGTTTGTATAGATAATATCAATCAATTCATATAAGTCATCATCAACTGTATAGTCCCATACTTACACAGTCTCAGGATCCCTCTCATTCCGATGTGTAATCGGTTCATTCATGTACGTCTCTGCCTAGAAGCCTGTCAGGAGCAGCTCCTTGTACGTGCCTTCTTGCAGCGGCGACCACTCCCCGCCCTCGTCAGCCCCGGGTCACATGTCCACCAACTTCCGCTTGGTTCGTCCCCGAACCACACCGTACTGGGAGAGGTTCCGCTCTGATACCATTTGTAACATCCCTGGCTGTTTTATGATTTGACGACTATCCACACAAATCAACACGGGTCTTTTCATATAAGTCATTATCAACTGTATAGTCCCATACATACACAATCTCGAGATCCCTCTCATTTCGGTGTGTAATCGGTTCATTCATGTACCCCTCTGCCTAGAAGCCTGCCAGGAGCCGCTTCTCGCCCTCGTCAGCCCCATGTGTCACAAAGTGGGTGCATCCGGATGAAGGGATCAATTGAAGACCATGAAAACTAATTCAATTCCTAGATTTGAGAAAAGGACGACTATGGTTATGGGTATGGAGGTTATGTCTTACTCATGGTTTGGTTGTGGCACAATACCTTGTCTGCAAGCAAGATGATAGTGTTGTGCTTTAGGTTGGAAAATGGAAATTATCATATGACGCTCGCAAGGCTTTGGATATAGGATGACTGACGAGGGTGAGATTACACTAATATCACAGTGTGAAGAGTTCTTGAGAGAGGTTGTGTGTCACGGTGGATGAAAGCGGCAAGAAGGAGTTATGAAGAAGCTTTTTCACATTAACATAGAATCCTAATCTCTCTATGAAATTAATCTTAATTTAAGAGATCTCAATAATAAATCTGTTTCAATTTTCTTTCTTAAATGTGATCAATCATTTTTACTCTGATGTTCATATGTAATCACTATTTTCAATTTGACTCATCAACTTTAACTTTAATAAATAACGTTATAACACCAATAAATAACGATGAATAAATTAAAAATAATTATATATGTACATACCAATTTTAGTTATTCAAGTATTGAGACCAAATTAAGGAAACTTGTGTAGAATGTGTCACAAGTTCTCATTTTAAGATAAGTAGTAAACTACATGGTGGAGGGTGACAGTATATTTGTGGAAGAGAGAAAATGTTGTGGGATCCACTGGGAAAAAAAAATCTCCACCTTCCACCCGAGAAAGGAAGAAAAAAAAAGGGAAAAAAAAAGAAAAAGACATCTCTATCTTTTTGTTCCGAAGTGTGCAAACATATTATTAGGGATGAATGTATTTTAAAGAAAACTCTATTTTTTTTATTTTTCTTATGTTTCTCTTCTATTTCTTTCAATCAAACACTATTAAAATCTACTCATTCTCTCTCTTCTTCTATTTCTTTCCTCACCACTTCATTCCTCATCACTTCTTTTCTCTCCCAAACAACTTATAAGTGTTAAAAGTGTGTGAAAAAGTGTGTTAGAAGCTCTTCTTGAATTACCAATGAAGGTTGGTCTAATTGGTAATGATTCATCTCATATCTCATAAGGACGTGAGTTCGAATCCCACTACCGATGTGAGGACCCTCGTTGGTAGGTAGTCTGTAACTATCTCTTTAAGTGTTCTTTGAGCCGTGAGGCCCGCTCTTATCATAGTGAACCTCCGGGACCCAACTCATCTAAACTTAAAAATAAAATAAAATGAAGCTCTTCTTATATTAATATTTTCATTATTTCATATAATTTATTTAAATATTATCATTTTTCATTATAATTGGTGTTATTTAACTTTTAAAATTTATATATAAAATCCTTAAACCACATACATCAAATAACAAAATGAAAGAAAAATAGAGTTTAACCGGATTATCAAGATGTTAGATTACATTCTAAAATCAATTTATATATTAAGTGGAGACGAGATGTATATGAGTCAGGCGAGTGACACTTCAACGAGGGGTATTTAAAAAATCAAAATCTTCATATTGATTACAATACTTAGTTTAATTAATTATTTTAAAATTAAAAGATTTAATTTTTCACTCTGATATTTCAATAACTCGATAACATAATTAGGATGCGTTTGAATGAACTTATTTAAACCCTTTTAAACCTATTTATGAAATGTTTATGCAATATACTTGATAGAATTTATTAAAAAAACTTATGTTTTTTTACAAACTGTTTTACACTTATTTTCATAAGATACACAAGAAGTTCTTGAATTTCTTAAAAAATAGCTTATGCGAACCCCTTCTTTTCGCTCCCTATTTTTCTTGTCCTCTCGGGCCATCAACTCAGAACTCTTACCCTTGCCCACTGTCATCTCATAGCAAAGAGAAGTGCGACCGCAGGTCCGCCGTCTAACTGTCATCGGTGACCGTCTTCTGTTCGTCTAGCAGAGAGAAGCTCGAACCCGTTTCTATAAGCAGCTCGCCGTTAGCCGCTGCCTTCCGCCGTCCGCTCAGCCTTCGTCCGTCCTCAGGTTTGTTCCCTTTTCTTTTGCTTCTTCCTCCTTCCGCCATCTAAGAGATGCTTTTATCTTAGAAGTTGCCCTCCATGTCACTCTGAATCTGGAATCAATGCTAGTGTTCATGTTAATTTCTCTTGGGAGCTTTTAGAAATTTTCATACTGGATTTTATTAACATCATCTGAATTTTTCATACTGGATTTTCAACTTGTTCATATTTAATTTTGGATACATATTTTACTATGTAGTGTTATTTCTGGTGGGGGGGGATTATAGGAGCTTTGATGCAGGGGATATAATCTTGTGTGGGGCGTTTTTGTCTGGGTTGTGTTCCAGGGGATAATATAAGGAGGTATAGCATTAGTATTTAGTATAGATTCAGGGGGCGTTTCTGTGTTGTTGTCCTCTGTGTTGCACTAAAATGTTGCAGTGTTAGTGCTGCTATTCAACGTGGTGCTGTTATCTTTGTTGTAGTGGGTTGCTCTAAAATGTTGCGGTGTTGTTGGTTGCATTAGACTTAATTATTGCTGTTTGTCTGTGTTGTGTTAAAATGACCTCTAGAGGGTGAAATAAAGTGTTAAATTATTATTTGAACACAAAAGTTGGGATACCGTACGCTCTGACCCCTTTGTTTTTTTTGGGATGCGTGTATACAAAGAAGATGAAAAAGTAAGTGAGAGATAGAGATAAGAAGTCGTCATCTCATACGTGTTTGAGATTTGATGTTCAAATATCATAACTCTTTAATTATTTAAATTCTAACCTCCGAAGCATAGTGCAACGATCATTTGGGTGTTACAAAGCTAGATGAGAGATACTAGGCGTCATGCCTCCTTTCCCATTGAAAACCAAGACACCCACATAATAGTTGCTTGTATGGTTTTGCACAACTTCATAAGAAGGAATGATATAGGTGATGAATAATTCTTTTTATTTGACAAGAATATTGAATTAGAGCACGACGTAGATGTACTTGAAACTAGGGGTGTTCATATACAAATCGATTCAAAACAAAACCGAAAATCGATCCAAAAAATCGAAAACCGATAAAAATCGATGTCGATTGGATTTTTTGGATCTTGCTTTGTGAAAATCGATTCATATCAGATTTGATTTTATATTCATTTTCTTAAGGCGAACAAATCCAAATCAAACAGGATGTATAGAATTTAATATATATTTATTCTATTTTTTGCATTGTTGATTTTTAATTTGTTGACAATACTTAATAGTTTGATTTGTCATAATTTTTTACCATTTTCAAATTCCAAACATAAAAAAAAAAAGATGTTATGGAATTAGTTGAAGATGCTATTTATTTATTTTGAACATATTTTATGAAATGTTATTACATGAATATATAAACAAGTATATAGAAGTTTATGATTTTGTTTAATTTAGATTGTAATCTTGATTCTTTGATGCAATATAAATATCTAATGATGTGTCAGTAAAAACCGAATAAAATGAACCGATCCAGACCGCATTTAATCGGATTGGATCTGATCGGATTTTTTCTAAGGAAGTCATCCAAACAGAATCGAACCACATTCTCTTTTTATTTTTGGATCAGATGACTTTTTATCCTAAAATCGATCCACATCGAATCACGAACACTCCTACTTAAAATTACACCCGAAGATGTCACAGAATAACCAAATCAATAAAGCGTTAGACAGACGAAGCAAGCCGTAGACACTGTTAAAAACAGATGCCTAGAAATATCTAGTTTAATTTTCATGTTTTTATCTATTGATAAAAGTTGTACCTCAAAACTTTGATTCTTGTACTTCAAAACTTATGCTACTGATGCAATTTTTTTTTTTTGGGTATAATATGCTACTTTATCAAAATGATTGTATATGTATGTGTTATATTTTTTAACATTAACGTTAAAAAGAACTTGTTAGTTGTTATATATATGACATTAGTTTTTAAATTAACATTAAAAAAATTGTTGCTATATATATGATATTAGTTTTTATGTTAATTAATTAATTTTTTTTTGGACAAACCCCAATATTTAAAATCATTTTAAAGTTTCATTTTTAATTGCAATTTAATAAAGTTACTTTTTTTTTTAAATTTTAAAACGATAAACGCTTAATTAAGCTGTGTAGCACGTGAGATAAACATTTAATTAAGCTGGTTTTGTTTTTTCTTAACCCTGTTGACTGTTAAGTGTTACGTTGGGGTTACTCATCCACGGTCCACAGAACAATTTCTCTCTTTCGGCAAACCCTTCGCCGGCAAAGCATCCACAGAGCCACCTACCTAAAATCTAAAAGAAACAAACTTAAAAACATTTTCAACTTTCAGCTGAATCGCTTGTGGTGGTCATTTCACTGAACTAGTCCGAGAAATCAACGTTTCTAACGACCTCGTGTTTGGTCTGAAGCAAAGTGACGCGATTATGATACGAGACTGATAAGAAGCTGAACCAAATATGAAAGAAATTGTAACTATACAAGTTGGTGATTTTGCCAACTTCGTTGGCTCTCACTTCTGGAATTTTCAGGTTTCAACCCCTTTCATTTCTTTTTATTGAACTCAAAGTGCACTGTTTTGAGAGTGTTCACTGTTTAATCATTCATTTTTTATTTACTTGTTAGGATGAGTTGCTTGGGCTGGCTTCGGACCCCAATGCTGATTCGGTCTTCAAGAATCAGGATCTTAACATGGATGTGCTTTATCGTTCGGGTGAGACACAGCAGGTGCAACTTTTTGTACTTCAACTTGCAAAACCATTCAAATCTTTTTTTTATTTTTTATGAATGCAACCAAATGATATTATAATCAGTAGATTTTCTACTTATGCTTGCTTTAATATGTGCAGGGCTTCCTTACATACACTCCTCGCCTAGTTTCAATAAATTTGAGAGGTACTTAATCTATGTATTTTTTTTAAAAAAAATTATTAAAGAAGCATATCAGTGTTTTTCCATCTTGCCCTGTTCATTTGACCTTTTTGTTGCCATTGTTGTTTGTTAAGTTAATGTTGATATGGGGTTGCAACGGATTCATGGTTAGTCTTAAATAAAGTTGAATTCTCAAAGAGAATCCTGAGCCTGTTAAGTTGATAGCAAAAATGATAAACAATATTTAACAGGATGACTGCCACTATAACATGGTCATGTCTTACATGTTTCATGAAATCTAGGGAAGGGCAAGGTTCATTGTAAAACTTAGGAAGCATGATACAGTGCTAAAAGCAGAAGGCAGCTTATTTTCTGTTGTGATCAATGATGTGAAACTACGAAGCACGGATACTCAAAAAATGCAAACGTATCCGTGTCATATTTGTGTCCAATACTGATATTCGTAGTATACTTCCGGATACGTACCCAAGAAGTATCCTCTTATTTTATTTTTATTTTTAAAATTTTCTTTTACCCAATACTTTTAGGATACTTCTGGATACGTATCCAGGAAGTATCCCTTCGGTAGAGGTGTCTTTTGCTGAAACATACTTAGAAGCTATGGTTTTTTAGATGACGGTGAAGGAAGAGAGGAGACTGAATCAGTTAGCATTAGACAATAATTTAGTAAAGATGCATTTCGATTGTTGGCTATTGTATAGAGCCGAGACTTGTTTTGAGTTCTATTAAAGATGCTTTTGTTGATATTCTGACACAGGGGAAACAATATATTATGATATAGGTAGGACTGTATTTTTTTTGTTATTTTGATCACATGTATCTTTTTATAAATTATGATCATCATAGTTATACATTAAGAGAAAATGATCAATGACTCTTTCTTTATAAATATTCTACATCTATATAAAATATTTTTCTATTAATTTTTCTTAACGTATCCTAATCGTATCGTATCCTGAATTTCAAAAAAATTCCCGTATCCCCGTATCCATGTCGTATAGTACCCGTATCATACTAAGTATCCGGGCTTCATAAACTTAACAACTACATGATTGATTATATTAACTGAGAAATAGCTTGGAAACATTTTAATAAAGAATATAAAATACCCAAGGTATATGTGTGTGTGTTGGTATTTAATTTAATAGGTACATATTTGAGATTGTTGATTTTTCATCGTGGACAATTCTAGATGTTAACCTTCAATGTAATTCCCGCATATTTAAACTTTTTGTGTGACATGCTAGCCTTACTGCCCTTAAGTAGCTGAAGATAGCACAATATCTTACCTGTGTGGTGTTTCCTTCTTGGATTTCATTTTTTATCTCAATCAACATCCTTGCTACTAGCATTTGCTCCATTGTAATTTTGGCATCTATTGATCTCATGATGATATCATTTGTCAACGGAAACTTACTTTATCATAAGATTAATCGTATAGTTTCTTATCCTTATATATATTCTTGCTGTAAACATCATTCCCTCCCCATTCCCCTTGTAATCTATTCTTAGGATTTGCTAACCTTTTCAGGTTCCCTTGGATCTCTGAGTTCACGTGGTACGTTGTATAAGGAGGATGCTTCCACCTCATCAGATGTTGCCACCTGGTGAGAGCTTTTAGCCTATGCTTTTGTAATGATGGTTCACTGGTAAACAAGAATGGAAAGATGAAAAAAACTTGATATTCGAAGAAGGCACTACGACATGTATATTGTTGTAATGTTGGTTTCTGCCAAGTGAACATTCTGTCTGAATTATTAGCATTTAACAAGTTTCATAGCATTTCTTTTATAAATATTAGCAGTATGAAGACATCATATAAGATCAGTTGTGAACAGTGTTGAAATACCTGAAAACTGTTGTAGAAAGGGCAGATCTTTGCTACAGAAGCACATAATAAAACTCAAGTTCAAAAGTATGCATAAAAATCAAAAATGGAAAATTTCTACAAGTATCTAACTTGTGAACCTTTTGATGTTCTGTTTTCTTGTATCTGTTATTTTAGTGTCAAGTAACAATTTTGTGGCTTCTAGGTTATTGAAACACAAAACCTGCTTAACCACTTATATTTGCCACGCTCCCTTAGTTTAAATTTATGTTCAAATGTGCTGAATGCTCATTGACAATGTGCAGGACTGGTACGGTTTCTGCCCAAGCCTCTGAACCTCACAAAAAAAACTTGTTCCTACAAAGACTTTATGAAGAAGAGGAAAAATTAAATATGGTAAATGAGATCAGTGGTCCGAACAATGGTTCTCAGAGTGAGTATCAGGATAAAGATGTAGTTGAATGTCTAGAAAATGGTGTACAGTTTTGGACAGACTACTCAAAAGTGCATTATCACCCCCGGAGTCTATATGAATTAAGTGGAGTTTGGGCAGATGTTGAGGGATTTAACAATTACGGAATTGGAAGGGATTCCTTTTCTTGGGCTTCTCAAGGAGAAGAAATTAGTGACAGTCTTCGATTTTTTGTCGAAGAGTGTGACCATATACAGGTATATACTTTAGTATTTCTGCTTTTATTTTTTTATTCAATCATGTAGTTGGATGTAGGTAATTCTTCTCATGCATCTTTAACTTTAACCCTTACCATGAAGCAATGAGTAGAAGCAGTGTCCTGCAACATCTGCATTTCCGATGAGTTTTTTTTTTTGTAAGGTTTTTCATATATAAGAATGCATTGGTTATACCCTGAACGTAGGAAAAGCCTATTTTTAATGAACCAATATACTTATTTCAAGGCATATTCTTCTATGATGAACACAATGTTTCATAATTTCGGGACTCGAATCTGTTAACAGAAATACAATAATCGTGATTCTGTCAAAAATATGCGAACCTAACATCATAGTCTCCTGCTGAAAGGTTTAAGCTGAACTTTGGGTTTGTTGGTTGTTTGGGTAGGCTTTTGTAATAGCAATACTGGTTTCTTTTAAAATCAATATTTTACTTACATAGGTTCTACTTTGGTACTTGTTTTTGTATACGGGTTAGAGTACCTCTTGTACTCTTTATCTATATACTTTTTGCTTATAAAAAAAATTCATAGTCTCACAATCTTACTTTATGACTAGTTATCTAAAGCGTTGATGAATATCCTTTTCTTGTTTAGCTTTCATAAACTTTGGTGTGATATTTTTAGATTGGTGGTATTATTGGTATGATAACTTCAAACATGTATTGTTTTGTTCTTAACCATAGGTTTTGTCCATTAGGTTCTAAACAAAATCATATTGGTTTGATTTGCCTTACTCTTTAAATTTTGGCAATATTGGCAGGGATTTCAATTTATAGTTGACAACTCTGGAGGTTTCTCTGCTGTGGCTTCTGAGTTTTTAGAGAATATTGTAGATGAATATAAAAACACTCCTGTCTTGCTGTATGCTGTCCAAGGTCCTGGTTCATGCTCAAGTCTTCGGAGCAGGAAGCGTACAATCTCAGAGGATCTTCATGATGCTGTATCATTTTCAAGGCTATCATCCTATTGTAAACTTATTGTACCAGTTGGTCTTCCCTCCTTAAGTAAAAGTAATAGTCTCCTTAATGTGGAATTTATTATGTTAGCCAACTCAATAGTCAATGTCCTTCCTTGGTCATACACAGCAAGTGTAAATGTTTAACATGCTGATACTTTACTAATTTAAATGGTTGGATGACATTGATAGCCTTGAATTGTGTTGTACTTCGTTCTAGTATTGATACAATTTTCCTCACTGATGTCAAATGTATTGGTGTCGGCTCACTGATGCATAGATTATAGATTCCAATACTTTTAATTCAATTCTACTGAACCTTCTTTTGATGCCTTTATTCAGAACTAAGTTTCTTTTTTCATCTAATTTTGTAGGTAAAGCTTCCAAGTTCCTCCACATTGATGATGAGAAGCATTACCACTCAAGTGCAGTTTATGCTGCTGCATTACACTCCATTAGTCTTCCTTTCCGAATGCTACCAGTTGGGCCTACTACAGGTGCATGTTCTGTTTCTGGGGCTGTGGATGTTCATGGAGTCATACAGATGTTATCAGAGCAGGGAAGGCAGAATATGGTGTCAGTTCTGGATGTTGCCATGCCAGCACCTGCTTTAAGTGGTACATGTCAATAATTTGAGTTAATCTTTATAAGAATTGTATTTGATTGGTCTAATTCTTTAAATTCAGGAGGACAGAATGAACTGTCTTTGTTAGAGAATTTGCAGCCATTGACCCCACAAGTAGCTGAGGATGTTGAAGACATGCAGGCAGTCGAATACATGACAGTCCATGGAGCTCTTGCATCAGGTATTGGCTGTAGAGATTTATTATTTCTTATTTAGTTTCTTTTATCTTTTCTGTTTTTCTTCTCTTGGCCGTCTAACTTATTCGAACAATATTCCACACTTCAATGTTTTTGGCCCATATTTTAGGATATATATCTCGTCAGTCAGTAAATCACTGTTGGCAGTAATGTCTCCGTCCAAAAGATAAAATAAAAATAAAAAGATGTAATACATGTTTTGAGGATTTGTTTGAATAGAGCAAAAATATGTTAATGGGAGGTTTGATTTGAAGACATACCAAAGTATATCACGAATAGTATGATAGTACAATTGTTTTGCATCTTTGTTTTGAAGGAACAAAGGGATAAATTACTGTAATAGTTTTCTGCTGCAATGTAACGTAGTAGTGATATTTTGTCCTTGGTGTTTGCTCTTCTATAAATCCAATGGTTGTATACTTGTATCCAAGACAATTATTGAGATGTCGACTTCTTGTTTTAATAAGTTTGGTAGTTTTAGGTATTGAGTTTGTTTGGAAGAGCTTATGACAATAAACTTATGCAAATATTTATGAAAATAGTTTATGATCTTCATACAAGCGTATTTTAGCTTATGGCTATAAGCTTGTTAGAGAAACTTACAAAAATAAGCTGCAGATATGTAGGATAATCACAAGTTTTTCCTTTTCAATGTCATTCTCAGAGAGAATGTTTATAACCAATGGAATGATTCCAATTTTGATTTGCTGAATATGATGCTAACTCGTGCAAATTTGGTGCATAGTAGATTCTTCATAAGCATGAATGTGTTAAGTGATCTACTGGAATTATCACCAATGACCTGTTTCCCCTATTTAGATTTTTTTTAGATATTATATAAAATTTATATATTTTCACCTATTTAGGTTGTTTCCCTCTTCTGCTGCCTCCATTCCTTTGCATGATTATTTGTCTCAACCCTCCACTGTTTTGTTTCAATAGAAAGTCATTGTGCATCAGTTCGTGAAGTTAAGGATACAGTTGATGCTGCTGTTAAACTTGCCAATACAAGGCCAATGCTCTGCCATCTATCTGTGGCTCTTTGTCCTCTGCCTATTCCCTTGCCTTTTCCATCAATCTTTGGGAACCATGTTGGTCAGCACGGTGAACTGTTGGGCGGCCAGATGACTAATTCATCATCAAAAGGATCCCTTGATGTCCATTCCATTCCCATGGCAGCCAGATTGCGTTCTAGCAGTGCTGTCTTACCACTTTTGGAGAGTAAATTGCGGAATCTTCACCGGTTTGGAATTGAGCGAGGGGCGGCTGGGGCAGAGTTACTTAGGAGTTGGGGATTTGGAAAGGAAGAATTGGAGGAAATGGAAGAGTTGTTGTCTAAAATGGTTGCAACATTGAGTCCTCAGTTCTCATCTGATACAGATTAGGATTCATATATTGTTCTTGATTCCAAAAAACAAGAGGTGGGGGAACATTTGTAAGGTTGCTGCAGTGTGATAGTCACAAATTTGAACTATGCCACTCTGGCTGTTCATGCCTTGAGTTATGCCCATGCTTGAGTTTCAGGGTAATACCAAAAAAAGAGGCACTCAAGAGATGCGTATAACGCAATTTAATTTTAATTAGCTATTATAACATTAACATGCACAATAGTTTTCTATATTTAAATATGCATAGAATAAAAATTATAAACCCACTTTAAAAAAATATAGTGAGTTTTAGAAAGGCTTTAGAGTGTTCCTTAACTAGAAAGTAGAAAGTGAGTGGTAGATCTATGGCTTAATTTAATTTCTTTTAAACCTTCATTTATAATCAAAGTATTTAAATAATTTTTTTACAGAAAAAAAGAATTAAATCTTTGAGGGAGCAAAATCTTGGAAGCCATGTATGTGACTGAGGTGAGAATTTTCTTTTTATGATAGTATAATTTTAGCTTATAAAAAATAAAATAAAATTGATAGTATAATTTTCTGGTTCTTTTCTTTAACCAGGATTTGAGTGGGCTTTTTGTTAGAAACAGTTGAACCATGTTCAAAGGCTTCAATTGGGTCACTTATTTTGGAATCATTTGTCATACTTGGTCTGATAATGATACGACTTAAACATAAACCACTGGGCAAGGGGAGCCCGTCTAAAGATGAGCACACCATGCTAGAGATCGTTCCTTTGAACGAGATTCTCGAGGTGTTATCATCTTTTGTTTAACAAATATTTTTTTTAATAAAAAAAGACTTGTTCCATGTCACTTAAATTTGAAGGTTCAGTTTGTCTTGTGTTCAATATTTCGGAGGGTCTTTTGGTCTGCTTAATGAGCAACATTTCCATGTTCATCTTGACAAACTGTGAATTTAAATTCTAGCTCACGTGACATGATAATTTTTCTTTAGTTTATTTTGTAAGAACCGTGTTGACTAACTTATTTCTTTAAATTTAGATCAAATGTAAAAGAAAACAATACTAAGATAATTAAATTATTAAAAAAAATAGTTCAGATGTGTTTTGTGTTCATTTTTGTTTTCCTCACTTTCTAACCCTACTAGAAACTGTGCTTAAAAAAAAAAAAAAAAACTCTACTAGAAACTGAAATCAAAATGTTTCCAAGTTCGATGCTATTTTATGCTGCCTTATTTTTCGCCTTCCATAAGAATCCCAAAACGAGTTTTGAAACAAGGAAAAACTACGGAATTCTTTTAGCCTATTTGTGACAATGGAGAGAAAAAGTGAAAATAATTCTAAATTCCTCCTATTTATTAATTTAAAAAACATTTACTAATATTAAATATTAAATATTTTGTACATTTTCAAAACTTATCTGTAAGGTTATTGTACTGGCCGAGGAGTAAAACCCGATTATACCCGATCCAACCAAAGCGGGAGGATAAAATATCGATATTATCTTTATTAATCTTGATATTATCTCAAATAAATTTATCCGGTTAGAAGAGATAATATCCCTTAAATTAAGGATAAGATATTGATATTATCCTTAAATAAATATTATCTCAAATAACCTTATTCGGTTAGAAGAGATAATATCCCTTAAATTAAGGAAATCATATCTCAAAGAAGATTTAAGAGATAAAATAAAGGGGATAAATCCAGATCTCTTAAAGATGGGGATCCTATTATAAAAAGAGGAGAACCCAAGAGAGAGACTCACTTTTCACTAACCCCGGTGACTCTCCCTTAAGCATATTAGAAAAACTAGCTCGACCAAGAGACTATTGAAGAGTCCTTGCTCGCTGGTATTCATCAGATACAAGATTAAGGGATTGAGATCACCGTATGGCCAATGCTTGAACCTAGAACTACGTCTGGCTTTGATTCCCATTGGGATATGTAGGACCGGAATACAATATTCTGTCAAGCCAAAATTTGAAACAACCCCCATTGTTCACTCTTGGTTTGACGTTCTACGGCGAGATTCCGGCAAGTCGGATCTCGGCAGGAACATTTGGCGCCCACCGTGGGGCCGAGGTAAACTTTCCCCGGCCACACAGCATAAACAGTAAGACAAAAAAAAAAAAGAGAAAGAAAAAAGAAATAAACCCAACGTCGTGGACTCGAAACCGTATTCTCCATCGCAATTCATAATCTCTCTCAGATCCGCGTTTTGCTTTCAATTCAACGTAGAAGAAAAGGAAGAAAGCGTAAACGTCGTCATCGTTGACGCATCCTAGCTCCGTCCTTTGATTTGTTAAGTCTTCTTCTCCTTCCCTTTTTGATTCTCATTTCTCATAACCGAAACAAACGCCTTGGCCGTAGCTGACCCCAAACCTCACTCCGAACCTAAGGTCTGGAATTTCTTCAAGCTTCCCTTTAGCCATTCTTCTAATTCTGGCGCTACTTCTTACAACATGACGTCGTCTCATAACCTTGATCATCATCATCACCATCACCATCACCATCACCATCACCATCATCACCCTCATCACCGCAACCCTCCCCTTGAGGGTTCCACCTCTCACACCCCTAGTTCCGTTTCTTCTGTCGCCAGATCGTTTCTCCCAACACGACGTCGTCTCAGAGGAAAGAAGGTTTCTTAGAGAGCTCGGCCACCACAGCTCGACCTTGGAGAGCTGAAGAAGATGTCTTATAGAGCTCTGCCACCACAGCTCGGCCTCAGAGGGAAGAAGATGTCTTAGATAGCTCGGCCACCACAGCTCGGCCTCAGAGTGAAGAAGATATCTTAGAGAGCTCGACCACCACAGCTAGGCCTCGGAGAGCTGAAGAAGATGTCTTAGAGAGCTCAGCCAGCACAGCTCGGTCTTGGAGAGCTCGACCATAGTAGCTTGAGGGAATGCCTAAATCAGAGGCTGCGAAATGCTCAAGTGATATTGTTCTTTAAATCTAGTTTAAATCTAATATGATTTGATATGTCTTGCTCCATGCCTTTAATGTTGTGTTATGTAGCATCATATCATATTATTTATATATTTGAGCAAAGTGATGTTCGGATGATACCACTCCCATAGTCACAAAATTCGCGACTATAAAGTGGTTGAGCTCCGGCTTCCTTGAAAATAACAGGTCGAAGGTCCGTGCTTCCCTTCCCACAAGGTCGAGCTTCGACTTCCTCAAAACTCACAGGTCGAGCTTTGCTCCCTTAAAAACTCACAGTTCAACTCCGGCTCCCGAAAGGTCGAGCCAAAACTCCCTCTCGAAATTTGACTAAGAGGAAGACGAGTCGGAGCTCCTCAAATTAAAACCATAGAGGCCGAGTTAGACTCCCTCTATAAAAATCATAGAGATCAAGCTCAAGCTCCATTTAAATGGAAGAGTCTGGGAGAGAACATCCCCCTTGGAAAATAAAGTTCCATCAGCTCGAGCACTCAAACACCATACTAACTCACAAAAAACAAAAAGTCCTAAAAAAGTGACCGAGCTAAAATCGACCGAGCTGTTGTCGAAACCCCGAGCCTAAAAAGGTAAAAGTCCTAAAAAGGTGACCAGACTAAAATCGACCGAGCTGTTGTCGAAACGTCAAACCTAAAAAGGCAAAAGTCCTAAAAAGGTGACCGAGCTAAAATCGACCGAGCTGTTGGCGAAACGCCGAACCTAAAAAGGCAAAAGTCCTAAAAAGGTGACCGAGCTAAAATCGACCGAGCTGTTGTCGAAGCGCCGAACCTAAAGAGGCAAGAGCCTAAAAAGGTGACCGAGCTAAAATCAATCGAGCTGTTGTCGAAACGCCAAACCTAAATAGACAATAGCCTAAAAAGGTGACTGAGCTAAAATCGACCGAGCTAAAGTCGAAATGCCGGATCGAAGTGGCCGACCAAGCTAAAATCGAAAGGTTAAACCTAAAAAGGTAAGCAAGAAAAACATGAAATAGTTAACTATGATAGGGCCAAGCTCAAAAAGCTAACGAGGCCAAATTAAAACGCCAAGCACAAAAGGCGAGTAAGAACTTAGGAAAGTTAACCGAGTAAATACAAATGCTGGGTTAAATACCAAAGTATGAAGTCTTTATCATTCATAAAGTAAAAGTACATAGGGCATAGCCAAGAGTACAAAATATCTTAAAAATCTACTGAGTTACTCATGGGCATTTCCATAAGCAAAGACCCCATCAAGGTTGGAACCAATAGTGTCTTCAGCTTGCGAAAGAGCAACCGATGATGGCTCGAGCACGACCACTTCAGTTCCTCTGTTCTCCTCCTCTCCCACAACCCGCTCTTCATTATTCTCCTCTTCCTCATCATCGAGCTCGGACAAAGGAACCATTATGCCATCTTTATTAAAATCCTTGTCCACACCGGCTCTCGAAAGATCAGAATCAGGAAGAAAGCACTGGATTTATTTTATAGCACGCGAGAACCCAGAAACGCGTTCCCTTATAATCTGCGCCACAGCTTCCTTCAACTCGAACTGAAGCTTGCAATTAGCCTTTTTCTTAGTAGCAAGAAACTGCTGAAGATTGTCAACGGAAAGGTTTAAAGCCTTGGCAGCCCTCTGAAAGTCAATCCTTTCATTTTAGAGAGCTCCGATTGAGGAAAGGAGTTGGTCTTCTCAAGCTCGACATTTCGAGTTTTCAATTGCCCAATTAGCCGAGCTTGATCTTCACACTTTGCCACGGCTTTTTCAAGCTCATCCCCAGTGCGCAAAGTTCGGGCAGCTTCTGCCTTCATGCTTTTCATTATTAGAAAGCTCGTGGCTCGAAACACGGGTAATGGAGGGAACTCAGAGAGCATAAGAGGCCGCGGCTTTCATGCCCGTGTCAGGGTCCTATTCTAGTAAAAGCCGAGCATATGCTGGCTTAATAACTTTGAGAAACCACTAAAGGGCCCGAGCTAAAATTGTCTAGCCAAGAACAAAGGGCAGAAGCCCAAAAAGCCGAGGCGAAGCATTACTCCCTCGCACCAAAAAGCAGAGGTCGAGCTATGCTCCCTCGCACTACGCACTGAAAAAAGTCGAGGTCGAGCAATGCTTCCTCCCTTGCACTAAAAAACCTAGATCGAGCAAAACACCTTCGCACCAAGGTAATGTCCACAGCAGATCATACATATTAGAGACCCAAGATTTGAAGGAAATCCTGGTAGTGTTCGACCCAATAAGCTGGAATCCCAAGTAAGACTTGGCTCCGGACGAAAATCCGAGCAGTGCTTGGCCAAGTAAGTCGACAACCCAAGAAAGACTTGGTTCTACAAAAAAACAAATTTCCGAGCAATGCTCCCCGAATCATAATCCAAATTCCTCGGCACCAAAAAGCGTGTTAAGATATACGGGTTGACATTTAAGCTCTTTCGCTTATTTCAAGCTCGGAGCTTGGGGGGCTTATGGGGATAAAGGAAGGATATTCTCGGAAATCACAGAGAAATGATATCTCTTAGCCTACAGCTCGATTGTTATTATGAAGAACTTGTATGAAAACTATTTTCTCATACAAATTGGAAAAGATATTAGGAAAGTTTATTCTGAGATACACCTTCAAGATTGGTAAAAATAATGACATTCAAGGTCAAGTGTCAAGTTAGTGGGTATTTCAAAATCCACCAGATGAAAGGGTTAAGAGCTACTCGAAGAAAATGTTAAGAGCTCTCAAAAGCTTCAAAGACCGAGCTATATTCGGAAAAAGGTGAGTCAAGTTCAAACTCTCAAGATAAGCATCTTGAAAGCATAAAAAATTTCAGCTGAAATACAAGCCTGAGGTAAATTCCTAATGACCGAGTTTGAGCTTGACTTTCCAAAAGATCGGTTCGAGCCCGAATCATTGATAAGTTGAATCTGAGCTACCAGCTTCTAAACTTGTCTTAACAAAGGTAAGATTGAAGTATCTTCTGGTCAGAACATGTTATTGGCCGAGATGTGAACCTCAACCACTAAACTCGAGTACTGCCCGAGATGTGAAACTCGTCCACCGAGCTTGATTAGTCGAAGTAAGAGGATCTATGCAAATCCAGTACTTTATCAACACTAAGGACAAGCTCAGCTTCTTTCATAACGCTTTTGCGCTCTTCTGAGCTTAAAGCTTGGGGAGCTTATATACTGGTCGAGATGTTAAACTCGGCCACCGAGCCTACCAAACTAAAATATTGGACGAGAAATAAAGCTAGATCACCAAACCCAAACAATCAAAAGGAAATGATTACTAGACTCGCCCACCGTGCCAGCTAAACTTAAGAATTGGCCGAAATGTAAAGCTCGACAACTTGAAACGTGAAGCTCGGGCTCCCTACTCGGTTGAGCTCCGGCTTCCGACTACTCTGTTGAGCTCCGGCTCCCGACTACTGGTTCGAGCTCCTGCTCCCTACTAGGTTAAGCTCCGGCTCCCGTCAACTCGGTTGAGCTCCGGCTCCCGACTACTCGGTTGAGCTCCGGCTCCCGACTACTGGTTTGAGCTCTGGCTCCCTACTCGGTTGAGCTCAGGCTCCCCACTGGGTTGAGCTCAGGCTCCCCACTCGGTTGAGCTCCGGCTCCCGACTACTAGGTTGAGCTCCAGCTCCCTACTCGGTTGAGCTCCAGCTCCCGACTACTAGGTTGAGCTCCGGCTCCCAACTACTCGGTTGAGCTCCGGCTCCCGACCACTCGGTTGAGCTCCGGCTCCCGACTACTCGGTTAAGCTCCTGCTCCCGACTATTGGTTGGAGCTCCGGCTCCCTACTTGGTTGAGCTCTGGCTCCCTACTCGGTTGATCTCAGGTTCCCTACTGGGTTGAGCTCCGGCTCCCCACTCGGTTGAGCTCCAGCTCCCGTTTACTAGGTTGAGCTCCGGCTCCCTACTCGGTTGAGCTCCGGCTCCCGACTACTCGGTTGAGCTCCGACTCCCGACTACTCGGTTGAGCTCC
Organism: Sophora flavescens; assembly: GCA_030762895.1. Taxonomy (NCBI): domain Eukaryota; kingdom Viridiplantae; phylum Streptophyta; class Magnoliopsida; order Fabales; family Fabaceae; genus Sophora; species Sophora flavescens. The sequence continues at coordinate 27,880,639 of CM061064.1, read as the reverse complement.
GGCTCCCGACTACTAGGTTGAGCTCCAGCTCCCCACTCGGTTGAGCTCCGGCTCCCGACTACTAGGTTGAGCTCCAGCTCCCTACTCGGTTGAGCTCCGGCTCCCGACTACTCGGTTGAGCTCCGGCTCCCGACTACTCGGTTGAGCTCCGGCTCTCGACTTATCGTTTGAGCTCCGGCTACTCACGGGACTTATATATGGGCCGAGGTGTAAAGCTCGGCCACTTACCTCGCCGACTTGAAAGGCTAAAGAGACCAAGTTTCTAACCTCGTAAGGCCGAGGTATCAAGCTCGGACACCAGGAAATCAAAAGAAAGGATTGTTAGGCCTACTTTCCAAAGCCGCTAAACTCGAATGTTAGCCGATGTATGAAGATTGACCATCTAACTGTGGCAAAAAGGAGAGAAGTCTTACTCAATAAATCCTGAACCCGGATAATTTTAAAGCCAAGCTCGGCTCTTGTCATGAAAACTTCTACGCTCCGTTGAGCTCGAAGCTTGGGGGGCTTGTGTACTGACCGATGAGTAAAACCCGGCCACCGAGCTTGGATACCCGATCCAACCAAGGCGGGAATGATAAAATATCGATATTATCTTTATTAATCCTGATACTATCTCAAATAACCTTATCCGATTAGAAGAGATAATATCCCTTAAATTAAGGATAAGATATTGATATTATCCTTAAATAAATATTATCTCAAATAACCTTATTCGGTTAGAAGAGATAATATCCCTTAAATTAAGGAAATCATATCTCAAAGAAGATTTAAGAGATAAAATGAGATAAATTCAGATCTCTTAAAGATGGGGATCCTATTATAAAAAGATGAGAACCCAAGAGAGAGACTCACTTTTCAGTAACCTCAGTGACTCTCCCTTAAGCGTATTAGAAAAACTAGCTCGATCAAGAGACTATTAAAGAGTCCTTGCTCGCTGGTATTCATCAGATACAAGATTAAGGGATTGAGATCATCGTATGGCCAAGGGTTGAACCTAGAACTACGTCTGGCTTTGATTCTCATTGGGATACGTAGGACCGACATACAATATTCTGTCAAGTCATAATCTAAAACAACCCCCATTGTTCACTCTTGGTTTGACGTTCTACGACGAGATTCCGACAAGTCGGATCTCGACAGAAACAATTATGATTTCGAATCTTGATAAATCGTCACTTTGGATAGGACTTTATTTAATAATAATCAGGTCCCAAGGATACTTTCACGGATCTACCTGTGAGAATACCCAATTAAAGATCAGAAAAATTCATATACAGATTTTATAAGGAAATGTAACGAAACTCAAAAATAATATTCATTTTCTTGTTGGTTTGCTGGCCTTCCAGATTCACGTATGGTTCAAGTATGAATTATACGAGCTAAAAATATTATTGGTGTCAGACCTGAGAAAGTAGATGAGGCTCTTTATAACCTCCACCTTGTCGTGTAAATGTGCAACCTATTATAATATATAGTACACATCACTCACCGAAGTTGAAGATTCCACAGCACCAAACCATTGGGGGAAAGATGCCGATTAAATCCGAGAACCTTGTGGGGGCTATATTGGTTATATGTTATTAGGAATTTTATCATATTTATTTTTCTTTCACTTCAATCCAATCCATTATACCCTCCTCCTTTTGACTTTTGAATTTTGTTTTATACAATACGTAAATACACGATACATTTATATATCCATCCGAAAATATGATACCGTACTATTATTTCCTTTGAGGCTATGCCATCAATTCCAATTGGTTAGCATCAGAATTCTCCTGGCAGAGACCGACTTCAAAATAAATTTGATTTATACAAATAATGATGGCGAGTGAATATAATGTTTGAGGCGAAACCCTAACTATAGGAGATTTGAATGAATGAATTTTACATTGAAAATGAATAAACAAATAACAACCATATAAATAATTGGTAAGAGTCATAAATTGAATGGGTTAACGGTTTTGGATTAAGATGTAGTGTAACTTAATATGTGCATTTTTCACTTAAGTGATTGATAAATATATATATCTTCTAGGATACCTCTCTCTCTATATATACTCTCAGGCTATTGATTTGAACTCCTATAGCCTAACAGAAATATCAAGGCATCATAACAAATTACAATAACAAGATTAGTGGAATGAAAATTGAAGGTCAGTGCTACGAAAAGCTGGACGGGTATGCTAGTGAGAAAAAATTAATTTCTTTTTTGGAAAACAGAAAGTCCTTTAATGTGAGGGGTACATTCTAGAAAATAAAGTACAAAATCATAATCATTAATATAAAAATTTAAGAGAGTAGATTATCATACATCTATTATCTTTTTAATTTTGTTGACAAAAGTCACATAATCATACATCTATTATCTATTATGCAGGTGCTTGTACTTTATGACTTGTAATCCAACATTTTATTCTCTAAAGTGTATCCCTTACTCTCTTTTTTTTTGACAGAGTGTATCCCTTACTTTAGAGTGTCATTTTTTTTAATGACTTATTTAAAATAAATATATATCTCAAAAAAATAATTACAATTTACATGTAAAGCATTAAAAACCTCTGGAGTGTTTTGTATCTTCTCCCAAATGAAAAGGCATATATTAAGCATACGTAGAATCAAAGTCAATTAATGAAACAATTCTTCTGTAGACACCACAATACCTTGCTGTCAAACACATACTATTAGTTTGATTGACAGTTTAAATAAGAGCGGTGTTTCGTGGTACGCAACGAATTTTACAATAGTATTGGTGTAGATCAAGAATAAAAAGATATATCAATTTTATAAAATAAAAAAATAAATTTATAGAGAGGTTGTAAATAAAACGCAACATAATTTTCATTGGTACGTGTCTCACAAAGTTTGATTCACATACGAATTAGTATTACTGTTTAAATAAATCAAATTTGTTAAGTACCTGTTTGTTTTACACCAAACTTCCGTTTGAATCCAAAATAATCTATTTTGGAATGTGAAATCTTGTTTGGCTGAAATTCATGGTAGATAAAAATGTGTTTGGAGGTGGGTAGAATTGCTTTTAAGAAAAGTAAAAACTTCTAGCTTTTCCGTTGAATAAATTGATTCTAGGTGTGAGACCCACAAAATTCTTTATACTAATACTTCAAAAATAATTTTACTTTATTATCCAAACAAAATCGATTCTTCTAAACTCACTTTTAAAATATCATTATCAAACTATTAACGTGGTTTTTTTTTGTTTCCGACCAAAATTCATTCGTTGCAAATAATTAAATATCAAACGAGTGTGTGACCTACGAGTTATGCGATAATCTCATCAAGAATAGGTATGAACTGTCTGCCAAGTATGAATTTGACAAGTTAGTCAAATCTAGTAATATATTGGCAATGACTTGATGTTATGACAAGTATATGAGTTTGAAAATGGTGTTTAAAATTATCGTAAATTATGAAAGGTAACTTTAAAATTTAAAAGATGAAGGTTGTTTTTATTGTAGAAAATAACTTCATAATTAAACTAAGTTTATAACGAATAAGAGATAAAAGTCTTGAAAAGAAAGGTTAAGTAAAATAAAATCTAAGAATAGAAATTACTTGCGAAAAGTAAAAGAAATTAGAAAAATAATTTGAGAGGAATACTGGAAATAATGAAGAACAAGTGAAGTACTTGAAAGAAACCAGTATTGTATTGGGTTTTCATATTGAATTGAAATAAGAAGGGTGGAGGGAATACTTGAATGTTATCCGTCAATCTGCTGCGTGATCGAGATGTGTAAGATGTGTATCAAGTAACCGACCTAAATCATGGAAATAGTTTCTGAAATACTAAGTGATTAAGTATGAATATTTGACAGGAAGTAAAACTTAGATTTGAAATGTAAGAACACTACAAATGAATTAATATAGAAAAGGTAGTTATTTATTAAAGTTGATGAAGAACAATTCTGGGAAATTGAAATATAAACGAATGAAAATGTTAATTTAAGTAAAAGATGTCAAAAACTATGAATTACTTATAATATTAAAGTAAAGGAAAACTTGATTAAACAAGTATGAAGTGCAGAAAAGTAACGAAAGTTACAGAAAGAGTATGAAGAACATGATGAATAAACTGAAAAGTATATGAAGAACTTGAAAGAAATGAACCAATATTGTATTGAAATTGAACATTGTATTGATGATAAAAGGGTGGAAGGAATACTTGAGTTAATCCGCCAGTCTGTTGTATGATCGAGACGTGTAGGATGTTTTAAGTTTCCAACCCCATTTATATTGTGCTTACTTGTATTTATAGGCAAATAAAGTAACTACCTATTACTAACTTCTTATCTTAATGACTGTCACATATCTTGGCAGTTTTCTATACTTCAAATTTAAACTGCTTGTCAAACAACTTTGATAACTGCTCAATTTCTTGAACCGTCCCGCGTCAACTTGATTGTCTTCGATGGTCTGGCTGCTTGATAGCTTGTCTTGCTAATGCCTTGTCAGTTTTGAGGACTTAGCAATTTTCACACTTCTCTGTATGTTTGACAACTCTTCTTAATACTTTGCCAAAAAGCTTGGTTGCCAATTTATCCTTTCTGTCGACCAGTATTTTCTTATCAACTAAATATTTTCAACACTTAGAAAATATTGATCATTACTCTGATTCCTTCGTCAGTCTGTCGAAATGCTTCCGTCAATAATCAGAAATTTCACCCCTAACACAAACACAAATTAATTTTATTAAACTCAATTTTTTTAAATCAATTCGATGAAAATTAATTTATCCAAAATTAATTCTAACAAAATTTAAAACAACCGGAACTAACTCTAGTCTCACAACGAAAAATCAATTAACAAAATCTATGCGCTGCCGCCCACGGTTGAGTGATAAGTGATAACGCAACAAATTCCAAAACAGTATACACATAATAAAAGGACTAATATATTGACAAGAAGGCACTTATTTATTAATTGACTTCATGCAATCTTTGTGAACAGAGATAGAGAGAGATTTTCTATAATCTTTGATTGGTCAACCTTCCTGAAAATTTTGATTGCGAAATACATTTCAGATTGTCGGTTGTGCACAAATCACACGATGACAAATGTCCATTTCTTTTAGATTTTGATAAAATTAATTTTATAAAAATTGATTTTGAAAAAATCAAGATTAAAAAAATTGATTTGTGTTTGATAACAATATTTTAAAAATATGTTTAGAAGAATTGATTTTATTTGGATGATAAAGTAAAATCATTTTTGACTTGTAAATATGTAGAATTTTGTGGATCCTACATCTAAAATCAATTATTTTCAATAAAAAAACTAAAAATTTTCAATTATTTTCAACTCAATTTGACTCCCAAACAAGCACAAAATGTTGCGCATGCTGTGAAGCTGTATTTCTTTGAAGTGTTTATGTGCCATTTTTTATTTTATGATGGGTGCTTTCTATGGTACACCAACATTTAATTGGTGCAATCTTACACTTTGATGACCATATTTTTTAGATCAATCATTTTGCCTAGGATGTTCATTTACTCATAATTTATCACATCATTGATTGATCAAAATGAACTAAAGCTGCACTAACAAAAAAGTGGTGCAACTTAGACAAAACCTTTACTATGTATCTCTTCTTTAAAAATAGTTTCCTACAACCAACGAAGATATATAGCAAAAGATTGAACAATTGTTTTTCGACTGTTTGCGAAACACTTTAAAAACCTAAACTATACTGCACATTCCAGTGTAAAGGGACTGGTTACGGTGTCTAAGCAAATTTTATGGGGAGCTGTTGAGCACTTTTGGTAAAACTTTAACAAAGTTACATGTTTGAGGATGTTGTTATTTTCTACACATTGGTCAAATTTTTACTGGAGACCCACCACATTATCATTGTGTTAAATTTTATTTTATACAGATAGTCAGATATCAAAATTTATGTAAAATAAAGTTTTATTTTTTATTTAAAAACACAGGCATTAGTTTACTGGTTTGTTGATGAAACTTGGTGAGTTAGTGTGTTTGACAATTCGTTGGTGGATTTCGCTTACGTTTGGGTAAACAATTTTTTTAAACGCTTATATAAGAATGATTTATGTGAAAAACATTTATGTCATAAGTTTCTTTTAAATGAAGTTATTTAACGCTTGAATACAAACTCGAAAAAACGTTTTTAGAATTTATAAAATATGCAAAACAACTTCTCGTATAAGATTTGACACAATGTTTTCTTATAACCTAAAAAATGATCAACTTCTTAAAATAAGCTAAAAATAATTTTTTAGAGTTGATAAATTATTTATTTAAGCTTATTCAAATACACTGTTTTTTTTAATAAGAAATCACTTATATGAGTAGAGAAACTTTAAATAGCTATAAGTTGTACGATCCAAACTAGCTGTAAAAATTGAGACTAAAGACACTTTTAGTTATTTATTTTATTTTCTTATTGATTGATTATATTTTTGAAAAATAAAATATTTAAATTATAATAAGTTTGTAGGATGTGTGAATAGAAATCTTGGAATGTCCATAGCATTTATATATCTGGAACTTCTTTTAAAGGTTAAAACTTAGTTTGGAGTATACCAAAAAAAAAAAACTTCGTTTGGAGTTTTTTTTTAATTAAACATGAAGAAGAAGGAAAGCAATTTTAATTTTCACTTTCTCGACTTGCACTCCAACCACATTACATTACAAAATTGAACATTACCTTCACTTCCAGCATCCTTTTCATTATAATTTGATAATCACACATTAAAAATTATTTTGATTTATAAATAATATTAATTCTACAAAATAAATTTTTATAGTAAAATATTCGAACATTAATCGGTTACTAGAAATTCACTTATAATCAAAATCAAGTTTACAATATTAAGTTAATCAAAACTTAATTTTTCAAATAATATTCAAACATCGTATATAATTCAAGTAAATTCTGTGTTTTGCATAGTTGAGTTTAACCAAATTAAAAATTAGAAGAAAACTTTGTCTGAGAGAGAACAACAACAACTTTGTTTCTTAGACATTTGTTGTTATCTATGATCTCAAGCCCAAAAGAAAGACCTCTAGTTTCGCCTGAAATGTTCAAGAAATAAGGAATATTTAAGGGAGTAGCTTTTAACATGCAAAAATTAAGGACACAAATATCTGCATCTTCTATTTGTACTATTGGAATGTACATGTATATATATATATATATATATATATATATATATATATATATATGGAATGTACATATATATATATATATATATATATATATATATATAAAATCCAATAGCTAAATTGTGTTTAGATTTTTGCCTTTTAAACATTAATCTGTGTAGCATTTTCTATATATTCAACTAGCATCCACAAAACTGACTGACAAGATAGTATTATCCCAACAGAACCATCACCAATATAATTTACCTACAGGATTTACAGCTAAATGACTGAGTCTATGATGATAAAAATGAATTAACAAATAAGACGGAACTACTATTAAGCCTTTAAAAGCTTTCTGAATTCTCTGATTTACAAATTAGTTTTTCTCCAAAAGAAAAAAAAATAAAACATAGCTACTGCTTTGAATTAAAGAGAAAAAAAGGTCTCCAAGATCAGTAATGATCTTACTTTTTCAATCGTGTCTACCGTGGTAGTCTCCTTCAAAGCTAAGCAAAACAATGCAGGATCAATGAATCTCACATATATGCTTTAACCCTCTCTCTTGTATCCGGCAGGTACGAAATGCAGAATAGATCCAAATTAAGAAAGGTGTTCAGAGATGTCTAATGCATAAAACTTTATCGACGATCTGCAAAATACAATACAAGAGATTTGAATAGCCACTGGAAGACTACACATGAAGAATACTATGTTCTCTAATATTGTTGATTTACTTAAAAAAGTAATTATACACTACCATCTTTCAATTAGCCAAAGCCTTTTCTCCCATCAAGACACGGCATGAATGATTTTATTGAAACAATAAATATTCATGGAAAATCAATGTATAAGTGCTTTCAATTTAGTATGAAAGGTCTCAAAACATAAAGGGATAGCTGCGATAACTATCTAAGGATGCCAAATGGCACCTGTTGGATCCGCAGTTGGATCTATCTTGTATTTTATACCTAATTTTATTGGCTGGCATGTCGGTTTCCACAAATTCCCTTTCAGACGACACAAAGCTTATAATCTCTCTTTTCATTAGGTGAAAATGAACGATCACAATAAGGCTAAAGTTATTATTTAAACAAAAAGCTAGAATAGCTAATCTGATTGCGAAGGCCAAGGTCTTGAATTGATAGATTGCCGAATTCCACAACGTTACTTGACTTCAGAGCATAATATAGATAATTTTAAATTTTCCCCAAGATATGTAAACTGTCTTTTGTCACTCAGCATGCCATTAGACAGAAAAATCAGTAGAATATGCTGTGCTTGTAAATCTAAAGTCGCAAATAGCTAGAGTGTACTTCAAGTATTATTGAATCAAAAATTAGATTGAGTAATTTTAATTTCATATTTTTAAAGTGAAAAAAATTAATTTATATTATTTAATTTAATACGTATTACTTCATCTGTAATATTATAAATTATAAATATTATCAAAACAAAATAGAGTAACAGTTGAGGTGTACCACATTGTATAATGTATAATATAGAAGACCACGGATGAATTTTTCCTATCAAAATGAGCATTCCCCTAACCAGCCCTTTCCTTACTGGTTACTACCATGAAGAGTGAAGACAGATAGTAGCTTTCTGCTGCCTCCAAAGTAAATTGCTACAATTATGAAAAGAAAAATGCTAACAATTCCCATGGAGAGTTTAAGGAACCAAGAAAAGAAATAGTATATTGAGAAATGGTGTATTTAACATTTGAAAAATGAAATGTTTGTTTTTCAATGAAAACTTGTTTTTCTTGATTACTTAAATAGTATCATAAGATACTTATATAAAAATTTGTTTTTCTTGATTCTTTAACTAGATGATCCTTATTAAAAAGCTAGCAAATAATACAATAGTATACAAAGAAAAGCAAATGAGAATATATCTATCATGTACTGTTAGGAAAAACCCAGGTGAATGGGCCTAATTCCTAAATCAAGAGCCATAAATTAAGGTTCAGGGAAGTAAAAAAAGGAAAACCCAAAACTTATGGAACGGAGAGAAGAAGAACATACCTAGGCTGAAAATGTTTTGACAAAAAAGCAGGAAGGCACAAGAGCAGCAAAACTGGAAAAATCAACAAGATGGGCCCACACTCCTACACTCCTCGCCTTCCGACTGTTGCTGATGGTGGTGGGGCAGTTGTGACTGTTGGTTTTGTTGCTGCGCTTGCTTTTGCTGCGGTGGGAGAAGTAGCTGTGCCTGAAGTGGAATGTGATGATGAGCGTGAGCTTCTCCTTGCTGCGGTTGCTGCATATGATGATGATGATGATAAGAGTTCTCAAAGGACCCTAAAGCCAACGAAGGAGACAACTGATCAGCAGAAACAGCAACAGCAGCAGAAACCTGGCTGAACCCACCGCCAGAAACCGAACCCATATCGAACCCACCATTGAACCTTAGAAACTCTTGCTGCTGTTGATGCTCAAAACCCCTAAACATCTCTTGCTGCTCCCTTGCAGCCACAGCAGCAGCCAATTGCTGTGCTTCCAAGATCTGTTCATACAAGTTTGTATAATAAGATTATTAATTATTAATTTTTACGTTCAAAATAATTACTTTATAAAAGGGAATCCTTTTTCCATAAAAAGTAATAAAAACAAAACATGCACCTGATGCTGTGGCGGCTGAGGGTCACGAAGCACCAACTGGCCGCCGTGGGGAGCAGGGAAGACGGAGGATGGGAAAGGGCTTGCGGCGGCGGCGGCGGGGTGGTGGTGTTGAAGAATGGCGGTGGCGGGGGGTATCCCTTGCATAGCCTGGGGGCCAATATAAGTAGCGAGTTCCTTCTTGGCATTATTGAGCTCCACTTGGATCTGCCTGAGCCTGTGTTGGAGAACGGAGATGAGACCCACGCACCCATACACGGGGTCACGGAGACGCGCCTCAGCTTCGTAAGCGAGGGATTTAACGGCGTCGTCTCGCTGCGCAGCGTTGAGCTCGTTGAGAAGCTTGGCCACGTTGCTGGCACCGAAAACCTTGTGCACGTACGCGAACCTCTGAGGGTTGTCCGGTGGAAAATACGGTGCAAATACGCATTCTTGCGTACACTTCCGCCGTAGAAACTTGCACGCGGCGCAAGGGGAATTCGATGATGACATCTTTTCCGATCTCTCTCTCTTTTTTTTTTTTTTTGTCTCTTTCTCTCTCTTTCTTTCACTCACTCAACAAAGCGACTTCTGCGGTTAATCAATCAAATCAAATCATAATAAATTGATAATCAATCAAATCAAATCATAATAAATTAAAGCCCTAATAAAAATTTACCGTTGTTTCTCTTTCTTCAAATCAGCGATCTGATTATCTAACTTTCACAACACTGCAGTATCATGATTTCAATTTTCTACAAAACAAACAAAGAGGAGAGAGAGAGAGTCAAACGGTGATAACAATATAATTAAATAATAATAATATGTGTAAATAAATAGTAGCATGGAAATTGAGGAACCGTAGAATGGATGATTCAACGAAGCTTCACATACTCTCGAATCATGATCGCGGATTAAGAAAATCAAAAGATGAAATGATTAAAATAATCTAGGTCATTAAAAGCGTCTCCTAATCAGAGCGTTTATGTCCTTTTTGAGAAGCAATCAACCGACACGGAATGAGACGATAAACTGCCATTTTCAATCGCAGACTTTGCAATCAAGAAAAAAATAAATTTGAACCAAAAATAAAATAAATATTGCCACAAAACAACAAGACAGAAAACAAGAATGTAGAGATATCGAACGCCAAAAATCTCAGTAACTTTTTTTGTTATAAAAAAAGAAAATTGCACCAGCGGATCCGGATATGGCGTTGTTCTCGTGCTGATGAAATTTGAAGGTAGGAAACACAAATCCAAGAAGAAACTAAAGTGGTGAGATCTATCACTAACTCACGATTCAAATTCGAGAGATTTTACAAACAAAATGAATTATATATATACATAGATAGATAGATAGAGAGAGAGAGAGCAACTTACTGTGATGTATAGAATAGAATGGAGGCGTAGGATAGAATTTGAGAGGATTTGTGTTTGTTGAGGTTGAAGTTAAGGTTGAGAGAGAGCGAAAAACGCAAAGGAAGAAATAATATATAGAGAGGGTTGGGCTTCTTTTCTAGTTTCTTGAGCGAGTAGTGTTAATGTAATGCCACAGGCGCAAGCAAAGAGCTTTCAGGACCAGCCACCCTTCTTCATAAATCTTAATTTTCCCATTTCAGCCCTCCCTGCCCTATATCATATGGTCAACTCATGCTTATTTCTAAATTAATTAATTAGTATCATTATTTTCTTAACTCATCTTCTCGATCTTCTTTTAATATTTATTTATATATATCTCCCGTGTATAGATTCTTATTTATGTTACTCTTTATTTCAACATATATTATTGCTTAATATATATCTGGGTCAGTCTCGTGGCAAAACAGATCAACTTAAATATACAAACCTTATATTCGTCTAAAGCCTTTGCGCTTTCTGTTAAATCCAATCACCAAATTCTTTTTATGCTGTTAGTTAGTTCTCTGATTCTATCACCAAATGATTGTTGCGTTACATAAAACAATAGTATTCTTTATGGTCAGGTTATTTGGTTGATTGTTGCTAGTGTGGAACTTGTGTCTTCTTGGTTGGTTTCTTGGTTTTTTAGTTGGTTATGCCGGTTATTTTGGTTAGCCTCGGCAATAACTTAGGTAAAGCCGATACTAACCTTTTTTAGGATAGTCTTTTATTTATATTTGTTGGTATAAATTGGTTGCTTTGTAAAATGGTTGGAGTACTTCAACCCTTTAATCCAATCTGTTGATCATCAAAAAAAAAAAAGTATTCTTTGTGGTCCTTATCATATTTAAAACTAACAATATCTCCTACGAATTTTTTAAATTCATATCAAATTTAAATAAATATATATTATTACAAATATTAATATTATAAAAATATATATTTTTAATTTCTCAAAATAGAATTATCAAAAAAAAGTTAAAGATAAAAATGTTATAAAAAAAGTTAAAGATACAAATATTCAAAATTATTCAAAATTCTAAATAAAATCAGTATAATTAATTTTTTAAAAAAACAACTTCAATTTTAAATTTAGAACCCAAAAACAAAATGTTAAAAATGACTTGCAGGAGCAGCGTCTTAAGGAATGCTTTAGCTGTGAAGTTTTTTTTTCCTTAACACGGCCTCCCAAAATAACTATTTTTAAAGCCTCTAGGTCCGTCATCAATTTTAGAGAAAAAAACAACTTAAAAATAAGTCATTCTAGAAAGAAGAAAAAGAAAACTTCAATTTATTATAGAAGAGTGAATTTCTATATATCATTTATTCTCCCGTGATATATTTTCAAGTGTGCGATAAACTACATGCATGTTTGTGACTGTGTTGCTTATAAAATAATAATAATAATAAATGCGTGTGACTGTGTCTCATAAACCTTAAACAGTACATACAGTTTTTTTTATAAGCAAAATGTATATAAATAAAGAATACAAGAGATACTCTAACCTTTGAAGAAACTATGTAAATAAAATAGTGATTATTAAAGGGAACCAATATTGATGTTACAAAGTTCTAAACACCCAACCACTAGTAAATATAGTGATACTGGTATATATTGAATTGATATGAAATTTCAATATTTGACAGATTGAATTTATAAAGCTTCATTTTTGTCAAAAAAAAAATGTATACAGCTTTATTAAAATAAAAACACTGCTGTACAAATATCATAGTTCATTTCTATCTCCCTCACAGCGGCTTTTTCTATTAGTTTAGAATGTGGGATTAATTGACTAGTTGGTCAATATTGATTTATAAAATATAACACTCTCTTTCAAATAATTATTAGTTTTATTACTACATTAAAATTTGAAGTTTTAAAATGTTTGAAGAGTTGAAAAAGAGAACATGTGCATTAAATAAAATTTGGTCATGCTCATCCTCCTACCACTGGAATCTTTGTAAGTTGTTAAAAATTAAAGATATATATTAAACTAAAAATAAAACAAAAATAGGGACATTGTGCTTTTTATTTTAGGGTTTTTTTATCATGTGTAATTTTGTACAGGTTAATAAATTCAAAAGTAGCAATTATTTATTGAAAAACTAAGTATTTCAATTTTGAAAGTATAAAATACACATTTTTCTATATAAATTTTCTCTTTTAAAATCCTTAACATGTGCAAAATTGCACGGGTTAAAAAAATCATTTTTTTATAATATGCTTTTGAAATACGTTTATAAAAAATAAAATTGAAAATATATAAAATCAAATATGATATTTTATATTTAATATTTAAATAATATATCTTTTTAATGCTAACCTTCTTGGCAACGTAAAAACTAAAAAGTGAGTGCCATATTTTTTTATATTTAATAAGTAAAAGGGTGGGGGACAGAGAGGGGGTAAAGTTTCATTGATAGTTAAGTTGAAGATCAGGCTTTTGCTGCTAAACGCAATGATGATTGTATTTTCTTTATGCACTGCCAGACTGCAGCACACGTCCGTGTACCGTGCGCGTCAACCCTATTGTCACCGCTCGCTCCCCTGTACACTCTCCACCTCTTATGCCATACCCTTGTCTCTGGAGAGGTAACGAGGAAGGCTAGTATCACATTTTTTAGTATTAAATATGTTTTTTTTTTTTAAATTCAATTTTATTTCTCATTTAAAAAATATATTTTTTAGTTATTATTTTTAAAATGTATCAGAAACTGTCCTCATCACACTTTCCTTTAAAAACAGGGGATTAAAATCGATTTTTTTTTAAAAATAAGTGGTTAAAAATGTGTGATCGTAAAAAATAAGGGACTAAAAATATGTGATGCAAGATCACTTTTGATATATTTTAAAAAACATGAGACTAAAAAGTACGTTTTCCAAACGGAAGAATAAAACCGAATTTTTTGTCAAAAATAAGGACTAAAAACATATTTAACCCCACTCTTTATCACACTCCTATTGATATATCCTCTATTATTGGGTGGTTTTCATGTGAGACCATTTATTTTTATGGATCTCATAAAATTCATCCAATTATAAAGAGTGTGATAAAGAGTGAGTTTCTAGTATTTTTTTTATAATATATTGATATTAATATATAATATATATCTTATAGAGAATGTTAGCGTGTGCCCTAATGATATTGTTTAAAAAGCCAAGAAAAAAAGTTATGTGAAAAAAAGGTTTATTAAGCATTCTTAAAGTATTAGGCTTAGCTTTCCGGTATAAACTTTCCTTTCGTGAGTTCCTTAATCAATATCCTTAGGACACTCGTGAGTTCCTTAACTAATATCCTTATGACACTAGTTAACAAGACTCATCCTTATTAATTAGTGTCTTTAACATCGGGGATAATATATTAATAAAACAATAATTTATATTAAAAATATATCTAACATTTTTAAATATATTAAATATATTATTAATATAAATGTGTTTTTTTTTTAATTCTTTAACCCGTAATGTTTGGGTACTTACGGTATCTTTAAATTATTGGTTAAAAAATAAACAAATATATATATTGAAAGATGGTTTATTTAATATATTAAAAAAATATATTATTAATCAGTATCCTAAAGATATTGATTAATGAGTAAAAATATAGAAATTTTCTCTTAAAAAATATAACTTTCAAACTTTCAAAATATTAAATAATAAAATTTTCATATTTGTTTCATTAACCAATATCCCAAGACACCTATTAGTATTTGCCAAAAGAAAAATATAACACTAAACATCTCAATCTCAATAAAATATATTTTTTGTTGATTCCTTAATACTGCCGGTTAGGAAGACTTTTATTAACAGGAGACGGGGGCATTCTCGTAATCTCACGTTCATCATTGTTCATGCCTCAAGTATTCAAACCCTCCTTCCTTGCTCATTCAATAGGCCTGCACACACATGGACAAAAACAAAGAACAAATACTATAGGGCCAGTCTCGTGCACGAGATACGAGGGGGAAGGGGGTTTGAGTGTGACCTGCTATTCCCGGTCAAACTCCGTACTGAAACACCCCAAAAAACAAGAGTGCCTCTTCCTTCTTCTTTCTTGACATGGGCAGGGGCAGGCTCTACTACTGACCACTGAGCGCACATGCAGCACAGTCGTTTTGATTGATTGACCCTGTTACCAGCTTTTTGTGTTTTCACTCATTCATTCACTTTCTTGAAGTGACAAAACCTTAAGCTCCCCCCGCAGATAACTGTTCTGTTCCACCGCACTCAGCCGTCACTGCTCAGCTTTGTTTTTCATCTCTAACCCTATCGTCGCTTCTTCCATTCACTAATCCCTTGTCCATTATATAATACTACTACTAGTAAATAGTAATAACTACTCAGTATAGAGTTAAATTTAATATAAGACAAGTTTATCATTTTAATATTGAGTCATTAAAGTAACTATAATATACTTAAATTATGACATGTGATATGTAATGTACTTTTCTACCCTTACCCATAAATTTGCTTTATACTTAATTGTATATTTGATCCGTACTATTGATTATGTGCGATTTTAATCTCTATAATTTTTTTTATAGCACATTTGCTACCCTAAATTTTTAATGTTGCAAATTTAATTCTTTCGTTCAATGTCTATCAATTTTTCATTGATCAACAAAGTGAAATTGCTTTAATCGCATTGGATCAGCAAGGCGGAGGAGAGATAAGCTAAATCTGATGTTCCATATGTTTAGAGCAGTGATTCTCCTATGTCAATTGTTAAAAAATTGATGGACACGAGATGAAAAATTGTATTTATAACATTGAAAAAATAAAGTCACCAAATATGCTAAAAAATACTATAGTGATCAAAATCGAACATAATCAACAGTATAGGAACCAAAAGTGTAATTAAGTCAAACAATTTTTAAATAGTAGGGGAACATATATTTTTTTTCATAAAAATATTATATATATATATATATATATATATATATATATATATATATATACATATATATATATCCTTTTTGTTCATGCGTTTTCAATCCGTCCTTGGGTGCTAGAGATGCTGTTAAGATATAAAGTTTACTCACATGCCTAATTACACTTTTTTTTTTTTTTTGGATATGAAGGAGGGGTACAGTCTAGGGTTGTTAGGGGATGGGATTGGATCGGTTGAGCTAAAAAGTCAACCGATCCAATGATAAAAATAATATGTAATTTGGATTGAATCGGTTTGTTTCCTTAAAAAAAATTGATCCAATCCAATCCAATAAAATACGGTTATGATTGGATTGGATAACTCGGTTTTTCTCATACTTTGTTTTTTTCTTATATCAAGTGTCACTTTTACTTATTTAATAGTGGATAAAAGATAATATTCATTTAAGTGAGCTAGTTTGTCATTCTAGAGAATTATTGACAAAATTTTAATTTATGAGTTTGAGAAAAAATAATGATTGATATTTTTTAACATGTTCTTTTATGTTAGATATTATTTTATGTTAATTCTTTATATCTACTCTCATTTATCCCTTTTTTATTCATTGAATTGAGTACAAATAAATTGTAGCTAATTATTTTTCAAATTTACTATATTGATTTCCTATTTTTCATTGTTAGTCAATCAAATATATATATGTCATGCATCAAAACTTTTAGCAAAATATAAATTCAATACATTAATATTTATTCTAAATAGTCTCATATATGTCATTACAAAAAAAAATATTAAAGAGAGTGAGGGACATAAAAGTATGAAAAACAATGCTCAAGTATTAGTAATGATATAATTTTAAAAATAATAGTATATGTGTATAAAAGATAGGTTTGGATTGGATTGGATTTCACTAAGGGATCCAAAATCCGATCCAATACAATGAAAAAAGTCGATTTTCAATTTGTCTGATTTTCGATTTTTCAGATCGATTGATGAACATCCTTAGGGTACACCTCAAAGAGGACTAAGCAGCAACCATCCGGGGTAGAGACACCCCTATAACATCCTGAAGCAGGAGGTTCATACACCCTTCTGGTGGGTTACGCAAGACATGTAGACCGAAACCCCATAGAATGGGCCAAATTAGTAAGAAAATCAGCCACGCGGTTCCCATCCCGCCAAACATGAGATATACACACTTCCCAGACCGGCCACATAATTCATTAATCCTGCTTACCATGATTCTGTTATCTAACCCTACTTCTCATGCCTAATTGTACTGAAAGTTTAATTGATGGTAGAAAAAGCAGCAGCAATGATTCAACTTTTAATTATTTGGTCCCGCGGACACTTATCTGTAAGGTTGTACCTCGTACCATAATTCATAAATTTCTAAATGAAACATCAATGTGCCAGGTGTACATATTTAACTAGAAATTAATTTCCAATAATCATGTTACTCTTTTTACTGGCCGAGAATGTAAGACCGAGAACTCGTCTATACACTGGACCAACCGAGCTTACCCCCACGAATGGGCCTTGGCCCAAACTCCTCCGAAGCCGAGGACATGTCAGCACACCTGATACCCGAGAATAACTACTCGGCCCCAAGCTATCCATCCGCAGCTAACTGGGCCGAATATCTCGCTAGCCATAATGTCACTCCGGACAATCAGGCTCCGGATATCTCTCCCCATGATCGCGATCTGATCCAAATATTCCTCCGCTTATTTCGGAGCCTGATCCTGAGAGATCACTAAAATAGGGGGCTTACCCCTCATCCAGAACTACGTTTGCTTTGATTCCCTTTTGGATACGTAGGAGCAGAATCCACATTCTGTCAAGCACAATCCAAAAACACCCCACTAATCCTCGTTCAACCGAGTATCTCATATCCGAGATATTTGGACGGAACACTCTTTATTTCAACATATATTATAACCAAATATTTCAATAATCATGTAGGTCTCTAACACGGATTCTGGCGAAAAACAAATTTATTTGGGGTTTCATACTCATTTCGCTCTAGATCTCAGAGTATGACTGTTAATATCCAAATCGATAAAAAAAAGTCGAAAACTGATCAAAAAAATCGAAAACTGATGTCTATTGGATTTTTTTTTCTTGTTTTGTGAATACCGATCAGATCCAAACCAAACCACAAATATAAATTTAATATATATTTATTCTATTTTATATTTGTTGATTTTTTTTCATAATAATACTTACTAGTTTAATTTGACATAATTTTTTACTATTTCTAAGTTTCGAACATAAAGAAAGATGTTATGGAACTAGTTGGTGATGATATTTATTTATTTTGTACATATTTTATGAAATTATTACATGAATATTTAACGAGTATATACATGTTTAAGATTTTGTTCAACTTAGTTTATAATCTTGATTCTTTGATGTAATATAAATATGTAACGACAAGTTGGTAAAAATCGAATCGATCCAAACCGCATTTAATCAGATCGGATAGGATCAGATTTTATAAAGGAAATCATTTGAACCGAACCACTTGTTCTTTTTATCTTTGAATCTGATGTCTTTTTGCCTCAAAATCGATCTAAACACTACAAAAAAAAAACACGACTTACCGACGGAAAAAACCCGTCAAAAATAAAGAAATTACATAAGAAAACTACATTACTGATGAACTTTCCGACGGACACGGTTCCGTCAGTAATAGGTGCGTAGGAAAGCCATTCCGACGGATCAAGTTTGTCCGTCGGAAATTTCGGACGGCCTTAACCATGGGAAAACTTGCCACACAGAACCCCTAATTACCGACGGCAATTCCATTGGTAACTCTCTGTTGACGTTACCGACGGAAAATTCCGTCGAAAAATGTAACCAACAGTTACCGATGGAAATATCCATCGGAACACAAGGTTTTTTTTTATTTTTTATTTATTTTGTTTTATATTAATAATTAATTATTTTTATTAAAATTAATATATTCAATAATAAATATTTTATTTACTAATTATTATTATATTTTATTTTAATTAATTATATTTTATTAATTAATTATTATTATAATTTATTTATTAATTTATATTTTATCGTAATTAATTATAATTTAATTATTATATTTTATTTTAATTAAATATTATTATATTATCAATTACAAAACAAAATTGAAATTATAAAATTTAACAACAACAACAACCAAGCCTTATCCCACTAGGTGGGGTCGGTTACATGGATCATACGGCGTCATAATGTTCTATCATGAATCATGTTAATAGTTAAATTATTGGCCTCCAAATCTTTCTTAATAGTTTCTCCATTGGTTTTGTTGGCCTACCTCTGCCTCTAGCTATTGGATTGCCCTCCACTTGGTCCACTCTCCTTACTACAGAATCTAAAGGTCTCCTCTATACATACTCAAACCACCTAAGTCGAGATTCAACCATCTTTTCTACAATAGGTGCTACCTCAACTCTCTCTCTAATGCTATCATTCCTAATCCTATCACGTCTAGTCTTTCCGCTCATCCAGCGCAACATTCTCATCTCTGCTACATTGATTTTACTCTCGTGTTGATTTTTTACCGCCCAACACTCCGTCCCATACAACATCGCCGGTCTAATAGCTGTACGGTAAAATTTTCCCTTTAGCTTAAGAGGTACCTTTTTATCACACAAAAAACCCGAAGCCTTCCTCCATTTCGACCACCCAGATTGAATCCGATGGTTTACATCTCCCTCAATTTCTCCGTCATTTTGTATAATAGACCCAAGATATTTAAACCGTGTGACTTGTGGTATGTTGTGGTCTCCAACTTTCACCTCTAAGCTAGAGGTGTTTCACCTTTTACTAAACTTACATTCCATATACTCCGTCTTGCTTCTACTCAAGCGGAAGCCATGTGCTTCTAAAGCTTGTCTCCAAGTCTCCAACCTTCCATTTATATCATCTCTCGACTCTCCAACTAGGACTATATCGTCTGCGAAAAGCATGCATCGCGGTGCTGGCTCTTGAATGTGCTCCGTAAGTACATCCAAGACCAAGGTAAAAAGATAGGGGCTTAAAGCTGACCCCTGGTGCAGACCTATGGTTATTGGGAAATCTTCTGTGGCTCCACCATGCGTTCTCACACTAGTCGTGGCCCCCTCATACATATCCTTGATAGCTCGAATATAGGCAATCTGAACACCTTTCATTTCTAGGGCTTTCCACAAAACCTCTCTTGGCACCCTATCATACGCTTTCTCCAAATCAATGAAGGTCATGTGTAAATCTTTTTGATCCCTTCGATATTGTTCCATCACTCGTCGTAGCAAGTAAATTGCTTCCATGGTCGACCTCCCAGGCATAAAACCAAATTGGTTGTCGGTGATTTTGGTTTCTTTTCTTAGTCTCCGTTTAAGCACCCTTTCCCATAGCATCATAGTATGACTCATAAGCTTAATCCCCCTATAATTTGTGCAAATTTGTATATCTCCCTTGTTCTTGTAAATCGGAACTAAAGTGCTTCTCCTCCATTCGTCCGGCATTTTCTTTTACCTCATAATCTCGTTAAAAAACTTCGTGAGCCAACTAATGCCTCTATTTCCTAGACTCTTCCATACCTCCACAGGTATATTGCCCAGTCCAACTGCCTTGCCATTATCCATCCTTCTCAAAGCTTCTTTTACCTCATGCTCTTGGATTCTACGATAAAAAGTGTAATTTTGGTCCTCCTCTCTGATGTCAAGCACCTGTGAGCATGATAAAACTTCAAATCCTTCATTAAATAACTTGTCGAAATAATTCTTCCATCTATATTTAATATCTTGTTCCTTAACCAAAACTTTACCTTCTTCATCCTTAATACACTTCACATGGTCCAAGTCTCTTGTCTTTCTTTCCCTATTTTTAGCAAGCCTATAAATAGATTTCTCACCATCTTTGGTGCCTAACGATTGGTACAACCCGTCAAAAGCTTTAGTTCTAGCTTCGCTCATTGCCTTCTTGGTCTCTTTTTTGGCCACCTTATAATTTTCCCAATTTTCAGCATTTCTACATAAAGACCAAGCTTTAAAACATTCCCTTTTAACCCGAACCTTAGCTTGCACACTTTCATCCCACCACCAGGATTATTTACCCTTAGGTCCGAATCCTCTTGATTCACCAAGTGTCTCTATAGCTACCTTCCTAATCCCCTTGGACATATTGTCCCACATATCATTTGCACTTCCGCTTGCCTCCCAAAACCCTCCCTCCAAAACCTTGTGTTGGAAGATCCTTTGTTTTTCACCCTTCAGTTGCCACCACTTGATCCTTGAAACCTTTTTGCGGCCTCTTCTCTTCACACTCCTTTTAACTCTTACTTCCATGACCAAGACTCTATGTTGGGTAGTCAAGCTCTCTCCAGGTATGACTTTACAGTCCAAGCAAATCTTTCTATCCGATCTCCTAATAAGAAATAAATCTATTTGAGAGCTTGTCACCCCACTTTTGTACGTGATAAGATGCTCCTCACGCTTCCTAAAACACGTATTGGCTATAGTAAGATCGAAGGCAGATGAAAAGTCCAAAATATACTTGCCCTCACCATTTACCTCCCCTAGGCCATATCCCCCATGCAAACCGTCGAAACCTCTAGGTGCCCTCCCTACATGCTCGTTTAGATCACCTCCTAAGAAAATCTTTTCACCTAGCGGTATTTCCTGAATTAGGCCTTCTAAATCCTCCCAAAATTTTACCTTGAAGTGTTCTTCTAACCCCACCTGAGGTGCGTAAGCACTAATCACATTAAAGGTGTCTTGTTCCACTACAAATTTTAGGGTAATGATCCTATCTCTAACCCTTTTTACATCCACAATATCATTATTCCAATATTTATCCACAATTATGCCCACCCCATTTCTCAATTTTACTTTGCCAGTGTACCAAAGCTTAAAACCCGAAAAGTCTAATTCCTTTGCCTTTTCTCCCACCCACTTAGTTTCTTGTAGGCACATGAAATTGATCCTCCTCCTAATCATAGTGTCAACTATTTCCATTGATTTACCTGTAAGTGTGCCTATATTCCAAGTTCCAAAGCGAATCATAGTTTCGTGAGCTAGCTTTTTTACCCACACTCGTTCACAAAAATGTGGGAACCCTTGCTTATTTTTTACTACATCCAAGTGGCGATGCAGCGGCCCTTGCTCTTTTAACACTGTACTCAAGCTATACAGCGCGTTGCTTCTGGGCAACGACCTAGCATTAGCATTATTACGTCGTTGATCTATGTCATAGAGATTCGGCAATTAAATTAAAATTAATTTAAAATAAAAACAAACTCAACGTATAATCCATAAATAAAATATCCATCTATCTACAAACCTCTACTACACCTATAACTATACTAATACCTATCACCATAATATCCGTCATCGTCGTCCTGTCGGGGGGCGTCTGCTGGCGTCACATGACCATCAAGCTGCGGCTCGGTAGACAGACCATCATCATGTGGCTGCGGTGGTGGATCAGTAGTAGTAGTGGAGGGCTGGGGCTGGGGCTGGGGCTAGGTGGCATGGAGGACCCCTTGCAGAGCACTGCGCCTGTCTGGTGGGAGGAAATCGAGCACAGCGGTCATGATCGTAGAGAATGTCTCCATCTGCTGCATGATGCGCTCGTTCGTCTCCCTTTGCTGCTGCACCTCTTGCCTCAGCCGATGCACCTCCTCTGTGTCCTGTTAGCCGGAGGATGTAGGCTCCCTAATGGTCATGCTCAGTGTCGACCCCCGACGAATCGACCTGGCTAGGGTTACAGTACCGTAAATCCGTCCCTTGTTCTTCCCGCCCGCCACATCCATCCAGGCCAGGGTCTGTAGTCGCTCAAACTCGGCGGGTTCCAGCTGAGAAGGATCTGAGGCACCAGAGCAGGAGGTAGCCTCAGATGCTACCTGACTAAACCTGGCGTTGTACCCCGCCTGCGATCAATACATTACAATCAATGTGTATTAAACTATACATATATATATATATAATAATTACCAATAGTTTAAATATTAAAAAACACTTTATCTCACCACCGTCTGCCTCGACCTCTCATCAACAAACTCGCCGGTGCCCAAGCGAATATATGTCTGCTCAAAGATCGTATGGACATCAACGGATCGAGCTAGCTCTCCTGCCTGCAACCGACACACCAATAAAATCAATTAGTTATAAAACAATTTTTTAATAAAAATATACAGTTTATAAATAATGTTATTTATATATGCATACCATGTAAATGACATGCTGCATGTGGCTAATAGAACCACCCGTGTGCATGCTCCTACCCTTCTTGGAAGCCCGATTTCTCTTCGCCTGCTCACACTTCAGCTTGTAAGCTTGAGTGTCCCAGTACGCACACAGTTGGGCCCAAATGTTGGGCCCGATGTAATCCAGACGTATTCGGCTCTCCCTAGGTTCCCCGAGCATGTCCCTCAGTCGAGTAGCTGCTCGATCGTCAAAGATAGCACGTATCTCTGAGGTATGCTCCAGTAACCAGTGCACAAGCTCATGTTAACAAAGAAAAAAAATAATAATAACATTATACAAAAGAATATATAAAATAAATGAAAAATTACATGAACTAATAAACAAGAACTTACCACGAATCGTCTGAAGATACGATCCCGATCCTCCCCGGGGATCACCCCAATGATGGCCAGAAGCGACGATATTGCGTCTTGATGGCGAAGGTAACATGCTTCGATCCCACTTTCGATGGGATGAAGCTGAAAAATTCATAATTTTATTAAATCAACAATATGACAACCAACAAATATATGCTTATAAAATAGTAATTATTTTTAAACAACATTAAATTAAGTTAAACTTACGATCCAGAAACAGGACGGATCCATGGTCGATCCTCAGGTGCGGGAACCCTGGCCCACTCAGGTAAGTCCTCAACCGTGGCCGACTGCTGCACAGACGATGATGATGGAATGGTCGTGTCGTGACCGTATGCGGCCCCGAATGATGAGGATGGAATGGTCGTGTTCGACTGTGGCATCATCCCAGGAGTCGGCATAAATGATAATCCTGTTGGATGTGTGGCCGATGCAGTCGATGATGATGGTGGTGCTGGGTGTGGGTGTGGGTGTGGTGTGGGTCCAGTAAGGGGCGGCGAGTAGCCAGCTAGTGCGCAATAGGGAGGGGGATGGTGTAGAATGGGTGGGAGAGGCTCATGTAGGTGGCGATAGGGTAGGTGCGGTAGGGATGGGGGTGGGTGCGGTGGGACCTCCAGGAATGAGAGAAAGCACCTGGGACTTTACGGTGTATCGTCCCCACTTAGCCTTCCCCTTCCCTTTATCACCACTAGGCGGTGCGGGTCGGGCGGCTGTCCTCCTGATGCTAATATATCTATTTTTTAGCACAATTACAAATCAGTGTAAAAACAATAAGTAATCGACATTTAACAGTCTAATCTAAGCAACTATTTTTATAGAACAATAGTTGTCTAGTCTTACATTACATTTCATAAGCAAATATTTAAAATACAATTAAAATAACATAATAGTAAACTTCCTATTCAAACTCGGTATCGTCATCTGATTGTAAGTTCGACTCTTCTTCTTCTTGCATTGAGCCATCACTTTGGATTTCTTCCTCTGATGATGCATGCATGGATGCCTGATTACCAATGACCACTTCTTCCCCTTCATTTGCATATCCCAACATGCCAGTAATACGCTCGACCTTAATTACTTCATTGACATGTGACGATTCATCCGCCTGGAATGGCGTCTTGTCCTCTGCATCATCGATTTCTATACGACCCCTAGGCTTGGTAGTGACTGCAACACACCAACCTCGTTTGTCTGTTCTCATTGCTGGATAAGACTACTTTTTTAGGATAAGTAGTAGTATTGTATTGTAACTTGTATATGTGTTTTATGACCCCATAAAAATCATCGGTACCTTCACCCTGTACGAAACCCCGCTATTGATTGTCTTTTTTCCCACGTTCCATTCATCTGTGTGAAATTTGTACCCATTAACAAAGTATGTATGCCATTGATCAGCCTCTGGCTAGTCTAGTTTTATAACTAGAAAAACCTTGGCTTTGTGCTAATTGTATATCGTTTTCGCCCAAATTAGACTTGATTGTCTTGAAATTTGTACCCATTAACAAAGTATGTATGCCATTGATCAACCTCTGGCTAGTCTAGTTTTATAACTAGAAAAACCTTGGCTTTGTGCTAATTATATATCGTTTTCGCCCAAATTAGACTTGATTGTCTTTAAGCAGCATTTTGAGTCTCTAAAGTATTTTTAGGTTAACTTAGTTGATTTGGCGTCGAATAAAGCACGTACTGCTATTTCTTGTTTTCAGGTAATAAAAAGAAGCAGTTCTGGAGTTTTTCGCCCCGCGAGTAATCCAACCCTGAAGGACACAGACCATCACGGCTTACCCGTGTTGAAGGTCACGGCTATGACAGTTTGGAATTTGAAGAGTCTCGCCTCGCGAATGATAAGCTCGCCTCGCGAGAAAGCCAAACACTGAAGACTGTTCATAATATTCGCCTCGCGAAGGTATGCTCGCCTCGCGATCTCGCGGAATCCAGCATCTGTATTTAAGTCTGTTTTAGGGCAGAACTGAGTCTCTTCTCCTCTCTTCTTTTCTTTTCTTTTCACATTTGCGGCTGCAACAGTAGGTTTAGCATTTTGTGTTTCTTTTGTAATGGAGAACTAGTCTCCTTGATTAATCTACTGTAATCGGGTTCCGCCGTTACTTGAGGTTTTGTAATTTCTGAACTTTATGCTATTCTCTTTCAATACTTGTTTTATATGTTCTGTTTGCTTAATTCAGAGTCGTATAGAATAGGTGTTGATTTATTTCGATGATTGTGTGTTCCTATACTTAATCGCGTTTGCTTAATTCGCGTGTGTTCAATCATGTTCGCTTAGTTCATGAGTGCTTCACCCCGTTTGCTTAATTCGGGAATAGGAGCATATGATTCGTAGTATTGATTTCGCTTGTTAATTGATGCTACAATCGAAAAGGGTTTAGAATCTGCTTAGGGCCTGGAATTATATGAACCGATGATAGTGGAACCGAGAACAGTAGGTTAATCGATTTTAGCTTATTGGTAATTATTTAGTTGCATTATTTATTGCTCTGTTTTTGCTTTGTTCTCCAATTGAATTTCAATCCAACCCCCCCCCCCCCCCCCCCCAAACTGATTTTTGTGGTAAATAACAATTCAAGAGTCCTTGTGAGATGATATCCGAGTTGTCGCTCCCTAAACTACATTTTTACAAACCGCTCATTTTTTGGCGCGTGCGTGACAGCGCGTTAAAAAATTGGCGCCGTTGCCGGGGACTCTTGTTGTTATTAACAGAAAATTAAATTAAAAAAAAAAATTGCTGAATTGGTCTAAGTGTGAATCTACCCATGGATGATTATATGCAAGGTTACATGCCTAATGTTAATTATGAACCACCATGCATATATTATCCTGACTCTCCTGGTTTAATACATCGGTTGCCAAGGTTTAGTGATCTTGCAGGTGAGAATCCGCAGGAGCATTTGAGGGAATTCCAGATTGCTTGTTCTACAATGCTGAGACCTGAAGGAATAACAGAAGACCACATCAAGATTAGAGCCTTCCCATTCTCACTTGAAGGCGCTGCAAGGGATTGGTTGTATTGTCTCGAGCCGAATTCCATCTCAACCTGGTTTGATTTGAAGAAAGTCTTCCTGTTGCGATACTTTCCTGCCTTCAGAGCTGCATCAATCAGGCACAACATTCCTGACCCTTCCACTGATGAGTACCACTCCAGCTGGGGAAACCATCCAAACCCTTGGTATGGGGACTCACAACTGATGTTACCACCGGCACCACCACAGAATCCTCCCCAAGTGACCACTTCTGCACCTTCCGGACCTTCACTAGAGGACCTGTTCAAGCAAATGACTGCACAGATAACTGCACAAATGGAAGCAAGTAATCTTGAATTTCAACAGAGGATGGAGGCAAGTCGTCAGGATTTTGCCACTCAAAATGCTTTCATCGTTTCCGCCTTGGCTACACTGCAAACTCCACATCCCCTTGAAGAACATACAGATTCACAAGTAGTTATTCTTGACAATACTTCCTCCGAGGAAAATTTTGATAATGATGTCAAGAATACTTCTATTGATGAACTGTGTGTTGAATCTCCAGATATTCACACCTCCCCTGATTCTATCTATTATACTTCATGTGCTGATTGTACTGACACTGCTTCGTGTGTAGCATGTTTTGAAAGCTTATTCTTTTCAGGGTGTGAGGATCAAAACGTCCAGATGGAACAGGAGACATATGAGGTTGAGGGCCCTGTTCGGCCAGGAAACATAGAAAATGAGGATTAGGAGGACATCCGCTTCACCGTGCTTGAGGATAATGAAGAACCTTTGGAATTAGATGCATGTGTTGAAAGTGATGGGATGGATGAACCGTGTGCTGAATTTCCAGACATTCAGGCCTTTTCTGATTCTTTTTATTGTACCATATGTACTGACTGTACTAACACTAACCTTTGTGTGGTGTGTACTGAGAATTCTGCATGTATAACAGATGATGGATTTATCAGTGCAGTGGATGAAGAACGTGCAGAAGATGAAGCAGTACCAGAGATCCCAGCTACCTGTTTGCCACCTCCCCCTGTGGAACCACCAGTGATGGAGTTCAATCCTCTGGAATTTTCACCCTTGGATATGAAGACACTGTGGCTAGTCCAAGAGGTTGAACCCCGATTTTATTGGGAGGACTTTGTTGAGAAAGAGGTCATCTTTGACCCAAGAGGGAGTGAGAAGTCCGCCGCACTTGGCGAGGTCACCATGATTGTCAAGCACTCACTCCCATATCAAGGCTGCAAGTTAGGGGACCATGGAACAAGCTTCCGTCCCTTGTCTATCATTTGGGCTTTATGTTGCATGCCATGGGATCCGGGAGGATCATATCGTACTTTGAGCATTCCGTGGCCACTGTATCACAGACAGTGGGACCCCGGTGGAACCGCCTCCATGAGTTTTCTCTGAACCTTACTCTTTTTAATTGCTTTGCCTTGCTTTATTTTTGTTTTGTTTTCTTTTAGCTCCTGAATAATTTGAGAATATTAGGAGTATTTGTGTGTTGAGTCTTGTGTCGGCAAGCTTGATTGGATTTTAGTTGATTTTGCATAGATTGACTGCATGATATGTGTTGACTATGTTGATGATTCCCCCTAGGTTTTGTAAATTAAAAATTTGATCCCCACTTGAAAAATTGAAAACTGAACTTTGAGATATTTTGTTATGATTGCATGATTTATGATAAGTTTGGGGTGATAGGAAGCACACACTAGGGATAGAATCTCGGTCAAACAATTTGCAAAAATGTCCAGGTGAGGATTTGAGCCTCCAGCATGTTTTTAATTGTGAGAATCACTTTCAAGTTGCACTTTCCCGAATTTGCTTGAATCTCTTTATGGTTTGCATGTCTATGTGTTTGCATCAAATTATTTAGGCATTTTCTTTGTAAATAACCACTTGGCATGAATTGAACCCTTCCTAATGCATGTTCCCTAGTTAGCCCCATTGAGCCTCATTAGCCTATTGTTCTTGATAACCCTATGTTATGAGCCAAAATCTGGAAAAACCATGTTAACCCGATCTTAGGATTAGGAGAGCATGGAATCTTAGCAAGAGAATGGTTGCAAGAAACTAAGTTTGGGGTGGCTACAAGGATGTGACATGTCATTTTGGGGTGAGAAAAAGAAAAAATATATAATAAAAAGGTTGGAGCCAAAGGGCAAAAAAAAAAAATAATAATAATAAAAAATGCAAAAATGTCAAAAAGGCTGTAGTCACCCAAAATATAAAGAAAAATGAAAAAAGGAATATGAGTGGAAATTCAAAGTGTAAAATGTTTCATGCTCTCTTAGTTCCTATGGACTTCAGCCTAGTACCTTTGTATATCCTAACCTTAGTCAGGCCCCATTACAACCTTAAAAGACCTTTTGATGTTGCATGCATGTTTTCCGTGGGAATCATTTTGAGATGAAAATCAAATTCATGGGAAGTGCTCTTGAAAGGTGAATTGAGTGAAATGTTGATTGCCTAGACAAACTGAGCGGATGAGTGAAACACTAAATTCCCTTGTGAGGAAGACGATTGTTTGAATTTGGTGATCTCCCTTTTGTGTGTAACTTGGATTCTCAACTTAGATTAATGATTGCTTGAATGACGAAATTCTCAAATGCTTAGAGTGAATGCATGTGGGGATTGCTTTGTTTGAAAGGGGGGAACATTGAAGGAAAAATTATTTTGGTGAATTGCTTGAAATTTGTGCAAATTTGATTGAATCCTTAAGCTCGCCAAGTCTAAGTCCTTTTTGAGTTTTAGTTTGCTTGGGGACAAGCAAAGTTTAAGTTTGGGGTATTTTGATCAGCCTCTGGCTAGTCTAGTTTTATAACTAGAAAAACCTTGGCTTTGTGCTAATTATATATTGTTTTCGCCCAAATTAGACTTGATTGTCTTTAAGCAGCATTTTGAGTCTCTAAAGTATTTTTAGGTTAATTTAGTTGATTTGGAGTCGAATAAAGCACTTACTGCTATTTCTTGTTTTCAGGTAATAAAAAGAAGCAGTTCTGGAGTTTTTCACCCCGCGAGAGGCAATTCGCCCCGCGAACCTGAAGGTTGACTGTGCCAGAAATTGCAAACCTTTCTGTCTCGCCACGCGAATACTTGACTCGCCCCGCGAGTAATCCAACCCTGAAGGACACAGACCATCACGGCTTACCCGTGTTGAAGGTCACGGTTGTGACAGTTTGGAATTTGAAGAGTCTCGCCTCGCGAATGATAAGCTCGCCTCGCGAGAAAGCCAAACACTGAAGACTGTTCATAATATTCGCCTCGCGAAGGTATACTCGCCTCGCGATCTCGCGGAATCCAGCATCTGTATTTAAGTCTGTTTTAGGGCAGAATTGAGTCTCTTCTCCTCTCTTCTTTTCTTTTCACAGTTGCGGCTGCAACAGTAGGTTTAGCATTTTGTGTTTCTTTTGTAATGGAGAAGTAGTCTCCTTGATTAATCTACTGTAATCGGGTTCCGCCGTCACTTGAGGTTTTGTAATTTCTGAACTTTATGCTATTCTCTTTCAATACTTGTTTTATATGTTCTGTTTGCTTAATTCAGAATCGTATAGAATAGGTGTTGATTTATTTCGATGATTGTGTGTTCCTATACTTAATCGTGTTTGCTTAATTCGCGTGTGTTCAATCATGTTCGCTTAGTTCATGAGTGCTTCACCCCGTTTGCTTAATTCGGGAATAGGAACATATGTCTCGTAGTATTGATTTCGCTTGTTAATTGATGCTACAATCGAAAATGGTTTAGAATCTGCTTAGGGCCTGGATTATATGAACCGATGATAGTGGGACACCGAGAACAGTAGGTTAATCGATTTTAGCTTATTGGGAATTATTTAGTTTCATTATTTATTGCTCTGTTTTTGCTTTGTTCTCCAATTGAATTTCAATCCAACCCCCAAAAAAAAGCTAAAACAATTCAAGAGTCCTTGTGAGATGATATCCGAGTTGTCGCTCCCTAAACTACATTTTTACAAACCGTTCGCTTTTTGCCGCGTGCGCGACAGCGCGTTCAGCCATGATGTAACACAACTATAGGGCTCATACGCTAAATCTCTCAAGTGTTGATTAGTCACGCTTAACGGTTGTTGATACACCTACGAAAAGGTAAGTCATATTAAATACTTACTTTTTTCAAGAGGCAAAATTAAGCTTAATATAGTGTTTGCATCGTCATATTACACTTACTTGTTGCATGAGCCATTCAGGAAAATCTGCATGCGTACGAGCAGAACCATCTTGTTCACTTAATTGATTAATTTGAAGGAACACACTGACAAATAAAATGTGTACTGTGTGTTAAAGGAGAAATTATAATAACATGTGATACATTATTTCAAAAATAGGTCGTTAAAACTTACTTATGGTATGGTTTCACCTCTGTGCAATTTATCGAGCCATGTACATGGGCCGATGCATACTCCTCATCAGTTAACCATTAAGTAAGATCCTTGCCGGCATGACGGCCAGGAAGGTTAAATACGGATAGCATATAAGGATACCCTGCATTATCAGCATCTACCTCGTTCCTAACAAGTCTTGGTGCCAACATAAAGTTGTTGAAATAGTGGGAACAGAAATAGGTTGTCTCACGATGAAAGTAAGACGCACAGATTGATCCTTCCACCCTAGCCTTGTTTTTAACTGATCATTTAGAGTCCCCCATGAATATAAGTAATAAAAAACATCGTTGACAAGGCATTATTCAATGGTCGCTAATTATTTAAATGTCAAAATATAATAAAATTACCTTTCAAACGATACATCCACCTATATTGTACGGGTCCACCAAGCCTCGCTTCATATGCAAGATGGACAGGGAGATGTTCCATCAAGTCAAAAAATCCTGGGGGAAAAACCCTCTCCATCTTGCACAGAATTATTGGAATGTTTTCTTCCATCTTCGTCATACCATCCGCTCTTAAAGTTGCAGAGCATATATCTTTAAAGAAATGAGTGATTTCTGTAAGCGGGTTCGAAACATGCTGGGGCAGTGAGACGAAAGAAATAGGAATCAAACACTCCATGAATACATGACAATCATGACTTTTCATCTCATGAAGCCTCCCTGTTCTTACATCAGCATATCGTGCCAAATTAGAGGAATAACCATCAGGGGCCCTAAGGTCTTTTAACCATCGACAAATTGACTTCGCTTCATCGGCGGTTAGAGTGTAACAAGCTTTTGATTTGACCATTTTTCCATTAGGCTGAGCCTTCAGCTCCAAATCCTTTCGTCTACAGTACATAGCTATGTCCATCCTCTCCTTCTCATTGTCCTTCATCTTGCCAGACACATTCATAACCGTGTTTAAAATGTTGTCAAAGAAATTCTTTTCAATATACATCACATCAAGGCTATGTCTTAACAGATTATCCTTTCAATACGACAGTTCCCAAAAAATACTTTGTTTTGTCCAGTTATGCCATTCTCCATACCCCGGTAATTTTGACACACCTGCTTCAGTGACTTTAGGAAGATCTCTAACCCGACCCCATTTTTGTTCAGGAGTCAACAAGGGCGATGGACCTTCCTCTTCTGTCTGATTCTTTTTGAATGCTCGGACGTTTCTTCGGAAGGGATGGTCGGGATCTAAGAACCGACGACGAGAATCAAACCAGGAACTTTTGCCACCATTTCTAAGGGTAAAAGCCTATCCATGTTCCATACAATACGGGCACGCCAATTTACCGTGGGTCCCCCAACCAGAGAGCATACCATGTGCAGGAAAATCATTGATAGTCCACATCAGTGATCCCCTCATCATAAAGTTTCACTTCTTTGAAACGTCATAAGTCAACACACCATCCCACAACTTTTTCAGATCATCGATCAGAGGCTGCAAATATACATCTATCACAGTCTTCGAATTAGATGGTCACGGTATGAGACAAATCAGAAACATATATGGTTTTGACATGCACATCTCGGGAGGAAGATTGTATGGTGTAACAATCACTGGCCAACATGAATATGGCGAGGCTGATGCCTGAATGTATGGGGTAAAGCCATCTGAACACAGCCCAAGTCTCACATTGCGAGGATCTGCTGCAAAATTAGGATGAACCGTCGGTGCTTCAAGCTTCACCATCGGGGTGGAGTATGACAGGAATTCTTCTATTTTCATTATGATACCTCATTTGTCCGCATTTTGTGTTGATGCAAATCTCTACAACTTGGATTATTGTGGATAGAACATTGCCTTGAGACTGGATTCTCTTCTTGGTCACTACTTTGCGCGGCGGGTGTCCGATTTACATTCTTCCAACACACTGTTATTTGTGCCAGACTGACTACCATAATATAACATGCACCCATTTGTGCAACAATCAATCCACTTAGTCCCCAAGCCTAGTTTCGACACCAACCGTTCGTGTCATAATAACTTTTTGGCAACAACTCTTTGAAGGGTGTCACATCTTGAAGCATTTTACAAAAGAACTCCAAACACTGCTATGGGACATTCCAATTGGACTTGCAAGCTAGAAGCCTAACACAAATTGATAATTTTGAATCCGACGTCCCTTCAAACAATGACTTATTAGTCTCTAACAATAGATTGTAGAATCTCTGCGCCGATTCATTAGGAGGCCCTTCCATTTCATCAGACTCATCCGCCTCAAAATTCCCATGTTGCCCAAGACAATCATCGACCATCATATGCATTGACTGGAGTTGTTCGACATATTCATCGTGGTAGCCACTGCCTGATGCACCCATTTCAAGATCGTCACCACCGACTTCATTCAAATCAATATCCGGCAACTCCTCACCTTGATTAGTCCATATCCAATAATTAGGCTTGAACCCACGTCGGTATAAGTGTAACTTCACGTCATCATCACTCAAAACCGTCATACAATTGCACTTCGTGCAAGGACATCTAATCCCCCCCTCTTCGGCATAATCACAATGTTGCTTTACTTTGGATATAAACTCCTCAACTCCAGCTACAAATGATTGTTTCAGAAGTCGTCTCCCAGACTCGTTCCTATCATACACCCAACTATGGTTCAAGGGATAATATTCCATCCTTCTGCATTTTCAGATAAATTGAAGTATTTTTAAACACGATACTACGACCCCGAATCGCTCCCTTTCCTTAAAAGGTGTGGCCCTATCCCATTCGAGGAAAAACTTTTTCATCACTATATTATACTAGTTACTCATCACTTCTCATGTCTTATAGCTGACGAAATTTTGGCAGCATCTCCCATTGGTCTCCAAGTACACGACTTGACCGCGGTGAAATACCACAATCAAGTATGGACCCGGAGAACAAAAGGAAATACTTTGACCCGAAATTTAATCAACTATTTCACAAATGACAATCATCGAGTAACTAGTATATTAGTGGAGCAAAAGTTTCTTCCCAAACTGTCCCAACTGGACAATTCAAGATTCAATAAAATGAGCAATACCATGACCACGAGTACACATGTTCAATAATATTGAACCTTGAACGGGAAACTATGGTTTTCTCAATTACGTATAATAATTGTACTCTAACAAAAAAAAAATACTTTAAGTAACAGGGATAATATGCATAAAGTTTGACATTATTAGCAAACAATAAAAAACATCATTAAACAACCATTTTATTGAATAGAAACTAATGTTTTATTAAATCTTTTATGTTTTAAATTAATTTTAATTAACAAAACATTTTATTGAATTAGTTAATTACTTATGTTTGTTTACTTGACTTTTTATATATCAAGTTTTAAAATCTTTTATTAGTATATTAGTTAATTGTTTGCAATAATTGTTACTAACAATTTTTTTTTAAATATTTTTTTATTCTTCCCACTTATTACGTTACTTTACTATTTAAAATCCTATGATGTTAATTACTTAAATAATAATCAGTCATTCTTCCCATAAGACTGATTTATTCAAATATGACATTTTAAAATAATAATTAATTCCATAACAAATAACTAATTACTCATTATTATGTAACTATTTTATTGATCAATTCAACAATAACTACGTACAAAGATCCCGATCACACTTAACTGATCACTATGAGTTACTGCCAAATCTGCTCATTACTGTCGAATCTGATTTAATTAACTTCTTAAGTATTATTTAATCACTTCGTTATTTACGTACAAATAATCCTGATCACGATTATAATGAATCACCATCCCTAAGTCGAATCAGCTAGCTTCATCAATACTGCTGCAAGTATATGTGGGAGGAAAACGATTTTACCGGCTAACTAATCCTAGCTAGGTCTCATCCTATCAACAGTACTTGTCCTTATGATTTTATATTAGAGTAAATTAATTAATTAATCTGCATTCATTAATTAATTATATATTCATTAATTAATTTATGTAATTAGCAAAAACAACAGCTTACTGAATTTAAAACTAATAAACACAATTTTGTTACAATTAGACAAATATATATATATATATATATATATATATATATATATATATATATATATATATTACACCCATAAAAATTAAACAGATATGTACTATAACAAATTAGACAAATCAAATTTATACAATTTCTTTAGCATGCATTGAACAGTTATAATTAATATCCCAAAATAGAAAAACCCAAGTACCTCCGACGACCGGAAACTGCTCTATGCAACGATGGTAATGGTAGCTAGTCTCACCCTCTGGTAGCCCTCAAAACAAAGAGCACAACAACAACAAAATAAATTAGATTCACCAAATTCCAGACATCACAAAGCCAACAAAACACAAAAAAATAACCTTAATCAACATTAATTATAATTAATCAATAAACCCAATTTTTTTAAAAAATAAATAGTAATAAAATTAAATAGGAAAAAAATTAGGAGGATACCTAAACAATGTGGTGGTGGTTCTGGTGGTGGGGGTTTCAATGGTGATGGTGGTTTCAATGGTGGTGGTGGTGGTTTTCTGTCGGAATGTGAGTTGCTGGTGGGAATGGAGGGGAGGAGAAGGAGAAGGTGGGTTTCGAGTGGTGGTTGAAGGTGGTGGTTCGCGGTGGACGTTGGGGCAGCTGAGACGTCGGAACCGAAGAGGGAGGAGAAGAGAAAAGGAGAGGAGTAAATGAGAGGAGAAAGGGGTGGAGGCAGTGGCGGTGTTCATGAGTCACGAACGGAGGCGGCGACGGTGGTGTTCGATGGCGGCGATGGTAATGCGCAGCGAGGGAAGCAGAGAGGGCAGAGAGATAAAGCAGAGAGGGAAAACAGAGAGGGAGAAGTGAGGGGGAAGAAGGGTTATAGCTTGGTTATTTAAAAGGTTACCGATGACTTCCAACGGCTTTTTCTGTCGGAAATTCAAAAAAAAAGATTACCGACGGAATAATCCGTCGGTACCTATATTTCAGAATTACCAACAGATTATTCCGTCAGTACACTCTTCTGTCAATAATTTGCCATTCCGACCATTCCTTTCGATGAATTTACCGACGGATAAAGTAATCGGTAATGTTACCGATGAAAAATTAAAATCATATCCATTAGCTTACAATTGTTTAAGTTTTTTTTTTTCCAAACTCACTACAAAAGTTGCCTTTATTTTTTTATTTATGATTACTATAAGTTACCTTAACTTGGTGATAAAGTTGCCTTTATTTTCTCTTTAGCTTTCCTAGGCTTAAAGTTTCAAACTTTTGGTTACACGTCAGGGACTCAGCCATCCCGTATTATAGTGCTATCATGCCACGTGCAAGTTATTTTAATTTACAAAAACAGTATTGGTCTAACTAATCATAACATCAGTTAACAAAAAAAAAAACAAGTGATATTTTTTCTTCACAATTATAATTATTAAATTTTAACATATTAAATACATCTTTTTAGACTAATTTTTTATGCTTAGTTTCTTAAAGAGTATTCTGAATCTGGTTAACAATTATAAAATAAAGAGAATCCGACAAAATATTAAATGTATCACTTTCCAACCAAACAGTTGGACATAAGTGGTTAATGTGCTGTTGTTGATGACGAATGGTTCGTGTTTTGCACGAGTTCGATCATTGACAACAACAACTCTTGATCAAATTTTATTTACCTTCCGATCGTACCCCGGATTAATCAGGGTCAAAGACCCTCTGGTCCAAAAAAACTATATCACTTTCCAATAAAAATTTCTATTATTGAGTGATAATGTGTATATTAAATGGTATTAGTTAACCTTCTCCCGGTGCTTGCCTCTATTACACATATACGATTAAGATCAACACTTATTATTTTAAAGGGTATTGTTAATTAGTATCCTAAGAACATTGATTAAAGAATCAAAAGATAAAAATTTTCTTTGAGAATCATGATTTCTAAACTTTGAAAAAATTGAATACATCATTCTCAATATAAAATTTCTACTTTTTATTTTCTTAATCAACGCATTTAGGATACCGATTAGTATTTACCTATTTGGGTGAATGAGTGTGAATGCATCAGTAACATCCTTTGTGATTTGCCGATTTGGCATTGAAACTCGTGTAGAGAAAATGACAATTAAATCCCCACGTTTTTTTGGTTTTTTAGAATATTCTCTCATCCGACAAGTGAGATACTAATCTCTCGAGATATGATCAGGTATCTAAGTGATGA
This sequence comes from Sophora flavescens, assembly GCA_030762895.1. NCBI lineage: Eukaryota > Viridiplantae > Streptophyta > Magnoliopsida > Fabales > Fabaceae > Sophora > Sophora flavescens. Next base: position 27,843,461 of record CM061064.1, on the reverse strand, counting down.
CTCCTCCCAATAGTGTTTTTTTCATATACATGAGTTCAGGAATCGAATCCTGGACCTCATACTTAAAGGACCAAGGCCCCTTCAACTTGGATCAACACACAACTGTTAATTTTTTTTTTAAATAGGCAAATATATTGTATTAAATTATGAAACAAAGTTGATAGCATATCAAAATTAAACTTTAACCAGGTTATTTTATATTATTATAAATAAATTATATTATTGTAATTAATAATATGATTAATTTTGTTTACCTAACTTTAAGTTCTTCATATTTATGTAAAACATTGTCAAATCAACTTTGGCTTCCTTAAATATTATCTTGTGAATCTTAATACATAAATCTTCCTAATTGTGATTAACGTACTGAGTGCAACTTTGGTATGCAATTAGAGGTTTCAAAATTATGTTTATATTGTTAGTTAATTTGATAGGTACATGTCTAAAATCAATTTGATTGATACTATCCCATCAATATTTGATCAAGTACCCATGTACTCGATTTAATATATATTTTGCTTATAAAAAAATTAATTATCTACAAAAATCATTTTTAATAATATATTATACGAATATAAATAAGTTATTATAAAATCACGTTTAATCAAAATCAAGTTTATAAAACTTAGTTCATCAAAACTTAATTTTGCAGATGAGATTAGACCAATCTGGTCCTTTGTTGCATTGCTTATATAAGAGGGTTTGAATTCTCTAATGATAAGCTCTCTTATTTTTTAGAGTAAAGCATGCCCCATCATTAACATTTTTAACGATTATGATATTGGTATATCAAAATATTTTATTCAACATTAAACAAAAATAGTGATCAAAACGATCCTTTTTTTATTTGGGAAAATACCATAACAGAGTTCTTCCTTCTTCAACCTTAGTTTATTGTTTTTTGGAAAAGTTCTTTATTATAAAGGACATAAATTTTTGCAGAGAAATAAATCATCATTGGCTGCCTCAAGAGATTGGAAAAGTTGAATCAAGACAAGAATGTTTTTCGTTGGTTAGTTATTCTTAAACCTTATACTTTAGTCTCAATGCTTATGCTTTCTTCTAATTGTATTTTTTTCCTTTAGTAAGTTTGTATATGAGTTAAAGTAGCACTGTATTTGATTAATATATTTTTGCTTAAAAAAATGTTATAACCTTTTTTTCTCTACCCATAACCACTGTCACGATGAGATAAGGGACTTTGACACCTTAAGCAAGTAGTCAGGGGTTCGAATCCTGACTCTTGCGTATGGAGAAAACTTGATTGGGAGGGAAGAAAGCATCTTCTGTGCCCAACAGATTCCCAACGGAGATTAGTCACTACTAACGGTGGTGTATACTTCGTATCTATATCATGGTTAAAAAAAAAAACTCTACCTATTATGATTTTTTTTATTCGTCTATTTGTTCATTTTCATCGATTCGTTAGTTTCATATATAATTTTTTGTCGATTTATGGCATCAAATCATTGCTTGGCAGTGAGGATGAATTGAAGTGTGAATAAAATCAATAAATCAATGCTTGAGGTATCAGTTGGTCCCAAAATGCAGATTGGGTCTAGCGAATCAATTTGTTTAGGGGATAAAGACATAATAATGGTAGAAAGAGAGTAACGTGGGATAGTTTGTTTTTGCCAGTAAATGTAGCTGAGATCGCCACCGCGGTAAGCGCTGCCGGTAGGGAAGCAAGAATGGTGGCTCCCAAGTTTAACCCATTCCCATAAAAAGGATGAAAGCTTTACGGACAGAGGAACGAAGGTTTTATGGAAGGTGAATACTACTGTCCCTTAAAACTTGTAAACGCACGAGGTGCTATTCCAATAATTTTTTGGAATTTCCTCTAAATTCTTCTCTTTTTTTTTGTGCTCAAATGTCCTCTAAATTCTAATGTGTTTTTTCTGTACACATAAATAAATATATGAATCAAAATTGTGATCACATATTTAAGGGAATCAAGTCCCTTTCATTTAAACCAACATACATTAGTATGCATATTGCATAAACATTAATAGATGCATGTATTTAACTTTAACCCCAATTTGTAATATGATCAATTGTCTGATTTTTTAACATGTTGTTTTTATTTTTGTCAAAAAAAAAACATGATGTTTTTATTATATTAAGTACTAATATTTTAAAATATGTTTTTAATATTTAAAAATTTAAATTTTATCAACATATCCTAATTATAGCTCTCTAACAAAGTACAAACCCTACAGTGAATGCTTTATATTTTGGTGTGTGCCAAATAGGTAGATAACCAATGAATGGTTTCAAAGAATTTTTTCATTTTCAAATCCATACTAAGGAATAAATGTCGTGGAGGCCAAGTATAAAATGACAAACTAAGTGTATATTTGGTTTATTTCCGGTTTTCATTTCCTGATTTCAAAAGTAATTACAAAAAAAAATAATTACAAAGTTGTTACTTTGTTTTTATTATGTTTTCAATTTCCAAAGATTTGTATAAGAAACAGCGAAAACAAACAAAAAGTTGTTTTTAGTATTTATAATATAAATTTTTAGAAACAAGAAACAGAACGAAAATAATGTGATAATTTTATAATCATCTTTGTTGTAATTATTGCAATTTTTTTAATGAAATAACATTATTATTTACAAAGAAAACAAGCTAACATCCTTTCACTTTTATTAGGGATGAAGCAACTAAGGTGCCCTTGTTAATTAAGGGCTAAGGCCACGGTCACTTTCCTGGTCTTGTTTAATCATACATTTTCTAGGGGACAGAAAAGCAAAATTGAAATTGAAATATATTAAAAGTTATGGTGAAAAAAACAGGAGGATCCCAGGGGGGCAAAAGGTAGGGATGAGAATGATGGTGGTGAGTCACAGTGACAGCAGCAGCCAGGACCAGACCAGACCAGAGGGGTGCAGTGACTCAGTGTGTTGGTGAGCAATTGCGTACAGAGGGACTCCTCTCATTAATGTATTCCCTCACTCCCTCTGCCTCTTACTGAGGTACAATTTTTGTTTGGTTGATACTGATCGAGTTGGGATCATTGTCTTTTCATCTTTTCTTCTTTCGTCCCTCTCTCTTCTCCCAACCCAACCTGTTTCTTTTCTTTTTGTGTTTCAAAACCAATTAACTATGTTTTATCAGCCACATAAATAAGGGACATTAATGAATGTCAGTCTAAACTAAACATACCTTTAACTTATATTCGGGTTTATCATATGAAGTTAATCTTAAATAAATACATCATATCTAAAAAGGCCCATCTTGTGGTGTGTGGTTATTGTAATGTCTGTTAGTGCAGATGCTTCAAATCTAACTCTATGCTTCGCCATTGTGTCTTCTGGAAATGAGAATTGCTTCTTTGGATATTGGTTTTGCTAGTCTAGCTTTTGTTTTTTTCACGCTACTTCAACTGGGTTCTTGGTCTCGGTTTTTTTGTGGCTTGTTACTACTCTAGTAAATTTGTATAGGTTTTCTTCTAGTTTACTATTTTGGTTTATTTTCTCTTGGTGGTTTGGCCTATGTAAAATTCATGCTGATCCAGCTTTGGGGTCATTATGCCCTTCTACATTGGCTTCCCCACATCTTTTGGTCCTCTATGTATATAGGTTAGAGTACTCATTGTATTCCTTTTCAAAATACATTTTTGTTTATAAAAAAAAATAAAAATCAATACATCATTAACTAATTACTTAGATACTCTTTAAAAAAGCTAATTACTTAATATTTTAAGGGGAATGCGGACCATGTCCTAGGTACATTAGCTAAGGATTTTAAATTGAAAATTTTTCATTGAGATGCATTTCACATTTTAAAAAGTGTTGAATTTTGTTTTTCAATGAACTTAGTTAGCATTATCCTTATTTTTATGTGTGATTTTTTTATATAATTGTTATGAGAGCAAAATTAAAGACATATCTTGTGCTTAAACAGTAAAAATAACAACAGTCCCTAAGTTTTGTAATAAGTAGTCTTACAAACCAGAAGGTATAATGATGTGAATTAAACTACACTTACAGATTCTTCATGATATATATATATATATATATATATATATATATATATATATATATATATATATATATATAGAGAGAGAGAGAGAGAGAGAGAGAGAGAGAGAGAGAGAGAGAGACCAATAGTTTTGGACTTTTAATTGATATAAAGTGATACTCATATAAAATATTAGTTTTACTATATCCACTTAATTAATTATTTATTATTAAATAAAAAGTATTAAAATAATACATTCAATATTTTTTATTTAGTAATCAGAAGAATTTAATTGTAGGATAAATTATAGAAAGATATAGCATTTTTCATAAAATATTTTTACCAGAAATCCCGTATAATGTAATTTTATTTCATAATGTCATTGAGTTTATTAGGGGTGACCATGGGTCGAGTTGGGTCGGGTTGGGTTCAATGGTTTTACCACTCAACTCAGTCAAATGTGAGTGGGTTGAGTTAGGTTTGGTTTGTAAAAAAAAAAATATGAAACCCGAAGCAACCTAACCCGACCACTTACGGGTTGGGTTGGGTACTTGGGTCTGGCGTGAAACACAGATTTCACCTTTGGGTCGGGTACTCAGGCCAGATTGGACAAAAATGTGAGGAAATACAGAAAATCTTAAGTAAATATGTTCTCCAACTGAAACCAAGTTAAAACATTACATTGAAGTCATCAAAGTCTACCAAACTACATTCTACAAACATTACAAGGATTACAAATTAGGGATTTGAGATTAGGATTAGGGAAAAAGAGACAAGAGAAGTGATTACAATAAGAAAAATAACCCAATACCCATTGATCAGGGATTAGAGCATAGAAAAATAACCTAGTTGAAGTTTAGTGTAATGTAAGGGTTGTGTTGGGTTGTGTTTGGGTTAGGTCCAGCGGGTTTGGAAATCTGAAACCCAATATCCAATCCTAATTCTATGAATTCTATATGTTTTTACCCAACCTAACCCGACTCAATCACTCGAACCAACCAGCAAAATCTGGGTTGGGTTGTGTCGGGTTTGTCGGATTCACGGGTCTAACTAGACCCGTTGCCACCCCTAAAGTTTATGTTTGGTTTTATGGTCACTACAAAAAAATTGCTATTCAGTGACCAATTTCGAGACCGAAAAATCTCAAATTGCTAGCCAAATCGGTCACTAAATATTAGTGACCAATGGTTTGGCGACTAGTTCAAATTGGTCTCTAAATCGGTGACAAACTCATTTAACGACTGAATTAGTGGTCGAAATTTTTGGGTCTATAAATCAATTGCTAAATAGTAAATTTTTGGTAGAGTAGAGCGTATCAAAGCCTCTATCAAACATGATTTCAATAAAAACATGATTAACTATTGACAGTAACTTCTACATTATGTTGAAAAATTTACGCTAAACTTTAAATTTAACTTGCTTCCAAAATAAAATAAAAAAATTATGGGTAGAGTTTCTCATTGTAATGGTATAACTAGACGTTATAATAAACCAATTATTAATTATAAAAAAATTCAAAAATAAATAACTTCACTTCAAATTTAATTATAATAACTAAACCAATTTTAAAAATTCGATTTCATTCAAACTAAACATATACTTTTTTGACTTTTCAAACTCAACACACACCTATCATCAATTAAAAGTCAACTATTTTTTACGAAAATTCTAATATATTTTTATTAAAATTACTCCTCTACTTGTTTTGTTAAATTATTTATATTTATCAGTCATTTTAAAATTGTAGAAATATTAAAAATTTCTTTAAATTTATGATTTATCTGTGACAGTAATAAGTGAGAAAATAATAATAAATTAAAAATATTATTTTTTAATATTTTAATGATTAACGATCTAATCAAATATATATTTAAAATTATTGTAAAATTTGTTTATTACTTTTTTTTTAACTTTGTGCAATGATATTAAAAATATAAAAAAAGATATAATAAAAAGTATAAGTTTGTTTTGGGGAATCGTGCTAGATTACATTGCACCATATTTTTTTTTAACGATAAAGCAATTAAGAAATATTATTTCTTATTAAGCTATCACTTTCAAATTTGTAATATGTTGGGTTTTTGATGATGACCATCCTAGAGGCATTGGTGTGCCTTAAGGATATTGATTAAGAAATTAATATATAAAAAGATTTTTTGGAAAATCTTTTTTATTTTTCTATGTGTTGAATGCATCATATTTTAATAGAATCTTTCTATCTTTGATTTCTTAACCAATATCCTTAGGATATTAATTAACATTTGCTTTATATTAAATAAACAAAATTAAATATTTTTAAATTCTTTTTTAACTAATGCCAACAAAACTTTTTTTAGGAGAATGCTAATCGATGTTCTTAGGGCATTGGTTATTCATCGGGAGTGGTGTACTCAAAATTTTAAGAAGTGATATTTTTATTCTTCTTATGAAAATTTTATTTAATTAGAATCCTTAATCAATATTCTTATAGTATTGGTTAATGATACTTTTTTTTATACATAAATTGCACTAAATGTGATAATGATATTACCAATAAATAGGAGTGAAAACCATAACGGAACAACTTTAGATAGTGTTTGGTACAAGTTTTATAAAAATTTATCGGGAATGTTGGTATGGAAATAAAAGTTTTTTATATTTGGTACGAGTTTTAAAAAGTTATTCCCAAATATAAAAGATTTCCATAAATAAAATTATTGAATACTAGTTAGAAACTTGGGAAAACTTTATTTCCATGTGCAAAGATGGGAAAGAAAGATTCCCGAGAATATGATTTTCAAGAATGTAGTTTTCCTGTGAATAAAACATTACAGATACCAAACACCATGTTAGATGCAGGGGCGGAGGGAGGTGGAGGCCTTTGTAGGCCATGGCCTCCCCATGTTTTCATGTTTTCTTTTTTTTTTTTCATACACCTATATAGATTTTCTTACTTAAAACCATATCTATGTACAGTTCCACCTAAGATCAGATAAAATCTTATTGTACTGTTCATATGTTTTTATAGTCCTCTTACATATGCTAATATTGACCCCCAAATGTAAGTTAAAGTATAATGTCCTCTCTAATTACCCTTATATTTCACGACGGTATACTGTAACAGGTTGCTTGAAATTTACTGATAGGTTGGGAACTCCCTTTAGCTTATTTCTCCTTCTATAAAATTGAATGTGGCTTATTTGTTTGGACTTTACTAATGATTTGATTTGAATTTTTTAATTATTTAAATGATATATTTGTTTGAATGTCTTTTATTTGAATAGTATATTAATAATATTTTTAGTTTCTTTATTTTATAACAATGTTTTTACAAGAAAAATTCAAGTTCACTGATTATTTCATATAGTTTAAGTCATTTATATTATATTAAATGATTAATTATATATCAAATTTATTTTATATATTTTTTTTGATAGTAAATAAATTTATTTTTATAAGTTAGTTAATTTGTTTATTTATTTTTATTATATATAAATGATTTTGATCACCCTCATATGAATTTTCTAGTTCCACCCCCTCTAATAAGATTAGAGGTGATGACTGATGACGACTTTGTAAAATTGAATAAGGTAACCTTGAGCAGCACTGGGTTTTGTCTGATATGCCTCAAACTAACTCAATTTATTTTGCAAATCTTGAAAGTTCAATTCTCCTTGTCATTTCCTTTATCCTCCTAAAACCTTTTTGTCGCTGTTGACTTTGAAAATGGGGGAAGGTGTTGAGGAGAAGTAGGGAGTCCATCACGTGCATGGATTTGACATGATGGAATGAATACCAATGAAACTTTATTGTCATTATTATCACTACTATTAAATGGATGACATGAATATTCTGATGCTATCAATAACGTCCCCTGCTCTGGTCTGCTGTGCTGTCAGCTATTACCGCCTTTTTGTTCTCCCACCCAACGGATATACCCCACTCATTCCCATTCACATCCATTTCTTTACCTGTCTACCTCTAGAAAGGAAAGGAAAGGTTAACCCATCTTATTGGTAACTCAGATTTTACCCACTTTCATACCATCACTTTATTTTGATCTCACCAAGCATTCTTCCCATTCAATTCACTTTAATTTGACATTTAACATAATGCTTTGGAGTGGGTTGACCATATTGGTTTGAGCAATGTCATATTTGAACTGGATAGTAAAATTGTGGTGGATAGCATATATAATTGCAACCTTGTGATGAGCAAGCTGAATATGGTTCTATAATTAGTCACTGCAAGGAACTTTTGTCTAGAAATAGCAGTTCTAGTGTTTCTTATATTAGGAGAAGTGCAAATGGGGATGCCCATTTCTTTGCACTTAGATCTATTGATTATCCTAGTAACTTTGTTTTTATTACTTTCGCAACTTGTAATGTTCTTAACTCTTGTATGGTAATTGTTAGAATTATTTTCTAATAATTCTTGTGGGCTACAATCAATTTTGGTTTTTGGTTTGTGAAATAACGGATCAATATTATGATCCATTTGATGATGTTTAGGCCCACTAATATGGTGATCTATTCGTAACGGACTATAGACACCTAATACTGATTTGTGTGAGCGACGGTGTAGGCCTTAACTTATAAGCCCGCGTTTAAGATTATTATTTTTATATATAGAGTTGGTTAGGTCCCTTCTACCGTCACATCACAGATATTATAATCTTTACTCCACGGCTTATCTCATTGATGATTGTGAAAAGGAAATGCATAAACAGATAGGGGAAGACTTGGCCTTGCGAGAGTGCAAATGGGGATGCCCATTTCTTAGCACTCAGATCTATTGATCATCCTAGTAGCTTTGTTTTTAATACTTTCGCAACTTGTAATATTCTGAACTCTGGTGTGGTAATGACATAAATCTGTTTCTGTCAAAAAAAAAAAAGTGCGCAACAATGCGTACATAGTGGCTAAGCATAAAGCATTCAATGTAAATAGAAGGATATTAGACAGATTTATATCTAAACACCTACACTCCACTTCCCATTTTCCCTCTTTAGTGAATAAACAAAAGGTCATTATTACCCTGGGAAAAGATTTTGGAGTTTCCGCATGGCACGGTAGCGTGTGCGGCGGGTGGTAAGAAATCGTAGTAGACACATCAGTGAGGTTCCTACCTTCAATTTTAAAACTTTTAGGTTGTGGTTTATTATTAAATATTAAGATAGTTAAGAAGATAGAAAATTGTGAACAAAGTCTCTTAGGATATTATCTAATGTATCTAAAAGTAAAATTTATATGAGAAAAAATATATATTTAGTATATTGAAAAGTGTTATATTTTTTTTTATAAAAAAAAATATATTTAAATGAGTATAATGGATACTCAAATCGGTATACAAGTAAAGTGTTACACTTAGTTTTTTTAATACAAACTTTCATTTTATTGATTCCTTAACTAATGTCATTGGTACTGTTCAGTTCATATAATATTTTATTATTAACTGTATTTTATGGAATCTCATTCTCGTTAATATTCCTTTCCCACCTCCACACTTGGAATTAGAGTTTTACACTTTCATTCATTAATTTTATTCAAGTGCATCTTTTACGTATGACGATAATTTTTAAAACTTATATCAAACATGATAAATTTTTATTCTCATGCTCACCTTTCTATAAATATTAAAATAAAATTTGTAACAAATATTACCTTAGAGCTGGTTGTTAATAACACCCAAGAAGATATATCAAAATTCCTAATACAATTAAACCGGAAGATCTTATGTACTTTACCAGCTGGGCTCGGCATATCCTATGTCACTTACTACTGAAATAATCATATTTAAATTTATAATTTTATACATTTTACATTTTTTAATAGTTTAATTTTAAGGTCTTTGTGATTACCAATTTTTTTAAGTATGTGTAATAATATTTTATACTGTCACTTATAATTTATTTTTTATTTCATTTAATGAATTTGATTGTATTAATGATTATGTAAGATTTTTTTTTTTTTGATATAAAAGGGAGAGCAAATAAAAACAAACCAGGAGGTCAAAGGACCACTACTATCCTCGTCTACAAGGATGCTGAAAAGGGGGAACAAATGATCAATAACAGAAATACCAAAGGATCCCTTATGCCCTCTAAGAGCCAGCATATCCGCGCATTTGTTAGCCTCTCTACTTGTTGCTGCGATGCGAGTTGTCCAATCCGAGAGCCAGAGGAGATGAAAAGCGTCTTCAAATTAGAGGCTTGAAAGAGGGGAAATTGGTGAATTCCTTTCTGAACATATCTGCAATTACCTGGGAATCCACTTCAAAGATGACTTGATTGAGGGGAAGATCCATATAGCCAGCTTGATACCATTAAGGAGACCACACATCTCTGCATAGAGAGCATTGCAGGGGTTTATTTTACAGGAAAATCCTTTAACAAAATCGCTAGAGTCATCTCTAACAATGCCCCCACAGGAGGAGCCACCCAATCTGGACGAGTGAGCACCATCGGTGTTGACCTTCCAAAAACCCTGGAGAGGCTTTTGCCACTGCACTTATTATGTAAGATGTTAAATTTACTAATTAATATACCAAATATATAATTGATTAAGTGTAAAACCTTTTAAATTCCCATTATTATATTGTTACACTAACCAAATACATCTCTTAATAATACTTTTTTTTCATAGTATAAGTCTCAAGATCAAACTCATAATCAAATGTCTAAGGCATCTGAGCTAGTATCATCGATTTGGATGATGTAATTTTTTTTTGTTGAAAAATGTAACCTTTATTTAGTTCATAACCACAAATTTAGAATGTGAAAGTATTGGGAGCAGAATAAATTTGAAAGAGAATGTTATTAGAAGTAGAAGAAAGAATTAAAAGCAAGTATTATAAACAAAATATGTTATTAATGAGGTAGATGATTGAGATTAAAATATTTCATATCATATTCATTAGACAAGTTTTATGTAGCTAATTTGATGAAGATAAATATCAAAATAAAGTTCCAAATGACAAAATCAACTTTTCTATGGCAGATTCAGTCAAACAAGTCCTTTAAATAGGGTTGATAGAATGAATTAGAATTGCTATTAACTATTGGATAGACGAATGATCCTCGTTACTTTCACTTATTCAATAATCACTTTTGAGTTTTGAATCTTGGCAAATTGTATAGCATTACTCAACTATTATTGACTATTTTTTTGTTTGGGTTCGTAAACAGACAAGACTACTGAAAAGTGGTATGTAAATCCGGGTCTTACTTTAGGTCCAAATGAGGTCCAGTCTCATAGCCCAAAAAGAGTGGGCCTAGACAAACTGATAATGACATTCAAAGGACCAAGGTCCGGTTAGGGTTGGTACCCCATCATATTGTCGTGTCCCCTTGTCTGATTCTGTGATTCACGATAACTCATTCTGGAATATTTGTAGTCATGTATCTTTCAAAGAACATCAACATTGTCTTGGAGTAGTGAATCTTTTACCACATTTATTTGAGCGTTATTATCTGTTGTGAGAAAGTAAGGACTTGTTATTATAGTGATGTTGCATTCTGAAGTGGATGAGTGAGACAGTTTTGAGTGTTAGAGCTTTTACCACATTTGTGTGATTATTGATACTTGTTATGATTGATAAGGGATGTTTTTTGTCACGTGTATTTTCCTATTACCATACAATTCGGCAGGTGAGTGGGACAGTACGGAATTGTCCCAAATTCTATAAGTTGTGGGGGAACCTGGGGTTATGAAGCTAGCTATTGTCGTGGGAGGCTGGGACATGGATAACTTTTGGGTGTAGAAATTTCATCAAATCAAAAGGAATGTCCAAGTAATTGGCGGAACTATGATATTGTTGTTATACAACATGGCATGGTAGAGAATTGGACAAATGATAAGAATGTATCCCACATCTTTATTTATATATAAATGTTTTCTTCTCAACAATTTGGTTACTCAATATATATATATATATATACTATATATGTATATCTATATGATATATAAATTTGATCAAAATAATATGATATATAAAATGGAGAGTGGATGTGAAATTTATGGATAAAGTATTACAATTGTGTAATAAGAGAAGAGAAAGGAGAGAAAATCATTCTCATTGGAATAATATTGAAATGTACACAGCTGGCCAATATATAGCTCAGTTGGAAATAAACTTCCTCATTACAACAGTTATAACTAACTGATAACTAATTTAGCTAACTGACATTAACTAAACCTAACTGAAATAACTGAATCTAACTGAAATGATAATTACCAATTGTGAAACTGCCCCTCAAGATGGGTCATACATGTTGAATATGCCCATCTTGGATAATAATGAGTTGAACAATGGAGTTGGAACAACCTTTGTGAGCACATCTGCAAGTTGATGTTTTGAATTAACATGGACAAGTCTTATCATGCCATCAGAAACTGTCCCTTACAAAATGACAATCTATTTCAATATGCTTGGACCTTTCATGAAATGTAGGATTAGAGGCAATGTGTATGGCAGCCTGATTATCACAAAATAGTAAGGTAGGACCAATGTGTTAAGTCTCTAAAATGTCTGATGTGCATTTCCCTAAGTTTTGATGAAAACTAAACATTGGTTAATGATTTAATTAACCTTCATATTGGTTACTAACCTATCTATCGAGTGTGCAGATTAAATAAGAGAATCATCCGTCCAACACAAGTGATTGAAACGCACATCCAACACTGTAATGATTGAAGCTCACGTCCAACGCAAGTGATTGAAATGCACGTCCAACACTGTAGTGATTGAAGCTCACGTCCATTGCAAATGTTTAAAGCGCACGTCCAAAACGCAAGAGAAAGAAACTTGCGTCCACTAAAGTGATGAAAGCCAGCGTCTACTAACATGGCATTTGGAGCGCGTCCATTAAAGTATCAGAACAGCGCGTCCATTAAAGTATCAGAACAGCGCGTCCAATAAAGTATCAGAATAACGCGTCCACTAAGGTATCAGAATGGCTCGTCCAATGACGTGGCAATTGGAACTCGTCCATTAAGGTCAGAATGGCTCGTCCAATGACATGGCAATTGGAGCTCGTCCATTAAGGTCAGAATGTATCCGTCCAATGACGTGGCAAAAGACTCTCGTCCACCAGAGTAATTGAGACTCTCGTCCACCAGAGTAATTGAGACTCTCGTCCACCAGACTAACTGAGACTCTCGTCTAGTAAAGTAACAGAGGCTCTCGTCCGCCAGAGTAACAGAGGCTCTCGTCCACTAAAGTAACAAAGGCTCTCGTATACTAAAGATGACAGAAGCTCTCGTCCACTAGAGTAACAGAAGTGCACGTCCACTAGTCTTTAGACTTGATGAGTCCTTAATATGGAGCTCGCCTACTAGCCCGAATGAAAACTCAAATGACTAGATAGACATGATTATTTTCAAGATGGAAGCACTTATCTTATGAACGCGAATTCTATAAGGATTATCAGAATCTTAGTTCAAGAAACAGAAAGAGACTTGAAGCCTTCTCTCCTACTCAGTTTTACGATTATCAAGAAAGGTCAGAAGTTACTCTCTCAAGTAACCTTGGATAATCAGAACCAAAGACCAGTTAAAGAATGCTTCCAACGTGCTTTATTCCCTAGTACCTCTGGTCCTTTCACAAAAAGGGAAGTGTACTAAGTAAAGTACAAAAAGCTTTCTACACAACTCTGATATGGCTGTAGCACGATGAATAAAGCCATGATCCTCCATGTTAGAAGTACAACCAACGACTCTATTGCATTAATGGCTGCCCAGAACGACTCTATTGCAATAATGACTACCCAGAACGACTCTATTGCAATTAATGAGGTTCTGCTTGAAGCCAACATCCGAGGGGATGTCTCTAACGGATCCTAAATTCTTGAAGACCATAAATACAGAAGTCATTGAAGATGAAAAACAAGAGAATACACATTGCATTAAAACCCCATTACTCTGCATTAATTTCTTCATTCTTTTATTCTGTATTCTTCAATCATTTTGAAGTTATTACGCAGACTTTCCTAAGCCTTACATTTAAACCACTCTCTGAGTGTTAGTGAAAGATCTGTCTGTGAGAAATTGTATTTATTACAAACCCAATCTCTCAAACAAACCAGAGTGAGCCTGAAGAGGCTAGGTGTGAAAATAACACTTGTCTTGAGCCCGAAGAGGCTAGGTGTGCAAATAATACTTGAGTCTGTAACTTTATCAGTTATAGTGGATAAATATTGGTGCTGCCAAGGACTGGAAGTAGCTCTTTGTTTTGAAGAGTGAACCAGGATAAATAACCGTGTCAATCTCTCTTCCCATAAACTCTTTAATTACCTTAGTTTTCTTACGTTTATCAAGTGGTGTGCTTGCAAAAGTCACCCGTCCATCCTGTATTCTTCCACTCGTCCAAATCTAGCCTTTTTGTTTGCGAAAAGATTTCAACTTTGCTTAAATTCTGATAAACACAATTCAACCCCCCCTTCTTGTGTTTATAGTTATCTATTTCAGTTGGTATCAGAGTTCAGCCTCTGGGTTGAGCATCTAACAGTGTAGAGGTAAAAGGTCCTGAAGAATAGACATGACGGCTGGAGCTAGTACAAGTGGAAGTCATCATACTGAAGGAGCCTCCCTAACCAGACCTCCTTACTTTAATGGAGAAAATTACAACTACTGGAAAGATAGATTTTAGTGGTTTATTCTATCCACAAACTCTGATCTTTGGGATGTCATCACAGATGGTTCATTCATTCCCAAAAATGATGATAACACTGACAAACCAAAAGCTCGGTGGACTGGTGCTGAAAAGACAAAATGGGAGCTTAACCACAAAGCCAGATATAACATCATCTGTGCTCTCAGTCTGGAGGATTTTGGGAAGGTTTGTGCTTGTGACTCTGCGAAGGAAATATAGGACACTTTGGCTGTCACTCATGAAGGAACAGCTAAAGTCAAAGAATTAAAGATTGTCATACTTGTCAGAAAGTGTGACCTGTTCATCATGGAGGAAGGTGAGTCTGTTGCTCAGATGATAGGAAGATTCCAAACTATAATCAACAGTTTGAAATCTCTTGGCAAAGTTTATACCAATGCTGAGAAGGTTGGAAAGATTCTGAGAAGTCTACCTAAACAGTGGAGACCTTTGGTCACTGCTATCTCCCAAGCCAAGGATCTCACTACCTTGACTATGGATGAACTTCTTGGAACACTCACTATTCATGAGCAAGAACTTGGAAATGAAGTTGCACCAAAGAAGGGCAAGTCAATTGCTCTAAAAGCTGATCAAAAGTCAGCAAAAATTTCCAAGGCTCTGAAGACAGATGAGTCATCCAGTGATGCTAACCTATCAGAACTCGAGGATTCTGAGAGTGATGAAGAGTTGTCTCTCCTGACCAGGAAGATAAAACTTCTCCTACTGAAAAAGAATTTCAAGAGGGATAGGCCATTCAGAAGGTTCAACAAGGAAAAGAACTTCAAAGAATCCACCTCAACAGACAAAAGTCCAATTGTTTGCTATGAGTGCAAGAAGCCCGGTCACTTCAAGGCTGAATGTCCTCAACTCAAGAAGGCCCCTTCTAAGAAATTCTTCAAGAAGAAGAAAAAAAGGAATGATGGCTATTTGGGAGGATCTGGAGTCAACATCTTCTGATGAAGAAACAGAGGAAGAAGCCAATCTCTGTTTGATGGCCAACACTGACTCAGACTCTGATGATGAGGTACATCCTGACTATGAGGAATTACTTGATGCCTATGATGAGTTGTTGGAGGAATCCAACTGCTTATCTAAAGCCTTCAAATCCCTCAAGAGAGAGTATGTAAAGCTCACCAGTGAGCATAAACAGAAATCTCAAGAGTACGAGAAGGTCAAAAAAGAGAACAAGTGGTCAAGACTGAAAAGTCTAATGAAGCTAAGATCTGAAGTGAAACATCACCATCTGAAGAAGTTGAAAAACTTCAACAGAAAGTGGAAGAGCTCACTTCTGATCTTGCCAAATTTGTTAATGGTAGAGACAATCTGACTAAGCTTCTTGGCATTCATAAGCACTCTCTTAACAAAGAAGGTATTGGATATGTCCATGATGAGTGTGATTTTACCTCATTTTTCATGTACATTTCGGCATGCATTTGCATATAGTTAGGCGAAATTAGTGTTGATTTTGTATAGTTTTTCCTTTGGAACGGATGAGGTGGTTTCTGTGTGTTGTTTTGCAGGATTTAGTGGAAAAATGCCCAGAAATCAGCCTTGGTGGAGCTTGGATGAAAAAGAGCTAGAAAAGTGAAGAATATAGCCAAACAGAGCCTATCACGGCCTGGCCGTGATGACCATCACGGCCGTGATGAAGCAGAGCAAAAGGCAAAAGTCAGAGACTGTCACGGCCTGGCCGTGATGGCCATCACGGCCGTGACTTAGGATTCGCGTCGCGAACAAAGGGCTCGCCGCGCGAGTGACCATTTTGTGCAAATTCGCCCAAGTCAGAGACCATCACGGCCTGGCCGTGATGGCCATCACGGCCGTGACGGGCGACGGACCTATAAATAACAGCACAGCAGACAGAAAATGGGACTAACTTCTAACCTAAAACAATCTGCACTTGGAGGCAGGCTGAGGCTGGTGGCTGGAGAGGGTTTTTACCCAAAAAGGGGGGCGTTTTCTCTGCTCTTGGATGGAGAGAAGATTGGAGGAAGCTTGTCTATGAGTGTTCTTCATCCCTTCTCTTTTTCCTTTTTGTATTTCCTTATCATGAGTAGTTAAATCCCCAATGTTGGGGTTAGATGTAACTTCTCTGAACTTATTGTAATTGATTTGGTATTTTAATACAAGTTTCTATTTCGTTATGAGTATGTGATTCTGTGTTTAATGCTTTCCTTGGATTAGCTACCCATAGGAATGATTTGTTGCTTTGATAGATGACTGGAAGGTTGGTATTAAGGCATGCTCATGAATCATATGCCAAGTAGTTCAAGAATCTAGGAATAGGTGTTGAATGCTTGCAATCTTATAAGTCTTGACTTAATGCAAAATCTCAGGTTAATCCACCTAAGGAATTAGGGTTTAATTTGGGGTTTTAGGCTCAATGCACCTAAGGAATTAGGCTTGAGTATTTTAGAAAAGGCTTGATTGTCATAATTGAATTAGGACTTGTGTTGATAACCATTTCATTGCAATTAAGGGAGGATTAGTGTAGTCTAACCCTAACAATCTTAGCTATATCTCTGTTTGCCTTCCAAGTGTTCGATATAATTCCTAAAAGACTCTCAGATTATAGTTAAGTCTAGATAGTTGTTAAGTTTGTGAATTGGTAATTGAAAACCAATCCCTGTGGATACGATAACCGGTCTCACCACCGTATTACTTGATTGCGACGAGGTGCACTTGCCTTTATTTATATTTCTAAAAATACACGCATCAAGTTTTTGGCGCCGTTGCCGGGGATTGGCTTTGTCAATATCAGTAGTAACAAATGAGACAACTAGTTTAGACATTTTTTTTATTATTTTATTTTTCTGTATATAATTGATATTTTTCTTTTGTTAGTTTTGTATATATTTGTTTTTGTGTTTCTTTGATC
The DNA here is from genome assembly GCA_030762895.1 of Sophora flavescens. Taxonomy (NCBI): domain Eukaryota; kingdom Viridiplantae; phylum Streptophyta; class Magnoliopsida; order Fabales; family Fabaceae; genus Sophora; species Sophora flavescens. Next base: position 27,825,990 of record CM061064.1, on the reverse strand, counting down.
TTGGGCTTAATTGTTTGTGAGGTGAAAAAAGTTGATTAGATAGGATCATGGACTACAATTGGTATCAACCACCTGATGCAGAATTGGAGATATCTGAGTTGCAGCTGCGGGTAGATATGATGCAATTAGCCGTAAAAATCCAACAAGTGAGTAATGAACTGTCAAGGGCACAAACCTCTCCTCCACCAATGGTAGGTTGTTCTGAATGGGGAAATCAAATTCCCAACACTTCTACTCCATGGTGGGGGAACCCTCCAAACAATACTTTGATGGATGAAGGGGAACATTGGGAATCTTCCACACCTTGGTATGATGAGCCATCCCCATTGGAAGTTGCTTGGGAGAACTTCAAATCCGCATTCCCAGTCGAGGTTGAGCAACCTATCCCGGATAGTCAACCTCACTTAGAGGCTGTTTTGGAGAACTTCATGGCAACAACAATGGAAGAATTAAAGAATCAAGAAGATGCCATTCGAAGTCTCGGGGTACGTATTGAGGAACTCTCTAACCTACTATCCAAAATACCAAATGAGGACTTGATGGATGATGATGAAGATGATGCAATGATGGATGAGGAGGAAGAAGAAGAAGTGGGAGCAACCGAGTCAAGAAGTGAAGACCCTGTTTTGGAGAACATAGTTGCACCATTCCCCATTGAACCCTTGACTAAAGAGCCTGAAAGGAAGAGGCATTTGGAGGATAGCTATGTCACCATGCTCGGGGATGATGAAGAACTTGTGAAATTAAATGATGCTATTGGCCCCTATGCATGTGTGGAATGTGATGGGAGAAACACTTGTGTGGTTTGTGCGGAGATTTCTGCATATCTGGAAGGTGATGGATTTGGCAATGCTGAGAGTGAAGATAGTACAGAAGCCAGAACAGCACCAATGATCCTCTCGAATTGTTTGCCACCTCACACTTTAAAGCAGTCAACAATGGTGTTCATGCCTCTGCCTGAGGTTGAACCCCATTTTTATTGGGAAGATTTTATGGATAAAGGGGTCATCTTTGACCCGAGAGGAATTGAAAAGCGCTTCCCAGATGAAGAAGTCAGCATGAATTTCGAGCGCTCACTTCCACATTTTTCCTGCAAACCGTGGGATCCAAGTGAAAGATCTCACATGGTTAGCATCCCTTGGTCCTTATACCACAGGTTATGGGATCCAGGTGGATGCTTCTTAATAAGTCAAGCTAGTGATGTTAAAGAAGCGCTTATTGGGAGGCAACCCAACTTTTCTTAACCCTTCTCTTTAGTTAATTTTGTTTTTGCTTTAACCTCTTGAATAATTTGAGAAGCTCAAGAGGTTTGTTAATAATTTTGTTAAGTGTCTTCAGATTTTGAATAAAGGAAGGAGAAAAAGAGCAGGGAGAAACAGAGCCAAAAAGCATGTGAGCCAACACCCGCTACCGTCTCGGTAAGCCGTTCCAATTTTTGCTTTATTTTATTTTTCTCCTACCCTCTCCAACTTGATTGTTTACATTGGGGACAATGTAAATCTTTAAGCTTGGGGTATGGGTAATCTTTTTGCTTGCATTGTGAATAGTGCATTCATATAGGCTTAAATTTGCATGATCACATGATTCGGTTACCCCTGCTTAGATTGAGCTTATGATTGTGAGAACTAAGTGCCAATTAAATTGTGATAGTGGATTTTTGAACCCAATTCTGTTTATTCTTGTGATATGGCTGCAAATGAATATGCTTGAGATGATCTTGGATAGTTGATGATTAGAATATGTTTCTTTAGACTTGTGTTTCTCACTGGTTTTTGAACTGATAAATGTGAGCTTTTGAGCCATTAGGGGGTACTCACTAAATCTGCCCCCATTCTTCGTGTAGAGTGTTATTCCTCTTGGTTTGTTTTCTCTAGAACTTGACTTAAAACCATTTTAAAGCTTAAAATTTTTGGAAACATTTTTGAAAATGATTGAGGCAATAGGTATTTTTCTGGCCTTCTGAGCTTTGAATGTGTAAATGCTACCCTTAGTTGCCCAATTTTGAGCCAAAATGAATAAAATGCTTTTCTTGGTACCCTGAAAAATTTTGATACATATACTTGATAAGGGACCTTCTAAAGTATCACAAAAAGGGTGAAAAAGGTAGTTGAGAGTTTGGGATGAAAGAATCAGTAAAAAAAAAAATATTTCTCCCCTTCTCCAAATAAAAAGAAAAAAAGAAAAAAATTAAAAAATAAATAGAGAAGGGGACGACAAAAATAAAAGTGAGAAATAAAAGAAAAAGAAAGAAAAGAAAGGTGGAAAAATGTATTGAAAACCCAAGAAGGTATTTTAGAAGGTGTCTTGTGTTGAAATGTTTGATACTTGGATTAGCCTTTTGAAATATCCCTTTCTTGTTATCCCCACCTAAAGATTAATCCCATGGCCACGTTACAACCAAATAAAAGACCTCTTGATTCTTAAGTGTTTTTCATAAATAAAGTGGAGATTTGGTTGATAGTCAAGCATATGGTAGGAATCATTCCTTGAGGAAAATGGAGCGAATTGTTATATATACTTGAACACTTGAGTGAGTGAGGCAAGAAAGAGAGCCAAGCAAGTAAACAAGCTTGGGGTGAGCTTCAAGTGAGCAAGAGTGCCCGAATCAGTGAGAATATGAGTCTAGGAAACTTAAGCCCCTAATTGGACTTGAATTGATTGTCTCTTGTTGAATTGTTTGAATTGCCTATTGCTTGGATCATTTTACTCGGGTTCTTAGTTCACTATCCATGCTTTGACTGTTTATCTCTTCTGGCCTTAGTTTTTGCTTGAGGACAAGCAAAGTCTTAAGCTTGGGGTGATTTGATGAGTGTGATTTTACCTCATTTTTCATGTACATTTCGGCATGCATTTGCATATAGTTAGGCCAAATTAGTGTTGATTTTGTATAGTTTTTCCTTTGGAACGGATGAGGTGGTTTTACGTGTGTTGTTTTGCAGGATTTAGTGGAAAAATGCCCAGAAATCAGCCTTGGTGGAGCTTGGATGAAAAAGAGCTAGAAAAGTGAAGAATATAGCCAAACAGAGCCTATCACGGCCTGGCCGTGATGACCATCACGGCCGTGATGAAGCAGAGCAAAAGGCAAAAGTCAGAGACTGTCACGGCCTGGCCGTGACTTAGGATTCGCGTCGCGAACAAAGGGCTCGCCTCGCGAGTGACCATTTTGTGCAAATTCGCCCAAGTCAGAGACCATCACGGCCTGGACGTGATGGCCATCACGGCCGTGACGGGCGACGGACCTATAAATAACAGCACAGCAGACAGAAAATGGGACTAACTTCTAACCTAAAACAATCTGCACTTGGAGGCAGGCTGAGGCTGGTGGCTGGAGAGGGTTTCTACCCAAAAAGGGGGGCGTTTTCTCTGCTCTTGGATGGAGAGAAGATTGGAGGAAGCTTGTCTATGAGTGTTCTTCATCCCTTCTCTTTTTCCTTTTTGTATTTCCTTATCATGAGTAGTTAAATCCCCAATGTTGGGGTTAGATGTAACTTCTCTGAACTTATTGTAATTGATTTGGTATTTTAATACAAGTTTCTATTTCGTTATGAGTATGTGATTCTGTGTTTAATGCTTTCCTTGGATTAGCTACCCATAGGAATGATTTGTTGCTTTGATAGATGACTGGAAGGTTGGTATTAAGGCATGCTCATGAATCATATGCCAAGTAGTTCAAGAATCTAGGAATAGGTGTTGAATGCTTGCAATCTTATAAGTCTTGACTTAATGCAAAATCTCAGGTTAATCCACCTAAGGAATTAGGGTTTAATTTGGGGTTTTAGGCTCAATGCACCTAAGGAATTAGGCTTGAGTATTTTAGAAAAGGCTTGATTGTCATAATTGAATTAGGACTTGTGTTGATAACCATTTCATTGCAATTAAGGGAGGATTAGTGTAGTCTAACCCTAACAATCTTAGCTATATCTCTGTTTGCCTTCCAAGTGTTCGATATAATTCCTAAAAGACTCTCAGATTATAGTTAAGTCTAGATAGTTGTTAAGTTTGTGAATTGGTAATTGAAAACCAATCCCTGTGGATACGATAACCGGTCTCACCACCGTATTACTTGATTGCCACGAGGTGCACTTGCCTTTATTTATATTTCTAAAAATACACGCATCAGTCCATCAAACACATCATAAAGTATCAACTAAAGTTCCTACAGTATCTGTTAAGTCAACTGTAACCAAATCAACACCTATTTGTAACTTCTGTGGAAAAACTGGGCATGTTATGTCTAAGTGTATCCATAAGAAGAGAAGGAAGTCTTTACAGACTCCTAGAACTAACAGAAAATGACCCAGAAAAATATGGGTACCTAAAGATCAAATAATTTTTGTTGCAGATGTCCTCAACAGGACAAAGAAAACACCACTGCTGGTACCTGGACAGTGGTTGCTCACGTCATATGACAGGAGAAAGGTTTATGTTCCTAGACCTCCAACTTAAGAAAGAAGGACACGTTGCCTTCGGAGGAAATCAGAAAGGGAAAGTTATAGGAATTGGTACTATTGGTGGTAAACCCCCTCTTCCATCTATATCTAATGTTCTTATGGTTAAAGGATTAAGACACAATTTGCTTAGCATAAGTCAATTATGCGATAGTGGTTTTGATGTTTCCTTTACCAAGGATGTATGCATAGTTAAAGACTGTAGTGGCAAAACCTTCTTTTCAGCTAAAAGGCAACAAAATCTTTATAAGATTGAACTGTCTAATCTCTCAGATCAAAGTGTAACCTGTTTGATGTCTAAAGAGGATGAGAGATGGTTATGGCATAAGAAACTAGGACATGCTAGTATGAAACTAATTTCTGAATTAAAAAAGAATAATCTCGTGAGAGGATTGCCTGATATTAGCTTTAAGAAAGATGTCTTGTGTGATGCATGTCAGAGAGGTAAACAAATAAAATCAAGTTTCAAATCTAAAAACCAAGTATTAACCTCTAGACCTCTTCAGTTGTTACACATGGATCTATTTGGACCAGTTAGTGTTACCATCCCGGCCGGAAGAAAATATGGATTTGTCATAGTTGATGACTATTCTAGATACACATGGGTACTCTTCCTAACACACAAGGATGGGTCTTTTAAGGCTTTCTCAGTATTCTGCAAAAGAGTACAAAATGAGCAAGGTTTCTGTATTTCTACCCTTAGAAGTGATCATGGGGGAGAATTTGAAAATGAGCAGTTTAGACAGTTCTGTGAGGAGAATGGAATCTCTCACAATTTCTCTGCACCTAGAACTCCACAGCAAAATGGAGTGGTTGAGAGAAAGAACAAATCTATGAAAGAGCTGGCTAGATCTATGCTCAATGAAAATAATCTCCCTAAGTACTTCTGGGTAGAAGCTGTAAACACTGCTTGTTATGTACAAAACAGAATACTTATTAGGCCTTTTCTAAAAAGGACTCCTTGTGAATTGTGGAAAGGAAAAAGCCCCAACATATCTTATTTTCATGCTATTGGATGTGAATGTTTTATTCTGAATACCAAATATAATCTTGGAAAGTTTGATTCTAAGGTAGATAAAGGTATTTTCGTAGGTTATTCTGAAAAGTCTAAGGCTTTTAGAGTTTACAATTCAAGAACTTTTATTATTGAAGAATCTGTTCATGTTAAATTCAATGATGGAGTAAAGATTGATAAAGAACTATCAGATCTAGAAGATGATCTTGCAGGTCTTGATATAAAAAAGCCATAAAGTCAACAACCCGATCTAACCAAAACAGAACTTGTGCTTGAGGCTGAAAGACAAGTGGAATAGACCAGTCAGCAGACAAGTCAAGATCTTCATGATGATCTCAAAAGGGATTGGAAGTTCAACACTCATCATCCTAAGGATCTTATTATTGGAAATCTTTCTGAGGGAGTAAGAACCAGATCCACATTAAGAGAATCAAGCAATGTGGCCTTTATTTCAGATTTGGAGCCTAAACGCATTGAAGAAGCTCTTGAGGATGAAAGCAGGATTCTTTCTATACAAGAAGAACTTAACCAGTTCACCAGAAATGATGTCTGGACTCTTGTCTCTAAGCCTAAAAACAAGTCAGTTATTGGAACAAGATGGGTCTTCAGAAACAAATTAGATGAAGATGGTAAAGTTGTCAGAAATAAGGCAAGGTTAGTAGCTCAAGGCTATAGCCAACAAGAAGGTATTGATTATACTGAAACCTTTGCACCTGTAGATAGAATAGAAGCCATACGCATCATAATGTCATATGCTGCACAACACCAAATTACCCTGTTTCAAATGGATGTAAACAGTGCTTTTCTTAATGGTATAATTGAAGAAGAAGTGTATGTTAAACAACCCCCTGGTTTTGAGGATACTGATAAACCAGATCACGTTTTCAAACTTAAAAAGGTATTATATGGTTTGAAACAAGCACCTAGAGCATGGTATGATAGACTCAGTTCTTTTCTCATGCATAATGGTTTTACTAGAGGACAAATAGACACTAGTCTGTTCAAAAAATGCTCTAAAGAGAACTTTATTATAGTTCAAATATATGTTGATGATATTATTTTTGGAGCAACTAATGAAAAGCTGTGCAAGGAATTTTCAAATCTAATGCAAGCTGAATTTGAGATGAGCATGATGGGAGAAACAAGTGTTGGAATTTACATTCATCAACAAAAATATACTAAGGAGATACTCAAGAAATACAAAATGGAAAATGCAAATCTCATGAAAACCCCTATGCAACCCAATGCAAAACTAAGCAAAGATGATGAAGGTAAAAAGGTAGGTCAAACTGTCTACAGAGGTATGATTGACTCTCTACTGTACTTAACTTCAAGCAGACCTGACATTCAATTTAGTGTCTGTATGTGTGCTAGATTCCAATCTGATCCTAGAGAATCTCATCTTAAGGCTGTTAAAAGAATATTTAGATATTTACTTGGAACTACTAATCTTGGTTTGCTGTATTTAAGATCAAAAGAATACAGATTAGTGGGATATTGTGATGCTGATTTTGTTGGAGACAGAATAGAAAGAAAAAGCACCAGTGGAGGATGTCACTTCATTGGAGCAAGTTTAGTCTCATTGTCAAGCAAGAGGCAGACAACCATTGCCTTGTCTACTGCTGAAGCAGAATATATCTCTGCTGCTAGTTGCTGCTCTCAACTCTTATGGGTAAAACATCAACTTGAGAATTACTCTATTTATGAACATAACATATCTGTATGGTGTGGTAATTCCAGTGCTATATGCTTAACTAAAAATCCAATTCAGCATTCTAAGGATAAACACATTGAAATCAAACATAATTTCATTAGGGATTATGTTCAGAAAGGCATCTTTGATATTAAGTTTGTTAAAACTGAAAATCAATAGGCTGATATTTTCACTAAACCCCTCGCAGAAGATAGGTTTTTATTTATTAGAGATAATCTAAACATGCATTGCATTGTTGAATGACATGTCTAAATGTTAAGTTGTCTGTGCTAAATCTGTCATTACTCCTATATACATGTTCTTTCAACTAAGCATCAGTTCAGGGGGAGTAATGATACAATAGCTTAAGTGGAGTATGTCTAATATGCTTGCTGCATTACTATGATTTTCTTAACATGTTACATAAATAAAACTTGATAACTCTTTTTGATGTTGACAAAAGGGGGAGAATAGGAGAAATTGAGATTTGTGATATAAATATGTTATAGGAGAATGGGAGAATGAATATGATATGACCTGTTCGCTTAAGAAAATTTACAACCTGTCTGATATATGCTATTTTCTTTGTTGATATTTTCTGAGGTTCATTAAATCATCTCAATGTTTGTCATCATCAAAAAGGGGGAGATTGTTAAGTCTCTAAAATGTCTGATGTGCATTTCCCTAAGTTTTGATGAAAACTAAACATTGGTTAATGATTTAATTAGCCATCATATTGGTTGCTAACCTATCTATCGAGTGTGCAGATTAAATAAGAGAATCATCCGTCCAACACAAGTGATTGAAACGCACGTCCAACACTGTAGTGATTGAAGCTCACGTCCATCGCAAATGTTTGAAGATTGAAGCTCACGTCTATCGCAAATGTTTAAAGCGCACGTCCAAAACGCAAGAGAAAGAAACTTGCGTCCACTAAAGTGATGAAAGGCAGCATCTACTAACGTGGTATTTGGAGCGCGTCCATTAAAGCATCAGAACAGCGCGTCCACTAAAGTATCAGAATAGCGCATCCATTAAAGTATCAGAACAGCGCGTCTAAAAAAGTATCAAAATAGCGCGTCCAATAAGGTATCAGAATGGCTCATCCAATGACTTGGCAATTGGAGCTAGTCCATTGAGGTCAAAATGGCTCGTGCAATGGTGTGGCAATTGGAGCTCGTCCATTAAGGTTAGAATGGCTCGTCCAATGACGTGGCAATTGGAGCTCGTCCATTAAGGTCAGAATGTATCCGTCCAATGACGTGGCAAAAGACTCTCATCCACCAGAGTAACTGAGACTCTCGTCCACCAGAGTAACCGAGACTCTCGTCCACTAGAGTAACCGAGACTCTTGTCCACCAGAGTAACTAAGACTCTCGTCCACCAGACTAATTGAGACTCTCGTCCAGTAAAGTAACAAAGGCTCTCGTCCACCAGAGTAACAGAGGCTCTCGTCCACTAAAGTAACAAAGGCTCTCGTCCACTAAATGTGACAGAAGCTCTCGTCCACTAGAGTAACAGAAGTGCTCGTCCACTAAAGGTGACAGAAGCGCTCGTCCACTAGTCTTTGGACTCGATGAGTCCTTAATATGGAGCTCCTCTACTAGCCCGAATGAAAACTCAAATGACTAGATAGACGTGATTATTTTCAAGATGGAAGCACTTATCTTAAGAACGCGAATTCTATAAGGATTATGAGAATCTTAGTTCAAGAACCAGAAAGAGACTTGAAGCCTTCTCTCCTACTCAGTTTCACGATTATCAAGAAAGGTCAGAAGTTACTCTCTCAAGCAACCTTGGATAATCAGAACCAAAGACCAGTTAAAGAATGCTTCCAACGTGCTTTATTCCCTAGTACCTCTAGTCTTTACACAAAAAGGGAAGTGTACTCAGTAAAGTACAAAAGCTTTCTACACAACTCTGATATGGCTGTAGCACGATGAATAAAGTCATGATCCTTCATGTTAGAAGTACAACCAACGACTCTATTGCATTAATGGCTGCCTAGAACGACTCTATTGCATTAATGACTGCCCAGAACAACCCTATTGCAATTAATGAGGTTCTGCTTGAAGCCAACATCTGAGGGGATGTCTCTAACGGATCCTAAATGCTTGAAGACCATAAATACATAAGTCATTAAAGATGAAGAACAAGAGAATACACATTGCATTAAAACCCCATTACTCTGCATTAATTTCTTCATTCTTTTATTCTGTATTTTTCAATCATTTTGAAGTTATTACACAGACTTTCCTAAGCCTTACATTTAAACCACTCTCTGAGTGTTAGTGAAAGACATGCCTGTGAGAAATTGTATTTATTACAAACCCAATCTCTCAAACAAACCAGAGTGAGCCTGAAGAGGCTAGGTATGAAAATAATACTTGTCTTGAGCCTGAAGAGGCTAGGTGTACTAATAATACTTGTCTTGAGCCTGAAGAGGCTAGGTGTGCAAATAATACTTGAGTCTGTAACCTTATCAGTTATAGTGGATAAATCTTGGTGCTGCCAAGGACTGGACGTAGCTCTTTGTTAGTAAGACCATGGTTTATAACGAGTTTAATCTCGTTTTCGCCCAAATTTGGATTTAATTGTCCTCAAGCAACATTTTGAGTCTCTTAAGTAGTTTTAGGGTATTTTAGTCGATTTTGAGTCAAATAAAGCATTTACTGCTATTTCATATTTTCAGGTTAATAAGAAGAGCAAAAAGGGAAGGAGACTTGAAGCAGAAGCCATCACGGCACAATAGTGATACCCATCACGGGCGTGATGAGAAGTCCTTGAAGACCAGAAAGCATCACGGCCCAGCCATGATACCCATCACGAGCGTGATGAGAAGACCCTGAAAGTCAGAATTGATCACAGCCTAGCCGTGATGGAGGTCACGGCCGTGACAGATCAGCACCCATGGACAGAAGCGATCACGACCTATCACGGCCGTGACAGACCAGAATTTGAATTGGTGCCCTTGGCAGAATTGGTCACGGCCTGGCCGTGATGGCCATCACGGCCGTGACGCGCACCTGATCTATAAAAGGGCATCAGGGCAGACAGAAACAGAACAGTTTTTTGACCATTTTACAAACCGTTTCTAGGTTTTTTTATCATGTTTGTGATGGAGAACTAATCACCAGGGATTAATCTGCTGTAATCAGTTTCCGCCGACACTTGAGGTTCTATAATTCCCAATCAATTTGCTTCTCCCTTTCAATATTATGCTATATGTCTTGTTTGCTTAATTCAAGTTATATAGAATAAGTATTGATTAATTTCGATGACTATATGTTCCTATACCTTGATCGTGTTTGCTTAATTCGCGTGTGTTTGATCGTGTTTGCTTAATTCACGAGAGCTTCAATCCGTTTGCTCAATTCGGAAATTAGGAACATATATCTCGTAGTGTTAATTGCGCTTGTTTAATTGCTGCTACAATCGAAAAGGGATTAGAATCTGCTTAGGGCATGGAAATTATATGAATCAATGATAGTTGGGAAACCGAAAACAGTAGATTAATCGTTTTAGCTTATTGATAATCACTTAATTGCACTGTTTTCTTAATTGAATCCTCAAACTCGAGTTATCGTGCCCTAATTACAGTTTTTTTCCAATCACTCGCTTTTGACCCGTGTGCGACAGCGGATCAAAATTGGCGTCGTTGCCGGGGACTCTTGTTGTTATTAACAGATTTGTTGATACATTTAGTTCTGGATACTAGATCTGGTTGTTCTGACCTGTTTGATTTTGATCCTGAAACTGAGAGAACCTTGCACACACGTCGTAGAGCAATTCAGGCTAGCACTAGTTCACCAACCAATAGTGATTCTGATTCTGAACTTGTTTTTGATAACATGGCTGATCAAAGAACACTAAGACAGGTTGCTGCTCCTGATGTTAATTACAATGGTTTGTGTATTGAATATGCTGATGCCGTTGCTCCCTTTGAATTGAAATATGGTTTAATACACTTGTTGCCAAGGTTTAGTGGTCTTGCAAGTGAGGATCCACATAAGCATCTAAAGAAATTCCAGGTTGTTTGTTCTACACCTTTGAGACCTGAAGGAATAACAGAAGACCATATCAAGCTGAGATCCTTCCCATTCTCACTTCAAGGTGCTGCGAAGGACTGGTTGTATTATCTTGAGCCAAATTCCGTTTCAACCTGGAATGATTTGAAGAAAGTCTACCTAGAGAGGTACTTCCCTGCCTCGAGAGCTGCATCAATCAGAAAGGAGATATGTGACATCAGACAAGGCAATGAATCATTGGCCGAGTACTGGGAGAGATTTAAGAAGTTGGTGTCTGACATGCTGTCGCGCACGGGTCAAAAAGCGAGTGGTTTGTAAAAAGTGTAGTCAGGATGCGACAACTCGGGTATCGTATCACAATGACTCTCGTAATGTTATTATCACAGGAAATCAGTTTTTTTTTTTTTGGGGGGGGGGGGGGGGGGTTTGAAAGTCAGTTGAGAAAAACAGAACAGAAACAGAGGAACAAAAAAAACGATTATCAAATAAGGCGAAGACGATCAATCTGCTGTTCGGTTTCCCACTATCATCGGTTCATGTAATTCCATGCCCTAAAGCGTATTCTAATCCCTTTTCGATTGTAGCATCAATTAACAAGCGAAATCGACGCTACGGGACATATGTTCCTAATTCCCGAATTAAGCAAACGGGGTGAAGCACTCGTGAATTAAGCAAACACGATTGAACGCACGCGAATTAAGCAAACGTGATTGAGTTTAGGAACATAAAATCATCGAAAATAAATCAACACTAATTCGATACAAACTGAATTAAGCAAACAGAGAATAAAGAATAGTATTGAAGGAGAGAAGGAAATTCAATCGGGAATTACAAGACCTCAAGTGTCGGCGGAAGCCGATTACAGCAGATTAATCTAGGGAGATTAGTTCTCCATTACAAATATGACCAAAACTAAAAGTATATGATGTAAACTATGAAAATTGGATGATTCATCTGTCTGTTGCGCTTCTGATTTATAGAGAGGCTGCCCGTCACGGCCGTGATGGCCATCATGGCCAGGTCGTGACCGCTTCTGTCAAGGGCGCCAGATCAAATTCTTATCCTTCACGGCCGTGATGCCTATCACGGCCAGGCCGTGACCCTTTCTGACTTTGGGTGCTGATTTGTCACGGCCGTGACCTCCATCACGGCTAGGCCGTGATCACTTCTGCTCTTCATTGTCTTCCCATCACGCCCGTGATGGTCATCACGGCTAGGCCATGATCCTCTCTGATCTCTCTGGTATTCTCATCACGGCCGTGACCATTGTCACGGCTAGGCCGTGATGCTTTCTGACTTTCATGGATAACTCATCACAACCGTGACCAGTGTCACGGCTAGGCCGTGATGGCTTCTGCTCCTAAGTGCTCTTCCCTTCTTGCTCTCCTTATTAGCCTGAAACATAAAATAGCAATAAGTGCTTTATTTGATTCAAAACTGGCTAAATTATCCTAAAACTACTTAAGGGACTCAAAACCTTGCTTGAGGACAATCAAGTCTAATTTGGGCGAAAATGAGATACAATTAACACAAAACCACGGTCAGACTAGTCATAAAACTAAATGAGCCAGAGGCTGATTAAAATACCCCAAACTTGAACTTTGCTTGTCCCCAAGCAAACTAAAACTCAAAACGACTCAAGACTTGGCAAGCTCAAGGGATTCAATCAACTTTTGCACAAATTTCAAGCAAGCAAAACAATTTTCCTTCAATGTTCCCCCCATATTCAACAATGCAATCCCCCAAATCATTTACTTTAAACATCTGAGAATTTCATCATTCAAACAATCATTAATCTAAGCAAGGGATCCAAGTTACACACAAAAGGGAGATCACCAATTTCAAACAATTGCCTTCCTCACAAGGGAATTTAATATTTCTCTCAATCGCTCAATTTGTCTAGGCTATCAACTTTTCACTCAGTTCACATTTCAAGAGCACTTCCCATGAATTTGATTTTTGTCTCAATCAAGGTTCCCACGAAAACATGCATGCAACATCAAAAGGTCTTTCAAATGTTGTAATGGGGCCTGGCTAAGGGTAGGATATACAAAGGAACTTGGCTTAAGTCACCTAGGAACTAAGAGAGCATGAAGCTTGTACACTATTATTTTTCACTCTAATTCCTTTTTCCATTTTTTTCTTTTTGGTGCTTTGGGTGGCTACACCTTTTTCCTTTGACACCATTTTTGTTTTGCCCCTTTTCTTTTTGGCAAATTTTTTTTCTTTTCTCTTTGTCTTCAACCTTTATGCTTTTCTTTTTCTCAATCCCAAACAACACATCACACCTTGTAGCCACCCCAAACTTAGCTTCTTGCAAACCTTGTCTTGCTTAAGGATCCATGCTCTCCTAATTCTAAGATCGGGTTAACATGGTTTTTCCAGATTTTGGCTCATAACATAGGGTTATCAAGAAACAATAGGCTTATTAGGCTTAATGTGGCTAACTAGGGAACATGCATTAGGGACTGGTTCAATTTAGGCCAAGTAGCTAATTCAAAGAAAAATTGCCTAAATCATTTGATGCAAACACATTACATGCAAACCATGAAGAGACTCAAGCAAATTCGGGAAAGTGCAGCTCAAAAGTGATTCACACAGTCAAAAACATGTTGGAGGCTCGAATCCTCACCCGGACAATTTTTTCTTTTGCAAATTGTTTGACAGAGATTCTATCCCTAGTGTGTGCTTCCCTTCACCCCAAACTTATCATAAATCATGCAGTCATAGTGAAATATCTCAAATTTCAATTTTCAATTTTTCAAATGGGGATCAATTTTCAAATTTTTTTTAAAACCCAGGGGGAATCATCAACATAAATCATGCAATCAATCTGTGCTAGATCAACAAAATCCACCAAGATTGCCGACACAACACTCACACATATGCTCTTGAGCTTCTCAAATTATTCAAGAGCTAAAAGAAAACAAAACAAAAAACACAAAACAAAACACAACAAATGGTTCCCTCCCCCACACTTAAAACAGACATTGTCCTCAATAAAAGAACATAAATATAAAATCAGAGTGAGGGAAAGGGGAAGGTGTTCCCTGATCAAGTTGCAGTGTAGGTGGGCTCCCCCAAGGAGAGCTCCTTAACAGTAACATCTTCAGGCAACGAGCTCTCATGGAATAGCTTCAAGCGCTGTCCGTTAACTTTGAAAGCCTTGTTGCTACCTGCACTTTTAATTTCTACTGCACCATGAGGAAAAACATTAGTAACAACAAATGGGTCAATCCACTTGGATCGAAGTTTTCCAGCCATCACTTTCAGGCGGGAATTAAACAGTAAGACCTGTTGGCCCACAGAGAATTCCTACCTAGCAATCATCCTATCATGGAAGTGCTTGGTTTTCTCTTTATAAATCCGAGAGCTTTCATAGGCTTCTAGCCTAAGCTCTTCAAGCTGTTGTAATTGGAGTTTTCTTTCAATGCCAGCTTTTTGCATTTCCAAATTACAGCACTTGACCGCCCAATAAGCACGGTGCTCAACTTCCACAGGGAGATGACATGCCTTACCGAACACAAGCCTAAAGGAGGACATCCCTATTGGTGTCTTGAAAGCGGTCCTCTGAGCCCAAAGTGCGTCTTCTAGACGGCGGCTCCAGTCCTTCCTATTCGGCTGCACCACTTTCTCTAGGATCTGTTTGATCTCTCTGTTGGAGGTCTCAGCCTGGCCATTGGTCTGAGGATGATAAGCAGTGGAGACCCTATGCACAACTCCATACTTCCGGAGTAAAGCTTCCATGGCGCGGTTGCAGAAATGAGTCCCCTGGTCACTTATGATAGCCCGAGGTATTCCGAACCTGCAAAAAATATTGGACCTAACAAAATTTGCAACAACTTTAGAATCATTAGTCCTAGTGGGAATAGCTTCCACCCACTTTGAAACATAGTCAACAGCCAAAAGAATGTAGAGAAAGCCAAAAGATGCAGGGAAATGACCCATAAAGTCGATTCCCCATACATCAAACACCTCACAGAAAAGCATAGGTTGATGAGGCATTTCACTCTTGCGAGTGATAGCTGTACCTGCTGTCTGACACTCCTTACATGTCCGATAAACCTCATAAGCATCTCTAAAAATGGTGGGCCAGTAAAAACCAGAATCTAGGACTTTTCTTGCAGTCCTCTGTGGCCCAAAGTGTCCCCCTACTTGAGAAGCATGAGAAAAGTGCAAAATAGACTCAATCTCAAAGTCGGGGACACATCTCCTAATCACCTGATCACTGCAAAATTTCTAAAGAAATGGCTCATCCCAAATATAGTACTTGTCATCACTCTTTAGTTTGTGGATTTGTGACCTAGTTGCTCCTGTCGGAAAGACACCAGCAACTAGGTAATTCACAATGTCGGCAAACCAAAAAGTCACATCATGTAACTGTAAAAGCTGCTCATCAGGAAAGTCATCCTGAATGGGGGAAGGATCCTCATCCCTTTCTATCCTACTCAAGTGATCAACCACTAAATTTTCCGCTCCACTCTTGTCCTTTGTCTCTACATTAAATTCTTGGAGCAACAACATCCACCGAATCAACCTCGGCTTTGCTTCTGGCTTCTTCCACAAGTACTTCAGAGCTGCATGGTCAGTGAAAACAATAACCTTGGAACCTAGCAAATATGATCTAAACTTATCAAGAGCAAAAACAACAGCTAGAAGTTCCTTTTCAGTGGTGGTGTAATTAGACTGTGCACCATCTAAAGTCCCAGAGGCATAGTAAATAACATGGGTAGCCTTGCCCACCCTTTGTGTCAGGACCTCCCCCACAGCATAGTTAGAAGCATCACACATGAGCTCAAAAGGGAGGGTCTAGTCAGGGGGCTGGATGATGGGGGTAAAGGTCAATGCCCTTTTCAAGAAGTCAAATGCCTTCTTGCAGTTGTCATCAAAATTGAACATGGCATCATTCTTCAGCAAGTTTGACAGAGGAAGAGCTATCTTGCTGAAGTCCTTTATGAAGCGCCTGTAGAAACCTGCATGACCAAGAAAAGAACGAATCTCGCGAACGCAAGATGGGTAAGGCAGTGTAGAAATCACATCAATCTTAGCAGGATCTACTGAAATACCCTCTTTAGAAATAATATGCCCCAAAACAATCCCCTGTTCAACCATAAAATGGCATTTTCCATAGTTCAAAACAAGGTCAGTTTCAATGCATCTTTCTAAAACCAAATTCAGACTATGCAAGCATGCATCAAATGAGGAACCATACACAGGGAAATCATCCATGAACACTTCCATGCAATTTTCAATAAATTCAGTAAAAATGCTAATCATGTATCTCTGGAAAGTGCCAGGAGCATTGCAAAGGCCAAATGGCATCCTCCTGTAGGCAAACGTGCCGAAGGGGCACGTGAAAGGGGTCTTTTCCTGATCCTATGGTGTAATGTGGATCTGGAAGTATCCGGAAAAACCATCAAGAAAATAGTAGTGGGATTTACCAGTCAGCCGTTCAAGCATCTGATCGATGAACGACAAAGGAAAGTGATCCTTTCGAGTGGCCTGGTTCAACCTCCTGTAGTCAATACAGACTCTCCAGCTATTCTGAACTCTAGTGGGGACAAGCTCATTGCTTTCATTTCTTACCACTGTGAGGCCAGATTTCTTGGGTACAGCTTGTACTGGACTCACCCAACTACTATCAGAGATGGGGTATATGATACCCGCATGCAGGAGTTTTGTCACCTCCTTCTTTACAACATCCAGAATCAATGGATTGAGCCGTCTTTGGGGCTGCCTAACTGGTTTAGCCCCATCCTCCAACAGAATCCTATGCATACATCTAGAGGGGCTAATTCCTGGGATGT
Organism: Sophora flavescens; assembly: GCA_030762895.1. Classification (NCBI taxonomy): domain Eukaryota; kingdom Viridiplantae; phylum Streptophyta; class Magnoliopsida; order Fabales; family Fabaceae; genus Sophora; species Sophora flavescens. The sequence goes on along the minus strand of CM061064.1, from coordinate 27,808,999 downwards.
CAGCCAAGGTCCAACCAATCGCCTTCTTATGCTTCTTCAGAACCTCCAAGATCTTAGCTTCCTGGTCAGAGTCAAGGTTGGAGGAGATGATAACTGGAAGTTTTTCATCCCTCTCCAAATAGGCATACTTCAAATTTCCGGGAAGTGGCTTAAGCTCTAGGGAGGGTGACTGCTCAACAGATGGTATGTTTGGGGCAGCCGGGATGTCAAGAACTTTAGCTGAACGGACAACTTCACTTACACTATCACCCTGCAAAATAGAATCAATCTCAGCACAAACAACACAAGGGTTAGTGTTAGTACAGTCAGTACATGAATAAACATCATTAAAACCAGAAATATATGGAAAATCAGCAACCAAGTCATCATATGTGTCATCAACAATTTCAAAGAGCAACTCTATTTGGAAAACAGAGTGCTCTTCCAATGGATGCCTCATAGCATCAAAAATTTTGAATTTCGCCACAATGTCACCAAACTCCATGGACATGGTTCCATCATCAACATCAATCTTTGTCTTTGCCGTCTTCATGAACGGTCTGCCCAGGATGATTGGTGATCTGCTTGAATTTGTTTCCCTTGCCATGTCCAGGATGTAAAAGTCAGTAGGGAAAATCAAATCATCAACTTGTACCAGCACATCTTCTACCACTCCCATGGGGCGAGCATTGATCCTGTTGGCCAACTGGATAGTGAGACCCGTATGTTGCAAGGGACCAAGATCAAGATTGTTGAAGACAGAGGTGGGCATGACATTGATGGAGGCTCCCAAATCCAACATGCAATTGTTGAATTTGCTGTCCCCAATGGTGCATGGAATAGCAAAAGTTCCCGGATCCTTGCACTTCTGTGGTAGTGCCTGAGTGAGGGCTGAAACTGCAACCTTCTCAGGAGCAAGTTTAGGTTGAGTGAGGGCTGAAACATTTCACCCTAGATTAACTCTCTCATTACCCTTCAACCTCCTCTTGTGTGTGCACAAATCCTTCAGAAACTTTGCATATTTTGGGACCTGCTTAATCACATCCAGAAGCGGAATGTTTACCGCCACCTTTCTGAACACATCTAGAATCTCCCTCTCCTTGTCTTCCCCATCATTCTTCTTATTTTTCTGCACTCTTTGTGGGAAGGGGGTCGGTGGCACATACACTTTCTCAGCTTCAACAACAACAGAAGGCTCAGGAGTTACCTCAACAGTTTCTTCATCTTTTTCAGGGGCTGCCTCTATAACTTTCCCGGATCTCAAAGAAATGGCACTCATATTAGGATTGGGGGCATTGTGATTCACCACTATTTGTGCAGGTAGTTGGTTCGATCCTTGAGCTTGCTGCATGGTATTCATGGAAGTGGCAAGCTGTCCAATCTGTGTCTGCAAGACGTGAATGCTAACATCCGTTCGCTGCTGAAACTGTCCAATCTGTCCAATCTGTCTGTACAAAGTCTGAATACTAGCATTTGCTTGCTGCTGAAACTGGAGATTGTTTGCAGCCATTTGCTTGATCATGTCCTCTAGGGAGGGTCCGGAAGGTGCAGAGGTGGTCACTTGGGAAGGATTCTGTTGTGGTGCTGTTGTGACTCCGGCAAGTGTATCGGGTCGTCGCAAGTAATAAAAATAACACGGCAAGTAATTACCGAGGTCGAACTCAAGGATTGGGATACCAATTCGACTAATCCGCGGGAAGTCAGATACGTTCGGTCAAGTTACAGAAGAAGGTTGAGAGAGAGAGATTAATATAAGAAATTCAATTACCGAATCTAATGAAATAATTAATTAAAAATCAGAAAACTAAAATGTCCAAGGTCACAAATCCACCTACCCAATATGTACACCCAAGTGATGATGAATTCCTCCCTAAGTTCAATTACAATGTCAACCGGGACCCCTAAATTCTCCTAAATCCACTCTCGTGCTCATTAGGACGTATTCGACGATTGGATTAATTACTTACTAGGTCTCATAATCCTAATCTCGAATTCTGTTAATTCTTGTTCCCTATAAGGTTGCACCGATCTCCTACTCACTCTCGTGCAATATTTGATCGATGATCCTAATTCAAGTTCTAAACGTGAATCGCTGACTAAGCCTCATCACATTAACAAGTCAATCACGCAACACATATGATTAACACAATCAAATCAGAATTAGAAAACGTGAATTGAATTAGAGGAGAAAGACATACATCTTATAGAATCTACACTGCCATGGGTGGCTTCATCGTTCCCTCGGACGACGGGGATTAGTTCCTCATGCTCATAGACAAGCAATCGGAACTCATCCTAAACCTAAGAATTAAGAGAAAAGAAGAGGGGACGCAGCCCCAGAATAAGGATTACAAAAGGTCTACAATCAGTTCTGATCCAAAAAGTCCCCCTTTTCTGTTCTGATCTGCTCTATTTATAAGGAGGCCACGCGTCACGGCCGTGATGGTCATCTCGGCCTGCCCGTGACGGCTTCTGTTTCTGGCGCACTTCTGGAATTTAAACCCTCGCGACGCGAGTCTTCTTGTCACGGCCCGTGATGTGAATCACGGCCAAGCCGTGATGCTCTCTGCCTTGTGTGGATTTTGGGTCACGGCCGTGATGCACATCACGGCTAGGCCGTGATGGTCTCTGACTTCCAAGTCTTCATTATTCGTGAGGCGAGCCTTCTGTTCGCGGGGCGAGACCTCCAAAACTGCTTTTTCCCATTGCTTCTTGACTTCCTTGATTCTCAGAGCTTCATTTATTTAACCTGAAACAACGAAAGCAACCACAAGCGTAATTCTATTCAAAATAACCTAAAAACTACACAAAAGACGCAAAACGAGTCAAAGTCCAACTTAGGAACAAAACAAGGCAAATTTGGGCGAAAACGAGATTGAACTCGAATAAATTGGCACATAAACCCTAGTTCATCTAGTCATAAAACTAGATAAGCCAGAGGCTTATCAAATACCCCAAACTTAAACCTTGCTTGTCCCCAAGCAAGCTTAAAACTCAAAAACGACTCAAGACTTGGCAAGCCTAAAGGATCTAATCAATTTCGCACAAATTTCATGCAACTTTACAAAACAGTTTTCTTCTTTGATTCCCCCCTTTTATCATCAATGTAATCCCCACATTCACCTACTTTAAACCATTGAGAACTTCATTATTCATGCAATCATTACTCTAAGTTGAGGATCAAGGATACACACAAAGGAAGATCACCAATTTCAAACAATTGCCTTCCTCACAAGGGTATGTAAAATTTCACTCATTCGCTCAAGTTTGTCTAGGCTATCAACTTTTCACTCAATTTCACTTATCAAGAGCACTTCCCATGAATTTGATTTTCATCTCAAAAATGGTCCCCACGAAAACATGCATGCAACATCAGAAGGTCTTTTAAAGGTTGTAATGGGGCCTGGCTGAGGGTAGGATAATGAAGGATATTTAGGCTTAAGTCCCTAGGAACTAAGAGAGCATGAGCATTTTGACACTCTTTCCACTCAAATTCCTTTTTCCATTTTTCATTTGGGCTCGGGTGACTACAGCCTTTTCCTTGCTAATCTTTTTGTTCTGCCCCTTTTCCTTTGGCAAGTTTTTTTTTGTTTTCTTCTTCTTTTTTTTTTTTTTTTTTTTTGCCTTGGGTTTCAACCTTTATTTTTCTTTTTCTCACCCCAAAATGACATACCTCCTTGTAGCCACCCCAAACTTAGTTTCTCACAACCTTTCTCTTGCTCATTTCCATGCTCTCCTAATCCTAAGATTGGGTTAACATGGTTTTTCAGATTTGGCTCGTAATGTAGGGTCATCAAGAAACAATAAGTCAATTGGGCTCAATTTGGCTAACTAGGGAACATGCATTAGGGACGGTTCTTTTTAGGCCAAATGGTTTTTTCAAAGAAAATTGCCTAAATCATTTGATGCAACACATAATCATGCAAACCATAAAGAGATTCAAGCAAACTCGGGAAAGTGCAACTTAACAGTGATTCACACATTCAAAAACAGAGTTGGAGGCTCAAATTCCTCACCTGGACATTTTGCAAATTGTTTGACCGAGATACGATTCCTAGTGTGTGCACCCCCTCACCCCAAACTTATCATAAATCAAATAATCACAATAAAATCCTCAAAGTTCAGTTTTCAATTTTTAAGTGGGGATAAACTTTTCTATTATTAGAACCTAGGTGGAAATCATCAATGGTCAAATAATTCATGCAATCAATCTATGCTCAATTCAATCAAAATCCAACAAGTTTGCCGACACGACATTCATACAAAAACTCTTGATCTTCTCAAATTATTCAAGAGCGACAAACAAAAACAAAACAAAAACAAAACAAAACAAAAGTTAAGAGAAGAGAAGGATACCTAGCTTGGGTTGCCTCCCAAGAAGCGCTTGTTTAACGTCCCGAGCCTGACTTATTAAGAAGCATCCACCTGGATCCCATAGTCTGTGGTACAGAGGCCAAGAGATGCTCATCATATGCGATTCTCCACCCGGATCAAAAGGTTTATGAAGTGGCCCTCGTAGGAGCAATATGACCTTATCATCAACTCCACCCAGCCAGTGTGTGAAAACTCCATTGACCTCTTCAATTATGAACTCACTTCCTCTCGGGTCAAATGGTGTTTTCATGAGGAAGTGTGCTAGACAAGTGGGAGGGTCTAATTTACCGGTGTCCACACATGCATGCAAGCCAACATATTTATTTAACGCATCAAAATCAGGTTGCTTGGCAAGCATGGTGGAATCCTCCGCCACTTTATCTTCATCTTGATCTCTACCCTCTTGCTCCAAAGTGCCTTGTCCTTTGCCAACTGCTCTTCCTTAGGTTGCTCTTCCTCAACATGTGGTTGTTCCTGGGCCATGACACTTGCCAATTCCTTTTCCTCCGGTTGTTCTTCCTCAACATGTGGTAGTTCTTCCTCAACTCCCTGAGAACTAGTTACATCCCAGTCATATCCCAACACCCCACTGCTTCTAGTTGTTGTGGCATTGCATTGGTTCTTAGGGTCGTTCTCGGTATCAACTGGGAAAGTCTCTGGGGGATGCTCATTTTGTTGCTCTACGAGCTGACCCAACTTCTCTAATGCCGCATTTGCCTTCTCAAATGATGTCTCCATAGAACTCGCCAACTTATCCATTGCCGCATTTGCCCTCTCAAGAGCCAACTCCCAAGGTTGTGGCTGCCAATTCTGTTGAGGTTGTTGTTGCCAATTTTGTTGAGGTTGTGGCTGCCAGGCTAGACCACCGCCATCATTACTCCAAGTGAAATCCGGATGGTCTCTACTCATATAACCCCAATACTGATTCTGACTCTGATAGTTGTTCTGGGGCACGCTGTCATTATGCCATGGTTCCACATATACTTGAGGGAAGTAGAATGGACAACTCCAAGTGTCATGGTTCCCATCACAATATTCGCAACCCGGAAGCATTCCTTCGTGTACCTCGCATACAAAACAAGGCAAGACCAAGTGGAATCAAAGAAGTAGAGAGATAACGGTAAATAAAAATAAAATTAAAAATAAAAGAAAAATAACTTAACCAAATAATCAAACTCCCCTAAAATCAGAAAAATTGGTTGTGCCAATCCCCGGCAACGGCGCCAAAAACTTGTTATGACTCCGGCAAGTGTACCGGGTCGTCGCAAGTAATAAAAATAACACAGCAAGTAATTACCGAGGTCGAACTCAAGGATTGGGTTACCAATTCGACTAAATTGTCAAGAAATCCGATCCGTTGGTTAAGCAATAGAAGGTGGTTGAGAGAAAGAGATTGAGATCGCAATTTCAAGAATCAAATCAAATAACGCTACGGTGATTAAATTCAGAAATAAAAGCATCTAAGGTTTCGAATCCACCTACCCAATCATGCAAAGTACCCAAGTGATGATATTCTCCTTCCTAGGTTCAATTTTAATGTCAACCGGGACCCCTAAATTCTCCTAAATCCACTTCCATGCTCATTAGGACGTATTCGATGATTTGAGTTAATTACTTGCTAGGTCTCTTAACCCTAATCTCGAATTCTATTAATTCTTGTTCCCTATAGGTTGCATCGATCTCCTATTCACTCTCGTGCAATACTCGACCGATGTTCCCAATTCAAGTTCTGAAACGCGAATCGCCGCTAGGCCTCAACACGCTTAACTAGTCGATCACGCTAGCATATAATCGACACAATGAAAACAGAATTGGAAAACCATAATTGAATTAAAGGAGAGAGAGTTACATTACATGAACACTATGCCGCCATGGGTGGCTTCATCGATCCCCTAGACAAGAGGATTAGTTCCTCATGTCCGTAACAACAATGCACGTACAATCGGAACTCATCCTAAGCCTAAGAATTAAGAGAGGAGAAGAGGAGAAGAAACCCCAGAATAAGGATTACAAAAAAATCTCTGTAAATTCTGATCCAAAAAGTCCCCCTTTTCTGTTCTGATCTGCTCTATTTATAAGGAGGCCACGCGTCACGGCCGTGATGGTCATCACGGCCTGCCCGTGACGGCTTCTGTTTCTGGCGCACTTCTGGAATTTAAACCCTCGCGACGCGAAGGATGTCTCGCGACGCGAGTCTTCTTGTCACGGCCCGTGATGTGAATCACGGCCAAGCCGTGATGCTCTCTGCCTTGTGTGGATTTTGGGTCACGGCCGTGATGCACATCACGGCTAGGCCGTGATGGTCTCTGACTTCCAAGTCTTCATTATTCGCGAGGCGAGCCTTCTGTTCGCGGGGCGAGACCTCCAAAACTGCTTTTTCCCATTGCTTCTTGACTTCCTTGATTCTCAGAGCTTCATTTATTTAACCTGAAACAACGAAAGCAACCACAAGCGTAATTCTATTCAAAATAACCTAAAAACTACACAAAAGACGCAAAACGAGTCAAAGTCCAACTTAGGAACAAAACAAGGCAAATTTGGGCGAAAACGAGATTGAACTCGAATAAATTGGCACATAAACCCTAGTTCATCTAGTCATAAGACTAGATAAGCCAGAGGCTTATCAGGTGCCAACGCTAACATTGGTTGTTGCTGTTGTGCAGATGAGTTCCCATACCGAAGGTTTGGATGATTCCTCCAGTTAGGGTGGTACTTATTTGTGGAGAGGTCAGGAATGCTGTACCGGTTCTGATTGTTTCCTTGATTGTAGAGATTATCTACATAAGCTTGAGGCAAATCAGTGACTGACTCATCCTTCAGAATAGGGCATGCATCGGACAGGTGCTCAGGAGAAGTACAAATGCCACACAACCTTGCTGGTTGAACCTTATCCATTGCCAACTGCTTCACTAAAGAAGTGAACTCATCAATTATGGTTTCAAGGGCCTTGTTGGAAGAAGAACCTTGGATCTCATTCACACCCCTTGTCTCGACAGAGTTGCTTCTGGTTGTGAACTGCTGGGAGTTTAATGACATATTTTCAATCAATTACTTGGCAGCAGCTGGAGTTTTATCAACGAGTGCTCCCCTCACTAGCAGCATCCAAAATATTTGTCCATCGAAAGCAATCCCTCATAAAAATACTGAATGAGGAGCTGCTCGGAAATATGATGCGGAGGGCAACTGGATACCAACTTCTTGAATCTCTCCCAGTACTCAACCAATGACTCATTGCTCTGTCTAATACCACAAATCTCCTTTCTGATTGATGTAGCTCTGGAGGCAGGGAAGTATCTTTCTAGGAAAACTTTCTTCAGATCATTCCAGGTTGTAACAGAGTTTGGCTCAAGATAGTACAGCCAATTCTTCGTAGCGCCTTCAAGTGAGAATGGGAAGACTCGTAGCTTGATATGGTCTTCAGTTATGCCTTCCGGTCTCAAGGGTGTAGAGCAGACAACCTGGAATTCCTTCAAATGCTTATGTGGATCCTCACCTGCAAGACCACTAAATCTTGGCAACAAGTGTATTAAACCAGATTTAAGTTCAAAAGGAGCAACCACACCAGCATACTCAATACACAACCCATTATAATTAACATCAGGGGCAGCAAGCTGTCTTAATGTTCTTTGATCAGCCATGTTATTAGAAACAGGTGCAGAATTAGAATTACTACTAGTGCTAGCCCGAATTGCTCTACAGCGTGCGTGCAGTGTTCTTTCAATTTCAGGATCAAAATCACACAAGTCAGAACAAGTAGACCTAGTAGCCAGACTAATTCAGCAGAAAAAACAGAAAAACGAAAAAAACGAAAACAACAAACAAGAGTCCCCGGCAACGGCACCAATTTGACACGCTGTCGCGCACGGGTCAAAAAGCGAGTGGTTTGTAAAAAGTGTAGTCAGGATGTGACAACTCGGGTATCGTATCACAAGGACTCTCGTAATGTTATTATCACAGGAAATCAGTTTTAGGGGAGGGAGGGGGGGGGGGGTTGGTTTGAAAATCAATTGAGAAAAACAGAACAGAAACAGAGGAACAAAAAAAAAACGATTATCAAATAAGGCGAAGACGATCAATCTGCTGTTCGGTTTCCCACTATCATTGGTTCATGTAATTCCATGCCCTAAGCGGATTCTAATCCTTCGATTGTAGCATCAATTAACAAGCGAAATCGATGCTACGAGACATATGTTCCTAATTCCCGAATAAAGTAAACGGGGTGAAGCACTCGTGAATTAAGCAAACACGATTGAACGCACGCGAATTAAGCAAACGTGATTGAGTTTAGGAACATAAAATCATCGAAAATAAATCAACACTAATTCGATACAAACTGAATTAAGCAAACAGAGAATAAAGAATAGTATTGAAGGAGAGAAGGAAATTCAATCGGGAATTACAAGACCTCAAGTGTCGGCGGAAGCCGATTACAGCAGATTAATCAAGGGAGATTAGTTCTCCATTACAAATATGACCAAAACTAAAAGTATATGATGTAAACTGTGAAAATTGGATGATTCATCTGTCTGCTGCGCTTCTGATTTATAGAGAGGCTGTGCGTCACGACCGTGATGGCCATCACGGCCAGGCCGTGACCGCTTCTGTCAAGGGCGCCAGTTCAAATTCTTATCCTTCACGGCCGTGACCCTTTCTGACTTTGGGTGCTGATTTGTCACGGCCGTGATCACGGCTAGGCCGTGATCACTTCTGTTCTTCATTGTCTTCCCATCACGCCCGTGATGGGCATCACGGCTAGGTCGTGATCCTCTCTGATCTCTCTGGTCTTCTCATCACGGCCGTGACCATTGTCACGGCTAGGCCGTGATGCTTTCTGACTTTCATGGATAACTTATCACAGCCGTGACCAGTGTCACGACTAGGCCGTGATGGCTTCTGCTCTTAAGTGCTCTTCCCTTCTTGCTCTCCTTATTAGCTTGAAACATGAAATAGCAATAAGTGCTTTATTTGACTCAAAATTGGCTAAATTATCCTAAAACTACTTAAGGGACTCAAAACCTTGCTTGAGGACAATCAAGTCTAATTTGGGAGAAAATGACATACAATTAATACAAAACCACGGTCATACTAGTCATAAAACTAAATGAGCCAGAGGCTGATCAGTGTCCAATTGTCCTCAGCACCAGATTTCGGAGCAGCTGCTTATTCAGTACTTTTATGAGGGATTGCTGCCAATGGATAGAAACATTTTAGATGTTGCTAGCAGGGGAGCACTTGTTGATAAGACTCCAGCTGCTGCCAAGTTATTGATTGAGAACATGTCACTCAACTCCCCAACAGTTCACAACTAGAAACAATTATGTCGAAACAAGGGGTGTGAATGAGATCCATGTTTCTTCTTCCAACAAGGCCCTTGAAACCAGACTTGATGAGCTCACTTATTTAGTGAAACAGTTGGCAGTGGATAAAGCTCAAACAGCAAGGTTGTGTGGTATTTGTACCTCTCCTAAACACCTGACCGATGCATGTCCCATTCTAAAAGATGAGTCGGTCGCTGATTTGCCTCAAGCATATACAGCCAATCTTTACAATCAAGGCAACAATCAGAACAGGTACAACATTCCTGACCTTTCCACTAAAAAGTACCACCCCAACTGGAGAAACCATCCAAACCTTCGGTATGGAAACTCATCCGCACAACAACAACAAATGATGTTACCGCTGACCCCACCACAAAACTCTCCCCAGTGACCACCTCTGCACCTTCCAGACCTTCACTAGAGGATCTTGTCAAGCAAGTGGCTGCAAACAATCTCCAGTTTCAGCAGCGAACGGATTCTAGTATTCATGCTTTGCAGACACAGATTGGACAGCTTGCCACTTCGATGAATGCCATGCAGCAAGCTCAAGGATCGAACCAACTACCTGCACAAACAGTAGTGAATCCTAATGTCCCGAATCCTAATATGAGTGCAATCTCTTTGAGATCCGGGAAGGTTGCAGAACCAACTCCTGAAAAAAATTAAAAAAAAACTGTTGAGGTGACACCTGAACCTTCTGTTGTTGTTGAGACTGAAAAAGAGTATGTGCTACCAATTCCCTTCCCACAAAGAGTACTGAAAAATAAAAAGATTGATGGGGAAGACAAAGAGAGAGAGATTCTGGATGTGTTCAGAAAGGTGGCGGTAAACATTCCGCTTCTTGATGTGATTAAGCAGGTTCCGTAATACGCAAAGTTTTTGAAGGATTTGTGCACACACAAGAGGAGGTTGAAAGGAAATGAGAGAGTCAATTTGGGGTGAAATGTTTCAGCCCTCATTCAACCTAAACCTGCACCTGAAAAGGTTACCGTCTCAGCCCTCAATCAGGTAATGCCACAGAAATGCAAGGATCCGGGAACTTTTGCTATTCCATGTACTATTGGGGATAGTAAATTCGACAATTGCATGTTGGATTTAGGAGCTTCTATTAATGTGATGCCTACTTCTGTTTTCAACAATCTTGATCTTGGTCCTTTGGAGCAAACAGGTCTTACTATTCAGTTGGCAAACAGGACCAATGCTCGCCCCATTGGAGTAGTAGAAGATGTGCTTATTCAAGTCAATGACTTGATTTTCCCTGCTGATTTTTACATTCTGGATATGGCAGGAGAAACTAATTCAAGCAAATCACCAATCATTCTGGGCAGACCGTTCATGAAAAAGGCAAAAACAAAGATTGATGTTGACGATGGAACCATGTCCATGGAATTTGGTGACATTGTTGCAAAATTCAACATTTTCGATGCTATGAAGCATCCCTTGGAAGAGCATTCTGTTTTTCAAATAGAGTTGCTCTCTGAAATTGTTGATGACACTTATTATGATTTGGTTGCAGCTGCTGACTTTCCATCTGTTTCTGGTTTTGATGATATTTACTAATGTGCTGATTGTACTAGCACTGACCTTTGTGCTGTTTGTGCTGAGATTGATGCTGCCTTGCAGGGTGACAATGTAATTGAAGCTGTTTCTTCAGCTGAAATTCTTGACAGCACGACTGCCCCAAACATACCATCTATTGAGCAGCCACCCTCCTTAGAGCTTAATCCACTTCTTGAAAATCTGAAATATGCTTATTTAGAGAGGAATGAAAAACTTCCGGTTATAATTTCCTCTAACCTTGATTCTGATCAAGAAACTAAGCTCTTGGAGGTTTTGAAGAAGCATAAGAAGGCGATTGGGTGGACCTTTGTCGACATACCAGGTATTATCCCATCCAGGTGTATGCATAGGATTCTGTTGGAGGACAAGGCTAAAACGGTTAGGCAGCCCCAAAGGCGGCTTAACCCCTTGATTCTTGATGTTGTGCAGAAGGAGGTAACAAAACTCTTGCATGCAGGTATCATATATCCTATCTCTGACAGTAATTGGGTGAGTCCGGTGCAAGTTGTACCTAAGAAATCTGGACTCACAGTGGTAAAAAATGAAAACAATGAACTTGTTCCCACTAGAGTTCAGAATAGCTGGAGAGTTTGTATTGATTATAGGAGGTTGAACCAGGCTACTAGAAAGGATCACTTTCCTTTGCTGTTCATCGATCAGATGCTTGAACGGCTAGCTGGTAAATCACACTATTGTTTTCTTGATGGTTTTTCAGGTTACTTTCAGATCCACATTGCACCAGAGGATCAAGAAAAGACAACTTTTACGTGCCCTTTCGGCACATTTACTTACAGGAGGATGTCATTTGGTCTTTGCAATGCTCCGGGCACATTCCAGAGATGCATGATTAGTATTTTTACTGAATATATTGAGAATTGCATGGAAGTGTTCATGGATGATTTCACTGTTTATGGTTCCTCATTTGATGCATGCTTGAGTAGTTTGAATCTGGTTTTGGAAAGATGCATTGAAACTGACCTTTTTTGAATTATGAAAAATGTCATTTTATGGTTGAACACGGAATTGTTTTGGGTCATATTATTTCTGAAAAGGGTATTTCAGTAGATCCTGCTAAGATTGAGGTGATTTCTACACTGCCTTACCCATCTTGCGTTCGCGAGATTGGCTCTTTTCTTGGTCATGCAGGTTTTTACAGGCGCTTCATAAAGGATTTTAGCAGGATAGCTCTTCCTCTGTCCAACTTGTTGAAGAATGATGCCATTTTCAACTTTGATGACAACTGCAAAAAGGCGTTTGATTTCTTGAAGAAAGCATTGACCTCTAGCCCAATCATCCAGCCCCCTGACTGGACCCTCCCTTTTGAGATTATGTGTGGTGCCACTAACTATGCCGTGGGGGCGGTCCTTGCACAAAGGGTGGGCAGGGCTGCCCATGTTATTTATTATGCTTCTAGGACTTTAGATTCTGCACAGGCTAATTACACTACCACTGAAAAGGAACTTCTAGCCATTGTTTTTGCTCTTGATAAATTCAGATCGTATTTGCTAGGTTCCAAGGTTGTTGTTTTCACTGACCATGCAGCTTTAAAGTACTTGTTGAAGAAACCAGAAGCAAAACCGATATTGATTCAGTGGATGTTGTTTCTCCAAGAGTTTAGTGTGGAGATTAAGGATAGAAGTGGAGTTGAGAATTTAGTGGCAGATCACTTGAGCAGAATAGAGAGGGATGAAGATCCTTCCCCCATTCAGGATGAATTTCCTGATGAGCAGCTTTTCCAGTTACATGGAGTAACTCCTTGGTTTGCTGATATTGTTAATTATCTTGTTGCTGGTGTTGTGACTCCGGCAAGTGTACCGGGTCGTCGCAAGTAATAAAAATAAACACGGCAAGTAATTACCGAGGTCGAACTCAAGGATTGGGATACCAATTCGACTAATCCGCGGGAAGTCAGATACGTTCGGTCAAGTTACAGAAGAAGGTTGAGAGAGAGAGATTAATATAAGAAATTCAATTACCGAATCTAATGAAATAATTAATTAAAAATCAGAAAACTAAAATGTCCAAGGTCACAAATCCACCTACCCAATATGTAACCCAAGTGATGATGAATTCCTCCCTAAGTTCAATTACAATGTCAACCGGGACCCCCTAAATTCTCCTATATCCACTGTCGTGCTCAATAGGACGTATTCGATGATTGGATTAATCACTTGTTCGGTCTCATAATCCCTAATCTCGAATTCTGTTAAACCTTGTTCCCTATATGGTTGCACTAATCAAATAAATCCACGGTCGTGCTCATTATTCGATTAATGATTCCAATTCAAGTTCTAAAACGCTTCTCGCCGTTTGGCCTCAAACACGTTAACAAGTTAATCACGCACACATATGATCAACACAATCAATTCGGAATTGGAAAACATTTATGATCCCGATTCAAGTTCTAAAACGCGAATCGCCTTTCGGCCTCAAACACGTTTAACTTATTAATCACGCAATACATATGATCAAACATTCAAATCAGAATCGGAAATCATCAATTAAAAAGAGAGGAGAACACATACATCATATGAACACTACACAGCCATGGGTGGCTTCATCGATCCCTCGGACGAGGGGATTAGTTCCTCATGCCCGTGACGACGCACAAACAATCGGCAATAATCTCCATAATAACAAACTAAAAGAAGAAAAGAAAAGAAGACGGAGACGCAGCTCCAAAGACAAGGATTCGCACTACTCTGATCTACACAAGTGGCTAACAACTTGATACCCAATTCTGATCTGATATGGCCTTTAAATAAGGATTCTGTTTCTCGCCAGCTCGCGAGGCGAGCGTATTCTCGCGACGCGAAATTAAGCATTGGCGCGCTTCAAATTTTGTATTTTCGCGAGGCGAGCTTGTATTCGCGGGGCGAGTCTTCAAACCCTAATCTGTCACAACCGTGATATCCATCACGGCTAAGCCGTGATTGCCTCTGTCTTCCATGGTCCTCAAGGACTCGCGAGGCGAGAGTACACTCGCGGGGCGAGTCTTCAATTCTGGGCTGTGACCTTCATCACGGCTAGGCCGTGATGGTCTCTGATTTCCAAGTCTTCATGCTCTCGCGGGGCGAGCTATCTCTCGCGGGGCGAGTCTTCAAACCTCGATTTGTCACAGCCGTGACCTTAATCACGACTATGCCGTGATAGTCTCTGTCTTGCTGGTCTTCAGACTCTCGCGAGGCGAGAGTACACTCGCGGGGCGAGTGTCTCAGAATTTCAATTTCCACTATTTCTTTGCTTTCCTTGACTCCCGGAGCTTCACTTTATTTACCTGAAAACACAAAAGCACCCACAAGCGTAATTCTATCCAAAATAAGCTAAAAACTACACAAAAGACGCAAAACGAGTCAAAATCCAACTCAGGAACGAAACAAGGCAAATTTGGGCGAAAACGAGAGTGAACTCGAATAAATTGGCACATAAACCCTAGTTTATCTAGTCATAAAACTAGATAAGCCAGAGGCTTATCAAAATACCCCAAACTTAAACCTTGCTTGTCCCCAAGCAAGCTTGAAACTCAAAAACGACTCAAGACTTGGCAAGCCTAAAGATCTAATCAATTTCGCACAAATTTCACGCGACTTTACAAAACAGTTTCTCTTCTTTGATTCCCCCCCTTTTTTTCATCAATGTAATCCCCACATTCATCTACCTTAAACAATTGAGAATTTATCATTCATGCCATCTTTACTCTAAGTTGAGGCTCGAAGATACACACAAAGGAAGATCACCTATTTCAAACAATTGCCTTTCTCACAAGGGCATTTAGTATTTCACTCATTCGCTCAAGTTTGTCTAGGCTTTCAACTTTTTCACTCAATTTCACCTATCAAGAGCACTTCCCATGAATTTGATTTTCATCTCAAAAATGGTCCCCACGTAAACATGTATGCAACATCAGAAGGTCTTTTAAAGGTTGTAATGGGGCCTGGCTCAGGGTAGGATAATGAAGGATATTTAGGCTTAAGTCCCTAGGAACTAAGAGAGCATGAGCATTTTGACACTTTTTCCACTCAAGTTCCTTTTTCCATTTTTCATTTGGGCTCGGGTGACTACAACCTTTTCCTTGATATTATTTTTGTTTTGCCCCTTTTCTTTTGGCAATTTTTGTTTTCTTCTTTTCTTTTCTTTTCTTTTTGCCTTGGTTCAACCCTTATTTTCTTTTTCTCATCCCCATATGACACATACCTTGTAGCCACCCCAAACTTAGTTTCTCACAACCATTCTCTTGCTCACTTCCATGCTCTCCTAATCCTAAGATCGGGTTAACATGGTTTTTCAGATTTCGGCTCGTAATTTAGGGTCATCAAGAAACAATAGGTCAATTGGGCTCAATTTGGCTAACTAGGGAACATGCATTAAGGATGGTTCAATTTATGGCCAAGTGGTTATTTCAAAGAAAATTGCCTAAATCATTTGATGCAACACATAAACATGCAAACCATATAGAGATTCAAGCAAATTCGGGAAAGTGCAACCTAACAGTGATTCACACATTCAAAAACAGAGTTGGAGGCTCAAATCCTCACCTGGACATTTTGCAAATTGTTTGACCGAGATACGATTCCTAGTGTGTGCACCCCCTCACCCCAAACTTATCATAAATCAAGTAATCACAATAAAATTCTCAAAGTTCAGTTTTCAATTTTTAAGTGGGGATAAACTTTTCTAATTTCAGAACTTATGGGAAATCATCAATGGTCAAATAATTCATGCAATCTGTGCTCAATTTAATTAGAAACCAACAAGCTTGCCGACACATCATTCATACAACAACTCTTGATCTTCTCAAATTATTCAAGAGTGACAAACAAAAACAAAACAAACACAAAAACAAAAACAAAAAACAAAAATGAGGAAAGGAAAGGGTACCTAGCTTGGGTTGCCTCCCAAGTAGCGCTTGTTTAACGTCCCGAGCCTGACTCAAGTCGCCCCTAAGGGTTAATCCGGACGTAGATCTTGCTTGCCGTTCCATGCCTCAGTCCGTATTCTGTAGGCTCTTGCCCTTTCATAAGCTCTCCTACTGTTTCCGGACAACTCATTTAAGTCCAGCATCCTTCTATAATCAACACGAACTCTCCACTCCGTGATGGTCCTTTTTGGGATCAACTCGTTGTTTGCATTGACCACCACGGTTGCGCCACCTTTCAACCTTGGTGTTTTACCCTTCTTTTTCTTGCCCTTGCTGCTGAGCTCTTCCTTCGCACATTCTTCCCTTGGGAGACTCGGTATGGGTTCCATGTCTCGTAGCCACTCAAGATAGACTTCATCCCCCGAAGGGCCTTTGTCCTCACTGTCTTCCGCATGAGACTCTACCGATACTGTTGCAAGTGAAGGATCATGGTCTTCTCGAGTTGCCTTTACCTTTTCAGTTGGGTCCACCACATCCACTCGATACACAACTGACTTCTCTGCAGGGTGCTTCATTGCTTCAAAGAGATTGAAGACCACCTCATCATCATGCACCCTTAGAGTGAGTTTCCCTTGCCGCACATCTATCAAGGCACCCCCAGTGGCCAAGAAGGGCCTACCCAATATGAGGGGAACCTCGACGTCTTCATCCATATCAAGCACTACAAAGTCCGCCGGAAATATAAGCTTGTCCACCTTCACTAACAAGTCTTCGACCACCCCATAAGGATATTTTATAGAGTGGTCGGCCAGTTGGAGCGACATCCGTGTATCCTTAACTTCTTGGATTCCCAACCTCTTCATCATAGAGAGGGGCATCAAGTTGATGCTTGCCCCTAGATCACATAATGCCTTCCCTACAGTCATCTCCCCAATGGTACATGGTATCGAAAAGGAACCGGGATCCTTCAACTTTGGAGGGAGTTTTCTCTGAAGAATGGCACTACATTCCTCGGTCAAAGCAACCGTTTCCTCGTCCACTAATTTCCGCTTCTTGGTGAGAAGATCCTTCATAAACCGGGCATATGATGGCATCTGTTCCAAGGCTTCCGCAAATGGAATGTTAATCTGAAGTTTTCGGAAGACATCAAGGAACTTATTGAATTGCTTATCCTGTTGGGGCTTCTTCAACCTTTCAGGATACGGTACCTTCATGTAAGGTGGGAGGTCTTGGGGTTCAACCCACTTCTTCTTTCGGAATTCTTCATCTACAAGTTTCAGCCTTCCCCCTTGCTCCGGTTCCTTGTCACTTGCTAACCTCTCTTTTTCAGGTTGCTCTTCTTCAACATGTGGTTGTTTCGGGGCCTTGTCATCCTGAGAACTAGTTGCACCCCTGTTAGGTTCCAACACCCTTCCGCTTCTAGTAGATATGACGTTGCATTGTCCCTTGGGGTTGTTCTCTGTATCACCTGGGAAAGTGCCTGGGAGACGCTCACTAAGTTTCCTTGCGAGCTGGGCCATATGTGTCTCTAGATTGTGAATTGCTGCCCCTGTATGCGTTGCCCACTTGTCAATTTCGCATTTGTGTCGATTGACAATTTCTCCATTGCTGCATTCATCTTCTCAAAAGTTGTGCCTGTAAAGGTTGACAACTTCTCAAAAGCCAGCTCCCACGGTTGTCTTCCACCATCTGTTATTTGCAACTGATTAGGCCCTGGAAGAGCTTGCTGGGTATTGCACTGCTGAATTCCAATGTTCGGCCTTATACCCTGCTGAGGTTGTTGCCAATTCTGCTGAGGAGGTTGTTGACCGGCTAGACCACCATTAGCATTACTCCAAGCGAAACCCGGATGGTCTCTCCTCATGTACCCCCTATTCTGATTCTGATTGTAGTCATTCTGTCTGTTCCTCTGATAGTTATTCTGGGGCACAGTGTCATAAAAGTTGTGGCATGAGTCCACATGTTCCTGAGGGAAGTTGAATGGACAGTTTCGAGTGTCATGATCTCCATTACAATTACCACAACCTGGAGCCATTCCCTCGTGTATCACATTAGCCTTCTTGTTCTCTGACAAAGCCGCCACTTGCATCTTCAACAATCCGTTTTGCTCAAGAATGGCCTCCATTGCCCCAGAACTGATTCCATTTGAGGTTTCCCTTCCACGGTTGTAATCATTATATGACATTTTCTCTAACAATGCCCATCCATCCTCAGCTGATAAATATGAGAAAGAACCGCCAGCTGCGGCATCACAGTTCATCCGATAGCGTCCCTCAACCCATTAAAGAAGTGCTGAACTTTTGAGACGGGGTCAAAGAACGCTGAAGGGCATCTTCTCAATAAGCCATTGTACCTCTCCCAAGCTTCATTATATGTTTCATCCTCTGTCTGCCTGAAAGATGTAACGGCTATTCTTGCTTGTGCCGCTTTCTGAGGAGGAAAATATTTGGTTAGGAACTTCTGTGCCATTTGCTCCCAAGTTCGATCTTTGTTCCTATCCAAATCATCAACCCAATCGCGAGCGACATCCCTAAGAGAAAGAGGGAAAAGCCGCAAGCGAAACTCATCCTGAGAGACTCCCCTGGTCTTCTGCAAGTCACAAGCTTCTAGGAAGCGAGTGATATGTCTATGCGGGTCCTGTTTGCCACTCCCATCAAACTGATTCTCCCGGATCTGGTATGTGACACATGCTTCCACTCTGAAAGAGTCTGTGTTCAGGTTGCCCCTTACAATAGAAGAGTCACAATCTCCCAAGCTTGGTAGATCGTACTCAAAGAGAGGCTTGTAACGAGGAGGAGGAGGAGGATTTTCTTCAGCCATGTCCTCTATTTTAATTGCTTCCAACCTCTTCCTTTCTCTGGCCTCTTTTCTTAATTGCCTCTCGGTCCTGGTGATCTCTGAATCGAATAGCAAGTCCTCTTGTAGAAGGGTACCTCGCATACAAAAACACGGCAATACCAAGTGGAATCAAAGAAGTAGAGAGATAATAACAAAGAAAATAATAAAAATAAAAATAAAATAAGAACAAAAATAACTTAACCAAATAATCAAACTCCCCTAAAATCTGAAAAATTGGTTGTGCCAATCCCGGCAACGGCACCAAAAACTTGTTGTGACTCCGGCAAGTGTACCGGGTCGTCGCAAGTAATAAAAATAAACACGGCAAGTAATTACCGAGGTCGAACTCAAGGATTGGGATACCAATTCGACTAATCCGCGGGAAGTCAGATACGTTCGGTCAAGTTACAGAAGAAGGTTGAGAGAGAGAGATTAATATAAGAAATTCAATTACCGAATCTAATGAAATAATTAATTAAAAATCAGAAAACTAAAATGTCCAAGGTCACAAATCCACCTACCCAATATGTAACCCAAGTGATGATGAATTCCTCCCTAAGTTCAATTACAATGTCAACCGGGACCCCCTAAATTCTCCTATATCCACTGTCGTGCTCAATAGGACGTATTCGATGATTGGATTAATCACTTGTTCGGTCTCATAATCCCTAATCTCGAATTCTGTTAAACCTTGTTCCCTATATGGTTGCACTAATCAAATAAATCCACGGTCGTGCTCATTATTCGATTAATGATTCCAATTCAAGTTCTAAAACGCTTCTCGCCGTTTGGCCTCAAACACGTTAACAAGTTAATCACGCACACATATGATCAACACAATCAATTCGGAATTGGAAAACATTTATGATCCCGATTCAAGTTCTAAAACGCGAATCGCCTTTCGGCCTCAAACACGTTTAACTTATTAATCACGCAATACATATGATCAAACATTCAAATCAGAATCGGAAATCATCAATTAAAAAGAGAGGAGAACACATACATCATATGAACACTACACAGCCATGGGTGGCTTCATCGATCCCTCGGACGAGGGGATTAGTTCCTCATGCCCGTGACGACGCACAAACAATCGGCAATAATCTCCATAATAACAAACTAAAAGAAGAAAAAGAAAAGAAGACGGAGACGCAGCTCCAAAGACAAGGATTCGCACTACTCGATCTACACAAGTGGCTAACAACTTGATACCCAATTCGATCGATATGGCCTTTAAATAAGGATTCTGTTTCTCGCCAGCTCGCGGGGCGAGCGTATTCTCGCGACGCGAAATTAAGCATTGGCGCGCTTCAAATTTTGTATTTTCGCGAGGCGAGCTTGTATTCGCGGGGCGAGTCTTCAAACCCTAATCTGTCACAACCGTGATATCCATCACGGCTAAGCCGTGATTGCCTCTGTCTTCCATGGTCCTCAAGGACTCGCGAGGCGAGAGTACACTCGCGGGGCGAGTCTTCAATTCTGGGCTGTGACCTTCATCACGGCTAGGCCGTGATGGTCTCTGATTTCCAAGTCTTCATGCTCTCGCGGGGCGAGCTATCTCTCGCGGGGCGAGTCTTCAAACCTCGATTTGTCACAGCCGTGACCTTAATCACGACTATGCCGTGATAGTCTCTGTCTTGCTGGTCTTCAGACTCTCGCGAGGCGAGAGTACACTCGCGGGGCGAGTGTCTCAGAATTTCAATTTCCACTATTTCTTTGCTTTCCTTGACTCCCGGAGCTTCACTTTATTTACCTGAAAACACAAAAGCACCCACAAGCGTAATTCTATCCAAAATAAGCTAAAAACTACACAAAAGACGCAAAACGAGTCAAAATCCAACTCAGGAACGAAACAAGGCAAATTTGGGCGAAAACGAGAGTGAACTCGAATAAATTGGCACATAAACCCTAGTTTATCTAGTCATAAAACTAGATAAGCCAGAGGCTTATCAGCAGCTTGAAGAGCTTAGGTTGGAAGCCTATGAAAGCTCTCGAACTTATAAGGAGAAAACTAAGCACTTCCATGATAAGATGATTTCTAGGAAGGAATTCTCTGTGGGCCAACAGGTTTTATTGTTTAACTCCCGCCTAAAAGTGATGACTGGGAAACTTCGGTCCAAGTGGATTGGCCCATTTATTGTTACTGATGTTTTCCCTCATGGTGCGGTAGAAATAAAGAGTGCAGGTAGCAACAAGGCTTTTAAGGTTAATGGGCAGCGCTTGAAGCTATTCCATGAGAGCTCGGTGCCTGAAGATGCAACCGTAGAAGAGCTTTCCTTGGAAGCGCCCACCTACACTACAACTTGATCAGGGAGCACCTTCTCCTTTCCCTCACTCTTATTTTATATTTACGTTCTTTCATTGAGGACAATGTATGTCTTAAGTGTGGGGGAGGGAACCAATTCCTTTGTTTTTGTTTTGTTTTCCTTGTTTGTGTTGCTTTGTGTCGTATGTGGGTGAGTCTTGTGTCAGTGAGCTTAATGGATTCTAATTAAATCTAGCATAGATTGACTGCATGATATTTGTTGATTGTTGATGATTTCCCCCCTAGGTTTTGAAAATCGAAAATTTGATCCCCATGTGAAAAATTGAAAATTGAACTTTAAGGAATTTCATTGTGATTGCTTGATTTATGACAAGTTTGGGGGTGAAGGGATGCACACACTAGGGTTGTATCTCGGTCAAACAATTTGCGAAAAATGTCCAGGTGAGGAATTTGAGCCTCCAACATTGTTTTCAATTGTGTGAATCACTTTTAAGTTGCACTTTCCCGGATTTGCTTGAATCTCTTCATGGTTTGCATGTTTATGTGCTGCATCAAATGATTTAGGCAATTTTCTTTGAAATAACTACTTGGCCTAAAAAGAACCATCCCTAATGCATGTTCCCTAGTTAGCCACATTGAGCCTAATAAGCCTATTGTTTCTTGATGACCTCATGTTATAAGCCAAAAATCTGGAAAAACCATGTTAACCCGATCTTAGGATTAGGAGAGCATGGAATCTTAGCAAGAGAAGGGTCGTAAGAAATCAAGTTTGGGGTGGCTACAAGGATATGATGTGTTGTTTGGGGTTGAGAAAAAGAAAAAAAAATAGAGGTTGGAGCCAAAGGCAAAAAGAAAAAAGAAGAAAAGTACAAAAATGTCGAAAATGGTATTAAAAGAAAGAGGCTGTAGTCTCCCAAAGCATCAAAAAAAAATGGAAAAAGGAATTAGAGCAAAAATCAAAGTGTAAACAGTTTCATGCTCTCTTAATTCATAGGGATGTAAAGCCTAGTACCTTTGAATATCCTACCTTTAGCCAGGCCCCATTACAACCTTCAAAAGACCTTTTGATGTTGCATGCATGTTCTCGTGGGAACTATTTTGAGATGAAAATCAAATTCATGGGAAGTTCTCTTGAAATGTGATATTGAGTGAAAAATTGATAGCCTAGACAAATTGAGCGAATGAGTGAAATATTAAATGCCCTTGTAAGGAAGGTGATTGTTTGAAATTGGTAATCTCCATTTTGTGTGTAACTTGGATCCTCAACTCAGATTACTGATTGCATGAATGATGGAATTCTCAATGGTTTAAAGTAAATGAATGTGGGGGGTTACATTGTTGCAAAGGGGGGAACATTGAAGAAAAATTGTTTTGTTAAAATTGCATGAAATTTGTGCGAAATTGATTGAATCCTTTAAGGTTGCCAAGTTTGAGTCCTTTTGAGTTTTAGTTTGCTTGGGGACAAGCAAAGTTTAAGTTTGGGGTATTTTGATCAGCCTCTGGCTCATCTAGTTTTATAACTAGTAAGACCATGGTTTATAACGAGTTTAATCTCGTTTTCACCCAAATTTGGATTTAATTGTCCTCAAGCAACATTTTGAGTCTCTTAAGTAGTTTTAGGGTATTTTAGTCGATTTTGAGTCAAATAAAGCATTTACTGCTATTTCATATTTTCAGGTTAATAAGAAGAGCAAAAAAGGAAGGACACTTGAAGCAAAAGCCATCACGGCCGTGATGAGCTACCCATGAAAGTCAAAAAGCATCACGGCACAGCCGTGATACCCATCACGGGCGTGATGAGAAGTCCTTGAAGACCAGAAAGCATCACGGCCCAGTCGTGATACCCATCACGGGCGTGATGAGAAGACCCTGAAAGTCAGAATTGATCACGGCCTAGCCGTGATGGAGGTCACGGCCGTGACAGATCAGCACCCATGGACAGAAGCGATCACGGCCCATCACGGCCGTGACAGACCAGAATTTGAATGCGCGCCCTTGGCAGAATTGGTCACGGCCTGGCCGTAATGGCCATCACGGTCGTGACGCGCACCTGATCTATAAAGGGCATCAGGGCAGACAGAAACAGAACAGTTTTTTAACTATTTTACAAATCGTTTCTAGGTTTTTTTTATCATGTTTGTGATGGAGAACTAATCACCAGGTATTAATCTGCTGTAATCGGTTTCCGCCGACACTTGAGGTTCTATAATTCCCAATCAATTTGCTTCTCCCTTTCAATATTATGCTATATGTCTTGTTTGCTTAATTCAAGTTATATAGAATAAGTATTGATTAATTTCGATGACTATATGTTCCTATACCTTGATCGCATTTGCTTAATTCGCGTGTGTTTGATCGTGTTTGCTTAATTCACGAGAGCTTCAATCCGTTTGCTTAATTCGGAAATTAGGAACATATATCTCGTAGTGTCAATTGCGCTTGTTTAATTGCTGCTACAATCGAAAAGGGATTAGAATCCGCTTAGGGCATGGAAATTATATGAATCAATGATAGTTGGGAAACCGAAAACAGTAAATTAATCGTTTTAGCTTATTGATAATCACTTAATTGCACTGTTTTCTTAATTGAATCCTCAAACTCAACCCCCCCTCCCCCCAATTGATTTATAGGTTGATAACAATCAAAGAGTCCTTGAGATACGATACTCGAGTTGTCGTGCCCTAATTACAGTTTTTTTCCAATCACTCGCTTTTGACCCGTGTGCGACAGCGGATCAATAACCGTGTCAATCTCTCTTCCCTTAAACTCTTTAATTTCCTTAGTTTTCTTACGTCTATCAAGTGGTGTGCTTGCAAAAGTCACCCGTCCATCCTGTATTCTTCCACTCGTCCAAATCTAGCCTTTTTGTTTCCGAAAAGATTTCAACTTTGCTTAAAGTTTGATAAACACAATTCAACCCCCTTTCTTGTGTTTATAGTTGTCTATTTCACAATGGTGGCTTCGAAATCCATGAGTAACTTCGTGAGCCAAGTAACTTCACTGGCTGCTAAGGCAAGGGCCCTATATTCTACTTCTGCCGAGGACTTAGAAACCACATGTTGTTTCTTGGATTTCCAAGATACTAGAGAGTCGCCAAGGAACACACAAACTCCTGTAGTTGATCTCCTTGAGTCAGGGCAGCTACCCCAATCAGCGTCAGCATAAGCTTTGAGGGTGATTTGGGAGGAAGAGGAAAAGAGAATGCCTTGTCCAGGAGTGGCCTTGAGGTACCTCGGGAGATGATGCACAGCATCTAGGTGTGTGGTGCTTGGGGCAGACATGTACTGACTAAGTTTATTCACTGCAAAACTAATGTCAGGTCTTGAAATTGTCAAGTACAATAGCCTGCCAATCAGTCTTTGATATTGAGAGAAATTAGGCAAAGGGCCTCCATCTGATGCACTGAGTTTTAAATTTGCATCCATTGGGGAAGTTGCAGGTTTAGAATCCAGGAATCCAGTGTCATCTAATAGTGAAAGAATGTACTTCCTTTGTGAAAGAAAAATGCCTTTGGAAGATCGTGCAATTTCCAAACCGAGGAAGTATTTCAAGTTGCCAAGGATTTTCAGTTTGAACAATGACTGAAGTTTGGATTGAACTTGATGAATGCTTGATTGAGAAGGGCCTGCTATGATGATATCATCAACATAGACTAGAAGAGCAACAAAACCTAAACCAGAACCCATAGTGAAAAGGGAGTAATCACTGCGAGACTGCTTGAAACCAGCTTGTACTAAAGCTGTGGAGAATTTGGTGAACCACTGTCTAGATGCTTGTTTGAGTCCATAGATGGACTTGTTCAATTTGCATACTAGGTTCTCCCCCTGAAACTTATAGCTAAGAGGAAGGGTCATGTATACTTCCTCAAATAGGTCTCCATTGAGGAACGCATTATTCACATCCATTTGCAAGAATTTCCACCCTTTGATAGCTGCCAAAGATAAAAGGACCCTGACTGTTGTGAGTTTGGCCATGGGTGATGAAAAGGTGTCATTGAAGTCAATTCCTGCTTGTTGTGTGTAGTCTTTGGCTACTAATCTGGCTTTGAGCCTATCTATGCTGCCATCTGCCTTGGTTTTTACTCTGTAGATCCATCTACAACCAATGGTGTGCTTTCCTGGAGGAAGAGGAACTACAGTCCACGAGTTGTTTGACTCCATGGCTTGCAGCTCTTCATTCATGGCTTGCTGCCATTCTGGGAATTTAGCAGCTTGGTGGTAAAAGGAGGGTTCATAAAAGGCAGAGATTTGGTTGATGTACTCTTTATAAGAGGGTGATAGTCTATGATAAGAAATGTGATTTGCTAAAGGGCATTGTGTAGTGGAATTACATTGGTAATGTTCAAGGTATGTGGGTGGTCTAGATGATCTTGTTGACCTTCTAATGGGAATTGTATTTGGTGCAGGATTTAGGTTCGGTGCAGGGATTGCAGGGAGTTGATTTGGTGCAGGGTTTTGGGTGGGCAGATTTGGTGCAGGAGGTTGGTTTGGATAAGTATCTGGTATTGGTTTGGGACAAACTATGTTAGGGAAAAGGTCAAGTATAGGTAAGGTTGGAGAAATGGTATGGAAAGGGAATATGTGTTCTTGGAAATATACATCTCTGGATATAAAAAAAGGTATGTGTGTGTAGGTTGTACAACTTGTAACCTTTATACCCTAATGGATAACCAACAAAAACAGTAGGTATGGCTCTTGCAGTGAATTTATCTCTCTTTGATGGCAAGGTGGATGCAAATGCTAGACATCCAAAGACTTTGAAGTCTTTTATGTTTGGAAGCTTCCCAAACATCAACTCGAAAGGGGATTTATGCTTCAAATTCGGTGCAGGGATTCTGTTTATCAGAAAGGTAGCAGCATTCAAACACTCTCCCCAAAAGGCTATAGGAACTCTAGACTGAAAATAGAGTGATCGGGCCACATTAAGCAAGTGTTGATGCTTTCTTTCAACAACTGAATTCTGTTGAGGTCTTTCCACACAGCTGAATTGGTGCAACGTGCCTTTTGATTGCAAGAAGTCTGTTAAAGCTAGTTCTTTGGCTTTATCAGATCGTACTTGTTTAATGGTGGTCTTGAACTGAGTTTCTACCATGGCAAAGAACTGCTTAATCAGTTTAGGAGCTTCTGATTTATGCTGCATAAGGTAGGTCCAGGTGAACCTGCTATGATCATCAACAATGGTAAAAAAAAAAAACTTTTGGCATCATGTGTATTAGTGTGATAGAGACCCCAGGCATCACAGTGAACAAGATCAAATATTGAATCTGAAAATTGGTTGTGTGACACAAAAGGAAGTCTTCTTTGTTTAGCTAATGGATAGATATTACAGTCATGTACAAATTCAGAATTGTGTAAAGACAATTGACATTTATCATTGACTAATTGTAGAGTTTTATTAGACAAGTGTCCTAATCTAGCATGCCATGTGGCAGCTGAAACTTTATTTGCTAAGGGAACTATAGGTGTACAAAGTGTGGTGTTTATTGACAGAGGCACAGAAGCTGTAATGCTGATGGGGTCAGACTTAAAGACATAGAGTCCTTGGAGCAAGTCACCCTTCCCAATCATCATTGAGCTGCTGTTGTCCTGAAAAGAAAATGAATCAGCTAGGAATTTTATAGATATATTACTAACTGAAAGAAGTGCACTAAATGAAATGAGGTTAATATGAAAACTAGCGATGTAAAGGACATTGTCAAGAGTAATCTTGCTATTTAAGATAACAGTTCCAACCGAATGTACAGGTATAGAAGAGTTATCGGGCAATGTAACAAATGAATTATGCACTGGAATGTGATGACTAAAGAAGTGCAAACAACATGCTATGTGACAGGTGGCTCCGGAATCTAAAATCCAAGAAGTTTTAGAATCATAACTAGGATGAGTTCTAGAAGAGGAAGCAGACAAGACCAAACCTGAGGACTCTGGGATAACAGCACCAGGTGTTTGTGTGTGTGATGACAAAAGAGAGATCAACCATTGGCACTGATCAGAGGAAAGAGGCACTGATGATTGTGTAGTTGGCTGAGTCATGACTTGATTGACCACGACTTGAGCAAGATTCTTGGATCTGTTCTTGTTGTATCCTGGAGGATATCCATGGATTTTGTAGCATCGATCCATTGTATGACCAATGAGGCCACAGTGAGTGCAAGTAGGTCTCTCCTTCTTTCCATTACCAGAAGCTTTGGAATTGTTGGATTGTTGCTTGACAGCAAAAGCAACTTGAGATTCATTTGAGGTTACAGCAGTAACAGATCGATGTTGTTCATCTTGGAGAACAAGTGCAAAAACTCTTTCAATTGAGGGAAACTGATCCATGGCAAGAATCTGACCTCTAACATTTGGAAAATGTTCATTGAGTCCCATCAAGAATGTGAGGACTTCTTGATGTTGAATAAACTCCAAGGTCTCTTGAGCTCCCCCCCACACACAGTTACAAACAGGTCTGAAATTAGAAATTTCTTCCCAAATTGTCTTGTGTTTGGTGAAATATCCATGAACAGGAAGATCACCTTGTGAAACATTGATGAGTTCTTTCAGTAACTTGTAGATCTTAGGTCCATTTTGTTGAGTAAAACGGTTTCGAAGGTTGGTCCAAATCGCTGCAGCTGAAGGACAATAGAGGAGAGTTGCAACCATGTCCTTTGAGACTGAGTTGAGAATCCATGAACTTACAATGCTATTGTTGCGAATCCAACAAGCAAGAAGATGTGGATCTTGACCATCAAGTCTAGGCAAAGAACCATCAATGAACATGAATTTGTTCTTCGCATTGAGAGCCATAATCATGGATCTGCTCCAAGAGTTGTGATTGTTAACCGTGAGGGGTTGAGACACCAGCATCATGCCTGGGTTATCAAAAGGATGAATGAAATAAGGATTCCAAGGATCATCATGGTTTGGATTCGCCATGAGAGAAACAGAAACAAGGTGAAAGAAGAAAGGGAAACTGAGCAAGAACTTGAACACAGTGAAGGTGTGTCAATGGAGCAGTCTTGCAGAGAAGAAAGAAGATGCGGAAGTGTACTTTACAACTGATACCATATTACAATATTGTATAATCAGAGAAGAGAAAGGAGAGAAAATCATTCTCATTGGAATAATATTGAAATGTACACAACTGGCCAATATATGGCTCAGCTGGAAATAAACTTTCTCATTACAACAGTTATAACTAACTGATAACTAATTTAGCTAAGTGACATTAATCGAATCTAACTGAAATTAAATGATAATTACAAATTGTGAAATAAAGAAATAAGTTTTATAATTTATAGAGAGAATAGAAAAGATGATATAAAAAATGTTAAGAGGTAGAAGATGCATGAGATGAGAGTGAAAGCAGCGGCAATTGGTTGGGGGTGTTGGGTATTATTATCCATAATCTTGTCATTTTCACTCACTCAATCAATTGCACATCTGGCGCGCAGAAAAAACGACCGCGTTTGGTTTCGCTGTATACCGAGTTCTGTTGTTGTTCCCTCTCGCTCGCAGATCACATCAGAATCAGAGAAAGAAAAGAAAGAGAGGAAAGAAAGATAATTTCATTCATTCATATCCATATTCATATTCATATTCCTTTCTTTCCTCTCTTTCCCTCATTCATTCATTCATTCTATAATTAATGACTATGGTTGCCTTGTACGTTTCTCATTCTCTTATTCCACAATGAAGCCCATCAACATCATTCTCCATCGCCATGCGTTGGTTTCCAACCCTTATCTTCTCCCCTTCTTCTCATGCTGCCTCTTCTTCTGCCCCGTCCCCCGACCACCGGAAGAAATCCTCCGACTCCACCACAGCCACCCGCGGTTCCTGGCTTTTCGGGACTGCCAAGAAGTCGAGGCGGTCGGCGAAGCTTCGACAAGTGGGGGATCAGTCACTTCCTACGTGGCACGATTCCGAAGACGACGCCGTTGCACCTCGCCCTCTTTTCCTCACCCCTTCTCCCAGCACCGCTTCTCGTTCTGACCGTTGCTACATTCGCTCCAATACCTCCTCTTCCTCATCCTCCTCCTCCATTGCGCCACAGCCGCTGCCCCTGCCGGACTTGGCCTCCGCCGCCCTGCTCCGCCAGAGAGTCGATGGTGGTGACTGTCGTTTGCCCTCGCCCAGAGATGCACCTGGTTCCACCTCCTCCCTCTCCAGAGGTGTAGAGGATCGCGATAGAGCTAATGGCACCGTCACCGTTGACGGTGCCACCACTCGCTTTAGGATGCGCAGGTATTTTATTTATAAATATATTTTCTGTGAAATGGGTTTTTGTGATAAAGTGAGACATTCCCATTACTCATTTGGTGCCTTGGTAACTTGCTTTCGTTCCCTCCATAAATTGCACACATCACACTTGTTACTTCATCTCTATATTCCTTCTTAATGAAATGGTCAATTATTCCATTTTCTAACAATTGTCAGGATGACATTCACAACCTTAAATGTTCATGCACCTGAAAGACACTTCATTTTAATTTACTTAAACTATATATGGTGCTTTGCTGTGCATATTCTGACCTCTTGAGTTTGTTAATGTTTTGTCTGTATAGTGTTTTTGCTAGCCGAGATACAAAAAGGAATATAGAGCACGTGGAAATTACAAGGTCACCTGGGATGGTGCATCAAGACACCAGTGGTTCAGCAAGCAGGCGAACAGATAAAAACTTCTGGATTAGCGTCCCAGCTAGGAGTGTTCCTGGTAGTACTTTTGCCAGTCCCTCAATCAGCCCACAGACAATGAGAAACGATGATTTTGTGCCATATTATTATGTGACACCAAAAGGAAATCAAATCTGGTCTGCACCAGAGATGGCCACATCTGAAATACTAGCAGGGTTGCCACCTCCTGCATTCTTTGATTTATCTGCATTAGGCACTCATAATAATACTTCTCCTCATCAAAGTCCACGGGGTACAAGTCCGCACCAACAACACCCCAGAAGCCCAACAACTAGGCCTTCTTCACCCATACCCAGGTTATCACTCGACACCTCAACAGCACGCCGTGAAAGTATTGCTCCTCTAAGTGTTCACCCCTTACCCTTGCCTCCTTGGGCTGGCCCTGCCTTACCTTCACCATCTGCCACCTTTTCCCAACCTGGGGCTAAGACAGAACCCTTGTCAATGAAATCCCAATGGCAAAAAGGGAAACTTATTGGGCGCGGTACTTTTGGAAGTGTTTATGTTGCCACCAATAGGTATTGTATACAATAATGGGAACACCCCTTATATGCACACATCAAATTTTCTACATATTGTTTATGTTGCATTAGTACTTTATGCTCTTTCCTTCTTTCTCTCTTGTAAACTCTGAATATGTTTTCTGTTCCTAACAGAGAAACTGGAGCATTGTGTGCAATGAAGGAAGCAGAAATATTTTCTGATGATCCAAAATCTGCAGAGTGTATAAAGCAGTTAGAGCAGGTTGTCCGTCCCTTGTTTGTTATTACTGTTTATTTATCAACTATATAGAAAAGTATGACGTGAATAAAATGCATTATATGCCATTTTTTACTGTTCAACGTGTTGTTGTTGGACACTTTAATTGTTATCAGAAGTATGTACTCTAGTATAGTAGTCAATGTAGGATTTCATAGAAACAATAGTTTTCATTGCAAGCCTGGATGAGAATAATGCATAGGTCATTGCTTTGGATTCTTATATACGTAATTGCTGGGAGCAGAAATGAGGTGTGATTAAGATTATCTTATAATTTTCTACTTGGCATATTTGCTGTCTGAAATGTTTATAGTCATCCAAAATATTTTCCTTGTTATCCACTTTTATTCTTGTTACTAACTTTTACCTTTTCTTTTTTCCAGGAAATTAAAGTCCTAAGCCATCTGAAACATCCTAACATTGTGCAGTATTATGGTAGTGAAATAGTAAGCAATCTAATTCATGACAAGTTTCCAAGCTTAATTATTATTTGAAGATTTGCTACAAAACCTTCTAATATCTCATTATCTCTGGTTATGTGCTTTCAGGTTGAAGACAAGTTTTATATTTGTTTGGAATATGTCCATCCCGGTTCAATAAATAAATACGTCCGTGACCATTGTGGTGCGATAACAGAATCCGTTGTTCGGAATTTCACTCGCCATATTCTTTCAGGGTTGTCTTACTTGCATAGCAAAAAAACAATTCATAGGTAAGGTCACATGCTTGATATGCTGCATAGAGTGAGCCTCGTATTCATCTAGTATTAAGAAACCTCTACCAGATTTTCTGTAAACATTATAGTGGAAAATGTTTTCTTTTTTGGAAATTAGTTTTTCGTAATCGAAAATGATGGGGGTTATTGATAATTCGAAAAAAGTATTTTATTGAATAATGAAGTTATTACTCAACTTTTCACATTTTTTAGGGATGAGATCAATTTAGAAGTATCTTTTGTATTCAGTTTGGATTTGGACCGTCTGGTGACTTTTTTTTTTGTAACTTTTCTTGTATGCGTATAGGGACATCAAGGGGGCCAACTTGCTTGTTGATTCTGCTGGAGTTGTTAAGCTTGCAGATTTTGGGATGGCGAAGCATGTGAGTTGAAAAATCCCCCTATCTTTGATATAGCTTTGAAGGTCTCAGTTCTTGTCGCTGGAGAGAATGATTATCTCATTGTGCAGATACTTTCGGTTTCTAATTGTTATCACGATTACCTTTGTACTGTTGAAAGATTCCTGAAGAAGGAATTTGCATTAGAAATGCAGGAATTAAATTAAAAAGGTCAAGTTTTTCGGTTTAAAATTTCCTTTCTCTTTGTTGAAATCAACAATTTTGTCACCCATTAAAGCAGATTCAGTTGTTGTCGTCTAAAGTCTAAACAAACTTTTTGCAGAATATTGGGTACATCTATTATCTTTTATGCTTGCTTATAGATTTGTAAACTGTTGAAAAGAAGTGCTTGGTCTTTAATTTTTGTCTGTTTGTTTGAATTTTTCATGACACAGAATTATTGTTCCTATTGAATCTTACTTGTTGGTTTTCATCGCCACCATTGGTGCTAGTAGTTATTTTGTAGCCATTCTAAGACTCTTGGGATCTCTATGTCCACAGCTTACTGGACATTCAGCTGATCTTTCTTTGAAGGGAAGTCCATACTGGATGGCCCCTGAGGTATATTCTTACTCTACATTACTCTGTCATGTCTCGCGCGTTCTTTACTGTTACTTACACTTGTTTCCCATACAGCTTATGCAAGCAGTGATGGAAAAAGATAACAGCTCTGATCTAGCTTTTGCTATTGATATTTGGAGTTTGGGTTGTACAATTATTGAAATGTTCACGGGGAAGCCTCCTTGGAGCGAATACGAAGGAGTAAGGAGCTGCAGAAATTTTCTTGTCTTTTTTCAATTTGTTATTCTCAGGTCACTCTAGTACCATATAGCATGATTAAAGTTCTCATTGATAATAGAACCCCAATAGTTGTAAAAAAAAAATTATATGGTTTGGTAACAATGACAACTTCATATTTAGGCATGGTTTTATATTTGCTTATATGAGATGCTAACGGAGGGTAGTGTATCTAGTTTTTACTTGTTCCGGTAAACTTTAACAATCCCTTGAAGCCTGTTTATGCAAAGCTTGCGGATTCAGCAGAGATGTTGTATGTATACATGGTCCTCCATTTGTTAATTTGGCAAAATTTCTCATCTAATTATGCAGGCCGCAGCTATGTTTAAGGTTATGAGTGATACCCCTCCTATACCTGAAACATTGTCACCAGATGGTAAAGATTTCCTGAGGCTATGCTTTAAAAGAAATCCAGCAGAGCGCCCAACTGCTTCAATGTTACTAGATCATCGATTTTTGAAGAACTCAAACCAGCCAGATGTTTCATCTTCCACCCAGCTGTATAATGGAACAACCTTGATGGTAAATACAAATCTTGTGTCTATTTTACATTTGCCAAACCAATAACCATGTTGTTTGTTTGTTATTAACTTTGTTTTATCTTTACAGGATAAACCCCAGCCCCATAGTCCCAGAGGGTTAT
Source organism: Sophora flavescens (assembly GCA_030762895.1). Lineage (NCBI taxonomy): Eukaryota > Viridiplantae > Streptophyta > Magnoliopsida > Fabales > Fabaceae > Sophora > Sophora flavescens. The sequence goes on along the minus strand of CM061064.1, from coordinate 27,775,818 downwards.
CTGAAAATAAACCTGATCAGATGCACAGATTGCAAAAGGGAAATTAGCCTGAGGGGTGAGGATTTTTCATTACTTCCATAGATATCTTGGATTTTGTTAGCATTGCATGACGTTTTGCTTGATATCCTTATGAATTATTCTTTTTCTATGCATAGATTGGCCACATATCTAACAACACAACTTCTACATAACAGTGGCGTCAAATACCCATCTCGCTCTAATCTCAACTCGCCTTGCACACTCGATCCAAATTTGTGATTATCTCTAGCTGTGTCAAACATGGCACTTGAAAAAAATTGGTATTTTCAAATGACTGCGCTGAGGGAAGTTCTCACTCATTATGCCCATGACTTAGTTTGCACGGACATCGTTTTAGGCGACTTGTTCTGAAAGTAACGAGCATCTTCAATATGGAGTTTACTGAATCTGCATGAGAACTTAGAAACAGATTTTGTATAATAATATTATTATTATTATTATACTTAGAGCACTCTAGCAGCGACACAAGTTCTGTAAAAAATAAACTAATGTCAACAGCAAAATCTTTTTTTTTATTAGGTGGGATCATTTCTGTAATTAAATGAGACATTCTATTATGTCAAAAATTCTGTAAAAAAAAATATAAATAAAGGTAAAAAACTAAAAGGAACATTTTTATTTTCTAGCACCATCTATGTTTAGGATGAAATTCAAAATTGAGTATGTGTAGATAACATGCATCTTGCTCGCCCGATCGGTTTACTGCGGATTCGATTCTGATTTGTTGGCCGCCATGTGTTAGCAGTGTCAGTGTCAATGCCGATTAACTCGAGTTGTGATGTACTTGTAATAAGTAATAGGCTGTTTCAAAAGTTTTAGTTTTGGAACCAAAAGGATTGCCACTTGAACGGGTGTGTTTGGTATTGGAGAAAATGATAGCAGAGAAAAAAAGAAGAAAATATGATTTTCTCTTGTTTGGTAAGCAAGATAAATAGGAAAGAGAGAAGAAATTGGATGGAACCCACCCAAAATTTATTCTCTCCAAAGATAAGAAGAAAATAAAGAAGAAGAGAGATCGATAAGTTAAATTACTCATATACCTTTAAATTAATCAATTATTTAATTACCTAGATCAATAATTTGATTAAATAGAAACTAATAAATTAATTATATTAAACTAATAAATTTTAGTAGTTAAAATAACTTAAATAAATTAAATTAATTTAAATTATTTAATTTTAAAAAATAACTTAATGAAATTAAAATATTTGTATATATTTTTTAGTTAAGGGTATTTTTGGTTTTTTCAAAATAACTACATTTCTCTCTTCTTACTTTCTATTCAACCAAATAATGGGGAGAGACAATATACTTATTTCTCCTCTATTTCTCTGTTAGTTCTCTTACACCAAACAAGACATTAAATCTACTATCTCTCACCTTTTTCTCTCTTCTTATATTCTTTCTCACATCTTCCTCTTTTTTCTTTTTCTTCTCTCAACCAAACAAAGTAGTACCCATTTGATGGAAGAATAAATTGTTGATGCTTTAGAAGTAAGTGTCATTGCTTCCCCATCATCTCCCTCACTCTAGTCAAGAACGCATAGATCAATAGACCATGCTTGTAGTGTTAAGATCTGTTATTTCTGTTAGTTTTTTTTCTGTTTAGAATTCTGTTATTTCTGTTAGTTTTCTTTCCTTTTCTGTTGTTCAGTTGTAGTTGCTAGGCTATATATATTCTCTCTCTGTAAATTATGGCTAAGTTCTTGATAATGAACAAAATGAGCACGATGCTCTTTCTCTTAAGAACTCAACTCGTTTAACATGGTATCAGTTGAATCATTTCTCCTCTCGTTGTGCTCAACAATCGATCATTTTTCTGCATTCTCTGCTGCAATCTTTGTTGCAAGCTACTGATCTTGAATCAATTTCTTTGCAACATCTGTTGCTTCCTTTCCTCAATTCTTCAATTCTTCAAGACTCCTGTTCGATCTTGAATCAATTTTTCTGCTACATCTGTTACTGAGTTTTCTCTCTTCCTCAATTCTTTAAGTTGATTGCTCGATTCAACATGGCTGAAAATACTGACCTCGTTGCAAACAATGCTGCTATCAACAATGCAGCCCTCACCAATCTATTGAATCCCTACTATACTAATCCAAATGAGAATCCTGGAGTAGCGATTGTTTCTCAGGTGCTCAATGGTGGAAACTACCACTCATGGTCGCGTGCTATGCTTCTTGCTTTGAAGACCAAGAAAAAGGTCAAATTTGTAGATGGTTCTTTACCTCGTCCTGCTCTTGATGATCCCAATTTCACTCTATGGGATCATTGCAATACCTTGGTGGTTTCATGACTTCATCACTCCCTTGATCCAGAAGTCTTGCAGACCATCATGTGGATGGAAAATGCTTCGGATATTTGGAATACTCTCAAGAAACGTTACTATCAAGGGGATATTTTTCGAATCAGTGACTTGCAAGAAGAGATTTATCTGCTCAAACAAGGTGATGCCACTATTACCAATTACTTTACAAAATTGAAAGGATTAATCCAAGAATTGGACAACTTTCGCCCTATTCCTTCATGTACATGTGCTGTAGTCTGTTCTTGTCAACTCATTCCCATTGTTAAGAGTTATAGGGAAGGTGACTATGTGATTAGGTTCTTAAGAGGCCTCAATGAACAATATTCCACTGTTAGGTCCAATATAATGATGATGGACCCTCTTCCTGATTTAGACAAAGTTTTTTCAATTCTCATTCAACAAGAAAGGCAGCTAGTTCTTCAATTTGATGATTCTCGAGTTTTAGCTCAATTGGATACCAACACTGGTACTTCTGGCAGAGGTAGAGGTCGTGGAGGCCAATCCTCTGGTGGTCGAGGCAGAGGCAGAAGCACCAAAATCTGCTCCTATTGTAACAGATCAGGTCATATGGTTGATACCTGCTACAAAAAGCATGGTTATCCTCCTCACTTGCAAAGAAGAGGCACCATCAACCAATATTCCATGGATGATCACGAAATTGAAGATGATCTTCAATCTCTTGGCCAGAAAGAATTACCAGCAGATGCTACATCAGTAGCTTTCACACCAGAACAGCATAAGGCCCTCCTTTCTCTGTTGCAGCAAACCCCTCAAGTTTCCTCTTCCCACACCACTAATCAATTGGTTAGTTCTTATAAGGATGGCAACTCAGGTATAATATGTGCTACTTTTCCTGCTTATAGTTCCAAAGTAAACTCTTGGGTTCTTGATAGTGGAGCTACTGATCATGTGTGTTTTTCCAAAACAAACTTTCAATGCCTTAGACAAATCAGACCTATACTTGTTAAATTACCCGATGGCTCTCATATTCAAACCAACATGGCAGGAACCATAATTTTTACTGAACAGTTCTATATCACTGATGTTTTGTACATTCCCTCATTTACCTTTAATTTGATTTCAGTTTCCAAACTAATTGCAAACCTTCATTGTTGTCTAAAGTTTCACCCTGCTGGTTGTTCCATACAGGACAGCTCCTCCTTGAGGATGATTGGAGCAGCTGAATTGAGAGCTGGCTTGTACATCTTCTCCTCTCCAACAAGTCACCTTTCTCACTTTTGTAACTTCAATACTGTCTCTTCTGTTAGATGTAATGTTTGGCATAATAGGTTAGGCCATCCTTCTCATGAAAAACTTGTCCAAATGAATAAATTGTATTCTTCCATAGATTGTACAAACTCTTGTATCCCTTGTGACACTTGTCACTTTGCAAAACAGAAAAGATTACCTTTTCCTGACAGCACTACTAATTCCTCCAAGTGTTTTGATTTGTTGCACATGGATATATGGGGTCCTTTTGCACACCCCTCCTTACATGGTCATAAATATTTTCTTACCATTGTTGATGACAAAAGTAGATATACATGGATCATTTTTCTAAAGTTAAAATCAGAAGTTTCCAATCATATCAGACATTTCATATCCATGATTGAAACCCAATTTTCTGCCAAAGTTAAAAGCATTAGATCAGATAATGGCCCTGAATTTGCCTTGCAAAGCTTCTATGACTCTCAAGGCATTATCCATCAAACTTCCTGTGTAGAAACACCCCAACAAAATGGGGTGGCAGAACGAAAACACCAACACCTTCTTGCTGTGGCCAGAGCATTACTTTTTCATGCTAACATGCCTAAAATTTTTTGGACACAGGCCATATCACAAGCTGTCCATATCATAAACAAACTGCCAACTCGATTCCTAGGTCAAAAATCTCCACATGAGGCCCTGTTTAACTGCACACCATCCATCAATACTTTGAAAGTATTTGGATGTTTATGTTATGCCTCCACACTGAAGGCCAACAGGAAAAAGTTTGATCTTAGAGCAAGAAAATGCATCTATCTAGGTGTAAGATCAGGTGCCAAAGGCCATTTACTCTTTGACCTCAAAACAAGAGAACTTCTTGTCTCCAGAGATGTCATATTCTATGAAAATACCCTTCCTTATTTAGATAATCACTCATCACCATCTGCTGTTTCAACACAGCCTATAAGGCCTATCCCTCCATCATCTCCATATGACTATCTACTTGACACATCTCACCCACCCAATCCTCCTTCACCCGAGCCATCAATGTCTGAACCACATCATTCTCTCTTACCCCAATCCCCTCCCCGCAGATCACAGAGGCAAAAACAACCTCCCTCTTACCTTAAAGACTACCACTGTTCTTTGTCTTCTCGCAATGACCCAGAAATTCAAACTTCTCCAACTTCCTCCAACATCAGGTACCCTATTTGCAATTACATCTCTTACCACAATCTTTCACAATATCACAAGCACTTTACTCTAAATATATCATCACATCTTGAACCTACGAGTTTTAAGGATGCTATATGTCATGAAAGTTGGAGACAGGCTATCCAATCTGAATTATCATCTCTTATTAAGACTAACACTTGGCAGCTTACACCTTTACCCCCCAATAAGAAGCCAGTTGGTTGCAAATGGGTGTTCAAATTAAAATTCAAAGCTGATGGATCAATTGATAAACACAAGGCTCGATTGGTAGCCAAGGGTTTCACACAAACTGCTGGTTTGGACTACATTGAAACCTTAAGTCCGGTTGTGAAGATGACAACAGTGAGACTTGTGCTATCCCTAGCTGCTTCACAGGGTTGGCATCTCCATCAACTTGATGTCAACACTGCCTTTTTGCATGGTGATTTGAATGAGGAAGTGTATATGAAGGTTCCACCGGGATTGAAAGTTGACAATCCAGCTCTAGTCTGCAAATTGCAAAGGTCTCTATATGGCTTAAAACAAGCTAGCAGCCAGTGGAATGCCAAGCTCACTTCTACCTTACTTGATTCAGGATTTCAACAATCCAAGGCTGATTATTCCCTTTTCACCAAAAGATCCTCCACTGGCCTCAATATTATCCTTGTTTATGTTGATGACTTGGTGCTCACGGGGACTGACCTTACTGAAATCCAACAACTGAAGCACTTACTGAATACCAGATTCAGCATTAAAGATATTGGCATGCTGAAATACTTCCTTGGTTTCGAAGTAGCTCGATCAAACTCAGGCATTGCCTTATATCAGAGGAAATACTGTCTTGATCTCCTAGAAGACACTGGTCTGCTTGCTGCCAAACCTTGCTCCACACCTATGGATGCCACATTGAAGCTTCACAAATCTTCTGGTACTCCTCTTTCTGATCCAACCACTTACAGAAGACTTGTAGGCCGCCTACTATATCTTACTCATACAAGGCCTGACATTTGCTATGCTGTTAGAAGATTGAGTCAATATTTGTAAACTCCAACAGATGTTCATATGCAAGCTGCACAACATACTCTCAAATACCTCAAAGGAGCTCCTGGAAAAGGCCTATTCTTCTCTTCCTCATCCTCAACTTCCTTGACTGGTTTCAGTGACTCGGATTGGGGGGCCTGCCCCGACACTCGAAGGTCCATAACAGGGTTCTGTTTCTACCTAGGCACTTCATTAATTTCTTGGAAAAGTAAGAAACAATCCATTGTTTCCAGGTCATCTTCAGAGGCTGAGTACAGGGCTGTAGCCCAAGCCTCCTGCGAAGCACAATGGCTTCTCTGTTCCTATTGAAAGATCTTCACATTGAGCACCCCAATCCAGTTGTTCTATATTGTGATAATCAAGCTGCTTTACACATAGCAGCTAACCCTGTCTTCCATGAACGTACAAAGCACATAGAAATGGATTGCCATGTGGTCCGAGACAAAGTTCAAACTGGCATCCTTCACCTTCTTCCCATCTCAACCCATGAGCAGTTGGCAGACATTCTCACCAAACCTCTACATGTTGGCCCCTTCAACAACATTCATTCCAAGCTTGGAATGCTTGACATCCACATTCCAGCTTGAGGAGGGTGTTAAGATTTGTTATTTCTGTTAGTTTTTTTTCTGTTTAGAATTCTGTCATTTTTGTTATTTCTGTTAGTTTTCTTTCCTTTTCTATTGTTCAGTTGTAGTTGCTAGGCTATATATATTCTCTCTCTGTAATATTATGGCTAAGTTCTTGATAATGAACAAAATGAGCACGATGCTCTTTCTCTTAAGAACTCAACTCGTTTAACATGTAGTTTATAAATGATGTTTTTGTATGGCAAAATCTGACACCATGAGTCACACTGTATTTTTATGTGAGTTCTGTTAAATACGGCAATAACATATGTAAAGTTAGAACAAATTTACCATATAAGTGGGGTGTTATCTTAAATATTATATTCGTAGCATTCAAATAATGGAAATTTTGTCATATTAGTGGCTTATTCTTCAGTCTATGAGGAGTACTTTGGGCACTCCAACCCTTTTTACATAAACATGAAAGGAGAAGATCGTGTAAGGTTGATTCTGCTTCTGGAGAGTAGAAGCATAAGTACAAAGTAACCCCAAGAAGAGTAGAATTACATCCTTAGTTACAGCTTCGCAAACTTAGCAACCACAATAAATCCCAGTTTGGACAGATTAGCGAAATTTCAAACCACATCTGAAACCATACACTCACCAAATTTATGCAGCATCGCCAAATACAGAGCAATTCACAACAGATTTATGCAGCACCATCAAAAGCACATAAACGCAGAACATTTATGCACATCTGCAGTAGACTATAACCAATCCCAACACCATCGAAGTCTACCTGATGTGGTTACAGAGAAGCAGCAACATAGTCTCCACAATTGTTCCTCATTAGCTGCGAAAAAGGCTAGTTCCAGCAGAGAAATGCCATGTAGCTGCTAGGCTTTCCAAATAGCAAGACCAAGAGAGACCAATTTACCAAATAAAAAGAGAATTACAGCAGAAAAATCAGCAAACCAATCATAGGGAATTAAAAACAATTTGATCCATAAACATTTTTTTTTACGATAAACAACTTCATTCATTAGCTAAAGCAAAGGTCAATAAAAACATATTGAACAGATTGTGTTGGGGCATTCCCCGTCCACATTTCAGAATCAAATCTAACAGTTAAACCTACCACACCATGATCAACATTACACATAGTATGTTCAGAAAACCAAGGGACTTTTTCAAGCCAAAATCTATATCCTAACATCCAACCTATCAAATTCTTCCACACATAGTCAAAAACATAGGGGAAATGAGAATCCACAATCATTATCACTATCCAGTTACGGATTATTTCTTTGTCTTCCTCAAGCTTATTTCAACTATAGGTGGTCTCGAAGATGGTCAAATTAAACCCTTGTACGAAAATCAAATGATAAGAGGAGGGGATACAGAGCACGGTGTCAGCCTCATTTGGATCTGCACACACTGTGTGATTGCAAAATGCCAAACTCATTTGGGACTTTTCAACAAACACCTAAAGTTCACTTTGAAACAATCTAAACATAACATCAATCCCCACAAAAAAGAGTTCACAGAGGCACCCACAACAACACTACCATATTGAAAGTTTGTACCTACATCAGGTGGCTTTGGTGGAGGGCGTTTGGGGCCTAGATCTGTAGCAGGGAGAGCAGCCAATGGTTGTTTTGGGCTTGGGGGCTGATTGTTACTTCCAGAGTTGTCACTCTGTCTGGAGGTGGTGGTTCAGGTGGGGGTGGCTTCGCCGGAGAAGAAAACATGGCGGTTGGGAAACGATGGCGGCGTTGTGGTGGGAGGAAAAAGCCACCAGTTAGCGAGCTAACCCCTACAAGGTGGCAAAGAGACGACCGGTGGGTTGGTGGTGGTGGAGGAGGTGTGAACACCGGAGCCGCAGCGGTTGGTTTGACATTGATAGGGTGGAGCAGAGATGGAGGACCTGTGCTCTGGTGGTGGAAACGAACTTCGAAGGTGGATGGCAGGGTGTCTATGGTGGTTGTTGGCGGAGGCAAGATGGAGAGAGGCGGAGGTTGGGTGGGGTGCGAACATGGAGGAGCAAAGGGTGGCGGCGACGGATGGGTGGAGAGGGGGCATCAGAGGTGATGGAGGAGGGAGATGCAATAATGGGCAAACCCCAAACGATGGGGAGGAGAAGCCTCCATGAGGGAGGGAAAATGACTCCAAACTAGTGGGGAGATAGTTATGCTAGACATAAAAACAGATAAAGATTTATGGCTCACCCAATTGCTTTGATCCATAAACATTTAAGTATTAGGTATTAGGATATGTTCGGGTAAACAATTTAATTAAGTACTTATAGGATACACATTTATTATATAAGTGCTTATATATAAGCTATCTCTATAATCAAAGAGAAAATATAATCAAACTTTTTTCATATAAGCTATAAGTAATTTTCATAAGCTATCCAGAAGAGCTTATCAAAATAAGCAGAAAACAACTTATGGACATGTCATAAGCTGTATTCATAAGCTTTTCCAAACACTTCGATAAGTACTTATGCCAGTAGATAAGTTCAAATAAGCTGTTTATAAGCCAATTCAAACATGCCCTTATACATATTACTATCAGTCCCTATATATTGACCAATCAAACATCATTTTATGTGTGACTTTAAAGGTAATATTGATAGTGTAATTTTTGTAATTTTTTTTACATTGATAGATTTAATACATTAATATAACGTACTAATTACTTTCGCGTTAATTAACAGTCATTTAGAACTCTCAAATGATTTTATTTGAGATTTAGTTGGTATACACTGTCAGTCTAAATATTTTTTATAATGTCAACCAATCATAAATTGACACATTATTAAAAATGTTTAACTCTAATCCTAACTACCTTAAAAGTCATGTCACTCATATCATTTTTTGTGATTGGTTGACAGTGAAAAAAGTTTACAACGACAATGCATCACAACTGAACTCTTTTAAAAAAAAAAATCTTTACTTTGCCCTAATTGCTTTTTTTGGGTTTTCTAGAGTATCTTGTCACTCGATAGGCGTGATACTAATATCTCGGAGTACCATCATGCGCCTAAAATGGGAATCCCTTCCAATAATATTTTTTCATATACATGAATCAAGATATCAAACTCAAGATCACATGTTTAAAAGGGACTCAAACCTCTTCCACTTAGAACATACACAAACGGAACCCTGCTTGCTTCAATCTGCATACAAATACAATATTGTAAGGCTAGTATCTAGATTGGAAAAAGAAATTAGGTAAGATTCTACTCTAATATGTGACTTTAGGATTTAAACCCTCTAAACATTAATTCAGAATTTTCGCTTGAAAAAACCGTTTCTTGAAAAATAAAATATGTTATGGGTCTACTTTGATTATTATGAAAGAAAAAGTCACAGAACCTTCAATTAAAACAAAATCTATTGATTTTTATTAAAAGATCTTATGAGATATATACATTATGAGAACAATGACTAAAAAAAAAGAATGAAATTCCTTTCAAAAAAAAACTGAATGAAATTAAAATCTTTCCATCCTATGTTAGCAGGTCACATCTAAGGTGAAACATGTCATCAAGTGCCTCATTCATGAGGCATCTGTTTTCACCATTGGATATAATAATAAAATATTCAATGATCCAGATTTGATGGTCCAAAAAACAAAACAAAAAAAATTCAAAATAACCATTTTGCCCTTCCCCTTTCCCTCTTCAGTCTCACCAACAGACATGAACGCTGGTGCCGCCACCACCGTGTCGTCGTCACTACGTCGTCGCGAGCTTAGATCTGAAGCCGGGGAGGCTGGATTTGGGTCGAATCCTCCTTGCTTAAGCATCATAAGCTCTTGGAGCATCTTTAGATCTAACAACACGTTGAGAATAGAGGAATGAATGAGAACGAAGAGTGGCAACAAAACATGGCCAAAGGACCATCACACCGCCATTGGGAACTTTGTTTGTCTGAACCGAACCCCTTGAGACATCAGAAACAGTGTAACACACTACAAAAAAAAGGTTATTTAGCGACCGAAAATAGTGACCGAATTTGTTGGTTGTTGTTTGCGACCGAAATGGCGACCGATTGTAGGATCTACATGAAACACTGGTTATAGTTGATACTGTGACCGAAATAGCGACCGAAATAGAGCGTAGCAGAGTTATCGGTCGCTATTTCGGTCGCTAAATAAAGGAAAGTAAAAGTCAAAACTTGCTGACTATTTAGCGACCGAACTGGCGATCGAGTTAAATGCAACGGTTAAATTTTATTTACATTTGCTACCGATATTAATTCTGTCGCTAAACGGCGCGTAAAAAAATTAAAATAGAGCGTGTTAGCGACCGATTTAAAATCGGTAGCTAAATTTATGAATTCAAATTTCAAATCAACCCATTTAGCGACCGATTTCGGTCGCTAAAAATAAAATCCCTAAATCGTGATTTCCTTCCTCTCTTCCCCCATTTCTCTCTTTTCTTCTCTTCTCTCTCACGCGCAGCTCCGCCCTCTTCCCTGTTCCGGCCGTGCTTCGCCACCTCTCAGCGTCTCGTGCTCCTCCGACCACCACTTGGTATGGTTCTCCTCTTATCCTTCTCATTTTGTGTTTTTCCTTCTCTGTCTCTTACTCTCTCTTCCTCCTCCCAGCAGCATCGTGCCACCACCGCCACCATGACCACCACTGTAGCACCGTGACCTCCTTCTTTGGTAAGGTCTCCTCTCCTCTCTCTCTGTGTATCTCGCTCTCTCTCTCTTGCTCGGTTCTCTTTGTCTCAGTTTCTCTCAATGTCTCTCTCAGGTGTTGTCTCTTCCTCCTCCGGCCACCACCACCATCTCAAGGGGTTCTGTTCGCGCAACCCCCCCCCCCCCACAGTCTCCTCTGATCAGTTCTGTCTCAGGTTAGGGTTTAGGGAAGTTCTGTCAGTATGGGTATTTATGATGTCAAATTAATCATTGATGTTGTTCTAGTGAAATCCAGAGTAGAGAAATTCTGACAGTAGGGGTATATTGATTTAAATAACTTAATTATTGGATAGATAATATAAGTTAGCTTCCTCTTGATTCACTATCTCTAAGACTGTAATGCTTGGAAGTAGGACTACTATAAGTTTCATGGCCATCCCTGCATAAAATAGGCAAATATGAAGCCAAGAATGTAATTAGTAAATTACAGGCACATTGTATTAGACATAAGGAAGACTATGTTAATATGAGTTTGAAGACCAAGTCAATGACAAATTGATAAGAAATTAGATATCAGAATAGATTATTATAAATATAAGTATTGACTTAGATGCTTGTGAGCTATAACTACAATAACAAGCATTCAAGGAACAAGCAGACACCCACCAACGACCAAATATTTGTCAGTTTGTTGAAATGTTAGTATTTGACATGTTAGTTGTTGGTAGGTTATCAAGTCACTATTTTTTGTATTAAATAGTTATAATCTGAAGCCTGATTATCAAACGGTCTAGACTTAAACTCTACATTGAACTTGTTTGATATATATTGTATTGTATAAACAAACCAACTTGCTAGGAAGTACGGCTGTTTCACCAAGCCTTTTGCTCCACACCCAAGTGGTATATACTTCACGACTTAAATATTATAAGTGGTGCATTAAGTCATTGATGATAGATTATTTTTTACATGGATATCTAATTCATTTCAATTCTATTCATGTCATGAATACAGAAATAGATTCATTTACATGAAGTTTACTAAAGGTTCATTTAATCAACTATTTTGCATTGCTTTCTGTACAACTCTCTCTCTGTTCAAATATGTTATTCATGTGTATATCCTTAAGAAATTCAAAGAGTTCAAGACCCAATATAGCAATGATTTAAAAAACACAGAAAGAGAGGACAAAAGTAAAAGGCCTAATGGCTTTCAACAAACTCTTAAATATTAGTTTCTTAAATGTTAGTATTTGACAGGATTAATTTTATTTACGCATTATAGGTCATTGCTCTATTTCTCATGAGTTGAAACCGATTGGTCGTAATGGCAATTTGTTGAACTTTTTAATACAATTAAGTTGGCTCTAAGCATATTAATTTGCTTTCATATTGTCTTATTATATTTATCAGTTCTTGATCTTCTTGTCTGTGACTCCCCCCTTATCCTTACTTGTTTTTGCATTTTGTCGCATAGGTAAGTTCTCTCAATACTCTCTTTTAAGGTTCTGCTTTGTCTAAAAGGTTCCGATTGTGTGGTGCTTGTAATGTGTTATGTGAATTATATATCTTGTTGTTTGTTAGTGGAGAGCTGAGCTCAATAGGAAGGTATCCTGCCTGAAAGGCAAGATGCTGATTGTGTGCTGATAATTTAATTTTTATGCATGTATTTGCAATTATGTGTTGTTTGTTAGTGGAGAGCAGAGCTCAATAGGATGTGATCCTGTCAAAAAGGCGGGATGCTTGTTGTATGTTGCTAATTTAGAAGTTATGCATGTGTTTGACAATTATGTGTTACTTGTTAGTGGAGAGCGGAGCTCAATAGGAAGGTATCCTGCCTGAAAGGCAAGATGCTGATTGTGTGCTGATAATTTAATATTTATGCATGTATTTGCAATTATGTGTTGTTTGTTAGTGGAGAGCAGAGCTCAATAGGATATGATCCTGTCAAAAAGGCAGGATGCTTGTTGTGTGTTGCTAATTTAGAAGTTATGCATGTATTTGACAATTATGTGTTACTTGTTAGTGGAGAGCGGAGCTCAATAGGATGTTTGCTACTATATTTTATCTAAGTTTGTATTGAATTATGCTTCAATATATATTTGTTGAAGTATGCTGCAATCCTTATAAGTCAAGGGTTTTATTTTCTGCTAGAGTTAATTATTAAGTTACAAAAGCCTTAGTTTCCTATTTGAGATTCAATATTAATGAGCATGCGTACCTTCTCAGGGTACGCATGCTCATTGTATTGAATCTTGAATTATCCAAGTGGGACAATTTGGGAAAAAACCTTTTTCACACTCGTACAATAGTCATTTCAATGTTCAAATGCCTTATATACTTGTTGAAATCTTGGTCTGATGCATTTCCTTTTGTTCTCCTGGTGCATACTTGATCGCGGTAATTCTCACCGTGCTCGAGTTGTGTACTTGGAGACCGATGGGAAATGCTGCCAAAATTTTGTTAAGTATAAGGTATTTGAATAAGGGAATAACTATTATTTGTCGAGTGTGGTAAAGGTTTCCTCTCGAATGGGATAGGTTCATACCTTGTCATAAGAAAGAGATTGATGGAGTTATTGGAATGCACCGTAATATTCAAGTGTTATTGTAGGGTTGGTCAGGCTATTTAATTGCCAGTAATGGATATTCCGGAGAATCGGAAATGGATGTATCGTAGGTTGGATCGGAATAAACATCTTAGGGAAGATTATAGAGTTGAAGTGGGTGAGTTTATAGAGTTTGTTGTTAGCCAGGAGAGATTTATACGGCTGGGCGGTGATCATTTGAGGTGTCCTTGCAAAAGATGCAAGTGTCAATCTTTCAAAAGCGTGGATGGAGTTGTAGCCGATCTTTATGAGAAAGGCTTCATGCCTAATTACTATTGGTGGACTAACCATGGTGAGACGTTGCCTGATTTAAACCCGATTGTGTTTGAAGGTTCGTACTATGGAAGTGGTGACCAGAGGGAAGAATTGAATCCATACGAGCAAATGATAATGGATCATGCTGGACCATCGGTTGGTGTTGTACTAGAAGAAGATGAGGGAGAAGATGGTGGAATGGGTTCCCAATACATAGAGGATGTCGGGAGTACACGGAGTTGTCGATGTGCATGGAATGGTTGAGTATCAAATCTGACTACAATATGCAAGAAGGCTGTTTTAATCGCCTCACCAGGTCAGTGTCCAAGGCGTTGCCAGAAGACAATTGGATGCCTACTAGTTTTTATCATGCTAAGAAGTCTGTGGAAAATTTGGGTCTGGGGTGTTTGAAAATTGATTGTTGCTCGAATGGATGTATATTGTACTATAAGGATGATTCAGTGGAGAGCATAACATGTTTTCGATTTTGTCGTGCGGATAGGTATAAGACAACCACTAGGATGGGCATTGAGAAGAAGAGGTCGCTAAAAAAGATGTAGTACTTTCCGCTCGTGCCAAGACTTACAAGATTGTACTCTTCGATGGCCATTGCAGCTCACATGAGGTGGCATAGTGAGCATGAGAGGGAGCAAGATGTCTTGTGTCATCCATCTGATGGAGAAGCTTGGAAGCATTTTGATAGGGTTCATATGGCATTTTTGCAGGACCCTCGGAACGTCCGATTGGGGTTATCTACTGATGGATTTAATCCTTTCGGGCAATATGGAAAAGCATACTCTTGTTGGCCGGTTATCCTGACTCCGTACAATCTTCCCCCGGGGATATGCATGAAGCGGGAGTTTATGTTCCTAACAGTCATAATTCCGGTTCCGTCTAATCCAAAATGTTAGATTGAAGTGTACTTGCAGCCGCTGATAGATGAGTTGACGATGCTGTGGAATGATAGTGTGTTGACATATGACGTATCTTTGAGGCAAAATTTCATGATGAAAGCAACTTTGATATGGACGATTAACGACTTTCCCGCCTATGGGATGATGTCGGGTTGGATGACCGCGGGGAAGCTTGGTCTACCCAATATGTATGGAGCAATCAAAGGCATTCACGCTTAAAAAGAGTCGAAAGATCTCATATTTTGATTGTCATCGTCAATTCCTTCCAGAAGATCATCCTTATAGGCGGAAGAAGAATGCATTCAAGAAGCATTGTGCGGAGACAACACCGCCTCCACCACGTTTGTCTGGTC
Organism: Sophora flavescens; assembly: GCA_030762895.1. Lineage (NCBI taxonomy): Eukaryota > Viridiplantae > Streptophyta > Magnoliopsida > Fabales > Fabaceae > Sophora > Sophora flavescens. Next base: position 27,760,680 of record CM061064.1, on the reverse strand, counting down.
CTAATGTATGGCGGAGAGCACAGTACTTACCGCTCGTCCATGAATCCCAAGGAGAACATATTCCTGATTATGGCATCAACCATAATTGGACAAAACAAAGTATATTTTGGAGGTTGCCGTATTGGAAGACGCAGCTACTTCGTCACAACATTGATGTCATGCATACTGAGAGGAATGTGTTTGACACTGTGATGGACATCAAGGGGAGGACAAAGGATACAAATAAAGTCCGATTGGATCTGGCTGAAATTTGTAATCGGAAGGAGCTTGAGTTGCAGGACGGTGGTCGTGGCAGACTTATCAAACCGAAGGCAAGTTATACACTAAGCAAAACACAGAAAGTGGTCGTCTGTAAGTGGGTTAAAGAACTAAAGTTACCAGATGGGTATGCTTCAAATCTGGGTAGATGTGTTGACATTAAAGAAGCAAAGTTACATGGAATGAAGAGTCATGATTGCCACGTGTTCATGCAACGGTTGCTTCCAATTGCGTTCGACGCATTACCGAAACAAATTTGGAACCCACTTGGTGAGCTTAGCCACTTTTTCAGGGAGCTTACATCGACAATACTAAATGTGAATCAATTAAAGGATATGGAATTCAAGATACCCGTTTTGTTATGTAAGCTGGAGCAAATCTTCCCGCCGAGTTTCTTTGATTCTATGGAACACCTACTAGTTCATCTACCTTACGAAGCAAGAGTTGGTGACCTAGTCCAATACCGCTGGATGTATCCATTTGAGAGGTAAACAACATCAACTATTTTAATTAATACATATGAAATTCACGAACACGAAATCGTAGTTTAGCTTTCCCTAAAACTAGTAATTATTTGTATGTATCCCTCTTTAATAGGTTCCTGCACTCCCTTAAACACAAAGTCAAGAACAAGGCACGAGTGAAGGGTTTCATTTGTGAAGCATACTTAGTAGAGGAGACTTCCACTTTTGCCTCTTATTACTATCCGGACGAAGTTAACATGAGAAGGACAAGGATGCCTAGAAACGTTGATTCGGGCGAGGGAAGTTCAACTAGTCATCCTATATCAATATTCAACTATCCAGGCTGATTTAGTGAAAAATCAAAAGGATATTTTTTGGAGCAGCGTGACATTAATGCTGCTCATTTGTATATCCTTCAAAATTGTGAAGAGGTGGCGCCATATTTAGAGTAAGTTTCTATAATGTCTTTTATAAGTTCAATTGACATTTATGATTATTAATCGTCCTGCTATTAATCTCTCATATGTAGGATGTACGTCAATTTTCTAAGGGATCTTCAACCTGACATTTCAAACGATCAGGTTGATCGAGAAATTACTTCTCACTTTGCTACGTGGTTCAGTAAATATGTAGGTTAAGCATCTTCATTTCTTGCAATACATTTTATCTCCATAAATATATAGCATGTATAAGAATAATATAATATTTGATTTTTTAGGTACTAGATCCAGAAAACAACACTTCAAAAAAAAAACCTATTTAGCGACCGAAGATTTCGGTCGCTAAACATGATAATTCGGTTGCTATATAGTTTGGCGACCGAATTAAGGGGGTAGCAGAAACCCTGGTGGCTAAATGTTTAGCGACCGAACTTGTATTTCGGTCGCAAATTGGCGACCGATATTTCGGTCGCAAAATTATATATTTCGTTCGCCGTATAGTTGGTCGCATGCTCAGCTCACCTAATTTGGTGACCGATATTCGGTCGCTATTTCGGTCGCAAATTTTGATTTTTTTTTTAAATTTTCCTGTAACTTAATCCTGCCAACCAAATATTGTTTTTCAACTATTACCCCATTGATTTTTAATTTCTGATATAAACAAAATACACCAATATTTTTTTTGAATAAATAGAAAACGTAAATATGATGTACTAACGATCCAAAACACCACAGTCAATATGATCAAGAAAACATATACATTAATTAACACAAGTTTAATAATTGTTTATAAAAAAACACACCACAATTAATATGTACTAATCAAAATATCAAAACTCATCAATCTTCCAAAGGGATGAACATGTAGAAGCGAGAACCCCCAAGATACTTAAACTTTGCCAATGCACCAGTGGACAACAAATACAACTCCCTAATACCATTTGTATCTGTTGCAAAATATGGGCGATCCTCATGGATTACTATATTCCCATTGAACAAATTTCCGCTTTTGTCATCAATAGTCACAACACGTGGTATTTCTTGTCCCCAACAACGGTAGAATGATAGCGGGTTTGAAATCAAATCCTGCAAATACACAAGAACAATTTATTAATGATTAGTTTATGCCTTAACTATCATTACGTGAATCCGATCGTTATTCTTAAGTTGATGAGATACTGTACCTGGTCTATATGGATGGTTGTCTCAAAACATTTAGTCGGATCCATTTTCTGATAAAACAATAAGGAAAACAAGTCATATGTCTAAACTTCATCAAGTGATAATTAGAAAAGATGGAAAGATCCATGTAGCATACTAGCATGTTAAAATAGAACAAAGAAATGCAACTTCACATGCAACTTTACAGATTAGCAAACATAGTAGTTTTCAGGAAACCAGATGCTTTTACGTTGTTTTGAAGGATGGTCATAGAGAGGATTAGCATGGTTACTACCTTTGGATGCCAAATGGTGTTTCACTATCATTTCATCATAAGATTGAATAACTTAACTCATAAATCAATCTATCGCTTAACAACTAATGACATAAAACAAAACACATAAACCATTGACATGAACATTCTATAATCTCTCAATTAGAATACAGTACTACTATTAACAAGTAATTCCCAATTGAAATCACAGTATTACAAACAACATGTAAGTTACACCCTAAGGTCCCAAAATGAAGTTGTATTTAGACAAACGACCCCTCTATGGAAAGCTAAACAAGTCTAGTTTATAAATTTAAATTTAGTTTTGGGAAAAAAACATTCCAAAAAGTATCGTTTTAACCAACAAGCTACCGCATTCAAAAAACAGGACAACAATTGTCCTCTAACTTTTAACAGAATTTTCTTCATCAATACTCAGTTAAAAACATCAAATTCAGTGCCTAAACTGTAGCAAATCGAGTCTAGTTTCTAACAAAATAAGAATCATAAACAAAATAGTTCTACAAAAATAGTTATAAGGAAAACACTTAACCTATGTCCATACGGGTTTTCAGGACAGCAGCTATAACATCTCCTTGTAAGCAATATAACAAACACCTGTCAAGCAAGATCCTTTAACATATCTATTCTCACATATTGGCATATCAACACCATCACAAAATCAAAACCAAATTACAATACACATACAAATAGAAAATCAACTAATTAGAGCATGTATCAACAACACCTAAGCTTGGATTGCAACATACTTCAACAAATATATATTGAAGCATATTGCAATACAAACTTAAATAAAATATAATAGCAAACATCCTATTGAGCTCCGCTTTCCACTAACAAGACAACACATAATTGTCAAACACATGCATAACTTCTAAATTAGCAACACACAACAAGCATCCCGCCTTTTTGACAGGATCACATCCTATTGAGCTCTGCTCTCCACTAACAAACAACACATAATTGTAAATGCATGCATAAATATTAAATTATCAACACACAATCAGCATCTTGCCTTTCAGGCAGGATACCTTCCTATTGAGCTCAGCTCTCCACTAACAAACAACAAGATATATAGTAGTGATAATAAGAAAAGATGGAAAGATCCATGTCGCATACTCGTCATACTCGCCATTTTTCTTTTATGCATTTGAGTAATATGACTAATATAATAGCAATCACTTTCTTAAATTCAAACAAAAATTAAATCAAAAACTGATATTAGCAAACTGAAAATATAGGCAGAAAAGCAAGGGTCAAATGCATATATTAGCATTCACCCAAAAAAAAATATGCATATATTAGCAATCTGATAACTGGTCTCAATTTAAACTCTGAAAATAGTTTATGAACATAAAAATCACATCAAGATAAACTATATGAATGAAATAAAACTTAAGAAATGTCCTATAAAAAAATAAAAAATAAAAATTAAGAAATGTAGTGTGAAAGCCTGAAAGGCTTCTTAATCCACTTAGGAAGAAAAGTTCAGTCATCTAACTATTCCCCAGAGAAAAACTTGGCATTACCCTCAGAGAAAATTCTCAAACAACTCACGTGCATTTTTCATAATCAACTTAATTCACATAAACAACTTAACATCAAATAGAATTTTAGAACAAAGAACAAACAATAGACAACATAGAAAACAGAGAACTTGTGGTCAGGATTTAACCACCATTATAATTTGGCTGAAGAACAGAACCACTAAATGTAGCAGAATGATACCAAAAACATACCAGAGAATGCACAAACCAGAGGAATAGAGAGAGAGAGATAGAGGCGAGGAGAGACGAAAACATACCAGAGAAGGAGGAGGACGGCGGTGCTGCTCTGGTGGTGCCGGCAACGGTGGCAGCCGTGCGGAGAAGGAGGGAACTAAGAGAGAAAAAGTTAGAAACAGATAGATAGAGAGAGAGAGAGAGATGGAGACAGAGAGAGAGAGAGAGGAGAGCTTACCGTGATGGTGGTGGCCGGAGGAGGGGCGGAAGTCGCGAACCGTGGTGGCCGGAGAAGAGAAAGAGAGATCGAGTGAGAGAGAGGAAGAGAGATCGCGAAATGGAAGAAGATAGGGGTTTCTGCATTTTTAGGGATTTTAATTTTTATTCGGTCGCTAATTCGGTCGCAAGGTTGCCATTTCAAAATTTAAATTCATAAATTTAGCGACGGATTTGTAAATCGGTCGCTAAGACGCGCTCTTTTAATTTTTTTTACGCGCCGTTTAGCGACCGAAATAATATCGGTCGCAAATGTAAATAAAATTTAACCGTTGCATTTAATCCGGTCTCCATTTCGGTCGCTAAAAAGGCATAAAATTTCTGACTTTTAAGTTCCTTTATTTAGCGACTGAAATAGCGACCGATAACCCTGCTACGCTTTATTTCGGTCGCTATTTCGGTCGCCGTATTAACTCTAATCAGTCTTCCATGTAGATCCTATAATCGGTCGCCATTTCGGTCGCCAAAAACAACCAAAAAATTCGGTCACTATTTTCGGTCGCTAAACAACCTTTTTTTTTGTAGTGCAATGTTCAAAATCCATTGTTGACAAATTTGGCATGGGGGCCTAACAGATGGGTTACATCATGGAATACTTACATTGTAAATGGATATAAATTTAACACAAAAACTTGGAATGATTTCTATGGGGTTCTAACTGACATCCTTGAACTCGATTATACCGATTCCCCGTGATGAAGTTAGTTATCTTCAAGTGTGATTGGTTTGATCCTACTCTTGACGTAGGGACAAAAATCGATAAAAAATATTGTATTATTCAAGTTAGACTGTCTCGTAGGTATAATAAGGCGTACGACCCATTCATTTTTTCCCAACAGGCAGATCAGGTTTATTACTCGTCATATCCCGAAGGACATCAAGGCTGGTTGGGTGTTATTAAGATAAAGGCTCGCAGTATAATTACTGATAATGTAATCAACCAGCCTGAAAAAGATGCTTCGTACCAAGATGATGAGTTTTCAAGATCCCACGTATCGTTGCAAATTACGCCGGACATTATTGTTAATTCTCTGGAGGACATTTCCGGAAATGGGGGAGAAGTTGAAAGAGAGTTAATGGATCAATCCGAGTTGGACGCATCTAGCGAAGGCACATTCCGATCAAGTGAGACTGATGAGAGTGAGGGTGAATTTAGTGATGGAGATTCTACTTAGGTAATTTATTTATGTCATAATTCACTGTGTAAATGTCATTCTACTTAGGTAATTTTTTTTTGGTATTATTTACACTGTTGTGTAATCATCTTTTCATTTTTTTTACACAGATGGCAGATTCCTCTAGAGGTAGGGGTCGTCGTGGAGGTCGTGGCAAAGGTCGTGCTGCGATAGTCCCTCCGCCGGCCGACCCACAACCTTCAGATCGAGACCACCCTACCAGCACCTCTGTGGACGGGACACCTCGGGGTGATGGAGTTGCACCCCCTACCCAGCCTCATGTGGTCGGGGCACAGGTTGCACCGTCATCATCCACACCTATGACAGGACCATCATCATCATCGGGACAGGAGAGCCGTGGTCCATCCGCCAGGGGGGATAACGAGTAAGCTAATTTAATTTTTAATATATATAAAGTATCGCTAATTTCTATTTAGTTGTTTTTTTATTTATTTATAACATTTATTAATGTTCTAATTTTTTTGCAGCTTTCTTCCCGTGAAGGGCCTTTCTGATTCGATATCAAAGATCCTGAGACGCAAGTTTGATGGTCATGACCTACATGAAAGGCCATCCCAGGGGGCCATAGGGATCAGTTGTTTAAAGAGTTTAAGGTAACAATTTATTAAGTTGTTTAAATTAAATTTACATTATATATATATATATACACACGAATTTCCTAACAACTGTAAGTTGCAGAAAGAGTATAGGTGGGACGTAGCTTTAGAGGGTCTCGTCAGGGACATATTTGAGCATAAAGGCTCACTGGTCATGAAGAATCTGACGAACAAGCTGAGGAAGGGTAAGAATAAGGGGAAGTGGGTGGATTCTGAGATCAGGAGGCAGCTGGACCAGTACTTGGCAACTGGGAAGTTCCAGGAGATCCAGGCCACAGCTCGGCATAATCGAGCTTCTGATGGTGGCGCATGTGCTTGGACCGACGGGTCTAAATCAGCCGCCGCCCACTACGACTAGCTGGTAATACATTAAAATTTTGACTTAGTATACTATTTAATAAGTTTTCATTTTTAAATATTCTTATGAATTTAAGATTATATTTTTCTGTGCAGAAATCACAGAAACAGCGGGGGCCCACTGCTATGGAGTTGGTGGAGAGGACGAAGAAGTTGAAGTCGGGGACATGGGTCAACGACAAGGTCCGTAACTATGCTGTAAGCAAAAAAAAACAATTTAGTGTTTACTTGTAATTTATTATAAATGATTTGTTAATATTGATTATAATTTTAACTAAATCTCTTCAACTATACTTTGTAGGTGGGCTTCAACGAGAAGAAGGACGATGCAATATCACGTGCCTCACAGTCACATGATGAGGCCTTGACTGGTGATGGGCCCAGCTCTCCTATCTCCGTCGACGATAATGCCATTTATTTGGAGGTTGTCGGGGGCAGGAACAAGAAGGGGCACGTGTATGGCCTTGGACACCTGGGAGGGGAGTTTATCGTTTCATCATCCGGCACGCTTGCTCCTTCCTACGCCGATATCATCCCTCAGGAGCAGTTTAACCAAATGCAGGACACCATCACGCAGCTGAACGCGGAGCTTTGGGAGAAGAGTGAGAGAGAGCAGCAGATGGTGAACCAGATTGCACAGTTGACTCAGGCACACCAGCAACTGATGCAGACGAGCATCGAGTAGGGCCAGACAATGCGGCTGGTGTTGGAGCAGATGAGGATCCAGACTCCAGTTGCTCAGAGTGATGCTCTGACGGTTGTGCCGCCTGCTGCCGCTCCTCCAGTTCCGCCGCCAGCTACTGATGCTGCTACTGCAGAGGACGATTAGATAACAGACGTCGGTGGTACGGACGCTGAGGATGATTGGGTTCCTCCACCTCCCCCTCATCATGACTGATTTTTTTTTTTCATTTTTTTGACTTTAAACCATTCTTGAACACTTTGGATTATTATATATATATATATATATATATTCATTATTTCTTATGATTGTATATTTCACTAGTAATTTGGTGTGTTTTATTAGTAATTTTGCTAAACTTTAAAAAAAAAAAACTATTATTTTAAAAAGTAAAATTAAAAAAATTAATAAAATCCAGTTTAGCGACCGAATTAGAAACCAATAATTCAGTCGCTAAACTTTAGTTAACATTAAAAGATTGTGGTCTAGCGACAGAAAATTGATCGCTAATATAGGTTAACAGTAACCAACATTAGCGACCGAACTAGCAACCGATTATCGGTCACTAAAAATGGTTACCCAAACCGTGCGACCAACCCTGTAGCGACCGTTTTTTATTATTTAGCGACCGAAATTACGGTCACCATTTAGCGACCGAATTAATATTTTGGTCTCTAAAATCTCAGCGACCAGGTTATCAGTCGCCACCATTAATCGGTCGCTAATTCGGTCGCTAAATTAAATAGCGACCGAATTAGAAAGTTTAGCGACCGAATATGCCGGTCGCTAAACAGTTGATTTTTTTGTAGTGACACCTTGTTTTTCGTAAGTGCTTTTCTTTAAATCTTGTTTGGCTGTTTAAGTTGGTTTTATTAAGTTGTTGGCTAAGGGCTAAGTGGGATTTTAGCTTAAAAGTCCCTTTCTGGTAGATGAGCACGACCATGCTCCGTTCAACAGTGAGCACGCGTCTGCTCAATGTGCGGACCGTGTCTCGCTGATGCTAAGTCCAGCACGACCGTGCTCAGGAGGAGCACGACCGTGCTCCGTTCACAGTCTATATATTTTGGCACAAAAACCGGGGGTTGCGTTTTTAACCCTATCTGTGTTGGCTGCTAACCCTGTTGCGGCTAACACTGTTTTGTTCCCTATTTCCATCAAACTCATTCAGTTTCTTGAGTATTGGAGACCTTTGGGAAGCCCTGTTTCATCTGTGCTTGATATATAGAGGTAAAGTCTTCCCCTTTCGTGTTTACTTTTCTTGTTTAGAATTGAAAACTGATAGTTTGTGTTTATGTTATTCCAAGGCTTGGATTCGTTTTGAGCTGCTCGAAGGGAATGGACCAGTTTGCTGTTTGGCTGTTGTTAGAGCTGCCTTCAATCCAGGTATGGGGAGAATGGTAGTGTTTACATTAGGCACTGGGGGTAGTGTAAGGTAAAGGGGTTCCCATAACCCCGGTATTGTCAGTTTGTATGCCTATATGATGTTTATATACTTCATATGTTTATGTGATAATAAGCTCTAGCTGTGTTGATGTTTATGTTGTATGCTTCATACTCATGTTCATATATGTCCCTGATGTTTATGATGGTTACCTTATGAATGTGATGATATGATGACCATTGTTGTATATACGATGTTGATCGGTTGATGTCGATGATGAGTTTTCGATCCTAAAATATACTGTTAAGATGACCTAGGATTAATGGATTAAAAACCCTAAAAATTGGCTAAGAACTGGGTATCAGTTTCTGCCCACAACAGCACTGATGTGCATTAAGCACGACCATGCTGAACAGGGAGCACGCCCATGCTCCCAGTTTGAATTCTGGAAAATGATCATGCATTAAGCAAGGCCGTGCAGGGGATAAGCACGCCCGTGCTCCCCTAACAGTCAGAGATGGAATTAAAGGACTTAAAGGGGTTCCTAACCCCAACCTTCCCCAATGATGATAAGTTGATATAGCTAATCAAAGATAAAGATTAGACAATGATAATCCACTGTCTTATCATGTTTTATCTATTATTTTAGAGTGGATTTCATCAATTAAATTGATTTGAATGCTTGAATTGACCCAAATTAGACTTTGTTTTCCTATTTTGGTTATTTCAGAGTCAATATGTGTATTTAATTAATTTGAATTAGATTTTTATTAGTTTTCTGATATTATTCTTATTTTTTATTTTTAGGAAAGAATCAAGAAGAAAGGAATGAAAATCAATTAAATTGAAGATTGCCAAGTAAATTGCAAGGGCCCTCGTGATGGATTTGAATCCAAATCAAATTGAATTTGGATTATTATGATTAAAAGATAATTAAATTGGCATTGAGATAAAAGATTGGATCCAAATCAATTTGGATTTGGTTAATAATTGCCTATCACAGCAATAAAGGATAATGGATTTGAAAAGTGAAATTGGCTAAACAATTATTACATGAACTTCTATTTTTGGAAGAATTGGAACTAAAATCACGTGCAGATCATGAGAGGACAAGTTTGAAACAAATGGAGATTAGAATTGAATAGAAGATTTGGCAATTGGCATGAAGCAAAGGATCAGGGCCATCAACGAGAAGCAAGTCTTGCACGGGTCCCACGTGAAATGACAAACTTGAAAAGATATGAATTTACCAATTAAAAGATAAGATTTGCATTAGAATTGTCACAAAGCAACGTGATAAAAGAATTGGCAGGGGCCCACGTGTTTGATCCTAATTAAATTAAGAGATTGACTATTTGAAAGTTACAATGTATATATAGTCATGGCACAAATAACCGGAAAAAAAGGAGAAACACAGCGCCGCAGAGTGCCATTGCAGAGAGGACAATCATGCATTTTTGTTATTCTTTTCTTCTTGTTCTTTATTTTATGACTGAGTAGTTGTTTTGTTTTTAGGATTGGGCAATGCCCTTTGACATTATTATGATGAATATTTGATTTTTCCCTTTTGTTAATGATCGATTCATTGATTTGGTTCTTATTGTGCTTTATCCATGTGAATTGATTGATCACCTTTTTGCATGTCTTAGATATTCTAGGGATGAACTTAGCGGTGAACCTAGGTATCGGATCTATAGGAATTGAACTTAGGACTTAAATCACGAGAGTTAGAAGCGATCCTTCGAGGATACCATTGAATTATCATAAATCGTAATGGGTTCAATTTAAATACAATTACCACGAGAGTAGAGGTTTGTTTAATTGGGCACGGTTCTTGTATCTCGAGAGGGAACATTAACTAAGTTAGGATGATTCACCTTCAATTGAGTTAAATATTAATAAAGAGGTAGTCAATTAGATTTCATAATTTGTCATTGTGGTAGCCTCAATCCTAGAAATCTCTTCTCATATTTAAAAACAAAAAATATTTGATTTTGATTTCTTTTATTGTTTATTTTATTTTCTTGAAATCTATTCACACTTATTTCTTAGTCTAAAATAGTTGTTTAATTTGTGAAGTGGTACTTGGTTTCCCAATCCCTGAGTTCGATACTCGATAATTTACTTGCCGTTTTAATTATTACTTGCTTCGATCCGGTACGCTTGCCGGAGCCCATCAAGTTTTTGGTGCCGTTGCCGGAGATTGGCAATACCAATATCATTGGTAACAAAGGAGGCAACTACTTTAGTCTTTTTTATTTTTATTTGTATATATTTGACCTTTTCTTTTGAGTTTTGTTTGTGCAAGGTTGATGAAACACATGGACTATCGTTACTATCCAACTTGGGAATATCAACTTGATTGGATCGTGTTTGATGGTATCACTGATAAGCACTTGAAGATATACTCCAAATAGGAGTGGAAATCCTATTTGTTATCTTTGCAACCACCACCATACTTCGAGCTGGATCTCGATTTGCTAGAGATTCTTTGGGATATAGATGCTTATCCTTTGAGCTTGAGCATAGAGCGTAGCAAGGAGGAAGTTAGTTCCATGATGCAGAGGGCTGAAATGCGAGCAGGGAAAAATGCTAGTAAGATAGCAGCATCGCTAAGTGACAACTTTCAGAAGTTAGATGAACAAGCTAGTGAATTTTCTAAATTGCTAACAGAAAAGCAACATGGAATTCAAATTGAAGAGAATCTATTTGCTAGCATGGACGTGAGTGAAGATGAAGTGGTGGTGGAAGATGATTCAAGAGGAGAGGATCATGAAGAGGAGTGCAAGGAGGAAATATCTCCTATTGTTCCTTTGCAAGGGACAAAAGAGACCAATCATGTGGAAAATACTTCTCTCACCATTCCTATTGAGGAGCCTAAAAAATCTGAGTTGGATAAATATGTTGGTTTGCATGCATGTGTGGATGTATCAAAGTTGGTACCTTCTATTTGTCTACAACATTACTTTGTGAAAATACCAACTTTGGAGTTGAAGTCATTGCCTGAGAATTGGGAGTTTTCATCAACAGGGGCAAAGGCTCTAAGATCGCCTCAAAAAGTTATGGTTCTAATGCTTCATGAAGAAACTAATTATATAAAGGCCATTCTTGGAGTAGGTGACTTACCATTTGACCAAGGAGGAAGTCATCTCATCATATCACTTAAAGAAGTCAATGAAATCTCATCACACTTGCTTTTTCCATCTCCACTCCACAAGCCGTGGGATCCGGGAGGAAGGTCTTATATCTTGGGCATCACTTGGTCCTTTTACCACAGGCTATGTGATCCGGATGGAAGCGTCTTCAATGAGTTTTTCTAAACCCTTCTCTTTTTAATTTTTGATTTTATTTACTTGAGTCATATGTGTGTGAGTCTTCTGTCGGTAAGCTTGAATGGATTTAATTAAATTTAGCATAAATGGATTGTATGATAAATATTGATTTTTGATGACTTCCCCTAATGATTTGAAAATTGAAAATTGATCCCCATGTGAAAAATTGAAAATTGAACTTTGCGAATTTTTGTTGTGATTGCATAATTTATGATAAGTTTGGGGTGAAGGGATGCACATATTAGGTATTGTATCTCGGTCAAACAATTTGCGAAAAATGTCCAGGTGAGGAATTTGAGCCTCCAACATTGTTTTTAAATTGTGTGAATCACTTTTAATTTTCACTTTCCTAGATTTGCTTGAATCTCTTCATGGTTTGCGTGGTTATATGTTTGCATCAAATGATTTAGGCAATTTTCTTTGAAATAGCTACTTGGCCTAAAAAGGACCATCCCTAATACATGTTCCCTAGTTAGCCACATTGAGCCTAATAGCCTATTGTTTCTTGATGACCTTATGCTATAAGCCAAAAATCGGGAAAAACCATGTTAACCCAATCTTAGGATTTAGGAGAGCATGGACGCTTAGCAAGACAAGAGTTGAAGGAAACTAAGTTTGGGGTGGCTACAAGGGTTCGATATGTTATTTTGGGTTGAGAAAAAGAAAAAAAAAAGGTTGAAGCCCAAGGCAAAAGGTAAAAAGAAAAAGAAGAAAAATAAAAAAAAAATGCCAAAAAAGGGAAAAATAAAAAGGGGTATTAAAAGGAAAAGGTTGTAGCCACCAAAAAAAAATTAATAAAATAAATTGAAAAATGAATAAGAGTGGAAAGTCAAGGTAAAGAGTTTCATGCTCTCTTAATTCCTAGGAATGTAAAGCCTAGTACCTTTGAATATCCTACCTTTAGCCAGGCCCCGTTACAACCTTTAAAAGACCTTTTGATGTTGCATGCATGTTTTCGTGGGAACTATTTTTGAGATGAAAATCGAATTCATGGAAAGTGCTCTTGAAATGTGAAATTGAGTGAAAGTTGATATCCTAGACAAATTGAGTGAATGAGTAAAATACTAAATGCCCTTGTGAGGAAGGCAATTACTTGAAATTGGTGATCTCCCTTTTGTGTGTAACTCGAACCCTTTGCTTAGATTAATAATTGCATGAATGATAAAATTCTCAATTGTTTAAAAGTAAATGAATGCGGGGAATACATTGATGTAAAAGGGGAAACATTTGAAGAAAAATTGAATTGATAAAATTGCAAGAAATTTGTGTGAAATTAATTGAGTCCATTGAGCTTACCCAATTCTGAGTCTTTTTGAGTTTTAGTTTGCTTGAGGACAAACAAAGTTTAAGTTTGGGGTATTTTGATAATCCACTGTCTTATCATGTTTTATCTATTATTTTAGATTGGATTTCATCAATTAAATTGATTTGAATGCTTGAATTGACCCAAATTAGACTTTGTTTTTCTATTTTGGTTATTTTAGAATCAATATGTGTATTTAATTAATTTTAATTAGATTTTTATTAGTTTTCTGATATTATTCTTATTTTTGATTTTTAGGAAAGAATCAAGAATAAAAGAATGGAAATCAATTAAATTGAAGATTGCCAAGTAAATTGCAAGGGCCCTCGTGATGGATTTGAATCCAAATCAAATTGGATGTGTATTATTATGATTAAAAGATAATTCAATTGGCATTGAAATAAAAGATTGGATCCAAATCAATTTGGATTTGGTTAATAATTACCTATCACAACAATAAAGGATAATGGATTTGAAAAGTCAAATTGGCTAAACAATTATTTGCAGGTCCCACATGAACTTCTATTTTTGGAAGAAATTGGAACTAAAATCACGTGCAGATCATGAGAGGACAAGTTTGAAACAAATGGAGATTAGAATTGAATAGAAGATTTGGCAATTGGCATGAAGCAATGGATCAAGGCCATCAACGTGAAGCAAGTCTTGCAAGGGTCCCACGTGAAATGACAAACTTGAAAAGATGAATTTACCAATTAAAAGATAAGATTTGCATTAGAATTATCACAAAGCAACGTGATAAAAGAATTGGCAGGGGCCCACGTGTTTGATCCTAATTAAATTAGGAGATTGACTGTTTGAAAGTTACAATATATATAGTCATGGCACAAATAACCGAAAAAAAAGGAGAAACACAGCGCCGCAGAGTGCCATTGCAGAGAGGACAATCATGCATTTTTGTTATTCTTTTCTTCTTGTTCTTTATTTTATGGCTGAGTAGTTGTTTTGTTTTTAGGATTGGGAAATGCCCTTTGACATTATTATGATTAATATTTGATTTTTCCCTTTTGTTAATGATCGATTCATTGATTTGGTTCTTATTGTGCTTTATCCATGTAAATTGATTGATCACCTTTTTGCATGTCGTAGATATTCTAGGGACGAACTTAGCGGTGAACCTAGGTATCGGATCTATAGGAATTGAACTTAGGACTGAAATCACGAGAGTTAGAAGCAGTCCTTCGAGGGTACCATTGAATTATCATAAATCGTAGTGGGTTCAATTTAAATACAATTACCATGAGAGTAGGGGTTTGTTTAATTGGGCACGGTTCTTGTATCTCGAGAGGGAACATTAACTAAGTTAGGATGATTCACCTTCAATTGAGTTAAATATTAATAAAGGGGTAGTCAATTAGATTTCGTAATTTGTCATTGTGGTAGCCTCAATCCTAGAAATCTCTTTTCATATTTAAAAACAAAAAATATTTGATTTTGATTTCTTTTATTGTTTATTTTATTTTCTTGAAATCTATTCACACGTATTTCTTAGTCTAAAATAGTTGTTTAATTTGTGAAGTCGTACTTGGTTTCCCAATCCCTGAGTTCGATACTCGGTAATTTACTTGCCGTTTTAATTATTACTTGCTTCGATCATGTACGCTTGCCGGAGCCTATCAAACAACTTGGTTAATGTTTATCAAAGATAATTATAGATGATGAGATGGTTAAGTCGATATCCATTGGATTACCGCACGTTGATAGCTTTGGTGCTTATTGGCCAAAGTGACCTCGATGCTTATTGGTCGAGGTGTTGATGAGTTGCACCTTGGTGCTTATTTGTCAAGGGAGCCTTGACCCCACGGTTTGGGTCTAAGGTTACGTTGAGTTGATGTTGAAGTTTTTGGAGCTTTTTGGCCGAAGCAAAGGAGGTGGTTGTTGTTTGTTGTTGTTTGCCATGCATAGAGCATTGGAGTTGATGGTCGAGGGAGAGGTTCGACATAGGGGAGATCGCCCGAGAGTACGGTGATCTGGCCATCCACGGTAGGTCACCCGATGGTTTGGTGACCACGACCCCCCGTGATGAGGCATCCACGGTTTGATGCGTTGTCTATCTATGGGGTTCACCCAAGGTTTGGTGAACTGCCGGTGTTGGTGCTTTTATGGCCAATAAGGATATATAACTCCAAAGTCATTCGTCCTGAGTTAGTTGGATCCACATGCATTGTTGGAGTAGCGGAGTAGTGTTGCATTGCACTGCATAGCATACTTGTTATGACGATGTTGATGATGACTGATGTTACGATCTTTATGTAACACCCCCCTTGGGCATTACCTTCTAAACACGTCCAGAAATAATATTGAAAGATAATTTGCTGGTGCTTTCGGAAAATAACTTATATAAGTACATAAGTGTCTGAAATTGGGTATAAATTTTTTTTTTCACGACTCCATACCTAAGCCTTAATTGATCGACACACAAACTTACTATCATAGCTTGACAAGCCTATTTAATTTAAAGGATATACTAAAATACAAGATAGTAGTTTTACAAAAATTTCGACAGAATCTCCTCTGTAATTCGGACATCCCAGATAAAATAACACCTGTTAAAATAATTACAGTTTCACTCCAGAATTCCAGTTACACCAAATTCAACCAGGCATCAATACATAAAAATAATAGCTATAGCCATAAGCTTTACAAGACCAAAAGAAATAGCTTAGATTTTCATTCAAAAGATAGGCTCTCCGAGCTATAGACATTTCATTTTAAAATAAAGGCTCTCTGAGCCATACTCATACATACTTATCAAAATAATCTAAGTCTCAAACCCTAAGCTGGTTGTTCTAAAAGTTATTCCGCAAGTAATACCTCATCAAGCATCTAGATCTAAGTCTCTGAGTGACTTAGAAAGACTTCTCTGCACCATCTGTGTTAAAATACCCAGGGTACAATATCGAACTAGAAGAATCCTGAAATGTGTGTAAGGGTGAGACGCCAATATATGGTTTTAACACAATAACTAAATGCGCGACACCACATAACACATATACATTTACCACACGAGCAGTTATAAGCTAATAGTCTATCAATGGGTTCAACACCCCAAACCTCATCCATAAAATTATGCATGACACTTCTATTCATCATCTAAATTTTCGTCCTAATCTCATGAGATATCCCAACATCATATGAGTTGATCAGACTCAATAGCCACACTGGCTAACTTGGCCAACTTCCAACAGGTGCGCAACCTCTTCCCATCTTAAAAAAACAAAGGCATACATAGCCAGGCACACAAGGTCAAACACATTGCTAATGTCCACAATCAGTGGCCACACCATTAGCAAGTAAGATGGGGTCTAAATCTCAATGTCCTCCCTAGGCACATGAGATAATGCATGTCGTAATTACCTTTCGCCGATGGTAATTGATGCATTTGTGTCACAAACCGCAGGCACGTCTGCCAAATGCATGCAAAACAATTTTGTTTTGTTCTTTTCTTTGTGTTCAATCTTTCTTTTGCTGAAGCTCAAAATGGCTTACGACTCACATAGTTTTAAAACACTTTTAAAACTTTCATCACAACACAGGACCTCACTGTCCATAAAACTTTTATCAAAACATAGGACCTCACAATCCGAGTGCTCAATCACGACACCTCTCGACCGGTGCACCAGTCTTAGGTTCGTGGCACTAGAAACATCTTCAATGTTTCAACACAGTATACCTCATGTATACAATATAGGCCCTCAAAGTCCAAATGACTGAGTCCATCACAACACAGAACCTTAGTACCCCGACGTCTCGGTTACTAAGTTCCACACCACTTTTAACACTAAATCAGTTTTGCTTTTATAAATTCTTTTCCAAAATTGGAAATTCATTAATAAAATCATTAAATAATAAAACTTGGTTTTCACAAATGTGAGTCACTTGAGGTTTTAACTTCCTTAAAATATGTACTGTCGTTTCAAAATACTTGCCCTCTATGTTTTTCCAAATATGTTATCACACTTTTTCAAATCATTCATCAATTATCACTTTTAAAGCTTCTCAAGCCAAAACTTAACTTTCTCCACTGAAACAACTTTCTAAAATCATCATTAACTTCTTTTCAACAATTAATTTCATAAAATAACTTTGTATAATATTGCAACTTTCTTACATAAAAATTAGCAGTACTTAAACATTTTCACAATTTCGCTCTCATTGTGACTCGAGTTACTTTTATACTAATAAATTATCATCATCAAAACTTCTTATTTTTCCAAAATAATACTTTTCACCACTATTATATTCCAACGTTTCCCATAAAACCTGGAATATAATTTACACAGCTTATTAAAGCTTTTATCTGATTAATCGGTTGTGCACTGACCACAGTCAGGCTTCTCAAACAACACTCACGAGCAACATTCAACAACAAACCTCCAGACAAATCATGTACCATAGCAATATCATGTACAAATAATCAAATAATTTAAAACAGATCAGACACTGATACTCAGATATACAACACAACATAAACCACATATGTAAAATGGTTATTGATAAAAAATCCATCAGGCAAGCTCCCCTTACCTTTGAAGATAAGTAAAAGATCATCGTCCTAATGCCCACGTTAGCTCATATCTACTCCATCAAGCAAGCATAGTCGTGTCCAAACGTCTCAGAGAGTAAATCCAACAACGCGCAACAACCCGAAATCAAGAGATCAATTACACATGATCAAACACACATTCCAACTTAATTTAAACACTTAATCTAATTACCAAACAAGGTTATTTTCAAAGAAAATCATGTTTGAAGCTCACGCTTCCCAATACCCCTTAAGGAAACTTTGTTTTGATCAAAAGATCATGAAAAAGAACTTTGGAAATCATCCATTAAGAGTCCTAATTACACTAAATCATAATTAATTTCATAAAAACATACCCAAATTTAAATCAAATCAAATTGGGGTTTTAGGGCTCCTAAATACGATTTTAGGGAAAACTCAGAATAATGAAATTGGTTTAGGGAAGCACAAATTCACAGTCCCCATCTCATAAAACAACCTTAAATTTCAAGATTAAAATCTGAAATCAAAGGGTTAGGGTTAGGGTTTCAAAAATCCATTTGGGGGTTTTGAATCTAGAAGAGATGAGAGGGTTTTGACTCACCCAAGGTTGAAGGCAGAGGACGCAGTGACAGCTATGGACACGGCGGCGGCGGCGCACAACTCCGGCGAAGTGGCAGTGGTGGTGGAACACTCCCCTACAACAACCATGACCCATAAAGTGAAGCTAAGCTTCATAGAAAGGAAGAAGAAAGCTTTAAAACAACTCACATAGTGAAAACCACCATGGAGGTGGTGGTCGCGCGACTCCGGGTGGCGGTGCAGGGGTGGCGCCGATCGGAGCAAAACAAGGAAGAGGGAGGAGAAAGATGAAGGAGGGAGGAAGAAGAAAAAGAAAGAAGAAAGAAGAAAGAAAGAAGCAGAGAAAGAAAAGAGAAAATGAGAGAAAGAGAGTGTCGAGAAAGAGAGAGAGAAAAAAAGTGAGAACTTAAGTTTTTATACTAATTATTTAGTAATAGGTACAAAATGAGTGATAAATATTAGGCCTAAAATAAACATGTTTTTACTTTTTAGAATCTAAATATAAAGATTGATAAAGATATGATTTCAAAATTCAAATTAGAGTAAAGATTAATAGTTGAACTGATCAACTAAGAAAATAATCAGTCCAAAATTTAATCTCCGATTGATGTCAAACCAGAATATTTTTAACTTTAAAATTAAATAGAATAGGAATATGAAAATGCTTTTCTCTTAATCATATTATTTAAAATATTTTTCTGTACTGGTATAATAGTGACAATAACATAAATTATTGTCTATTAAACGTGCATTCACTGAAATAAGTCAGTGTTAACACACCCAATAAAATAATTTGAAAAGAGTAATTTAATTACTCAGACTAAACCACATAACATAATAAACATAAACATCCAAATAAAATAATTAATCATAGGTGTAAAAACTAGGGTGTTACAGTTTACATGTTGATGTATGTTATATGATGCTATGTTTGTTTGTTTGCCTTGCTTCCTATCTCCTTGCCGAATATGTTTACATGATTCTTACTACCCTCTTTCTTCTTGTTTGGCCTGATTGGCTTATTGCAATGGATGGTGAGCAGCCCGGAGAGGAGTGACTCTGAGGAGCCACCACTCATAGTTAGGGCTTTTACCTTTTGTCTAGTTAGTTTTGTTCGGTTGTATTCCAAGGATATTTCTGGAACAGTTGTACCAGCTCTGAATTGTGACAACGGGGTTGGGTTGTTTATGCTTTAGGTTTATCGTTGTTTTAACTTGGTTTTATATTTTCCGCGTTTTTATGAACTCGTTCATGTGGAACTTTTCTACACGTAGGCGAAGGTTTTACTTTATCCAGTGAATGCATGTTTTTATTTTATTTATATCTATCTTTTATGCTCCGTAACATGCGGGGTAGAAGGGTGTCACAAACACGGTCAAAGGACCGCACCACAGAGCCCCACCGCAAGGACCACCCCACCATCATCAGATTCAGTCATGATGAGAGAGAGAGAGAGAGAGAGAGCGGGGGTTGGGTTACCTCTCGCAGAGCTGCATTTTAGGCATGCCACGCCACCGTCTCGTTGCTCTCCCTCTCACATAACGTACCCGGTACCCCCAAGGCGCTACACCCTCGCCTTCACCATGTTTCCAGTAACCTAGATCTCATTCACCTTCATAAGATCTGGGCTTGAGGCGAATCAGAGTGGGGTTGGTCGCGGCGGCGTGGAGACGACGACACGGGCGGAGGAGGATGGACCGAGGAGAGGAGGATGAGGAGAGTGAGACGGCGGAGGAGGCTGGTGAGTCGAAAGTGAACGATGAACAGAGACATCATGGATGTGGTGTGTGAAGGAGGAACAATGAGCTTGAAGGTTGAAGGGGAGGAAGGAGGGTGTGAGGCAGCGGCGATGGCGATGGCGACGGAGGGTGTGAGGCGGCGGTGAGGGTTTCGTACGGGTCATGTTTTCATTCACTAGTGGAGGGTGGAAAGGATAGAAATATAATTTTACCAACACTGTTCAGCTTGGTGAGATACCTCACCGTAGACGCGCCCATGTTGGCATATAAGATGCTAAGATATGAACAATGCATAAATAATAACGGAGTTGGGTTGTATGGCTTGCAAGTTAAATAATTAACTTATAATTTATTTCACTAGCTTATAATCTTATTTGACTAAAGTAAAAGTGTTTGGTGAATAAAAACGCTTATTTTTAAAATAAAAGTTCTTTTGAAAAAAAACATATGTGTTTGGATGGGCTTTTGAAAAAAAAAACAAAAGCAGTAAAAAAAACACATTTTGGTGCTTTTTTAAGAAGTTGCAATTTCTAGCTTAAAAAAAAGGAGAAGTAATAGAAGAGAGAGAGTGGAGATCATTAATGTTTTATTGGACAATAATGTCTCTATAATAAATCTCTCAAAAGCCCTTTTTTATAAAGTTAATTCAAACGTAAAATAGCTTGTGCTTCTAATAGCTTCTGATTCTACTTTTATATCATAGAAGCTTTTTTTTAAAAGCTCATCCAAACAGGCCCTAATATAGGGTTATTATTTCAAATTGTATGAGTCTTTTATCTTCTTATGTTACCAACTCTTTGGTAGAGTTTGATAGGAGGAAAATCCATGTAGCTGTTCATACTTTGCTAGAGGTGCCTACATATAATACTATCCTCCAGATTTGTGATGAAGTTACCAGATGTATTGAGTTTTTGATTATTAGTGATATGACTTAACTTTGCTTTTGTCAAAAAAAAAACTTTTTTATATATAAGTTATAAACTTTCAACTAAAAATTAGCTTATCTATTTTTGTCAAACATAATCTAAATAAGGAAATTACTAACTAATATCCTTAAGACAATGAATGAATCAATAAAGAAAGTCTTTATTGAAAATAAATTTTTCAATATTTTAAGAAGTATCGTGTTTAATTTTCAATAAAAAAAACTTGGTCTTATAGGATTTGCTAACAAGACCCATTAAAAGAAATATGAGAGAGAAATCACATTTATAATGAAAATTAATGGCCAATAAATCTTCCACAACCATTAATAATAATCAATAAAAAGATTATAATGCTTTGCTGTCAATTTATCCTACATTTAAAAATTGGACACGATTTCTAAAGAACCGTACATGAATTCTAAGGGTGTTCACGGGTGAGTTTGGATTAATTTAGAGAAGAAAAAAAGTCATATGATTCAAAGATTAAAACAACATACAATTTAGTTTGGATTGCTTCTTTAAAGAATATAACCCAATTAAATACGGTTTGTATTGGATTGGAAGGTTCGGTTTTTACTAATTTAAACATACTAAAAATTAAAATTTTACAAACTAACGAGTATCCATTTTATATTTAGAACATTAAAAATAATAGAAAATTACGTATCATCAAATTAATAAGTATTATTAGAAAAGAAATCAACAAATAAAAAAGCAATAATACAAAAAAGTAGAATAAATATATATTAAATTTGATATATATGGTTCGATTTGGTTTGATTTGATTTCAAAAATAAAAGGGTTTGAAATATGATCCGATCGATTTTTTACAAAATAAGGTAAAAATATCTAATAAATATCGATTTTGTTTGATTTTAAGTTTTTTTTATCGATTATTGGTTTTCTTATGGATCGGATAAGATATGAATACCTCATCGCTGAGGTGGCAATTGATGACATAAAATAAATATATCTAATACTAAATAATAAATATATAATGAGGATGGTTGAATTTTGGTTCTATCATTTCAAAATACCAAGACTACCCCTACACTAAAAAACCGATTCCCAATTTTTTTCAAAAAAACTGTCTCCCTTATTTTAAAATAAAAAAAATAAAAAACTATATCAGTTTCTGAACTTCATGTTCTCTTGCTCTCCCACGCGGGCTAATCCAATTTGCGCTATCACCGTTGGACTTATTAATCTTCAAGTTTGAAATTTTTTAAATATTTTATTGAATATTTTATATTTTATCTTTAATAAAATGGTAGTTTCTTAGGAGAATGTGGGCTAACAGGAGACATAACTAAGGTTATAATCTAAACATCAATATTAAGAACTCACGTTATAAAATCGTAAAACATATCAATTAAAATATCCAACATATATGAGTGATAAATAAAATATTATACATAAAAAAACATAAATAAAAACAAATAAAAATGCATTGCAGAGGCACGTTAGTATTAATAAAAAAATGCCCCCCTCATTTCCCTGTTTTACGGCGTCTTGTTCAGCTGATTGTGTGGAATCGTTTATTAGGTCCTAGCATCAAAGTCAAAACCATGAGTTACAATTATTTAGTAAGTGACAAAGTTTTTTTATTAGACCAACATAACAAGTTTTAAATTTATCAAAAAAATCATCACAACTTTTAATTATTTTTAAATTCTCTAATATATTTAAACAATCTATTTTTATTTAAAAAGTAGAATAAACGCTTATTTTAGTCCCTCAAATTTTTCGAGACTCCATTTTGATCCTTAAAAAAAATTAAATTTGATCCCAAATTTTGTTACGGGAGACACTCTGATCCCTTCATACATTTAACAGAGGAATCAGAGTGTCTTCCCTAACAAAATTTTGGATCAAATTATCATTTTTTTTTTTAGAGATTAAAATAGTTTCTCGAAAAATTTGAGGAAGCGAAATGAATTTTTATCGTAAAAAGTATAAACTTTATGCTATCATAAATAAAGGATCCTCGAATTGGCATACGAAAATAAGAATGGCATTTATTCTCTTGGCATTTTTAACAGGCGGCTAGTTGTCAAGGTGCATTCACGTGCATTTATTTCTAGCCTTCTCCATTGCCCATTTCACTTTCAGCGACTCACTTCACTTGTCATAATCTTGGATAAAGCCACACACACACAGAGAGAGAGAGAGCGAGCCAGTGAATGAGCCATGGATCCTCCTCCACCACAATCCATTGAGATTTCTAGCACAACCTACCAAGCTGGGGATGATCCACAAGACAAGGTCATCAATGATTGGTATTTTTTTTTTCTTTGCTCAATTGAATTTGTAAAATTGTTGTGATTCTGAGACATTTGGTCCATAATTATGATATGTGATTGAATTCTCTAACTTTTGTTTTATGGGGATGCAGTTGTTCTTGCTGCTATGACTGTACACAGGGTTGCTTTGATTACTTGTGCTGTAACTTTTGTTAAAAGTCTTAGTCTTAGGATATAATGTCAATATGTAATGGGGGCATGCTTATAGTGATGTTCCTTCCCCCTACCCCCACCCTTATTTATCAAGGAATTGATGTATGAAGAGATTATATTAACAAAAAGTTATGCTTTTTAATTGTTGAGACTTATAGAACATTCTTACTTTATCTTTTGGGGCCTTTACAAGCTGGGTTTGACTGTTTGAGTTTATTGATTCCTTTCAAATTGTCTATTCCGAAGGTTTGGAATTTCAGTGAACTTTGACCTGCAGAGGATTGATTGATCATGTTGTCATAAAGTAGGGTGGGGTTGCAAAACTCCATCCTTTCCCCTTTACCATGGTGGATTAAGTTACCGGATTTGAAAAACTGAAAGTTCAAAAAGGGGGTTGGATTCAAAGGCAAGGTGTTTCGCAAGGATAAACAATACTAGTTGTTATTCTAAAGTCATTCCAACTGATATGAGTCACGATACACTTAATAAATATATAATAAAATATTACACATTATAAAGTATGTGTATATTAAAAATCTCAAATACATCAACAAAACCAAATACGAGCTACAAAATCTCCCAACTTGCTCCCAATTTGAGATAATTATTCTTAAATATGACTCAAGTCATCATGTCTTGCATTTGTATAAATAGCAGAGGGAGCAACAAGGGACAGGACTTTTCCCATCCTCATCCCTCACCATCTCATACCTGTATTGACTTTGAGTGTTGAGAAAGAGGTGAGAAGAGAGTATGAGAAGAGGGAAAATGGTGAGAAATAGAGTAGATTTGATGTGTTGTTTGATATAAAAGAAATAAGAGAAAAATAGAGGAGAAAGAAGTGTTCATTATTTTTGAAAGTACGAGAATGCCCCTAAATTAAAAAAACTTCCAATCAAAATAAATTTAATTTTTCATTTGAATTCAATTAATTAATTTATTTTAATACTTAACTTATTTTTTTATTAATTAAATTACTTAGATTAATCCTTTCAAAAAAACTACTTAGATTAACTTAATTAATTACTAATTTAAATGATTTTGCATAATTCATTTAATGTTTCTTTTTTAATATCTTATATTACGATCATACGATGATGAATATTTTTTATAGGAAATGAAAATGTAAACAGTAGATAGCCTTTTTAAATTAGTGCTAAGTTTTTTTTTTTAATATTCATGAATTAACAAATATTGGAAAACAATAAAATAAAATAAAATAAAATAAGGAAAAGGAAAAACAAGGTTACAAATGTAATTTCATAAATAATCTCTTCTCATCTCCTATTTTCTTCTCACTTATGAAGAGAAATATTTTTTAGATGGATCCCACCAAATTTATTCTCTATTCTCTATTTTTCTCCTTCACCACACAAGAGAAAACATATTTTCTCCTCATTTTCTCTATTCTCATCTTCTCTTCTACCAACATATAAGAGCTGGAAACAACCAGCTGCAATGAGCTAGTTCGGGATAAAGCAGTATAATACCTGAAGAAAGAACAATGTATAAGACCTTTTATTCTGATCTATTAGGCTTACCTCAGGAGACGCCAATATGCTAAAGGAATGGAATGCATATTGCACCTGAAGGTGTGGACATCCATGAAGAGCATTAATGTTTGGCTATGATTTTTATTTTATTGTGTTCTTAAAAAAGGTGGCCTACCGCCTAAGCAAGTCCTCGTGCCTTAACTTTTACATAAAAATAAAATTTGTATAAAAGAATAGAGTAAAGACCCAACTGAAATAGGGAGACATATTTTCGTCACGAGAAATGAAAAATAACGATCTGTGGTATTTTAGTCCCAAAAATTTAAATTACGTTAAAATGGTCTTTTTTAGGATAAATTATAGGGATATTTTAATTGATATCAGGGATTTTTTTAATGTTATTTAAAAATTTTGGAGATTAAAATGTCATAAATCAGTATTTTTTATTTATCAAGATTAAATATGCCTTCGGATTTTTTGTTAGGGTTCGTTTGGATTGATGATATGAATAGAAGGGAATTGAATGGAATGAGAAAGTATTCCATTATTTGAATAATACAATACAATGGAATGCATTCTATCTTATTCCCTAAGTACTTTTCTTATCACTTGGGGAATGTGATGGAATGAGAAACTATTTTTTTTTATAAAAATATATATTTACTACTTTATCCCCCACTCTAAACACGTTAAATATTCCATTCTTTTATCTTCCTACTCTTATGTTTCATATAACAGCAGCTGTAAACTTTCTACTGCACGTTCCACGTTCCAGAATCCAGCCACGTCGTTGGCCTACAGGCGAAGGAGAAATATTCATCTTATTTATCCTCTTTTAGTTATAGTGAAATTAAAAAAATTGGGGCATATATCATGATGATGATACTGTTACTATTCATCATGTAAGAGAAATATATATATATATATATATATATATATATATATATATATATATATGAAATTTCCTCATGAAAAGGATTAAAAAAAGATCGTTGGTTCCCTCAAAAAAGAAAAAGAAAAAAGATCCTTGGATGTAGTAAGGGAGAAATGACATGCATTATGCATGTACTTTGCTTAATTCATGTTACTGGAGCAAGACTGAGAGATTGAGAAAGTAACGTTGGATGTAGTAGAGTGAGAAATGATACTCTTATTAATAAATAAATATTAGTGTTTTTAAAATGAAGGTAATTTAGGAACAAAAAATTTATAATTCATTCCGTTCCGTTCACTTTCCAAATGGTGGGATGAGAACTTTGTTCTATTCCATTATAAAATATCCAAATAAATGAGTGATATTTTTATTTCATTCTATTCTATTCCGTTCCGTTCCATTGTGTTCCATTCAATTCTATTACATTCCATTATGTTCCATCAATCCAAACATAGCCTTAGGGATTGGTTTGATTATTCAAAAGAATATTGTTCCTGTCGAGAGTCGACTTGCCGAAATCTCGCCGTAGAACGTCAAACTAAGAGTGAACACAGGGGTTGTTTTAGATTATGGCTTGAAAGAATATTGTATTCCGGTCCTACGTATCCCAATGGGAATCAAATCCAGACGTAGTTCTTAGTTCAACCATTGGCCATACAGTGATTTCAATCCCCTAATCTTGTATCTGATGAATACCAGCGGGCAAGGACTCTTCAATAGTCTCTTGGTCAAGCTGGTTCCTCTAATACGCTTAAGGGAGATTCACTTAGGTTAGTGAAAAGTGTCTTCCTCTTAGGGTTCTTACTCCTTTTATAGATGAGTGATTTGATCCCCTTTTTTTAGGATCAGATCTTATCTCTTTGTATCACTTATCTCCTAAATCTTCTTCGAGATATATTATCTCCTTAATTTGTGGGATTTATCTCTTGTAACCAGATAAGGTTGTTTGAGATATATCATGATCTTATCATTCCCGCTCTTATCGGATCGGGTATCCAAGCTCGATGGTCGAGTTTTACTCCTCGGCCTGTACACAAGCCCCCCAAGCTTTGAGCTCAAAAGAGTGTAAAAGTTTTCATGATAGAAGCCGAGCTTGGCTTTAAAACTATCGTTGGAGAGCCTAGTATTTGTCGTGTAGGTCTTCTCCCCTTGTTTGCCTGAGTTTGGTGACCGATCTTCACACATCGGCCAATACCTGAGTTCGGTGGGCTCGGTGTACGAGCCTAGTAATCCTTTTCCTTTGATTGTTTGAGTTTGGTGGTCGAGCTTGATTTCTCGGCCAACACTTTAGCTTGGTAGGCTCGGTGGGCGAGCCTAGTAATCCTTTTCCTTTGATTGTTTGGGTTTAGTGGTCGAGCTTTATTTCTCGGCCAACACTTTAGTTCGTTAGGCTCGGTGGCCAAGCTTAACATCTCGGCCAGTACACAAGCTCAACGGGCGAACCTGACATCTCGACTGGTCCACACAAGCCCCCAAGCTCTGAGCTTTGAAAAAGAGAAAGAGTTATCAAAGTTTATATATTTCCGAGCGTAGTCACACATTGGTACCGGACTTCTAAAACCGAGTTTTTCTTTCTCGGACTTAGTTCAGTGTAACAAAACTTGATTTTCACTATTAACCTCATGGGTAGTAATAGTCATAATAAGAACATGTTCTGAATAGCTGAGATTTCAATCTTGCCTTTGTTAATACAAGTTTAGATGCCGGTAGCTGAGATTCAGCTTGTCAATGATTCAGGCTCAAACCAGCCTTTTGGAAAGTCAAGCTCAAACTCAGTCATTAGAAATTTACCTAAGGCTTATATTTCAACTGAAATCTTTGATGCCTTCAAGATGCTTATCTTGAGAGTTTGAACTCGACTCACCTTTTCCCGAGTGTAGCTTGGTCTTTGAAGTTTTTTGTACCAAGAGCTCTTAACCTTTCATTCAAGTAGCTCTTAATTTTTCATCCGGTGGGTTTTGAAATACTCCCAAACTTAAAGCTTGACCTTGACTATCATTATTTATATGATCTTGAAGGTGTACCTCAGAGTAAGCTTTCCTAATAGCTCTTCCAACTTGTATGAGAAAATAATTGTCTTACAAGCCCTTCATAGTAACAATCGAGCTGTAGGCTAAGGGATATCCTTCATCTGCAGTTTCCGAGCTTGGTGTAGGGCAAGAGAATATCCTTCCTTTATCCCCATAAGCCCCCCAAGCTCTGATCTTGAAATAAGCGAAAGAGCTTAAATGTCAACCCGCATATCCTAACACGCTTTTTGGTGCCGAGGACTTTGGATTTGTGATTCGTGGGAGCATTGCTCAGAAATTTGTTTTTGGCAGAAACAAGCCTTTTTTTGGGTTCTCGGATTACTTAGCCGAGCACTGCTCGGATTGTTGTGCGGAGTCAAGTCTTACTTGGGATTGTGGCTTATTTGGTCAAACACTAAAAGGGTTTCATTGAAATCTTGGGTCTCTAGCATGCATGATCTGTTGCGAACATTATCCTGGTGCGAAGGTGTTATGCTCGGCCTCAACTTGGTGCGAAGGAGAGAGCATTGCTCGATCTTGACTTGGTTTTTCAGTGCGAGAGAGATATGCTCGACCTCGACTTTTTAGTGTGGGGGAGGGATGCTCGACCTCGGCATTTCGGTGCGAGG
Source organism: Sophora flavescens (assembly GCA_030762895.1). Taxonomy (NCBI): domain Eukaryota; kingdom Viridiplantae; phylum Streptophyta; class Magnoliopsida; order Fabales; family Fabaceae; genus Sophora; species Sophora flavescens. The sequence continues at coordinate 27,731,928 of CM061064.1, read as the reverse complement.
GAGCAATGCTCGATCTCGGCTTTTCGGTGCGAGGGAGCAATGCTCGACCTCGGCATTTCAGTGCGAGGGAGCAATGCTAGACCTCAGCTTTTTAGGATTCCGCCCTTTGCTCTTGGCAAGACGATTTTTACCTGGGTCCTTTAGTGGATTCTCATGTTCTTAAGCCAGTGTATGGTTAGCTTTTACGGGAGTAGGGCCCTGACGCGAGCATGGAAGCCGCGACTGCCTATGCTCTCTGAGTCTCTTCAATTACCCAATTTTCGAGCCACAAGCTTTCTAATAATGTGAAGATGATGAAAAGCATGAAGGCTGAAGCTTCCCGAGCTTTGCGCACTGGGGATAAGCTTGAGAAGACTCTAACAAGTGCGAAGAGCAAACTCAGTTGATTGGGAAACTGAAGACTCAACATGCCGAGCTAGAGAAAACCAATTCCTCCCTTCGTTCTGAGCTCTCCAAAAATGAAAGAATTACTTGCAAGAAATTTGCCGAGGCTTCTCGGGTTTTCCTTGATGTTAAGAAGAAGGTCACTCGCAAGCTTCAAGCTGAGTTGAAGGAAGCTGAGGCGGAGATCATGAAAGAGCACGTTTCCAGGTTCTCTCGTGCTATTAAACAAATCCAGCAGTTTTTTCCAGGTGCTGATCTTTCTAGAGCTGATGTGAACAAGGATTTTAATAAGGATGGGATTATGGTTCTTTTGTCCGAGCTTGAAGATGAGGAGGAAGAAAACCAAGGAGAAGAAAATGAAGAAAAAGATGAAGAACATGTTGAAGAAGAAGAGGGCAATAGAGGGAATGGATCAGTCTTGATGAAGTCGTCCTCGGTTGCCCATCCCCAGGCTGAAAACATTATTCCCTCTAATCCTAATGTAGTGATAGAAGAAGAAGTTGTTGCTCGTGAGGATGGTCACGAGTCACTTAGAGAATTTTCTTCTTGCTTTAGAACATTTTGTACTTTTGGCAATGCCCCTTTGTACTTTTTGATCATGACTGACAATATTGTGTTTCGAGAATATTATCCCCAACCTTGGCTTTTTTTTTTAGCTCTTAGGAAATTATAAGTTTTTCCAACTGTTGTCATCCCTTGAAGGGTTTCACACTTAGCGTTTTTAACCAGTTCTTGGAATAACTCGGTTAACTTTTCTAAGTAGTTTGCCTATTTAGGTTTTTGTTTACCATTTAGGTGTAACATTTCGATTGTAGCTCGGCCAGCCATCTTGGCTCGGCATATCGACTTTCAACTCGGTCAACCTTTTTAGGTTTTTATCATTTTAGGTTCGACATTTTCATTTTAGCTCGTTCAACCTTTTTAGGTTATTTGTTTACCTTTTTAGGTTCATCATTTCGACTTTAGCTCGGTCAGCCATTTTGGCTCGGCATTTCGATTTTAGCTCGGTCAACATCTTTAGGTTATTTGTTTACCATTTTTGGTTCGGCATCTCGACTTTAGCTCGGTCAACCTTTTAGGTCCAGCATTTCGATTTAGCTCGGTGAACCTCTTTAGGTTATTTGTTTACCTTTTTAGGTTCGGCATTTCGACTTTAGCTCGGTCGACAATTTAGGCTCGGCATTTTGATTTTAGCTCAGTTAACCTCTTTAGGTTATTTGTTTACTATTTTAGGTTCGCCATTTCGACTTTAGCTCGGTCGGTCATTTAGGCCCGACATTTTGATTTAGCTCGATGAACCTCTTTGGGTTATTTGTTTACCTTTTTAGGTTCAGCGTTTCAACTTTAGCTCGGTCGGTCATTTAGGTCTGGCATTTCGATTTTAGCTCTGTTAACCTCTTTAGGTTATTTGTTTACCTTTTTAGGTTCGACATTTCGACTTTAGCTCGGTCGACCATTTAGGCCCGGTATTTCGATTTTAGCTCGGTTAACCTCTTTAGGTAATTTGTTTTTGTGAGTTAGTATGGTGTTTGAGTGATCGAGTTGTTGGAACTTTTATTCTCCAAGGGAGGTGTTCTCCCTTATACTATTTTATTTAGAGAGCTCGACCTTTTTGTTTTTATAGAGGGAGTCTGAGCTTGACCTCTTTGTTTTAATTATAGAGGGAGTCCGAGCTCGACCTCCTTTTAGTTAGCTAGAGAGGGGCCAGAGTTTGATCTGTGGTCTTTAAGGGAGTCGGAGCTCGACCTTTGACTTTTGAGGGAGACGGAGCTTAACTCTGTGCTTTCAAGGGAGCTGGGGCTCGACCTATGTCTCCAAGGGAGCTAAGGCTCGACCTGTAAGCTTTGAGGGAGTCGGAGCTCAACCTGTGGGTTTTGAGGGAGCCGGAGCTTCGATCTTGTTGAGAAGGAAGCACGAAGCTTCAACCTCTAGTCCTTTTGCAAGCTCTTAGCTGACTGTCTTCTCGTGGTATGCTCTTTATTTTTATGGAAAATCTCGATAGAGACATAGAGTCTCCTTGCATGCCTCAAACATGCGTTATTTTATTTATAATTCAGAGATATATGAGTAATGTTAAACATGAAACGATATGCCCGATAGGCATACATGGGCAACCTCATTGCTAATTTAAAGCCTCAAATTGTGTCTCATAATAAGTGCTCACCCAGAGCCCTTTCAAAATTTTGGCACTGCCCCTTATGTATCTGATACTAAGTATGAGCAGGTTTTAAAATATTTTAAAATTAAAATGAATTAGAACCACTTGTCTGGTTGGTCATTCATGGTGATCAGTAAGCAACTTGTTAACTTCCTTGGGTTTGGCTTGGACCCCCTTTTGGATGAGTAGTGAGATTATCGGATGCCATTGCTTGCTCCTTCAATTTTTGACCGATATCATCGCCGTGCTCAACTACCTGTAACCACTGGGATTTTGGCAAAACTACATATCATAACCACATTTAAACAAAAATATCTCGCTTAGTGGATAGGTGGTTAAAGGGATGATCCCCATCCTCAACAAATTCAAATTTCAATTTTACTATGTTCTAAAAATGCACATATCAAGCATCCATCCCCAAGAAAGGAAGAAGATAGTTATCAAACAAAGTGATCTACTCTCTTGTCATTTATTTTAGTTATCTTTTTATGATAACATTTAATTAAATATAAAGGGGAAAGGAAAAATCAAACTCATCTGTTGAAGGATTTATTCTGAGTTAAGCAGTGGTTTCTCAAAACACTGTGATACCCATACCACACAACTTTCTTAACGCTGGGAAATCATTGTTGCAATCTCCTGAGCTTTCATGTCCACCAAGAGATTAGAGCTTTCATGTCAACAAAATAGAGAATAAATTCCCATTGCTGCAATCTGTGGCTGTACGCTAAATATATCATTAGAAAAGACTCCTCAATTGCCATTTATCAAAAAAAAAAAAAAAAAGAGATTCCTCAATTGCCATGTCACGAAAAGTAAAATTGAAGTTATGCTAATTAATCAATTTCGTGAGTGGTTCACAAACCATATTAGACATTAAGTGCTAGCCAAATGTCAAAATAAAAAACTGGTTGAACCACTTATTTGATTAGCATTTACTGTCTTCTGACTTCGAGAGTCCTGAAGTCCAGCTGCTTCTAAAATTACAGCTATAAGATGATGAGAAGTTCCATGCAAGATGGACATCGTCATTCCTCTATTCGTAGAGATTTACATGTCTCATCCTTTAATTTTTTCCAAGTCTATGCTTTTCCTCTAGCACTACGTGATAGAAAGAATTTCGCCATTTATGCCACCACTCAGGAAGTGCAAGACAAAATACTCTCCCATGCCATCATCCCAAAGTGCCATATACCAGTGCCACAAACTATTGGAGCCAACTTTATTCAGGCAAGACCAGAATTCAACAAGGCATGCACATTAATCCAAGTATTCATACAAATACAGAAGCTGCACCTAAAAATTATATAGAAGAAAATCTGAATTAGAGCAGGAGTTCTGCAAAGGAGCCGTATATTCTCCGAATAAATTGAATAATCTATATATATTGGAAATTGAGTGGCAGTTTGCCTAATTAGTTTACACTCGAAATTCTATATCAATCAAAGTATGAGAAATCAACGATCCAGTAAGCGATAGGTGATGTACTACATGCCAAAAATATTTCTTTAATAACGAAAGAATAAAAAGTAGGATGGGTTATTTCTTCCCTGAATTCCATAGTGACGAAAATATAGAATTTGAAGAAGCTTCATTACCATAGTTTTGATAGCTCATCTAATCAATCGTTCGACGGATGCCGGTGAATGTGTGGTCGGGAAAAGTTTGCCTCGACCCCACGGTGGGTGCCAAATGTTCCCGTTGAGAGCCGACTTGCCAGAATCTCGCTGTAGAACGTCAAACCAAGAGTGAACACAGGGGTTGTTTTAGATTATGGCTTGACAGAATATTGTATTCCGTTCCTACGTATCCCAATGGGAATCAAAGTCAGACGTAGTTCTTAGTTCAACCCTTGATCATACAGTGATCTCAATCCCCTAATCTTGTATCTGATGAATACCAGCGAGTAAGGACTCTTCATATTCACTTAGGTTAGTGAAAAGTGTCTTCCTCTTAGGGTTCTTACTTCTTTTATAGTTGAGTGATCCAATCCCCTTTTTTTAGGATCAGATCTTATCTCTTTGTATCACTTATCTCCTAAATCTTCTTCGAAATATATGATCTCCTTAATTGGTAGGATTTATCTCTTGTAACCAGATAAGGTTGTTTAAGACATTCCCACTCTTATCGGATCTGGTATCCAAGCTCGATGACCGAGTTTTACTCCTCGGCCGGTACAAATATTATGTGAAAATTGATTGAAATAAACGGGGTGTGCACCTAATTTTTGAAGAGAATAAACTTTTCCTTGTGGGCAAAAGGAAAATTACACAACAAATTACGATAAGAATTGAACACAGGAACATCAAGGGCAAGACCGAAGTCGGTTGGCTAGGATTTTACTCCTCCTTGTGTATAATATGGAATATTGACATGGGTCATCCCAATAAAGACACTCATTCTTAACGTTAACATTCTCCTATTAACCTTCACTTTTATACTTACATTCTATAAACCCCACTCTTATTCATTGGAGTCCGAGTCGGAAATCAAAGATTCAATTATATTAGTTTCAGTATCTTCGATTCTTGAATGTTATTAGCACCGATGCATTCTAATATCATTCACGATATATGAAAGTTCTTGTAAAAAAATTTTTGGAGATGGGGACAAGGGTGACTTAGAGAATGTATGTCTTTAGCGGAGCAGAATAATGATAATGTTGTTAGAATGATAAATTTACAGTGGTCATGTCTAAATCTCATAAATATAACTTGAGAAGGAATAGAAAGTTGAATCCTAAGTTTAATTGATTTTTATTTTTTCACATGGGTTTTGATTTATGTCTCCCATAATTTTATTTTGTTTTTCTTTTCTTTTTAATAAATTTAAGGTGACTTGATCACCTTGCTTAAAAACAATGATAAGAAAGTCAATTGAAATAATCCAATTTAACTTCTCCCAACTCCAATATGTCATACTCTCACTCTCTCTTTTTTTGGTGCCTAATTAACTTATCTTAGGTCCACTAGGTATTAGAGTTTATTATATCTGTATTTTTCTGTTTAGTTAGGCTTTCTGTTTTTGACTTAGTAGGATTAGCTCCCTTGACTCAGTTTTCCTTCTATCTTTTCTGTTTTGGCCCAAGGGTTATATAAACACTTAGCCCTGTTTACATTGAACAATTCATTTTTTAATAGAAAATACACTTTCAATATTCAATATGCTTCAATATCCATCTTCTCTGCGAAACCAAGATGATATCAGAGCTCAAAATTGAGCTCTGGTTTCCATATTCCCGCTTAGAGTTTTTCCACCCAATTTCTTTTTCTTCTAATCGATTCCTCTCCATCGTCTCGAAGATGACAAACCAGAAATATGATGATTACGCAACCAACCCTCTAAACCCTTATTATGTTCGTGCCAATGAGAATCCCTCTTTGGTTCTTGTAAATCCCGTTTTCGATGGAAATAACTATCATACTTGGGTTAGGTCAATAAAATTTATTCTGGAAACCAAGAACAAAATGAAGTTTCTTGATGGTACTATTGAACCGCCTAAAGAAGGGGATGCGTTATACGAGCCCTGGTGCCGCTGCAACAACATTATCCTCTCATGGATTCAACATGCAATTTCTCCAATTATCTTGAAATCAATCCTTCGATTGAACAAAGCCTCGGATGTTTGGAAGAATCTTGAAAATCGCTTTGCTCAAGATGACATTTTCAGAATTTCTGACATCCAAGATGATATATGTAAGCTGCATCAAGGTAATTTAGATGTTTCTGAATATTTTACTGAACTTCAAACCATGTGGGATGAACTCGATAACTACAGACCATTGCCAGCGTGTAATTATGCTAATCCTTGTGCTTGTAAAGGTGAATTTGACAAAATTAAAGGGTATAGAGATCAAGACTATACCATACGATTCTTGAAAGGTCTCAATGACCAACATTCCCATGTCAAATCTCAAATTATGTTAATAAATCATTTACCTGATGTTACTAAGGCTTTTTCTATGGTCACACAACAAGAAAGACAGATTTCTATGACTGATATAACTGACAACATCACTGACTCCAAAGCCCTTTCCTTCAATACCAATCAATTCAATGGAGGATCCAAGAGAGGAGGTTTCTCCAACAGAGGTAAAGGTAGAGGCAAAGGAGGAGGACCTAACTCAAAGTACTGCACCAATTGCACCAAAACAAATCACACCATAGAAACCTGTTACTTCATACATGGGTTTCCAGCTGGTTATCAAACAAAGAATAAGTCTGCCAACTCTACTGCTGTCACTGATCAACAAGAGAAACAAATTCAACTTGCTGAGTCTTCAAAACAGGGATTCAGCCTTACTCAAGATCAATATCAAGGTATTCTTGAGATGCTGCAAGCCAAAAATCCTAATAATGCAAGCACACACAAGGCAAACTCCATCTTGACAGGTCCTTTAACCTTCATCAACAATTCAAATAAACCTATCATAGGTAAGTCTCATGATTTATGGATTTTAGACACAGGAGCTACTGATCACATGACCTTTAATCTTCATAATTTTGTGGATTACCATAACATACCTCCTGTGTATATTACATTACCTGATGGAAACCAAGTCATTTCCACTATAACAGGAAAAATTTCTCTTTTTCCTGATCTAACTTTACATAATGTCCTTCATGTACCAAATTTTCATGTAAATCTGATTTCTATCATAAAACTTCTTAGACAAAATCATTGCAAGTTAATTCTTGAACCCGATTCCTGCCTTGTTTTGCAGAATTACCCCAGGAAAACGATTGGTATAGCTAGATTCCAAAATGGACTTTATGTGCTTCAACAATCAACTCCAAAAGGATCTTCTACTCATAATTCTACTCCTGAGTGTTTTTCTGCAATTAAGACTCAAAATGATTATCTTCTTTGGCATTTTAGATTGGGACATTTATCAAGGAATAGACATAAATGTATATCTGATCATTTTTTTGAACAAAACCCTCCCGAGGAAGATAATATAGATGCAGCCGAAACAAAACAACGAGATCCAGAACCTGCAGTGAATACTACACCTGTAAGACGGTCGGACGGGATTAGAACAAAGCCTGGTTATTTACAAGAATATCACTGTAGCTTATTTTCAACTATTGTAATCCTGTAACTTCCAGATTATCATCTTTTCCCCTTTCCTCTGTTCTTACATATGAAAAATGTTCTTCTTCTTACAAAAATTTGTTTAAATGTTGTTATTCATTCTGAACCACAAACTTATGCTCAAGCATCAAAACTAGAATGTTGGCAGAAAGCAATGAACTCTGAACTAGAAGCTCTTAAACTTAACAATACTTGGTCCATTGTTGATCTGCCAACTAACAAAAACCCAATAGGATGTAAGTGGGTATATAAAATCAAATACAACTCAGATGGTTCTATTGAAAGGTACAAAGCCATATTAGTGGCTAAAGTTTATAACCAAATAGAAGGAGTTGACTATTTTGACACTTTCTCCCCTGTTGCAAAATGACAACAGTTAGAACTATTCTTGCCTTAGCTGCCACTAAATCATGGTTTCTTGAGCAATGTGATGTTAACAATGCTTTTCTCCATGGAGATTTACATGAAGAAGTGTATATGACACTTCCTCCAGGGTATGCTTCTAACCCTATTTCATCCACAACAAAGGTTTGTAAGTGATAATCCGCTGGCTTATGATATTTTATCTATTATTTTTGAACGGATTTCATCAATTAAATTTTGTTAAATGCTTGATTTAGCCCAAATTAGACTTTGTTTTCCTATTTTGGTTATTTTAGAGTCAATGTGTGCATTTGATCAGATTTTTATTAATTTTCTGATATTTTCTTATTCTTATTTTTAGGAGAGGACAAAGAAGAATGATTGAAATTAAATTGAAGATTGTCAAGCAAATTTCAAGGGCCCACATGACAGATTTGAATCCAAATCAATTTGGATTTGAATTATTATGATTTAAAGATAATTCAATTGGCATTGAGATAAAAGATTGGATCCAAATCAATTTGGATTTAGATAATAATTGCCTATCACAACAATAAGGATATGATAAGATTTGGCAATTAATTTGGAGATATTGATTTGGATATGAAGATTAAAATGCTCATGACCAATTATGATGGAGATTGCATGAAGATGGAGTTTGAAAAAGTAAGGAAACTGAGCCAAACAGAGCCCATCACGGCCGTGATCGAGTAGAGCTTAAAAGAAAAAATGGAAAAGTCAGAACTGGTCACGACCTGGCCGTGATGTCCATCACGACCGTGATGTGCCAACTGAACCAGACCCTCACAGGCAGAACTGATCACGGCCTAGCCGTGATGAGCATCACGGCCTAGCCGTGATGAGCGTCACGGTCGTGACAGACCAACCAGCAGAGCAACATCCAAGGCAGAATCCGTCACGGCCTAGCCGTGACAGGTATCACGGCCATAACGCGCAATATTTGGATCTGAACAAACTGATTTCATCTGAATTTGTATTTGATTGGGATTCAAATTACCCTAATCTATAAATAGGGCAATTAGACAGAGACTAAGGGGACACTTTTGGCAGCTACACTTAGGCAAATTTTTAGGATCTCCTCCTCCTCCTCCTCCTCCTCCTCCTCCTCCTCTCTTAGGCTTTATTTTATGTTGTTGTTAATCAAGCTTGTCATCACCATGGCAATGCTTGAGTAGTAGCTTTATTTCTAGGGATTGGGGCTATGCCCAAGATCTGATTTATGTTGTGAATTGATGTTTTCCCTTTGTTAATTTCGATTTTGCTTTAGATCTGATTTCTATTGTTTTAATTACTTGTAAATCTGATGCGCACTTATTTGCATGTCATATATACTCTAAGGAGGAACCTAGTGGTGAACTTAGGTATCGGATCTATAGAATCAGACTTAGGACTTAAATCACAAGAGTTAGAAGCGGTCCTTCGAGGATTAACGAATTGTCACAAAACTTAAATGGTTCAATCTAAATTCAACTACCACGAGAGTAGGGGTTGGTTTAATTGGGCACGGTTTTTGTAACTCGAGAGGGAGCATTAACTTATTTAGGATAAATTCGCCTTCAAAGCAATTTTGATAATTAACAAGGGGTAGTCAATTTAGTAACATGATCAATCTTGTGGTAATCCAATTCCTAGGAATCTCTTTTAATTTGAAAATCCCAAAAATATTTGATTTTATTTTATTGTTTCTTTTATTTTCTTTGAAATCTTCCCACGCTTATTTCTTAATCTAAAATAGTCGTTTAATTTGTGAAGTGGTACTTGGTTTCCCAATCCCTGAGTTCGATACTCGGTTTCTCACCGTTTTAATATTACTTGCTTCAATCCGGTTCGCTTGCCGGAGCCCATCAGTAAGTTACACAAATCAATATATGGGCTTAAACAGTCCAGTCGGCAGTGGTATGAAAAATTATCTTCTACCTTAATTTCCATTGGCTATATTCAATCCACTGCTAATCATTCTCTATTTGTTAAACATACTACTTCTACAATTACTGCCTTATTAGTCTATGTAGATGACATTGTGCTTATAGATAATTGTCTCTCTGAAATTCAACATGTAAAGGGTTTTCTTCACACCGCATTCAAAATCAAAGACCTGGGATCTCTTAGATATTTCTTAGGTCTGGAGATTGCTCGATCCACAGAAGGAGTAATGGTTAATCAAAGGAAGTATGCTTTAGAGCTTCTTGAAGATAGTGACTTCTTAGCAGCCAAACCTGTTAATACTCCTTTTACACCCTCTACCAAACTTCAAAAAGATTCAGGAAAATCCTTTCCTGATGAAACAGCTTATAGAAGACTTATAGGAAGATTATTATATCTCACTACAACAAGGCCGGATATTGCCTTCGTTGTCCAGCAACTTAATCAATTTATTTCTAAGCCTTTGGAACCTTATTACCAAGCAGCAACTCGAGTCTTGAGATATCTAAAGGCTTCTCCTTCCAAGGGCATTTTTTACCCTGCTTCAAATTCTAATATTCTAACTGGTTTTCAAGATTCCAATTGGGCTTGCTGTGCTGATACTAGGCGTTCCATCACTGGATATTGTGTCTTCTTTGGATCTTCCATCATCTCCTGGAAATCGAAGAAGCAAAACATTGTATCTCGTTCTTCCTCAGAAGCAGAATACCGAGCACTAGCCAGCCTTACCTGTGAGATTCAATGGATCCATTATCTCTTCAAAGACCTGCACATTGAATTTACAAAGCCAACATCCATTTATTGCGATAACAAGAGTCTACGATCTACTTGGCTCACAACCCAACATTTCATGAGAGATCAAAACATATAGAGGTCGATTGCCATGTGATTCGAGAAAAGATTCAATATGGGCTAATCCACCTTCTGCCTATTCCCTCATCATCTCAAATTGCGATGCATTCACAAAGCCGTTGCATTCAAGCTCTTTTAACATCTTTATCTCCAAGCTAGGACTTCGAGACATTCTTCGTCCACCTTGAGGGGGCATATTAGAGTTTATTATATCTATATTTTTCTGTTTAGTTAGGAGTTCTGTTATTGACTTCCTTCTATCTTTTCTGTTTTGGCTCGAGTGTATCTTTTCTGTTTTGGCCCAAGTGTTAAATAAACACCCAGCCCTGTTTACATTGATCAATTCATTTTTTAATAGAAAATACACTTTCAATATTCAATATGCTTCAATATCCATCTTCTCTGCAAAACCAAGACTAGGGGTGGCAAACTATTTTAGGTCAGGTTTTCAATTGGAACTTCTTGGATCAACTGAAAAAAGTTATATTATTTTAATGATTGTTTCCTTCAATTATAATAAAGTCAATTTTAATATTTGAATATGTTTAATAATTTTAAAATAATCTATTTCGTTTAGATATTGAATTTTTTTATATATTAAATAATTAAATAATAATCTAAACATAATGTTTTTTTGTTCAGAACCTACCCTAATTAATCCTTTGGACAGAGTGATTCCGCTAGAATATCCCATGACTTATACCCTTATGGCCCCGTTATGAGACTAATCTCTGGTTCCATGAGGGTTTTGGTTCTCAGTCTCCGGTGGGGGTGACTCTACAATGATTCGAACTCGAATTCCTCGGGTTCTCCTCCTAGAGGCAAGTTGCTTCCACTCGTCCAATACCGCATTGATAATCTAAACATAATGTTACACATTATACAATAGTTACATGAACATGATATCATCTCTCCTAATGCTATGGTTATTATCTCCTGCTGTGTGGCTTTATCATGACTGTACACACATATTCCACCACATGACAGATTCACAGAACATATTCAAATGGCACGCACTTTCGATATATATCTATAATTTCTGATTTGAAAATTCTTCTCCTACACCCACAGGGCCACAATGAATACGCCTTATGCTCAAAGTGCAAGTTTCTTACTATCTTGGCACTTGGCAGTGTAAGGACAAGAAGGAAAAAAGAAAACAGATATAGAGTAACATGAGAGTGATTACACTCCTCATACGCCTCTAATAAGTGTGCTTTATTGTCTTAAGGGTGTTCTTTATTAGAGAATATATTGTCATAGTGCCATACCACATCATCGTGCCACTGAGAGCAATTGTTAATTTCATTGCCTACGTTCTTACCCCCATTACCAAATGCGGCCTTGTCTACCAAAATAAAATAGAGCAGACATTTTGGACCGGTAAGAAACTCAAGTGGTAGAGATATGGATAGTGGCTCTGCCACTCTCCATAATAACTAAACTAACAAGGTGTTTTTTCTACTATAAATTGCTTCAATTTGTAACTCAATGTCACATTCAAATCTAATTGAGTTGTTAACTTAAACTAATTAAGGACCCTTGATGGCTTTCAATTTTCAACTTATGAAGTGTACCTCACATAAGCATCCTTTTGTTTTCTTGTCTTGGCTTGTGTTCCTTAGTCCTCTAGTATGCTGTCAACTTTATTATAATTTCTATGACTACACTTGTCCAAACCTAACCAGAATTGTTCGATCCAGTGTTTGGTCAGCTATGGCCAATGACACAAGGATTGCAGCTTCTCTCTTGCGCCTTCATTTCCATGATTGTTTCGTCAATGTAAATGATCTGCCTCAATTTTAGTTGTTCTTTTAGCTGGCCTATCTTTAATATGCCAAGTAAAACTCAAACTAAGTACAGTGAGGGAGAGAAAAAGGACTAGTAGATTTTGTATTATTTGACTATATAAATTGGAAATGCTTACTACATGTTCTTCTTCTTTCTTTTCTTCCCATTATTACACAGGGATGTGATGGGTCAGTGCTACTTGATGATACCAGCACCCTAAAGGGGGAGAAAAATGCACTGCCTAATCTAAATTCAATCAGAGGATTTGAGGTCATTGACACAATCAAATCTGCCTTAGAGATTGCATGTCCATCCACAGTGTCATGTGCTGATATACTAGCTCTAGCAGCCAGAGAAGCTATTTATCTTGTAAGAGATTCTTACCTGTATATTTTTGCTTACAAAAAGCTTAGATCAAAAATGTTCTAGAGGTCTTGGGTGAGATTTTTTTTCAGGATGGAAAATAAGCTAATCCAAACATGCATAAGCACTAACCTTCTATTGAATAATAGAATGTATATATTAAAGATATTAAAATATTTTCTAATTTTGTCAGAGTAAAGGCCCATTTTGGTCTGTACCACTTGGTCGCAGAGATGGCATAAAAGCAAACGAGAGCGAGGCAAATAACTTGCCATCACCCTTTGAACCCTTGGAAAACATCACCGCTAAATTCATTTCCAAGGGTCTTGAAATAAAGGATGTAGCAGTGCTCTCAGGTTTGCTTCCTTTCACAGTTCACATGTTTGTTTCAATCATGCAGCTAGAGAAGCCAAATGAACTTCTTATGCTAAATTCTTGCTTCAAGTTTATCTATTTTAATAATTTTAAGAATATTAGCTTGATGCTATGATTAGTCAATAGTCAGTAATTGAATAGTAGGGTACAATGTACATCTAAATATGTTTTGACAAATAGAAACCATTTCATCTAAGGAATTTGAATGCTAACATAGTACAACTGTGCAAGAATATTTTACTAAGCTAATAAAATATGTAGCATGACTAAAGTTACTACATATGTATATAGTCGCTAGTGATCAGACCAAGTGTGCAAGTCTCATGTATTGTTTATTGTGCTAAATGCAGGTGCTCACACCTTTGGCTTTGCTCAATGCTTTACATTCAAGACAAGGCTCTTTAACTTTGGTGGCTCTGGTAAATCTGATCCATCACTTGGTGCATCACTCCTACAAAATTTGCAGCAACTGTGCCCAAATCAAGATGATTCTGACACCAATTTGGCACCCTTGGATCCGGTCACTACCAACACATTTGATAACATGTATTACAAAAACGTTTTGAACAGTACAGGGCTACTTCAATCAGACCAGGCTCTTTTGGGTGACAACAGGACTGCTTCATTGGTCAACAACTATAGCAAGTGGCCTGCTCTGTTTTTCAGAGACTTTGCGGTATCTATGGAGAAAATGGGCCGTATAGGTGTACTTACAGGACAACAGGGGGAAATAAGGAAAAAGTGTAGGGTGGTGAACTAGAAAATCATTTGCATTTGCTCTATCCTTTGTTTTTAAAAACCTTTGCCCGCTTGTATGAAACCATACCTCAAATAATAATACGAGATGTATAATAGTTATAACATGTTTATATGCTTTGGAAATTAATGTGATACTTTAAATAGTATAGAAGGAAAAATCTTATGTATGGGGTATTTTCTCCGTGGCGGAAATCTTTGAGTAAGGTACAAATAGGGTTGTAAGCGGATTTGATTCGATCAGTGAATTAAATAGATCTAAAACAAATTAAATTGATTTTGCTGATTAGGATCGATCCATCGATTGAGATGGATTCTAAATGTTGAATTTGAAGATAGATTCGAATCTCGTATTTAAAAAATATGACTCCGACCAATCCGAACCAAACTTATGACTGTATAAAGTTAGTATATTATTTGTTACCTTTTTTTCCGGTTTTTGAGGTTGAGATAAAAGAAGTTCCTTAGGTCTTTTAGTAAAGAACCCTTACATTGGCCTTTGAACTCGCCTTTCAGAAGAACCCTTAGTCCCTCTGTCATTTCGTCCCCTCTCCCTCGTCATCATCTCCAACTTCCTCCCTCGACCACCATAAGTTCCCAGCCAGCTCGTCGTCACCATCTCTCTCACCAGCATTCGTCTTGCAGCTTTCGTTACCCTTTACTCATTTCTCCATCTATCTATTCGATTCTTATTGTTTGGACTTTGGTGAAGTGGTACTACCAGTGGATGAGTTGGTTTAGGAAATTTGGATGTTTTTTGTGCTTATGAATTTACTAGTGTCCCATTTTTATGAATTTGTTAATAATCTATCATTGAATATACCATGAATTAAGAATTTTCTTATGAATATGCTATTGTATTATAAATTTGCTACATGTGTTAATTTTTCTATTAACATAATACTTTTTTATAATTTCTTTAGTTTTTGTGATTTTATTAGAACTTTTTGCTATGTTTCAAAATTTTAAATTAAATTAAATTAAAAAAACTTGATAATTTATTAATCTGATATGAACCAACCTAAATTTAATCAGATTTTTTTTTAATTCATAAAAAAAATGTAAAATCCAATCTGATCAACATTAATTGGTTTGGATGCTAAATTAATCCAAACCAGACAAAGTGACCCACTTAAAACCCTAGATACAAATTGTCATGCCTAAATCTAATATATTAATGTCCTTTTTATGTTTTTTATTTTTATTTGAGACTGATTTAAACGTCTATCCATCAACCAACATGTGGTTGGTCCAAGTGGTTAGGAGTGTAATCGGGTCGATTCTTGGAGGGTTTCATCATCTGAACCGATCAAATTTGATCGATTCGGATCGGTTCAGATTTAGTCACTTTGTAACCTTGGATCCGAACCGAACACAATCGGGTCAGTTTTGGTTCACAACATCGAATTACCCAATAATTTTTTTTTTAAACTTCAAAAATTAAGAAAAAGTAGAAAAGGGAAAAATATATACATATTTAATTATTAATTATATTAAATATATATAATAATATATTAACATTATCTATATGTAATATAAAATAATTTTAAAAAATAGATATTTATAGGTTCAGATCGGGTTATATTTGTAGGATCCGAGACCCGAATCAACCTTTTTCGGATTAGTGTTTTCGAATCCGATCCGATGATCCGAACCAATCCACCAAAATAGGTTCGAATCAGTTCGGATTCATCGGATCCGCAGATCGAATCGGATCCTCTTACACCCCTACGAATGGTAAGGGACTTGAGCACCTTAAACAAATGGTCAGAAATTCGAATCATGACTCTTGTATATAGAAAAAACCTTGTTGGGAGGGGAGAACCCACCTTATGTCCAACAGGTTCCTGATAGAAATTAGTCATTACTAATGATGATGAATACTTCGTATCTATACCATGATTACAAAAGAAATGTCTACCCACCATCAATCACCATCGGTTTAAAATACCAACCCATATTATAAAAGCAAGTTTTCGGCTGACACGGACGGGCAGGGGATTTCATCTCAAATGGGCTCATATTTTGAACCATCATTGTCTCAAATACTCAAATATATCATTTCATACGGACACGCAAGGCCCATTCTGAAAAAGGAAGATATCATGCATACTCTATGAAAGATATTGCTTGTTACCAGGGATTAAAAGATTAAGGGTATGAACTATAAATTTATGGTTTAACCGTACATGATTTTATAGTTTTTTATTTGATATAGTCAATAATAACTCCAAATTTAAAATGTTGTTTAGATTTTTTTTCTCATCCAATGGAATCAAACTCACATGTGATTACATACCTTTTCAATTCTGACGCTGATTTGTCATATGAAGGAATTGAAACAAAAATGAATACTGACAACGAATTAATCTTCATTTCGCTTTCTATTTTCTCTTTTAAAAGTTCAAATATATTCAAAAAAAATTTCAGTTTGATATAGGGATAGTAGAGATGGTGCCAATACATTTTTTTTTGTTTTGTTTCTTTTTCTGTTTGTTTGGGACGAGAAGGGTAAGCATGCGCATCAATAGTGGGGCTCTCATCTCTGTTATAATATTCCGAGGTAGCCATCAATGCGTGAACCACCATGTCTTCTTCGTGCATGTTCAGCCTTTCTCACCTCATCACTTTCCTTTAAGGTTCCTTTTACTTCCATTAAAGTATTGTTTGAGTTGGATTCTTAGTAGCATGATTACCGTAGACATCTTCTTACATGCATCATAATTGTTTTTTATTTTTAAAGGGGTGATATAGGTAATAGATATACACATGTACTATCAGGAAATTAGTGGGGGAGACATGGTTAAATGGGAACAAAACCTTCAATCCATATTCTCCGATGATTGTTGCATAGTGGGTTAAGGATGTGGGGATTAACTTCTCACTTAGGAGTGGGGAGAATTAGTATAAAAGATCATTGATGTAATTAGGAAAATTAAGCTATTTTGTATTCTTGCTCTGCTAGTTCAGAGATATTCGAATAAAGAGTGTCATTTGAACTAGGGTAAATGTCCATTTTGGTCCCTGACAAAAAATGCACAGGCCATTTTAGTCCCTGACCAAAAAAAAATCTACTCCATTAGTCCCTGACAATTACTAACGTGGGCCACGATAATCCATGCGTTGACTTCCGTTAGCCAGCGTCCGTTAGTTGGGTGACGTGGACGTTAAATCGTCCTAAAACGACGTCGTTTCTTCGGCTTCTTCTTCTACTTTTTCATTGTGTTGGTAGGTCTGGTTAAAATTGCTAAGAACCCTAATTTTTTAACCTTCAAATCTGACCCAATCTCATGCGAATCGACCCTATTATTTGACCCATCATCTGGGTAACATGAACAAGATCATGGCATTATAACATCAGTGAAATCACCATGGTTCCGATTGCACTCCTCCACACATATCGCATCCACGAACAATGTTCCTTTGCTCCGCATCCACACATATCGATGCCATGGTGTGTGGCCAATATCCTCTTGCAACAAGTTTTCAACCCCAAATCCACTTCCTAATCTGTTTTCGTCGCTGGCAAGGGTTTTCCATTGAAGGGTGTCATCCAGTTCAAGAAATCCAGCTTTCTTCCTGTTTTGAAAAATGGGGGTTATTTATCTTTGCTCATTCTTGTTTTTCTTCATAAAATTGAAAGCTTGATGCAAATATGAAGTTGACACAGGCAAACACAAGAAGGCGGGGTTGAATTGTGTTTGTTAATAATTTTCGAAAACAACCGTTAAAACAAATTTTGCACACAAGAAGATTAGAAACAGAAGCACGCACAAAGAAAAAGATCCTTTTTAAAAGACTTTAACAAAAGCAATATCAAAACCCCTCAGTTAGTGAGAAACAAATAAAGTTGTAAGACATAAGAGATAGAAGAATCACGCAAGATGCTTTATCCTGGTTCACTCTCTTCCAACCAAGAGCTACGTTCAGTCCCTTCTACTTGAAGGATTTTCTCCACTATTATCAAAATAGATTATAGCCAAGTATTCAACACCTCTCCAGGCTACAAGTATTTCTTTCTTACCAAGCCTCTTCAAGCTCTAACTCTAACAAAGAGATTTGATGTTTGATCTTCTTAACTCACTATGTGTGAGGATATGACAGTTTAAGATCAGATGAATATTTTCACAATATTCAAACTAAGAAATATTGACTCTTGCTTTTTAAAGAAATATGAGTATGAATGATTGTAGTTTGACAAAAGTTGAGCTCGCAAGGTTGTGCAGTAAAGAGTGTTATTCTTCAGTATCTCAGGTCTTCTATTTATAGTGGCTTTCTTCTTCACTTGTCTTTCTTCAACGGTTATTTTGAATAATCCTGTTTAGAGATAGCATTTAATGCATGATATCCATTGTGACTGATAGCTTGATTGTGGTACGCTAAACAGTACCCTTGGTTATCGAGGTAGCATGAAATTGGAGGCTTACTACTTTGAGTAATGCAGCCTGAGAACTTGTTGTTCCTCCTTTGTGTATAATCCAGCTTTTTCAGCCATAAAGATGTCATCGTACAGATCATTTTCCAGTATCTCATTGTACGATTCTGCTTTTTTGCATTTCTTGGTGGTACTATGTTTCTTTTACAATAAGGGAAAACATTAAAGCAGATAAAACAGATGTGAAGAATAAATATTCTATTGAAATAAATATCAATCATTTGAGATAAATTCAAGAGATTCGGATTGTATTTAATTCATTCAAAGATGGAGCTCGTCTAAAAAAAACTATGTCTACTTAGTTATATGAGAGACTAAGTCTGTTCAATATTTTATTTTGCTTGTCTGATGATGTGGCATATCCTATTGTCTATCAAGTCTTTGGACTTGCTATTTCTCAAAGATCTCCGTCTAGTGACGTGGCAGTTAAAGCTCGTCTACTAGATTACTTTATTTTTCAGTTCATTTACTTCTACTAATTACTTTCGTCTGCTTATGTGGCAAGATGGACGCGCTTATTATCAAGTCTTTGGACTTGATGTATCTAACAAGTTATTTTGGTATTCGTCTAGCAAACACTTAGAGCCTCGTTTACTTAAGAAAACTAGTCTACTCAATTAAATAAATAAGTAACTTTACCAAAGTATATGAGCAGGCCTTCTACAAGGGTGGTCGGGTATTTTTCAATGAAAACTTATCCCATGTTTCTTTTACTTATATGTAAATATTCATGCATAGCTGAAAGCACATGTTAGATCTCAACTAATACTTTGCCAAGCAAATTTAATCCTTTTGTTAGCATCAAAACTTAGAGATTATTTAATCCAAAACCACTTGGGTTCCAACAATCTCCCCCTTTTTGATGATGACAAAACTAATTAAATTTGAAAAGCAAAGTCTAAAAGAGATTGCAGGCCCCCCCTAAGACAAAGCATTCAAATATTTAAGCAGAAAAAGCATATGAAGAACAACTGCATATGAGCTAACAGATAGGTGCAACAACTTATCATAATTAGAGCATATATGAAGGAATAAATAACCATAGTCAGCAAATATCAAAGCAAATAAGCAAATATAAGTATCAGAGCAATTAGCAAGTAGAAAAGAATATGCATATGCAGACAACTATGAGCTTTACAAAACTGACTTTTTATTTTTTATGTAAACAAATCTCTTTCCTTTCCTTTCTCTCCCTTTTTGTCATCAGCCAAAAAAGTAAAAGGAGAGGCCCATCATTGTCAGTATAAGAGAAAGAATATAAAAAGGTAAAGGTTGAGCAGGAGGAGATGGTGGAGGTGGAGGGTGCTGAGTCTGACTTTTCTTGAAGTCCATGAGGAATTCTAGCATTTTATTCACAACCTCTAAGGTTGGAGCCATTGAAGTTTGAACTTGCTGTTGGACATCCTCCTTTATTTTATCAGTCATCTTATCAACCTTCTCATCAACTATCTTGCCAACTGTCATCAACTATTTTTCCAAGAACCTCATCAAGATTAGGTGGCAGAGCCTGTTGCCTTGAGCTTTCAGCAGACTCTAGAAATGTGCTTAGTGTTCTTGAATGATCTGAAGGGTGCATCACAACTAGAGCTAATGGTTGAGATGAGTGTTTTTCTGATGAGCTTTGAATGTGAATGGATTCAGTTGTATCTTCTAAGTCAGCAACAGTGGCATTTTGATCAGGTTCTTCAACAACATGTTCATCTGCGATAGGCTCTGAAGTAGGTGGAGGGATCACTGGGACTTCTTTTGCCCATTTGATGGGGTAAATGAATTCCACATTTTTACTAGTTATAGGAAGTCCCCAAAGGTCTTTATAGATCATATATCTAAAATTTGAAAGACCACACTTCCCTTTGACCTTAGGATTTTCCTTCTTCTCTTCTTCAGTCAATCCAGATGAAGATGTCTCTCTTGTGCAGTGAATAATATGATATTTCCAGAAATTAGCAACTCGATGTTCATTGATCAACTCAATGGATTCAGTATGCAAAAAGAAATCCAGCATTGAGTAGTCAAAAGTTTATTGATGTAGATCAAGCATTGCTGATTCAGCTTCAGGCATGACTCCTTTGAATCTTCTATTTTTCTTGTCTTTGTCCTTATTCAGATCTACCATTGGCAGTCTTGGACAGATCCTGTAAGGCATGATTCCAACTCTGGTTGCTTCATTATGTCTCAGCCAGGATGGTGGGACAAAATGCACAGCTCTATCAACTCTGAAATGACTGAATTCCCACTTCAACATTTCATAGATGAGCTGATCCAGGAAGAAATCAGAGCCCCTCCCATAGACTCCGGGATGCTCAAAAGACACCCATTTTGTGTCCCTTGGCATGATCATGGGAACATGCTTTGAGGATCTTGCTCTTCGCTCAGGGATGGTAGGAATATTTTTTCTATTGGGGTCAGTTTCCCAAACAGGTATGATATGTCTCTCAACTCCATCCGTGAGGGGTATGAAAGGAGGAGTTTTGACAAGGTTAGGGTAAATTTTTCTGGGGGGGAATTTTGTTTAGGGGTAGGTGAGTGACTAATGGTCCTGGGTTGTTGTGCATTTGTGAAGGCACATTTTTTATTAATTTACAGTCAGGATGAGGTAGGTAAAGGGGTTTAACAGGTGGTATGACTTCTTCCTCATACTCAGGTAGAGGATACCATCTGTTGGGAATGTGTTCGAATTCAGGTTGGTAAGAGTGAGGAAACAAAACTTTCCATTCTCTTTTTACCTTGGCCCAATCCTCAGATCTGGCATCATAAAGAACAGAAGTTGGGGTGAAGGTAAATGAGGTTCTCAAGGGTTTGGGGAAAGGAGCACCAGGGGAAATTTCATTGATTGAACAAGGGATCATCAGCAGGGATAATAGGTTGAAATTGTGGAGTGGCTATTTGTGTTGGTTGGGGTGAAAGGGGTGTGGGGATGTACACATCATCTGGAGTGGAGACGGCAATGTTATTATCAACAGGCACATCATCAATTCTAGTTTCTAAACTAGACACTAAGGCATCTGCTTCTATTTGAACAGGATCACTAGCAAAGATGGTTACCTTAGAAGTCTTAGTTGTTATGGATTTTCTTGTTGGTTGCCTTCTAAATTTTGTTGTAACAGGCACAACGGCCTCAACAGCAGCAACAAAAGTCTTTTGCTTCTTCAGGATTGTACTGATAGGAATGTTGTCCTCATCAGCTTCCTCACCTTCATTGTGTGAGAAGATAACTCTTCTTTGCTTCTTTGCAGTAGGAGCATCAGAAGGTTCCCTGATAACAATGTCACCAGCTGGTTTCTTGGGGGCAGGCTTCCTTGTTGCAGTGGTCTTTTTCCTAGTTACTCTTTTTACTCCTAGGATTTCAGCATTGTTTTGTTCCACCATTTCTTCTTTAGTTTCCATTAACTCCTCAGTCTTGGCCATTACTGCAGCAGCATAGGTACTGAGGTTCATATTAGCTATATTCATTTTACCAAAGTCTGCAGCCAACATTGGTTTTTCAGTTAAGATCCTAGCTTGCTCCTCAGGAGTCCTTGCAGTAAGAATTTCATGAATTCCTTGAGCCTTGAAAATCTTGGAAAGAAGATGGAAAAAAGGAAATGCTGAGTGTCTTTTCTTGTTCATCACAGCATCTCTAAATCTTCTGTACAGAATTCTTGGAAGATTGATCTTCGTTTCGGTGAGAAGATGGCAAAGGCAGAATTTGTGCAGGGGGGAGAGGTTGTCTTTGGATCCAACCTTGTGAAGAGCCACCTTATTAAGAAGCTGATGAAGGATGCGAACAATGTCCTTCATTTCAACAGCTTTCCAAGTGTGAGTTCTGACTGTATCTTCTTTCATAAGACAGACTTCAATGGTCTCAGAGCCACCCAAATCCTCTTCCAATGACTCAGTAAAAACCAAGCCTTCCTGAGCACAGAAAATGGCATCAGCAATAGTCTTTTCCGAGACTACAATTTTCTTTCTCAACACCGTAGAGAAGAAGTCAGTATCGGTCACTTGAACATTTCTCCAGAAATCCCTAATCAGGTTGGGAAAGACAGAGACTTTCTCTGTGAAGAGTCCTCCCCACCCGACTGCATTAACATATTTGCTTATGTTTAAGTTGTAGTCTTGCAGCACTCCAAGGTTGAAATGATGCTCAATTGTCAAGTTGAGCTTGTCCACGTTAAAGGTTGAAGAAGAAGCCAGTTTAGGTGATTAGAGAGCTTAGGGTTTGAAAGCAGAGAGAGAGAGAGAGATAGCTCGAGAGGTTAGATAAGTGTAAAGTTTTTCTCAGAGGGAAAGATATTACTTATAAAGGAATTTTGAATCTCAAAGGTTAAAAAAAAAACTTTTGACATGACATGTCATTATGATAAAAAGGCGTTGGTAACTTGGAACTATAAAAAGGTCTTGATGGGATTGATGGAAGTACTGACTCAGCAAAGAGGATAAAGGATAAATTTGTCATCGAGACAAAAAAATGCTTAAATATAGGCAGATGTGGACTCGTCTGAAACTATACAATGGAAGCGGTAACCAGTAACAGTGGACGCGTCATATGGACGTGCAACACAGTAGACGCACAACTTTTAATAGGTATTAGACGTGCGTAGGTAGTAGACGCGAGATTACCAAAACAAAATTTTTCAAGGCTGGACGCCTAAATTAATCCACGCATATCATATTAAGATGCTTCCTAATAAAGATAAATTTGTCCTCTGCAAGAGGCTTAGTAAATATATCTGCTCATTGATGGTCAGTATCAACAAATTGAATATCAAATACACCTTTTTGCATATAATCCCTAATAAAATGATGTTTAATCTCTACATGCTTAGCTCTAGAATGCAAAATTGGATTCTTAGATAGATTTATTGCAGCAGTATTATCACACATAAGCAGAATACTACTTATAAATACATTGTAGTCCTCCAATTGATGTTTGATCCAGAGAAGTTATGAGCAGCAACTTGCAACTGATATATATTCAGCTTCAGCAGTCGATAAGGTAATGGTACTTTGTCTTTTGCTTGACCATGATACAAGATTAGCCCCAATGAAGTGACATCATCCACTAGTGCTTTTTCTTTCAATTATATCTCTAGCATAGTCAACATCACAGAAACCAACTAATATGTAATCCTCATTTTTCTTAAAGCACAAACAAGATTAGTAGTACCTTTTAAATATCTAAAAATTATCTTAACTACTGATAAGTGAGATTCTTTAGGATCAGATTGAAATCGAGCACATAAACATACACTGAACATAATATCAGGCCTAGACGCAGTAAGATATAAGAGAGATCCTATCATAACTCTGTATACCTTTTGGTCTACCTTTTTCTCTTTATCATATTTGTTCATTATGTAGGTGGGGTGCATAGGAGTATTCATTGGTTTACAATCATCCATCTTAAACTTCTTCAGAAGTTCTTTTGTATACTTAGTTTGGTGGATGAGCACCTCGTCCAAGGATTGTTTTACTTGAAGTCCAGGGAAGAATTTGAGTTCTTCCATCATGCTCATTTCAAACTCTTTCTACATTAACTTAGAGAATTCTTTGTATGGAGACTCATTAGTACCACCAAAAATAGTATCATCAACATATATCTGTAAAACTATGAAATTAGACTTAATGGATTTTCTAAATAAGGTTGTGCCAACCTTTCCTCTATTGAATCCATTTTCCATAAGAAAGGAACTTAGTCTGTCATACCAAGCTCTAGGAGCTTGCTTAAGACCGTACAAGGCTTTCTGAAGCTTATATACATGCTCAGGATGGGTTTCACAGACAAAACCCGGAGGTTGCATAACATAGACTTCTTCATTAATAAAGCCATTTAGAAAAGTACTTTTAACATCCATCTGAAAAAGCATAATACTATGATGTGCAACGAATGAAAGTAGAATTCTAATAGCTTCTAATCTAGCAACATGTGCAAAAGTTTCAGTATAATCTATACATTCTTCTTGAGAGAAACCTTGAGCAACAAGTCTTGCTTTGTTTCTTATTACCTTACCATTTTCATCAAGTTTGTTTCTGTAAACCCACTTTGTTCCAATTACTGATTTGTCTTTGGGCAGTGGAACCAGAGTCCAAACATCACTTCTTTCAAGCTGATTGAGTTCCTCTTGCATAGCTAGAATCCAACCATCGTCCAACAGAGCCTCGTCTATTGTCTTTGGTTCCATCTTAGAGATTAGTGCAGAAATATCTTGTTCTTTGAAGGTTGATCTGGTTCTTAGCTTGTTATTGGGGTTTCCAATGATCTGATCTTGTGGATGATAATTCTTGAAGTACCAAGATTTTTGAACTGTATCATGTTGAGAAGTGGAAGTTTTTGGTTGTTGAGTAGGGTCATTTGCTTGATCATCATTTTTTATTTCTAGTGAATCTCTTGAAATGTTTAGATCAAGATCTACAAAAGTTTCATCTAGCTCTAATAATTTTTTATCAGGCTGTTTGTCATCAAACTTGACATGAATACTTTCCTCTACAATCAGAGTCCTAGAATTATAAACTCTAAAGCCTTTAGATGTTTCAGAATATCCTAATAGTATTCCATTATCTGTTTTAGCATCAAACTTACCAAGTTGATTTTTAGTATTCAGTATATAGCATTTACAACCAAAATGGTGAAAATAAGATATGTTGCGTTTTCGTCCTTTCCACAGTTCATAAGGAGTCTTATTCAGGATAGGTCTAATGTATATTCTGTTCTGAGTGTAGCAGGCAGTATTAACAGCTTCAGCCCAGAAGTGTCTAGGGACAGAGGTGTCATTAAGCATAGTCCTAGCCATCTCTTGAAGAGATCTGTTCTTTCTCTCTACCACACCATTTTGCTGTGGTGTTCTAGGTATTGAGAAGTTGTGAAGGATACCACTTTCTTCACAGAACTTATGAAATAGCTCATTTTCAAACTCTCCCCCATGGTCACTTCTGCTTGAAGTGATACACATGCCTTTTTCATTCTGTACACGTTTGCAGAATATAGAAAAGACCTTAAAAGACTCATCCTTGTGAGTAAGGAACATAACCTATGTCCATCTAGTGTAATCGTCTACTATGCCAAGACCATATTTCTTACCACTGACAGAGGCAGTCCTTGTTGGACCAAAAAGATAAAGATGTAGCAACTCTAGTGGTCTATTGGTACTAACAACTTTCTTAGATTCAAAAGAACATTTGACTTGCTTTCCCTTTTGACATGCATCACAGAGAGCGTCAGATTTGAACTTAGGTTTTGGAAGTCCTCTTACGAGGTTATGCTTGTTTAGCTTTGAAATTAATTTCAAGCTTGCATGACCTAGCCTTTTGTGCCAAATCCATCGCTCATCTTTAATGGACACTAGACATGAGATACTTAGATTTGAGAGGTCCTCCAAGTCAATCTTATAGATATTGTTTTTCCTTTTTACAGTGAATAAAAGTGATCCATCATCTTTCTTGACAGTACACATGTTCTTATCAAACGCAACTGCATATCCACTGTCACATAATTGACTTATGCTCAGTAGATTGTGCTTCAAGCCATTTACTAAAAGAACATTATCAATGGAGGGAAAAGGATATTTACCAATTTTACCTATACCAATGATTTTCCCTTTCTGATTTCCCCCAAATGTGACCCAACCACCATCTTTGGGCTTAAGGTTTTGGAACATAGACCTTTCTCCCGTCATATGCCGTGAGCAGCCACTGTCCAAGTACCAAGATATCTGTTTTCTTCCTGTTGTTAAGCAGATCTGCAACAGGTATTATCTTATCTTTAGGTACCCAAATTGACTTGGATCCTTTCTTGTTAGTTGTCTCTGGACGAGTATGCTTAACATGTTTATTGTGTATGTATCTAGATGTAATATGCCCACTTTTTCCACACACTTTACAAAAGGTGTTGGACGAGCTAGACTTAGCTTTGATATATTTATTTGAAACTTTTGAAGCTCTATGCTGTTTAAATGGTTTTGACTTTTTGTGAGATGCGTCTTGCTTCTCTTTGTCATAACCAAGACCAGATTTATCATAAGGTGACCTAGAGTACCTTAAAATGAGATTAAGCTTATTTGAGCCACCTACAAGCTTTGACAAAGAATCAGTTAGATATGTTATATCTTGTTTCAGTTTTGCAACTTCACAAGAAACATCAGGTTCACACACCATTTTGTCAGCTAGACTGACATTCACTGATTTTAGTATGTCGTTTTTATTTTTGAGGTTTTGTTTCTCAGTGCAGACCTTATCATATTCTCTAGTCAGTTTAGAAAACTTCTTTTTCAGACTCTTATATTCTCGTGATAGTATAGACAACTCATGCGACAGTTCATCAAAAGCATTTTGAAGAGTGGACGGGTCAGAGTCCATTACCTCAGCATCAGTGTATTCACTTTCTGATGCAGTCTCTACCATGAGACAGATATTTGCCTCTTCCTCTGCTTCATTTTCTTCATCTGATGAAGACAGATCAAGATCCTCCCATGTAGCCATTAAGCCTTTCTTCTTTTTGAAGAATTTCTTTTTATCCTTTAACTCAGGGCAACCAGCTTTGAAATGACCAGGTTTCTTGCATTCAAAGCACAAGGGTGGGCCTTTTTCTTGGAGTCTCACTTCTCCTTGGAAAACTTTTTGTTGAGTTGCTTCCTTCTGAAACCACCTTTCTTTCTCCACATATGTTGAATCCTCCCTGAGATAAAGGACAATTCATCCTCATCTGATCCTTCATCATTATCAGAAGATTCAGACTTATCTAATGACTCAGCAGATCTGAGAACTTTTGATGAACTTACTTTCTTTGCCTTTAGGGCAATAGATTTTCCTTTTCTGGAAATTTCTTCTTCATTAAGTTCAAGTTCATGAACCTTGAGAGATCCAAGAAGCTCTTCCCGAGAGAGTGTATTCAAGTTTTTGGCTTCCTGAATAGAAGTTACTTTGGGTCTCCATTGCTTGGATAGACTTCTCAGGATTTTTCTAACATGATCTATATTTTCATAAACTTTTTCAAGAGATCTGAGACTGTTGGTGGTGGTTTGGAATCTTCCAAACATTTGGTATATTGTTTCATGTTCACCCATCTTGAACAGCTCATACTGATGAACCAGCATGCTAATCTTTGATTCCTTAACTTGAGACGAACCCTTATGAGCTAGGGCAAGAGTATCCCAGATTACTTTCGCAGTATTGCAGCTATGAACTTTGTTATGTTCAGATCTGGTTATAGCACACATGAGATAGTGCTTAGCCTTCAAATTCAGCTGATGTTGGTTTTTCTGCTCTTGAGTCCATTGGGCTCTAGGAACAGCAGCTCCAGCTTCATCTCTTGGTTTAGTGTAGCCGGTTTCAATCAGCTCCCAAATATCTACATTCTGTGCATCTAAGAAGGCCATCATTCTCTTCTTCCAGTAATCATAATCCGTTCCATCAGAGAGGATGTCTGTTGATAGCTTGTCTTTCTGCTTCAATGGTTGTTGGATCGTATTTCCTCAGCACTTGTTAGATGCTCAACCCTTTCGAGGCCGAGATCTGATACCAACTGAAGTTGACACAGGCAAACACAAGAAGGGGGTTGAATTGTGTTTGTTAATAATTTACGAAAACAACCTTTAAAACAATTTTTGCACACAAGAAGATTAGAAACAAAAGCACGCACAAAGAAAAAGATCCTTTTTAAAAGACTTTAACAAAAGCAATATCAAAACCCCTCGGTTAGTAAGAAACAAATAAAGCTGTAAAAGATAATAGATAGAAGAATCAAGCAATATGTTTTATCCTTGTTCACTCTCTTACAACCAAGAGCTACGTCCAGTCCCTTCTGCTTGAAGGATTTTCTCCACTATTATCAAAATAGATTACAGCCAAGTATTCAACATCTCTCCAGGCTACAAGTATTTCTTTCTTACCAAGCCTCTTCAGGCTCTAACTCTAACAAAGAGATTTGATGTTTGATCTTCTTAACTCACTATGTGTGAGGATATGACAGTTGAAGATTAGATGAATATTTTCACAATTCACAATATTCAAACTACGAAATACTGACTTTTGCTTTTTTAAAGAAATATGAGTATGAGTGATTGTAGTTTGACAAAAGTTGAGCTCGCAAGGTTGTGCAGTCAAGAGTGTTATTCTTTAGTATCTCAGGTCTTCTATTTATAGTGACTTTTTTCTTCACTTGTCTTTTTTCAACAGTTATTTTGAATAATCCCGTTTAGAGATAGCATTTAATGCATGATATCCGTTGTGACTGATAGCTTGATTGTGGCAAGCTAAACAATACTCTTGGTTATCGAGGTAGCATGAAATTGGAGGCTTACTGCTCTGAGTAATGCAGCCTGAGAACTTGTTGTTCCTCCTTTGTGTATAATCCAGCTTTTTCAGCCATAAAGATGTCATCGTACAGATCGTTTTGCAGTATCTCATTATACGATTCTGCTTTTTTGCAATTCTTGATGGTATTATGTTTCTTTTACAATAAGGTAAAACATTAAAGCAGATAAAACAGATGTGAAGAACAAATATTCTATTGAAATACATATCAATCGTTTGAAATAAATTCAAGAGACTCGGATTGCATTTAATTCATTCAAAGATGGAGCTCGTCTAAAAAAAACTCCGTATACTTATTATATGAGAGACTAAATCTGTTCAATATTTTATTTTGTTCGTCTGATGACGTGGCATATCCTCTTGTCTATCAAGTCTTTGGACTTGCTATTTCTCAAAGATCTCCGTTTAGTGACATGGTAGTTAGAGCTCGTCTAGTAGATTACTTTATTTTTTAGTTCATTTACTTCTACTGATTACTTCCGTCTGCTTACGTGGCAAGATGGACGCGCTTATTATCAAGTCTTTGGATTTGCTGTATCTAACAAGTTATTTTGGTATTCGTCTAGTAAACACTTAGAGCCTCGTTTACTTAAGAAAACCAGTCTACTCAATTAAATAAATAAGTAACTTTACCAAAGTATTTGAGCAGCCCTTCTACAAGGGTGGTCGCATATTTTTCAACAAAAACTTATCTCATGTTTCTTTTACTTATATCTAAATATTCCTGCATAACTAAAAGCACATGTTAGATCTCAACTAACACTTTGCCAAGCAAATTTAATCATTTTGTTAGCATCAAAACTTAGAGATTATTTAATTCAAAACCACTTTGGTTCCAACAAAATATTCATATGGTTTTCTAATAAAACTTAAAAGGGTTATTATGTTACCTTTTTGGATCAAGTTACTAGTTGTCTTCATCAAAATGAAAACTTGTTGCATAAATTCATCTTGGGTTTGTGGTAAAAGGGTTTTGGCTCTGCTAGTTGGTGGAGATGTACTGGCTTTGCTTTTGTTTTGCTACTATTGGAATTGAATCTGGTCTTGCTTTACTTCCATTTGACATTGTCTGACTTAATGGGTTCCGATCGGGAGTTAAAAGGGTTCTTGGGAATCAAGAATATTTCATATTATGCAGTGTTTTTCTTCATCTTCTTTGGGTGATTTCTGAGAAAAATCATGAAATTTGGAGGTGGCGGAGTCGTCGAGGTTAAGATCGGAGGTGGTGTGGTTGTCGGAGGAACCAACTAATAGGATTTTAGTTAATTGTGGGTTGAAGTTTCAACTAGACATGCTAACAGAGTGAAGGAGAAGAAGAAGCTAATTGTTGGTCTTCACTGTGCAAAACGACGTTGTTTTGATTAAACATGGGCGAGTTAGGACGATTTAACGGTCACGTCTCCCAACTAACAGACGCTGACTAACGAAAGTCAATGCATGGATTAATGTGTCTCATGTTAGTAATTGTCAAGGACTAACGGATTAATTTTTACTTTTTTTATCAGGGACTAAAATAACCTGCACACTTTTTATTAGGGACCAAAATGAGCCTTTATCCATTGAACTAAAAGTGAGTGTATGATTAATAGCGATATTATTCTTCGTTGATAGGGTCTTTATAGCTAGAATTTGCAAGACCACGACACATCGAAGCTTAAAGGCGAAATCTAATTCTAATAGTTCGTACTCAATTATAAAAAAATTACCGACTAAAATATAGTTAACATCTTCTATCCATCATTCATATTTGAGGAAATTACTGACTAAAATACCATTATTCATCTTTTATTTTTTAAAAATGTTGGATGGTATCCTCACACACATGTATATAGCAGACGCAAGGTCAAAGTCAAATTCTAGAGAGAAACCACCATATCGAATAGGAAGAATTGCACTTTGACAAAAAAAAAAAATTATCTTAGTAAAAAAAAGGTTAAAGTAATTTTTTTTCCTTTACGTAACACTGATTTTCAATATGGTCCATATACATAAAAAGTTATCAATTTGATCCCTATACATGACACTGGTTTTTAATTTGGTCATCGCCGCTAATTGGTCCTTATATAAGAGCGACCAAATTATAAATTATTATCACGTATAGGGATCAAATTGAAAATAATTGTCACATGTAGGGATCGATTTCAAATTTTTTTTGTTGAATTGGTCTCTACATGTGATAATAATTTGCAATTTGGTCCTCTTCTATAGGGACCAATTAGCAGTGAGGACCAAATTGAAAACCAGCGTCATGTATAGGGATCAAATTAATAACTTTTTACGTATAGGAACCAAATTGAAGATCAGTGTCACGTATAGGAATTAAAAGATTACTTTAACCAAAAAAAAAATATTGTATCTGATTTTAACCTATAACATCATCTGGCGAGGAATCAATTACCTCTAGCATCCCTTTAGGGAGTTACTATATGGTAGGTAAACATTCTTTTGGTATACGGGACGGTAAGTAAACATTAATCTGATATAATATATATATCATCTGTATCAACGGATTGGTGCGTGAATGTTAAAATCAAAGTACCAAATTTTTGTAATTTTTTTGAAAAGTTAATATAAAAAAGTGATTTTGAACACTGGAATCAAGTAGTAACGAGGAAACTAGCTATCAAAATGATGTATTTAATAAAGAATGATTTTTATCCCCTTATGTGTCTTTTTTTATTTCAACCGTATCTTCTGCACTTAACTTTGAATGCTAGTCCCTCAGGTAGAATAAAATTACTAGGATAGCAAAACTCTTCCTCAAAAATTTTAATACTACTGCATTCGAGAATAATATTTGAAGTCATGACCACTGATTTTTGACATATAGATAAACTACCCTTCATGTCCCCTTATGTATCTTAAGTCAATCATATCATCAAGAAAAATGGTGTGGCGTGAATTTTTTATTGCATATCATTCATTATTAATATATCGCTGTCAGTGTATTTGGCCTTCACATTTGGCGCCAAATGCCACGGACAAATTCTTTTGGCAAGTCATCATCAGTATCATCATCAATATAAAACGCAAGTCAAAACTAGAAATCAAGTGCAGCTAACATAATCATAATGAACAGGATTTCAGCAATAAATATGATTAGTGTGTATCTGTTATAACAGTGAAGTGAGTTTCATTTAAATGATATTATTAGAGAAAAAGAAACACTTAAATGAGTTTTATCCCTTTCCTTTTAATTTCTGTTTCCCTGCTAAAATTGAGTTCCTTACAGGTGATGATAGGAAGGTAACTTGTCACTGTTAAATGTCTCTAGCAGAAAGAATTAGAGATAGTCGAAATAGAATTTCTATTAATGACGCGGTGATACTTCATATTCAAACAACCTCTTCTAGTAACATCCTCAAAAATTAGAACAAACCTTGTAATCAGAGGGTGGCAACGAAATAGCAACTTAGCAAGAATGATTAAGTGCCACATCAAGAAACCAACATCAGGGGAACATCAAGTGGTGGAACATAACATAAGGGTCAGATATGTATGCTGTGCTACTTTCTGCTTTTAAAGAGGTGAATGAAAAATTAAATTGCATAGGAACATATGCGTGGGAAGCATGAATTATGTTGATGGCGTGGTGAGTGGGCGGCAAGAAATACAATAGATCTGGATTGAGTCCTCATGAGATGAAGTTTCAAGTTTCAACTGAAACAAAGCGGGCAGAACAGAAAACATAATAACCATATTAATTACTCCCTCGTTTCATTTATAGGATAATTTAAGATTTATACACACAGATTAAAAAAGTATTAATTTATTTATATTTATATCAAATTACTCTTATTTATAATATCGTTAATTATTTACACATTATAACCATATTTACTCAACATTCCACTTGCCATTAATGTATCTTGAAAACACATATTTACTTTTATATGCTCATTATATACTAAGAATGTGTACATTTATTGGTCAAAAAAATATGTATTCATATAACTTTTGTTTTGGAACAAGTACTAATATTTATGGTTGAATTTAAGTTGGAATTAGTGATTGAATTTAAGTAGGAATTATAAAAATATATATGAAAAAAAATTTATCAAATATATCTTGGATTTACAAAATGCAAGTTGTTTTGACGAAAAAAAACTAAATTTAACATATAAAAGTACGGGAGGGAGTAATAAAATAATGAAAGAAAGATGCGAATGGGACCATTTAGGCATTTGCGACTTATCCACTAAATTATATTTTAAAGAATTAATGTTTATACTTTATACCTTGAAATTTTTGAAGCGGTAGTGCCAGAGAATGGATTCTTCTGTTTGGCATTTATATTAAAAGGGTGATTCATTCCGTAGAATCTCAGATCCAGACGGCAAGAAAGGTATGAATTTCATTGAAAGTGTTGAGTTACATCATGATTCATGAACGAAAGCGCTTTCATATTTTTATGTTGGTATCAATTGTTTGTGTTGTTATTAGTAGGTTCATTTATGTCTCGTTTATGTCACTTGGAAAGAAGATTACGAATTAGGGCTTTAAAAAAAAACAGAAGATTACGAATTAATTTTAAAAATACAGACGAAACTGGAAAGTAAATGCTGTAATAAAATTCAAAATTGGATTTCCATTAGTTCTTTCTATCCTAATTATTTTCCTCTTTTTGCCACAAATTAAAATTTTAATAAGCTAGAAAAAAAATGAAAATGAACCAAAACCAAAACCAACACCAACACCAGAGGTGCCAACATCCCACCGTCATTAAAGGGATTCTCGAGATGATAGGCTTTTTGAACACTTGTCAATTATCATTATTTTAAGTGGACCACTCACTGATAAATGTATTGGTTGAACAGTGGAGGCCTGAGACCCACACATTCCATATGCCATTTGGAGAGGAGAGTACACCATCACATCACAGGATCTTGCAATTTTGACGGGTCTTCGCATATGCCATTTGGAGAGTACACCATCACATTACATGATCACCGCCAACTGAACCAACTATTTGCTCTCAAATCACAACCTATCATACAACTCCTGTCTCACTTGTCACAATCCAGGAACGTCCAATCCTATGAAATCTGTCTCTTCATCTGGATGATTCCAATTAATATAATTGTAATGTATAGATGGATTGATGAATGCACCATGTGATTGACCTGTAATAAATTAACTTCTTTTATATGTGTAAACTAATGAAGATATTAATATTAGAATGGAAGGATAATATTAAAAACAAATCTGACTGATGTGGAACACCACATCCGGGCCTTATAGATGACACTGGAGAAACCAATCCGACTGGTATTATATTAGAGCCACCTTCAACTTCATCTTCATCTTCGGAGTTAGCTGAATCATTGTAACGCCCTTCGTTACATCAGTAACCCAAATTAATTTCAATAAAAATCCTTCAAAACATTTAATTAAAAAACACAAGTCATAAATTTTTTCTCAAATAACTAAGTATGAAAATACCTCGTATTAAATAAAATAATAATATTTACAAAGTATTGAAAAATATTATTAAATCCAATCATTTGAATAAAAACTAAAAGCCTCAAAACCGGGCGTCTAATTACAATCTGAGAAAAATAGTATGTAAATCAAAGAACGTCGTCCGCATAATACTCCAAACCATACTACATTACTAACCAACTAGCTAATCAAAGATAACTCTTCAGAGCTCTGGATCCTCAACATCGATGTCCTCGAGCTCTGAAAACAACACTTATAATGAGATATAAAATCTCAGTGCACAACAATACATTTATAAAATGTTTCGAAAATAATGTTGTTCTCAGCCGGTGCGGTAACCAAAAAACTATCCATGGTATCCGCTAATTTCCCAAAAAAAAATTATAAATTTTTTTTTTAATAACAACAAAAATTTCATAGTCAAATGCATATAGCATAAGATCAACTCGTCTCAATGCATCACATTCCACATACCAAGTAAATTCTAAATTAATCCAAGTGGCTCGAAGGTCACATAACTAATCTGGTCTCTTGCCAGCATGCCATAAATCTCACAAATCACATGACAATGGCATCCCATTGCCCACCCCTACTCATGAGGAATGTTTCGATGTTACCCTCCTGTCGGGGATATTTCTATTTCGATACCTCCCATGTGCACATGGCGGTATTTCTCCCTTTTCGACACCCCAACGTGTGGCGGTGTTACTTTCGATACCCATTTTTAGGCGGTATTGCTCTTTTTCGACATCCTAATCATATGGGGATGTTACTTTCGATACCCCATTACGATGGTATTACTTTTCGGTACCCCTATCATAGGTGGTATTGTGACAAACATCATACAACATATTATAACTCAAATATGTCATGTCTCATGCATGTAACAAACTATTTTCCAAGAATTAAACAAATAAATTTCTCCCAACAACAAGCAATCACGAATATCACAATATATCATACATGAATAAGCATCTTACAACATCAATTAATCAACTTATTCCCCTTTTAACAAAAACCCCCAATTTTAGAAATTAGGTTACTGACAATATGCATCAAATCAATTAAAAACTCCCAATTTCATATGGTAATTCATTGTCAACACAAACAATCATATATATCATGGAAAGGGTTCATAAAAAGTATTGTTACTCACCTCTTGAAGACCTCCAAATAGCTCTAAGCGTTTCCTACTACGAATCCTAACGTTTGTCAAGAGTTATCATCATCTTCCTCTTCCTAGACTTCCACAACTATCTCTTCTTAATCCTTGAATTTCTTCTCTTCTTAGTCGTTTCTGAGTTTCTAGGTGTAACTAGGGTTCAAAAACGCACCCTAAGAGTGTTAAGATTCTATTTATAGAGCCCCCAATAGCCCAAAACGTGTAAAAACGCGCTAAGCCCGCTTACTCTGTATATGGTGTTGTATTTTGCACATATCTTGAGTTACAGACCTTCAAAAATTATAAATTTTATATCGTTGGAAAGGTAAAAGAATTGTCTACAATTTTTATGGAGACCACAAAATATGAAACCGATGTTTAGATAGTCAAAACGTGGATAGAATTTTAAAAAACGGTTCTGGCGCTAGAACATGATAGTGTGTACGAATTTGGTCATAACTTGAGGTACAAGAATCCAATTTGGACGAATTTGGTGTCTATGGAAAGCTAAGAGACGGGGCTATATTTCTTATGAAGATCTCGAATTCAAACAAGTTCTCTTTGGTCACGAAATATCCATCTGAAGTTAGGTATCTAGTCATATTATACGAAATTGAGCTTAAAACACCCAAACTATCTATTTATAATAGGTAAAACAGCATGGGCCTTGATATGCTTATGTTTCCTATTATTATTGCCGTAATAATTTAGTCCAGAGTAGGTTCTTATCCTTCTTTTATTTTTTTTAAATCAATTTTACATTATTGTGGAATCCACTTGATTTTTATTATAAAGAAAACAATTATAATAAACTCTTATACTACCCTTTTTTTATTAAAATAATTATATTTCAATTTTTAGGATGTTACATTTCTCCCCTCCTTAGAGAATTTCGTCCCCGAAATTCATCACATACTCACACACATATTGTAACATATGCTGAAAACCAAACATAAAGGTTACCTTACCTTAAACAACAAGATCTGGGTATTGACATACGATGTCCTCTTCCATCTTTCAAGTAGTTTCCTTCGGACTTAATCCTTTCGCATAACACTTTCACCAATGGAATTGTCTAGTTCCTTAGAGTCTTTGTGCCCTTGTCCAAGATTTGACTAGGCCTAGGCTTATAGATCAAATTATCCTTCATTTGTAAAGACTCAGGAGCTATCACATGAGACTCATCAGGTACATATTTCCTAAGTTGCGACACATGGAAAACATCATGAAGATTTGCCAATTGTGGCAGAAGAGCCAATTGGTAAGCAACGGGCACGACTCTTTCGAGAATTAGGAAAGGTCCAATGAAACAAAGAGTCAGTTTTCTGAATGACATTGATCTCCCCATCCAAAACTTAAGAGTGCCTCTCAAGATTACATGTTCCTCTTCCTAAAATTCTAAATGCTTTCTTTTCTTGTCGACATAACACTTTTTATCTATTCTGCGCAATGCGCTTCTTTCCCTCAATTATTAATCCTAATTGCGATCTCTTTGATTAAATCTGATCTTAACAATATCTTCTCACCTACTTCGCACTATCATAAAAGGGGATCTACATTCCTAATCACATCCTATATATATATATATATATATATATATATATATATATATATATATATATAGTCATTAAATATTCCACCAGATAATAAACGTACAATTCATGGCCCCTTAACTAAAAAAATAATATTTTTTTTAAAGAAAAAAATTTAATTTTAAAATGAAGTCAATAATAACATTTATATAATAAAATCATGCACTTAAGCATTTGTTTCTATCCATCCGCCTATAATTAGAACACCTTCATATTCTACACTTTCATCTTTATAAGCATTCTCACAAATTAAATTTATCAAACAATCCATAAAAGAAATTGATGTAATATTTTATATCATCCACACGTAGACATAATATCTCTTACGAACTCTATACCAAATTTCTTATATTCTACATAGAACTGAGGAATTTTATAAATTTTATAAATAAAGAAATATGAAGCAGTAGCACATTCACATACTAATTTTTAGCTATCCCAAGATGATAATTTCAAAAGAGGAAGAAATACTTTCACTTTATGTTGATAAGAAGATCTTACTAAAAAAAATATGTGATAACAAAATGGAGAATAATGTTTAACAAAATTACAATATAACTGTGCAGACATTATGCAAAAACAACTGTAAAAATTAACACCGCAATAGTATAAGAAACCAATTCAATCCTGATCTTTG
Source organism: Sophora flavescens (assembly GCA_030762895.1). NCBI lineage: Eukaryota > Viridiplantae > Streptophyta > Magnoliopsida > Fabales > Fabaceae > Sophora > Sophora flavescens. The sequence goes on along the minus strand of CM061064.1, from coordinate 27,694,289 downwards.
AGTAGGCACATACAAATAAGAAATAACATTTTTTCACTTTTTGTTAAGAAATATAAGTTTGTTATGATTAGACATGTCATTAATCTATATGGAAAACAAATCATAGGGGAATATCAATCGCGATTAATACTTTGTCACTTGAGAAGCAATTTGAAATTTCAAGGAAAGTGATCCTCTAAAAATTATATAACAAAATTACAACATTATAATAAAATTTGAACATATATATATAATTCTTTAATCTCACTTCCATTTTTATTCCCGTCAACTAATACTTCTTTAAATCTTGATGCTTCTTGGTTATTCCTAGACACATGGTTAACATTCTTTTATGTGTCTCTTCTAACATTTTTTTTCCTAAGGCTTCCCTCCTTAGGGACAATGATCCTATTCTTAAACAACACTACACCATTATTATATAACACATAATTCTCTTGATCCAAAAGAGATTTCAAATCCTAGTTTAAAAACTACACTCGCTTAATCTATTTTCTAAGGTCACTACAAATTTTCAACCTATTCAATTCCAAGTTTTAAGCCTTAAAAAGATATCTAAATTCATGTCTCTAGACTCTTCTATTAGGTTCATCTCTTGCAACTTCAAGTTAGACTTGTGCGTAAATTTCCTACTCCGAGTATCGACCACTGCATTAGCCTTTCCCGGACTATACCTCAACTCAAAATTATATTTTCTAAGAAAATTTGTCCACTTTCTTTGCCTTATATTTAACTCTTCGTCTATGTCTATGTCTATGTCTCTGTCTCTATCTCTTAACAACTGTTTAAGGCTCTACTGATCATTAAAAACTTCATGTTGTATCCTGATGAGTGTGATTTCACCTCATTTTCTATGTACATTTCTGCATGCATTTGCATATAGTTAGGCCAATTTAGTGTTGATTTTGTATAGTTTTTCCTTTGGAACGGATGAGGTGGTTTCTGGTGTTGTTTTGCAGGATTTAATGGAAAAATGCCCAGAAATTAGCCTTCATGGAGCTTGGATGAAAAAGGGCCTGAAAAGAGAAGAAATTGAGCCAAGCAGAATTCTGGTGATTCGCCCCGCGAGCCTAGATTCGCCCCGCGACCCTGAAAGCTGACTGTTGGAGAAAATGCAAGCCTTTCTGGTTCGCTTTGCGAACCCATATCTCGCCTCGCGAGTCTGCAAACAGAAGCCATCACGCCCAAGCCCTGATGCTCCTCACGGGCGTATTGAAGAAAAACCTTTCGGTATCGCGTCGCGAAGAAACTCTCGCCTCGCGAGAGTTCAATTCTCTGAAGCAGATTTTTAATATTCGCCTCGCGAGACATGTCTCGCCTCGCGAATGCGCGCAGCACTGATTGGTATAAGTGGCTGTTTTAGGGCAGAAAAGGAGAGCTTTTGGTGGAGAGAGCACTTGGGGACTTGGAGGCTGCGGCTGAGATAGGGTTCCAGCCCTAGAAGGGGAGATTTCCTTGCTCTAGGAATGGAGGAAGCTTGTCTATGAGTGTTCTCCATCCCTTTTCTCATTCTGTTTTGTATTTCCTTTTATCATGAGTAGTTAAATCCCCATTGTTGGGGTTAGATGTAACTTTTCTGAACTTGTTGTATTTGATTTGGTGTTTTAATGCAAGTCTCTATTTCTTTATGAGTATGTGATTCTATGCTTAATGCTTTCCTTGGATTAGCTACCCATAGGAATGATATGTTGCTTTGATAGATGACTGGAAGGTTAGTGTTAAGGCATGCTCATGAATCATATGCCAAGTAGTTCAAGAATCTAGGAATAGGTGTTGAATGCTTGCAATCTTATAAGTCTTGACTTAATGCAAAATCTCAGGTTATTCTACCTAAGGAATTAGGGTTTAATTTGGGGTTTTAGGCTCAATGCACCTAAGGAATTAGGCTTGAGTATTTTAGAAAAGGCTTGATTGTCATAATTGAATTAGGACTTGTGTTGACAACCATTTCATTGCAATTAAGAGAGGATTAGTGTAGTCTAACCCTAACAATCTTAGCCACATCTCTGTTTGTCTTCCAAGTGTTCGATAAAATTCCCAAAAGACCAAAAATATTGTTTTGCTTTCTTTATTTTCTGTTTTAATCTCTCATACCATAGTTTAGTCTAAATAGTTGTTGAAATTGTGAATTGGTAATTGACAGCCAATCCCTGTGGATACGATAACCGGTCTCACCACCGTATTACTTGATTGCGACGAGGTGCACTTGCCTTTATTTATATCTTAAAAATAACGCATCATATCCTATACAAGAGATTTTCCTTTCCTAATCAGCTTGGTGAGAGGTAAGGCTAGTCTAGAGAACTCGTTTATAACTTCCTATAATACTTCTCCAATTCTATGAAACTTCTCACACTTGTCATTGTCTTAGGTTTCTCTCACCCTATCCCTGCATCTACTTTACTAGAATCAACCACTACTCTACTCCATTGATCTAAACTCATCTATATATCCTAGGTAAAAGATACCTATCCATAATAGTTACTTTGTTTAATTGCATATTGCCCACATATAACCTCATACTGCCATCATCATTTCCCACTAAAAGCACTCAAAACTTAATACAAAATCAAACATATTTTTAAAATTTATAAAGTGAACCACAATTTAATTTAAATATTAAATATATAATTTGATTCGAACTAACAAAAAAAATAGAATTCATGCCACAATTAAATCCACGAGTCAAAGGAAGTTAGAAATATAATTACAATTCAATAAATTGGTCTTGATGCGATGGAGGTGAACTTCACGCACAGGAGGAATTAAAAAAAATTTAATAGGACATTTCAATTAGATATGGGAATGGGTTTTGACAGTGTTGGCAGAAGTATAGATGATGAGAATAGTGTAAACAAGAAAAGACCAGCATGAACGCACATACAAAACTATCATTAGTAATAATTCCCATCATCAACATTCAAAAAATCTCATATAAAGAATCAAGTACCCTAAATTACAACTTTTTTTTAATTTTTTTTTTAGAAACACATGACTCAAAGGACAAACGAAAGATAGGCAACTCAAATTTCACACTTGAAGGATATATCAAAGAAAGTGCTGCTCCTGAATCAAACAATATAGTAACTTCTTCCCCTATACGAGTTAAAGAAATCAAGTCTCCTTCGGATTCTAAGCTGCCTCGGAATAATAGCGGATCATTCTTCTTGAATTCGAAAAGTTCCACGTGCTAAGGGTCCTAGGTAGCCACCACTCCATCAGTGATTGACCTCCATTCCCCTACAGTTGACGGAGAGTCTCCGTCTGCCCTTGCGTAGCTCTGATCATACAAACCAAAGTTGCTGCAAGTGCAATGTTCGCCCCTCGCCTATTAGTCCTATAAATATGCTCACTACCTATGAAATATTGGGTTGATCATGTCCAATATCCCAAAGAATAACATACAGTATTTATAACTCTAACAAGCATCCTATGCACCCAAGTTTTGTTTTAGGAAAAGTCCCACTACCACAGTCCGATTTAGAATCGAACTGCTCTGATACAAAAAATGTAACGCCCTTCGTTACATTAGTAACCCAAATTAATTTCAACAAAAATCCTTCAAAACATTCAATTAAAAAACACAAGTCATAAAATTTTTCTCAAATAACTAAGTATGAAAATACCTCGTATTAAATAAAATAATACTATTTACAAAGTATTGAAAAATATTATTAAATCCAATCATTTGAATAAAAACTAAAAGCCCCAAAACCGGGCGTCTAATTACAATCTGAGAAAAATAGTATGTAAACCAAAGAACGTTGTCCGCATAATACTCCAAACCATACTACATTACTATCCAACTAGCTAATCAAAGATAACTCTTCAGATCTCTGGATCCTCAACAGCGATCTCCTTGGGCTCTGAAAACAACACTTATAAGGAGATATAAAATCCCAGTGCACAACAATACATTTATAAAATTTTTCGAAAAATAGTGTTGTTCTCAGCCGGTGCGGTAACCGGAAAAACTGTCAATGATACCCGCTAATTTTCCAAAATAATATATAAAAAGAATACTTTTAATAACAACAAAAATCTCATCAACTCAATAGCATATAACGTAACAACAACTTATCTCAATGTATCACATTCCACATACCAAGTAAATTCTAAATTAATCCAAGTGGCTCTAAGGCCTCATAACTAAATTGGTCTCTTGTCGGCATGCCATAAATCTCACACATCACACGACAATGGCGTCCCATTGCACACCCCTACTCATGAGGAATGTTTCGATATCACCCTCCTGTCGGGAACATTTCTATTTCGATACCTCCCATGTGCACATGGCGGTATTTCTCCCTTTTCGACACCCCAACGTGTGGCGGTGTTACTTTCGATACCCTTTTTAGGTGGTATTGCTCTTTTTCGACATCCCAATTATATGGCGATGTTACTTTCGATACCTCATTACGGTGGTATTACTTTTCGATACCCCTATCATATGTGGTATTGCGGCAAACATCATACAACATATTATAACTCAAATATGTCATGTCTCATGCATGTAACAAACTATTTCCCTCAATTTTAAACATATAAACTTCCACCAATAACAAACAATCATGAATATCACAACATATCATACATGAATAAGCACGTTACAACATCAATTAATTCCCCTTTTAAACAAAACCCCAATTTTAGAATTTAGGTTACTAACAATATGCATCAAGTCAATTAACGACTCCCAAAACCACATGGTAATCCCTTATCAACAAAAACAATCATATGTACCATGGAAAGGGTTCATAAAAAGTATTGTTACTCACCTCTTGAAGACCTTCAGATAGCTCTAAGCGTTTCCTACTGCGAATCCTAACGTTTGCTAAGAGTTATCATCATCTTCCTCTTCCTAAACTCCCTCTTCCACAACTATCTCTTCTTAATCCTTGAATTTCTTCTCTTCTTAGCCGTTTCTGAGTTTCTAGGTGTAATTAGGGTTCAAAAATGCACCCTAAGAGTGTTAAGATTATATTTATAAAGTCCCCAATAGCCCAAAACGTGTAAAAACGCGCTAAGCCCGCTTACTCTGCATATGGTGCTGTATTTCGCACATATCTAGAGTTATAGACATTCAAAAATTATAAATTTTATATCGTTGGAAATATAAAAGAATTGTCTACAACTGTTAAGAAGACCACAAAATCTGAAACCGACGTTTAGATAGTCAAAACATGGATAGAATTTAAAAAAACGGTTCTGGCGCTGGAACATGAATAGTGTGTACGAATTTGGTCATAACTTGAGCTACAAGAATCCAATTTGGACGAATTTGGTGTCTATGGAAAGCTAAGAGACAGGGCTATATTTCTTATGCACATCTAGATTTCAAACAAGTTCTCTTTGGTTACAAAATATCCGTCTGAAGTTAGGTATCTAGTCATATTATGCGAAATTGGGCTTAAAACACTCAAACTATCTATTTATAATGGGTAACACAGCATGGGCCTTGATATGCTTATGTTTCCTATCATTATTGCCGCAATAATTTAGTCCAGGGTAGGTTCTTATCCTTATTTTTATTTTATTTTTTTTTAAAATCAATTTTACATTATTGTGGAACCCACTGGATTTTTATTATAAAGAAAACAATTATAATAAACTCTTATACTACCCTTTTCTTTATTAAAATAATTATATTTGAATTTTTAGGATGTTACAGTATTTCTCCCTTTTCGACATCCCAACGTGTGGCGGTGTTACTTTCGATACCCTTTTTAGGCGGTATTGCTCTTTTTCGACATCCCAATTATATAGGGATGTTACTTTCGATACCCCATTACGGTGGTATTACTTTTCGATACCCCTATCATAGGTGATATTGCAGCAAACATCATATAACATATTATAACTCAAATATGTCATGTCTCATGCATGTAACAAACTATTTTCCATGAATTAAACAAATAAATTTCTCCCAACAACAAGCAATCATGAATATCACAATATATCTTACATGAATAAGCATTACAACATCAATTAATCAACTTATTCCCCATTTAACAAAAACCCCCAATTTTAGAAATTAGGTTACTGACTATATGTATCAAATCAATTAAAAACTCTCAATTTCACATGGTAATTCATTGTCAACACAAACAATCATATATACCATGGAAATGGTTCGTAAAAAGTATTGTTAGTCACCTCTTGAAGACCTCCAAATAGTTCTAAGCGTTTCTTACTGCGAATCATAACGTTTGCCAAGAGTTATCATCATCTCCCTCTTCCACAACTATCTCTTCTTAATCCTTGAATTTCTTATCTTCTTAGTCGTTTCTGAGTTTCTAGGTGTAATTAGGGTTCAAAAACGCACCCTAAGAGTGTTAAGATTCTATTTATAGAGCCCCCAATACCCAAAACGTGTAAAAACATGCTAAGCCCGCTTACTCTGCATATGGTGTTGTATTTCGCACATATCTTGAGTTATAAACATTCAAAAATTATAAATTTTATATCGTTGGAAATGTAAAAGAATTGTTTACAACTGTTATGAAGACCACAAAATCTGAAACCGACGTTTAGATAGTCAAAACGTTGATAGAATTTTAAAAAATGGTTCTGGCGCTGGAACAAGAATAGTGTGTACGAATTTGGTCATAACTTGAGATACAAGAATCCAATTTGGACGAATTTGGTGTCTATGGAAAGCTAAGAGACAGGGCTATATTTCTTATGCAGATCTCGAATTCAAACAAGTTATCTTTGGTTACGAAATATCCATCTGAAGTTAGGTATCTAGTCATATTATACGAAATTGAGCTTAAAACACTCAAACTATCTATGTATAATGGGTAACACAATATGGGCCTTGATATGCTTATGTTTCCTATTATTATTGCCGCAATAATTTAGTCCAGGATAGGTTCTTATCCTTCTTTTATTTTTTTTAAATCAATTTTACATTATTGTGGAATCCACTAGATTTTTATTATAAAGAAAATAATTATAATAAACTCTTATACTACCATTTTTTTATTAAAATAATTATATTTGAATTTATAAGATGTTACAATCATAATATGTAAATTCATCATCATCTTCATCTAACGTGAACTCCATTTCATTGCCCCATTCTTCATCATTACTAGATGATTTATCCAAAATTATTTATGTTTAAATATTTTTATTTTAAAATTAAGTTTTATATAATATTTAATATAATTTTTTCAACCCAATATAAAATTTATTATCTATCTAGTCTCTAGTAAAAAATAATCGAGGTTAAAGACAAAATCAATTTTCAAGGACCTCTATTTTTTATTTACTAAAATCAAATAAAATTCCGCCACAGATAAAAAGCCCCACCAGAAGATTTCCACGTGGAAAGTTTACTGTACATATTACATGGATAGTAGAGGAGTACAAGAGATTAGGGGCGCGTTTGGGTAAACAACTTAGGTGGCGTTTGGAAGAGCTTATTTAAGCTCTTTTTGACTTATCTGATGACATAAGCTTTTATGTAGTGTGTTTGGCAGAGCTTATAAAAATAACTTATGTCATCCCGTAAGGAGTTTTTGACTTATTTTCATAAGTCACTGGGAGAAACTTATGGAATTATCATAAGAGCTTATGCACTAAACACCATCTCCGTGTTTTTTACTATTCGAATCCTCTCATACCCCTTTATTTCTTTTTCTTTCTTTAAGCGCTTATGGCATAAGCTCTCATGCGATAAGGTCTTATGTGATAAGCTCTTAATTAAGTTGTTGACCCAAACGCACCCTTAATTAAGAGCTTATCACATAAGACCTTATCGCATGAGAGCTTATGCCACAAGTGCTTAAAGAAAGAAAAAGAAAGAAAGGGGCATGAGATGATTCGAATAGTAAAAAACACGGAGATGATGTTTAGTGCATAAGCTCTTATGATAATTCCATAAGCTTTTCCCAGTGACTTATGAAAATAAGTCAAAAACTCCTTATGGGATGACATAAGTTATTTTTATAAGATCTGCCAAACATATTGCATAAGAGCTTATGTCATCAGATAAGTCAAAAGGAGCTTAAATAAGCTCTTCCAAACGTCACCTAGATCCTCTTCCTTTTTCATGGAAAAGTTAGATAACTTTAGTGTATTTTAAAAGAGAAAAAAATGATAAAAAAATAAAAAAAAAAGATAAAAAAATAATATAAAAAATAGATAAATAAAAAGTCAGGTGATTTTTTCCACCGATCCGACTCCTAATCCGAGTAAAAGAGGCAACCGGCAGGTCTGGGCCCACACCTTGTCTTTCCTCCAACAGAAACCCACGGCATCATTAATGTTAATCACAAACCTTCTACTTTTTTTTTTCTCAAATAAATATTGGTAATAAAATCCTTTTTAAGTCATTACTCTAAATTAACCACCAAACTAATTTAGCATTAGCAGTTAGTTCCTTGCAACGAAAAGCAAAACTCTCGTGGTTTCCATTTTTATAAGTTTTATACGAATATACGAATATGAATATGATTTCTTAAACTTAACCACTTAACCACTCACTCTATCTCTCTCCAATCTCCATTTCCTTCATCAACGAACCTAACCAACTTTAATTCTCTCAAAACCCAAAAACAGGGTTTCAACACTTTCAACCTCATCCATCAATCTTCTATTCACATGCTGCAATTTCAATTTCATTAGAGCAACCACCATACTGTGTGTGTTCCTGCAAAATTCCTATGGGACTCTGTAATTCAAAACCCTCTTCAAATCCCACTCTCTCCTCTCGCAATTCCGATACTCCAAACAACCCCTTCCCTGTCACTGACGCTGCCGAACCTCACTCGAGCTCCGTCAATGGCGAAAACCCTACAAATAGCGAGAGCAAGGAAGAGAAGAAGGAGACAGAGAATGGTAGAAGATCTCCCTTTTTACCGTTCTACAGTCCAAGTCCCGCACACTATCTCTTCTCCAAAAAAACTCCGGCGAATTCGAGCTCCAACTCCACGCCCAGACGGTTTTTCAAGCGGCCGTTCCCGCCGCCGTCTCCGGCGAAGCATATAAAAGCCTTGCTGGCTCGCCGGCATGGTTCGGTGAAGCCGAACGAGGCTACGATAGTGGAAAGTAGCGAAGGTGGTGATGTAGTTGCTATGCTCGACAAGAATTTCGGATTCTCTAAACATTTCGGAAATAAATATGATGTCGGAGGTGAGATTGGGAGAGGACATTTTGGGTACACTTGTGCTGCCAAGTTTAAGAAAGGGGACATGAAAGGTCAACAGGTGGCTGTGAAAGTCATCCCAAAAGCTAAGGTATTATTTCTACTAATTCTTGCTCTTAAATAATTTTACTTTTTTCTTTCGCTAGCTAATTCTTTGAAATATATAATAATTTATCTTCGGTGAAATTAAATAAAGCAAAGTCACATGCACAATATATATATATATATATATATATATATATATATATATTCTTTATTTATTTATTTATATAATAATCTATTTTAATTTGTATGTTTTAATTGTAGATGACCACTGCCATTGCTATTGAGGATGTGAGAAGGGAAGTTAAAATATTGAGAGCTTTGACCGGACACAGGAATCTAGTACAATTCTATGATGCATATGAAGACCATGATAATGTCTATATAGTAATGGAGTAAGCTTTGATTATGTTGTTTATTTAAGTTCAATTTTACGGTTCATAATTTGGTGACCATTTGGTTTATAATATCAAGATTATTCGTTCTCTTCTGTTGGAAAAGCAGGCAGAAGGACAGTTCATTTGTAATGAATCTTTATAAATAACAATTTAACTTGAACTCTTATGCATCTCTCAGATTGTGTGAAGGAGGGGAGCTGTTGGACAGAATACTATCAAGGTATTTATCCCTTTTATTAAAAAAAAAATATGCATTCCTTCTTGAATGTTTAAAAGTTGGATGCCGATGGTGGAGAGTTTGGATAAATGGAAGTGATTGAAAGAGACAACATATTATATATGTTTGAGGCTATAAGATCTTTGCCCTTGCAGAGGTGGGAAATACACAGAGGAAGATGCAAAAACTGTCCTAAGACAAATACTGAATGTTGTTGCTTTTTGCCATCTACAGGGTGTTGTGCATCGTGATCTTAAACCTGAGGTGAATTATGTTCACAGTTTTTCTTTTTATGTTTGAACATTTATTTTTATGTGGGGAAAAAAAGAGGTGTAGAAAAACAAAAACAAAATGGAAGCTCTGTGGAGAAAAAATTTGGCATCTATCAACATAATCTTTTTCACTTTTATGACCTATTCAGTAACATGGTTGTGATTTTGTTTGATTTGGTATGTGGATCTTGACTTCTAATTATTATCAAGCATTAACTTCTAAGATGGCTAATTTTTGGTTCAGAACTTCTTGTTCACATCCAAGGACGAGAACTCAGAGCTGAAGGCCATAGACTTTGGGTTGTCAGATTTTGTAAAACTAGGTATGCTTTGATTCCTTTTATGTTGCATGCTGTTTATTAAATTGGACTTGCCTTTTCTTTTGACTTTTCATTGTGCTTTACAGATGAAAGGCTTAATGATATTGTTGGCAGTGCATACTATGTGGCTCCTGAAGTTCTACATAGAGCTTACAGTACAGAGGCTGACATATGGAGTATTGGAGTGATTGCATATATTTTATTATGTGGCAGCCGCCCCTTTTGGGCCCGGACTGAGTCCGGTATCTTTCGGGCTGTATTGAAAGCTGATCCGAATTTTGATGAGCCTCCTTGGCCTTCTTTGTCTGCCGAGGCAAGGTGTTTTGTCAAGAGATTGCTAAATAAAGATCCACGGAAAAGAATGACTGCAGCACAGGCATTAAGTGAGTTTATCAGCAATCATTGGAGGCTCTCGTTCTTATATTTCTATTTTGTTACTTAAGAGTTGTATACTGCAGGTCATCCATGGATTAAAAACTATAAGGATGTAAAAGTACCTCTAGATATTCTAATATTCAAGCTCATGAAGGCATACATGCGTTCCTCATCTCTACGAAAAGCAGCATTAAGGGTGTGTATACATTGTTTCCTTTCAAATCGTTAGATGCGACGAGCATCGCATTTTTAAGTGCTTTCTGTTATTTGTTTGTTCCTGTCGCCTTTCTTTGTTTTTGTTGATGACACTTTGCATGTATGCTTCTCACCAACTTATTAGAATGTTATTTTCATGTGGAATTGGGACAGGCTCTGTCTAAGACGTTAACTGTTGATGAGCTATTTTATATGAAGGAGCAGTTTGCACTTCTAGAGCCAAACAAAAATGGAACCATTAGCTTGGAAAATATCAAAGCGGTAGGTTTTGTTTCAAATTCTTTTGATATACTTTATGAAGAGGCATCTTGTTTATCATCTCACAAATTTGAGTTGGCCAGGCTTTGATGAAAAATGCAACAGATGCTATGAAGGAGTCACGCATTCCTGATCATTTTCTGGCATCAGTAAGTGGAGTGCCGTAATTTAAGTCAATGCATTTTGTACCCTACTATTGGTTATTGATAATATGATTTTGGGTGGCAGCTTAATGCATTGCAATATAGAAGGATGGATTTTGATGAGTTTTGTGCAGCTGCACTCAGTGTTCATCAACTTGAAGCACTTGACCGGTGGGAGCAACATGCACGTTGTGCCTATGAACTTTTTGAAAAGGATGGAAACAGGGCTATAGTCATTGAGGAACTAGCTTCGGTATGCCTGATTTGATTATATGATAATATTTTATGCATACGTGCCTTTGGAATTTTTATAAGGATAATATTGCCATGATTATTTTATAATTGAAGATATATACCTATTTCAAATTTACTTGGTTTTGCATTGCCACATCAATATATATTTTTTTTTTTCGTTTGTCATAGTGTTGTTTGGTTTACACTTACCGAGCCGACAACCTAGTAGTATCTAAGTTGGTAGAACATAAATTTCAACATTGAAGTAGCTATATTGCATGAATCTAGCTTCAGTTGATGTAAATTTTATTGGTCAACATATTACCTATGTTGTCTTTTTGTTAGTCAGTATATGTGATAATTTGATTTGAATTGGATCCAGTTGAACAAAGACTGCATTTATACTTATGCAAATATATTTCTCGTGAATGATTGCAACTAAATAATCAGGAGCTTGGGCTTGGTCCATCTGTCCCTGTTCATGCTGTTCTTCATGACTGGATTCGGCACACTGATGGAAAGTTAAGCTTCCTTGGATTTGTGAAATTGTTGCATGGCCCATCTCGGAGTCTTGCAAAAGCTCACTAGAAACTTCGGAAAATATTCCAGAGTGCTCAACTATACCTCGATGTTCAGGCTAATGGAATGCTAATTGGCACATAACAATCCTATTACCAGGTGAATGGAAATTGTGTCACATTATGGCTTAAGCATATATCATCTTTTGAGGAGGGAGGGTTGCCCCTATATAAGGCTCTCGAGTTCTTTTACACTTGAAGCTGGAGTCAAACTTTCTCCTACAGGCATTTCTATTTTCCACCGTGAGAATATTTCTGATTGTTCTTAGAAGGGAAGACTTGATATCGTAACACGTTCTGAGATTCACAATTGAAAAGTATCATTCTTGTCCACATGCAAATTCATTTTACATTGCACCCAGAGCTGAATGAAAGAGCTTTTTACTGCTCTTCTGAGCTTTCAGCGTCACTGTATCTTTTAGGAATTTGTAATTTGATTTTCCTGGGATGAATTTCTCATCGTTTTTAAACTTTATAAAGGTTCTAACTATGTTGGTACTTGGTAGCTTCAAATATATTGAGGATCTGGCAGAAGCAGCAGAGCATGTGAAGTACCTATATCCTCTTATGACTCTTCCTTTTTCTGAACACGAGTTAGTAATTTGCGCTGCATTTTTTTAATAATTATTTATTAACTAAAAGTTTTATTATTTTTGCAAAGTAATTAAACAAAATATTCAACCAAGTGGTTGAGTGCAAGTGGTTAACGTACTGTTATCTAAGGACGAATCGTTCGAGTTCTGTCCAAGTTCAATCCTTGGGCATGCGGTTGATTCGGAGATCAGTCCCATAGTTAGTATAAATGATTTAAGCCGTGTGATACTTCGAGGGTTCACTCGATCCTAAGGACTAATTGGGATGAGTATTAAACTTAAAAAAAATATATTCATATATAATATAATATGTTATAAATTTAAACGGTTTGATTAGTTTTTTTTTTTACGAAAACTGTTTGATTAGTTAACATTTAAACTTTTGAAAATTTAAGTGAACACTTATATAATTGATTATATAATTAAAAAATAATACATAATTGATTATATATTGTGATATTATTAAAAATATTGCAAATACATTTTTAGAGTGATAATTTATTAGAGTTCTTGTTTATTTTATAGGAAAATAATAGTAATTAGTATTTGAATTAGTTTTTAAGAAATAACAGTTTAAATAAGATATGCTGACAATTATTTAGAAGTCTTTGTCATTAAGGAAAAGAATTAAATGGACAAATCTGATAACTAATATTTATTATATGAAAAAAAAAATATATACAATTTTTTTTTTTGTATTATAAGAAAGCAATTGATTATTCACAATGATATTATAATAAATATATAAATATAATAAATGAATAGATATTATTTTAAAAATAATAGATAATTGATTATATTTATACTAAGTTCGTAATATTATTTAAAATGTTGGAAATAACCATCTTTATTTTTAGGGTTATTATTTAGGCTAAAATATATTGTTGGGCTTTATTTGTTAGTCAAAATTTATTTTGGTATTTTATTTTTTAAAATATTCATTTTTATCCTTTATCTTTCAAAAGTTACACAAAATGATCCTTTCGTTTGATATGTTACTAACATTTGTTAATGACCTGGTGGAGATTCGTCAAAATCTGTATATTTAGCCAGAATATGGATTACTTCTAAAAATAGAATATATATATATAAACACTGAGATAAGATATTCTATTCCTCCCTCCCCTTTCTTTCTTTCTTCTTAATTTCATATTGCTACTTTTGATAACCTATCTACCCCAAGTATATCTTGGTTCTTAACCTCCTCATATCACACCCCACATAGATTTCCATCCCAACCCAATAAGTTTTTTTTTTGTCATTCTATGTTTTAGTTGTTCACTACCTTCACTTTCTATGCTCAGTGTGGATAAAGTTTGCATTTTTTTGATGAATCTGAAATATTTTCCAATTTGGTTTTGTCTGATTTGATTGTTTGGGTGTTCGTGTAATGGTTGCAACTGAGAGTGAGAGTGCGAGTGCGGGAAGGATTGGATGAAGGCACGGGTGGAGATGCTTTGGGAAGGGATTTTGGAGGTGAGGATGGTTGAGGAGAGTTCTTGGGATGGTGATGATTGCATTTTGTGGTGTTTGTTTTAGGGCTTTATGAAGAAATGAGATGAAGGGGAAGGGGTTTTGAGAAAAAATGAGTGTGTATAATTTGATTTGACACAGAGGGGGTGAAGAAGTGAGATTGAGGGGAGAGAAAGGAATATGGGAAATATCCAGATTTCGATGGATTTTCGGCGGGTCATTAACGAACGTTAGTGACATATCTGACGGAACGATCATTTTTTATAACTTTTAAGAGATAAATGACCAAAATGATTTTGACAAGAAGATAAATGACCAAAAGTATATTTTAGTTTATTATTTATTAGAGCTTTTGTTTATCATAGTTGGTAAATAATAATAATTAGTGTTTAAGTTAATTTTTAAGATATAAAAATTTGAATAAGATGTAATAAAAATTAATTAGCAATTTTTAAGATGTAATTAAAAATAAAATAAAATAATAATTTATGCAAGTGGAGTCATGCTCGTGAAAAAAAAGAGTATTTCTAAGGATTTTTTTATATTTAAAATAAGTGTTCTTGGTACAATTAAAATAAGTGTTCCAATTTAATATACAGAGGTTTAATATAATGGGTCATGTTAAGGCACTGGTTAAGAATATAAAAATGATTAAAAATTTATTGGTAAACTAAATTTAACAATCTTGAGAATATAAAATGTACGAGTCTCAATACAAATTTTCTTCTTTTAGATTCTTAATCATTTGTTGATAAAAAAAAATTCTTAATCAGTACCAAGGATACTAATTAGTGATTAGCATTCTCCTAATATAATTATGTGTGTGTAGAAATTGAATATCTTTATTATTAAAAAGAAGGTGGTGGTCGAGGTAGTTTTGTAAAATCAATTGGGTTGTAAAGGAAGGTGGGGGCAGGGGAGTTTTGTAAAATTACTTATGATTATTAAAAGGAAGATAATGGTTGGCGGTAGTTTTGTAAAATCAGTTGGATTGTAAGGAGGGGGAGTGTTTGGAATAGTTTTGTAAAATCAGTTATAACTTTGGAAAAAATGTAAAAGTATTTATGTAAAAAAATATATTTGTCATTAAATTTGTTAAATGTCGTTCAACATCCTTTCCTCCCCCATTCAATATGTTCTTTTTTTTGGTAGAAAAAGTTTAGATTAGGATAAGAAACAACCATATGAGAAGGTGCGATACAACATCGCTTCTGTATTTAAAATCCTTTTATATCTGCATACACACATAGCTTTCTATATCTCCAAATATCTGATATTTATCTTCTTTGCTATTGTGTTTAGGTTTTCCTATCGTTTTCCTTCTTCCCCTTTTCAGACCCCAATTGTCTATATGACATTGATTCACACAAGCTTTATTTTGGTGCATTTTCTTTGTTCTTTGTTGTTTACACTTGCTATATCCTTATCTTTATGCTTGGTTTGATTCTAAGTTGTTTGTGTCAATTGAGTTGATTCTAAAAAATGCAAATGAAGTGTTTGAGGAATTTCCTCTTTGTGGGCAAGAAGCTTTTAAGCTTCCACGCTATATTTGTTAAATTTTATCTCACTCATACATTGTTTATCTTGATGTGATTTTTTTGTTAAATTTTAACGGTGCTGCAAAACTGGTTAGTTTATGTACTGGCCGAAGATATAAGGCCGAGGATTGTCAACACGACCGAGCTCACTCTCGTAAGTGGGTCGTGACCCGAACTCCCATAGAGCCGAAGACCTGTTGATACACTTGACACCCGAGGATAACTACTCGGTCCTATTCCACACCAGACCACGAATGAAGATATCTCGGCCTCCGCGCTATCCAACCGCAACTGACTGGGCCGAATATCTCGCTGGTCCAAATATCTCTCCGTATAACTCGTAGCCTTATCCATATCAATTGTCTAACTACAAGAACGATCTGATCCTAACAAATAGGATCTCAGTAACCGTCTTACTCAAGCGGTTGCACTGAAAATATCTATAAATAGGGGTCCAACCCCCTCACTCAGAACTACGTTTGCTTTGATTCCCATTTGGATATGTAGGAGCAGAATTCACATTCTGTCAAGCTAACTCCAAAACAAACCCACTAGACTTTCTTCGGTCGAGTATCTCTCATCCGAGATATTTGGACGGAACATTTGGCGCCGTCTGTGGGAATCGAAGCAAAACTTTCCCATACCACAAACCATGGTGAGAACAAGGAGCGGGAACTGCAGGAGAGAGGAGCCAGAGAATGCTAACAACGGAGATAATGGGGAACGGTCCATAAACCCGGCTATAATGACCGACAACCCCATTATCCAAGAACTCATCGCACAGATTGCCTTGCTGAGAAGGGAGAATGAGGAGATTCGGCGGCAGAACAGCCGTCACGAACAAGGACCGAGCAGAGAAAGGTCCGCCTCTTCTCCTCCTGAGAGAGAGTGTCGGACAGCTGAGAATGAAGGATCCAGAAACACGCGCAGAGAAGGAGGCCCACAACTCCGGGCTTCTCATCATATGGACCGAGCAGACGAGGAGGAATTTCCTAGGCAGGCCCCTGAACTTTCACTTCAGGCAAATAGGCCTAATGAAAGGACCGGCGTGCGGAGGCCGAGACATCCCTTCACGAACGCCATCATGGAGGTTCCCCTACCAGCCAACTACAAACCAATAAGCATTGACAGATATGATGGCACCTCGGACCCGGAGCATCACCTAGATGCATTCACTACTCAGATATACCTCTTTACCGATGATGATGCTGTCATGTGTAAAGTCTTTCCAACTACTTTGAAGGATGCTGCGTTGAGCTGGTACACCCAGCTACCGCCAGCGTCGGTTGACTCATTTGACACATTCATGACTAAGTTCAATGCTCAGTTTGCCACGAGCCGAGCTCATAAAAAAACCCCGGCCTCGTTGGTAAACTTTAAGCAAGAAAGGAATGAGTCTCTGCGTGATTTCATGGCCAGATTCAGCAGGGAGACGGTCCTCATCCGGAATCTCAGTGCCGATGTTGCACTACACACTATCTTGACCGGGTTACGGCCTGGCCCTTTTGCCAGACACTTAGCTCGGAAGCCACCAACCAGTATGGATGAGTTGAGGAGAAAAGCTGCGGGATTCATTAATATGGAGGAGATTGAGGAGTCTAAGAAAAGGGAGAGACCTGATGATGCTGACAGGCGAGAAGGGAGAGAAAAGAGGAGGGCTGGAGGTGATAATCCGAAATTCAAAGGCCCATCCGAGCATTTGCATAGGGGACCGAAGTATGAGCACTATACTCCCCTCAACACAAACCGAGCCCGGGTGTTTGAGGAAGCATACAACGCGGAGCTTTTGCAGCTCCCCAACCGTGGCCACACGCCCCAGAATGCTGATCGACAGAAACATTGTCGGTACCATCGTAATTACGGGCATACCACCGAGGAGTGCTGGGTCCTTCGAGATAAGATTGAAGAGTTGGTGCAAGCTGGCCATCTCAATAATTTTGTTCGGAGAAACCACAACAATGGCGAGGGGCGTGGCAGAAGTAGAAGGAGAGGAGGTGACCAAAGCCCGAGAAGGGGCGGCGGTCGACAAAATAATGAAAGAACAGAGACCAGAGAAGGCCAGAATGAAAGACGAGAGGAGGATAATGTGGTCCGAGGTGTGATAAACACTATTTCAGGTGGATTTGTAGGGGGAGGCACAACAAGTTCAGCTCGGAGAAAGCACCTGCGGGCTATTCGGGCTGTCAACTTGGTATCCGGCAAACCCCCGAGGATTTCCCCACCTATTATCTTTTCTGACGAAGACTTCGTGGGGGTGGATCCTAATCAAGATGACCCTATGGTAATCACCGTGCAGTTGGCTAATTTCTCGGTCAAAAGAACCCTTGTCGACCAGGGGAGCTCGGCGGATATCTTATATTATTCAACATTTCAGAAGCTCGGGATCCCAGAGAAATCTATTCAGCCATTCGATAGTAAGCTCGTCGGCTTTGCAGGGGAACAAGTGGATACACGAGGATACATTGACCTCCTGACTACTTTTGGGGATGGCAAAGCATCCAAGACTATCATGGTCAGGTACGTGTTGGTTAACGCAGTAACATCGTACAATATCCTGATCGGAAGACCATCTTTGAACGAGTTAGGAGCTGTGGTCTCTACTCCCCACCTCACAATGAAATTCCCTTCCAACATGGGAGATATAGTTGCTGTCCGGGCTGATCAGAAAATGGCCAGACAGTGCTATGCTGATAGTTTGCGAGTAAGCAAACTCAAACCTACACCTGCAGAAACATTGGACAGGGGAAAGGACAAGTCTGTAAATTCTGTTAACTCTGTTGAACTGGACCCAAGAATGGACATGCAGGAACAACGGCCACAACCCATTGAGGAGTTGGAAACGTTTCAGCTCGGTTCACAGTCCGATCAGTGCACCAAACTCGGCGGTCAACTTGAGCCGAATTTGAAAGATAAAATAAAGGAAGTGCTTCGTAGCAACGCTGACCTATTCGCCTGGACCACGTCAGATATGCCGGGAATTGATCCCGACTTCTTGTGCCACAAACTGGCAATTTGTCCCGAGGCGAAACCAGTGGCCCAAAGGAAAAGGAGACTTGGTGAGGAGAGGAGAAAGGTTGTGGAAGAGGAAACAGCGAAGTTGGTCCAGGCCAACTTTATTCGAGAAGTAGAGTACACTACCTGGATGACCAACGTTGTTCTGGTCAAAAAAGCAAATGGCAAGTGGCGCATGTGCACCGATTACACGGATTTGAATAAAGCTTGCCCAAAGGATTCCTATCCTTTGCCGAGTATTGATAGACTGGTGGATGGAGCCTCCGGATATAGAATTTTGAGTTTCTTGGATGCATACTCGGGGTACAATCAGATCCGAATGTATCCCCCAGATGAGGAGAAAACAGCTTTCATAACTGAAGGCTCGAATTACTGTTACCGGGTAATGCCATTCGGACTGAAAAATGATGGAGCTACATACCAAAGGCTCATGGACAGGGTGTTCAAAAACAAATCGGAAGGACTATGGAGGTTTATGTGGATGACATGGTTGTAAAATCCGATGACCCCAACAGCCACCCAAAAGATCTGGAGGAAATTTTTCAGCAGCTGAGAAAGTATAATATAAGGTTGAATCCGGAGAAGTGTGTTTTCGGTGTCCAGGGTGGAAAATTCCTCGGCTTCATGTTGAAACACCGGGGAATCGAGGCCAATCCTGATAAATGCCGGGCTGTGATTGAGATGTGAAGCCCACAAAATATTAAAGAAGTGCAAAGACTTGCAGGACGGCTGACATCATTATCTCGGTTCCTACCCAGATCTGCAGAGAAAGCTCGGCCTTTCTTTAGATTACTGAAGAGGCCTCAAACCTTCACATGGACCGAGGAATGCGAGAGGGCCTTCGTCGATTTCAAGGCCTTTTTGTCTTCACCACCGATATTAACTCGACCCATCTCTGGGAAAGAGTTGTACTTATACCTGTCAGCCACCGAGCATGCCATCAGTGCGATCATTGTACAGGAAGTGGAGAAAGTTCAAATGCCGGTGTACTTCATTAGCAGGGTTCTTCATGATGCCGAAACCCGGTACCAAGTCATAGAAAAGCTGGTTTTGGCCCTGGTAACTGCAGCTCGGCGATTGCGGCCGTATTTCCAAAGTCACCAGGTGATTGTCAAAACTGATCACCCGATTAAGCAGATTCTCAAAAAGCCCGAGTTGGCAGGACGTATGATTGCTTGGTCGGTAGAGTTATCCGAGTTCGACCTGAAATACGAGTTGAGAGGCCCTCTGAAAGCTCAATGTCTCTCCGACTTCGTAGCCGAGCTCAATCCACACCCGATAACCGAGGATATCTGGTGGAGTTTGTATGTGGATGGATCCTCGAATGTCAGGGGCAGTGGAGCTGGGGTGATTCTGGAAGGCCCGGGAGATCTGATCCTGGAACAGTCACTAAAGTTTGAGTTCAAAACCTCAAACAACCAAGCCGAATATGAAGCTTTGATAGCAGTATTAATACTGGCAAAGGAAATGGGGGCGAAGGCTGTTAGATGCCGGAGTGATTCACAGCTAGTCACAGGGCAAATATCTGGAGGGTACCAAACGAAAGAGCCTCAGCTCACCAAGTATTTATGTAAGGTCAACCAATTAATCTCCAACTTTGAGAAATTTGCTATTGAGCACATTCCCCGAGAAGAAAATACCCGGGCCGATCTGCTGTCCAAATTAGCCAATACAAAGAAGCCGGGCCACCATAGAACAGTTATTCAAGAAACCCTAAATGAACCGAGTGTCACGTTTGGGGAGGTGATGGCCAACGAGCCGGTTGACCGAGAATGGATGACACCCATATGGGAGTATTTATCCTCAGAAACTCTGCCCCCAGATCACGTTGAGGCCAGGAAGATCAGGCTCAGGGCAAGTCACTTTGCTATTGTTTCCGGAGAATTATTTAAACGGGGATTCTCGGTACCGTTGCTAAAATGTCTGACAAAGGCACAATCAAAATACGTCATGGAAGAGGTTCACAGAGGAATCTGTGGTTTTCACTGCGGGGGCAGATCAATGGCCTCCAAGGTAGTCCGAGCAGGGTACTATTGGCCTACCATCCGATCATATTGCATTGAGTGGATGAAGCAATGTGATGAGTGCCAAAGATTTTCCAATGTAAGTCGTACCCCTCCCGAAGGACTTCACACATTAAACTCGCCTTGGCCTTTTGCTATGTGGGGAGTGGATATACTGGGGCCATTCCCTGTGGCCAAAGGTTAAGTCAAATTCCTCCTGGTAGCAGTAGATTACTTTACAAAATGGATTGAAGCAGAACCTTTGGCGAAAATTACCACCGAGAAGGTACAAAAGTTTGTATGGAAAAGTCTCATCTGTAGACACAGAATTCCCTTTGCAATCGTCACAGACAACGGAAGACAGTTTATAGATAAGACATTGCAAGAATTCTATGCCAACCTCGGTGTTAAACACCACGTCACGTCGGTCGAACATCCTCAGACCAATGGGCAAGCCGAGGCAGCCAACAAGGTCATTCTCGGAGAATTGAAGAAGAGAGTAGGAAAATCCAAAGGATCTTGGGCAGAAGAATTACCCAGTATCCTCTGGGCCTACCACTGCACGCCTCAATCCACCACTCAAGAAACACCCTTCAGGCTGACATATGGAACAGACGCCATGATCCCAGTGGAGGTTGGTGAGTCGTCTTTCCGACGTATGCAACATGAACCGAATGATAATGAAAGCAATTTAAGGGTCGAACTTGACTTGGTAGAGGAAATCAGGGAGGAGGCCAAAATCAGAGAGGAAGCTTGCAAACAGAGAGCAACTAGGAGGTATAATTCAAAAGTGAAACCAAGGAGTTTCCTGCGTGGAGACTTGGTGCTGAGGATAAAAGGAGAAGCAAGGAAGGATCACACGAAAGGCAAGTTGGCAGCCAACTGGGGAGGGCCATTCCGGGTGGTAGAAAACTTGGGAAACGGAGCATATAGGTTAGAAGAGTTGTCCGGGAAGCCTATCCCGAGGACTTGGAACGCTTCGCATTTAAAATTTTATTATAGTTGATGTATATAGTCAGGTGATGTACTCTTTTTCCTACCTCGGTATTTTGTCCCAAAAAGGGTTTTGACCGAGAAGGTTTTAACGAGGCACACCGTAGACTTCCTTTTTATCCAATAAAAGAATTTATCATGAACATTGTTTTGTTTTCTTAATTTGCCGAGGTATGTGTTTCGCGAACATTAAATTGTTTAAGGCCAAGTTTGAGCCTAAATGCCGAGTACGAGCCAATCAAATTGCTTAAGGCCAAGTTTGAGCCTAAAGGCCAAGTTCGAGCCAATTAAATTGTTTAAGGCCAAGTTTGAGCCTGAAGGCCGAGTGCGAGCCACTAAATTGTTTAAGGCCAAGTTTGAGCCTGAAGGCCGAGTACGAGCCATTAAATTATTTAAGGCCAAGTTTGTGCCTGAAGGCCGAGTACGAGCCACTAAACTATTTAAGGCCAAGTTTGAGCCTGAAGGCCGAATACGAGCCATTAAATTGTTTAAGGCCAAGTTTAAGCCTGAAGGCCGAGTACGAGCCATTAAATTGTTTAAGGCCAAGTTTGAGCCTAAAAGCAGAGTTCGAGCCAACTAAATTGTTTAATGCCAAGTTTGAGCCTGAAGGCCGAGTACTAGCATTTGAAATTACTTAAGTGAAATAAAATACAAGCAGTAAGGAGAATAAAATTGTAATCTAAAGGCCGAATCTGAGCCATTAAAATTTATTGATAATACCGAGTACAATGTCGAAAGTAAAAACAAGGTACGAGTCGAGTACTAGAAAGTACTACGACTTGCATAAAGGGCTGAAATTGAAGATAAGGCCCGCCCGGGTTGCCAGTCGTCTCCCCAATTAGGGTAGGGGCAAGATCAGGTGGCCAGTAGTCTCCCCAATCGGACACCACGACTTTCCCTCATGGGGAAAAGTAGTCACTTCCCCCTGCGAAAGCTGGACGATGAGGTGCTCGGCCCGCTCCGGGAGTAGACGGCCTCTACCCCTTTCTCCACTCCCGAAGACTGCCATTCTCCCAGTTAACATCCTTCTTGGAGGATTGAATTGTAAAAGGAATTCTGGATCCCATCTCCCACTTACATCCTTTTTGGCAGCTATGAAACTCAAAAAAGGATGTTAACTGGGAGAGGGGAGCATAAACCCCTAACACTATCATAGAACTACTCGGGTTGAAGGAAGACGAATTTGGCTGGTGGGAAAGAATGAAGAATGAGTAAGTGGAGCAGTAAAATAGCCCTATTTATAAGGGGTGAGAGGCGTTGGAAAGGAAGAAATACGCGCTGGGAAAAGGTTTGTTGGAAAAACAAATCTCGAAACTCAGCAAAAAGCATTAATTGCATGAACCCACTACGGTTTCCAAAGCATATAATGCGTGACTGCATGCGTAAGGCGTGAATCATGTGTTTCACGTGTGACAACTACCGTCCGTTTCTAATATGGACGGTAGAATACCTCGGTCTTAACCGAAGATTTGTTTAAACAGGCCGAATACAACGTCGGAAGATAAAAAAAAATACTTCAAGTGTATCTCGGCCAAACAAGAGGCTACAAGAAAAGGGAAAGTCATCAAAATGGTAACAGTTTTCATTAAGTAAAACAAAGTTACAAGGGCACAAGCCCAGTACAAGGGATGAAGAAAACAAAAAACTAAGTTACTCGTCCCTATGACTCTCCTCGACCTCAATATGATCCTCGGGGGAATCTTCAGCCCCTTCCACCTCCTCTTCCTCTTCGGGAATTATGGGAACAAGTTCCCCGTTCAGCACCTCTTTATTGACATCCACTCCCGAAAGATCAACCCCCGGGGCAAGAACCTCAACCTGAGCAGTGGCCTTGTCAAAACCTTTCCGATGCTCGATAATAATGCAGTTAGTGACCTCTTTTACATCCTCCTGGAGCTCCATCCTAGCCTTGGTCTCGGCCTCCATGGCAGCTTTAATTTGCTCAATTTCAGCTTGAGCCTTATTGAGCTCCTCTTCAGCACGAGCTCTACCTTCTTCAGCCTGAGCTTTACTCTCCTCAGCAAATTTTGCTTTGGTGTTAAGCTCGGAGTTCTGGCCATTCAACTCGGTGATGGTAGTGTTCAGGAGATTGTTAGCCTTGGCCAGCTCGCCATGCTCCGTGGAGGTCCGGGTAAAATCCCCCTTCAGCTTCTCAATAGAAGCCAGTTCGGCTCCCAGTTGCCGATACTTCCTTTCAGCCTCCACTAAATCTCGGCTGCAAAAGCGGGCCAAGGCAGCAGCTCGGATGCAGTAGGTGGAGAGAGCCTCCATGCCAGATTGAACCCCTTGTTGCCTCATTAACCGGAGATCTGTGGGCTTTAGGAAGTTTGAGTCGAAAGAAGGGAAGGGGTTGAAGTCTTCACCCCAGAGGGATGAGGTCCCTGCCTTTAGAGAAGTATTGTACCATTTCAGCTCGGTGGATGGAGGGGGTTGTTCTTCTCGCCCCGCGGTTCCGGTCTCCTGAGTAGTAGGGTGTGGGGGACTTGGACGAGGTGGGGGAGAATCTTCGGTGTCAACTACAACCTCTACCCTCTTTCTTTTTTGAGGGGCGGATGATGAAGTTCCCTTCGCAGAGGCCTTGGTGGGAGGAGGTCTTTTCTTCTTTTTCTCAGTTGCAGAGGGACCCTGACCCTCTTTTGCAGCAGCCCTTACAAGCTTGGAGAAGTCGAATTTCCCCATGATGACTGCCAAAAAGAAAGAGTGGTTAGTACAGCAACACATACAGAAAAGATTCAAAAACTAAAAAGCCGAGCACTTACTTTTCAGGTCAGTTCTCGGAGTAGATGAGAAGGGGAGTTTCAGAAGGCGTCCACAATGGAGGGGCCGAGGAAGTTTTTCTAGTATGTCTATATCCCGCCTATCCTCGGCCGGAAGGGATTGGTACTCAAAGCCAACGAATTTTGTGGGGGAGGATTGCCAGTATAAAGTAAACTTGGCGCAGTTATCATCGTCAAAAAAGTGGGAGGAGTGAGAGCCCGAGGGGCGAACTCGGAAGAAGCCGACTTTGAAATCTTTATACGACGATGTGTATAGACTAAGCAGTTCTCTCCGGTTCAGCCCATTAAGGGAAATCCATCCCATTTTCTCACCAAACCTTGTTTGGTAAAAATACAAAATTTTTGGAGTGGTGGGCTCCATCCCGAGGTATTTACATAAGATTTGAAAGGCTTTCATAAAAGCCCAACTGTTGGGATGGAGCTGAGTAGGTGCGACGTTCATGGTTCTCAGAATGTCACACTCAAACTCGGTAAAAGGAAGAGACACACGCAGCTTATCAAATAATGTTTTGTACATGTATGTAAAGGGGGGACTCGGAAGGACGAGCCCTGAGAAAGACGCACTCGGTACCCGAGCATGGAGAACAAATAAACTCGGACTCGTCTCCAGACGCCGAGATATTAATTTGGGACCGAAGTTGATCAATTGATTCCGAGTCCGGAAGTCGAGAAAAAGGTCCCAACCTCGCCTTTAACCCAGGTATACCCAGGAAGGGTAATATCGGGAATAGGGTCTTTTGGAATCCTTAGGCGTTGTTTGCGAGCGGAGGATTTGGACACTGGGGGAGAGGGAGAGCCAGACCTAGGAGAATCGGACTCAGAAGAATTAGAATCAGAATCAGTTGAAGACGACCGGGAGGAGGACGGTTCCGCCTCTCCGACGTGCAGTTCCTGTGAAGGAACAGAAGAAGCGGAAAGAGAACCCCCAATGAGGGTAACCTCGCGCTCAATTAGAGGCGAGGTATTGGACTCAGAAGACATGGACGAACTCATTTGGTAAGCAGAAATTAAATTTAAAAGCACGAAGAAGAGAAGGAGACAGGCGTGCACGAAGAATGACAGATGTAAGAGTGGTGGCGAAAACTTGGAAGACGAAGGTGAGGGGCGAAGGGGGATAGGCAAGGTAGAAGGGAGTTGGAGTCGGAGGGGATATTTGTAGCTGCGGTTGATGACACGATCAACGGCCCACGTTCCATCAAGCCCAAAAGGCGCGACTTTTGATTTTCCCCTCATTAATTGGGCGCGGAACTCTAGGGTTTCTTACCTAAAGCGTGCCGCAGAAGTGTTAGGGGGAATGATTGCTTTCTTTGACAAAGAGGAAAGATTTGATTGAAATAACAGCTGAGAATGCGGAAGTTTGTGTGGCCGAAGAGTAAGCTCGGTTTCATGCTTATCACTCTTTCGCTTATTTAAGCTCGGAGCTCGGGGGCTTGTGTCTTGGCCCAAAGATATAAGGCCGAGGATTGTCAACACGACCGAGCTCACTCTCGTAAGTGGGCCGTGACCGTGACCCGACTCCCATAGAGCCAAGACCTGTTGATACACTTGACACCCGAGGATAACTACTCGGTCCTATTCCACACTGCACCACGTAATGAAGATATCTCGGCCTCCGCGCTATCCAGCCGCAACTGACTGGGCCGAATATCTCGTTGGTCCAAATATCTCTCCGTATAACTCGGAGCCTTATCCATATCAATTGTCTAACTACAAGAACGATCTGATCCTAACAAATAGGATCTCAGTAACCGTCTTACTCAAGCGGTTGCACTGAAAATATCTATAAATAGGGGTCCAACCCCCTCACTCACAACTACGTTTGCTTTGATTCCCATCTGGATACGTAGGAGCGAGAATCACATTCTCATCAAGCTAACTCCAAAACAAACCCACTAGACTTTTTTCGGCCGAGTATCTCTCATCTGAGATATTTGGACGGAACAGTTTACTACTGCACTGAATTTATTTTATAGTGACAAAATTTTGTCTCTTCACTCATGCTTTCCCATGGTTTTGTCATCTGGTCATTTTGTTTATCTGTTTGTTCTTATTATTTATGATAAATTTAATATATGATGAATTATATTGGAGGCTGAAATAAACATGAAACCAATGGTGGTAAATGGGTAACGACAATGACCGTTGTTGAGGTGATGGAATGGGAAAAACATTTGTGTTGTTGAGGTGGCGGAATGGGAAGAAGATTTTTGATGCTGGAGCAGCAACAAAAAGAGTGAAGCGATTAGATGATAGTGGACATGTTATCACATGAAGAAGTCTATGACTTTTTTTTGGTGTCTATGACTAAGCGACTGATAAGGCAAGGATTAGATAGAAAGGAAAGGTTTGAATGTGGGAGATGGAGCTCAAATAGATGCTCTTAGTCTGGAATGAATGACTACTTTAGGCAACAAATAACATGAAAAACATGAAAGCATGAGTCCATATTTTTTTAACTCATCAAAATACAATATCTGGCTAAGAATAGAACAAACTTACTAAATATATACTACCCGTCAGAACATAGTAGCCTAACAAAACCTATTCACTACAAAACAGAGTGGTAGTTTAGAGTTTAAAAAAGGAGGAAATTCAAAGCATCAGAAACATAGAAGTTTCATTGAATAGTGATAAATAAACTAACATAAATATCAAAATGCAAAAACAAAAAAGATGTCAAGAAGCACAAACACAAATGTTCTGGTTTCCTACAAATACTCATGGCTGGGAGTCCATGACGAAGAGAAAGTAGGACAGGTAGACGCTATGAAATTTAGAACTGAAATGAGAGGAGCAGCCTTAGCAAGTGAAAGAAAAAATGGAAACGAGCGATGATTGGAATGTAGTGAAATTCGCAATTATAATAGAAATGAAATTGGAAATTGAGGTAACAATTAATTGAGCTGAGGACAAGAATAAGACGTATAATTACTCAATTACTTTTCACATCAAATCCGAATAAAAAAGTAAACACATGGATTATTTTTTAATTAACTCAACCAACATTGAGAAGCCTCTTTCTTGAGGCAAAAATTGTCGTGATTATTATGAAATCTTACCTGAGCGTTCGTGTGAATGGATAGGTGGTATCGATGTAATTAGATAGCTGTTATCTGTCATTCTGTCATGCCTAAGGGGTTAGAGTGGATTCAATATAAAATATTTATTCTAATTGAACCTTATAAATGAATGGCATATGCTGTTGTTGATTGTTTTTCCTTATTTTGCCTCTTAATTCTACATTCAATATCGAGGTGAAAGGATAGGGCTTGGAGGAATATTTTTTGATAATCTGAACGACTATGATCCGGAGATGCTCCTTTCCTTTGTTACTGATAATTGCTTGCATGTATAAATGGATGCTTCTCACTGGAAAGTCATTTATTTCATGCTTGCCTAAACTATGGTTGCTTGCAGAATGTGCAACTTCTGTTATTTCTGCTTATATGCCTATCATAGAGAAAAGGAAGGATTTGCCCTTTACATACTGGCACAAAGCATGACAACAATTGTGAAGGAGACGATATGTTGAAATTATGGTCAGACTTATTCATGCATGGACAACTATGCAACAGGTACAAAATATCAAATTAAAAGCTATGATAAGTTACTTATAGATGAAAAGGTATTCTCATTAACTTATTGAAAGACATAAATATAACTTTGGATAAACACAATTCTCTAAGTGTGAGATGGAACAAATTTTCTGAACTGATTTGCTAATATAGATGTAAAAGTATCATGAAAGCGAATTTTCATGCCACCACTCTGATTGTTTGGTTGCTACTGGGAAAGTGGAGGAAACTAGGAAAATAATAGTAACCTTTATAGTTTTACGTTGCATTTGTTGTTTTTATTAAAGATAATGTTTATGAAGAAGCTTATACCAAATGGATGTGGTTTTGCAGTGTTAGAAATCTGATTGATGTTGTTTTAAAAACTGTTTATATTGTTGTTAGAAAATGAATTGTCAGTAATATTAACTTTTCTATTTTGTGTCTTTATATATAGTTATGTAAAATTTAAAAATTTATTTATTTTTAATGAAGGTTGTATTTCACTGAAGGCTGGACTCAAAATGGGGGGTTTTACAATCTGCCACAACGTGGAGTAGCGGGAACCTTGTGAGTTTTGCAAACCAAAACAGACAACAAAACATTCCTCAAGATAAAATAAAAGAGAAGAAAAACTTGGGAGTAACGAATGACGAGGAATTGGAGATGATGGATTCGGGTGATGTTGAGCACGAGCTACACATAGACGAGGCACTTCACTACACTACTATTATTGCCTTACATGTGCACAGTCCTCTGTCAGCATCAAACAATAAAATTCAAAGTCAAAATGAAAAGTTGGACCAAATAAGTTTTAGATAAAATAATAACCTTATAACAAGTGTTAATTGTATATATCAAGTATGTTCGGATTCTCACTATTTTCCTTCTCACATTGTGCTGTGAGATTTGGTTTCTTTGGTTTCAATTCCATCTTTAAGGATATCTACACTCTAGCGCTATTTGTCAATATAAAAAAATATTTAGAAGTCCAACATAAAAAACACAAATTCCATGATTTTTCAGTTCAGAAACTGCACAAATTTAAATTGTTATTTCCTATGTTTAAAAATAACTATCCAAACAAAATAGTGCAAGAATGCATAAACTCCCGTGCAACCCACGGGTACACCGTTTACCAAAAAAAAAAAGGTTGTCATAATCACGGATGGAATGCAGTTTTTTTTTGTACTGAGAATGCGGTTGTTGAAAGGCCTACAAAATTGGCCCAAAAGTATGTGTAGACGTAAAAACAAAGCTAAAGGGGATCAGGCCCAGGCCCAGGACCAGGGGTAGGGGTAGGGGTTGTGCTGTCTGCTACTCTCATTTCAATTTTCAAATTCGGAGATCGTGTCCGTGAATGCGATCACATCAGAAGGAATGGATGACAGAAGAGGAAAGCGCCCACTCATTCTTCTCTCTTCTGAAGAAGAACAAGAAGATGATGACTACAGCGATTGCGATGATGATGATGATGATGATGACGATTGTGATGAAGAACACGAAGAAGATGATGAATACAGCGATTACGATAATGATGATGAGTCCCTCTCCGACAAAGGCGTCGCCCTTCTTCAAGGTTTTTTAATCAGGGTTTTAACTTTTTACATCAAGTGAATAATAGTGTGTTAATCAATATCAATCATTCAATTCGTTGTTGTTTTTTTTGGTTGATTTGGCAGAAGTAAATGATATAGAGTCGTTGACATTACAAGAATGCAAAGTGTATTTGCGGACACATGGCCTCAGGCTAGCAGGAAACAGAGCAGTTTGTGTTGATAGGATAAGGGAGCATTTGAGGTACCAAATGACTTTGTTATTTATTGTCACTCTTGAATTTTATTTTGGCCTAATTTCTATGAACTGTAATTTGAAGTGATTAGTAAAGAAGCTTTTTTGTGTTTGGAGAACTGGGCTCTAGAATTACTGTAAGAACCAAACTTGAGGACATGGAAATCTTTGTGAAATGGCAAAGCTAACAATGATTTGTTCACTTTCTCTCTCTCTCTCTTTTTTTTTGTTAGTTAAAAAGAGAAACTCTGAATAATGATTTGTATACAAAAACATAAAGAGAGAGAGAGGGTGAGTTTATTATAATTTTCAACAAAAAGGCTTGTCACATCCATTAACCCCCTTCCCCCAAAACTAAAACCAAAAGAAAAATAGAAGACTGATTCTTTCTAGAGAAGATAGGGCTCGTTAGTTTTATTTTGAGTTGCTGTACCTCTTTGTTATCTTACAATGTGACTACTTTGATATCTCAGGTTAAAAGATGGAAATGGGTATGCACTCTACCCAAGATCGTCCTTTAACATTAATTGCACTGGTAAATTGTCCTTGTTTTTTTCTTCTTCTTTAATGTGCCTTTTTCTTTTCTTTTCTTTAATGTGCTTGGCTCATAGCATTCTTTCTATAGGTGATGTCTGCAAGGGAGATGTTGTTCTGTTCAGACAAAGGGTTTATCAAAAGTACTCTTTCTCTCATCATTCTTAATAAGGATCTTCTGCTAGTGCCAAAATTTTCTTTTACAAGTCAATTATATATTTCACCAGGTTTGATAAAGTGACTCGGCATGGAAGAATTCTCGGAAATAGAACTATTGCCGGGAGAGTTGTAAAGGAAAGCTATGGTGCAGCTAAACAACAACATACCTTCACTGTAAGTCCTAGGTTTACCAGCAATGAGTTCGAAACCCAAAAGAGAGTCCTGTTTTACACCTTTGCTCTTTTATTTGGACATGAATTACTTGGTCAAAACAGAAGAAATTTTGCACCCTGAATTTTTCCTTGCTCTTTCTATTCATGTCTAAACTATAAGTTTTTTTATAATATTGCTTAAGACTTCTATATGATATCACACTTGGTTTCTATGAAGCGTAGACACAACACAGGGACACCAAATTCTGAACATTATAGGACACGGACATGGCACATATATGTATATAAAATTTAAGAAAAAGATTCATAATTCATTATATTATGCTATGTTGGAGACAAAAAAAAATTAAAATCGGACGTGTGCCGGACGCATGTTGTCATGTAACATACAAGCATTGATATCTGACACGAGATACGACACTAAAATTGTTTGTCTGTGCTTTATAGAACACATAGTTGCATATATCATGGGAAAGAAAGGTCTTCGCCAGATTTTGCGGATTAGGATTCTACAGCATTGTTACTGAATATAAGGAACTCTTATCACTTTAGTAACTTCTGCTTTGTCAATGGTGGTATTCGTTGCTCAATAAAATCTATCTATGCCTTGCAGGTTGAGGTGTTGTGGAGTAGTGGGTTTAGGAAATTGTCTCCTCTTTCTTCTCTGCTTGTAAAGGGTCGTAATCTCTATAAACAGAAAACTTACAGACAGGTAGGTATAAATCTGCTGATGCAAGCATTTTTCTTTTTCCCTCATCCTCATGATGTTAATTTTCATTACTTTTTATTGTTCTTCATGCTTTAGAGATGGAAAAATGAAGCTGATAGAATTAAAGTGCTTTCTGAAAAGCACAGACGTGGTGCAGCAGCGAGGTTTGTTAGAGCAGCGAGACAAAAGAAGAAAAGTTCCTGCACAAATGGATCTAAAGGTAGTTTTGGTGGATGTGTTTGTGTCGCACTATCTTCCCGTTTTCCACATTATTGGTAATTTATGTCGCTCATTTCTTATTAGGTTCAGAAAGACAGCTTGAAATACAGAATAGAAAACGATCAAAAATAGGAAGATCCTGTGAACTGGATAAGGTTAGCCTTGGAGGCTGCAGAAAAGCAAATGAGTTTCAACCTGAAGAGGCGTTTAGATCTACAAGGGGATGGCAAAAGTTTGCTGAATCTGACCATTATCAAGCTCCAAGTTATCCATCATATTCTAGTTATGGACATAGGTCATACCAATCTCATGTAAATTCTCAAAACAGGAATGAACCAAGCGAATTCCTCTATTACGAGAGAGGCCTAATTCCAAATATGATAGGATTCCCACCTTTCAGTCCTTACGTCGGTGAATTCACATCTAGGTCACGACCTCTGGTGTCCAGTGATCATCGTGCCCACACAAACCTTAGATACAACTTTGACACGCCATTACAATTTTCTCCAAGAACCAACTATGGATACAGAAAGTACCACGGTCTATGATATGATAGATTTTTCATTATGAAGACTCGAGTAACCAAACAGTTTGGTTTAACCTTTTCATATCTAGGAGTAGGAACAGTGGCATGCCTTGTGCTCTTTTCTTTTCAAGTTTCTGTACATCATGATCAGGTGAATAATTGTTGGAGTATAAGAATTGTTGTTAGATGAACAATTGATGGATTGACCATACTTTTTTTTTTTTTTTGGACTGGGTGGATTGACCATACTGATACTGGTAATCATTCTAATGGTGGAAAATTCTCTCCTTACAATTTTTTTTTTTTTGACAAACTCTCCTTACAATATTAAAGGTTGCCTGTATCTGATTATATATACTTCGCAATGTAGACCTAACTATTGTTTCTTATGAGAGATGGCCTAAGGTACTCATTACGAGTCAACAGTGGAAATAAGGAGGGGGTGTTGTGGGACTCGCAAGGCATGTTAAACTTTCCAGATGGGACTTGGTTTTGGGCCTTTTGGTTATATCTTCCGAGAGATTCGTGTAGACTTGATTTACACAATTAAGGTAACAAGACATTGACACTATTATTTCAAGTATAAAATAATTATACGGTTAAAAATTTTATATAATAATTAAATAAAATGGAGCAATGAATCTTATGCATTTCTTTCCATCACATGGTCATATATATATATATATATGAAAGATATGTATATTATTTATTGGCTAAAAATAAGTTTTGTACTGTGTAGATGAAAACCTCTCCCTATTGCGTAAAGCATGACATGATATGATAAATAGCAAATAGCAATATTTAAACTAAAAGGTGTTACGGATTCAAGCAAATAGAGGAGTTTATGTGCCTTAGAATAGAACACGAAGTCCTGCTTCTAGTCACTAGTCACTAGTCACTCCCTCCTTTCCTTAATTTGTTTCCCGTTAAATCTTTTCAATGCTGGGCCCCATCCAGGTTCCATCCCCCACTTCCTTCCGATGCAAGTTGACCCATTACCGACAAATCAATTAATCCTCAATAACGACTTTGTCAATTACCAGTATAATAACCCGAGCGGTATATACGGGATGTCTATAAGAATTTTTTTTTCAAAAGTGATATAATATAAATTTATTGAAATATAAATTATATTATATATATGAGAAGCTTTCATTTTTTTTTTGTCTATCATATAATTTTAAAATTAATTTTCAATGATGATTATAATTTATTTATCTATCGTTTAATACAAGGATCAAGAGGTCATGGATCATGTCAATATATAATTAATATTTATATTTAAATATTTAAATAATAAAAATTAAGTATATATATATATATACTAAAATATAGTAATTAATTCGGTTTCAAAATTCTTGAACATGATAACCGAACCAATGACCATTGGGTTTGGTTTAAACCCGGACACAAAAAAAATACAAACCAATTTAATTGGATCGGTTCATTGAATTATTCGTTCGGGTTTATGTTGCTAAACTTTCTATAGAACATAGTAGTTTGCTATCTTTCTTGGCTAGAAACATTAAAAAACAAAAAACTTGTATACTTTAAAAAGTTAATAATAAAATAATATAAAAATCCGAATCAATCAAAATTGGTTCGGTTCAATTGGGTTTGGTTTGGACCTGAAAATATTACAGTATATATAAAATTAAAATATATATTAAGATATAAAATTATTAAATATAATAAATATTAAGTATTAATATATATATATATATATATATATATATATAAATACTAAAATATAGTAATTGATTCGGTTCCAAATATCCAAATCGATGATCATTGGGTTTGGTACCTTTCCTGGCAAAAAACATTTAAAAACAAAAAATTTGTAAACTTTAAAAAATTAACAATAAAATAATATAAGAAATCTGAATCAATCAAAATTGATACTGTTCGGTTGGCAACTCCTTCTACTGTTACAAGAAAGGTAAAAGAAAAGTTGTCCATTGATAAAGTGATATAGATATTGAACATTAATATATATATATATATATATATAAATATATATATATATATATATATATATATATATATATATATATATACAAACCAATTTAATTGGATCGATTCATCTAATTATTCGTTTGGGTTTACGCCACTAAACTTTCCAAAGAACATAGTAGTTTGCTACCTTTCCTTGGTAAAAACATTTAAAAACAAAAAATTTGTACACTTTAAAAAATTAATAATAAAATAATATAAAAAATCTGAACCAATCAAATTTGGTTCGGTTCGATTCGATTTGGTTTGAACCCGAAAATATTAAAATATATATATATAATTAAAATATATATTAAAATATAAAATTATTAAATATAATAAATATTAAATTATATATATATATATACTAAAATATATAATTAGTTCGGTTCTAAAATTCTTGAACCTGATAACCGAACCGATGATTTGATACCTTTACTAGCTAAAAGCATTTTAAAACAAAAAAATTGTAAGCTTTTAAAAAACTAATAATAAAATAATATAAAAAATGCGAACCAATCAAAATTTGTTCGGTTGGCAACCCCTTCTACTGTTACAGGAACAATAGAAGAAAATTTGCAATTGATAAAGTGATATAGATATTGAATATTTATATATATATATATATATATATATATATATATATATATATATATATTAAAATATATTAATTGGTTTAGGTCCAAAATAACTTAACTAATGACCATTGAGTTTAGTGTAATTCGGAGCTGAACAAAAAATAAAAGAACCAATTTAATTGGTTGGTTCAGATTTTCAAATTCATCGAATTATTAGTTCGAGTTTTACAACCCTAAACTTTTTCAAAGAACACAATAGCTAAAACCAACAAAATATATTTTTAAAAAATAAATAAATAAATTTAAATAATCCGCTGATCAGTATTATTAAACTCGGACCGGATCGGTTCACCCGGAAACCGAACCTATGGCCGGTCCGGTCATCATTTCAGACCGGATAGGCCACTGACCCGATGCTAACATCATCGAACCACGGTTAAACCAGATCAAACAGTCTGAATCGGCCAGGTAGAACCGCCCGAGTTGAACCGCATCACTCGTTGTCCCGCACGCTCTTCGATGCACGCGCACACAATCCTCGAACTCGATGCCACGCACGGACAATGCTGCAGGCGCTACTTCCCCACTCATGACAATTTCAAAGTTAATTAGCATAAGTTGGCAAAGTAGGGGATCGAACCCTGGTCAAATGCTTATTGGGATGACATTCTACCACTGCGCCGCATTGATGTTTGTTATTGTTGTTAACAAATACTCCTTCTGGTCCTATATGTAAAATCCAAAAAATTCAAATATAATTATTTTAATAAAAAAAAAAGGGTAGTATAAGAGTTTATTATAATTGTTTTCTTTATAATAAAAATCAGTGAGTTCCACAATAATGTAAAATTGATTTTAAAAAAATAAAATAAAAATAAGGATAAGAACCTACCCTGGACTAAATTATTGCGGCAATAATGATAGGAAACATAAGCATATCAAGGCCCATGCTGTGTTACCCATTATAAATAGATAGTTTGAGTGTTTTAAACCCAATTTCGCTTAATATGACAAGATACCGAACTTCAGACGGATATTTTGTAACCAAAGAGAACTTGTTTGAATTTGAGATCTTCATAAGAAATATAGCCCTGTCTCTTAGCTTTCCATAGACACCAAATTCATCCAAATTGGATTATTGTAGCTCAAGTTATGACCAAATTCGTACACACTATTCATGTTCCAGTGCCAGAACCGTTTTTTAAATTTTATCCACGTTTTGACTATATAAACGTTGGTTTCAGATTTTGTGGTCTTCATAACAGTTGTATACAATTCTTTTATCTTTCCAAAGATATAAAATTTATAATTTTTGAATGTCTATAACTCAATATATGTGCGAAATAAGCACTATATGCAGAGTAAGCGGGCTTGGCGCGTTTTTACTCGTTTTGGGCTATTGGGGGCTCTATAAATAGAATCTTAGCACTCTTAGGGTGCGTTTTTGAACCTAATTACATCTAGAAACTCAAACGGCTAAGAAGAGAAGAAATTCAAGGATTAAGAAGAGATAGTTGTGGAAGAGGGAGTCTAGGAAGAGGAAGATGATGATAACTCTTGGCAAACGTTAGGATTTGCAGTAGGAAACACTTAGAGCTATTTGGAGGTCTTCAAGAGGTGAGTAACAATACTTTTTATGAACCCTTTCCATGGTATATATGATTGTTTTTGTTGATAAGGGATTACCATGTGATTTTGAGAGTCTTTAATTGACTTGATGCATATTGTTAGTAACCTAAATTCTAAAATTGGGGTTTTGTTTAAAAGGGGAATTAATTGATCAATTGATGTTGTAACGTGCTTATTCATGTATGATGTGTTGTGATATTCATGATTGTTTGTTGTTGGTGGAAGTTTATATGTTTAAAATTGAGGGAAATAGTTTTTTACATGCATGAGACATGACATATTTGAGCTATAATATGTTGTATGATGTTTGTCACAATACCACATATGATAGAGGTATCGAAAAGTAATACCACCGTAATGGGGTATCGAAAGTAACATCCCCATGTAATTGGGATGTCGAAAAAGAGCAATACCGCCTAAAAAGGGGTATCGAAAGTAACACCGTCACATGTTGGGGTGTCGAAAAGGGAGAAATACTGCCATGTGCACATGGGAGGTATCGAAATAGAAATGTCCCCGACAGGAGGGTGACATCGAAACATTCCTCATGAGAAGGGGTGGGCAATGTGACGCCATTGTCATGTGATATGTGAGATTTATGACATGCTGGCAAGAGACCAGTTTAGTTATGAGGCCTTCGAGCCACTTTGATTAATTTAGAATTTACTTGGTATGTGGAATGTGATGCATTGAGACGAGTTGACTTTATGCTATATGCATTTGACTTGATGAAATTTTTGTTGTTATTAAAAGTATTTTTTTATATATTATTTTGGGAAATTAGCGGATACCATGGACAGTTTTTCCTATATCAAGACCTACTGAGAACAACACTATTTTCGAAACATTTTATAAATGCATCGTTGTGCACTGGGATTTTATATCTCATTATAAGTGTTGTTTTCAGAACCCGAGGACATCACTGTTGAGTATCCAGAGATCTGAAGAGTTATCTTTTATTAGCTAGTTGGTTAGTAATGTAGTATGGTTTGAAGTATTATGCGGACGACGTTCTTTGGTCTACATACTATTTTTCTCATATTGTAACTAGACGCCCGGTTTTGAGGCTTTTAGTTTTTATTCAAATGATTGGATTTAATGATATTTTTCAATACTTTGTAAATACTATTATTTTATTTAGTACAAGGTATTTTCATACTTAGTTATTTGAGAAAAAATTTTTGACTTGTGTTTTTTAATTAAATGTTTTGAAGGATTTTTATTGAAATTAATTTGGGTTACTTATGTAACGAAGGGCGTTACTTTTTTTGTATCAGAGCAGTTCGATTCTAAATCGGACTGTGGAATTGGGGCTTTTATAAAACAAAACTTGGGCGCATAGGATGCTTGTTAGAGTTATAAATGCTGCATGCTATTCTTTGGGATATTGGACCTGATCAACCCAGTATTTCATTGGTAGTGAGCAGATTTATGGCGATTAAAAGGCGAGGGACGAACTTTGCACTTGCACCAGCTTTGGATTGTATAGCCAGCGTTATGCAAGTGCAGGCGGGGACTCTCCGTCAACTGAATGGGAATGGAGGCCAATCACTAATGGAGTGGTGGCAACCTAGGAACCTTAGCACGTGTGACTTTCCGAATTCAAAAAGAACAACCCGCCATCATTCCGAGGCAGCTTAGATCCGAAGGCGGCTGAATTTCTCCAACTCGTACAGGAGAAAAGTTACTCTATTGTTGATTCAGGAGCAACACATTCTTTTATATATCCTTCATGTGTGAAATTTGGAGTTACCTATCTTTCTTTTGTCCTTTGATCCACGTGTTTCTACTTCTCTGGGAGATAATCTTATTTCTTCCATTTCTTGTTTAAATTGTTTTCTTGTGCATCGGGACGTGCCTTATGCCTTCGATCTTATTTGTTATCTATGTCTGGGTTAGATGCTATTCTTGGTAAGGAGTGATTGTCTTTAGACTCGTTGTCATAAAGTACTCTAATAGAACTATTTTTATTTTTGATACCTCTTCACAACCAATGTCTATCGATTTTTCTTCGGTGTCAACCCTTATTGTATTGGTTGTTTCTTCTAATAAGTGCTTAGTTGAGGGAACTCAATGATCGATAGATACTCTAGTTTTCTGGTAAGGTGGGAATTTATAGTGACGTGACAGTAATACTCATAGCATGTGAGTAAAACACATTCTTAAAACCTTAATGGAATGAATTATTGAAGGATGTGATCTCTTAATTTTTTTGATTTTTTTTAATGTGGAAATTGAGGTTTTCACATGTATATTTGTCTAATATGAAGAATCGAGGTTTTGAGATTCTTGATTATTGATTTGGGATTCTTAAAATGTTTTAATTTTATTTGATGAATTAATTTGATATTTTTTTTTAAGATTCTTTTAATTGTGGTTTTGTTTCTTTTGTTGTAGTGTATATGTGGCTCTTTAGTTTTATTTTCGTACAAAATGTGCAGTCCTATCTCATTTGTGTTTAAGCTACTTGAATTAACTTTTTCTTTTTGTTTGATGGTAAAATTGTAAATCTCACTTGAATTGATTTTTCTATTTCATATTTGGAAGCATTGCTTCACTTTGTCAAGTGACTAATGTTTGAATTAGTTTCACTTTGCCAAATTAAAATTAGACTTATTTGGAATCATAATTTGCTCATGTATACTGACGCACGACTTCACTCTGTAGTGATTTTTATCGGATCTTAATTAAATTTTTTTTAAGTATAGTATGAGTCAAATTCCACTTTAGTCAATGGTAAGAAATATGTTTGATTTTGTAATAACTTTTGAGTGATTTTAGTGGAAAAATTTTTTATTGGAGTATGAGGTTATATGTCGGCAATATGCAATTGAACAAAGTAACTATTATGGATAGGTATCTTTTACCTAGGATAGTGGAGCTTAGATCAATGGAGTAGAGTAGTGGTTGATTCTAGTAAAGCAGATGTAGGGATAGGGTGAGAGAAGGCTAAGACAATGACAAGTGTGAGAAGTTTCCTAGAATTGGAGAAGTATTATAGTAAGTTATAAACGAGTTCTCTAGACCAGCCTTACCTCTCACCAAGCTGATTAGGAAGGGAAAATCTCTTGTATAGGATACAACTTGAAGTTTTTAATGATCAGTAGAGCCTTAAACAGTTGTTAAGAAATAGAGACAGAGACATAGACGAAGAGTTAAATATAAGGCAAAGAAAGTGGATGAATTTTCTTAGGAACTATAATTTTGAGTTGAAGTATAGTCCGGGAAAGGCTAATGCAGTGGTCGATACTCGGAGTAGGAAATTTCCGCACAAGTCTAACTTGAAGTTGCAAGAGATGAACCTAATAGAAGAGTCTAGATATATACATGAATTTGGATATCTTTTTAAGGCTTAAAACTTGGAATTGAATAGGTTGAAAATTTGTAGTGACCTTAGAAAATAGATTAAGCGAGTGTAGTTTTTAAACTAGGATTTGAAATCTCTTTTGGATCAAGAGAATTATGTATTATATAATAATGGTGTAGTGTTGTTTAAGAATAGGATCATTGTCTCTAAGGAGGGGAGCCTTAGAGGGAAAAAAAATGTTAGAAGAGACACATAAAAGAACGTTAACCATGTGTCTAGGAATAACCAAGAAGCATCAAGATTTAAAGAAGTATTAGTGGACGGTAATAAAAATGGAAGTGAGATTAAAGAATTTTATATATATGTTCAAATTTTATTATAATGTTGTAATTTTGTTATATAATTTTTAGAGGATCACTTTCCTTGAAATTTCAAATTGCTTCTCAAGTGACAAAGTATTAATTGCGATTGATATTCCCCTATGATTTGTTTTCCATATAGATTAATGGCATGTCTAATTCTAACAAATTTATATTTCTTAACAAAAAATGAAAAAATGTTATTTCTTATTTGTATGTGCCTACTCAAGGATCGAGATTGAATTGGTTTCTTTTGCTATTGTGGTGTTAATTTTTACAGTTGTTTTTGCATAATATCTGCACAGTTTAATTGTAATTTTGTTAAATACTATTCTCCATTTTGTTATCAAATATTTTTTTTAGTAAGATCTTCTTATCAACATAAAGTGAAACTATTTCTTCCTCTTTTGAAATTATCATTTTGGGATGGCTAAAAATTAGTATGTGAACGTGCTACAGCTTCACATTTCTTTATTTATAAAATTTATAAAATTCCTCAGTTCTGTGTATAATATAAGAAATTTGGTATAGAGTTCGTAAGAGATATTATGTCTACGCGTGGATGATATAAAATATTACATCAATTTCTTTTATGGCTTCTTTGTTAAATTTAATTTGTGAGAATGCTTATAAAGATGAAATGCAAGTGAAGGTGTTCTAATTATAGGCGGATGGATAGAAACAAAATGCTTAAGTGTATGATTTTATTATATAAATGTTATTATAGACTTCATTTTAAAATTAATTTTTTTTCTTTAAAAAAAATATATTTTTTAAGTTAAGGGGCCATGAATTGATACACACACACACACACATATATATATATATATATTAATGATGTGATTAGGAATGTAGATCCCCTTTTATGATAGTGCGAAGTAGGTGAGAAGATACTGTTAAGATCAGATTTAATCAAAGAGATCACAATATGATTAATAATTGCGGGAAAGATGCGCATTGCGCAGAATAGATAAAAAGTGTTATGTCGACAAGAAAAGAAAGCATTTAGAATTTTAGGAAGAGGAACATGTAATCTTGAGAGGCACTCTTAAGTTTTGGATGGGGAGGTCAATGTCATTCAGAAAACTGACTCTTTGTTTCATGGGATCTTTCCAAATCCTTAAAAGAGTCGGGCCTGTTGCTTATCAATTGGCTCTTCTGCCACAGTTGTCAAACCTTCATGATGTTTTCCATGTGTCGCAACTCAGAAAATATGTGCCTGATGAATCTCACGTGATAGCTCTCGAGTCTGTACAATTGAAGGATAATTTGATCTATAAGCCAAAGCCTAGTCAAATCTTGGACAAGGGCACAAAGACTCTAAGGAACAAGACAATTCCATTGGTGAAAGTGTTATGGGAAATGATTAACTTCGAAGGAAACTACTTGAAAGATGGAAGAGGACATCGTATGTCAATACCCAAATCTTATTGTTTAAGGTAAGGTAACCTTATGTTTGGTTTTCAGCATATGTTGCAATATGTGTGTGAGTATGTGATAAATTTCGGGGACGAAATTCTCTAAGGATGGGAGAAATGTAACATCCTAAAAATTCAAATATAATTATTTTAATAAAAAAAGGGTAGTATAAGAGTTTATTATAATTGTTTTCTTTATAATAAAAATCCAGTGGGTTCCACAATAATGTAAATTTGATTTTAAAAAAATTAAATAAAAATAAGGATAAGAACCTACCCTGGACTAAATTATTTCGGCAATAATGATAGGAAACATAAGCATATCAAGGCCCATGCTGTGTTACTCATTATAAATAGATAGTTTGAGTGTTTTAAACCCAATTTCGCATAATATGACAAGATACCTAACTTCAGACGGATATTTCGTAACCAAAGAGAACTTGTTTGAATTCTATATCTTCATAATAAATATAGCACTGTCTCTCAGATTTCCATAGACATCAAATTCGTCCAAATTGGATTCTTGTAGCTCAAGTTATGACCAAATTCGTACACACTATTCATGTTCCAGCGCCAAAACCGTTTTTTAAAATTCTATCCACGTTTTGACTATCTAAACGTCGGTTTCAGATTTTGTGGTCTTCATAAAAGTTGTAGACAATTCTTTTATCTTTCCAACGATATAAAATTTATAATTTTTTAATGTCTATAACTCAAGATATGTGCGAAATACAGCACCATATGCAGAGTAAGCGGGCTT
The DNA here is from genome assembly GCA_030762895.1 of Sophora flavescens. Taxonomy (NCBI): domain Eukaryota; kingdom Viridiplantae; phylum Streptophyta; class Magnoliopsida; order Fabales; family Fabaceae; genus Sophora; species Sophora flavescens. The sequence goes on along the minus strand of CM061064.1, from coordinate 27,651,988 downwards.
AGCACGTTTTTACACGTTTTGGGCTATTGGGGGCTCTATAAATAGAATCTTAACACTCTTAGGGTGCGTTTTTGAACCCTAATTACACCTAGAAACTCAAAAACGGCTAAGAAGAGAAGAAATTCAAGGATTAAGAATAGATAGTTGTGGAAGAGGGAGTCTAGGAAGAGGAAGATGATGATAACTCTTGGCAAACGTTAGGATTCACAGTAGGAAACGCTTAGAGCTATTTGGAGGTCTTCAAGAGGTGAGTAACAATACTTTTTATGAACCCTTTCCATGGTATATATGATTTTTTTTGTTGATAAGGGATTACCATGTGGTTTTGGGAGTCTTTAATTGACTTGATGCATATTGTTGGTAACTTAAATTCTAAAATTGGGGTTTTGTTTAAAAGGGGAATTAATTGATAAATTGATGTTGTAACGTGCTTATTCATGTATGATGTGTTGTGATATTCATGATTGTTTGTTGTTGGTGGAAGTTTATATGTTTAAAATTGAGGGAAATAGTTTGTTACATGCATGAGACATGACATATATGAGCTATAATATGTTGTATGATGTTTGCCGCAATATCACCTATGATAGGGGTATCGAAAAGTAATACCGCCATAATGGGGTATCAAAAGTAACATCCCCATATAATTGGGATGTCGAAAAAGAGCAATACCGCCTAAAAAGGGGTATCGAAAGTAACACCGTCACACGTTGGGGTGTCGAAAAGGGAGAAATACCGCCATGTACACATGGGAGGTATAGAAATAGAAATGTACCCGACATGAGGGTGACATCGAAACATTCCTCATGAGTAGGGGTGGGCAATGGGACGCCATTGTCATGTGATGTGTGAGATTTATGACATGCTGGCAAGATACCAGTTTAGTTATGAGGCCTTCGAGCCACTTGGATTAATTTAGAATTTACTTGGTATGTGGAATGTGATGCATTGAGACGAGTTGACCTTATGCTATATGCATTTGACTTGATGAAATTTTTGTTGATATTAAAAGTATTTTTTATATATTATTTTGGGCAATTAGCGGATATCATGGACAGTTTTTCCTATTCACACCTACCGAGAACAACACTATTTTCGAAACATTTTATAAATGTATTGTTGTGCACTGGAATTTTATATCTCATTATAAGTGTTGTTTTAAGAGTCCGAGGACATCGCTGTTGAGGATCCAGAGATCTGAAGAGTTATCTTTGATTAGCTAGTTGGTTAGTAATGTAGTATGGTTTGGAGTATTATGCAGACGACGTTCTTTGGTCTACATACTATTTTTCTCAGATTGTAATTAGACGCCCGATTTTGAGGCTTTTAGTTTTTATTCAAATGATTGGATTTAATGATATTTTTCAATACTTTGTAAATACTATTATTTTATTTAGTACGAGGTATTTTCATACTTAGTTATTTGAGAAAAATTTTATGACTTGTGTTTTTTAATTAAATGTTTTGAAGGATTTTTATTGAAATTAATTTGGGTTACTAATGTAACGACGGACGTTACGCTATATATAAGAGGTAAAACCCTAAAACACACATACCAAGGAAATGCATTGAAATAAACTATTTGTAATTAATATTCATATAAATTTATAAAATTACCCCTTCTAATAATTAATGAACAATCCTACTTGTATTGAAAGTTGCACTGTCTCGTAAATATAAACCCTATTATAAATAAGGGTAAAATTGGAAATGAGCATTTAATATTTATCAAAATACATGCACGTCTCTTATATTTTGGTAAAAAAAAAAAACTAGTCATTTGTCTCTTATAATAAGGACCGGAGGGAGTATTATATATATACACTAGGTTAATGTTTGTTATTATTATTTTGAATTTAGAGTATAGACATGTTGGATTATGTTGTCATATATATGAATATTTTAGAATTTTTTAATGTATGTCGGTTCAAACCGAGTCAACTAGTGACCCCCGGTTGAACCAGTGACCCATTAACCCAGTGCCCTAACCGAGTCGATCACCGGTTTGGTTTTAATAACATTGCCACCGATTGACAACTCCTTCTACTGTTACAGGAACAGTAGAAGACAAGTTGTCAGTTGATAAAGTGATATACATATTGAATTTGAAAATATATATATAAATATTAAAATATAGTAATTGGTTCGGTTCCAAAATAACCGAACTAATGACCATTAAGTTTGGTTCAATTTGGAGCCGTACACAAAAAAGAAGAAAAACGAACCAGTTTAATTGGTTGGTTCGGATTTTCAAATTCATCGAATTATTGATTCGATTCTTACGACCCTAAACTTTTTCGAAGAATACGGTAGCTTTGCTATCTTTCTACTTTTCCTGGATAAAAATTTTTAAACAAAAAAAATTATAAACTTTAAAAAGTAAATAACAATATCGGAACCAATTAAAATTGGTTTGGTTTGATTCGGTTCAAACCGAAAAATATTAAAATATATTATAAATAAAAATATATAAAATATTAAATTTTAAACTATTAAATTATGTATACATTAAAATATAAGTATATAAAAATTAAAACATCAAGAATATGACAACTCTACTTTTACTACTTGGCAATTTATGATTGGTTGATAGTGTAAAAAATCTTTACACTATCAGTGTATACAAATGAAATTAAAAAAAAAGGTATTAGCAACAAAAAAAATATACATAAAAATAACCGAACTAGTGACCATTGGGTGTGGTTCAATTCAGAGCCGAACAAAAAAAAAAGAACCAATTTAATTGGTTGGTTCGGATTTTCAAATTCATCGAATTATTGGTTCGAGTCTTACAACCATAAACTTTTTCGAAGAATACGGTAGCTAAAACCAACAAAATATATGTTTAAAAAATAAATAAATAAATTTAAATAATCCAAAATAATCCAACGGTTGACAACTCATTCTATTATTACAGGAACAATAGAAGAAAAATTGTCAATTGATAAAGTGATATACATATTGAATATTAAAAATATATAAATATTAAAATATAGTGATTGGTTCGGTTCCCAAATAACCAAACTAATGACCATTGGGTTTGGTTCAATTCGGAGTCGTACACAAAAAAGAAAAAAACGAACCAATTTAATTGGTTGGTTCGGATTTTCAAATTCATCGAATTATTGGTTAGGGTCTTACGACCCTAAACTTTTTCGAAGAACACGGTAGCTTTGCTACCTTTCCCGGATAAAAATATGAAAAAACGAAAAAATTATAAATTTTAAAAATTCAATAACAATATCTGAACCAATTAAAATTGGTTTGGTTTGATTCGGTTCGAACTGGAAAATATTAAAAAATATATCTAAATAAAAAAATATATAAAATAATAAGTTTTAAACTATTAAATTATATATACATTAAAATATAAGTATATAAAAATTAAAACATCAAGAATATGACAACTCTACTTTTACTGTTTGCTAATTTATGATTGGTTGACAGTGTAAAAAAACTTTACACTGTCAGTGTATATAAATAAAATTTTAAAAAAGCATTAGCAAAAAAAAAAATTTAGAAAATTTTTTTATAAAATTAAGGAAAACATAAAAAAAATTTAAAAGAAAAAAAGTGTAAAAAAATTAAATTTTTTAAATTTTTTTTTTTTTAAAAAGTAAACGTAAATTTTTTTAAAAAAAAAATTAATAAAAAATATAGATTGTTTTTTAAAAAAATAATAAAAAAGGCAAAAAAACTGGAGTCAACACGTGTTTGGTTAATGTTCATGTAACGTTACAGTAACCGAACAATTCCCAATTATATATGTGTATTTATTATGAGAAATTATTCTTAAAATAGGACAACATATTTATGGATGTATGAGAAAAACAAATACAATAGTGATAGATTGGATGACTACATGAACGTGGATTCCCTTTGGTGCTGGGAATCCTGATCCCATATATGTGATTTTTTTTTTCTTTGTTTTTTTAAATGTCTTTTTGAAATACATATATATAAAAAGATAAAAAAGAAATAAGAAATAAAAACACATAATATCAGCCACGTTATCCAAAATTTGATATTTAACCGAACTTGGTTGGAGAAAAATATTTAGATACATGTGATTCATTCTCAGCTTCATTAATTGTTAAGATAGTTAAATTTGTTATAGTTAGTTATAGATGTTAGTTAGATTACTTGGATTAGTTGGCTATATAAGCCAAGATCACTCATTGTAATTTTTACTTTTTCCATTTTATCAATACACAATTTTCCCAATCTTTCAATACTCTCTCTTCTCTTCACTCTGAAACCATGAAATTCAACATGGTATCAAAGCCATTTCATCCTCCTTGAACCTCCTTTCCGCTGCATTTTCTTTTGTTTTTCCTTTTTCTTATTTTATTTTCCTTGCTTTTCCCGAGAAAACCCATCTTCTACACCTTTATCCTCTCTGCTGCTACTTTAACGTCCTATCCACCATTTCTTAGCTCAACAGTTTGTTCTCAATCTGGTTTTTATTGTCGGCGGTGTTCCTTGTGGCCGGAAATGTTGTTTTTTGACGCTGCTTGTTGATCTGTTCATGTCGATTCCGATTGTTCCGTCGCCGTCGTCTTTGTGCTTCGGATCTGCTTTCTCGAGAGATCGGTCTTTGGAGAATCAACGATTCGGTTTCGATCTGCGATTCGATGATCTTGCCATCTTCGTTTCCATAACTCGTGCAAGATTTGGTGCTTCTTGCAAAGCTCGTCATAGATCTGTGTTTGCTGCGATCTTTTTTAGATATGGCCTTTTTGATCTTCTCCCCTCCGATCTTGTTTTCGATCTGGTTCTTCTCCCTGCAGATCTTGTCTTTGATCCAAAGTGCACGCTAGATGTTTGATGATATTTCTGAGAGGACTCTGAGTTCCCATGGTGGCGTTTTTAATGGCTTGGCGAGGTTGTGACTTCTTGTGCGAATCTGGTTGTGATTTGCAACGTTCCTATATGCATCATGGCGTTGTCACTGGAGAGTGTAACCCCTTCTTTGATCACACGGAGCGTCCAACTACTGTCTTCAATGCTGGTTCCGATTTGTTGCCGCCATTCTCAGGTTCAGTTGTTACTGGTTTTGCTTTCTTGTTGGCGACTGACATAAACATACCTCTTTCAAGAATTTAGGGTTCTTGGATAATCATGGTTTTATTGCTAGTGCCTCAAGTGATAATGATGAAATAGAGTTACATGTATCTTTGGTAGTGAGCATGGGATGGTATATGTCTTGAAGCTCCTTTCATTGTTAATGCAATTCTCCTATTATGCAGAGACTTCACCAGATCTACGTTCGTTGTGGATGAAAACTTGGTTATGTATTAGGTGGTGTTTTTTTTACAGTGTTGACTTTGGTTTATTTGGTGACTCACAATCGTTTGTTGGATCCCCTTTGGATACAACTTTGTGTTGTAGCTAATGTTTTATGAAGAGCTCCTCCGACCGTCGGTTTTCATGCACACCAAGTGTTTGTGTTTCTAGTTCAGTGATTCTGATTTTTTTGTTTAGCCTATTGGCTTTATTGATGTAAGTCATTCACGGTGATTAAGCATTTGATATGAGCTTTTGCCTTGGATGGTTAAGCATTAATTCTTTGTTGCTAGCTTCACGCCTTTTTATGGGTGGTTAAGCAAATGTGCTTCATTAAGTGGTTAAGTATTGAGTTGTGACTTCTGCTTAATGGTTAATATTTTGCATTTTTGTTGGCTTTAGTGGTTTATGCTTCGCCTTGTATGGTGGTTAAGCATTGAGACCATTATATGTTTTTGCTTCATCTTGAGTGGTTAAGCCGCATTTTTAGCTTTGGCTCAAGATGGTTAAGCCTTGTGCCTTAATTGGCTTTGATGAGTTTAGCTTCTGCCTTGTATGGTGGTTAAGCACTTGGAGCTTCCGCCTTTTACGGTGGTTAAGCATAGGTTGGTTTTGTTGGCCTGCGTTCCTGTTGTATTTGCCAATATGTTCTTGGCATTTTCATTGTATTTTTCTTGGATATGAATTTGTATTGATCATTCCAAGCTGGAAGTGTTATGTACACCTTCCAGCTTGCGGGGGGCTGTTAAGATAGTTAAATTTGTTATAGTTAGTTATAGATGTTAGTTAGATTACTTGGATTAGTTGGCTATATAAGCCAAGATCACTCATTGTAATTTTTACTTTTTCCATTTTATCAATACACAATTTTCCCAATCTTTCAATACTCTCTCTTCTCTTCACTCTGAAACCATGAAATTCAACATTAATATCAAACAAGCTTACAACAAAGGTAATCATAGTTTGGTACATCAGAGTAGATATTAATTAATATTAGAGTAGAGAATAATTGAGAAACACATTAAAGTTGAGGCAGCTATGCAGCTAAAGGAATCTAGCAGTGGAGGAACGGAGGTCCATCTCTTGGGTCCAAGCGTTCCGATCTTGAACGTGCAAGTGCCAGTATGTTTGAGCCACCGCGTCTGGGTCCATCATTCCTTCTTCATCTCCTCCTCTTCCTCCATTGCTTTGCCTGCATCGATCTCCACAGCATGCAAATTAGAAATTAATTACTAACAATGTTAATTGATATAAATAAACTCAAATCACTGTCACTAATCTAAATGGATTTGGTGTATTCAGAATTTCATGCATTAATGTATCATTAAATCAATAATTAATTAAAAACATTTGAAAAAGCCTATAATTAATCCAACATATATATATATATATATATATATATATATATATTAATGCATAATCCCAAAGATTGAGATTTCCTTATTGTTTTGGGCGTGCATGTGGACACGCATGCATATAGAAGGACGAATCGTAACCTAATGATGAGGAAAAGGACAGGGATCTCCAGTGGCAGTACAGATAGAAGCAATTAATTAAGGAAGGAATTACAAACAAACCTGGGTGGGCCAACAACACCGTCAATGATAACATGGGCTATGTGCACTCCCTGAGGTTGAAATTCGCTAGCTAGACATTGTGCTAGTGCTCTCAACGCGAATTTCCCGCAGCCTGCATGCCTCATTCAACTCATCAAATTAATACATATTTTTTAATTTATTTATCAAAGATATAAATATTTCTTTGGGTGGATAAGAATTAAAGAAAGAAAGAAAGAAAAAATTGAATATCTGTTTACATAGTTGAGAGTATCCAGCAATGCCATTTAGTGAAGCAGAACAACCGGTGAATAGAATCGTTCCCTTTCCTCTTTCTACCATGGCTGGCAGTACCTTCATTTCAAATTAACAAACAATATGATAATCCATGTTGAACGTTAATTTAGTATATATTTAACTTTGTATACTAGCAGCTAGCTAGCTAGTACATATTATATATTTAATATTTAATATAGCATGAAATGAAATGAAATGAAATGAAATAATTAATACTATACTATTTTGATGAACCTGTTGAGCGCAGTGGAAGGCACCGAGGGATGAAACAGCGAGGGATTTTTGGAAAGTGTCGAGGGTGAGATGTTGGAAGGAAGTGGGGTTCATACTGCTGCAATTGGAGAGGGGTTGATGGTAATTAGCATTGTAAACAAGAACCTCCACGAATCCCAGGGACAGAACTGATTCGAATGCTTCCCTCAGGCTTTTGGAATCTGCGCAGTCTATACGTATTGCAAATACTTGTGACATCTCTTCCCTCGCTATCTCTTCTGCCAATCTCGACAACCTCTCTGTTGATTTTATCATCGTCATACAATATATGTATGGAAACACGAAGAAATTAAGAGAGAATAAAAATATATTTATCATATATAAGTATACATCGTTATATGATGACATATCCATATATAAAAATACAAATATATATAGTAGGAAATGACGTGCCTAGGTCACGAGCGAGAATGGCGACGGTGTAGCCTTGGTGAGCGAACTTGCGGGCGATGGATCGGCCCAGCTTGGGCCCAACCCCGACTATAGCAGCAATGCCTCGTGAGGAGGCAGTGGCAGAGCTTGTCATGTTTCTCATCATATATATCCTTAACTCCAACTAATGAATATATATTTATGTATCTATATCTATATGTATACAGGCACAACCAAATGAAGTTAGAGTATATGTGAATAGAGCAGGAAAAGTGAGTGAGTATAGAAGCAGATAGGTGGAGAGGTTGGTTTAAGTAGTGGAAGCGCGGAGATGGAGAGAGGGTGAGCGAAACGTCCTTGGCTGTCCAAATCATTGTCTCCCTTACAACTTACAATACCCACCCTCTCCTCTTTTCCGTATAAGTCGATCCCTTTCACAACCATCCCTCCTTACTCCATTTTAGGAAAATGTTTTTTTTTTTTTTTTTGTCCAAAGGAAAATGTTTTTTAACTGCTGGACGGTACAGTACACCTCATATAAACACACTATATATCCAGGACACCCAGTACAGATGGTATCATGTATGTCATGATGAGTAATGTTATTTTGATACTAAAATTAAAAATTATTGGAGGACATCCTACTCTTTAGTAGGTTATGAATCATTTTACTTTTTCTCTATCTTTATTTTATTAGTTCATAGCCTACTAAAAAGTAGGTGTTTCTCTCATGATATCCAATTTTAATGTCAAAATAACATTAATCGTCTTAATATAAGTAGTATCGAGAATATATGTCCTCCTTTATTTTAAAGTAGAATAGATTAGGGGTAGTGATCATGAACCCGTGACCCACCCGAACCTGACCTAACAGTTTAAAAATTTGGTGAATTGGGCGGATTCGGTCAGGTTGGCAGGTTCAGCGGATGAAGAAAAAAGGTTAGCACGGTTAACATCGGGCGGGATCGGTTCCGCAAAATTTCATCCATCGATAATCGAACCCGACCGATGCATTTCATCCAAATGACCTATACCAATCTTTTCTTCTTTCTGTATCAGGCAAGAAAAGTAGTCCTCAACCAAAAAAAGACAAGAAAAGTAGATTTTCTCCTTCCTCCTTGCCAAGCCACCCTCTACCGCTGCGCCATCCTTGCCCGGCCAACCCCCACCGATGCGTCATCCTCTCCTCCATCAGTGCAGCCCAGATCTGACGCATGCATTGGCAGATCCGTCACGCCTCATCTTCTCTGAGCCGCACCTTTCTCGTTTTCGCCAGATTTGTGAAGTCCCAGTCTGCCGCGTGCCTCCACAGGTCCATCGCGTCCGAGTTCCGTGCTTCCACTACGACCACGGGCGACGCCTGCACCGCGAATTGTACCAGCTACAATGTCTCTCGCCACGCCGCCTGCCACAAATCCAGAACTCCATGACGTGAATCGAACCATCTCCACTGGCCGACAAGCCACGATCAGCACCCCTCGCCGTTCAGCTCTGTGCAATCATGCACATGGTGGAGAGGGTGTCGTGGATAAGGGACTCATGGGAGAAGACGAGAGTCGAGATTCACGAGAAGTTTCCGTTTCCAGATCTGATCTGTGTTCTTTTTTTTAATTTTTTTTGTTTTTTTAAATAAAAAAAGCACATTCTGGGCTAGGCTCTGTTTTTTTTCTTAAATAAAAAAATAAAAAACAAAAAATATTGACCCGCTGCAAACCGTCTGATCCTCCCGCCACCCGATCAACCCACAACCCGACCAATCCGATGTATAGATGGGAGGAAATGGATTTCATTTTTCCTACATCAAACCCGCCCAAACCCGACAATCCCAGCCTGGACACTACAATAAAAATTGATTTTAGCGAGGGCCAAAAGCCGTTGCAAATCAAAAAAATCCGTCGCAAAACAAGTTTTTTTGACGGATTTGCGACGGCCACAAATCCGTCGCATATAGGGTCGTCGCAAAATGTTTGTGACGGCTTTTTATAAATGGTCGTCGCAAATTAGTGACGGCTGAGAGGTGTGTAGGCGCGAGAGGAGAGAGCTGGACGATAATGAAAAGGGGCTGGGTTCTGAAATATTATATTGGACATTAGCGACGGATTTTTCCGAAGGCCTAGCCGTCGCAAATCTGGATAAAATATCAGCGACAACTTTGGCCATCGCAAACATGGCCACCCCGAAATACCCAATTCTTTTAGCGACGGCCTCTGGAAAAATATTAGCGACGGCTTTGGCCGTGGCAAACATGGCCACCTTGAAATTCCCATTTCCCTTAGCGACGGCTTTGGCCGTCACAAATCTGGACAAAATATTAGCGATGGCTTTGACCATCGCAAACATGACCACCTCGAAATTCCCATTTCCCTTAGCGACAGCTTTGACCATCTCAAATCTGGAAGCCGTCGCAAATTTTAATAGTCCATCGCAAATTTGGAGCCATTTATTTCGCGGAAAAGCACACATTTATTAGTAACGGATTTTCTGACGGCTACTATAAAAGATCGTCGCAAATTATCAAAAAACAACAATGATGCATACTGACGGTCGATGCCGTCAGAAAATGTCTAAATTTCCGTATGCTTTTTGGGTAAATAAGCCCGTCGCAAATATGCCTGATTCCTGTAGTGGAATCCGCCCGAACCTGCCCTATGCTCACCCCCAGAATAGATGCATCTATATAAATATAAATGTAATATTCCAGTATAATATATATTACCTTAGTTGATAATTGTATCAAGGAACAATAATTAGTTAGTTTGATCATATAACGCTAATTTTAATAGAACATCTAACTTCGTCCAAGGACGTTTTAAATTAAAAAAAAAAGGGGATTTTTTTACTAGAAAGTAGAGTTTCTCAATACTTAATATATTTAGTATTTATTATTATTATTATTATTATTATTATTATTATTATTATTATTATTCTTCGATTTGTTTTATAATATATGCCCATTTTTTGTATAGAACCAACAAAGCCCAACACAGTTGGTAGGTAGTTGGATTCCTTAAGATAATGTCAATGATTCAGCTGTTGTCATGTGTAAAATAATTTGTCGGGAGACATAAAACTCCTTCGATGATCTCTATGCTTCGAAAGGAATAAGACTACATGTTGGAGGATACCATTGATAAAAAAATAAAAATCTTTATTGAGGATAAGAAATTTATCAAACGCTCATAACTAACTTTAAGGAAATATAACTAGATTTAATGTACTTGTAGTGAACTAAAAGAATGTACTTGCAGGAATTGTCATTTTCAACACATTCCAATTTCTGAAAGGTGAAGAAACCCAATTGAAAGTGGGGTTCCATCTAAGTTGCACCAAGCGAAAAATCGGTGCAACTGTGTCACACTTTATTGAACCAATATCTTTCCTCCATTTTTGACACATGAGCACAGTAAGAGTTTGACCCGATTAAAGAGCATTAAGTTGGCCAAACATGTTTGTTACATAAATGGTGTTATTTTGACATCAAAATCAAATACCTATTTTTATATTTTTTTCATATATTTAATCTTTATTTTTTTCTCATCTTTCATTTTTTTTCTTCTAAACTCACAATAATTAATGATTTCACAAGTTAATGTCAAAATATTATTTCTCTCCATATATATTGTATTAAATTTGTAGTATAGCTCTATATTTGCATGGTATATTTATATTTTTTTATTGTCTTTGTAAATTGGCCCCGTAAAGTAATTGACCCCGAACCATTATGAACCACTACATTCCACAACACCACCATACAGTGTCCTTCATCATGAACAAGCACATTCCACCATGAACCACCTTATTAGGACCTTCATGTCAACAATAACCTTCACTTGTCACTAAATTAAAAGCAGAAAAAAAAAAACCAGACCACTCCAGATTAATCAGAATTTGTTCCTTGCTTCACAACCACCATGGAGTCGTTGTTGTCCTCACACAGCTCCCGCCGCATACTGCCAGGAGTTGCCACCACGTCACAACAGCCCCCAGATGCGATATTCACCGTCCACAGTTGTACCACACACGACCACCCTCGTGCCATCACACTCCTCTCCCAAACTCTCGTCACGGAGCAAAGTCCCATAAGTTTCTTTCCTTTTCTCCCAGAAAAATGACAGGGAGATAGAGAGGATGAAGGGTAGAGATGGATGAAAGGGGATGAGATGGAAATAAGAGAGGGAATTAGGTATTTGGGGATGAGAGGGGGTTTGGGGATTTTAGCGCTATCAATTTTGATTTTTTGATTTCAGGAAAAAAAAAAAAAATTCTTTTTAAGGGTGCGTTTGATTTGCAAAAGGTATATGGACAAGATGCAGGACAGACAGGGACAAAGACAGACAAATCGGCGGGATTCTGAGACAATTCTTTGTCTTGTACATTGTTTGATGGATAATGGACAGCACAAACAAAATAATATTAAATTTACCGAAATACCCTTTATAATATATTATTTAATATATAAATATACAATATATAATTTTGTATAATTATGTAGAGAGAGGACAGAGAAGAGAGAGAAAGAGAGAGGAGAGATGGAGGGAGGGAGGGAGAGAGGGGGAGGGAGAGGGGGGAGAAAGAGTAAAGAAAGAGAGAGGAGAGAGAGGGAGGGAGATGAGAGAGAGAGGAAAGAAAGAGGAGAGAGAGAGATGAGAGAGAGAGGGAGAGAGAGGAGAGGAGAGAGATGTAAGGATAATTTTGTCTTGTTAGTCTATTCATGGGACAACTTTTTGTCCCATGGTTTGGTGGGGGACAAAATTTTGGGTTTTCATCCTGTCCCTCATCATCATTTTTGTCATGTCCCCTGACCACTTTTCAAATCAAACAAGACACAAAAATTTTTGTGCTATCTAGTCCCTTAATTTTTACAAATCAAACGCATCCTAAATATATAAATACATAAATGGCAAGCGAAGCAAATATGAAAGAATATAATTGGAAGCAAATACGGAAGCAGCCGTGGGTTTTGACTTGGCAAAAAAAAAAACAAAAAACTAAAGTACATGACAAGTTGACGGTTTTAGTGGTCCATATTAATTGACGAAAGAGAAAAGTGAAAACTTGGGTACTAGTCCCTCGTTTCCTTATTATACCCTCGTATCCTTATTATATAATAAGTTAAATGATTTTTTTTTCTCAAAATATAAAAAACCTACATCGATTTTGATAAATATTAAATACTTATTTTTATTTTTATTTAATATACTATTTATAAGTTTCAAATAATATATAAATTATAGGATATTAAAATATTTATTAAGATTAAAAGGGATAATTTTATAAATTTATACGAATATTAATTAAAAATAGCTTATTTCAATACATTTTTTTGATATGTGTATTTTAGGGTTTTGCCTCTTAAAATAAAAATCGAAGGGAGTATTACATAAATACATCAGTATCATATACATGCTATGTTTTTATTAAAAAGTTACTACATAAGTTATAATTTTATTAAAAAATATCATCTAATATATCTATAAAACTGTCCTTTAACTTTTCTCCTCATCGAAAATGGTGGGCGCACCATTTTTTAAAAGATGCACCGTAAAAATGGTAAGGAGAGGGGACAAACTGTGCTTTAAAAGCAGCTATTCAATGTGTATGGCCCCAAAGAAGAATTTGTGGCTGGATATAGGTTGGAGGCCGAAAAGAAGGGGGGCCTAGCACTAAAATGAAAACACATGCTTGTGTGATCTTTATACATTCGTATTTTCGTTTTTACCCTTTTAATCAGCTAACAAGTGAGAAGCACATGATCCGTTTGTTGCCTAGCGTGAGTGAGGGAGGACTGAGAAGTGAGAAGGAAGATACATGGTAGCCGACTAGCCGTGAACGTTATGATGATGCGCGTGAAGTGATAGAAGAAATTATGAAATTCAGTCTTGAATCATGGTAGCAGTACTTTGAAATTTAAGGCCTTTTGTGGGTACAAATGATTGACGCACAGTGAGAATAGGTAACACAAGTCCTGCTATTAGCACCTATCCTATTTAAGATGAAGTTGGATCTAATCTATTTAATAAAAATATCAGATCAATATTTTTTAAAATATATAACTAAAGAGATTATGCATAATGCTTTAGAAAAAATCTGTTAGGCTTGTTAAACCAGATTATTTAACACATACACACACATAAATATATGTATGTATAATATATTATATTATAATATTATATATGTATGTATAATATTATATTTAACACATACATAATATATGTATGCATGTATAATATTATATTTAACACATACACACACATAAGTAGGTCATGTAGTGACTACCTGTGTTTATTTATTTTTGAATGTATAGTGACCTATTTAGTAGTATAGGTCTACCAACTTCTTTATCACTAAAGGGCTCCGAGCTTATTTACAAGTGAATGTCTATGACCTATTTATAGGTAGAGACATATTTAAAGGTCTTGTTAATAAATAGACTTTTAAACAGGCTTTCAGGCCAGGCTATAAAGTAGACCGGACTCTGACCTTAAAAATTGACCTATATCAGACTAATAGGCCAGACTCAAGCCTTGAAATTGAAACGCAGGCCAAGCATGAACTTGTCAGGCCATAATCCGACCTGGTCTATTCTCACCCTTATCAATGACGCATGAACAAACCACCTCATGATTTTTGCATTTATTGATTGGGTTTTTTTTGGCAACATATTGATTGGGCTTTACTAATCAACATCTAGCATTGTTTAAAAAATTAAACTTACTTATTTTTTTTAATCTTGTTAACCAAAAATTTTAAAATTGAAAGTCTGGATAGAATGTTTCTATCTTTTGATTCTTTCATCGTTACTTTAAAGGAATTTTTTTTACCTTTAAAAGCATTTATTAACATTTATCTTATTATAGCCTATAAATAAAACATTTATCTTATTATATATATATATATATATATATATATATATAGGTACGAAAAGAACTCATTTATCCCAACAGTCGATAGTCGTAGGACTAATCCTCTGATATTGTAAAGTATCAGTTAAAGGACAACTCTTCTATCCATATATCTAACTATATTTACATCACCGGAATTCAAACCCTGAACATATAATTAAATGATCCAAACTATTAGTTTTTGGACCACACCCTATGGGTGTTTTATAACTTCTCTTAGATTGCTTATGGATCAAAGGAGTTCCTTCATTAATTGTTTTTTGTCACCGATGACATAATATATGGGCCACTATACATGATCTGTTCCTACTTCATGGCATCCCTTTTCATTTATTACATGATAAATGCTAACAAGAGGACGTGTCTAATTTTTTTTTGAGGTGTTAGGAAAAAAAAAAGGGGTGTAACATAAGATAACTCATCAATATGGTCTGAGTGATAGTGAGCTCAGATCCTTTGAGAAAGTGGTCAGAAGTTCGAATCTTAACTATTCTGTATGGAAAAAACTTGGTTGGGAAGAGGCAACCCTTAAATGCATCCAAGTCCCCCAACAAAGACCAATCATTATTTACGATGGTGGATACTTCGTACCAATAACATGGTTACCCAATAAGATAACTCATCAATTCTCACTTTATCCTTTTACTATTTTGATCTATAAAATTATTTATTAAAATTTTATAATCAAATAATTCTAATATTTTACTCGTAATAGATAATATGGTTTCATCTATCATAACATAGTTGGGCTCAAATAGAATTTAAACAATTTTAATTTAAAAAACTTCTTTCAACGATAACAACACTCACATGTGTTGTCACAAATATTTTATAAGTAATGCGTGCATTTGGAGAAAAAAAAATATAATCTTTTGGTAGAGCGATAAGAATGAGAATCATTACAAAAAAAAGGTCATTTAGCGATCGAAAATAGTGACCGAATTTGTTGGTTCCTGTTTGCGATCGAAATGGCGACCGATTGTAAGATGTAAATCAAACACTGATTAGAGTTGATACTGCGATCGAAATAGAGACCTGATCAGCCGCTGGCTCATCTAGTTTTATGGCTAGTATGACCGTGATTTTGTGCTAATTTTATATCGTTTTTGCCCAAATTAGACTTGATTGTCTTTAAGCAGCATTTTGAGTCTGTAAAGTATTTTTAGGTTAATTTAGTCGATTTAGAGTTAAATAAAGCACTTATGCTATTTTCTGTTTTCAAGTTAATAAAAAGAAATAAATCTGGAGCTTTCGCCCCGCGATAAGGCATTCGCCTCGCGAACCTGAAGGTGACTGTGCCAGAAAATTTGCAATCCTTTCTGTGTCGCCCCGCGAATAGATGACTCGCCTCGCGAGGATGAAGACCAGAGGGCATGACTTTTCCATTCCTCACCACGCGAGCCGTGCCTCGCCTCGCGAGAGAACCAAAAGCTGAAGACTGTTCGCATTATTCGCCTCGCGAAGGTTTTCTCGCCTCGCGAGTCCACGGATTCCAGAAGCTATATATAAGTCTGTTTTAGGCAGAACTGAGAAGGCAGAGAGTCAGTAGTAGTAGTTTTCAGTAGTTTATTTTCTTTTCTTTTGTGTTTATTTCTGTAATGGAGAGCTAGTCTCCTAGATTAGTCTACTGTAATTGATTTCCATCACACTTGAGGTTTTGTAATTCCTATTTTATTTGCTTTTCCCTTTTTAATACCATATTATACATTTCTGTTTGTTAATTCATGAGTGTATAGTGTTGTGTTGATTCATTTAGGTGATGTTATGTTCCTATACTTAATCGCGTTTGTTAATTCGCGTGTGTTCGTTCATGTTCGTTTAGTTCATGAGGGCTTAACCCCGTTTGTTAATTCGGGAATAGGAACATATATCCGTAGTAGCGATTTCGTTGTTAATGGTTGCTACAACCGGGAGGGGATTAGAATCTGCTTAGGGCTTGGAACTTGCATGAACCGATGATAGTTGGGAAATCAAGAACAGTAGATTAATCGTCTTTAGCATATTTGTTAATCTCTTAACTGTTCTGTTTTTGTTGCTTTGTTTTCTTTATTTTATCTCAATCCAAAACCCCCCAATTCTGACTTTTTCTGTTAACAACAACATCCAGGAGTCCTTGAGAGACGACATCCGAGTTGTCGCCCTAAACTACATTTTTATAAACCGCTCGTTCTTTTTGGTGCGTGGCGACAGCGCGACCAAGACCGAAATAGAGCGTAGCAGAGTTATCGGTCTCTATTTCGGTCGCAAAATAAAGGAAAGTAAAAGCCAAAAATTGCTTAGCGACCGAAATGGTGACTGAGTTAAATGCAACGGTTAAATTTTATCTATCTTTGCGACCGATATTAAATCGGTCGCCAAACGACATGCAAAAAAAATTAAAATAGAGCGTGTTAGTGACTGACACGTTGTCGCGCATGCGTCAAAAAGTGAGCGGTTTGTAAAAATATGTAGCAAGGGGGCGACAACTCGAGTATCGTCTCACAAGGACTCTTGGGTTGTTGTTAACAGAAAAAGTCAGATTTTGGGGGGTTTTGGATATTTGAAATTAAATAAAGAAAACAAAGCAGAAAACTATGCAAACTAAATAACTATCAAATAGCTAAAAACGAACAACCTACTGCTTTCGGTTTCTCACTATCATCGGTTCATATAATTCCAAGCCCTAAGCGGATTCTATTCTCTTTTCGATTGTAACATCAATTAACAAGCGAAACCGACGCTACGAGACATATGTTCCTAATTCCGAATTAAGCAAACGGATTAAGCCCTTCGTGAATTAAGCAAACACAAATTGAACACACGCGAATTAAGCAAACGCGATTAAGTTTAGGAACACACAATCATCGAAACAAATCAATATATATATTCTATATAATCTTGAATTAAGCAAACAGAGCATACAGAACAAATATTGAAAGAGAATAGCAATGAGTTCAGGAATTAAAGAACCTCAAGCGGCAGTGCAAACCGGTTACAGTAGATTGATCAAGGAGACTAGTTCTCCATTACAAAAGAAACACCAAACTCTAAACCTAATTCGCAGCCGTCACTATCTAAAAAGAAAAGAAAAGGAGAAGATAAAAAGATATCTCAGTTCTGCCCTAAAACAGACTATAAATACAGATTCTGGGTTGCGGTCGCTCGCGAGGCGAAACATGTTTCGCGAGGCGAATCTTATGAACAGTCCTTCAGTGTTTGGATTTCTCGCGAGGCGAAACATGATTCGCAAGGCGAGCCAGAGAGGATGGCATTTCTGGCACAGTAAGGCTTCAGGATCGCGAGGCGAGTAGCCTCTCGTGGGGCGAAAAACTCCAGAATTGCTTCTCTTTATTAACCTGAAAACAAAAGGTAGCAGTAAGTGCTTTATTCGACTCCAAATCAACTAAATTAACCTAAAAATACTTTACAGACTCAAAATGTTGCTTGAGGACAAATACATCCAAATTTGGGCGAAAACGGGATATAATTAGCACAAAACCACGGTCATACTAGTCATAAAACTAGATGAGCCAGAGGCTGATCAAAATACCCCAAACTTAAACTTTGCTTGTCCCCAAGCAAACTAAAACTCAAAAAGGACTCAAACCTGGCAAGCTCAAAGGTTTCAATCAATTTTGCACAAATTTCATACAATCTTAACAAAACAGTTTTTCCTCAATGATTTCCCCTTTTTACAACAATGCAACCCCACATTCATCTACTTTAAACATTGAGAATTCTACCATTCATGCAATCAGTAATCTAAGCAAGGGATCCAAGTTACACACAAAAGGGAGATCACCAAATTTAAACAATCGCCTTCCTCACAAGGGCATTTAGTGTTTCACTCATTCGCTCAGTTTGTCTAGGCAATCAACATTTCACTCAATTTCACTTTTAAGAGCACTTCCCATGAATTTGATTTTTATCTCAAACAGGGTCCCACGGAAACATGCATGCAACATCAAAAGGTCTTTTAAAGGTTGTAATGGGGCCTGGCTAAGGGTAGGATATTCAAAGGTACTAGGCTTAAGACCCTAGGAACTAAGAGAGCATGAAACTTTTCAACATACCGAATTTCCACTCAAGTTCCTTTTTCCATTTTCCTTTATGCTTTTGGGCGACTACAGCCTTTTTCTTTCAATACCCTTTTTTTTGACATTTTTGTTCTTTTTATTTCTTCTTTTTTTTTCTTTTGGCTCCAACCTTTTTATTATTATTTTTTTTTCTTTTTCTCACCCCAGAATGACATGTCACATCCTTGTAGCCACCCCAAACTCAGTTTCTTACAAACCTTCTCTTGCTAAGCTTCCATGCTCTCCTAATCCTAAGATCGGGTTAACATGGTTTTTTTTTCAGATTTTAGGCTCACAACATAGGGTCATCACGAAACAATAGGCTAATTAGGCTCAATGGGCTAACAAAGGAACATGCATTAGGGACGGTTCAATTTAGGCCAAGTAGCTATTTACAAAGAAAATTGCCTAAATCATTTGATGCAAACACATAAACATGCAAACCATGAAGAGATTCAAGCAAATTCGGGAAAGTGCAACTTGAAAGTGATTCACACAATCAAAAACATGTTGGAGGCTCAAATCCTCACCTGGACATTTTTGCAAATTGTTTGACCGAGATTCTATCCCTAGTGTGTGCACCCCTTCACCCCAAACTTATCATAAATCATGCAATCACAACAAAATATCTCAAAGTTCAGCTTTCAATTTTTTTTTTCACACGGGGATCACTTTTCAATTTTAAAACCTAGGGGGAAATCATCAACAGTCAACAAATAACATGCAATCCATATATGCAAAATTCAATCAAACCCAGCAAGCTAGCCGACACAAGACTCAACATACAAGCTCTTGATCTTCTCAAATTATTCAAGAGCTAAAGGAAAAACAAAACAAAAACGAAGCAAGGAAAAGACAATTAAAAAGAAGAGGGTTTAGAGAAACTCATGGGGGGTGGTTCCACCGGGGTCCCACTGTCTGTGATACAGCGGCCACGGAATGCTCAAAGTACGATATGATCCTCTCGGATCCCATGGCATGCAGCATAAGTATGGCAGTGGGCACTTGACAATTATGGTGACTCCGCCAAGTGCGGCGGACTTCTCACTCCCTCTTGGATCAAAGTTGACCTCTTTTTCAACAAAGTCCTCCCAATAAAATTGAGGTTCAACCCCTTGGACTGGCCATGGTGCAAAATCCAGTCTCTCTGGTGGTTCCACAGGGGGAGGTGGCAAATAGGTAGAGAGGGTCTCTGGTGCTGCTTCAACTTCTGCACGATCTTCATTCACTGCACTGACAAATCCATCACCTGCTATACATGCAGAAATCTCAGCACACACCACACAAATGTTAGTGTTAGTACAATCAGTACATATATTACAACAAACTGAATCAGAAAATGCTTGAATGTCTGGAAATTCAGCACACAGTTCATCCATCCCATCACACTCAACACATGCATATGAATTAATTGAATCATCTAATTCCAAAGGTTCTTCATCATCCTCAAGCATGGTGAAGCAGATGTCCTCCTGATCCTTATTTTCTATATGAATGGGACCCTCAACCTCATATGTCTCATGTTCCATATGGATGTTTTGCTCCTCGCACCCTGAAAAGAATGAGCTTTCAAAACATGCTACACATGAAGCAAAGTCAGTACAATAAGCACATGAAGTATAATAGATAGAATCAGGGGAGGTGTGAATATCTGGAGATTCAACACACAGTTCATCAATAGAAGTATTCTTGACATCATTATCAAAATTATCCTCAGAGGAAGTATTGTCAAGAACAACTATTTGTGAATCTGTATGTTCTTCAAGGGAATGTGGAGTTTGCAGTGTGGTCAAGGCAGAGGCAATGTGACGAATTTGAGCTGCCAAATCCTGAAGATTTGCTTCTGTCCTCCGTTGGTATTCAAGCATGTCTTGTGCCATTTCCTGGAAACTTGCTTGTTGGAGTTGAAGAGTGAGCTCTGCTGTTTGTTGCACCATAGAAGCTATCTCATCCAAGCTACCATGTCCTCCACTTTGTTGGCTAAAATGATCATTCACTCCAAACATGCCACAATCACTACTAGACTCATAACCTCCAGCAAAATTAAGATAACATATGCATGGTGGTGGCTCATCAAAGTTAGGATAATATATGCAAAGTGGTAGCTTATAATCAACATTAGGCATATAATCATACATGTAATTATCCATGGCAGTACTAAGGGTGCGTTTGATTTGTAAAAGGTATTTGGACAACACAGGACAAACAGGACAGCACAGGACAAATCCTTGAGTTACAGGACAATTCTTTGTCTTGTACATTGTTTGATAGATAATGGACAGCACAAAAAAAATAATATTAAATTTACCGGAATACCCTTTATAATATATATTATTTAATATATAAATATACAATATATAATTTTGTATAATTATGTAGAGAGAGAGGACAGCGAGGAGAGAGAAAGAGATAGAGAGGAGAGAGAGAGATGAGAGAGGGAGAGAGAGGGAGGGAGAAAGAGGAAAGAAAGAGAGAGGAGAGAGAGGGAGGGAGATTAGAGAGAGATAGAGAGGAGAGAGATGTAAGGATAATTTTGTCTTTTGTTAGTCTGTCCATGGGACAACTTTTTGTCCCATGGTTTGGTGGGGGACAAAATTTTGGGTTTTTGTCCTGTCCCTCACCACCTTTTTTGTCCTGTCCCCTGACCACTTTTCAAATCAAACAAGGCATAAAAATTTTTGTGCTGTCCAGTCCTCTGAATTTTTGCAAATCAAACGCACCCTAAGATTCATAACCAAACAAAGCAGCCATAACTAATTCAGCAATGCAAAAGTTTTTTTTTTAATTTTATTTTCTGTTAATAACAACAAGAGTCCCCAGCAACGGTGCCAATTTTGACATGCTGTCGCGCACGCGTCAAAAAGCGAGCGGTTTGTAAAAATATGTAGCAAGGGGGCGACAACTCGAGTATCGTCTCACAAGGACTCTTGGGTTGTTGTTAACAGAAAAAGTCAGATTTTGGGGGGTTTTGAATATTTGAAATTAAATAAAGAAAACAAAGCAGAAAACTATGCAAACTAAATAACTATCAAATATCTAAAAACGATCAACCTTCTACTTTCGGTTTCCCACTATCATCGGTTCATATAATTCCAAGCCCTAAGCGGATTCTATTCTCTTTTCGATTGTAACATCAATTAACAAGCGAAACCGACGCTACGAGACATATGTTCCTAATTCCGTATTAAGCAAACGGATTAAGCCCTTCGTGAATTAAGCAAACACGAATTGAACACACGCGAATTAAGCAAACACGATTAAGTTTAGGAACACACAATCATCGAAACAAATCAATATATATTCTATATAATCCTGAATTAAGCAAACTGAACATACAGAACAAATATTGAAAGAGAATAGCAATGAGTTCAGGAATTAAAGAACCTCAAGCGGCAGTGCAGACCGGTTACAATAGATTGATCAAGGAGACTAGTTCTCCATTACAAAAGAAACACCAAACTCTAAACCTAATTCGCAGCCGTCACTATCTAAAAAGAAAAGAAAAGGAGAAGATAAAAAGATATCTCAGCTCTGCCCTAAAACAGACTATAAATACAGATTCTGGGTTGCGGTCGCTCGCGAGGCGAAACATGTTTCGCGAGGCGAATCTTATGAACAGTCCTTCAGTGTTTGGATTTCTCACGAGGCAAAACATGATTCGCGAGGCGAGCCAGAGAGGATGGCATTTTTGGCACAGTAAGGCTTCAGGATCGCGAGGCGAGTAGCCTCTCGCGGGGCGAAAAACTCCAGAATTGCTTCTCTTTATTAACCTGAAAACAAGAGGTAGCAGTAAGTGCTTTATTCGACTCCAAATCAACTAAATTAACCTAAAAATACTTTACAGACTCAAAATGTTACTTGAGGACAAATACATCCAAATTTGGGCGAAAATGGGATATAATTAGCACAAAACTACGGTCATACTAGTCATAAAACTAGATGAGCCAGAGGCTGATCAGTGACCGGATTTTAAATAGGTCGCTAAATTTATGAATTCAAATTTCAAATTAACCCAATTAGCGACCGAATAATTCGGTCACTAAAAATAAAATCCCTAAATCGCGATTTCCTTCCTCTATTCCCCCATTTCTCTCTTTTCTTCTCTTCTCTCTCACGCGCAGCTCTGCCTCGTCCTTGTTCCGACCGCGCATCGGCACCTCTCACTGTCTCATCCTCCTCCGGCCACCACTTGGTAAGGTTCTCCCCTTATCCTTCTCATTTTGTGTTTCTCCTTCTCTGTCTCCGTCTCTCACTCTCTCTTCCTCCTCCATGCAGCACCGTGCCACCACCGCCACCACGACCACCACTGTAGCACCGTGACTGATCAGCCTCTGGCTAACTAGTTTTATAACAAGTAAGATCATGGTTTTTGTTCCAATTATTCGAGTTTCAATCTCGTTTTAGCCCAGATTTGGATTTTAACTGTCCTCAAGAAATATTTTGAGTTTCTTTAGTAGTTTAAGACATTTTAGTTAGTTTTTGAGTCAAATAAAGCATTCACTGCTATGTCGTATTTTCAGGTTAAAAGGGGAGCACTTAGAGTCAAGGGAATGAAGAAATCAGTGGAAAATGAAATTCTGGAAGTATTCGCCCCGCGATAGGTTACTCACCTCGCGAGCCTGAAGACCAGCCTGAACAGCAGAATGTCATCCTTTCTGTCTCGCCTCGCGAATCGCCACCTCGCCCCACGAGCCTGAAGACTGACTGTGCCAGAGAAAGCAACCTTTTCTATCTCGCCTCGCGAACCATGTCTCGCCTCGCGAGACTGAAGACCAGAAGCTATCACGCCCAGGCCGTGATACTCATCACGGGCGTAATGAGAAGATCCTTTTCTGTCTCGCCTCGCGAATCACTATTCGCCTCACGAGAATCCAATTTTGAACTGGAGCCATTTTTAATATTCGCGTCGCGAGAGGCTATTCGCCTCGCGAGCGGGCGCAGATCCTGAAGGTTATAAATTGCTGTTTTGGGCAGATTAGAGGGGACTTTTTTTTCATTATCCACTGTTTACGAATTTCCTAGGTTGTATTACGTTTTTGATGGAGAACTAATTCCCTTGGATTAGTCTACTGTAACCGGTTTCCGCCGCACTTGAGGTTCTGTAATTCCCAATTGATTTGCTATTCTCTTTAAATATTGTTCTATATGTTCTGTTTGCTTAATTCAAGATTGTATGGAATAGGTATTGATTTATTTCGATGATTGAGTGTTCCTATACATAATCGCGTTTGCTTAATTCTCGTGTGTTCAATCGTGTTTGCTTAATTTACGAGAGCTTCACCCCGTTTGCTTAATTCGGGAATTAGGAACATAAATCTCGTAGCGTCGATTTCGCTTGTTAATTGCTGCTACAATCGAAAAGAGATTAGAATCCGCTTAGGGCATGGAATTTATATGAACCGATGATAGTGGGAAACCGAAATAGTATATTAATCGTTTCAATCCATTGATAATCACTATTTCCTCAATTGCATTGTTTTCTTTTATTTGAATCCTTCAAATTTGAACCCCCCCCCCCCCCCCCCCAAACTGATTTTTGAAGCGAATAACAATCCAAGATTCCTTGTGAGACGATACTCGAGTTGTCGCTCCCTAGCTACATATTTTTACAAACCACTCGCTTTTTGACCCGTGTGCGACAGCGTGTCAAAATTGGCGGCGTTGCCGGGGACTCTTGTTGTTATTCTCGCATTTTCTTTTTGATTTTCTACTGAATTAGTTCTGGCTACTAGGTCTGGTTGTTCTGAATTGTTTGAATTTGATCCTGAGATTGAAAGAACTTTGCACGCACGCCGTAGGGCAATTCAGGCTAGCACTAGTTCACCAACCAGTAGTGATTCTGATTCTGCAGTTAATTTTGATAACATGGCTGATCAAAGAACATTAAGACAGCTCGCTGCCCCTGATGTTAATTATAATGGTTTGTGTATTGAGTATGCTGATGTGTATGCTCCTTTTGAACTAAAATCTGGTTTAATACACTTGTTGCCAATGTTTAGTGGTCTTGCAGGTGAGGATCCACACAAGCATCTGAAGGAATTCCAGGTTGTTTGCTCTACACCCTTGAGACCGGGGGGAATAACTGAAGACCATATCAAGCTGAGAGCCTTCCCGTTCTCACTTCAAGGTGCTGCGAAGGATTGGTTATATTACCTCGAACCGAATTCTGTTACAACCTGGAATGATCTGAAGAAAGTCTTCCTAGAGAGGTACTTCCATGCCTCCAGAGCTGCATCAATCAGGAAGGAGATATGTGGTATTAGATAGGGCAATGAATCATTGGCTGAGTACTGGGAGAGATTCAAGAAGTAGGTATCCAGTTGCCCTCAACACCAGATTTCCGAGCAGCTCCTTATTCAGTACTTTTATGAGGGGTTGCTTCCGATGGATAGAAACATTTTGGATGCTGCGAGTGGGGGAGCACTTGTTGATAAGACCCCAGCTGCTGCCAAGCAATTGATTGAAAACATGTCACTCAACTCCCAGCAGTTCACAACTAGAAGCAACTCTGTCGAAGCAAGGGGTGTGAATGAGATCCATGGTTCTTCTTCCAACAAGGCCCTTGAGACCAGACTTGATGAGCTTACTTATTTAGTGAAGCAGTTGGCAGTGGATAAAGTTCAAACAGCAAGGTTGTGTGGCATTTGCACTTCTCCTGAGCACCTGACCGATGCATGCCCCATTCTGAAAGATGAGTCAGTCACTGATTTGCCTCAAGCTTATGCAGCCAACCTTTACAATCAAGGCAACAATCAGAACCGGTACAGCATTCCTGACCTTTCCACAAATAAGTACCATCCCAACTGGAGGAATCATCCAAACCTTCGATATGGGAACTCATCTGCACAACAGCAACAACCAATGTTACCGCTGACACCACTACAGAATTCTCCCCAAGTGACCACCTCTGCACCTTCTGGACCTTCACTAGAGGACCTTGTCAAGTAAATGGATGCACAAAATCTCCAGTTTCAGCAGCGAACAGACTCTAGTATTCATGAACAGATTGGACAACTTGCCACTTCGATGAATGCCATGCAGCAAGCTCAAGGATCGAACCAACTACCTGCACAAACAATGGTGAATCCTAATGTTCCAATTCCTAATGTTAGTGCGATTTCTTTGAGATCCGGGAAAGTTGTAGAGGCAACCCTTGAAAAGGATAAAGAAACTGTTGAGGTAACACCTGAACCTTCTGCTGTTGTTGAAGCTGAGAAAGAGTATGTGCCACCGATCCCCTTCCCGCAAAGAGTGCTGAAAAATAAGAAGATTGATGGGGAAGACAAGGAGAGGGAGATTCTAGACGTGTTTAGGAAAGTGGCGGTAAACATTCCGCTCCTTGATGTGATTAAGAAGGTTCCAAAATATGCAAAGTTTCTAAAGGATTTGTGCACCCACAAGAGGAGGTTGAAGGGTAATGAGAGAGTCAATTTAGGATGAAATGTTTCAGCCCTCATTCAACCTAAGCCTGCGCCTGAGAAGGTTACTGTTTCGGCCCTCACTCAGGCAATGCCAAAGAAATGCAAGGATCCAGGAACTTTTGCTATTCCATGCACCATTGGGGACAGTAAATTCGACAATTGCATGTTGGATTTAGGAGTTTCTATTAATGTCATGCCCACTTCTGTTTTTAGCAATCTTGATCTTGGTCCTTTGCAACATACGGGTCTCACTATCTAGTTGGCAAACAGGACCAATGCTCGCCCCATTGGAGTGGTAGAAGATGTGCTGGTGCAAGTTAATGACTTGATTTTCCCTGCTGATTTTTACATCCTATACATGGCAGGGGAAACAAATTCAAGCATATCACCAATCATTCTGGGTAGACCGTTCATGAAGAATGCGAAGACAAAGATTGATGCGGATGATGGAACCATGTCCATGGAGTTTGGTGACATTGTTGCAAAATTCAACATTTTCGATGCTATGAAGCATCCCTTGGAAGAGCACTCTGTCTTTCAAATAGAGTTGCTCTCTGAAATTTTTGATAACACTTATGATGACTTGGTTGCTGATTTTCCATCTATTTATGGTCTTGATGATATTTATTCATGTGCTGATTGTACTAACACTGACCCTTGTGCTGTTTGTGCTGAGATTGATGCTATCCTGCAGGGTGACAGTGTAATTGAAGCTGTTTCTTCAGCTGAAGTTCTTGACAGCACAGCTGCCCCAAACATGCCATCTATTGAAGCAGCACCAGTGATCCTCTCCACTTGTTTGCCACCACCCACTGTGGAACAACCAGCAATGGAGTTCAAGCCTCTGCCTGAGAGACTGGATTTTGCACCCTTGAATATGAAGGCACTATGGCCAGACCAAGAGGTTGAACCCCATTTTTATTGGGAAGACTTTGTTGACAAGGTTGACAAGGAGGTCATCTTTGACCTAAGAGGGAGTGAGAAGTCCGCCGCACTCGGCGAGGTCACCATGATTGTCAAGCGCTCACTCTCATGCTTATGCTGCATACCATGGGATTCGGGAGGATCATATTGCATTTTGGTCATTCCTTGGCCGCTGTATCACAGACAGTGGGATTCCGGTGGAACCGCCTCCATGAGTTTTTTCTAAACCTTCTCCTTTCCCTCACTCTTATTTTATACTTATGTTCTTTCATTGAGGACAATGTATGTTTTAAGTGTGGGGGAGGGAACCAATTGTTTGTTTTTGTTTTGTTTTCCTTGTTTGTGTGCTTTGAGTCGTAGGTGTGTTGAGTCTTGTGTCGGTGAGCTTGTTGGATTCTAATAAAATTTTTCATAAATGGATTGCATGACACGTGTTGACTGTTGATGATTTCCCCCTAGGTTTTGAAATTGAAAATTGATCCCCATGTGAAAAATTGAAAATTGAACTTGAGATATTCTATTGTGATTGCACGATTTATGATAAGTTTGGGGTGAAGGGGTGCACACACTAGGGATTGAATCTCGGTCAAACAATTTGCGAAAAATGTCCAGGTGAGGATTTGAGCCTCCAACACGTTTTTAATTGTGTGAATCACTTTCAAGTTGCACTTTCCCGAATTTGCTTGAGTCTCTTCATGGTTTGCATGTTTATGTGTTGCATCAAATGATTTAGGCAATTTTCTTTGAATTAACTACTTGGCCTAAAAATAAGCATCCCTAATGCATGTTCCCTAGTTAGCCCCTTTGAGCCTAATTAACCTATTGTTTCGTGATGACCCTATGTTACAAGTCGAAAATCTGGAAAAAAAAAAAACCATGTTAACCCGATCTTAGGATTAGGAGAGCATGGAAGCTTAGCAAAAGAAGGGTTGCAAGAAAGTAAGTTTGGGGTGGCTACGAGGTTTGATATGTCATTCTGGGTTGAGAAAAAGAAAAATAAAGGTTGGAGCCAAGGGCAAAAGAAAGAAAAAAAAAGGGGAAAAGAAGAAAAGAACAAAAATGTCAAAAAAAAGGGTATTGAAAGAAAAAGGTTGTAGTCACCCAAGGCAAAAAGAAAAATGGAAAAAGGAACTTGAGTGGAAATTCAATGTATCAAAATGCTCATGCTCTCTTAGTTCCTAGGGACTTAAGCCTAGTACCTTTGAATATCCTACCCTTAGCCAGGCCCCATTACAACCTTTAAAAGACCTTTTGATGTTGCATGCATGTTTTCGTGAGAACCTTGATTGAGATGAAAATCAAATTCATGGGAAGTGCTCTTGAATGTGAAATTGAGTGAAATGTTCATAGCCTAGACAAATTGAGCGAATGAGTGAAACATTAAATGCCCTTGTGAGGAAGGCAATTGTTTGAAATTGGTGATTTCCCTTTTGTGTGTAACTTGGATCCCTTGCTTAGATTAATGATTGCATGTATGATGGAATTCTCAATTGTTTAAAGTAAATGAATGTGGGGATTACATTGTTACAAAGGGGGAAAACATTAAAGAGAAATTTGTTTTGTTAAGATTGCATGAAATTTGTGCGAAATTGGTTGAATCCTTTAAGCTTGCCAAGTTTGAGTCTTTTTGAGTTTTAGTTTGCTTGGGGACAAGCAAGGTTTAAGTTTGGGGTATTTTGATTAGCCTCTGGCTAACTAGTTTTATAACTAGTAAGATCATGGTTTTTGTGCCAATTATTCGAGTTTCAATCTCGTTTTAGCCCAGATTTGGATTTTAACTGTCCTCAAGCAATATTTTGAGTTTCTTAAGTAGTTTAGGACATTTTAGTTAGTTTTTGAGTCAAATAAAGCATTCACTGCTATGTCGTATTTTCAGGTTAAAAGGGGAGCACTTAGAGTCAAGGGAATGCGAGAGAGCGCAGATCAGGATTACTATTTAAAGGCTGTTGCAGACCAGATAAGGGGGGAGAAACTGGAGGAGGCTGTAGGGCTTTAGGAGGGCCGCGAATCCTAGTAGTTTTCCACTGTTTAGAGTAGCGTTTAGGATAGTTTCTTTTCTCTTTGGAGCTGCGTCTCCCTTTTTCTTATGGAGATTATGACCGATCGCTTGTCTATGAGCATGAGGAACTAATCCCCTCGTCCGAGGGAACGATGAAGCCACCCATGGCGATGTAAATCCGATATGATGTATGTCTTTCTCTCTTAATTCAATTCTTGTTTTCCGATTCTGATTTGAATGTTTGATCATATGTTTTGCGTGATTAATCAGTTAAACGTGTTTGAGGCCTAACGGCGATTCGCGTTTCAGAACTTGAATCGGGATCATAAATGTTTTCTAATTCTGACTTGATTGTGTTGATCATATGTGTTGCGTGATTGACTTGTTAACGTTGATGAGGCTTAGTCAGCGATTCACGTTTAGAACTTGAATTAGGATCATCGATCGAATATTGCACGAGAGTGAGTAGGAGATCGGTGCGACCTTATAGGGAACAAGAATTAACAGAATTCGAGATTAGGATTATGAGACCTAGTAAGTAATTAATCCAATCGTCGAATACGTCCTAATGAGCATCAGTGGAAAATGAAATTCTGGAAGTATTCGCCCCGCGAGAGGTTACTCGCCTCGTGAGCCTGAAGACCAGCCTGAACAGCAGAATGTCATCCTTTCTGTCTCGCATCGCCAATCGTCACCTCGCCCCACGAGCCTGAAGGCGGACTGTGCGAGAGAAAACAACCCTTTCTGTCTCGCCTCGCGAGACTGAAGACCAGAAGCTATCACGCCCAGGCCGTGATACTCATCACGGGCGTAATGAGGAGATCCTTTTCTGTCTCGCCTCGTGAATCACTATTTGCCTCGCGATAATCCAATTTTGAACTGGCGCCATTTTTAATATTCGCGTCGCGAGAGGCTATTCGCCTCGCGAGCGGGCGCAGATCCTGAAGGTTATAAATTGCTGTTTTGGGCAGATTAGAGGGGACTTTTTTTTTCATTATCCATTGTTTACGAATTTCCTAGGTTGTATTACGTTTTTGATGGAGAACTAATTTCCTTGGATTAGTCTACTGTAACCGGTTTCCGCCGCACTTGAGGTTCTGTAATTCCCAATTGATTTGCTATTCTCTTTCAATATTGTTCTATATGTTCTGTTTGCTTAATTCAGGATTGTATGGAATAGGTATTGATTTATTTCGATGATTGGGTGTTCCTATACATAATCGCGTTTGCTTAATTCGCGTGTGTTCAATCGTGTTTGCTTAATTCACGAGAGGTTCACCCCGTTTGCTTAATTCGGGAATTAATAACATAAATCTCGTAGCGTTGATTTCGCTTGTTAATTGCTACTACAATCGAAAAGAGATTAGAATCCGCTTAGGGCATGGAATTTATATGAACCGATGATAGTAGGAAACCGATACAGTATATTAATCGTTTCAATCCATTGATAATCACTATTTCCTCAATTGCATTGTTTTCTTTTAATTGAATCCTTCAAATCTGAACCCCCCCTGATAGTGTGATTTTACATCATGTTTTCTATATACTTTTGCATGCATTTTTTATATAGATTAGGCATTCTTAGTTTGATTTTTATTAGATTTTCCCTTGGAACGGGTGAAGCGGTTTCTTGGTGTTGTTTTGCGGGAATTCAATGTAAAAATGATCAAAATCAGCCATGGTGGAGCCTGGAGGAAATAGAGCTTGAAAAGTGAAAAATATGAGCCAAACAGAGCCCATCACGGCCTGGCCGTGATGACCATCACGGCCGTGATCAAGCAGAGCAGAATGCAAAAGTCAGAGGCTGTCACGGCCTGCCCGTGATAGACATCACAGCCGTGGCCAACCAGAAAATTCAAGTTTCGCGTCGCGAAACTTATCTCGCCTCGCGAGAGCTCAAAAGTTGAAAATACGCCCACTCCAGAAAGCGTCACGGCCTGCCCGTGATGGCCATCACCGCCGTGACGCGCAGCAGACCTATAAATAAGAACGTAGCAGACAGAACAAAGGGTCCAGAGGGAGGATTGGAGACAGACTTGGAGGCTGCGACTGGAAGAGGGTTCAAGCCCTGAAGGGGATGTTTTCCTTGCTCTGGGACTGAAAGAAGATTGGAGGATCCTTCTATGGAGTTTGCTTCATCCCTTCTCTCTTTCTCTGTGTATTCCCTGTTTATGAGTAGTTAAATCCTTGTTGTTGGGATTAGATGTAGCCAAACTAATTGATTATGTATTTATCTTGACTGATTATTCTATGTTCATGTCTTCATATTAGTGATTAATTTTCTGTGCTTAATGCTTGTTGTGGCTAGCACCCCCATGACTCGATTTGTGTTTTGTTATGCAATGGGGACGTTCGTATCATAACCGGAATTGAATTTAATCACCTAGTAAGCCTTGTATCTAGGAATGGAACTAGGTTTATTAGTAATCACATGATCCCTAATCTTAATGCAAATTCATTAATCTAGGCCACCTAAGGAATTAGGGTCTATTAGTGGATTTAGGCTCTTGCCATCCGAGGAATCGGGGTTTGAGTAATTTAGTGGATTTATTTTAATATCTGAAGCATGAATGGGAGGTATCTAGTCCTTATATTGCATGAGATAGAGGTTTGGTGAAGTCTGGGCCCAACATATCCTTTCTGCACTCCAAGTGTTTGTCAAAAGTCCCCAAAAAGACAAAAAGATTTTATTTCTTTTCTTTTGTTTGTTCTGATTTCTCTGTATAGTCTAGATAGTTGCTGAGTTTGTGAATTGATACTTGACATCCAATCCCCGTGGATACGATAACCGGTCTTACCACCGTATTACTTGCACGACTGTGTATACTTGCCCAGATTCGTCCAACAAGTTTTTGGCGCCGTTGCCGGGGATTGGTTTTGCCAATATCATTAGTAACAAAGGAGGCAACTAATTTAGACATTTTTATTTCTTTTATTTTCTGTATATATTTGATCTTTTTGTTTTGAGCTTTGGTAGTGCAAGGTGGATGCAGTTCATGGAAAATTTTTATTATCCACCTGATGAGGAAGCCTCCAGTCGCGTTTTGGAAGACAACTGGTGTTTGGGAGACGTCATGGATTTGTTGGACCATGTTACTCCCGCACAAGTTGATTATATGACGGGAAGGCTTATATATAACTTCTCCGAGGAGGATTGGGGAACCTTTTGTTCATATTTGCCACCTCCACCACCATGTATGATTCCCATAGAGCCACAAGAATCAGCATTTGAGAAAAATCTGGTTGTGGGAATGGATCACAATGAAGATGAAGAGGTGGTGGTAGATGAACCACAAGAAGAGGGATTACCTTTCGCGCATCCTTGGAGAGAAACAAGTGAGAAGACAGGGCATTTGGAAAGCACCACCATGCTTGCTGAATTTTCTGCATTAAATAAATATGTTGGCTTGCATGCATGTGTGGATACTGGTAAGTTAGCCCCTTCCACTCGTCTGTCAAACTTCCTGGTGAAAATGCCATTTGACCCGCTAGGAAGTAAGTGCATTATTACAGTTGAAGAGGTCAATGGATATTTCACCCAATGACTGGGTGGAATTGAGAATAAAGTTATTTTACTGCTACAATCACCACCCCAATTTCCATTTGATCCGGGAGGAGGATCCAGGTGGATGCTTTTCAATAAGTCAAGCTAGTGACATTAAAGAAGCGCTCATTGGGAGGCAACCCAATTTTTCTTTTCCTTTTCCTTTTTCCTTTTTGTTTAGTTAGATTTTATTTTTGATTTTAAACTCTTGAATAATTTGAGAAGATCAAGAGTTTTCTTTTACTAATAAAATTACCAAGTGATTCCAAGGTAAGAAGGAAGGAGGGAAGAGCAAGAAGACAAGAAAAAGCAACCCAATTTTCATGCAGTTCATTCTGACTAGGCTTGTGAACCAACACCCGCTACCGCATCGGTAAGCCGTTCCATTTTATCTTATTTTATTTTTCTTCCTCTCTCCAACTTGATTGTTTACATTGGGGACAATGTAAATTCTTAAGCTTGGGGTAGGGGTATTTTGCATTTGCATTTACATTTTGCATATTGCATTCATATAGTTTTGCATGATAGTTTACATGTTCACATTATTAATTTGCCCTTGCTTAGAATTTTGCATCCAATTGTGAAAACTGAGTGCCAATTATATTGTGATAGTGAATTGTTGAACCCAATTCTGTTTATTCTTGTGATAAGGCAACAAATGAAAATGTTTGAGATAATCTTGGATAGTTGATAATTAGCATATGGTTCTGTGGATTTGTGATTTTCATTGATTCTGAACTAAAATGTGAGATTTTGAGCCAAAAGGGGTACTCACAAAATTTTACCCCATTCCTTGTGTTAGAGTGTTATTCCTCTTGGTTTGTTTTCTCAAGAACTTGACTTGAAACCATTTTGAAGCTTAAAAATTTTTTAAAACGTTTTTGAAAATGATTGAGGCAATAGGTATTTTTCTGGCCTTCTGAGCTTTGAATGATGAAATGCTACCCCTTAGTTGCCCAATTTTGAGCCTGAAAGAATAAAATACTTTTCTTGGTACCCTGAGAATTTTTGATAAATAAGTTTGATAAGGGACCTTCTAAAGTATTACAAAAAGGGTAAAAAGGTAGTCGAAAAAGTTTGGGAAAAGAATCAGAAAAAAATAATTCTCTTGAGATGAAAAAAAAAAGAAAAAAAAAAGAAATGAGAACTAAAAAGAAAAAGAAAGAAAAGAAAGGTGGAAAAATGAATTGAAACCCAAAAGGTATTTTAGAAGGTCATGCTTTGCAAATGTTAATATGTTGTGTAGCCTTTTGAAATATCCTTTTATTGTTATCCCCACCTAACGATTAATCCCATGGCCACGTTACAACCAAAAGAAAAGACCTCTTGATTCTTAATTGTTTTCATTAATAAAGTAGAGATGTGGTTGATAGTCAAGCCTATGGTAGGATTCATTCCTTGAGGAAAATTGAGCGAAATGTCCCCTAAACACTTGAGTGAGGGAGAAAAGAGAGCCAAGCAAAGGAACAAGCTTGGGGTGAGCTTCATGTGAGAAAGAGTGCCCAAATCAGTGAGAATATGAGTCTAAGGAACCTAAGCCTCTAATTGGACTTGAATTGATTGTCTCTTGCTGATTTGTTTGAAATGCCTATTACTTGGATTATTTGCTCGGGTTCTTAGTTCACTATCCACATTCTGATTATTTTGATCTACTGGCCTTAGTGATTGCTTGAGGACAAGCAATTGAATAAGCTTGGGGTGATTTGATAGTGTGATTTTACATCATGTTTTCTATATACTTTTGCATGCATTTTTTATATAGATTAGGCATTCTTAGTTTGATTTTTATTAGATTTTCCCTTGGAACGGGTGAAGCGATTTCTTGGTGTTGTTTTGCAGGAATTCAATGTAAAAATGATCAAAATCAGCCATGGTGGAGCCTGGAGGAAATAGAGCTTGAAAAGTGAAAAATATGAGCCAAACAGAGCCCATCACGGCCTGGCCGTGATGACCATCACGGCCGTGATCAAGCAGAGCAGAATGCAAAAGTCAGAGGCTGTCACGGCCTGCCCGTGATAGACATCACAGCCGTGGCCAACCAGAAAATTCAAGTTTCGCGTCGCGAAACTTTTCTCGCCTCGCGAAAGCTCAAAAGTTGAAAATACGCCCACTCCAGAAAGCGTCACGGCCTGCCCGTGATGGCCATCACGGTCGTGACGCGCAGCAGACCTATAAATAAGAACGCAGCAGACAGAACAAAGGGTCCAGAGGGAGGATTGGAGGCAGACTTGGAGGCTGCGACTGGAAGAGGGTTCAAGCCCTGAAGGGGATGTTTTCCTTGCTCTGGGACTGAAAGAAGATTGGAGGATCCTTCTATGGAGTTTGCTTCATCCCTTCTCTCTTTCTCTGTGTATTCTCTGTTTATGAGTAGTTAAATCCCTGTTGTTGGGATTAGATGTAGCCAAACTAATTGATTATGTATTTATCTTGACTGATTATTCTATGTTCATGTCTTCATATTAGTGATTAATTTTCTGTGCTTAATGCTTGTTGTGGCTAGCACCCCCATGACTCGATTTGTGTTTTGGTATGCAATGGGGACGTTCGTATCATAACCGGAATTGAATTTAATCACCTAGTAAGCCTTGTATCTAGGAATGGAACTAGGTTTATTAGTAATCACATGATCCCTAATCTTAATGCAAATTCATTAATCTAGGCCACCTAAGGAATTAGGGTCTATTAGTGGATTTAGGCTCTTGCCATCCGAGGAATCGGGGTTTGAGTAATTTAGTGGATTGATTTTAATATCTGAAGCATGAATGAGAGGTATCTAGTCCTGATATTGCATGAGATAGAGGTTTGGTGAAGTCTGGTCCCAACATATCCTTTCTGCACTCCAAGTGTTTGTCAAAAGTCCCCAAAAAGACAAAAAGATTTTATTTCTTTTCTTTTGTTTGTTCTGATTTCTCTGTTTAGTCTAGATAGTTGCTGAGTTTGTGAATTGGTACTTGACATCCAATCCCCGTGGATACGATTACCGGTCTTACCACCGTATTACTTGCACGACTGGGTATACTTGCCCAGATTCGTCCAACACCCCCCAAACTGATTTTTGAAGCGAATAGCAATCCAAGAGTCCTTGTGAGACGATACTTGAGTTGTCGCTCCCTAGCTACATATTTTTACAAACCACTCGCTTTTTGACCCGTGTGCGACAGCGTGTCAGTGACCTCCTTCTTTGGTAAGGTCTCCTCTTCTCTCTCTCTGTATCTCGCTCTCTCTCTCTCTTGCTCGGTTCTCTTTGTCTTAGTTTCTCTCAATGTCTCTCTCAGGTGTTGTCACTTCCTCCTCCGGCCACCACCACCATCTCAAGGGGTTCTGTTTGCGCAACCACCACCCCCACAGTCTCCTCTGATCAGTTTTGTCTCAAGCTAGGGTTTAGGGAAGTTCTGTCATTATGGGTATTTATGCTGTCAAATTAATCATTGATGTTGTTCTAGTGAAATCCAGAGTAGAGAAATTTTGACAGTAGAGGTATATTGATTTAAATAACTTATTGGATAGATAATATAAGTTAGCTTCCTCTTGATTCACTATCTCTTCGACTGTAATGCTTGGAAGTAGGACTACTATAAGTTTCATGGCCATCCTTGCATAAAATAAGCAAATATGATGCCAAGAATGTAATTAGTAAATTACAGGCACATTGTATTACACATAAGGAAGACTATTTTAATATGAGTTTGAAGACCAAGTCAATGACAATTGATAAGAAATTAGATATCAGAATAGATTATTATAAATATTAAGTATTGACTTAGTATTTGACATGTTAGTTGTTGGTAGGTTATCAAGTCACTATTTTTTGTATTAAATAGTTATAATCTGAAGCCTGATTATCAAACGGTCTGGACTTGAATGGTAAACTCTACATTGAACTTGTTTGATATATATTGTATTGTATAAACATACCAACTTGCTAGGAAGTACGGCTGTTTCACCAAGCCTTATTCTCCACATCCAAGTGGTATATACTTCACGACTTAAATATTATAAGTGGTGCATTAAGTCATTGATGATAGATTATTTTATACATGGTTATCTAATTCATTTCTGTTCTATTCATATCATGAATATAGAA
This sequence comes from Sophora flavescens, assembly GCA_030762895.1. Classification (NCBI taxonomy): domain Eukaryota; kingdom Viridiplantae; phylum Streptophyta; class Magnoliopsida; order Fabales; family Fabaceae; genus Sophora; species Sophora flavescens. The sequence continues at coordinate 27,615,275 of CM061064.1, read as the reverse complement.
ATAGATTCATTTGCATGAAGTTTGCTAAAGGTTCATTTAATCAACTATTTTGCATTGCTTTATGTACAACTCTCTCTCTGTTCTAATCTGTTATTTATGTGTATATCCTTAAGAAATTCAAAGAGTTCAAGACCCAATATAGCAATGATTTAAAAAACACAAAAAGAGAGGACAAAAGTAAAAGGCCTAATGGCTTTCAACAAACTCTTAAATGTTAGTTTCTTAAATGTTAGTATTTGACAGGATTAATTTTATTTATACATTATAGGTCATTGCTCTATTTCTTGTGAGTTGAAACCGAGTCCCTTCGTCCCCTCTCCATCTCCACAGGTAATCAATTGGTCGTAATTGCAATTTGTTGAACTTTTATATTACTAACTTGAATACAATTAAGTTGGATATAAGGATATTAATTTGCTTTCATATTGTCTTATTATATCTATCAGTTCCTGGTCTTCTTGTCTGCGGCTCCTCCCCTCATCCTTACTTGTTTTTGCATTTTGTCGCATAGGTAAGTTCTCTCAATACTCTCTTTTAAGGTTCTGCTTTGTCTAAAAGGTTCTGATTGTGTGGTGCTTGTAATGTGTTATGTGAATTATATATCTTGTTGTTTGTTAGTGGAGAGCTGAGCTCAATAGGAAGGTATCCTGCCTGAAAGACAAGATGCTGATTGTGTGCTGATAATTTAATATTTATGCATGTATTTGCAATTATGTGTTGTTTGTTAGTGGAGAGCAGAGCTCAATAGGATGTGATCCTGTCAAAAAGGCGGGATGCTTGTTGTGTGTTGCTAATTTAGAAGTTATGCATGTGTTTGCAAATAGGATGTTTGCTACTATATTTTATTTAAGTTTGTATTGAAATATGCTTGAATATATATTTGTTGAAGTATGCTGCAATCCTTATAAGTCAATGGTGTTATTTTATGCTAGATTTAATTATTAAGCTACGAAAGCCTTAGTTTCCTATTTGAGATTCAATATTAATGAGCATGTGTATGTTGTTGACGCCGGCAAGTGTACCGGGTCGTCGCAAGTAATAAAATAACACGGTAAGTAATTACCGAGGTCGAACTCAGGGATTGGGCTACCAATTCGTCTAATCCGCGGGAAATCAGATGCGTTTGGTCAAGTTACGGAAAGTGGTTGAGAGAGAGAGAAGATGATCAAAAATTGAATTAACAAATCTAATAAAACTAAACTATTAAAATCTGAAATTAAAATATCCAAGGTCTCAATTCCACCTACCCAATCATGTATAGTACCCAAGTGATGATGAATTCCTCCCTAAGTTCAATTATAATGTCAACCGGGACCCCCAAATTCTCCTATATCCACTGTCGTGCTCAATAGGACGTATTCGACGATTGGATTAATTACTTACTAGGTCTCATAATCCTAATCTCGAATTTGATTAATTCTTGTTCCCTATAAGGTTGCACTAATCTCCTAAATCCACTGTCGTGCTCATTATTCAATTAGTGATTCCAATCCAAGTTCTAAAACGCGAATCGCCGTTCGGCCTCAAACACGTTTAACTAGTTAATCACGCAAAACATATGATCAACGCATTCAAATCAGAATTGGAAAACATTCATTGAGAGAAGGGGAGAAAAACATGCATCACATCGAAGACTATACCGCCATGGGCGGCTTCATTGATCCCTCGGACGAGGGGATTAGTTCCTCATGCTCATAGACAAACAATCGGACATAATCTCCATAATAAAATAAAAAGAAAAAGGGGAAGGGGAGACGCAGCTCCAAAGAGAAAAGAAATCTGGCCTAAACACTACTCTACAGTGGAAAAACCCTACTAGGATTCGGATCTCCAAAAGCTCCCCCCGTTCTGATACTGAAACAGCAATATATAGGATTCCTGATCTGCGCTCGCTCGCGAGGCGATCAGCCTCTCGCGAGGCGAGAATTAAAATTGGCGTGCATTCAATTTGAAATCTCGCGAGGCGAAAGTATGTTCGCGAGGCGAATCTTCCAACTTCAATCTGTCACAGCCGTGACATTCATCACGGCTGGGCCGTGATGGTCTCTGTCTTCCAGGGTCTTCAGGATCTCGCGAGGCGAGCTGTCTTTCGCGGGGCGAGACTTCAAACCTAAATTTGTCACAGCCGTGACCTTAATCACGGCTATGCCGTGATAGTCTCTGTCTTGCAGGTCTTCAGACTCTCGCGGGGCGAGAAGATTTTCGCGTGGCGATCCAGAAATGATGACCTTTGCCGCTTTGTTGACCTTCAGTCTCGCGAGGCGATCATACACTCGCGGGGCGAGTGTCTCCAGAATTGCAATTTCCACTATTTCTTGGCTTTCCTTGACTCCCGGAGCTTCACTTATTGACCTGAAAACACCAAAAGCAACCAAAAGCATAAATCTATCCAAAATAAGCTAAAAACTACAAAAAAGACGTAAAACGATTCAAAGTCCAACTTAGGAACAAAACAAGGCAAATTTGGGCGAAAACGAGAGTGAACTCGACTAATTGGCACATAAACCCTAGTTCATCTAGTCATAAAACTAGATAAGCCAGAGGCTTATCAGTGTACCATCTCACGGCACGCATGCTCATTCAATATTTTGGATGTGCTTGAAGGATTCTTGAAGTTTGAGGTTTTTATTTAATTCTGCCTTAAGGCCAAGGTCTTAGATAATGAAGGATTAAGTATAGGGTTAGATAGAATGAAGGGTGGGGCACAATTTTCCAGGCACATGACGTGCCGTCATCATTCAAACATTATTCACATTAGAAAGCAGCTCTGTACACAATATTATGAAAGTAACTCTAGTTTTCTACTCATTTGTTTCACTAGGAAATGAAGCTTTCCAGAAATAGTTGTTGATGACCATCCTTACCAGGTCATCTAAGCATTTCCAGTAGGAAAAGTCCTCTCTATGACCATCCTTCAAAACGGCGTAAAAGCATCTGCTTTCCTGAAAACTGCTATGTTTGCTAATCTGTAAAGTTACATTTCTTTGTTCTATTTTAACATGCTAGTATGCTACATGGATCTTTCCATATTTTCTTATTATCACTTGATGAAGTTTAGACATATGACTTGTTTTCCTTATCGTTTTATCAAAAATGGATCCGACTAACACTACAAAAAAAAACCTATTTAGCGACCGAAGATTTTAGTCGCTAAACATGATAATTCGGTTGCTATACTGTGTAGCGACCGAATTAAGGGGTAGCAGCAACCCTGGTAGCTAAATGTTTAGCGACCAAATTTATATTTCGGTCGCAAATTTGCGACCGATATTTCGGTCACAAAATTATATATTTCGGTGGCCGTATAGTTGGTCGCATGCTTAGATAATCGAATATGGTGACTGATATTCGGTCGCTATTTCAGTCGCAAATTTTGAATTTTTTTTATAAAATATTTCCTGTAACTTAATCCTACCGACCAAATTTTGTTTTTCAACTATTACCCCATTGATTTTTAATTTCTGATATAAACAAAATACACCAATATTTTTTTTTGAATAAATAGAAAACGTAAATATGAAGTACTAACGATCCAAAACACCACAGTCAATATGATCAAGAAAACACATACATTAATTAACGCAAGTTTAATAATTGTTTATAAAAAAAAAAGTTTAATAATGTACTAATTAACGATCAAAACATAAAAACACACCACAGTCAATAAGCATTAATCAAAATATCAAAACTCATCAATCTTTCAAAGGGATTAACAAGTAGAAGCAAGAACCCTCATGGTATTTAAACTTTGCCAATGCACCAGTGGACAACAAATACAGCTCCCTGATACCATTTGTATCTGTTGCAAAATATGGGCGATCCTCATGGATTACTATATTCCCATTGAACAAATTTCCGTTTTTGTCTTCAATAGTCACAACACGCGGTATTTCTTGTCCCCAACGACGGTAGAATGATCGCGGGATTGAAATCAAATCCTGTAAATACACAATAACAATTTAGTAATGATTAGTTTATGCCTTAACCATCATTATGTGAATCCGATCGTTATTCTTAAGTTGATGAGATACCGTACCTGGTCTAAATGGATGACTGTCTCAAAACATTTAGTCGGATCCATTTTCTGATAAAACGATAAGGAAAACAAGTCATATGTCTAAACTTCATCAAGTGATAATAAGAAAAGATGGAAAGATCCCTGTATCATACTAGCGTGTTAAAATAGAACAAAGAAATGCAAGTTCACATGCAACTTTACAGATTAGGAAACATAGTAGTTTTCAGGAAAACAGATGCTTTTACGTCGTTTTGAAGGATGGTCATAGAGAAGACTTTTCCTACTGGAAATGCCTAGATAACCTAGTAAGGATGGTCATCAACAACTATTTCTGGAAAGCTCCATTGCCTAGTGAAACAAATGAGTAGAAAACCAGAGTTGCTTTCATAATATTGTGTACAGAGCTGCTTTCTAATGTAATAATGTTTGAATGATGACGGCACGTCATGTGCCTGGCAAATTGTGCCCCACCCTTCATTTTATCTAACCCTATACTTAATCCTTCATTATCTAAGACCTTGGCCTTAAGGCAGAATTAAAGAAAAACCTCAAACTTCAAGAATCCTTCAAGCACATCCAAAATATTGAATGAGCATGCGTGCCCTGAGAAGGTACGCATGCTCATTAATATTGAATCTCAAATAGGAAACTAAGGTTTTCGTAGCTTAATAATTAACTCTAGTAAAAAATAAAACCATTGACTTATAAGAATTGCAGCATACTTCAACAAATATATATTGAAGCATATTTCAATACAAACTTAGATAAAATATAGTAGCAAACATCCTATTGAGCTCCGCTCTCCACTAACAAGTAACACATAATTGTCAAACACATTAATAGTGTGATTTTACATCATATTTTCTGTACACTTTTGCATGCATTTTTCATATAGATTAGGCATTCTTTATTTGATTTTAGTTAGTTTTTCCCTTGGAACGGGTGAAGCGGTTTCTTGGTGTTGTTTTACAGAAACTAAAGGAAAACTGTGCAGATTTGGCCATAATGAAGCTTGGATGATTTTAGAGCTTGAAAAGAGAAGAAAGTGAGCCAAGCAGAATTCTGAAGCTTCGCCCCGCGAATAACAATTAGCCTCGCGACCCTGAAAGCTGACTGTGCCAGAAAATGCAACCATTTCGGTCTCGCCTCACGAACCATCTCTCGCCCCGCGAGCCTGAAGCTCAGAAGCCATCACGCCCAGGCCCTGATACTCATCACAGGCGTATTTGAGAGAACCTTTCGGTCTCGCCTCGCGACCAACTTTCTCCTCGCGAGAGATCCAATCACTGAAGACCAGATTTTAATTTTCGCCTCGCGAGAAGACATTCGCCTCGCGAGCGCGCGCAAAACTGATTGGTATAAGTTGCTGTTTTAGGGCAGAAAGAGGAGTTTTTTAGTTTAGTTTGAGGGTTTTGAGTAGAGAGGCACTTGGAGGCTGCGGCTGAAGGAGGATTGCAACCCTAGAAGGGAGTTGCTGAGAGGGGCTGCTGTGACGACGGTGGAAAGCTCCCATGGAGCTTGTTCTCTCCTCTTCTCCTATTTCTCTGGTTTGGCTTTCTCTGTAATTATGAGTAGTTAAATCCCTGTTTGTTGGGATTAGATGTAACCAAACTGATTATTATGTATTTATCTTGACTGATTATTCTGTGTTCATGCCTTCATATTAGTGATTAATTTTCTGTGCTTAATGCTTGTTGTGGCTAGCACCCCCATGACTTGATTTGTGTTTTAGTATGCAATTGGGAAATTCGTATTAGAACCGGAATTGAATTTAATCACCTAGTAATCCTTGCATCTAGGAATGGAGTTTGGCTTACTAGTAATCGCGTAATCCCTAATCCTAATGCAAATTCATTAATCTAGGTCACCTAAGGAATTAGGGTCTATTAGTGGATTTAGGCTCTTGCCATCCGAGGAATCGGGGTTTGAGTAGTTAAGTGGATTGATTTTAATATCTGAAGCATGAATGGGAGGTATCTAGTCCTGGTAGTGCATGAGGCAGAGGTTTGGTGAAGTCTAGTCCCAACATATCCTTTCTGCACTCCAAGTGTTTGTTAAAAGTCCCCAAAAACACAAAAAGATTTTATTTATTTTCTTTTGTTTGTTTTGATTTCTCTTCATAGTCTAGATAGTTGCTGAGTTTGTGAATTGGTACTTGACATCCAATCCCCGTGGATACGATAACCGGTCTCACCACCGTATTACTTGCACGACTGGGTATACTTGCCCAGATTCGTCCAACACACATGCATAACTTCTAAATTAGCAACACACAACAAGCATCCCGCCTTTTTGACAAGATCACATCCTATTGAGCTCTGTTCTCCGCTAACAAACAACACATAATTGCAAATACATGCATAAATATTAAATTATCAGCACACAATCAGCATCTTGCCTTTCAGGCAGGATACCTTCCTATTGAGCTAAGCTCTCCACTAACAAACAACAAGATATATAATTCACATAACACATTAAAAGCACCACACAATCAGAACCTTTTAGACAAATCAGAACCTTAAAACAGAGTATTGAGATAACTTACCTATGCGACAAAATGCAAAAACAAGTAAGGATAAGGGGAGGAGCCGCAGACAAGAAGATCGGAAACTGATAAATATAATAAGACAATATGAAAGCAAATTAATATCCTTAGATCCAACTTAATTGTATTCAAGTTGGTAATATAAAATTTCAACAAATTTCCATTACGACCAATTGATTACCTGTGGAGATGGAGAGGGGACGAAGGGACTCGGTTTCAACTCACGAGAAATAGAGCAATGACCTATAATGCATAAATAAAATTAATCCTGTCAAATACTAACATTTAAGAAACTAACATTTAAGAGTTTGTTGAAAGCCGTTAGGCCTTTTACTTTTGTCCGCTCTTTCTGTGTTTTTTAAATCATTAGTGTGTATAGGCCATCATTAGCCCTCTACATTTTATTCAGACATTATCATAGCTAACATTGGTAAGATTTCTACATTTCATACTCAATATATGCAACAGTCTCATGATTTATATTAGTCTAATTTCATCATTCATACATAAGTAGATATACCTCATTATCCTCAATATGACCCAGTGGGTGTTATTGCCATTGCACACTATACTTTACCAAGTCAGATCAGCACTACAAATGAAAGAAATACACGAATGCATCTTCCAAAAGGAAAAAAATACAAAAAAGATAGCTTTCCACCTGCTGCAGCGCACAACCCCTTTATTGTTGTTCAATTGTAATGCACCCAATTTACCCACTCACCTCAAGCATTCCCTGGCAACACCCAAGCAATTCATGCAACATTTCCAAATACATAGTATTCAAAACCACCAAAGTCACTTACATTCCAATCCTCATTCTTTGTACGTGTTTTAATTCATGGTGAACCATAGTTGCAAAATAAGTCAAGTAGTTGGGAACATGCAGAAATTAGAGCAAAGGAAAATCACTTTTCTCAAGTATGCTTAGTAAAGATGTATTTGGATTCACTATCCAAATCATCTCACAGTTGAAACAACAATATACTTGAGTAATCTAAATAAGAGAAACAAGGATGAGCAAGCCTTAAAAATATATATTACAGGACATAGATGAACTCAAGTTGTATCGCAGGGTGTAACATAATCATTTTCAAGGGACCTTGACCTTGGAATTCAACGGTTCAAGAAGTTTGAAAACAAATGTTTCCTCCTACCATCCCTCACTTACCAATCTCCATCGAAAAAAAAGAATCTCAAAGGCCAGCCATTAATTAGCCATCAAATTTTTATCAAACCTCCATACATTCATATACCCAAAGAACAAATAGAAAGTGTTCAACTCAACAATGAAAATTTACAAAATTCACAAGTTGGGGTTAGGACCCTTGCCTCCACATTGACTTGGTCTTTAAACTCATATTAAAATAGTCTTCCTTATGTCTAATACAATGTGCCTGTAATTTACTAATTACATTATTGGCTTCATATTTGCTTATTTTATGCAGGGATGACCATGAAACTTATAGTAGTCCTACTTCCAAGCATTACAGTCGAAGAGATAGTGAATCAAGAGGAAGCTAACTTATATTATTTATTCAATAAGTTATTTAAATCAATATACTCCTACTGTCAAAATTTCTTTACTCTGGATTTCACTAGAACAACATCAATGATTAATTTGACAGCATAAATACCCATACTGACAGAACTTCCCTAAACCCTAACCTGAGACAGAACTGATCAGAGGAGACTGTGGGGGTGGTGGTTGCGCAAACAAAACCCCTTGAGATGGTGGCGGTGGCCGGAGGAGGAAGTGACAACACCTGAGAGAGACATTGAGAGAAACTGAGACAAAGAGAACCGAGCAAGAGAGAGAGAGAGAGAGAGTGATATACAAAGAGAGAGAAGAGGAGACCTTACCAAAGAAGGAGGTCACGGTGCTACAGAGGTAGTCGTGGTGGCGGTGGTGGCACGGTGCTGCTGGGAGGAGGAAGAGAGAGTGAGAGACAGAGAAGGAGAAACACAAAACGAGAAGGATAAGGGGAGAACCTTACCAAGTGGTGGCCGGAGGAGGACTAGACGCTGAGAGGTGGCGATGCGTGGTCGGAACAGCGAAGGAGCGGAGCTGCGCGTGAGAGAGAAGAGAAGAAAAGAGAGAAGTGGGGGAAGAGAGGAAGGAAATCGCGATTTAGGGTTTTCATTTTTAGCGACCAAATTATTCAGTCGCTAAATCGGTCTCTAAATGGGTTAATTTGAAATTTGAATTCATAAAGTTAGCGACCGATTTTTAAATCGGTCGCTAACACGCGCGATATTTTAATTTTTTGCGCGCCGTTTAGTGACCGAATTAATATCGGTTGCAAATATAAATACAATTTAACCGTTGCATTTTAACTCGGTTGCCAGTTCGGTCGCTAAAAAGTCAGCAAGTTTTGACTTTTACTTTCCTTTGTTTAGCGATCGATAACTCAGCTACGCTCTATTTCGGTCGCTATTTCGGTCGCAGTATCAACTATAACCAGTGTTTCATGTAGATCCTATAATCGGTCGCCATTTCGGTCGCAAACAGCAACCTAGAAATTCGGTCACTATTTTCGGTCGCTAAATAACCTTTTTTTTGTAGTGTAAATGTTTTGAGACAGTCATCCATTTAGACCAGGTACAGTATCTCATCAACTCAAGAATAACGATCTGATTCACGTAATGATGGTTAAGGCATAAACTATTCATTACTAAATTGTTCTTGTGTATTTGTAGGATTTGATTTCAATCCCGCTATCATTCTACCGTCGTTGGGGAAGAGGAATACCGCGTGTTGTGACTATTGATGACAAATGCGGAAATCTGTTCAATGGGAATATAGTAATCCATGAGGATCGCCCATATTTTGCAACAGATACAAATGATATCAGGGAGTTGTATTTGTTGTCCACTGATGTATTGGCAAAGTTTAAGTACCTTGGGAGTTCTCGCTTCTACATGTTCATCCCTTTGGAAGATTGATGAGTTTTGATATTTTGATTAGTACTTATTGACCGTGGTGTGTTTTTATGTTTTGATCGTTAATTAGTACATTATTAAACTTTTTTTTATAAACAATTATTAAACTTGCGTTAATTAATGTATGTGTTTTCTTGATCATATTGACTGTGGTGTTTTGGATCGTTAGTACATCATATTTACGTTTTCTATTTATTAAAAAAAATATTGGTGTATTTTGTTTATATCAGAAATAAAAAATCAATGGGGTAATAGTTGAAAAACAAAATTTGGTCGGTAGGATTAAGTTACAGGAAATTTTTTATAAAAAAAAATTCAAAATTTGCGACCGAAATAGCGACCGAATATCAGTCACCAAATTCGCGACCGAAATACAAATTCGGTCGCTAAACATTTAGCAACCAGGGTTTCTGCAACCCCCTTAATTCGGTCGCTAATTCGATCGCTAAACAATATAGCAACCGAATTATCATGTTTAGCGACCGAAGATTTCGGTCGCTAAATAGGTTTTTTTTTTTTTGTAGTGAATTAGGGTGGAGTCATTAGCACTTCAAATTTCCTATTTACACTTCTCGTTAATCAATCATATTTTTGTTAATAAAAAATTAATAGCACTTACTTGATAATTGATAATAATTATCATGTTGATAATAAATTTATTTTAAAATGACATTAGAAACCCAAGAGACTTAATAAAAGACTATCACAATAAATTTTATCATCTTTTTTAATGATAAATAAAACTTATTAATCTTGCAAAAGATTTTTTAGGCCTATGGTAGCTGTCTTATTAGGTGGCCTAATGGCAGCCTCGACTTTCACTAAGGTTGTGTCTAGAAATTTCAGAACCTTAGACAAAATATCATCATAGTCATTATGTAATCATTATATCAAAATATATTACTATTTATTTAGTCACTCGTTTAGTTTTATTTCAAACCATTATCTTTAACCATCTTATTTATAAACTAATTCATAGTTATATACCTAGGAAGATTTTTCTTCCTAAATCAATTAAAAGTGAACCCTCAATGGCTCAATCACGTTGCCTTACTCATGGAACACCATTATAGAAGAGAACATCATAACTGGTTTGTTGGACAGGTTAGGGCAAAAGATTTGGGCTTTATGTCAGGCTGATGTAGAGTCCATCGAGTCAGTCTTAGACATTTGGGCCTATCGGATCAGCTAAGCCCAACAAATACGTTCTTAAACCAACTCGGCCCATGAGAGAATAAAAGTGCCGGTGAATCTTTCTTCATTTGATCATTTCTCCCTCCTCCTTCTTCTAATTTTGCGTCCACGTTGTTGTTGCTCCTTCTGTTGTGTGATCTCACATTTCGCAATTCCACGCTATTCCATTTCCGTTGCATTTACAAATCGTTGTTGCAATTCCATGCAAATACTTTGTAGCATCCGAACTGCGAACAAGTTCTGAATTCTCTCAATCTCATTTACTTTTCGGCATTGGCAAGATAACGATGAAGTTGAAGTTGTATTAGGTGAAACTCGAGGAACGTGATTCATGGAGTGGACGACATTGCAGCATCTCGATTTGCGCCACGTAGGGCGTGGCGCTAGGCCTTTGCAGCCTCATGCTGCTTCATTCCATCCTCATCAGGCACTTGTTGCCGTCGCCATCGGAACCTACATCGTCGGTAAGCAACTTCACGATCACTCTGTCACCTTTTTACGCGTTTCTAAATTCAGGAACCTAACTTCACTCTCTTTATACGATTTGCAAATGTCTGAATGCTATTACGTTAGGATCATTACGCTATTATGATGTTTTGAAATTCGGTTGTCATAATAACGATTGAGGAACAGAGGGCACAAATGTAGGTTTGACAATGTGGCATATGTCATAAAAATCGTCCATACTTGCCATTATTGATCTTCCTTGAGTTAAGTAGGGGTGTTCGAGGTCTAGTGCGGTTGGGTTTGGATTTCAACCTTCAACCAGGTCGCATTCCCTTCCATGGTTCATAATTTTTTGAAACCAAACCAAATCATTAATTCCCTTTTTTATTTTATGCTGTTAGGAGCATTCCTGATCCTCCTGTTATTTATTATTATTTTCTTTTAATACATTTTTTTTTCTCTAAAAAAGAAAACAAATATGTGTGAAGCATTGCAGCATGAGCACGAGATATTGTCATGGAAGACTTAAGTTGGCTCATTCACGAGAAAACAACCTATTTAAGCGCTTATATAAGAAGGTTTCATGTGAAAACTTTTTTTGTCAAAAGTCCCTTTTAAATCAAGTTATTTAGTGTTTGGATACATATTTGAAGAAGCACTTATAAAATCTATAAAGTCGAGAGAGTTAAAGGTGCGAGATGAAGGGTTTGGTTTTCACAAAATTTAAATCATGATGGAGATATAATTGTCTTGTAAATGTGCAAAATAGTTTTCGAGTCATGCTAAAATATAGCTTTCACAAAAGGCTTTTTGAAGAAGCTAAAAAAACCGCCCTCATAAAATAAGCTAAAAATAGCTTTTGGAGGTTAATAAGTTACTTATTTAAGCTTACTCAAATACTATTTTTTTTTTCCACATAAACACACTTATACTAGTAGAGAAGCTCTAATAAACTCTAAGCTATACTATCCAACGAGGCCTTTGTACCTACCATGACAGAAATGGGTGGTAAATGTTGCTTAACTAACCATTGAAGCCTTCATTTCTGAAGGCATTTACCAAGCTAGCACTCTTGTGAGTTGACTGTGTGGAGTAGATTTGCCTTTTTGTATGCTGCATCTCTTTGCTTGTTGACTTTCTTTTGGCAAGAGTTTTACTTATTCATTTGTTTTCATGTATGCAGAATTCGATGCATTAACAGGAAGCAAGATTTCCGCTCTTGACATTGGTGCACCTGTTGTCCGTATGTCTTATAGTCCTACAAGTGGGCATACTGTGATTGCAATCCTCCAGGTTGGCCCTACCTGAACTTCTCGTGTGCTTATGTCGAAATTACTTTTGTTGTTCATTTACAATATTTTTTTTACTGGGTCTTCAGTTCTCAATGGGATATGTGGAATCCCCCTCCCCCCGCGGTCCTTAAAGTATGGAAGGATTAAGTGATACAAAAACAGTGGCTTGATCAGAAATATAATATTAGAATTCATAAGTAAGATGATGGGGACAACATTGTAGGATCCTGGTGAAGTGTTTTACTTGGTTTAAGTTCAGAAATGCAATTTATATTAAAATTAGGAAGTTATAATAAAATTTCTTATCATTCTGGTGATACATGCACAAGATTTGACTATAATATTAACATAATGAGTTTATGCAAATGAGATTTGACTGCAATTTGGTTGGATTTCCTCCTTCTGTCCTAAGTAAGAAAAGAACTATGCAATTTAAGAAAGGCCTTTCCATTGTAAATCTTTTTTCCGATTTTAGAGTATCAAGTACTTATGTTTTGTGGAAGATAACTTACTAATTCATTTTTCTGTTTAAATCATACCTTGAGTTTGGTGTTATGTCCTCCTACAATTCTTTAAGATTTAAAAATTCACTGTCATAGATAATCTTTGTGGTTGAGTTTGTTTTATTTGCTGTGTGAATTCCATTTGTTAATACTTATTCATTTCATGTTACTTGGTAGATATAACTATTCATTATGTGTTTGGTTCCACTTCTGGAGACAGCAGAAGTGCTTCTGCACCTGTCAAACGTGATTCTGGTAAAAAAAGAAATGTTTGGTTATACGTTTGAGGAAGCAATTTTGTATTCAAAATTGATTTTTACTGCGAAGCAGCTTGGAGTAACTTCTGCTTTTGGATTGAAAAATTACACTAAGTTTTACATCAAACTTGCTTTCAAAGTAAAAACATCCAAACATAAATCACTTTACTTCAAACTCAATTGTATTAAAATCAATTCTATCCAAAATCACATTTGTCAAACGTTCATCCAAACACACACCAGTCTTTGCTTTTTTTGAATGTAATGTTGCTCAATCCTGTTCTGTACTAGTTTATATGTCGTGACTGTGAAGTTTGTTATACTTATTATAACTGTTGCTTTTACTTCTATAGGATTGTACATTACGGTCTTGTGATTTTGACTTAGAGCAAACATGTGTATTGCATTCACCAGACAAGAAGACAGATCATGTTTCTTCTGATGCAGAAGTTCATCTAGCTTTGACATCACTACAGCCCGTTGTGTTTTTTGGATTCCATAAACGGATGAGTGTGACAGGTTGGCTGTCTAGTTTCTCGTTTGTGTAGTTAAGTGTGTCATTGTAGGTTCAATTACTTATCATGATGATTTCTGTTCTATATCTGTTTTTGCATAAATGAAGTTGTGGGAACTGTTGAAGGTGGTAGAGCACCTACAAAAATCAAGACAGACTTGAAGAAGCCTATTGTGAATCTTGCTTGTCATCCTCGTCTCCCTGTTCTAGTAATGTGTTTAATATACTTCGTATCATAATTCTATTTTGGTTAAAGTAATCTTTTGGTCCCTGTACGTGACACTGATTTTCAATTTGGTCCCTATACGTAAAAAGTTATCAATTTGGTCCCTATACGTGACACTGATTTTCAATTTGGTCTTCACCGCTAATTGGTCCCTATATACGAGGACTAAATTGCAAATTATTGTCACATGTAGGGACCAATTCAACAAAAAAAATTTGAAATCGGTCCCTGCATGTGACAATTATTTTCAATTTGGTCCCTATATGTGATAATAATTTGTAATTTGGTCCCTCTTATATAGGAACCAATTAGCTGTGAGGACCAAATTGAAAACCGGTGTCACGTATAGGGACCAAATTGATAACTTTTTACGTATAGGGACCAAATTGAAAATCACAGTTATATATTGGAACCAAAAGATTATTTTAACCTTCTATTTTTAGGGTGGTGCATTTATACTCTGCTGCAGGGATAATCTGGTGTTCAGTCTTTCTTCAAATGATACTTCAACCCAGTCCTTCTTGACTTCGTTGCTTTTCTGTCTTAGTATGTTGCTTATGCAGAAGGTTTGATAAGAGCATATAACATTCACACATATGCGGTTCATTACACACTACAACGTGAGATGATTCCTCTCATATTCTTTTCTTGTTAACATGGTTTATATTTCTCTTTTAAGCCATATCCTTAATAGTATTTGATATTTATATTTATTTCCTATTCAGTTGACAATACTATAAAGCTTAATGGAGCTGGTGCATTTGCATTTCATCCAACTCTGGAATGGATTTTTGTGGGTGATCGACGTGGTACACTTCTGGCATGGGATGTATCAACTGAGAGACCTAGTATGATTGGAATGTGAGTGACTGTAGTTTTCCTATGGTTGAGGTTTCACCATTCTGTAACTGAGAGACCTGGTATCATGGTTACCTGTTGTTTTGATTTTGTTATTTTCTTGCAGCCTATTGTTGGAACCTGGAAATGTTTTAAGTTAAGCTTGTTATTTTGATTACTCTCGTTCTTGACTTGGGATCTTATCATTTTATTATTGCAATTTCAGAATACAAGTTGGATCACAACCAATAACATCTGTTGCTTGGCTGCCCATGTTGCGTTTACTTGTAACTCTATCAAGGGATGGAAATCTACAAGTTTGGAAGACGCGGGTTATAGTTAATCCTAATAGACCTCCTGTGCTGGCAAATTTTTTTGAACCTGCTGGTTAGCTATTTTGACTCTTTTTCCTTCTACTCCTGCTGGTTAGCTATTTTGACTCTTTTACCTTCTACTCTGAATTTTCTGTTGGTTTTTAATAGCTTGTTTCTCTTATGTAAATTTGATAGGAACTGATATTAACGGTAAAAAAACATCAAGAACACCCAAGAGCCAAGATCCACTTACAGTGGTAGGATATAGAAACTGTAAGGACAGAAGTACAATAAGATAGAGAGAAAGGAAATCAGAGCTGCAAATGCAGTCTCTGCCCTATGGCTTTAGCCAACCCAAAACCTTTCCAGGTTCCAGAGTACCTTCCAAATCATCCCCCTCAATACCTGTTCACTTTCCATAGCCCCCTTAGGCCAATGCTAATTGTTGCCTTCTTTATTCCATCCACTCCCACTATCTCCCACTAGCTGTAAAAGCTCTCACTTACTGCCCTCTTACTCACTCGACTTCCACTAGTTGGTTAATTGTGGATCTATATTATGCTGCTACATTCCCTCTCCCCTTATAGAATGCTTTAACATAGAGAGAGGGAGAGGGAAAGAAGAAACATGCCAACAATTGTCTTCTAATATTCATCCCATAAAACTTCATTGGCTAATACGTACCACATTCTGATGCAGCAATTGAATCAATTGATATCCCTCGCATCCTTTCCCAACAGGGTGGAGAAGCAGTGTATCCCTTACCCCGAATTAAAGCTTTGGAATTTCATCCAAAATCTAATTTAGCAGCACTGGTGTTTTCAGTTACGTGCCACCTTGCATTATTTATACCTTGATTGCCAGTAAATATTGGAAATATAATTTTGGTGTTTATTTTAACAGAATGTATCTGGTGGAGACACTTCAAAAAATAAAACCACATACAGTAGAGAAGGGAGGAAGCAACTTTTTGCAGTTTTGCAAAGTGCACGGGGATCTTCAGGTGATTGTTTTTATTCAGCTGGAATCAAGGTTAAAGAGCCCTTAGTATTTCAGGATATTTTCTATTTGAATAAACAAAATTTCCACAATTTGTGTTTTTAGTTTTGCTGCCATACTTCCATCTATCAACATGATGCATCATAATACCTTCTGAACTTTAATGTTGAATTTTTCATGGGTATCTGATTTAATTTTCAGCCCGCTGTCCTATGTGGCAAATATTACTTCAGCTTTTTAATATAATCATTTATTTTGTACATATTTGGCTATTTATTTTGTTGTGGTTACTGTTGCATGTTGTATCTTCCACTTTATTGCTTCTAATCAGATATATGCTAATGGTAGAGGTGATATGCAGCATCTGTTTTAAAAGAAAAATTGTCAGCTTTGGGTTCATCTGGAGTGTTAGCGGATCATCAGCTTCAAGCTCAACTGCAAGAACAACATATGAAAGGGTGAGTTGGGAATTTACGACTAGGTAGAGGAAAATATGTCACTAGTATTTATGGAAAAACTTGTGGTTAGGATCCATTAAGTTAATTATATTATGCTGTTATGATCTAAACCTCTAACTATTCTTGCTTTTAGTTTTGGTCTTGAATCTTGATTGGGTACTACTGGCTGATATCTGAAATGGCACTTGATATCTAAACCTGCTATAAGGTTTTTGCAATAATTTGATAGTGTTAGAGTGTCAGGTGCAGTATCTGCCTGGGTGCTTTACTCCAAAGGGGTCTGTTCTGTATATCACGCTGCTTCTCCGTGGATTGGTTTGCCATTTATCAGTTAACCATTTTGAGTGATAAGTCTATTGTTTCTCTCTGCACGTTCCATGAAACTCCAGGTTTTCAATAAACAACCTCGACCCTTTAAGCTCTTGGGGCAGTCATCAAACCTACCCATCGTTGTGATGTCCATTGGCTGCTTTTAAGCTGTAGTTTGGTATGTGTTTAGCTCCCCAATGTGACCCCCACTAGAGGGAAAAAAAATACTAGTTCTCATAACATGTACTTCTCTCCTTAATTGAAGTTATACTTTTGCACAAGATTAAGCTGTTGCTTAAATAGATATATGGTCTACGAGGCTGCCTCATTTTTCTAAAACATTGGAAGGCTACCAAATAAAGATTGAACATAGGATTATTAGGGTGCTAAATGGTCTCTAGTGGTAACGGTTGAGGTGGGCAAAGAAAAACTCAGCTTTAGCCTTTAGCATCCAGGTTCCAAATCTTAAAAGTCTAAGTATATATAAGAACTTACTCCATGAAGGCTTACACACGAAAAAAATAAATTAGTTGAAATGGACTCCTACTATATGTGGCGTGAGCACCTGGGTTCTTTAAGCAAGGTTGAACCCCAGTAGGAAAGACCCTTTACCTTCAATTGGCCTAGTGATGAAGGATGTGATATCTTGTACCACCTGCCTGTGACATGTTGATTGCTTCAGCAAGAGCTGATTGGTGCACTATTGCTAGTAGCACATGATGGAGGTTGCTGTCAATAATGTATGATTGTATGAGTGCTGGACTGCTGGATTTTTGTTAGGTTTTGTGATGGCTTGGTCATACTTCGATCCATTTATACACTCCTGAAAGAAAGTTGACAAGACTGGCTTTAGCACTGAATTATTCTGAACATGATTGACTTCAGCACTGAAGGGAAGGAGTGTAGACATCTCCTTTGGCTGAAATGTTAAGTCTGCTTCAACTATGTTGTGGACTTCTGGCCTTTAGGCAGAGAGAAACATTAGGGAATACATTATGTGCTATACAACAAGTGATTGAATGCAAGTGTTGGAGTCTTGGTCTTGGAATCTTCTACTCCTTTTTATAGTCATTATCGTGTTCTTATGTTAGTATTTATGTCTTTCTCTCATTAATATTTTTCTAATTATATCTGTTTATTACTTGAGAAGTTGTAGAAATTAATTCTTGTTGCTAGTAGAATGTCACCCAATATTGATTTGCCAACTCAGAAAGAGGATAAAAAGCAACCGTAAGGCAGATTTTGTGCTTCACATGGTCTTGTATTAGAAGCTGAACAGGCTTTTTTTTACTATAATTGTGAGTTAGAGTTGATGTTTTGAGGTCAATTTGTATGCTTCTGTTGGGTATGAAGATTGTGGGCTACAGCCCAATGGGGAGAAGCTTCTCCAGGTTTATTATCGAAGGAAGAGAAGATCCAAGCAAATAGGAGATAAGGCCAAACCCTGAAACTAATTGGATAGGGTGTAGTTGTTAGGATTTGTTAGAGAAATCAGTTAGCTTAGTAGAAGTTAGGAATAATTGATTTGCTGATAGGATTTGTTAGAGAAATCAGTTAGCTAATGGTTAGGGGTTTGCCTATAAATAAGGCTACTAATAGGGTAGGAAAGCAGTCTTGGTAATCATTGATTTGTGACTGGGTTAATCCTAGTGTGAAAGGAGAGTGCTCCTTTGGGGGTATACTTGTATACCTTGTTCCTTTTTACTGTTTCTGTTTTCAATCATAGATCAAGAAGTTCTTTCAGCCTATATTTTCTCTTTTGTGTGCTGGTTTGCTATAGTTAAGTTCTGTTTTTCCTATCTTTGAAAGAGAGGTTCCTAACAGAGTGGTCTGACCTGCCGGATTCGAAACCTCTCACGATGGAGAATCGAGTAGGAGCCTTGCAGAAAGCGGTCGACGAGCACGGAGTGAAGCTGGACGAGATGAAGACAGACATAGAATATATCAAAAACTTGTTGTTGCAAATGAACAACAAGAAGACTCCTTCTATGGTGGGAGACAATTCTGTCAACAAGAACGAGAAGGGGCCAGAGGAAGAAGAAGAGGCCAGCGGGGATGAGGATGAAGAGGAGGAGTCAAGGCGTTCTTGGATCAAGAAAGTGGAATTGCCCACTTTCGAGGGACAGGACCCCCTGGGTTGGTTGGCAAGGGCAGAAAAGTTCTTTGAGGTGCAGCAAGTCAAAACTTCAGAGAGGTTGAGGCTTGCATTCATTAGCATGGATGGGAATGCGGTGCATTGGTTCCAATATTGGCGGCAAAAATCCAAGAACCCATCTTGGAAAGATTTTTCAGAAGCATTGATGAGAAGGTTCGGTGGAAAAGGGAGAGGAACGGTATACGAAAGATTGGCCTCCCTAAGACAAACCGGAGGAGTGGAGGAGTATGTGCAGGAGTTTGAGCTCTTGGTCGCACAAGCTAACCCTAATGCAGAGGATCAAGTTCTGGGCTATTTCTTAGCCGGTCTGCGTCAAGACATCAGAAGCTTGGTCAGACCCCACGACCCAAGGGATCTTGCTAGAGCGATGGAGATAACCTGCGACGTGGAAGAAGTGCTGAAATAGATGCGAAATTCTGGAAATTTTGGGAACATGCAGGGGCGTGGTGCTAATTTGGGGTTCAATTTCCAAAGAGGAGGAGCAATCGTCTCCAAGGCAGGGGCGTTTAGCGGTGCAAACAGTGCCGAAGCGTCCAATGGTGGGACTCGATATTCTTAGGGACCTGCTTTTTCGGCAACAAAACCCAATTCTTCAGGACCGAGAAACAAGGGAACTCGAACAATTCCCTATGCTGAGCATGTTCGGAGGAGAGAGTCAGGAAAATGCTACCATTGTGGCTTGACTTTTGGGCCAGGACACTGATGCCCAGAGAAGAGCATGCGGGTGGTAATTTTGGCCGAAGACGAGGAGGTTAATGATGAGGGAGAAATAACCATTATGGAAGGAGGGACCGAAGCTGAGGAGAAGGAAGAGGAGGTTGCTGAGGTGGTGTGTCAGTGGATGGATCTCTCAATATGTTCCGCAGGGGGATTAACTCAACCTCATACGATGAAACTGAAAGGTGAATTACAAGGACAAGAAGTCCTGATCCTGATTGATAGCGGGGCAAGCCATAACTTTGTATCTAGTCAAATGGTACAGAGATTAAGGCTCAGTATTGAACCAACCCGGCCATATTTTGTAAGATTGGGAGATGGTAACCGGAAATCCACACAAGGCTGCTGCAAGGACCTACAGGTGAAGCTGGGGACATATGTAATGAAAGGTGACTTCTTTCTGTTTGATTTAGGAGGAGTGGATTTGATTCTTGGGGTTGCCTGGTTGGTGACATTGGGAGAGGTCAAGGCGAACTGGAAGACTCTGAGCATGTCCTTTCTTCATCAAGGACAGAACATAGTGGTTCGTGGGGATCCCAGTTTATCTCGAGCAGTAATTTCCTCTAAGGCTTTAAAGAAATTAGCCAAGAAGGAAGTTGACATGATGTCCATGCTATGGGTTATTGAGAATAGCAACATGGATGAGGATGGGTTGACAGTGGAGCAATCACGACAATTGCAGAAAGTCTCAACAGAGTATGCCACGATTTTTCAAGAGCCAAAGGGGTTGCCACCATCTAGACAAATTGATCACCGAATTCCGATTAAGACGGGGTTAGATCCAATTAACGTGAGGCCTTATCGCTATCCACACTTGCAGAAAAATGAAATAGAAACACAGGTAGCGGAGATGCTTGCAACAGGAATTATTAGACCCAGCAATAGCCCTTATTCCAGTCCAGTTATTATTGCAACATTGTGGCTTGACTTTTGGGCCAGGACACTGATGCCCAGAGAAGAGCATGCGGGTGGTAATTTTGGCCGAAGACGAGGAGGTTAATGATGAGGGAGAAATAACCATTATGGAAGGAGGGACCGAAGCTGAGGAGAAGGAAGAGGAGGTTGCTGAGGTGGTGTGTCAGTGGATGGATCTCTCAATATGTTCCGCAGGGGGATTAACTCAACCTCATACGATGAAACTGAAAGGTGAATTACAAGGACAAGAAGTCCTGATCCTGATTGATAGCGGGGCAAGCCATAACTTTGTATCTAGTCAAATGGTACAGAGATTAAGGCTCAGTATTGAACCAACCCGGCCATATTTTGTAAGATTGGGAGATGGTAACCGGAAATCCACACAAGGCTGCTGCAAGGACCTACAGGTGAAGCTGGGGACATATGTAATGAAAGGTGACTTCTTTCTCTGTTTGATTTAGGAGGAGTGGATTTGATTCTTGGGGTTGCCTGGTTGGTGACATTGGGAGAGGTCAAGGCGAACTGGAAGACTCTGAGCATGTCCTTTCTTCATCAAGGACAGAACATAGTGGTTCGTGGGGATCCCAGTTTATCTCGAGCAGTAATTTCCTCTAAGGCTTTAAAGAAATTAGCCAAGAAGGAAGTTGACATGATGTCCATGCTATGGGTTATTGAGAATAGCAACATGGATGAGGATGGGTTGACAGTGGAGCAATCGCGACAATTGCGAGAAAGTCTCAACAGAGTATGCCACGATTTTTCAAGAGCCAAAGGGGTTGCCACCATCTAGACAAATTGATCACCGAATTCCGATTAAGACGGGGTTAGATCCAATTAACGTGAGGCCTTATCGCTATCCACACTTGCAGAAAAATGAAATAGAAACACAGGTAGCGGAGATGCTTGCAACAGGAATTATTAGACCCAGCAATAGCCCTTATTCCAGTCCAGTTATTATTGCAACATTGTGGCTTGACTTTTGGGCCAGGACACTGATGCCCAGAGAAGAGCATGCGGGTGGTAATTTTGGCCGAAGACGAGGAGGTTAATGATGAGGGAGAAATAACCATTATGGAAGGAGGGACCGAAGCTGAGGAGAAGGAAGAGGGGGAGGTTCTTTGAGGTGGTGTGTCAGTGGATGGATCTCTCAATATGTTCCGCAGGGGGATTAACTCAACCTCATACGATGAAACTGAAAGGTGAATTACAAGGACAAGAAGTCCTGATCCTGATTGATAGCGGGGCAAGCCATAACTTTGTATCTAGTCAAATGGTACAGAGATTAAGGCTCAGTATTGAACCAACCCGGCCATATTTTGTAAGATTGGGAGATGGTAACCGGAAATCCACACAAGGTCAGCTGCAAGGACCTACAGTGAAGGCGGGGGACATATGTAATGAAAGGTGACTTCTTTCTGTTTGATTTAGGAGGAGTGGATTTGATTCTTGGGGTTGCCTGGTTGGTGACATTGGGAGAGGTCAAGACGAACTGGAAGACTCTGAGCATGTCCTTTCTTCATCAAGGACAGAACATAGTGGTTCGTGGGGATCCCGGTTTATCTCGAGCGAGAATTTCCTCTAAGGCTTTAAAGAAATTAGCCAAGAAGGAAGTTGACATGATGTCCATGCTATGGGTTATTGAGAATAGCAACATGGATGAGGATGGGTTGACAGTGGAGCAATCACGACAATTGCAGAAAGTCTCAACAGAGTATGCCACGATTTTTCAAGAGCCAAAGGGGTTGCCACCATCTAGACAAATTGATCACCGAATTCCGATTAAGACGGGGTTAGATCCAATTAACGTGAGGCCTTATCGCTATCCACACTTGCAGAAAAATGAAATAGAAACACAGGTAGCGGAGATGCTTGCAACAGGAATTATTAGACCCAGCAATAGCCCTTATTCCAGTCCAGTTATATTGGTTAGAAAGAAGGATGGAAGCTGGAGGTTTTGTGTGGACTATCGTGCTTTAAGTAAGGCTACCGTACCAGATAAATTTCCAATCCCAGTGATAGAAGAGTTGCTAGATGAATTGAATGGGTCCATGTACTTTTCCAAAATTGATTTGAAGGCGGGGTATCACCAAATCCGGATGCATGAGCCAGACATTCCTAAAACCGCTTTCAGAACACATCAAGGACATTATGAATCCTTGGTAATGCCATTCGGCCTAACAAATGCACCAACCACCTTCCAATGTGCTATGAATTCTACCCTCAAACCATTTCTTCGAAGGTGTGTCCTAGTATTTTTCGATGATATTTTAGTCTATAGCAATTCCTGGGAGGAACATGTGAAGCATCTGAGGCTTGTACTGGCTAGATTGTTAGAACACTCTTTCTCGGCCAACCAAAAGAAATGTAGTTTTGGTAAGACTAAGGTGGGATACTTGGGGCATATCATTTCTAAGAACGGAGTAGCCATGGATCCTCAAAAAATTGAAGCCATTTTACAATGGCCCCTACCCAAGACTCTTAAGGCTTTGAGAGGATTCTTGGGTCTCACTGGATACTATAGGAGATTTATACGCAAGTATGGCCAAATAGCTCGCCCCCTCACTGATTTATTGAAAAAGGGGAACTTCAAGTGGACCGAGGAAAGCACGAAGGCATTCACACAACTGCAGCAAGCAATTACCACAGCACCAGTGTTGTCAATGCCCGATTTCTCAAAACCTTTCTCCATTGAGTGTGACGCCTCGGGGAAAGGAATAGGGGCGGTGTTAACTCAAGATAAAAGACCAATCGCATTTTTCAGCAAAGCACTGGCAGATTCCACCCTCTCCAAATCAGTATATGAAAAAGAATTGATGGCTTTGGTTTTAGCAATCCAACACTGGAGGCCTTACCTCTTAGGACACAAGTTCACTGTGTTCACTGATCAAAAGAGCCTAAGGTACCTACTGGAGCAGAGAATAACAACCCAGAATCAACAAAATTGGTTGGCCAAATTGCTGGGTTATGAGTTCGAGATTGTGTATAAGGTAGGAGCATCTAATAGAGTTGCAGATGCTCTCTCTAGAAGGGATGAAGACAAAGACTTGCAGGGAATAACAAGATCTTTTTGGCCAGACATTGCAGACATGGATGAGGAAGTTAAAAAGGATCCAGTTTTGGCAAAAATTATGGAAGACTTGAAAGCTGATCCGGATTCCCATCCTCAATACACTCTGGAACAGAATAGACTGTACTACAAAGGAAGGTTAGTTTTGGCAGCTGATTCGGTTTGGATTCCCAAACTATTGCAGGAATTCCACACTTCCCCAATAGGAGGGCACTCGGGAATCTATAGAACTTACAGGAGAATGGCACAATCTCTTTTCTGGATTGGCATGAAAGGGGCCATAACAAAGTTTGTAGCAGCTTGCCATGTTTGCCAAAGAAGCAAATATTTGGCTTCTTCTCCGGCAGGGTTGCTGCAGCCTTTGCCTATTCCCAATGCAATTTGGGAGGAGCCCAGCATGGATTTTATTGTTGGGCTTCCCAAGTCCAAAGGTTTTGATGCTGTGTTAGTCGTGGTGGATAGGCTAAGCAAATATGGCCATTTTATCCTAATCAAACACCCATACTCCGCTCGATCCATTGCTGAAGTGTTTGTTAAGGAAGTCATTCGGCTTCATGGAGTACCAATTTCTATTGTCAGTGATAGAGACCCGATCTTCATGAGTCATTTCTGGCAGGAAATTTTCAGATTGCAGGGTACTACCTTAAATATGAGTACCGCTTATCACCCTGAATCGGATGGGCAGACGGAGGTTCTTAATAGAACCTTGGAAACTTACCTAAGGTGTTTCAGTTCAGAACAGCCCAAAGCTTGGGCAGAATTCATTCCCTGGGCAGAATATTGGTACAACACTACATTCCAAAGTGCAGCTCACGGTACTCCCTTTGAGGTTGTTTATGGAAGACCTCCTCCTTCCGTTACTAGATTTGTACCCGGAGAAACCTTAGTGGAAGTAGTGGCCCAGGATCTAATGAATAGAGATGAAGCTTTGAAGCAACTCAAGTTTCATTTGCAGAGGGCACAAAACCAGATGACCCACTATGCAAACTTGCATAGAAAGAAATCTCAGATTCAGGTTGGAGACTGGGTCTACCTTAAGATCAGGCCTCACAGACAAGACTCCATGCCTACCAAGCTTCATCCTAAGCTGTCTGCGAGATATTATGGTCCCTACTTGGTTCTAAAGCAAGTTGGAGTGGTGGCGTTCAAGTTACAGACTCCTAAGCAGTCCCGAATTCACCCAAGATTTCGTGTTTCCCAATTAAAAAAAGCTGCAGTCACCATCCAGTGGAACCCGATCTGCCACAACAGAATTGCAAGGCATGGCAGAAATTTATCAGCCCGCTCGATTCTAGGCTCACGCACAAGTACTCGAGCAGTGCGAAGTCTTGCAAGTCTTGCGGGTGCGATGGCAAGGAAAGTCTCCGGAAGAAGCCACTTGGGAAGATGCATCCTCCATCAACAATCAATTTCCAGAATTCAACCTTGAGGACAAGGTTGCTTCTGACGGAGGGAGTATTGTTGGGTATGAAGATTGTGGGCTACAGCCCAATGGGGAGAAGCTTCTCCAGGTTTATTATCGAAGGAAGAGAAGATCCAAGCAAATAGGAGATAAGGCCAAACCCTGAAACTAATTGGATAGGGTGTAGTTGTTAGGATTTGTTAGAGAAATCAGTTAGCTTAGTAGAAGTTAGGAATAATTGATTTGCTGATAGGATTTGTTAGAGAAACCAGTTAGCTAATGGTTAGGGGTTTGCCTATAAATAAGGCTACTAATAGGGTAGGAAAGCAGTCTTGGTAATCATTGATTTGTGACTGGGTTAATCCTAGTGTGAAAGGAGAGTGCTCCTTTGGGGGTATACTTGTATACCTTGTTCCTTTTTACTGTTTCTGTTTTCAATCATAGATCAAGAAGTTCTTTCAGCCTATCTTTTCTCTTTTGTGTGCTGGTTTGCTATAGTTAAGTTCTGTTTTTCCTATCTTTGAAAGAGAGGTTCCTAACAGCTTCAGTTTGCAAGCTCTTGAGATGATCCGTTGTTTGATAGTCATTACTGCACTTAGACTTGTTTTGTTTAAACTTTTTTTTGAGATTAAGCTTTAATTTAGCAGTTTGAGATTTGGAACTTTTCAAATTCCTTAAGAAACTCGTTACTTTTGACTCTTTTCTCCTATAGTTTGTTATCTGTTAGGTGATTTGTGACAATTCATAATTATCTTATGTCATTGTTGACAATCTCCACACTTGCAGCCACAGTCATCTTACAATATCAGACATTGCAAGGAAGGCTTTTCTTTATAGTGTATGTTTCTTTCTTATTTTTTCACTTTCTTATAAGCCTGAATGTCAGAAAAGAATGCAATGGCTTAGATGTAACTTGAAGCCTTGTCACCTAATTTGGTGGCTCAAATTGCCTTACGGTCCTGCATTTAATGTCCTAAGAAAGCTTTAGATTCTCTCCCTCTGACTCAAAATTTGTACTTTTACATTATTCATGTAGCATTTTATGGAAGGTCATGCAAAAAGTGCTCCAATATCTCGCTTGCCCCTCATCACTGTTCTAGATACCAAGCATCATCTGAAGGACATTCCAGTTGTCCTGGTAAGATACCTGTGACAATTTGATCGAGACTGATTTCTTTTCCTTTTTTTGGGGGTTCAATCAACTGATACCATTTATGCACTGCCAGCCATTTAATTTGGAGCTAAATTTCTTTAGTAAAGAGAACCGAGTTCTTCATTATCCTGTCAGGGCTTTCTATGTGGATGGACCAAATCTTATGGCATTTAATCTTTCATCTGGACATGAGAGTGTCTACAAGCAGCTTTATAATTCGGTAACGTAGTGAGCAGTGTGTTTGACGTATTGTGTTGTTCCTGTAATTTTTATTGATGCTATAATTTGCATAATATTGATATGCTGCAAGTATTTATATATTGAAAGTGAAAATCATGTCCACACCAACCTTCTAATGTTCATCTACTTTGTATAGATTCCTGGGAGTGTGGAGTATCAGGCAAAATACTTGATTTACAGTAAAAAGCAACACCTATTTCTTGTAGTTTATGAATTCAGTGGTGCTACAAATGAAGTTGTGCTTTACCGGGAAAATACGGTTGCAGAGATAGCAAACAGTAAAAGCAGCACGGTGAAAGGTATTTCTGTGTGTAGAACGCATTTATTTCTCTTTCTTCCAGAGTTTGCAGTTTGGTCATGCATTATGTGCCATAAATAATTCAAGTAATTTCAATAAAAATTAAATAAATAATTCAAGTGATTATCTTGTAGGTCGAGATGCAGCATTTATTGGTCCCAACGAAAATCAGTTTGCAATTCTCGATGACGACAAGACAGGGTTGGCGGTATATATTCTACCAGGAGGAGCCTCTCAAGATGCGAAAGAAAATGATAATTTTCTTGAAGAAAACCAACCTACAGAGACCAGCGTTGGTTCAATTCGTGGACCAACGCCATTTTTGTTTGAAACTGAAGTTGATCGTATCTTTTCTACTCCATTAGGTGCTTGAATGCATACATATATACACACGTCATTTTTTTTGTGTGCGTGCTCGGGGGTGTAGGCATGGGATCCATTAAGTATTAATACTAGTGTGTAAATCAGTTACAAAAATGAATTACCTTCTATAGGAAGGAATCCTGACAAAATACCATTGGATTAAAACTTTGTCCAAGCACAAAGTTTCACGCTAATTAGAGACCTTTTGTGCTTTATCCAAAAACTTTAGGGCCCGTTTGGTGGTCAGGATAAGAGAGACAGGATAGGATAAACTATCATATCCTGTCTGAAACTGTTGTTTGGTGAGCCAGTAGGATAGGATATGTCAATCCTGTCACTTATCCTATCCTGTCAATCTAGTTAAAATTCTATCCTGAGGGGAGGGCTGGGTTAGAACTCAACAGGATAGGATATGGTGATTTTTTTTCCGGTAACATGTAGGATATGATGATTTAAAGTATAATAAAATATAAAAATATATAATATATAAAATAATTAAAGTATAATAAAATAATAATTTAAAGTATAATAAAATTTAACATGATTACCAAAAAAAAGTATAATAAAATATAAAATATTTAAAATAATAAAAATATTAATAATCAATTTTAAAATTTATTTTTATTTTATCACAATGCTAAGTTTGTTATTTTATATTATTTTTAAAAACTGTAAAATATAAAATTATTCTAATAATTTAACTATATGTAAAATAAAAACAAAAAATGAATATTTAAAAATATAAAAAATTAATTTTAGTTAGACAATATTTAAAAATTTAAAATATTATATGTAATTTTGTCATAAGTATAATTTTGTTTTTTATATAAATTTAAATAATGAAAATTATAAAAAAAAGTAAATCTAATAAAAAATGGAAACATTTAGAATAAAAACGAAAAATTTTAAATTCATACTTAAATTATAATGCTGTCCAGTTGGTTATCTGGTGGACACCAAACGCCGGATAGGATAACAACCTATCCTGCTCATATCCTATCCTACTCCTATCCTGTTCCCTTATCCTATCCGTCCTTATTCTATCATGACCATCAAACGAGCCGTTAATGTTTACTCTCTACTCTGAAATCTGACATGCAAGATTTAAATAATATTTAGTTAATATTGCAACAGTTGGGTTGGTCAAATTGATTTTATTATGGAGGAAACCATTGAGTGGAAGTGTGTCAAGGCTTAAGTCAATTAATTCCTACTTACACAATAACACACGTACAATCTTGCATGCTTAGCATTAGTTTATTAGCATTACCGAGTATTGATTTTTTTTTTTTTTGGGTTGTAGATTCAAATTTGATGTTTGCTTCTCATGGGAACCAGATCGGACTAGCAAAGCTGATGCAAGGGTACCGCCTTTCAACTTCAACTTCAACTTCTGATGGCCATTATATATCGATCAAGGGTGAGGGCAAAAAGTCAATCAAGTTGAAAAGAAACGAGATTGTACTTCAGGTATCATTCAATAGCGTGCTTATTTAATTATGACTAGAAGTAGAGGGTGGTTCAAATCTACTCTATGCAATTAAGTAAAACAAGGTCGAAATAAGAGTGAAGGAAAATAAGAAGAAGAAAATGGAGGGAGGAGATGGAAGTATGGTTAAGAGATGGTGTGGTTATTCACAATCTCTCTCTCTCTCTCTCTCTCATATAGCCCTAAAACCTAGAGTAAATACTCTCTCCCTCCCCCCTCCCCCTCCCCCTCCCTCCCTCCCTCCCTCCCTCCCTCTCTCTCTCTCTCTCTCTCTCTGAAAATGGAGGGAAGAGATGGTGTGGTTATTCTCTCTCTCTCTCTCTCATAGCGGGAGCTTTATAGCAATGAGTTGCCTCTTAAATTTAATCTTTTAGTCCCTTAAGGTTTTGGGTTGCCCCTCCACCTTTTTGCCTTACATTCGAGTTTCATCAACCTCCCACGAACAAGCCTATAATCCACTAAAGCTGTTTTCCTTTTGCAAGAACACCATTGAGTTCTCCATTTCTTCCTCAGCAAGAGATTTGCCAGGTTGGACCACTTGTTATGAACCGAAGAACAGAACCTAGAATTTTATTGAATGATTAACTGAAAATGAACAAGAAAAGGAGGTTGATCTCTTCCAAGGTTTTCCCATCACAAAGGGATTACCGTTTCACACAGTCTACATTCTTCTAAATGAATTCCCTCCACCCCTTTCTCTCCAATTTTTCTAACTGATCCCTTCTAACTATACTAACTGTATTCTAACAACTCTAAATGCCACTTTACAATTAATTTTTTACCCTTTCCCCTTCTATCCTTACAATACTTCAGGGGGAGGAGGAGATTGTTGGAAATTCAAGTGGGTGCAATGTGGGTGTGACTGAAGAAGTCGCACATTGAATAGGAATGGACAAGGTGAGAGCCATATAAAGTGGAAGGACCGATGAACCTGATAGCTTAAGGTTTCGGATTCCTTGGTTTTCACGGTAAATTCTACTGAAATGGATTCCTTGGTGTTTTGCACTCCTCCTGATGGCCCAACACCTTTTTATCAATTTTGTCTCGTAAACAGGACTGATTAGACATCGCCATCCCAGTATCAACAGTCCACTTGACTTGAGATAATACGGTCACCATAAGATTTATAGAGGGACCAAATTATTAGGGTTTTGAGTTTGAGACACAAAATGGATTAAAAAAATTACTGTCATTGTCATTGTCAGTGTCACATGTTGAATTGCTGTGAATCTCTGTTGCATTCTGAAGCTGATTATGGGTGGAATGAGGATGTTAAAACTTATATCACCTTAACATATCCATATATAGAATTTAAACTCTAGACCTCTGCCCCTATCTCACTTGGAAGTCTTCCAAAAATTGTGTATAGGAGTGTCGGCTAGTTAGCATTTCTAATTTTATGTTGTTTTCATGTATAATTATTTAGCCAATTTTATTGCCTGTGTTGTGTTCAGAGCTTCTTCTGTTGTGTTCTGAAGCTGATTTAGGTGGAATGAGGGTGTTAAAACTTATATCACCTTAACTTATCCATATATAGAATTTAAACTCTAGACCTCTGCCCCTATCTCACTTGGAAGTCTTCCAAAATTTGTGTATAGGAGTGTCGGCTGGTTAGCATGTCGTATTTTTTGTTAAGTTGTTTTCATGTATAATTATTTAGCCAATTTTATTGCCTGTGTTGTGTTCAGAGCTTCTTCCGTTGTCCTATGGCTTGTTATAACTGAAGGCTTTTTTTTATCATCCATGAAAACTAGAGGGCCTTTGCTTTTTTAGATCATTACCACCCATTGGTAAAGGTCATTAGTTCTAGGATGACCTGTTTGTTGAAATATTATCAAATGGCTCTAATTATGGTTCTGCTTGGTAACAAGTCCATGTTTGTTCAAATATGACAGGTGCACTGGCAAGAGACTCTCAGGGGATATGTTGCAGGAATTTTAACAACACAGAGAGTTCTTGTAGTTTCGGCAGCACTCGATATACTTGCTGGAACTTCTACAAATTTTGACAAGGGACTTCCTTCAATATCCTTAGAATTTGTTTCTTTTTAAAATCAGGGAACCATTTATTCACATTAGGATATGCTTGTTTGAGTAAGTAGAAATTTGGGAAGGAAAATCACTTTACACTTGCTTGGTATGACAGAAATATCAGAAGGTGAAGAATAAACTGTATCACTTTCAGTTGAAGCCATAACTTAAGTTGAATATCATTTTCCCTTTGTCTTCTATTTCTCCCTTCCATTTTCCACCTACTCAGCCAAGCAGACCCTAAATTTCATATGTAACCTGGTTATAAATTCTCATTTTTGAAAAACCATAACTGATGCTTACTTTAGATCGCTTTTATGGGTTGGGCCTGCACTTCTTTTTTCTACTGCCACTGCAATCAGTCTACTTGGCTGGGATGGAAAAGTGAGGACTATACTCTCAATTAGTATGCCTTACGCGGGTAATTGTCTTGCTGCATGCTGGATGCCACAATATCTTGGCCATCTGTTGTGTGTTCTATTTTGTAAAACACTGTCCTTTTTCTCTGAAAAGAGAGGGGGAGGGATTGTCCTACTAATCCATTATGAATTTCTTATGCAGTCTTGGTCGGTGCTTTGAATGATCGGTTGTTGCTTGCTTGCCCTACGGAAATAAATCCCAGGCAGAAGAAGGGGATTGAGGTCAAAAGTTGTCTTGTTGGTCTTCTTGAGCCTCTTCTCATTGGATTTGCTACAATGCAGCAAAGTTTTGAGCAGAAGCTTGACTTGTCAGAAATACTATACCAAATCACATCGAGGTTTCCTTCTTTTCTACCTATGAGTTCTGACCTATAAGAAAAAGCCCGATTTCTTTCTATATGGTAGAAAGTATTAGACTTCAAGGGCCTTTTTCACATTTTTTTAATCTGTGTTAAAGCTATTAACATCTGGCACATTAAATCCTTATCCGAATGAAGGTTTGACAGCTTGCGCATAACACCAAGGTCTCTGGACATCCTCGCTAGAGGTTCTCCTGTTTGTGGAGATTTAGCTGTGTCATTATCCCAATCAGGTCCACAGTTCACCCAGGCAAGTGATAGAATACTTTGTCTTGGCATTTTAGTTATGGTATATCTGATCTGCTGAGGATGCTGAGTTTTGACCTTAGGTGATGAGGGGCATCTATGCTGTGAAAGCTCTTCGTTTTCCCACGGCTTTATCTGTTTTGAAAGATGAATTTCTGCGTTCAAGAGATTATCCAAGATGTCCTCCTACATCTCATTTATTTCACCAGTTCAGGCAGTTGGGTTATGCCTGCATTAGGTAGGCATACTAGGAAACTTCATTACTTATGTTGCTGCCATTGTACCTAGAGGAACTATTGAATTATGATGATTGTGTGTTCCATGAGTTATTGATCTTATTGAGTTATTACTGGTTAATATGGTGTGGTCTTACTTTTTTATCCCAGCCACTAATTAATTGATAGTGTAGCTAAAACTATTGGGAATGGATTCTCTCGTGCTATTTTTTTCTCTCATGCGGTCATGTGGAGGAAAGAGATAGACACATGTTATAATTTATAATGAAATTTCACAAATCTTGACTGGACTCATTAATAAAATCCCTTTTCTCTATCTCTCTCCTCCACGCGACTACATGAGAAAAAATGACATGAGAGGATCCCTTCCCAAAATCTAATATATATGTAAAAGTGGTACTTTCTACTAGTTGCTACTTGCTTGACATATAAGGTTAACTAGCATCCCAGCATGTTGCCAGGAGCCAGTTAATAGATTTTCTATATTTATCAAACGTATTCTTTCATTGCATATGGAGGATACTTTTAAAAAATTCCATCACTAAAGAAGCATGCTAGACCTCATATAACGACTATGATAATTTAATATTAAGGATTTGTCTGATAGTATAATTTCTATTTGTCAACTTGACTAGCTTAATTTGTTTTTCCTTTTCATTAATGATTTTCTGCTGTTCAAATTAGCTTTGGCCTCTGCTTGTTTGTATATGAATAATTCTGGTCTCAGTAAAGATCGGTATTATTTTCATATTGTTCATTTGTAGTACCATCCATATCAACTATGAAATGCACGTGTCTGTTGCCTAGAGTGGTGGAGCTTGTTGGAATTGTAGGGTTTAGGTTGGGAAGAGGGAAAAGAGAGAGACGGTTGTGAATAATATACTGAATAATTATAGATACTTATGATTTAATACCCTCACCTAATACTCTTATTCATACTAATAATTAGGTCAATTATTAATACTACTAGTATAAGCTCAAAGCCACTAACAACAAGACTACTGTAATCGAGCTGATACTATTGATGAACTGGTGTACGGATGGTACTGTAGTTCACTTTTTTAATTTAAGATTACTTGCAGGTTTGGTCAGTTTGATAGAGCAAAAGAAACCTTTGAAGTTATAGCAGATTATGAAAGCTTGCTTGATCTGTTTATATGCCACCTTAATCCTAGCGCCATGAGGCGTCTTGCTCAGAAGTTGGAAGAAGAAGATCTTGACTCAGAATTGAGGCGACATTGTGAAAGGATTTTACGGATTCGGTCTACTGGATGGACGCAAGGCATATTTGCCAACTTTGCTGCAGAAAGTATGGTTCCTAAAGGACCTGAATGGGGTGGTGGAAACTGGGAAATCAAAACCCCTACTACTGCAAAGGATATACCTCAGTGGGAGCTTGCTGCAGAGGTGACACCATACATGAAAACTGATGATGGTGCGATTCCATCCATTATTTTAGATCACATTGGTGTATATTTAGGCTCAATTAAAGGGCGAGGCAACGTTGTAGAGATAAGAGAAGATAGCTTGGTTAAAGCCTTCATCCCAGCAGGTAATGATATTAAAGCAAACGGTCTTGAAGTATCTTCAGTTAAATCCATATCTAATCAATTGAAGGGGGCTGATAATCCCAAAGGTGATTCATTAATGGGTCTGGAAAGCCTTAAAAAACAGCTTGCCAGTTCCTCTACCGATAAACAGGCTAAAGCAGCAGAAGAATTTAAGAAATCCATGTATGGGGCTGCCGCTGATGGTAGCAGTAGTGATGAGGAAGGAGCATCAAAATCCAGAAAAATACATGTTAGAATAAGAGATAAGCAGATTTCTTCTTCTACTGTGGATGTGAATAAGATTAAAGAAGCCGCTAGTAAATTTAAACTTGCTGAAGGGTTAGGTCTGTCAAGGAGCAGGTCGTCATCAACCAATGGAAGCCAAGATCTTGGTCAGATCTTGTCCCTGCCACCAGCACAGACTGGAATGACTGCTCCTACTGTTTCAACTCCTGGGGACCTGTTTGGTACAGACACCTTAGAATCAATTTCACATCCATCTACTGGGGTTGTAAGTGGGGGAGCTAGAGCAGGACCTATTCCAGAGGATTTCTTTCAGAATACAGTTCCATTGCTTCAGGTCGCTGCATCACTGCCTCCTGCTGGGACATATCTCTCCAGATTTACTCCAGGGGTTGAAAACAGCAAGGCAACTCCTAACCAGGTTAGTGCCTCTGAAGCTGATGTTGGTCTTCAAGGTGATGTTCCCTCTCAGGCTGCTCAACATGTTCCAATTGAGTCCATGGGACTTCCTGATGGTGGTGTCCCACCACAATCCTCAACTCAGGATGGAGTCATGCCCAAATCACAACTGCAGGCATCAATCTCTAGCGAACCTCTTGATCTTAGTGTACTTGGAGTACCAAATTCTGCTGATTCTGGAAAGCCTCCACAAACTGTCTCTCCACCATCTTCTGTGCGTCCTGGACAGGTATAAATATATACATGAATAGGCATCCATAGACTATATACGTGTGGAATAAGTGAAGAATATTTTGTGCTTTTTTTAGGCTTTATGGTTTTCTCTTTGTGTTGGTAAAGAATATGGGAAGGCAGTGGCATGCAAGGATTGTTAGATGTTTGGGCCAGCCCATGACGGGCCAGTATATTTATGGGCCGGACTGGGTTGGGTCAAATTATTTGCAGGCTAGTAAATTTTTAGTCCAACCGTCTATGGGCTGTGGGCTGATTTATGGGTCCATATTAATTTTTTTTTAAAAAAGAACGAATCTTTTAGCTTTAACAATATAAACAATATAGTGAAAGACTAAATAAATTGTTTGATTTTTCATTTCTTAACAATATAAATAAAATGTTTGATTTAACTACGGTGAAGACTAAAATAAATTATATAAGCTCACAGTAACTATTTGATAGGTAATATTATAGTCACAACATGATGAGTTTCATCATAAAAAAATATGAGCTCATAATAATAAACATAAATTTAGGAGCCCATTACAAAATAACTCTTAGATTTTGGGCATAACTCAACCCCACAAAACTGACTTGTAAGGTGGGGACTGCCCAAGCTTTATAAGCACTATTTAGACCATCTCTCTAGGCGATGTGGGACTAAACACACCATCACAACCAACACAATAAATGTGCTGGGATCTACAATGAAGGCAGCTCAAAGTTGTCGCAAATTAAGGCGGCTAAGGGCAGACGGCAATTAAGGTGACATTTTCAACATTAACATAGGAGTTCATCATATTACAAAAAAATATAGGATCCCATCACAAAAAACAAAAAATTGTTGAGGCTAGCGGGTTGGCTCTGTCCACCATGGACCGGTCTGTGTCGAGCTAACAATTTTTTGGATGGGATCAGGCTAAAAATATTTCGGGCTTAAATTTTGTTAACTTGGCCCATGTTTTACATCAGGCTAAATGGGCCAACCCATTGGCTCGACCTATTTTGGCACCCCTAATTATTTCCTTTCTTTATTTTGGGGATGTATGTTAGAGAAGATATTTTGAAGATTTGCTAGGGAAAATGCTATTTGCAAACATTCAGCAGGTTCAGTAAAAGCTGATTTCTCAGCTGTGGCATTATCAGTAGAAGAAGGGACTCATTGGGATTCCTTCGATAGATAGAACAGGGCTCTAGTTCCGGTTTCCTATCACTTAGCACGAGTGGTTTCCTTATTTGTTTCCAATATCATGGCTCTTATGACAGGTTCCCCGAGGGGCTAATGCTTCTGTATGTTTCAAGACCGGACTTGTTCACCTTGAGCTAAATCATCTTTCAGATGCGTTGTCTTGCTTTGATGAATCTTTTCTTGCTTTAGCTAAGGAACATTCTCGTGGAAGTGATGTAAAATCTCAAGCAACAATCTGTGCTCAATACAAGATAGCAGTCACTCTTCTCCAGGTACTATACTAGGCTTCAATTTTTAACAACATAGATAGAATGGACTCTTGCCAAAAAATAAATTAGGTAAACGAGCTTCTGTTTCTCGAGGCCATAAGGCGGGCATTAACATGATACTGTACTAGGATGTTTTCCCTGCTGTCAAGATTTGTTTTGCAATTAAGTAAGCAATGTTATTATCAAAAATAAAGTAAGCAATGTCAGCTGAATCCTGAGATAGCAAGCATCAGAGACAATAAAAAGGATTATTAGAATATCTGCTACTGCCTTAATCTGTGTATGCTTTTTCCTTACTGATATGGAACCCCAGGCTATGATATTCAATTTCATTTTACGGTTTATACTGCAAACCAGAAAATAAATCATCCTCTGCACTTGTTGCGAATTGAACCTAAACTATTTTTGGTGGATGCCTTGGTGGTCAATCAGACCTGGTAACTACACTGAAGTCTTTATTTAACCTTATGGCCAAACAAATGTTGCTTTTATCTGTTTAGACATAAACCTCCAAATTCATTTCACTTTCGCATTGGAAGTCTTTATCCGCATTACTTTAAAGCTACCTTCATGACTGCAGGAAATGGGACGTTTGCAAAGAGTCCATGGTCCAAGTGCAATCAGTGCCAAAGATGAGATGGGAAGACTTTCACGTCATCTGGGTTCATTGCCACTTCTGGCTAAGCACAGAATAAATTGCATTCGAACTGCCATCAAACGAAACATGGAGGTGCAAAATTATGCATATTCCAAGCAAATGCTAGAACTACTATTGTCTAAGGCACCTCCAAGCAAGCAGGAGGAGTTTAGGGCCCTGATCGACTTGTGTGTTCAGAGGGGTTTGAGTAACAAGTCCATTGATCCATTGGAAGATCCTTCGCAATTCTGTGCTGCCACATTAAGCAGGCTATCAACCATTGGATATGATGTCTGTGATCTCTGTGGTTCCAAATTTTCAGCCGTGAATGCACCTGGATGCATCATCTGTGGAATGGGAAGCATCAAACGATCAGATGCACTCAGTGGGCCAGTTCCTTCTCCATTTGGTTGAGTCGTCTAGATGCATCGGTAACGTGTACATTCCCCTACTGAAGCTGTTATAAAGAGAGACAGAAATTAGTTGAAGGGCGGATATACAACTGAAGGAAAATAAAAGAGCTCTCTCTTGTGATTATTTGTTATGATGGCCTTGCCTTTCACTTTTTTTTTTTAATAAAAAAAAAATAATTTCCTTCAAGATGACGCATTCCCCATTTCCCCGTAATTAGATAATGTTTTCCACTAATTTTTTAACATGTATTGACTCTGAAGATAAAAAAAAGGTTGAGTTTTTTCATGCCTCTCACAACCCTTATTGATCAGTCAATAATTTAGAAAGAACAATAACGTTATTTCATTATTTTCGTTATTTTTAAAGTTACTTTTTGAACGCTATACGTATGTCCCAATGCCAAAGGGAATATCACCATCTCACACCGTCAAATATTTGATTATAAAAAAAAAAAAACCCGTCAAATATTCAGATTTTAACCATGATATGATGATGGTATAAATTGATCAGAAACTTCTCTACTGCTCTTCACGAAGATGAATTAAGATCAAGGCCCATCTCACGCTAACATGATAGGGGCCTGGTAATCATGATCTAGCCCGGTAAATTTAAAACCGGAGGGAGGGGGGCTGACAGAGTAATGCATCTCCACACTGGACCACACATGTGGAATGGGCCCTTTCTATCATATAAACAGTAAAACCCCGTCAAAATGGGCCTTTTAACCAAACTTTAACAAATAGGCAAATAGCTGAAGGTTCTCAAATTAAGGGGGTTAAAACTGTCACTTTATCTGATGATTATGACGATTTGAACCGTCATATTTTACTTGATGAATGTTATGACAATTTGAATCATTTTAAACTCGTTTTTTCTTACAGCAAATTAAGGCAATTAAAACTATCATTTTATCCGACGATTATGATGGTTTGAACTGCCGTATTATATCTGGCGAATGTTATGGCAATTTGAATCACCGTTTATAGACGATTATCACAGTTTGAACCGTCGTTTTATATCTTATGAAAATTATGGCAGTTAAAACTGCCATTTTATCCGACAATTATGATGGTTTGAACCATCGTTTTATAACTGATGAAAATTATGGCAGTTTAAACTCGTTTTTACTGCAAATTAAGGCGGTTTAAACTGCCATTTTATCTAACGATAATGACGGTTTGAACCATCGTATTATATCCTGTGAAAATTATGGCAGTTTGAACCACCATTTTATCCGGTGATTATGGGTGTTTGAACTGTCATTTTATAAACTACCTTTGGTCGGTATATAAAATTATCATTTATCATTATCATAATGGTCCAAAAGGTTACATCAAAGCTTTTTTTTTTTTCAAAAAAAAAAAAGCAATTGCCTTGTATCTAGGACAAAGATATTTAGCAAAATTTAAGTCTAATTGATATGGGCAAAGAGAGAAGCCCCGGCAATTACTTAAGGTTGATATTATCGATTCAGTTTTGTTCATAGAAGCAAGTTTTTTTCAGTAAAAATTTTATTTGAGCTCCGCTATTGTCAACAAAACGAAGAGTGCTAGAAAAAGTATGAAAAGATTCATACTAATATAGGGTGTGGTTATGGTGTACCATCCACATTTTACACCACCCACTACATCACTCATGTGGTGAATTTTGGGTCAATCAAAATGCCATATAGGTTGGTCAAAATTTCAAACTTTCTAGTTGTATTATTCTGTAGTCAAACTATATGAATACAGTATATTGTAGTATAGTATATGTACTCTTTGTATTCGTAAATTTAACCCATATTAAAATAATGTTTTTTGATTAAAAAAACTGATTATATTGCAAAATATTATTGACAACGAACATTATTTTAATTCATATTAAAATATTATTTTTTAATATAATCAGTTTTTTTAATCAAAAAACATTATTTTAATATGGGTTAAATTTGCGAATACAAAGAGTACATATACTATACTACAATATATTGTATTCATATATTTGACTACAGTAGAAATACAACTAGAAAGTTTGAAATTTTGACCAAACCCATGTGACAATTTGATTGGTCAAAAATTTGTCACATATGGATGGTGTAGTGGGTGGTGCAAAATATGAATGATACATCGTAGCCCAACCCACTAATATAATAGCATTTTCTTAACCTTTTTAGGCTATGAATTTATATAGCTATGTACCTAGTTTGCGCTTGCGATTACGTATTGGTTTGATAATATGTTAAATACGCTCCAACAAAGATTCAGTATATATTCTTCGATGATGTGTTAAAATAATGAAATGCAAATAATTGGCAATGTACAGAGACACGATTCATGTTTTGATTCATTATGCACCATGTAGAAGACTGCAAATTAAATATGATCCGTCATCTGTAAACAAAATTATAGCTAGCTAGTTAGGACGAATTGAACATCTTTTAAACAGTGCTAGAATTTCGTTAAGATGTGGGTTAAAACCATATTCTTTATTTATATTATGGGGTTGGGTTAAGGTGCACCACTCATATTTTGTACCATCCATTACACCACCCATATGTGACAAATTTTGGACCAATCAAATTGTCACATGGGTTTGGTCAAAATTTCAAACTTTCTAGTTGTATTTCTACGGTAGTCAAATATATGAATACAATATATTGTAGTATAGTATATGTACTCTTTGCATTTGCAAATTTAACCCATATTAAAATAATATTTTTTGATTAAAAAAACTGATTATATTACAAAATAATATTTTAATATGAATTAAAATAATGTTCATTGTCAATAATATTTTGTAATATAATCGGGTTTTTTAAATCAAAAAATATTATTTTAATGAGTTAAATTTACAAATACAAAAAGCACATATATTATACTACAATATATTATATTCATATAGTCTGACTATAGTATAATACAACTAGAAAGTTTGAAATTTTGACAAACCTATGTGACAATTTGATTGACCCAAAATTTACCACATGGGTAATGTAGTGGGTAGTGTAAAATGTGGGTGGTGCATCATAGCCCAACCCAATATTATGATCACTTTTGTCCCCTTCTAAATTTTGGTTAGTTTTCTGAAAATAATTGAGACAAAATTATAATATATATGAAAAGTATATCTTTCTAATAATCAAACAAAACAAAAAACCGACAAGACCCTTTTACATATACTAAGTGCTTCAAGAATCTTGTAAAGTGATAGTAATATTCAGCTTTGTACTGACTACTGAGATTGAGTTGCTTAAAAGGAGTTAGTAAATAAAGTACGACCAAGAAAGAAGTGCTTGAAAGTTAAAAATTCACGCTATAAATATTTAGCATTATATGTTACAGCTCTACTAGGGTTTCTCCTTTTTCATGGTTTCTTTAGCAAACACTCCTGAGAAGCTGCTAGAGGTGGTTTCGTCAGGTGAGGAAGCAGACCAGCTTGCCCGTAGCACTAAAAAGGCAAAGATGCTAGAAGGAAGTTCTTCCAACGAAGCAATGACGGTGGAGGACCGCCCTCCCCACGTGGCGGCGGCCGTGGAGGACACTCAAGGCACGGTAGTACAGGAAACAATAAACTCTATCACACATGAGTCATTAATAAGGATCTTAAGAATTCATAGTTTTCACAAGTAGTGTAGATAGAAACACTAATATTTCGCCATGCTTAAATGTTAATGCTTCAAGGTTTGAACCTTCAATCCACAATGAAAACTCTTCTATCTCTTTCCTTTTTCCTTATGCCTCTAACTTTGATGGAAATTATGAGACTTACTTTCTAGGCAGAGATAGGGAAATGTTTCATTTCCTTCCTTTTATAATTGCTTCCATCAAGCAATACACCATTTCATTCATAAGACTCCTTCCCAAGAGTCATAACCATTCATTCAAATGCCAAACAATATGCCCTTTCATTCAAATATTAAACCACCACTAATATTTGTCACACACGAGACATTAATTCTTACATTCTCCCACTTGGCTCATGTGACAGAATACAACTTCATGATTTAATAAGAATCAATCATAATGCGCATAAATAAGGACAAATGTTTCATACATTAATTTGTTACATCATAAGTCATATTTTAGAATAAGAACTAATAAGAGTCATGGCGGTCATATATCCCTACTTTGACATAGTTCCTTCCATGCACTACTATATTAGTATTCTTCCTAATATGACACTTTCATGGGAAATACATAATATGTCTAACAATAATGTCATTTTAAAGACCATTCATGTTTTTCAACATTATCATTCATAATTGTGCACACATAAGTTTGAAAACAAAAATTTCAGAAACTTATACATTAATAAGCTTAGAGTGTCATACATACATCATTAATGAATTAAAAACATAATTTAACATTCGCTAGCTGACATAATGCCCATTCTTTCAACATAACCAGTAAATGCTTTGGGCGGTAACCCTTTTGTTAAAGGGTCGGCAATCATAAGTTCAGTGCTAATATGATCAATTGACACTCTTTGTTTCTGAACTTCTTCTTTAACGGCAAAGTACTTTATTTCCATATGCTTAGCACCCTTAGAGTACTTATCGTTTTTCGAAAATAAGACAACAGCGGAATTATCACAATAAATTTTCAGCAGCCTGACAATACTGTCGACTATTCCAAGTCCTGAAATAAAGTTCCGCAGCCAATTAGCCTGAATAGTGGCCTCAAAGCATGCCACAAATTCATCCTCCATAGTGGATGCATCAATGACCGACTGCTTCGCACTCTTCTATGATATTGCTCCTCCGACTAAAAGATATACATAGCCAAATGTGGATTTTCTTGTATCCACACATCCAGCAAAATTTGAATATGTATATCCAATCACCTCAAGGATGAGGAGGTTGTTTTGTAGCATTGGGATATTTGGTTGTATTAGATTGGGGGGGGGGTCTCGGGGCCCCTTCCCTTTCGGGCCGTCGTCCCCGTACCCCAACGGTGTTTTCCTTAAATCCAAAAGAAATAACAGTATCATTGAACTTCAGATACCATTGTCGGGAGGCTTGTTTAAGTCAGTATATTGATCTCTTAAGTTTACATACCATGTGTTCCTTTCCTTTCTCTATGAATCCCATTGGTTGATTCATATAAACATCTTCCTCTAAGTTCCCATTTAGAAAGGCAGTTTTCACATCCATTTGATGCAACTCTAAATCATAATGAGCTACCAATGCCATGATAATTCTGAAAGAATCTTTCTTGGAAACTGGTGAAAACGTTTCTTTGTAATCAATGCCATCTTTCTGAATAAAACCTTTAGCAACAAGTCTAGCCTTGTAACGTTCAAGGTTTCTATGAGAGTCACGCTTAGTCTTAAAGACCCATTTACACCCAACTCTCTTGCAACCTTCAGGTAATTCTACGAGGTCCCAAACATCATTCTGTTCCATGGATTTAAGCTCATCTTTCATGGCATCTAACCATTTATAAACGAAACTGGATCATCATCAATTCCTAAGTCATTTTCTGACTCTTGTAGATATACCACATAATCATTCGGTATAGCAGATCTTCTTTCTCTTTGGGATCTTCTTAATGCTATTTCTTGTGGTTGTTCGATTATATGTTCATTGTCAACCTCGGGAACATTAATTTATTGTTCTTCTTGATTATTATACGGTTCAACAATTTGAGGAACAACAACTTGAGCAGTAGGAACACAAGTCGAAGGAACTTGTATTCTTACTTCATTAATCTCCACATTTCGTGAAGCTTCACTCCCACTGGTTTCACCACTCTCAATGAACCTAGCATTCCCAGTTTCAACAATTCTTGTACT
Organism: Sophora flavescens; assembly: GCA_030762895.1. NCBI lineage: Eukaryota > Viridiplantae > Streptophyta > Magnoliopsida > Fabales > Fabaceae > Sophora > Sophora flavescens. The sequence continues at coordinate 27,572,581 of CM061064.1, read as the reverse complement.
ATGGGTAGGACAAAAAAATCTAAACCCCTTAGACTTTTTCTAGATAACCAATGAAATATCCACTGATTGTTCTTGCATCCAGTTTCTTTTCCTGTGGATTATAAATCCTTATTTCTACCTGGCAACCCCAAACATGCAGGTGCCTTAAACACTACAAAAAAAAGGTTGTTTAGCGACCGAAAATAGTGACCGAATTTTTCGGTTGCTTTTTGCGACCGAACTAGCGACCGATTGTAGGATCTACATGAAATAGTGATTAGAGATAATACTGCGATCGAAATAGCGACCGAAATAGAGCGTAGCAGGGCTATCGGTCGCTATTTCCGTCGCTATATGAAGGAACTCAAAAGTCAGTAATTTTATCCCTTCTTAGCGACCGAAATAGCGACCGACTTAAATGCAACGGTTGAAAGCCAGAAATTTTATGTATTCTTAGCGACCGAAATAGCGACCGAATTAAATGCAACGGTTAAATTTTATTTACATTTGCGACCGATATTAATTCGGTCGCTAAATGGCGCGGAAAAAAAATTAAAATCGCGCGTGTTAGCGACCGATTGAGTTCTCCGTCGCTAAATTTATGAATTCAAATTTCAAATTAACTCATCCCGCGACCGAATTTAGCGACCATTTTTTATTTAAGTGATTGGCGACCGATTATTTCGGTCGCTAAATTATAAATCCATAAAATCGTGAAATCTTCCCCTTCTTCCTCATTTCTGCCTTCTCTTCCTTCCTCCCTCACCCATCTTCGATCTTCTCCCTCGCGTTCAGGCCGCCACCACCGTGTAGTGGGCACCACCACCACCGCCGTCTCCGGTAAGCCTCCGTCCTCCTCCTCCTCTTCTTCCATCTCTTCCCTCTTCCTCTCCTCTCCTCTCTTCCTTTCCCCTCTTCCTGCTCTGTTTTTAATCCCCCCCTCTGTTTCAGGCCGCCATACTCCGCCCCCTCTGTTTCAGGCCGCCATACGCAGCTCTCCGGTCACCACGCACCGGCAGAGCTCCTCCTACCCTCTTCTCTCCTCAGTTTGTGCATTCCCTGCTCTGCCTTGAGGTAACCATGCATGGACTCTCTATGTATAATTTTTTATTTTGCTTCATTGTTTCATTGCTTGCTTTATTGCTTACTACTGAGAAGAGCTACTTGTGTATTTCATGTGAGTTGTGATATAGGTGACTGTGATTGAGTAGAACACCTTACCATTGTTTCTAATGTAAGTTGTGATTAATGTTGATGTAAATTCCTATTTAAAAATTACTGTGGTTTTCAATTTTCATTCATATATTTATATCATGTAATGAATATTAAGATACATATAATAGATGTCATTATATGAGATGTGAGATTTGTTTAAAATAAGACCTTACCATTGTTTCTAATGTACACAACTTGCTTGTTTATAAAAAAAAATTATGGTGGTTAGTGGTTACTTGTCAAGTTTAATTCTTATGGGTTATAAATACTTGTTTGGGGGAATTGGTAAAGGTATATGAAGGGGTGACATTAATTGAGATGTGTTGTAGAGATGTAGAGATAATGGCAATAAATTGTGGATAAAAGAGATTGAGACTGATATTACAGACATTAATTTGTAATTAATCTTGTTAATAGATTCATATCTTATATTTAATACTGAGATTTGTGGAAGATATGTTTTGATATGAGATATGTGAGATTTGTTTGAACTAGAAAATTAAGAATATGATACGGGTTGCTTAAGAGAAGGTAAAATTACAGGGAGAGCAAAGAGTTTTGACAGGAGAGTAAGTGTGGCTACTTTGCCAATTACGTTTTTTTGCTTGAGTATTGGTAATTGTTTCCTATTTATTACCCATCTCATTTTTTTGTTTCGTTTTGTGAGAGAAGTCATAAGATTAATTGTTGCACAGTTGCGAATATGAGGGGTATATATGGTTATCAAGCTTTATCTATTAATTTAATTTAACATTTGTTACTTGAAGTCTATAACTTTATGTAAGTAATTTAAACCATTCTATTGATAGGCTATTCACCCATGGTTCTTCAGTTTTTGAATCACTTCTTTTTGGTGATTGATTTCAGAAAGCACATGAAATGACCATGGTCTATTTCATTGTATTTGAGTGTACCTTATTTGATGTAAATTTATTGAAGGCTGGTACTTATATCTGAGCATGTTCATACATTTGGATTGCTATGAAGAATAGTTTATTCTCTTTAAAATAAAAATCTTTCAATAACAATGAATCAATGTAATTAGAATAATTTGATATGTATTTATTGATAACTTGTTTGGAAATGATTATGGAATCATATTTGTATATATTTACATTATAAGCATTGGAATGAATTGATAAAGTGTTATTAGTTCGTAAATGGCATGACTTTGTTGTTGTTAATATTCATTTACTAATTTAAAGTCCATGAGCTTAATTAGAAAGTCTCTTCTTGAAGCCAACAAAAGCGAGTCTCTTAGATAATGAAGGATTAAGTATAGGGTTAGATAAAATGAAGGGATAGGCACAGTTTGCCAGGCACATGCATGACGGGCCGTCATCATTAAAACATTATTCACATTAGAAAGCAGCTTTGTACACAATATTATGAAAACAACTCTGGTTTTTTACTCATTTGTTTTATTAGGAAATGGAGCTTTCCAGAAATAGTTGTTGATGACCATCCTTACTAGGTTATCTAGGCACTTCCGGTAGGAAAAGTCCTCTCTATGACCATCCTTCAAAACGACGTAAAAGCATCTGCTTTCCTGAAAACTACAATGTTTGCTAATATGTAAAGTTGCATGTGAAGTTGCATTTCTTTGTTCTATTTTAACATGATAGTATGCTACATGGATCTTTCCATCTTTTCTTATTATCACTACTATATATCTTGTTGTTTGTTAGTGGAGAGCTGAGCTCAATAGGAAGGTATCCTGCATGAAAGGCAAGATGCTGATTGTGTGCTAATAATTTAATATTTATGCATGCATTTGCAATTATGTGTTGTTTGCATGTGTATTGTAATTTGGTTTTGATTTTGTGATGGTGTTGATATGCCAATATGTGAGAATAGATATGTTAAAGGATCTTGCTTGACAGGTGTTTGTTATATTGTTTACAAGGAGATGTTATAGTTCTTTGTCCTGAAAACCCGTATGGACATAGGTTCAGTGTTTTCCTTATAACTGTTTCTGTAGAACTATTTTGTTTATGATTCTTATTTTATGTCATTAGTTGTTAAGCGATAGATTGAGAGATTATAGAATGCTCATGTGAATGGTTTATGTGTTTTGTTTTATGTCATTAGTTGTTAAGCGATAGATTGATTTATGAGTTAAGTTATTAAATCTTATGATTAAATGATTGTGAAACACCATTTGGCATCCAAAGGTAGTAACCATGCTAATCCTCTCTATGACCATCCTTCAAAACGACGTAAAAGCATCTGCTTTCCTGAAAACTACTATGTTTGCTAATATGTAAAGTTGCATGTGAAGTTGAATTTCTTTATTCTACTTTAACATGATAGTATGCTACATGGATCTTTCCATCTTTTCTTATTATCACTACTATATATCTTGTTGTTTGTTAGTGGAGAGCTGAGCTCAATAGGAAGGTATCCTGCCTGAAAGGCAAGATGTTGATTGTGTGTTGATAATTTAATATTTATGCATGCATTTGCAATTATGTGTTGTTTGCATGTGTATTGTAATTTGGTTTTGATTTTGTGATGGTGTTGATATGCCAATATGTGAGAATAGATATGTTAAAGGATCTTGCTTGACAGGTGTTTGTTATATTGTTTATAAGGAGATGTTATAGTTGCTGTCCTGAAAACCCGTATGGACATAGGTTCAGTGTTTTCCTTATAACTGTTTCTGTAGAACTATTTTGTTTATGATTCTTATTTTATGTCATTAGTTGTTAAGAGATAGATTGAGAGATTATAGAATGCTCATGTGAATGGTTTATGTGTTTTGTTTTATGTCATTAGTTGTTAAGCGATAGATTGATTTATGAGTTAAGTTATTCAATCTTATGATTAAATGATTGTGAAACACCATTTGGCATCCAAAGGTAGTAACCATGCTAATCCTCTCTATGACCATCCTTCAAAACGACGTAAAAGCATCTGCTTTCCTGAAAACTACTATGTTTGCTAATATGTAAAGTTGCATGTGAAGTGGCATTTCTTTGTTCTATTTTAACATGATAGTATGCTACATGGATCTTTCCATCTTTTCTTATTATCACTACTATATATCGTGTTGTTTGTTAGTGGAGAGCTGAGCTCAATAGGAAGGTATCCTGCCTGAAAGGCAAGATGTTGATTGTGTGCTGATAATTTAATATTTATGCATGCATTTGCAATTATGTGTTGTTTGCATGTGTATTGTAATTTGGTTTTGATTTTGTGATGGTGTTGATATGCCAATATGTGAGAATAGATATGTTAAAGGATCTTGATTGACAGTTGTTTGTTATATTGTTTACAAGGAGATGTTATAGTTGCTGTCCTGAAAACCCGTATGGACATAGGTTCAGTGTTTTCCTTATAACTGTTTCTGTAGAACTATTTTGTTTATGATTCTTATTTTATGTCATTAGTTGTTAAGTGATAGAATGAGAGATTATAGAATGCTCATGTGAATGGTTTATGTGTTTTGTTTTATGTCATTAGTTGTTAAGCGATAGATTGATTTATGAGTTAAGTTATTCAATCTTATGATTAAATGATTGTGAAACACCATTTGGCATCCAAAGGTAGTAACCATGCTAATCCTCTCTATGACCATCCTTCAAAACGACGTAAAAGCATCTGCTTTCCTGAAAACTACTATGTTTGCTAATATGTAAAGTTGCATGTGAAGTGGCATTTCTTTGTTCTATTTTAACATGATAGTATGTTACATGGATCTTTCCATCTTTTCTTATTATCACTTGATGAAGTTTAGACATATGACTTGTTTTCCTTATCGTTTTATCAGAAAATGGACCCGACAAAATGTTTTGAGACAGCCATCCATATAGACCAGGTACAGTATCTCATCAACTTAAGAATAACGATCGAATTCACGTAATGATGGTTAAGACATAAACTAATCATTTACTAAATTGTTCTTGTGTATTTGCAGGATTTGATTTCAATCCTGCGATCATTCTACCGTCGTTGGGGACAAGAAATACCGCGTGTTGTGACTATTGAAGACAAAAGCGGAAATCTGTTCAATGGGAATATAGTAATCCATGAGGATCGCCCATATTTTGCAACAGATACAAATGGTATCAGGGAGTTGTATTTGTTGTCCACTGGTGCATTGGCAAAGTTTAAGTACCTTGGGGGTTCTCGTTTCTACATGTTCATCCCTTTGGAAGATTGATGAGTTTTGATATTTTGATTAGTACTTATTGACTGTGGTGTATTTTTATGTTTTGATCGTTAATTAATACTTATTAAACTTTTTTTTATAAACCATTATTAAACTTGCGTTAATTAATGTATATGTTTTCTTGATCATATTGACTGTGGTGTTTTGGATCGTTAGTACATCATATTTATGTTTTCTATTTATTTTAAAAAAATATTGGTGTATTTTGTTTATATCAGAAATTAAAAATCAATGGGGTAGTAGTTGAAAAGCTATATTTGGTCGGCAGGATCGTTACAGGAAAAAAAAAATCAAAATTTTGCGACCGAAATAGCGACCGAATATCGGTCACCAAATTAGGCGAGCTGGTATGCGACCAACTATACGGCGACCGAAATATATACTTTTGCAACCGAAATATCGGTCGCAGATTTGCGACCGAAATATAATTTCGGTTGCTAAATATTTAGCGACCAGGGTTTCTGCTACCCCCTTAAGTCAGTCGCTAATTCGGTCGCTATACAGTATAGCAACCAAATTTTCATGTTTAGCGACCGAAATCTTCGGTCGCTAAATAGGTTTTTTTTTGTAGTGAAACTAGGTTTCCTTCCAGTCCACAGTTCAAAAGGTGTCTTTGGAACTGCCTTACTAGGAACCTTGTTCAACAAATACATGGTAGTTTTTAAGGCATACATCCACAATGATAAGGGTAAAAATGCATTACTTAACATACTCCTAACCATATCCATTAAGGTTCGGTTACGCCTATACGATACACCATTTTGTTGTGGTGTACCTGGCATTGTGTATTGAGCACATTTGCCACGCTTTTCTAGGAATTTAGCAAACGGACCAGGGTGTTGTCCATTTTCATCATACCTTCCGTAATACTCATCACCTCTATCAGACCTTATGATTTTCACCTTTCTGTCCAATTGCCTTTCAACTTCATTTACATAAATTTCTAAGGCATTCACCGCTTGAGACTTCTCATGCAGTAAATAGACATATCCATTACGTGAAAAATCATCAATAAAGGTGATAAAGTATTTTTCCTTACCGAAAGAATTAACATCAAAAGGTCCACATATATCAGTGTGAACTATCTCAAGAAGCTGAGTGCTTCTTGTGGCACCTTTCTATGTGTGTTTTGTTTGCTTTCCTTTAATACAATCCACACAAATATTAAGGTCAGTGAAATCCAATTCTGGAAGAACTTCATTCTTTATGAGTCTTTCCATTATTTCCTTGGAAATATGACCCAAACGCTTATGCCACAAATAAGCAGAACGTTCATTCACTAAACTACTTTTAGTGCCAACATTATGATGCAATGTCAGAAGTGTTTCAGCATATAGATTATCAAGATTCAATCTATATAAACCATCACTAAGCATACCAGATCCAATCATAAAGGTATGCTTATACAAACTAAAACATCCATTACCAAACTTAATAGAGTATCCAGCAACATCAAGTTTAGATAAGGAAACTAAATTCCTAGAAATACTAGGCACATAAAGAGTTTCAATCAAATCTAAATGACGTCCAGTGTCGAGGATTAAACGATAAGTCCCGACAACTTCCACTGGAACCTTCACTTTATTCCCTATAAACACAAAATTTTTCATTTGGTTTTACGGTTCGGGTCGTAAGAAATCCTTGCATCGTATTAGAAACATGAGCTATACATCCAGAATCAATCCACCAAGTATTATAAGAAACTTCGGCTAAATTTGATTCGAAACATACATAAGCACTAGACTTATCTTTCCTTACGAACCAAGCTTTATGTAATGGACAATCACTTTGGAAATGCCCAATCTTTCTACAGAAATGATGTCTGTTTCCATAATGTTCCTTCTTGTGGATTTGAGAAGAAGAGGACTCATTGATCTTTAGGAGTCTCTTCTCTTTCTTATCATGTTTCTTGCCAACTTTCATTATAGCTTCTTGATAGGTAACATAATTGATGGAATGATTTCCTTGATTCTTAACTCTGGTTTCTCCAAAACCAACATACTGTGCAATTCCTGCACATTCCATTTTTTTTATGGCGTCATCATAGTTCATTTGGAAAGGATCATGCCCAGACATTAATAAATTCAATATGAATTTCATAAGGAAATTCTCATCCACATCCATTCCCAATGACTTAAGTTTTGCTGTAATATTTATCATTTCGATAACATGTTCATGCATAGCACGTAAACCAACAAACTTCATGGTGCTCAACGTACTCATTATATAGTGTCCCAGTAAGGGACTCATCAACTGTTTGGGAGCAATAAAGGATTGAAAATCATTAATGCTTTGAGTAACATACTAACATGCTTGAAGATTCATAACTTCATCAATGCATATTGATGTTCACCTTTGGGCAATCCATCAACATACCATACATGACATAATGATGCTAGTAAAAGTTTACATAATTCAGTAATGATACATGCACCAAATAGAAACATTTATCATCTTTGGATATATAAATATAACTAATTGTGCATTTACACTACCAACATTTATGCTCATTAATTATAGGAACAAATAATCAATCTTTGGGTGATCCTTAAATGTCCTATAATAATGAACTTCAATTTACCCATAAAACCAATAATTATCAACTCATTCATAGTATCAAAATTATGGGTAATTGAAATAAAATCATACAGTATGGAATTAAATAGACTTTAAAGATTTGACCACTTTGGTGATTAACAAATCTATCATACTTTAATTCCAATGTGCAAACACTTCATTAACAGTATCATACAATTCATTAGTGGCAAATACAAAATTTCAAAGTATCATTCGTCTTATATAAATATAATTTATATCAACAAAAAGATTAATTGATACTGTAGCCTAGCGGTCTGCACGTTAGCCTGTGAGTCCTATGGTCTGGGCTCTATCCTTCTGAATACACTTTTTAGTTTTCTTTAAATCCAAGGTATCCTTTTGTTTCAAACAAAAATTGGTTTAAATTCACACAACATGACTCGAACCGTGTCTCGTAACATTACAGAACCGACACTAACCACCAGAACAAGTCTTGAATTGGTTTTAGCATACAACCGTTATTTTTATTTAAACTTACGTAGAACGTAAACATTCATTGTATTCTGCCATTGATGAACCTCTGTTCTATATACTTTTAATTACATTTCATGCAAACCACCATTCATCATACATTCATGAGCGGAAATCATTACTACTTGAATTATCAAAACATTAAAGAAAAATTCAAGGCATCATTCATGGATTAAAACCAAGCATCATCAATGGAAAACTATAAATTCCTTAACACATGCTCTGATACCACATGTAAACTCTATCATACATGAGCCATTAATAAGGATCTTAAGAATTCATAGTTTTCATAAGTAGTGTGGATAGAAACACTAACCTTTCGTCATGCTTAAATGTTAATGCTTCAAAGTTTGAACCTTCAATCAACAATGGAAACTCTTCTATCTCTTTCCTTTTTCCTTATGCCTCTAACTTTGATGGAAATTATGAGACTTACTTTCTAGGCAGAGATAGGAAAATATTTCATTTCCTTCCTTTTATAATTGCTTCCATCAAGCAATACATCATTTCATTCATAAGACTCCTTCCCAAGAGTCATAACCATTCATTCAAATGCCAAACAAGATGTCATTTCATTCAAATATTAAACCACCACTAATATTTGTCACACACGAGACATTAATTCTTATAGAGACTCCTCAAATGGGGTATGGGAAAGGCGGAAAGGAGATCCTAACAGCAACTGAGATGGCTTTGAAACGTAAGCTAGTGTCCTATATATGCAGATGCGTGCATTGGTGTGAATGCAGCGTGTCATGGGGATGACTCAGATGACCAAGATATGTTCTTGGACTTTGAAGATGACGTTGAGGAGGATGCGGATAACGTTAGTCAAGGTGAACAAGGAGAGGAGAAGGAAGGTGACCCCCTTTGCCCCATTGTCAAAGCTACCAAGGAAGAAATCAAGGTAACCCAACAGCAATGGAGAAAATCTGTCATTGTGAAGCTCCTGGGTAAACGGGTTGGATTAAGGTTTTTTCAGATGCGCTTGATGAAAATGTGGTAGCCGGTAGGCACTATGGACATTATCGATTTGGAAAACGACTACTTTTTAGTCAGATTTGGAGATTGGAGAGATGCAAAGAGAGCTTTTATGGATGGGCCATGGAGGACTTCAGACCACTACCTCATGGTCCAGAGATGGAGGCCGGAGTTATTCCCGTTCGAAGATGAGCATAAAAGAGTCACCGTTTGGGTGAGAATACCAGGTTTGCCAATTGAATATTATGAGAAACACATTCTGTGGAGGATAGGGAATAAATTGGGGAGTAATAGTAACTAGAGGTGGGTATATGGACCTGGGTCCACGGACACTCTGTTTAACCCGCGGTCCGCTTGGATTCGAACACCATAAAATATGAGTTCATTTAAATACGGGCTTTTTGGGTCCGGTCTGTTTAACCCGTGGACCGGTACAGTTTTAGAGAAAAAAAACTACCTATGCTGGGAAAAAAAAAGATCACCCAACAGCCTAAAACAGATCACCCTAACCCTAAACATCAGTGCCTGACCATCATCATTCATCAGCGCCTATCTCACTCACTACTAGAAATCCATCATTTTCGGACAGAATTTCAGACGGATTTCAGACGAAAATTGGACAAATTTCGAATGGATTTTGGACGGATAATTCATTTCGGACGGAATGGCACTCGTCTGAAAAAGCCTCGTGGGAAATTATAAAATCCGTCCCAAATTCTGTCCGAAAATATTTACGGATGGATTGCGGACGGAATATGGACAACGTGAAAATCCGGATTTTGGTTATTGTTCGGACGGATTTCGGACAGATTTATTTTTGTTTTCCAACGGATTTGGGATGGAAGTTGTGATTTTGTTGGTTATTATTTTGACGGATTTCTGACAGATTTATTTTTGTTTTCCAACGGATTTGGGACGGATTTCCCACGGAAGAATGAAAAGTCAGAATCTGCCACGGCCAGGCCGTGATGCCCATCACGGCCGTGACATGTCAACTGAGCCAGGCCCCTTCTAGGCAGAATCTATCATGGCCAGGCCGTGATACCCATCACGACCGTGACAGACCATTTAGTGAAGCAACATTCAAGGCAGAAGCTGTCACGGCCAGGCCGTGATGCCCATCACGGCCGTGACAAAAACTAAAAGTAAAATACACCAAAATACACTTTTAGTGGCAATTAACCTTTAGCGGCAATTATAAAGAAAACTGGTAAAGACCTAATTAATTGTCGCTAAAAGTCAAAAGCTATAACGACAATTATTGCCGGCAATTTTAATTGCTATTAAATATGATTCTTGAATTGCCTTATAAGCTCATTTACCCGTTTTTTTTTATTGCCACTAAAAATTCCAACACAATTTTACCAACAATAACTATTACCACTAAATGTCAAGATTATTTGTCACTAAATCAAGCATGATTTGATTAAAGTTACAATCTCGTATACTACATCTTCCTAAAGTTCCATGCCTATTTCATGACACCCCAAAATAGAAGCAGATGGCTAAAGAAAATCTACGGAACACTCATAGCAACTCTAAGCCGAATAATTATACTTTACAGACAGAATTTCACTAACAATTCAATCTCAGTTCTAAAGCCTTATAAGCTGTCAATAGGATAGTAGGAGAAGTGAAAACCATTTCAATGGATCTTTCCACATCATTTGTCAGTCCTTCCATATGTTTATGCAACCCTGTAGATAGATAAATAGAAGGAAAACTTTTATAACCCTCATCGAAGTTTCTTCCCTAACAAATATCCAACATGTTTCAATTTTAAAACATCCCAACATCAACACATTTATAACAATATTTCTAGCATCCAATTATACTTCAAATGATTAGTTTTACAGTCACACTAACATGATTATTGATTCAATACCTCTTTGTTTGAAAAGAAAAATACATGATTATAAATGCATATAAATCTGATACCAAAGGTGACACGGCACACTAGCAGTTACTGAGTAGCTGTTTCAAGAGTCAAAAGATTGAAAAGCCAGAACATACTGAAATAAATTTCATTCAACAAACCTTCAAATTGACTTTTAAGTTGTGCATTCTGGGACTTCTGTAGTGCAAGATTCAACGCTAATTCATGCATCTGCAAACCAAGGAGAAAAAATAAAGGAAAAAGCAAACAATGAAACCATCAATTCAGAATGAATAACATAAAATACATTAAGAACATTAAGCTTTATATTGTGTGACTATGCAAGAATGGAAAAGAAAACAGTGACAATTAGAAAATAGAAGCAAAAAGCAAATGGGATAGCATCACCTTCCCCTCTGAAGCTTGATTCCCAATCTCCTCATTTTCCTCCTGCAGGGTTCTACATTTAGCCATCAGATGAGAACTCTTGTAAGAACTACTAACTAAAAAGGAGTAGCCATCAATGCAAATAAAGCGCCCATAACTACTAATATATATGGTTAAGCTCAGTTCTTACTTCTCAGTGAAATCATATAAGTAATTGTATAGACATATGACATATCAAATGAGAATAAGTCTTCACTTAAAACTTTTTATGAGTCCTAATTGCACTAAATCATAATTAATTTCACAAAAACAGAACCAAATTCAATTAAAATCAAATTGGGGTTTAGGGTTCACAGTCCCAATTTCATAAAACAAGGTTTAATTTTAAGAGTAAAATCTGAAATCAAAGGGTTAGGGTTTCAAAATCAATTTGGGGATTTCTTGAAATCCAACAAGGTAAGGTGAGGAATCACTCACCCACAAGTAAGGGAGAAGAGATGGTGGCGGTCTGGCTGTCCGACGTGGCGGTAGTGGCAGCGGAGGACGGCGATGCGCTTCTGGACAGCACCAAGATCTAAATGAAAACAATAATCAAGCTTTAGGGGAGGAGGAAAGGAGGTGTAACAACCCATAGAGGTTGAAAACCACCATTAATGGCGGCAACCGGAGCTTACCGCAGCGGAGATGCCGTTTCACGACGACGGAGGGCGAAGCAGCGGCCAGGTGTGCGCAGGAAAGGGCTGGGTCGTATAGCCATCTTCTCCGTGTTGAGCAGTGGCTGAACGACGTCCCTAGGAGGCGCGGCGCGCTGCCGGACGGTGGCTGCGGTGGAGGGACGACGCCGGCTGGGAGTGAAGGAAGAGGGTGAAGTTGGAGGGAGGATGAAGAAGAAGAGAGAAAGAAGGAGAAAGAAGAAGAAAAAGAAAGAAAGATAGAGGGGGGAGGGAGGGGTTACGGGTCTGATGAGGGAAGGAGAGAGTTTTTATGTTTTAAACTTAACATTTAGTGATAGGTACAAAAATGAATGATAAAATATTAAGTCTAAAAATAAACATGTTTTTAGTTTTTGAATCTAAAAATAAATATTGATAAATATATGATTTAAAAATTCAAATTAGAGTAAAGATTAATAGTTGAATTGATCAACTAAGAAAATACTCGGTCCAAAATTTAATGTCTGATTAATGTCAAACCAGTTTATTTTCAAATCTAAAATTAAATAGAATGAAAATATGGAAATGCTTTTCTCTTAATCATATTATTTAAAACATTTTTCTGTACTGATAATAATAGTGACAATAACGTAAATTATTGTCTAGTAAGCGTGCATTCACTGAAATAAGCCAGTGCTAACGCACCCAATAAAATAATTTGAAGAGAGTAATTTAATTACTCAAACTAAATCGGTACGGATTGCTTTCATTTTATTAGTCTAAATATGTTTTTTAATTTTTTTTTCATAAATCTTGTTTACTTTTAAATTTATTAAGATCAAATATTTTAATCATATTTATAGGATAAATTATTTAATATTTTTTCAAGGAAAATATAAAAAATAGCACAATCCATCTGAAATCCGTCCGAAATTTCGGACGGATTTAGGAAAATATAAAAAATAGCACAATCCGTCCGAAATTTCCAAAATTTTCGGACGGATTTCAGACGGATCAAGGAAAATATAAAAAATAACACAATCCGTCTGAAATCCGTTCGATTTTCAGATGGATCAAGGAAAATATAAAAAATAACACAATCCATCTGAAATCCGTCCGAAATTTTCGGACGGATTTCAGACGGATCAAGGAAAATATAAAAAATAACACAATCCGTCTGAAATCCGTCCGAAAATTTCGGACGGATTTCAGACGGATGTAAGAAATATAAAAAAAATAACACAATCCGTCTGAAATCCGTTCGAAATTTTGGACATATTTCGGACGGATCAAGGAAAATATAAAAAATAACACAATCCGTCTGAAATCCGTCCGAAATTTTCGGAAAATTTCTGACGGAAACATTTCCGTCCGAAAATTCAAGTTTTCTAGTAGTGACTCTTGTCTCTCAGCCATCCGCACAACAACACCGCTCTCTCCCTCGATCTCGCCGGCTCGCCCCATGCGGCCACGCCCCACCCTATGCAGCCAGCACTGACGCGATCACGCCCCCACTCGGCTTCGTCTTCTGTGAACAGAGTTCTGTCGAGGTCCGCTTCACCCCCACGACGCAACCAGTTCTCTCTTGATCTCGCTGGCTTGCCCCCACGCTGCAACCACCCCACCCGACGTGGCCATGCCCCCACGCAACTTCGACCTCTTCGTCTCGACAGCTCCGACTTCGTCTTCTACAACCGGCTTTGCAGCCACTGTTTTGACTTGGTTGAGGTGTTTTTCATTCTTCAGGTCGAGTTTTCAAATAATCAGAGCCATTGTTTTGTCTTGGAGCCACTGTTTTCAAGCTTTGGTTTTTATTTGATTTGGTTGAATAATTGGTATTTTTTTTTACAGGAATATTTGGTAATTGTTACTTATTGTTAATTGTAAAAAGTATTATCAAGTTCAGCTTTGATATTTGTTATTGATGTTTTCTGAAAAAAAAATTTTATAAGTCCATGGACTAGTCCATTTAGCTCGAGGACTATGCAGATCAGATGCGGACCCAGTATTTCTCAGTCCATTTATAGTACGGGCTTTTTAAGTTCGGTCCATTTCAATGTGGATCAATGCGGACAGACTTAAACTGACTAGACGGGTCCGCATACCCGGTTCTAGTAGTAATACTTTGAGAGAGAAAGAAGGCTCGAGGGGTGAATTCCAAACCACTGAACGGACCAAGTTTGTACGCCTTTGCATTGAGGTTGATCTTCGTAAGGTCCTTATTTCGAAGTTTGAGTTTAACAAAAGGATTTACAATGTGGAATATGAAGGATTACATTTAGTATGTTTTGGGTGTGGCAGATATGGGCATAAAAAAGATATATGCCCTCTGTTTGTAGAAAAACCAAAGAATGACAATGTGGTGTTTTCGAAGGGTGTTGTGGAGAAGCAAGTGTTGTTGAGAAGAAAGGTGGAATTATGCCAGCAAGAGGACACATTTGGCCCATGGATGATTGCCCAGAAGAGGAGTAGGCGACGCAGGTCTGTACCAAATGACCAGGGAAGAAGTGGTAACGGTGCAAAAGGCACTAATGGACAAAACAATGACAACCCATAATGAGGAGAGAGAATTTATGGCTAATGATAAGGGAAACAAAAAGTAGGATTGGAGGAGGATATAAGGTGGGAACGTACAAATGACCACACCAATGCAAAAGGTGTGGGGCAGGCGCGTGGGATGAAAATAAATTTGACTCTATTAGAGTTAAAAAGTAATCTGCTCGACATGTGGGCTAAGTGCATGGGGACCGGATCCTCTCCATTCCTTAAGGAAATGGAGATTTCCGGTTAGTTTCACAGATGGACGACATGTGGACAAAAACAAAATGGATGGTTGAGATTTTACACACATTATTTTATTCAAAGAAACTTGAAAGTGTTTTCTTCATGAAGCAAAGAGATTCCTTCCCCCTGCGTCCATTAACCTCTCCGCCCCGGAAAACTTGAAACGACGCCGCTCGCCACCATGCCCCGCCACCGCGTCAGAACCGCCGCCTTCAAGCCTCGTCGTTTTCGTCGAAGACCAGTGATTTGTTCCGCTGGAGGTCCCTGCGCCGCCCCTGCGTCCTTCGCCGCCCCGACGCCCCTTCTTCGGTCCCCCCTGCATCGCCGAAACCTGAATCCCATTTGATGTTTCTGCAAATGATTTTCTACAATTATTTTTTGTTTTGCCTATTAATTTTGAGGACTGTGCATTTTTTCAACCCAGATTATACTTTGTAGCTTTTAACAGGTCACCACATATGATGCTTATTAGATGCATATTTCTTGTTTGCAGTTTGTTATTTGAGAATGATAGAAAACATTTTATTGGCAGCCATATATTGGTTGAATAATGCCCAAGCAGCTGAGGTTCATAGGAATGAAGAAGGGGGATGTGTTTAGATAACATTAGAATGGTGAATTCTATTTTTCCTGTTTTTTTTTTTGTTCACTTATAATTGGAACTGCATATGTTTTTTTTGCTGGTTTGATAATGTGGTCTCCATCTTAGGTTGTACTTGGATGGTTTGAGATAGTACATTGTTACTAAAATTGTATCCAGTGTCTTGTTGCATTGTTGGTTCAAATTTTGTTTTGAACATAATACTGTCTTTCTAGAGATAGAAGACTGTTGCTATTTGGCATTTGTTTATCAGCATTTTGTACAATGAATTTCTGCAGGATAACATTGTTATTGTTCTCTTTCAGGTCATTGTTAGAGATGGGCTCTGTTAAGCAATGGGATGGCAGGAGTGCATTGAAGTTGGACTCCAAAGAAATCATAAAGGTGATTCCAAAGCAAAGATTCAAGTGGCTTTTATCTGTTATGTTATCTGGTTGTACAAAACATTGAATTTAGTTGTATTGGTCATGCTATAAGGCATGTATCAAGTTCAAGTATCTTCCATGTATCAAGTAGCAAGTGACTTGTATTTTATAATGTTATATGCAATATAAATAACTCCTTCATTATCAAGTATGCAAGTGCTTATTTCATAATGTTGTCATGATAATGCAAATAACTCCTTCAAGTGTCATGATAATGCTGTCATGGTAACATTCACTCATTGAACTAATAAGGCAACAATTAAAAGACAAATAACTCATTTCATTGTGAATGGAATCTGTAGAATGATAAATGGGGCTCTGATAAATGACAGTAGCATGAAAAAAGTATTTCATTGATAAATTTAAACAGAGACAGTAACCACAGTAATCACTGGTTAACACAGAACCAGTACAAAAAATGTGTGCCCACTATGTAAGCTGTACCAATAAACCAAAACCTGCTTCATACAAAAAAGGCAGCATGTATATCTATACACCCCAAACAAATCCAAACCCAAAACTTGCTTTATACAAAAAAGACAGCAGATGTATCTATATATCCCAAACAAATCCAAACCCAAAAAATGTGTCCACTGTCTAAATGAAGTTGTACATCCCCAATACACTGTAGTTCTCAGTCTGGCTTGATCGTGTCATTTGGATTGTAGTCTCATGTAGACTTGCATTCAAAACTTGGCTTCCACTTCCACTTCTATTCCCAATTTGTTGCATACCTTCACTAGTTGCTCTAGATTGTTCCTACATAATTCATAGTATAAGTAACATGTATAATTTCGTGTCAAGAAAAAAAAAGTAACATGTAAGGAGTAAATTACCAAAATTTTTTGAGGCTTTTGGTTTTTTTTTGATAGGTTTCTCTTTTTCTTTGTAGCCATTTTTTCCACCCATAATTTATTCCGTTTTTTACTCTTATATGGGCAATCTCGCTTCTTTATGCCTTTAGGCCCCACCAACATCAATAGAGTCCACATTGTTGTCAATTTCATAACTTCCAATTGATATGGATACATGACACATTCCAGTTGATTCTCCACCCACAGATTTTTTAGCCAACATGTTGTCAATTATTTTGTTGGACTCTTCATAAACTTTGGACAAAAAAGTGTATGTCTCATGAGATTCGGATGCTCTATTTATCAATTTAACCATTCGAGGACATAAATCATTGTATCACTTCATGAAATGGGCTTTTATGTCCAAATCAATATGTTGTCCTTTCCAATATCGATTACCTCCCAACCTTGCTTCTCGTGTCCATCGCTTCAGTATATAGTGCTGAGGAATTAGCTTAATATTCATGACATCCAAAACTTTCAAAGCATGACTGCATAAGATACCATGCGTCTCAAATTTACGACAATCACAAGCAACCACCTGATCCATAGGATTACCCATTACCAGTCGCTCCTTATTGTCATCATAATTCGTAACAACATAAAACCCTTGGTTCAATTCTTTTACACAAGTGCCTTGATATTCTTCATATTCCTCTTGGAATTCCTCAAACAATTTTGGAGTGTAAATGCTCCCAGCTTGTACGAGCATGGGGGCCTTCTTCATTTTCAATCTTGGCAACTTATGTGTTACCTCAAAATCGGCTTGACTCATTGTTCCGTTTTCCATTGACAACCCTTTCAAAGTGTGTGAAAAATTGTACTAAATTTAAATCTGACTTCAAATTATTTTTCAAATCAGCATTAAAACTCTCACTTAATTGAGTAGATCTCATACCTGCAGTGAAAGTTTGCCGAACATAAGCCCACGCCCATTTTTCCTTCACTTGAAAAATCATATGTAGCCATGAATCCTCAGAAACATCATGCTCAACAAGTAAAGCATTCCATGCATTCAAAAACTCACATTCCTTTTCATGTAGATCAATGCATGCTTCAAAATCTGAGCAAAATTGTGGACTCTTTTGATAAAGATGGTTCACATGCCTTAAGGCATTTTCTCTTATATGCCAAGTGCATAATCCATGAAATATTTCTGGCATAACTAAATAAATAGCCTTAGCCATTGCTGCATCTTGATCTGTTAGAATGGTTTTAGGCCTTTTTCCACCCATTGTTTTGATAAAAGTTTCAAATAACCATTGAAAAGAATGAATAGTTTCATCATACAACAATGTCGCCCCAAAAACAACTGTTTACCTGTGATTATTAACTCCAACAAATACTCCCAACGGTCGATAGTCCTTATTTGTCTTGTATGTGGTGTCAAAAGTGACGACATCACCAAAGTACCCATAATCATTTATCATCTGTGCATCTTCCAAAAATATATTCGTTATTTGATCTTCAACATCCATTTGAAAGTCATAAAAGAACGACGGATTTTCATTTTGTCTTTTGAAATACATTAACAATGAACCCACTTCACCAAACCTCAGTGACTGCTTTCTTCTAGTTCGAAGGTAATTCTTAAGGTTTTGTCTTGTATAACCAATAGTGTCCACTCCGCCAGCTTGCTTGGACACATATTCATGAAAATCTTTTGGTGTTAATCCAGATTCCTCAGCCAGTGCAATTTGAGATGCTTGTGACTCAGATATGTGTCTATGAGAGCGAATGAAATGAACACACTCTGGCGGTTGAATAGAGTGATTGTGTTGTGCCACAAAATCAACAACCTTATATTTCCTGATCTTGCGATCAAGTGAAATAACCATACGTGCTTCACACCCTGTTCTAGTTTCTGCCCTAGGTTCTTTTATTAAGTGGTCTCGTTTGTCAGTACCTCGTTTACCCTCTATGAAGCATGTGAATCTTCTTGAAGTCAAAATTCCATCTTTTTTGCTTTTATTTGCATATTCTTTACGAATACCAAATCCACACCTTTTACTGTACTCGTTATAGAAATCATAAGCCGCTCCCTCAGATTCAAATTCCATCCCTAACTGTGGTGTATAGTTGACAACATTCTCTTGCTCATTTTGGATAATTTTTTCATGAATATTGTTGACCCATTTATCTACATCATCAACTATCGGACTTGATGAGGAATTGATGTTTTCTGAAAACAATAGACCACGATAAACCACATGGAAAAAAATTAATACTATTCAGAACCAGCAAAACACAAAGAAAAAAGTAATTAATCAGTCAAACAAGAGAGACAAATGAAATTACAGCAAAGGAATGAATCAGTCTAGAGAGCCAAATGAAATCTGTAAAACCAAAGAACAAGTAGCAACCTGTGCTCATTGTAGCGGCGGAGGCCGGTGGTGCTTCGGCGAGAAGGGTGGTGGTGCACAGCGGCTTGGTGGCGACGGCTTGGTGGCGACGGCTTGGTGCATGACGTGGTGGCTGATGCGTCTTGGTAGCGAAACAGATCGATGCGCGTCGAGGGTGGAATGGGGGATAGCGGCCCAGGCGGGTGGTGCGGTGTAGGAGGGTGGTGGTTCTCGACGGCTTCGACGGTGGCAGGGAGTGGTGACTGACGAGTCTTGGTGGCGAAATAGAGATGCGGGTCGACGAGGGTGGAATGGGGGACAGCGGCCGATTGGGTGGTGCTGCGTAGGCTTGGTGGTGGTCGGCGGCGGCGAAAATGGCCAGTCCGGGGCTGTGGAGGCGGGACAGTGGCCGTCAGAGTTGGGTGTGGAATTTGAAAGGTGGAGGGGAACTGTCGAAGGGTTTGGGGGAAGGAGAGAAACTGAATTGAAATGAGGTTATTTTTGTTAATTTCTGTTTAAATTTAAATGTAAAATAAATAAAAAAATGGTAGCCATTGATATCTAAATTTTCCATGTGTACTGTCCACAAACAATAGACTAGACCTGTCCAGTTCCTCTCCAAAATGGAGAGGATCTGGTCCCAAGTGCACAGGTGAGCCCAACAAGTGTTGAGGTAATGACTGAGAACCGAGTTGACTCGGCTGGAAAACAAACCCCAATGACTAGCGTCCAGCCAAGTGATATGGCGCTGAAGCCATGAAGCAGGTGATGAAGGAAGCGAGTAGTGGTGGGTTCGTCCAAGAAGGGACTGGTAACTGCAGTGGGGACATTGACGCCACCCAACCAATGGAGGAGGAGCCCGTCCTTGTGCTGGTTCTAGAACTTTTCCAAATCTTATACGTGATTTGAGACTGAGACATAATCTTGACGGTCTTGTGCTGTTTGAGTCACGTATTAGTGGGACAAGAGCTGATAGAGTAATTAGTCGTTTGAGTTTCTCTGATTTTCAGAAAGTTGATGCTAGAGGTTTCTCCGGGGGAATTTGATTCCTTTGGAATAGTGCTTCAGTGCAGGTTGAAATTTTACAATGCTGTGATCAATTGATTCACTCAAGAATTATGGGAGCTAGTATGCCGCCTTGGTATTTCACTGTTGTCTATGGCAGTCCTCAATTGTAATGGTCCTTGACTTGTCATGGCTTATTCCTTTGCATCTGAGAAGAGTGGAGGGGCTGAGCCAAGTAGATACTCTATGCAATGCTTTAATAACTGTCTCTTTGACTGTGGTTTATCTGATGTTGGATTCAAGTGACCTCCGTTTACATGGGAATGGAGGGGAGTTAAAGAAAGGATTGACAGGGGTGTTGCTAATACTGATTGGAGGGTGGTGTTTCCTGAAGCATCTATTGTGCACCTTCCTACTCTTAAATCGGATCACATGCCTTTTTACTATCTTTACAAAATGAGAATCGGGGAGCCTCCCACAATCGGCCTTTTCGTTTTTTGGCTAGCTGGCTTGCAGACTCTTCCTTTAGGCCTCTAGTTGAAAATGCTTGGCAATGAAATCACGAGTGGAAGCAAGCAGTTGATGATTTCCGTGTGAAGGCTCAAGACTGGAATGCTAGTTGCTTTGGTAATATCTTTCATAAAAAAAAAGAAGACTTATGGGGAGAATGGAAGGTATTAACAAAAGGTTATCTATGGGCTCTGATTTTCATTTGAAAAAATTATTGCAGAAACTTTGGAATGAATACAATGAGGTGCTACTACAGGAGGATGTGTTTTGGAGACAATAGGTGAGATGTGACTGGGAAAGATTTGGGGATAGGAATACAAGGTTCTTTCATAATGCTACTATAGTTAGAAGGAAGCGAAATAAAATTGGGGCTTTAACCTCCAATGATGGAAACCTGATTACTGACCTAGTGGAGCTGAAGCAGTTGACTGTTGACTATTTCCGTGGATTGTACCAGGCTACGGGGACTTTGTCGAATCAAACTACCCTGACATCGTTTCCGAGGTTGGATGCAGTTAGTTTGGATAGATTGGAAGGTCAATTTTCAAAGATTAGAGATGCTGTGTTTGGTATGGGGCCGTTGAAAGCCCCAGGAGGGGCTTTAACCTCCAATGATGGAAACCTGATTACTGACCTAGTGGAGCTGAAGCAGTTGACTGTTGACTATTTCCGTGGATTGTACCAGGCTACGGGGACTTTGTCGAATCAAACTACCCTGACATCGTTTCCGAGGTTGGATGCAGTTAGTTTGGATAGATTGGAAGGTCAATTTTCAAAGATTAGAGATGCTGTGTTTGGTATGGGGCCGTTGAAAGCCCCAGGACCTGATTGCCTTCAGCCTATTTTCTTCCAGAGCCAGTGGGATATTATTGGGCCCCCTGTTTGTGAGCTAATTCAGAGTATATATGCAGACCCCGACCAGATAAAAGATGTAAATGAGACGTTGGTTGCTCTTATCCCTAAAGTTCAGCACCTGGAGAGATTGAAGCAGTTTAGGCCAACAAGCCTTTGCAATGTTATTTACAAAATTGTTACTGAGGTGATTGCTAATATATTAAGGAAACACATGGCCTCTCTTATTGCCCCCCACTAGTGCAGCTTTGTTCCGGGTAGACATAGTTCGGATAATATAGTTATAGCCTAGGAGGTGTTCCATATGATGAGAACAAAAAAAAGGAAAGAAAGGCTTTGTGACTGTGAAGGTTGATCTGGAGAAAGCCCATGATCGTGTAAGGTGGGAATTTCCGAATGCTACTTTACAGGAGATAGGACTTGGTAATCACTTTTGCCGGTTAATTATGGCTTGTGCTTCATCGGTCTCCATGCATGTTCTATTTAATGGAGAAACCACTGATGTCTTTTATCCAACACGAGGCATTAGGTAAGGAGACCCTCTCTCTCCTTACCTGTTTGTCCTGTGTGTGGAGAAGGTGTCTCATTGCATCCAGGATATGGTTGCGGTGGAAATTGGAAATCGATTGTTATTAATAGAGGTATGCCTCCCTTATCTCACATGTTCTTTGCTGATGACCTGCTTCTATTTGGGGAAGCTAACACATATCAGATGAGAGTTATGGCAGAGTGCCTCGATAGATTCTATTAGGCATCGGGCCAGCTAGTTAGTGTGGAAAAAATGCGCATGTTGGTGTCAAGGAATGTGAACCATAATGTGGCTTCAAATCTTCGTGATCTTTCAGGATTTTTGCTTACTAGTGATTTGGGCAAATATCTGGGTGTGCCATTGATTCATGAGAGGACTAATAAAAATACTTACAATCACTTTCTAGAGCGGACTCAACAACGCCTAAGTGCTTGGCGGGCAGAGTCTATCTCCTTTGCTGGTAGGGTAACCCTAGCCAAGTCAGTAGTTGCAACTCTCCCTACTTATACTATGCTGACTACTCTTCTTCCAAAACATATCTGCTCGAGGATGGAGAAAATGAATAGGGACTTTATATGGGGTTCACGTGAGAATGCCCGTAAGTGTCATACGGTGGCTTGGCATAACATTTGTCAGAAACAAAAGTTTGGGGGTTTAGGCTTTCATAATTTGCATGCTTCCAACCAAGCTTTCCTGATGAAACTGGGATGGGGTCTTGTTAACAATCCGGATGCTCTTTGGGTGCGAGTGCTTCGTAGTAAATATAAATGTGGGACAAGTGTTATTCCTATGGTCCAACGGTCCCATAATGGCTCAAGTGTTTGGAAAGGTATCTGTCTAACCTGGCACCATGTTCTAAGTGGTTTGCGTTGGAGCATTGGTAACGGTCAGTCAGTGTGTTTTTGGGAGGATAAATGGCTTTTCTCAGGGATTATGTTGAAAGATGTTGCCACTGGTCCGGTGCCGTTGAGTATCCGGTCACTTCCCATTTCGGATTTTATCTCGGATAGGGGAGAGTGGCGCACACATTCATTCAAGCATCTTCTGCAAGAACCTATTTTCCTGGAAGTTCTAGCTTCTTTCACCTTGGGGGGTTCGAATGGTGTGGATAAGGTTCTTTGGGAAGCATATTAGAGAGCAATGAATGATTTTCTTATTGATCAACTTGTGTATTACAGTGTTTATATACATGAGGAGAATAGCTAACAAACTGACTTGCTTGATAACTAATTCCTAACTAACTTTACAACTGTTAGTCCTAACACCCCCACCCCCTCAAGCCGGGAGAGTGGATGTTCGTAACTCCCGACTTGGAAATGAAGCTGGAAAACAGGGCTCGTTCAAGAGGTTTAGTGAAGCAATCAGCTAGTTGTTGAGCAGAAGCGATGGGGAGCAAATGAAACAGGTTTGCCTGGAGTTTTTCTCTGACTATGTGACAATCAATGTCTATGTGCTTCGTGCGTTCGTGGAAACTGGGATTAGAGGCAATATGTCTAGCTGATTGGCTATCACAATATAATAGGACAAGAGAAGTGAAGGGCACAACAAAGTCTTTTAGAAGGTAAGTCAGCCACTGGATTTCACATGTGGTGGATGCAAGAGCACGATATTCTGCTTCGGAGGAAGAACGGGACACTGTTGTTTGCTTCTTGGAACGCCAAGAAACTAAAGAAGTGCCAAGGAATATGCAGAATCCAGTAACTGACTTGCGAGTGGAAGGACATGATGCCCAATCTGAATCGCTAAAGGCCTTCAACTGCAGCTGCAACTTGCAGGAAAAGAATAGGCCTTGAGCAGGTGCCTTTTTAATGTAGCGAATAATCCGCATAGCTGCCTCAAAGTGATGAATAGTAGGAGCTTGCATAAATTGGCTTAATTGTTGAACCGCGAAAGTTATGTCAAGCCTTATGGTTGTGAGATACAAGAGACTCCCAATTAAGCGCCTCTAAGAAGTAGGATCATGCGGTGCAGCATCAGGTTCAAAGAGCAATTTGGTATTTTTGATCATTGGAGTGCTAGCTGGTTTGGCAGCAAGTAATCCTGCATCGGAAAGAATATCAAGTGCATATTTTCGTTGACAGATATGGATTCCAAGCTTCGAACGAGATACCTCAAGCCCTAAAAAATATTTAAGGTCCCCAAGGTCTATAATTCGGAATGTTGAGTGCAGAAACTGTTTTACTGAGTCAATCTCAGTTAAGCAATTACCCGTTAGGATCACATCATCAACATAGATGAGTAAGGCTGTAAAGGAATCAGCTTGCCGCTTGATAAACAGGGTATGATCATGTTGGGAATGTGTGAAACCGATGGAGAGCAAAGCGGAAGAGAGTTTGGCAAACCATTGGCGGCTAGCTTGCTTCAAGCCATATAGGGACTTTGTTAGTCTGCACACTTGACCGGATTTGGTGGAGTGAAGGCCTGGAGGAAGCTCCATGTATACCTCTTCATGAAGGTCCCCGTGAAGAAAAGCATTGTCTACATCCAACTGTTGCAAGTGCCAATTTTGAGTTGCTGCAATGGCAGGCAACATTCGGACAGTTGTAACCTTGGCAACGGGTGAGAAGGTATCAAAGAAGTCCACACCTTCTTGTTGAGTGTAGCCTTTCGCTACAAGTCTTGCTTTGTAACGTTCAATGGATCCATCAGCTTTGTATTTGATGCGGTAGACCCACCTGCAACCAATAGGAACTTTGCCTTGTGGCAAATCAGTGAGCTGCCAAGTATGATTAGCTTCAAGAGCTTTCAGTTCAGCATTCATGGCATTAATCCAATCAATTGATTTAATGGCTTCAGCATAGGAATGTAGTTCAGAATGAACAGAAACGGCAAGTGTATATTTTAAATGAGAAGGAGAAAGAGAATGATAGGAAAGAACTGAAGATAAAGGGTAAGAGGAGTTACCAGAATTACCATGGATTGAGAGATGATTGTTGCTTGATGGCTACAATTGCTGACAGTGGAAATCCTGCAAGTATGCAGGGGCTGTTCTGGTTCTAGTGGAGCGTCTTAGAGCAGTAGGTGGGTTTGGATCAGTAGGTGGGTTTGGGCTTGGAGCAGTGCGGCAGGTTGGTAGAGATTGGGTTAGTAGTTCAAAGAGAAAATTAAAAGGTTCAGGTTCAGTATTATTGGAGTGGGGAGGTTCAAAATTTTGGCCATGTGGGGGGGGAAGAATAAGGAAAGATGTTTTCATGAAAAATAACATTTCGCGAAATGAATAGTTCCCTGGTGTGAAGGTCATACAACATGTATCCTTTTGTTCCAAATTTGAACCCAAGAAAAATGCACTTTCTAGATCTCGGGTCTAGTTTTGTTCTATGTTGTTCCAAGGTGGAAGCAAAACATAGTGATCCAAAGACCTTAAGGTCAATGATGACAGGAGGTTGATTGTGCAACTTTTCATAAGGGGATTTGTTACCAATGGAGGGTGAGGGTATTCTATTGATGAGATGCGCAGCATGTGTTACAGCATATGACCAAAAACACTTTGGTAAATTGGAGTGAAATAAAAGGCTATGTGCCACATTGAGAATATGGCACTGCTTTCTTTCCACAACTGAGTTTTGTTGTGGAGTTTCAATGCATGAAGTTTGGTGTATAATTCCAAATTGGGAAAAGAGTTCGTAGGTAAAGGAATTCAGCTCCATTGTCAGATCTTATAACCTTGATGCAGAAATGAAACTGAGTTTTGACAAATGTAACAAAATCATGCATGAGTTTCCTAGTTTCAGATTTGGCTTTCATTAGAAACAACCAAGTATGGCGTGTATGATCATCCACAACAGTGAGGAAATACTTGTGACCATGCAAAGATGGTATAGCAAGAGGTCCCCATATATCCATATGAATTAAATCAAAGGGTTGGGAGGAAATATTATTACTAAGGGAAAAGGGTAGTCGTGTTTGTTTTGCTAAGTGACAAAAATCACAAACTTTATTTGCATTGTATTTTACAAAAGGAAAGTGTGTACAAATTGTATCAAGTACTTTATTTGAAGGGTGGCCTAATCTATAATGCCAAAGATCAAAGGAAGAATTTATAAAGGTAGTATGAAGATTGTTTACAAGGTTATTACCAAGAATTGGTTTGAAGACAGGTTCTTTGATATGGTACAGCCCACTGTGAAGTTCAGCAAGCCCAATCATCTTCAATGTGCTGGTATCCTGGATTTTACAAAAGGAATTGGCAAAGGTTAGTTGACAATTCAGAGAGGAAATGAGTTGTTGAACAGAAATTATGTTAATGGTAAACTCAGGGATGTATAGGGCATTGTAGAGTTTAAAATGTTTTGAAAAGGAAACTAGACCAGAATATTTAGCAATAACTACAGCCCCATTGGGTAAGGTGACATGGATGGGTCTAATAGCATGGAAACTAACAAAATTGGACATGGAATTGGTGACATGGTCAGTTGCACCAGTGTCAAGAATCCACATGTTTAGAGGAAAACCTGTTTTACCTGAATCCGGGGTTGAATGTTGTTGGTGAGTAGAAGACTCACTAAAAAATGATTTACCGGTTTGGCTAATACTATGTGGCTGAGAAAGTTAGGATTGCTGCAGCATGGAAATCAATTGTTGCATTTGGTCAGGGCTGAACTGAGGTGTGGCAACCACTTGATTTGCTTGAGGCAAGGACTGCTTAGGTGCATGTGAGTTTGATCCTTCACCAGAAACAGAGTTGTGGATCGTATGCTAATTTTTCTTGTACCCTGGAGTGTACCCTGGTGGAAAACCATGTTTAAAGTAACATTGTTAAATTGTATGGCCAAATCTTTCACAAAAAGTACATTGTTTGGCAGAACCTCTTCCTGGATTGGACCTTCCCCTTCCTCTTCCACCATCGCCTCTACCTTGTTGATTGTGATTATCACCAGCATTGAACATTATCTTCTGATCTCCAAAAGATGAGCCAGTCAAGTGTTTTTCTTGTTGAAGTACCAAAGAATATGCCTTGCCAATTGGGGGCAATGGATCCATCATCAGAATTTGGCTTTTAACATGACTATAGGTTTCACCAAGACCTTTCAAGAAACAAAATACATACTCAGATTCCCTTTGTTGTTGAAGATTCTTGATTGTGATGCAGCAATTTGCTCTTGTAGAGCAAGAACAGTTGGGGATAGGTCGAAGAGTTTCCAAATTTTGCCATACAGTTTTAAAATCAGTGAAGAAATCAGAGAGAGATCGTTCACCTTGCTTGATCGAATTCACTTCTTGAAGAAGACTTGATAAACGATAAGCATTCCCTTTGGTAAAGCGCACACGAAGCTCATCCCAGAGTGCTTTTGCATCATCGATATCAGCTATACTCTGTGCGATTTGGGGAACTAGGGTTCGGTGAATCCAAGAGATTACGGTACTGTTGCAGGGATCCCAGGCCTCATACACAGGAACATTTTCGTGCGGAACTGAAATGCTTCCATTGATGAACTTCAATTTGTTCTTTGACACGAGCGCTCGTCGCATTGCTTTGCTCCAGGAATAGTAATTCGCACCATTGAGTGGAGGAGAAATGAGGACCATACCTGGATTTTCTCCAGGATGAAGATAATAAGGAAAAGAAGAGGATTGCCCACTACTTATAAGCCCTAATTAGATACTATCTCTAGTCAATTTGGGACTTGGGTTTTTCCCAATACACTCCCTCACGCCCAGCACTATTGGGCTTGGTGCATGGATAACATGATGGGTGACCCAACAATGGATCTAGGATAGCTCTGATACCATATTAGAGAGCAATGAATGATTTTCTTATTGATCAACTTGTGTATTACAGTGTTTATATACATGAGGAGAATAGCTAACAAACTGACTTGCTTGATACCTAATTCCTAACTAACTTTACAACTGTATTTTTGATCAAATCAACTAACTAGTCCTAACAAAGCAACTCCGGATGGTGCATTTTCTGTCAGATCTGCCTATAATTTGGTTCCTAGAGAGGAGATTGGTAGAAGAGGTGCTCAAATTTGGCACTTAATATGGAAGTGACCTGGGAGTCAGCGTGCTAGGTGCTTACTTTGGAAAATTGCTCAATGTGGGATGATTACTAATAGCTTTAGGAGAGCTCATGGCATGGATGTTTCTGGTTTGTGCCCGTAATGTGGGAGCCAGGAGGAAACGATTGGCCATGTGTTACGTGACTGTCATGTCATGCAAAATGTATGGAGATCATTACGGGTGTTCGCGGATTGGATTGGATCAGTTTTGAGTTAAAAAGTTATCCGATCCAATGATGAATTTATCGTGCGGTTTGGATTGGATCGGTTTACTTCCTTAAAAAAATCCGATCCGATCCAATCCAATCAAATGCGGTTTGGATTGGATTGGATTGGATAATTCGGTTTTTGTCATACTTTATTTTTTTTTCTAATGTCAAGTGCCCTTTCTACTTATTTAATAGTGGTAAAAGATAATTTTTGTTTTAATTTGGGAGTTTGGGAAGAAAAAAATTATTTATATTTTTTAACACGTTCTTTTATATTAATTCTCTATATCTACTCTCACTTATTATATTTTTCCCTTGAATCGACTACAAATAAATTGTAGTCAATTATTTTTCAAATTTACTTAATTGTTTTCCTATTTTTCTTGATTACTCAATCAAATATATATATGTTATGCATCAAAACTTTTAGTAAAGTGTAATTTCAAGACATTAATATTTATTCTAAATAGTCTTATATATGTCATTCCAACAAAAATATTAAAGAAAATGAGGGATATAAAAGTATGAAGAATAATGTTTAAGTATGAGTAATACTATAATTTTAAAAAGAATGGTATATGTATATAATAGATCGGTTTGGATTGGATTTCACTATAGGATCCAAAATCCGATCCAATCCAATAAAAAATTGCGGTTTTTCGATTTTCGGTTTTCTCGGTTTTCGATTTGTTCGGTTTTCGATTTTTCGGTTCTGTTTTTATGGTTTGAATTGGTTTTGATCGGTTGATGAACACCCCTAAAGATCATGTCTCGATGGGCGAACTATGCAGGGATTCTTTAATAGTAATGTGTTGGATTGGCTTGTGCGTAATCTTATTAATTTGTCCCTGGAAGTTCGTGGTATGAAGTGGCACATGTTTTTTGGCAATTCAATTTGGCAAATCTGGCATGCACGCAACAAGCATCTGTTTGAGAATTGCCATTTTGAGCCTCGAGCGGTCCTGAACGCAGCCATGTACCAGGTCCGGTTGTAACACCCCATTGACGCTACATGTTGAAATTAAAAGATTGGAAATAATTACATTGATTGCTTTTGGAAAAATATAATTTTCTCTATTTCTTAACTTCCTTGAAAATTAGTGATAAATTTTTCTTTTTCTTTTTCTCAAACGATACAACCCAAACCGTTATAATTAACAAACAACTGAATACATATATATACATCAATAAGGTTTTACATATGGTCATTTACATTACAATCATTTATTTAAGCCATAGCATAAGGAAAACACACATAAACTAAACCTATATAGTAGCGGTATTGCTTTCCAAAAGTAAACCCAAATCAGAATCCTACAACTGGTCACACTTAAGAATACCCATTGAAAAATCCTCCCGAGAACTCCCCGCCTACAGAAGTATCTAGGTTAGTCCTCCACATGCTTCCGTCATCGGCCTCGTCAAAGTGCAGGGAACGTATTCCCGTGTACGATATCATACTCATTTGGCTCATCTGTACTCGAATATATATATATATATAGTAGCATAGTAGAAACCCAACATGAAAATAAATAAAGCAAGGATGAGATACCATCATCGAGTTTCATCATGATAACTACATGCACGACACTCAAACAAACATCATGTATACATATTATAAATATTTCCTACCAATGGGATTCATACCCGATCATCCAATCGTAATTTTTCAAAAATGCATGACACTTCAATATCCATTCCTATGAGTCTTGACCTTTATTCTCCGGAGATTCCTAACTCCCCTTCTTCGAGCAATGATTAGGCTGCGATACCCTTAACACAATTGTCTCATGAGATCGGCCTCTAAATTTAGGTCCGGCTCCAATTGTTCAGGGAATATCATGATGGAGCACCTAAAATAATATTGGAATAGTTCCCTATTGAGTACATTCGTGTGAGATAACCGAATTCCATGACCCGAGGTTGCAAGGCCCCAAGTATTCGCTGGATTTTCGAAGCCCGAATGTCCCTAAGACCCAAAGACCCTAGAATTTATCTTTGGTCCGTAACTAACCAATTTACTCAATTCACCCTTTGTGAAATTGTAGCTCGATACCCAAGGCATGTCTGCCCAAATATGGCATGTTTGCTAGACTATGCATGTAAAATCCTTTGTTATCGTAATTGTTCTTTGTCGTTTGTTTTTCCTCTATCGAGGCTTAAAGCTCCTGACTACTTTTCCTTAGGTATTCCAATTCCTTTCCCTTCCAAGTGCAATTTCCTTTTAGGAACACTAGCCCGATATCTCGGTAATCTAGGTCCTTATCATTTCCTTGATTTTTCCCCAAAAAATTTTCGTTCAGTGAAACACAAATACCAAAAACAAAAACACTCGAGAACTTATCCAAGTTTGTCGGAAATTTTCGCTGTTCTTAAATTCTTTTCCATCAAAATCCTTTTCTGATTAAATTCGTTTTAAAACGTAACAAAAATGATTTTCCCCTTAAATCCTTTATTTTTCACTACAAAAAAAAGGTTGTTTAGCGACCGAAAATAGTGACCGATTTTTTTGGTTGCTATTGGCGACCGAAATGACGATCGATTATAGGATCTACATGAAAACCTGATTAGAGATAATCTCACGACCAAAAATAGAGCGTAGCAGGGTTATCGGTCGCTATTTCAGTCGCTAAATAAAGGAACTTAAAAGCCAGAAATTTTATGCCTTTTAGCGACCAAAATGGCGACCGAATTAAATGCAGCGGTTAAATTTTATTTACATTTGCGACCGATATTAATTCGGTCGCTAAACGGCGCGTTAAAAAAATTAAAAGAGCGCGTCTTAGCGACCGATTCAATAATCCGTCGCTAAATTCATGGATTTAAATTTTGAAATGGCACCCTTGCGACCGAATTAGCGACCGAAATATTCGGTCGCTAAAAATTAAAATCCCTAAAAAAACAGAAACCCCTTTCTTCTTCCATTTCGCGATTTCTCTCTTCTTCTCTCTCACCCGATCTCTCTTTCCCTCCTCCGGCCACCACGGTTCGCGACTGCCGCCCCTCCTCCGACCATCACCATCACGGTAAGCTCTCCTCTCTCTCTCTCTCTCCATCTCTCTCTCTCTCTGTTTCTAACTTTTTCTCTCTCAGTTCCCTCCTTCTCCACACGGCTGCCACCGTTGCCGGCACCACCAGAGCAGCGCCGCCGTCCTCCTCCTTCTCTGGTATGTTTTCGTCTCTCCTTCACGTTTTTGGTCTCATTCTGCTACATTTAGTGGTTCTGTTCTTCAGCCAAATTATAATGGTGGTTAAATCCTGACCACAAGTTCTATGTTGTCTATTGTTTGTTCTTTGTTCTAAAATTATATTTGATGTTAAGTTATTTGTGTGAATTAAGTTGATTATGAAAAATGCATGTGAGTTGTTTGAGAATTTTCTCTGTGGGTAATGCCAAGTTTTTCTCTGGGGAATAGTTAGATAACTGAACTTTTCTTCCTAAGTGGATTAATAAGCCTTTCAGGCTTTCACACTACATTTCTTAATTTTTATTTTTTATTTTTTTATAGGACATTTCTTAAGTTTTATCTCATTCATATAGTTTATCTTGATGTGATTTTTATATTCATAAACTATTTTCAGAGTTTAAATTGAGACCTGTTATTGGATTGCTAATATATGCATTTTTTTTTGGGGGTTAATGTTAATATATGCATTTGACCCTTGCTTTTCTGCCTATATTTTCAGTTTACTAATATCAGTTTTTACTTTAATTTTTGTTTGAATTTAAGAAAGTGATTGCTATTATATTAGTCATATTACCCAAATGCATAAAAGAAAAATGGCGAGTATGTGAGTTCAAACAAAGGGTCAAGTAAAGTAATTCTTCTCTGTCCTTATTGTTTTTCATTTATGCTAAAGTTTAATTGTAAGATATCATGATATGCTGTTGATATTTTCTTTCCATTACGCAGAATGAGTCATAGCCTCTTAGATATCCAAGTTGTGTCTTTGGTCTTTCCATCTTTTCTTATTATCACTACTATATATCTTGTTGTTTGTTAGTGAAGAGCTGAGCTCAATAGGAAGGTATCCTGCCTGAAAGGCAAGATGCTGATTGTGTGCTGATAATTTAATATTTATGCATGCATTTGCAATTATGTGTTGTTTGTTAGTGGAGAGCAGAGCTCAATAGGATGTGATCCTGTAAAAAAGGCGGGATGCTTGTTGTGTGTTGCTAATTTAGAAGTTATGCATGTGTTTGACAATTATGTGTTGTCTTGTTAGTGGAGAGCGGATCTCAATAGGATGTTTGCTACTATATTTTATTTAAGTTTGTATTGAAATATGCTTCAATATATATTTGTTGAAGTATGCTGCAATCCAAGCTTAGGAGTTGTTGATACATGCTCTAATTAGTTGATTTTCTATTTGCATGTGTATTGTAATTTGGTTTTGATTTTGTGATGGTGTCGATATGCCAATATGTGAGAATAGATATGTTAAAGGATCTTGCTTAACAGGTGTTTGTTATATTGCTTACAAGGAGATGTTATAGTTGCTGTCCTGAATACCAATATGGACATAGGTTCGGTGTTTTCCTTATAACTGTTTCTGTAGAACTATTTTGTTTATGATTCTTATTTTGTTAGAAACTAGACTCGATTTGCTACAATTTAGGCACTGAATTTGATGTTTTTAACTGAGTATGGATGAAGAAAATTCTGTTAAAAGTTAGAGGACAATTGCTGTCATGTTTTTTGAATGCGGTAGCTTGTTGGTTAAAACTGTACTTTTTGGAATGCTTTTTCCAAACTAAATTTAAATTTATAAACTAGACTTGTTTAGCTTTCCATAGAGGCGTCGTTTGTCTAAATCCTACTTCATTTGGTATTTTAATAAAATCATCTAAGTTGACTAAAAATCGTACGAATTCTGCATATGTTGCTAATGAATGTTGATTGTTGGGTTTTGGGACCTTAGGGTGTAACTTAATTACATGTTGTTTGTAATACTGTGATTTCAATTGGGAATTACTTGTTAATAGTAGTACTGTATTCTAATTGAGAGATTATAGAATGTTCATGTGAATGGTTTATGTGTTTTGTTTTATGTCATTAGTTGTTAAGCGATAGATTGATTTATGAGTTAAGTTATTCAATCTTATGATGAAATGATAGTGAAACACCATTTGGCATCCAAAGGTAGTAACCATGCTAATCCTCTCTATGACCATCCTTCAAAACAACGTAAAAGCATCTGGTTTCCTGAAAACTACTATGTTTGCTAATCTGTAAAGTTGCATGTGAAGTTGCATTTCTTTGTTCTATTTTAACATGCTAGTATGCTACATGGATCTTTCCATCTTTTCTAACTATCACTTGATGAAGTTTAGACATATGACTTGTTTTCCTTATTGTTTTATCAGAAAATGGATCCGACTAAATGTTTTGAGACAACCATCCATATAGACCAGGTACAGTATCTCATCAACTTAAGAATAACGATCGGATTCATGTAATGATAGTTAAGGCATAAACTAATCATTACTAAATTGTTCTTGTGTATTGGTAGGATTTGATTTCAATCCCGCGATCATTCTACCGTCGTTGGGGACAAGAAATACCGCGTGTTGTGACTATTGAAGACAAAAGCGGAAATTTGTTCAATGGGAATATAGTAATCCATGAGGATCGCCCATATTTTGCAACAGATACAAATGGTATCAGGGAGTTGTATTTGTTGTCCACTGGTGCATTGGCAAAGTTTAAGTACCTTGGGGGTTCTCGCTTCTACATGTTCATCCCTTTGGAAGATTGATGAGTTTTTATTTTGATTAGTACTTATTGATTGTGGTGTGTTTTTTTATAAACTATTATTAAACTTGCGTTAATTGATGTATATGTTTTCTTGATCATATTGACTGTGGTGTTATGGATCGTTAGTACATCATATTTACGTTTTCTATTTATTCAAAAAAAATATTGGTGTATTTTGTTTATATCAGAAATTAAAAATCAATGGGGTAATAGTTGAAAAACAATATTTGGTGTACAGGATTAAGTTATATGAAAATTTAAAAAAAATCAAAATTTGCGACCGAAATAGCGACCGAATATCGATCCCCAAATGAGGTGAGCTGAGCATGCGACCAACTATACGGCGACCGAAATATATAATTTTGCGACCGAAATATCGGTCGCAAAGTTGCGATCAAATACGTTCGGTCGCTAAACATTTAGCCACCAGGGTTTCTGCTACCCCCTTAATTCGATCGCTAATTCGGTCGTCAATCTATATAGCAACCGAATTATCATGTTTAGCGACCGAAATCTTCGGTCGCTAAAGAGGTTTTTTTTGTAGTGTTTATTTCTGAAAATCTGTTAATTCTTTTTAAAATCATTTCTAACCCATATATTTATTTTTCTTATGTAAAAAGATCGTTTTTCCTCATACTGCCGTTAGGTAAGCAAAAACCCTTATTGTTTGAAAAATTATTTATTATCAATCTTAAAACACTTTTAAAATACATTTTTTAACATTAAGATTTTATTTTCATTTTTCCCAACGTTTTCGAAACAAGTGCGAAAGTGAAATTTTTTCATGGTTACGTACGCGCGGTTGCTCATTAACTTATGCTTTTATTAAAACTCATTAAAATATTATTATTTTTAACTTTAAAATTAAATCCACTAATTTTCAAAAACATAATATTTCCCTTAAATTTTCTTAACGTTTTATCCTTAATTTTCAATAAGCACTGACCGGTGTCAGGCTTCCAGCCAATCATAAAAATCAACAGAAAATTTCATACAACACAATTTATCACATGCTTTCACAACCAACAATAAATTCATACAGCGCAATTTATAGCATGCTTTCACAGATAAATCATGCATCACAGAATATTACGAAATAATTTTAAAACAAACACCACAAACTACAACCATTGATTACAGACACACTAAACAATTTATACACATAGTTATCGAAGCTCCTCAGGCAAACTCCCCTTTGTAACGCCCTTCGTTACATTAGTAACCCAAATTAATTTTCTAGTAAAAACTTTAAAAATATTTAAATTAAATAATCTATTCATAAAATTTTTCACAAAAATCACTTATGAAAGTATCTCGTATATTCAAAATAAATGAATAATATATTAGTGCTAAATAAAACATTATATCCAAATAAAATAAAGCCTCGTAAAAAAATAATTAATAAAATCCACATGATTCTTTTACAATTGTTTTTGTCTCAAAACACGGACGTCTAATAAACCTAAAAGAGCAAATAAATAAACTATAACTAATATCTTCAAGACTCTCTCAAAACACTGTATCATCCATCTCATCACCTGCAAACTCTGAAAGACAACACCACTAATGAGATTTTTAATCCCAGTAAGTAAACACAGTTCTAAAAGGTTTTTGAAAAGATGTTTCTTTCAGCCGGCACGGTAACCGGAAAAATAACCATGGTAATCCGCTATTTTTCCAAAATAATGTTCATTATAAAAATACATTTAATTACAACAATCATATAGCGACAACATAATCAAATATCATATATTAATTAAACAAAGTAATCACACATCACACAATAACACAATCCTCAAGTAGCTCAGAAACCCCACTCTGTGTTGGTTTGTTGCCCAATTTGGTGACTCGAGAACCTCATTAAATTGGTTCCTTGCCCCTTGTCTACGGTGACTCGGGAACCTCGTTCTAGAATTGATTCTTTGCCACCCTCTTTATGGTGACCCGAGAACCTCGTTCTAGAATTGATTCCTTGCCCCCATGGTGACTCGGGAATCCCATTTTAGAATTGACTCCTTGCCCCTATGGTGACCCGAGAACCTCGTATTTAAATTGGTTCCTTGCCTCCCATTAACGGTGACCCGAGAGCCTCGTTCATAAAATGGATTCCTTGCCCCATATCTTATTTTTCGACATCCCATTAAATGGTGATGTTACAAGCCAATGCCCCATTCTTAGGCGGCATATCAACAAATTCCACATATCATGCATATACTCATTCATCCATATCCCGAAGCATAAAACCATCAACAATTAAAAGAAAGGAATTTACAGGTACACAACACGACAACTTGTGCAAAACTATTTTTTGTTATACAATTAAAGGAAAACATATTTATTATGTCAATTCATATAAAATATTTTAAGAACCTTAAATCAAGAATCAAGAACCCTAAAATTAATTGTACCATGGAAGGGTGAATAAAGGTGTTTTTACTTACCTCTTGAAGACCACCAAAACGTTATGTGTGCTCTTACGATGAATCTTAACGCCTTAGGAACGATCTCTTCCCCAATCTCTTCTTAGACCCATCTTCCCATCAAAGATATTCTCTCAAGGTATAGAACCTCCCTCAACAGCCCCTATAGTGTTTTAGAGTTTTTAGGTTTTTCTCAAGTGTTAATTTGATGTAATTCTCTAATTAGAAGTCCTGAAATTTGAATTTAAAGACCCAATATATTATTTCCTTTTTATTTATCTATTATTAGATAAGACTAACACCATCAAATAAAATTGGAAAAGATAATCTAACTATATAATATCCAAAATGTTATTATCAAACTATTTCGGAAAGTATATCAATTTGTTTAGAAAAATATCATGTTGCTATAAATATATTAAAAAACTATAAATCCAAACTATAAATATATTATATAATAAATATTTTATCTAAAATATACATATTATACTATATTATATATATATATATAACTTAATCTAACGATAACATACATAATTATAATAAATAAAGGATATTAATGATAAAGGATATTAACGATAACAAAAGATAATTCCTTTTTATTTAACCATATCTACATAAATTAATTACTGATTTGTAATCATATAACTATTTTTTTGACAAAGTAATCATATAATAAGAAACTATAAAAATAATAATTTTAATAGCCAAAAACTTTATTTTTCGTGGATTCATCTAGAGCAATTTGAGTGCCTATGCCATTTGCTATTTCAAAAAGAATTTTCGGCCTCCAATACTCCATGGGCAGATCATATATACGAACCCAAGATTGAACCCAAATGGTATCAGGGTGGGAAGGGATGCGCATGCATTTTATGTTTCATTTGACTATGAAAAGCTCCCCGCCTTTTGTTCATGTTGTCTTTCGATAGGACATTCAGCTGGTGAATGCAAGAAAAACAATAACAGTATTGACCCTAGAAAGGAGCAGCCCTTATATAAGACAACAAGAACTGCATTCATTCCCAAACAGCCTATTGTCAAGAAATCAGTTGTTGCAGATATGATTATTGCTGAGCATGCGATTGGTGGCAAAGAAGATGCTGGTCATGATCCAGTTAATGGTGGAAAACATGTTCAAAATCAAATTACGGCTGTGACTACTGGATGTAATCCTGAAAAGGATAATGTAGTAGTGCAACAGATTGCTAATGATGCAGTGAGACCTCAGGGAATTCAGGAGGATGGTGAAAATTCTTCTGAATATGATGAATCAATACACCCGGATTCTCCCCAGGCAGCTAGAGTTATAACTGATCCTGGATTCTTGACTCCAATTGCTGGTGCATAAAACATTGGGATTGGAGTGCAATCCATTAGTCATGTCTCTGAATCTGTGGGAGGTAATGGGAACAATTTGCAGGTCAACTCAATCCCTCAGAGAGTTAATGCAATTATCCCTTCTCAGGTGGAGATCCTTCCTCATCAAGCTCAAAAGGGGGGATGTCGAGTTGTGTCTAAATTCTGGAGTAATGGTATTGAGGAGGAAGACACTGATGTGGAGGAGGAAT
The DNA here is from genome assembly GCA_030762895.1 of Sophora flavescens. Classification (NCBI taxonomy): domain Eukaryota; kingdom Viridiplantae; phylum Streptophyta; class Magnoliopsida; order Fabales; family Fabaceae; genus Sophora; species Sophora flavescens. The sequence goes on along the minus strand of CM061064.1, from coordinate 27,534,384 downwards.
GCCTTGATGCTAATGTAGTTCAGCCAGAGCAAGGTAACTTTGAAGTGTTCCTTTCGAAATCTCAAAAGAAAAAACTGAGGAAAAAACAGACAGCCCTAGCAAAAGCTGGTAAAACAAAAGCCCGAAATAGGGCTGGTGCTAGTAATTTTGCATGATGAAGTTTCTATTCTGGAATGTTAGAGGAATTGGCAACCTAGATACTAGGTTAGTTTTGAATAAATTTCTGGTTTCAAATAAGCCTGAGCTAATCTTCATTGTTGAGCCTTGGATCAGCATTGCTCAATTCCCTGACAGGTTTTGGACAAAACTCAATCTTAAAGTTTTTGCAGTTAATGATAGGAATTCTCTCTTGCCTAATCTTTGGTGCATCTGTCATGCATCCTTGCAACCTTCTGTTATTGCTTGCTCTAACCAGCAGGTCTTTTTCTCATTAAAGATGGAATCTCAGGAAGTTTTCATTTCTGCTATATATGCTAGCACAAATTATCACAAAAGAATAGAGTTGTGGTTTGAACTGTTGGCTCTACAGCAAGACAATGATGGCCCATGGTGCTTCATTGGTGATTACAATGTGGTCCTTGGTGCTCATGAGCAAAGGGGTGGTCGCTTGCCTTTGAGGATTGCTTCGGAGGAGTTTAAGTTATGGTCAGACAGCTGCCATCTATCTCATATTATGACTCGTGGTGCTCAATTCACTTGGTCTAATGGCAGAAGAGGTAATGCTTTAACAGAGAAAAGGCTTGATAGAGTGGTTTGCAATGACAAATGGCTGAGCTTCTGGTCTAGTGTTGCTTGCTGCACACTCCCTAGAAGCAAATCGGATCATTATCCCTTGCTTTTGTCTCTGTAGAAAGAGGATAATAACTTTAGTTATTCTTTTAAATTCATGAAAATGTGGGCTTCAAGCACTGACTGCACTAGGATAATTGAAGAGGTTTGGAATTCGGAGGTAATAGGATGTCCTATGTTCATATTGTCTCAGAAATTAAAACTGTTGAAAGGGAGACTAAAAAGCTGGAACAAAGATTCTTTTGGAAATGTGAACATCAAAGTCGATTCTGCTATGGCTAAGGTTGACAGCATCCAGCAAACAATCAGTTCTTCAGGAATGACTAATATGCTATTTGAGCAGGAAAAGCAGCCCAAATCGATCTGCAAAATGCTTTGCATTACCAAGAAGAATTCGGAAGGAAAAATCCAGATTGGATTGGCATATTCAAGGTGATAGGAACACTGAATTCTTCCATAGGATCACCAAGATAAGGAATGTCTCAAAGCAAATCTCCATGCTCGAAAAAGATGATCAAGTTTTACTTCTTTGAAAAGGATATAGAGGATCATGTATTGAATTATTACACTTGAAATTGTTCAATACTGAAAATCGGTCTGCGGGGACAATGGCTTAGTTGATGGAATTGTAACTCGATGGTATCTAGAGAGGACAATCTAATGCTAACAAATCTTCCCTCCCTTGAAGAGGTGAAAAATGCTGTATTTTCACTAAATGACAGTGGTGCTCCAGGGCCGGATGGATTTGGGGGCTTCTTCTTTCAAAATTATTGGGAAATTGTTCAACATGATGTTTGCAAAGCAGTCATTCAGTTTTTTGAGCAAGGTTGGTTCTTTGCCAAACCTTAACTCAAATCTGTTGGTCCTAATCCCTAAAACTCAAGGTGCTGATAGAGTGGAGGAATTTAGGCCTATTGCCTTGGCTAACTTCCAGTTCAAAATCATCACTAAAGTCATAGCATACAGGCTGGCTAAGGTAGCTCCAAAGATTGTCTCTGATAATCAAAAAGGTTTTATACAAGGTAAGTATATTACTGATTGTCTTTGCACTGCATCAGAGTGTGTAAATATGCTGGACAAAAGGGCTTTTGGTGGCAATTTAGCCTTGAAGATTGATGTCAAGAAGGCTTTCGACACCATGGATTGGTCTTTCCTTTTGAAGGTCCTACATTCTTTTGGTTTTGATGTCAAGTTCTGCCAGTGGATAGAGACCATTCTGAAATCAGCTAAACTCTCTATTGGTGTCAATGGCAAGTCAGTTGGTTTTTTCTCTTGTAAGAGGGGAGTTAGGCAGGGTGATCCCTTGTCCCCTCTTCTATTCTGTATTGCAGAAGATGTATTGAGCAGGGCTATTTGCAAGTTAGTTCAAGAGGGTAAGCTCAAAACAATGGCTGGCCCTAGAGGCTTTAGTCCTCCTAGTCATATCTTATATGCTGATGACATTCTCATCTTCTGTAGAGCTTCCACTCAGAATTTTTCCAAGTTAATGTCTCTTTTTAAGGAGTATGAGGAGGCTTCTGGTCAAATGGTTAACACTCAAAAATCCAAATTTTATGCAGGTAACATTTCTGCCAACAGAATGTCTTCCATAGCTAATGCCTTAGGATTCAATGCTGGTAGGTTTCCTTTCACATATCTTGGGTTGCCTATGTTCAAAGGTAAGCCAAGGAAATCTTACTTGCAGTCCATTGCAGATAAGATCAGGTCCAAACTAGCCACATGGAAAGGTAGTATGTTGTCAATCATGGGCAGAGTTCAACTTGTCAAATCTGTGGTTACTGGTATGATGTTGTATAGCTTCCAGGTTTACTCATGGCCTTTAAGCTTGTTGAAATCCATTGATTGCTGGCTGAGAAACTTTATCTGGTCTGGCAATACAGATATCAAGAAAACTGTGACAGTTGCTTGGCACAAAATGTGCAAACCTGAGGCTGAGGGAGGTCTTGGACTTAGATCTTTAAGATCTATTAACAATGCTTCTATGTTCAAGTTGTGCTGGGAAATCACCTCTTCCTCTGAGCAGTGGGCCTGTCTTCTACGAGCAAGAGTTTTGAGGAAAAACTCAGTGGTTCAATACTCTATCTGGATAGGAATCAAGCCTTATCTGAACTCAGTTCTGGAAAACTCTTCCTGGATGCTTGGTGATGGATCTGATATCAACTTTTGGAATGATGTATGGTTGTCTAAACCCTTGAACTCCTTGTTAGCTTTACCAGCTCATTTACACTCTTCCTTAAATGCAAAGGTTAAGGACTTCCTGCACAATAACTCCTGGTACATACCAAGCATTATACTACAACATTGCCCAGCTATTGCTGAAGAACTCATGCACGTAAGTATCCCTTCTTTTCCTAGTAAGGACACCCGTGTGTGGTGTAGAAGTGAATCGGGCTCTCTAACTCTGAAGGATGCTTTTCAGTTCCTCCACAACAATGGACAAGCTGTTTCTTGGGCCAAATCCCTTTGGAGTAACTGTGTTCCTCCTTCCATTTCCTTCTTGGTTTGGAGAATCCTTCATAACCGTATGCCTACTGATGATAATCTATGGGCCAATGGCTGCATGGTTGTCTCTAGATGCAATTTATGTGGTTGTAGTTATGAAACAACTGCTCACCTTTTCTTTCAATGTGCCTTTGCTAAGAATTTATGGTCCTGGCTGAGCAACACAATTATCTTGACTATTGATACTACCTCAATGCTTGCTGTTTCATCAATCTGTGAGCATCAATGGAGCTCCCAAGTAAAGGACCTGCTGACTGCTGCAATATCCAGCATCATCTGGGCAATTTGGCACTGCAGAAATAAATCAAGGTTTGAAGACAGACTCATCCCCTTGCAGGTTGCCAAAAACCTTATCCTTGCTAAGGTTAGCCTTGCGGGTAACTTGAGCAATGGCACAACTTCTGCTTCCTCATAGGAGCTTAGGATACTAAATGAGTTTAGAGTCAGCTGCCATCATAACCGAGCTCCCCAAATCACAGAAGTTATATGGCATCCTCCTCCCTGTTACTGGGTCAAGTGCAACACGGATGGGGCAGCTAGAGGTACCCCGGGTCCTTCTGCTTGCGGTGGCATTTTTCGTGATCATAGTGCTGTAACTCTTGGTTGCTTTGCAGCCAATCTTGGTGTCAATACTGCTTTTTATGCGGAGCTAATGGGTGCAATCTTGGCAATTAAAATTGCCCATAAGAAAGGGTGGTCGTTATGGCTGGAACGTGACTCTCAACTGGTCATAGCTGCAATCTCCTCTCCCTCAATGGTTCCTTGGAAACTTAGGAATATATGGAATAATTGCATGTCCATTATAAGGGATATGCGTTTTGGCTCCTCCCATATCTTTCGTGAAGGCAACACTTGTGCATATAAAATTGCCAATCATGGTTTGTTGATTAATGGTTTTTTTTTGGTGGGATTTAATCCCTAGATTCATTAGGGATGATTTTCATAATAATAGGGTAGGTCACCCTAATTTTCGATTTAGGTGACTTCATGGGTTTGGTTTATGCCCCCCATGCTCTTGTATTGTTTGATTTTCTTCTTTTTTTAATAAATTGGGGTGTGCTGCATATGATGGATAGTGGCTAAGGTGCCAACCTAGTTGGGATGTTAGTCTCTATTGTGATGCTTTTGCATGCCTCTTTATTTAAAAAATAATAATTTTAATAAATCAATTCCTATTAAATTATCTAGTAGCCAATTTTTGGGATATTACATTTCTCCCCTCCTTAAGAAATTTCGTCCTCGAAATTCGTTTACACCTAATCTAGATTATAAAAAAAAAAATCAATGTGTGACATACCCGACTGATGACCTATACCCAAACCACACTAGGATCTATCTAGCGCAACCTCTAAGGTAACATGGACTTAAACAAGTATGCACAAGAACAAACACATAAGTAACTAGTCACAAGATTTAACACCAAAAGCTTAGAGGTTAATTGCGAACCTGATGCATCTTTGTTACCCTTAGCTTAATGATGATCCTACCATCATGTTCTCTATTAAAATGTTCTCTTAAGACTCCGCTCCTTAGGGACAACGGTCATATTCTTAACAACACTAGCCTACCAACAAATAATAAGTAATTCCCTTGACCCGAAGATTGCAACTCTTGATCTAAAATTTGCCTCTCTTAAACAGTTTCTAAAATAAATTATCACCAATTTTAACTCGTCTCATTCCAAGTCTAAAGCAACAAGAAACACATTCAGTTCATATTCCTATACTCACCTAATCGTCCCTTAAGTTCACTTAGCTCTAGAGATACTATTATCAAAACACCATTCACCTCTATTTTAACCAACAATAAGAATATGTATCCTTATGCTCCTCAACCAAGTATTTAAAACAAAGTGTAGTAACTACGTTACGACTAAACACAGGAGAATTTATTACGGAATTTTTTTTTCTTCTTTATAAACCAAATGCACAAAATATCTCACATACATATGGAATTACTTATTTACGTAATATAAAATTACAATAGTCCATGATAGATTTACATATACTGTAGAGACATGAATTATGATCATCAAAATAATATTTTCAGCACAACAAACTATCTCAGGTAAGTTCAATCAAAATCAATAATTAATCTAAATCAACAACATAGAACAAGTTTTGTACAACAAAGAACAATTTAAACAGGAAGTGAAGGTAAACAACACACACACACAAAAAAAAAAGGTAATCAAGCACCAATCAACTCCAAAGTTTATCACACAAAAAATTTTAAAAAAAAAAAATTTCTCATTAACAAAACTCATACCCTTGAATGTTAGTCGCCATAAATCTGTACACCACCAATCAAATATTGGGTTGGCCAGGCCCAACATCTAAAAGAATAGCATGCAGTGTTTATAACTCTAACATCAATCCTATGCGCCCATGTTTTAATTTTAGAAAAAGCACCATTACCAAAGTCCGATTTAGAATCGAACTGCTCTGATACCATAAATGTAATGCCCGTCGTTACATTAGTAACCCAAATTAATTTTCTAGTAAAACCTTTAAAAATATTTAAATTAAATAACCTATTCATAAATTTTTTCACAAAAATCACTTATGAAAGTATCTCGTATATTCAAAATAAATGAATAATATATTAGTGCTAAATAAAACATTATATCCAAATAAAATAAAGCCTCATAAAAAAATAATTAATAAAATCCACATGATTCTTTTACAACTGTTTTTGTCTCAAAACACGGACGTCTAATAAACCTAAAAGAACAAATAAATAAACTATAACTAATATCTTCAAGACTCTCTCAAAACACTGTATCATCCATCTCATCACCTGCAAACTCTGAAAGACAACACCACTAATGAGATTTATAATCTCAGTAAGTAAACACAGTTCTAAAAGGTTTTCGAAAAGATGTTTCTTTCAGTAAACAGACGCAGAACCGAAAAACAACCCTGGTAATCCGCTATTTTTCCAAAATAATGTTCATTATAAAAATACATTTAATTACAACAATCATATAGCGACAACATAATCAAATATCATATATTAATTAAACAAAGTAATCACACATCACACAATAACACAATCCTCAAGTAGCTCAGAAACCCCACTGTGTTGGTTTCTTGCCCAATTCGGTGACTCGAGAACCTCATTAAATTGGTTCCTTGCCTCTTGTCTACGGTGACTCGGGAACCTCGTTCTAGAATTGATTTCTTGCCACCCTCTTTATGGTGACCCGAGAATCTCGTTCTAGAATTGATTCCTTGCCCCCACGGTGACTCGGGAATCCCATTTTAGAATTGACTCCTTGCCCCTATGGTGACCCGAGAACCTCGTATTTAAATTGGTTCCTTGCCTCCCATTAACGGTGACCCGAGAGCCTCGTTCATAAAATGGACTCCTTGCCCCATATCTTATTTTTCGACATCCCATTAAATGGTGATGTTACAAGCCAATGCCCCATTCTTAGGCGGCATATCAACAAATTCCACATATCATGCATATACTCATTCATCCATATCCCGAAGCATAAAACCATCAACAATTAAAAGAAAGGAATTTACGGGCACCCAACACGACAACTTCGTACAAAACTATTTTTTGTTATACAATTAAAGGAAAACATATTAATTATGTCAATTCATATAAAATATTTTAAGAACCTTAAATCAAGAATCAAGAACCCTAAAATTAATTGTACCATGGAAGGATGAATAAAGGTGTTTTTACTTACCTCTTGAAGACCACCAAAACGTTATGTGTGCTCTTACGATGAATCTTAACGTCTTAAGAACGATCTCTTCCCCAATCTCTTCTTAGACCCATCTTCCCATCAAAGATATTCTCTCAAGGTATAGAACCTCCCTCAACAGCCCCTATAGTGTTTTAGAGTTTTTAGGGTTTTCTCAAGTGTTAATTTGATGTAATTCTCTAATTAGAAGTCCTGAAATTTGAATTTAAAGACCCAATATATTATTTCCTTTTTATTTATCTATTATTAGATAAGACTAACACCATCAAATAAAATTGGAAAAGATAATCTAACTATATAATATCCAAAATGTTATTATCAAACTATTTCGGAAAGTATATCAATTTGTTTAGAAAAATATCATGTTGCTATAAATATATTAAAAAACTATAAATCCAAACTATAAATATATTATATAATAAATATTTTATCTAAAATATACATATTATACTATATCTTATATATATATATATATATATATATATATATATATATATATATATATATATATATAAAAATTAATCTATCGATAACATACATAATTATAATAAATAAAGGATATTAATGATAAAGGATATTAACGATAACAAAAGATAATTCCTTTTTATTTAACCATATCTACATAAATTAATTACTGATTTGTAATCATATAACTATTTTTTTGACAAAGTAATCATATAATATTTTTTTTAAAGCAAAAAGGAGTGCAGAAGCATCACTGCAGTGGAAATCATCCCAACTAAGTTGGCACCAAAACCACTACCAATCATCTGCAGCACCCCAAAGTATTATTAAAAACAAAAGAAAGAAATACAAGAAAACATGGGGGGACATAGGACCTTACCCATGAGAAGAGGGGGGATTATAAGAATATGTAATTAGGCATACGCCACCTATTACAGAAGAAATCATACCTAATAAAACTGGGAATCAGGCTCCACCAAGTGAAGCATTTAGAACTGACTCCAAAATTGGCTAGCTTATCAGCACAGTGATTAGCTTCTCTAAAAACATGAGAGATCAAGAAAGTTAAGTTTGAGGCCAAAGCAATACAGTTTCTCCATTTAGTTCTAATCTTCCAAGGAGCTATGTCTGGGTTCGAGTAAGCAAGAACCACAAGAGAAGAGTCACATTCCAGCCATAATCTGGACCAGCCCCTCTCCACAGCAATCTGAATTGCTGTCATGGCAGCAAGCAGTTCAGCAGTGAAAGAGTCCTGAGTCCCATAGAATTCAGCAAAACAACCAAGAGTAGCTCCACTACTGTCTCTAAAGATTGCACCACCACCAGCTTGACCCGAAGAGCCTTTAGAGGCCCCATCTGTATTAACTTTAATCCAGCCTAGAAGAGGAGGGGTCCAAACAACATGGAGAATTTTAGGAGAGGCTGTCGGATGGCCTTTGATCCTCAGCAGCTCAAAGATTCTCAATTCCTCAGCAGAAGAGAACATTTTATTTGCAGAAACATTACCATTAAATCAATTCCTATTAAATTATAAATATAATAAGAATCTATAAATATAATAATTTTAATATAATAAGAAACTATAAATATAATAATTTTAATAAATCAATTCCTATTAAATTATCTAGTAGCCAATTTTTGGGATATTACATTTCTCCCCTCCTTAAGAAATTTAATCCTCGAAATTCATTTACACCTAATCTAGATTATAAAAAAAAAATCAATGTGTGACATACCCGACTGATGACCTATACCCAAACCACACTAGGATCTATCTAGCGCAACCTCTAAGGTAACATGGACTTAAACAAAGTATGCACAAGAACAAACACATAAGTAACTAGTCACAGGATTTAACACCAAAAGCTTAGAGGTTAATTGCGAACCTGATGCATCTTTGTTACCCTTAGCTTAATGATGATCCTACCATCTTGTTCTCTATTAAAATGTTCTCTTAAGACTCCCCTCCTTAGGGACAACGATCATATTCTTAACAACACTAGCCTACCACCAAATAATAAGTAATTCCCTTGACCCGAAGATTGCAACTCTTGATCTAAAATTTGCCTCTCTTAAACAGTTTCTAAAATAAATTATCACCAATTTTAACTCGTCTCATTCCAAGTCTAAAGCAACAAGAAACACATTCGGTTCATATTCCTATACTCACCTAATTGTCCCTCAAGTTCACTTAGCTCTAGAGATACTATTGTCAAAACACCATTCACCTCTATTTTAACCAACAATAAGAATATGTATCCTTATGCTCCTCAACCAAGTATTTAAGACAAAGTGAAGTAACTACGTTACGAACAAACACAGGAGAATTTACTACGGATTTTTTTTTACTTCTTCTTTATAAACCAAATGCACAAAATATCTCACATACATATGGAATTACTTATTTACTTAATAGAAAATTACAATAGTCCATGATAGATTTACATATACTGTAGAGACATGAATTATGATCATCAGAATAATATTTTCAGCACAACAAACTATCTCAGGTAAGTTCAATCAAAATCAATAATTAATCTAAATCAACAACATAGAACAAGTTTTGTACAACAAAGAACAATTTAAACAGGAAGTGAAGGTAAACAACACACACACAAAAAAAAGGTAATCAAGCACCAATCAACTCCCAAGTTTATCACACAACAAATTTAAAAAAAAACTTTTTCTCATTTACAAAACTCATACCCTTGAATGTTAGTCGCCATAAATCTATACACCACCAATCAAATATTGGGTTGGCCAGGCCCAACATCTAAAAGAATAGCATGCAATTTTTATAACTCTAACATCAATCATATGCGCCCATGTTTTAATTTTATAAAAAGCACCATTACCACAGTCCGATTTAGAATCGAACTGCTCTGATACCATAAATGTAATGCCCGTCGTTACATTAGTAACCCAAATTAATTTTCTAGTAAAACCTTTAAAAATATTTAAATTAAATAATCTATTCATAAATTTTTTCACAAAAATCACTTATGAAAGTATCTCGTATATTCAAAATAAATGAATAATATATTAGTGCTAAATAAAACATTATATCCAAATAAAATAAAGCCTCATAAAAAAAATAATTAATAAAATCCTCATGATTCTTTTACAATTGTTTTTCTCTCAAAACACGGACGTCTAATAAACCTAAAAGAACAAATAAATAAACTATAACTAATATCTTCAATACTCTCTCAAAACACTGTATCATCCATCTCATCACCTGCAAACTCTGGAAGACAACACCACTAATGAGATTTATAATTCCAGTAAGTAAACACAGTTCTAAAAGGTTTTCGAAAAGATGTTTCTTTCAGCCGGCACGGTAACCGGAAAAACAACCATGGTAATCCGCTATTTTTCCAAAATAATGTTCATTATAAAAATACATTTAATTACAACAATCATATAGTGACAACATAATCAAATATCATATATTAATTAAACAAAGTAATCACACATCACACAATAACACAATCCTTAAGTAGCTCAGAAACCCCACTGTGTTGCTTTCTTGCCCAATTCGGTGACTCGAGAACCTCATTAAATTGGTTCCTTGCCTCTTGTCTACGGTGACTCAGGAACCTCGTTCTAGAATTGATTCCTTGCCACCCTCTTTATGGTGACCCGAGAACCTCGTTCTAGAATTGAATCCTTGCCCCCACGGTGACTCGGGAATCCCATTTTAGAATTGACTCCTTGCCCCTATGGTGACCCGAGAACCTCGTATTTAAATTGGTTCCTTGCCTCCCATTAACGGTGACATGAGAGCCTCGTTCATAAAATGGATTCCTTGACCCATTACTTATTTTTCGACATCCCATTAAATGGTGATGTTACAAGCCAATGCCCCATTCTTAGGCGGCATATCAACAAATTCCACATATCATGCATATACTTATTCATCCATATCCCGAAGCATAAAACCATCAACAATTAAAAGAAAGGAATTTAAGGGGCACCCAACACGACAACTTCGTACAAAACTATTTTTTGTTATACAATTAAAGGAAAACATATTTATTATGTCAATTCATATAAAATATTTTAAGAACCTTAAATCAAGAATCAAGAACCCTAAAATTAATTGTACCATGGAAGGATGAATAAAGGTGTTTTTACTTACTTCTTGAAGACCACCAAAACGTTATGTGTGCTCCTACGATGAATCTTAACGTCTTAGGAACGATCTCTTCCCCAATCTCTTCTTAGACCCATCTTCCCATCAAAGATATTCTCTCAAGGTATAGAACCTCCCTCAACAGCCCCTATAGTGTTTTAGAGTTTTTAGGGTTTTCTCAAGTGTTAATTTGATGTAATTCTCTAATTAGAAGTCCTGAAATTTGAATTTAAAGACCCAATATATTATTTCCTTTTTATTTATCTATTATTAGATAAGACTAACACCATCAAATAAAATTGGAAAAGATAATCTAACTATATAATATCCAAAATGTTATTATCAAACTATTTCGGAAAGTATATCAATTTGTTTAGAAAAATATCATGTTGCTATAAATATATTAAAAAACTATAAATCCAAACTATAAATATATTATATAATAAATATTTTATCTAAAATATACATATTATACTATATCTTTTATATATATATAAAACTTAATCAACGATAACATACATAATTATAATAAATAAAGGATATTAATGATAAAGGATATTAACGATAACAAAAGATAATTCCTTTTTATTTAACCATATCTACATAAATTAATTACTGATTTGTAATCATATAACTATTTTTTTGACAAAGTAATCATATAATAAGAAACTATAAATATAATAATTTTAATAAATCAATTCCTATTAAATTATCTAGTAGCCAATTTTTGGGATATTACATTTCTCCCCTCCTTAAGAAATTTAATCCTCGAAATTCATTTACACCTAATCTAGATTATATAAAAAAAAATCAATGTGTGACATACCCGACTGATGACCTATATCCAAACCACACTATGATCTATCTAGCGCAACCTCTAAGGTAACATGGACTTAAACAAGTATGCACAAGAACAAACACATAAGTAACTAGTCACAAGATTTAACACCAAAAGCTTAGAGGTTAATTGCGAACCTGATGCATCTTTGTTACCCTTAGCTTAATGATGATCCTACCATCATGTTCTCTATTAAAATGTTCTCTTAAGACTCCCCTCCTTAGGGACAACGATCATATTCTTAACAACACTAGCCTACCAACAAATAATAAGTAATTCCCTTGACCCGAAGATTGCAACTCTTAATCTAAAATTTGCCTCTCTTAAACAGTTTCTAAAATAAATTATTGCCAATTTTAACTCATCTCATTCCAAGTCTAAAGCAACAAGAAACACATTCGGTTCATATTCCTATACTCACCTAATTGTCCCTTAAGTTCACTTAGCTCTAGAGATACTATTGTCAAAACATCATTCACCTCTATTTTAACCAACAATAAGAATATGTATCCTTATGCTCCTCAACCAAGTATTTAAGACAAAGTGTAGTAACTACGTTACGAACAAACACAGGAGAATTTACTACGGATTTTTTTTTTTTCTTCTTTATAAACCAAATGCACAAAATATCTCACATACATATGGAATTACTTATTTACTTAATAGAAAATTACAATAGTCCATGATAGATTTACATATACTGTAGAGACATGAATTATGATCATCAGAATAATATTTTCAGCACAACAAACTATCTCAGGTAAGTTCAATCAAAATCAATAATTAATCTAAATCAGCAACATAGAACAAGTTTTGTACAACAAAGAACAATTTAAACAGGAAGTGAAGGTAAACAACACATACACAAAAAAAAAGGTAATCAAGCACCAATCAACTCCAAAGTTTATCACACAACAAATTTAAAAAAAAAAAAATTTCTCATTAACAAAACTCATACCCTTGAATGTTAGTCGCCATAAATCTGTACACCACCAATCAAATATTGGGTTGGCCAGGCCCAACATCTAAAAGAATAGTATGCAATTTTTATAACTCTAACATCAATCATATGCGCCCATGTTTTAATTTTAGAAAAATCACCATTACCACAGTCCGATTTAGAATCGAACTGCTCTGATACCATAAATGTAATGTCCGTCGTTACATTAGTAACCCAAATTAATTTTCTAGTAAAACCTTTAAAAATATTTAAATTAAATAATCTATTCATAAAATTTTTCACAAAAATCACTTATGAAAGTATCTCGTATATTCAAAATAAATGAATAATATATTAGTGCTAAATAAAACATTATATCCAAATAAAATAAAGCCTCATAAAAAAATAATTAATAAAATCCACATGATTCTTTTACAATTGTTTTTGTCTCAAAACACGGACGTCTAATAAACCTAAAAGAACAAATAAATAAACTATAACTAATATCTTCAAGACTCTCTCAAAACACTGTATCATCCATCTCATCACCTGCAAACTCTGGAAGACAACACCACTAATGAGATTTATAATTCCAGTAAGTAAACACAGTTCTAAAAGGTTTTCGAAAAGATGTTTCTTTCAGCCGGCACGGTAACCGGAAAAACAACCATGGTAATCCGCTATTTTTCCAAAATAATGTTCATTATAAAAATACATTTAATTACAACAATCATATAGCGACAACATAATCAAATATCATATATTAATTAAACAAAGTAATCACACATCACACAATAACACAATCCTCAAGTAGCTCAGAAACCCCACTTTGTGTTGGTTTCTTGCCCAATTCGGTGACTCGAGAACCTCATTAAATTGGTTCCTTGCCCCTTGTCTACGGTGACTCGGGAACCTCGTTCTAGAATTGATTCCTTGCCACCCTCTTTATGGTGACCCGAGAACCTCGTTCTAGAATTGATTCCTTGCCCCCATGGTGACTCGGGAATCCCATTTTAGAATTGACTCCTTGCCCCTATGGTGACCCGAGAACCTCGTATTTAAATTGGTTCCTTGCCTCCCATTAACGGTGACCCGAGAGCCTCGTTCATAAAATGGATTCCTTGACCCATATCTTATTTTTCGACATCCCATTAAATGGTGATGTTACAAGCCAATGCCCCATTCTTAGGCGGCATATCAACAAATTCCACATATCATGCATATATTCATTCATCCATATCCCGAAGCATAAAACCATCAACAATTAAAAGAAAGGAATTTACAGGCACACAACACGACAACTTCGTACAAAACTATTTTTTGTTATACAATTAAAGGAAAACATATTTATTATGTCAATTCATATAAAATATTTTAAGAACCTTAAATCAAGAATCAAGAACCCTAAAATTAATTGTACCATGGAAGGGTGAATAAAGGTGTTTTTACTTACCTCTTGAAGACCACCAAAACGTTATGTGTGCTCCTACGATGAATCTTAACGTCTTAGGAACGATCTCTTCCCCAATCTCTTCTTAGACCCATCTTCCCATCAAAGATATTCTCTTAAGGTATAGAACCTCCCTCAACAGCCCCTATAGTGTTTTAGAGTTTTTAGGGTTTTCTCAAGTGTTAATTTGATGTAATTCTCTAATTAGAAGTCCTGAAATTTGAATTTAAAGACCCAATATATTATTTCCTTTTTATTTATCTATTATTAGATAAGACTAACACCATCAAATAAAATTGGAAAAGATAATCTAACTATATAATATCCAAAATGTTATTATCAAACTATTTCGGAAAGTATATCAATTTGTTTAGAAAAATATCATGTTGCTATAAATATATTAAAAAACTATAAATCCAAACTATAAATATATTATATAATAAATATTTTATCTAAAATATACATATTATACTATATCTTTTATATATATATATATATATATATATATAACTTAATCTAACGATAACATACATAATTATAATAAATAAAGGATATTAATGATAAAGGATATTAACGATAACAAAAGATAATTCCTTTTTATTTAACCATATCTACATAAATTAATTACTGATTTGTAATCATATAACTATTTTTTGACAAAGTAATCATATAATAAGAAACTATAAATATAATAATTTTAATAAATCAATTCCTATTAAATTATCTAGTAGCCAATTTTTGGGATATTACACCCTTACCTTTGAAGATTCAAGTTCTGATTCAACGAAGTCTCGGTTCTCAAATCCGGTTTCCTCCACGAACTCCGAACAACAATTACTAATACAATCCCTCACAAAACAACACATAACTAATTAAAGTTTGAAAAAATCTATTATTTCCTAAGGGTATGGTTTCGGCCCAAGCTAAGAAAATAGGTTCGAGGTTTCAAAATTCCACATACTCTTAGATCTATAACCTTAGAGTAGTGTAGAGTTAGAGAAAATTGCCATAACTTGAAAATGAAGAAAATCATCTAACCCATTTCATGGTTAGGATTCGGCCATGACTACTAAAAATGGCTAGAAAATTCTAAAATTCACATGCACTTAGATTAGTGATCCTGAAGCATTAGAGATGACAAAACTAATGATCATGGCTTGAAATTGAAACAAAACCTCCTCCATCCTCACAAGTGAGGTTTCGGCCACTGAGAGAAAAATGGGAAGGGAATTTTATTTTTATAGATGCTCATGAATGAAGATGCTAGGGATCATAACTAGTTCATAGCAATTGGAATCATATGAAAATGATTTTTCTATGATTTTCTAGGAATTTCCAAAGTTCTAGATCTAAGAACTTAAACTTGATGATCATGGAAAAATAAATGGATCTAAGACAAGAATGATCATGAAAGAAGAATGGTTACCTCTTGAAGATTGAGAAAAGATGAAGAAATTGATCCAAACTTGCAAAGAATCACTTAAGAACCTATGTTTTTCTTTGTTGTTCTTGGTTGAAGTTGAAGAAAATGAGGGGCTTCCGTGAGTAGAAGAGAGTGAGGGGGCAAGTATTAGTGAGTCATAAGGGTAGTTTAGGGTTTCTAAATACACTTACGGGCATTTTAGTCTTTTTACGTAACAAATATCTAAGATATTTTGCAAATTGATCATAACAAAGGTGAGTCATAAGTGGTGACTCACCCTACTCACCACAACCATGTGACATGTGTCCCTCGGTGGCCCGGTGTTCGGTTCAGTCTCCATAGTTACGTTTCTGACTCCGTTATTCTCCCGATTTAGGTTTTACGCCCGAATCGAGTATAATAACATATTTATTTTAAAAATTTAAAAAATAACCTATATCGTTGGAAATGATATATAAACACTATCCATTTTGTTCCTGGGTCAAAATTAGGTTTTCTGATCAATAAAATCTTACTGTCAGTGAAAACGCAGTCCGGGTTCCGTCTGAATTTTCAACAAAAAATTTCACCGTATACTTATAAAAATAAGTATGATATGAATATGACTTTGGTTTTCCCAAAATCATTTTCTAAGTTTTTGATAAAATAAAAAAATATAAACAGATGTTTGTTTATAGATACAGAAAACAACAGAAACAGCAAAAATCGTGGTGTTACACCGGTCTTGGGAGCAAAGTCACCATCCAGCAGTTAGTGGGGTGGACTCTTCCTCCAAAATTTTGGGTAAAGGTAAATGTTGATGGGTCTGTCAGAGCAAACACTACTATAGCAACATGTGGAGGGGTTTTCAGAAATGCTAGTGGGCAGTGGATGAATGGTTTTACCAGAAAGTTGGGATCATCCAATGCTTTGATGGCAGAGTTGTGGAGTATCTTCATGGCTCTTTCCATGGCTTGGGAGACCCGGCTATCAAAAGTTTGGGTGGAAAGTGATTCAGCTGTGGCAGTGGGTTTCCTCACAAAAGGTCGTCCTAGCTCACACCCGTATGCTCCGATGGTGAGAAGGGTTAATGAATTATGTGCACGATCTTGGGAAGTGCGTATATCTCATGTTTGGCGGGAGGGGAACCACGTGGCTGATTTTCTTGCTAATTTGGCCCATAATATGGGTTTCGGTCTACATGTCTTGAGTAACCCTCCAGAAGGGTGTATGAACCTCCTTCTTCAGGATGTTATAGGGGTGTCTTTACCCCGGATAGTTGTTGCTTAGTCCTCTTTGGGGTGTACCCCTCCTTCATACTGTCGTGACCGTCCCGTCCGAGAGCCGCGAAAAGAGGTAAAAACAGAGGAGTCACCACCAAAATTTTTATTGTGGTAAAACCTTGGAAAACCCATTTATTTAAGGTAAACTGGTCTTTAAAAAAAGAGAGATTTGAGTTCGGGAGTTGGTTACGAGTAGGGAAGGTGTTAGCACCCTACATCGTCCGGTTAAAAATGGTACCTCAAGTTAATTTTGCAAAAGAATTTTAATAACCTTTGAAAATATTTATTTTTACCCCATTTTGAAATTAAAAAAGAAAGTGAACACAATAAAAGGGAAAATGAAATTTTGGCTTGACATAATGATTGATTCTTCTCCTACGTATTCCCGAGTGCGATGGGAAACTAAAAGCCACGTAGTACTTATAGAAAACGTTTGTTTGGTTGGTTGATTTTAATTTTTGATAAAGATTTGATTTTTTTAATAATCTTGATAAAAAGGATTTCATTTTAAAATTAATCCACTTATGCACAGGGTTCAAGATAGTGACGCTATATGATAAACCCTTACAATGCATACGACACTTGAGGATGGATATTCATACATCAACGTCGTAGATTGTTGCGTGAATTCAAATAATATTTTTATAAAATTAAATTGGATAAAATTGGTTAAAGGTGTAAATTGAAAACATTTTATTATTTTGAAAAAAGATAATTCACTCTCGCACAGGGTTAAAGATAGTCAAGCTATACAATGAATCCTTACAATTCATATTGTAACAGCCTGATTTTAATTATGTTGTTCAACGAGTTAAAATATAATTAATTATATTTTAGTTTGAGAGTTACAAAGTGTTTTTGATTAAAATAAAATCATATTCATAGTCTACTTTATGGTAGAGGGTTACGGTAAAATTTTCGGTTGAAAATTCAGACGAAAGCCGGTCTGCGTTTTCGCTACCGGTACAAGTTTACTGAGCATAAAACCTAATTTTGAATCATGAACGAAATGGTTAGTGTTTTTGTGATGTTTTGTATGATATTGGAAATTTTCGAAAATTCGAGTTCAGAAATAAAACATAATATTTATTCGGGTGAAAACGTCGGAAGAATTACGATCGGAAAAAAAAATCGGGTACGAAGTGGAGCAGATTAGGGAGCAAAAAAGAAGTGAAGTGACTTGATGGGACTTGATGGAAATGGGTTATGACACACTCCAAAAGTGTAATCATCACACTTTTCAAATTATATCATATTATATTCTAAAAACCTATTTTTCTCTCTCTTCTCAAACCAAACAAGGCACAAGGTCAAAACTTTCTCTCCAAGCTCATTCCTCTCTCCTCAATTTCGTGCCACTCTCTCCATTCTCTATATATACACCTCTCATTTTCACTTCATCACTTTACTTCTCCAAAACTCCATTAAAACTTCATCTATTTCCTTTTCTTTTAAAAGTTCAAGCTCTTAAAGCTTTAGTTTTTATTCATCTTTTCTACTTGAGTTCTTCATTAAAGTTCTTCCTTATACTAAGGGTAATGCTCTCATATGAAACTTTTTGCAAGTTTCATCTTTTATTTCTTGGTTTGCTTTATGTGTTCTTTATATACTTTAAACTTCTAAAATATCTCTAAAATGGTAGAAAACTCCTTTTGAGACGAAACCACTTTCTATAGTCTTGTATTAACTTATATTTTCACATACTAAGAGGTTTTGTAAAACAAAAATCTCTACCTATCTCTTCCTATGAAGGCCGAAGCTATGCATATGTGGCCTATGAGGTTTTTGCTTCAACTTTTGGAATATGATAATGTGTTTGAGTTTCTAAGTATTCCTTGATCTTAAATCTATAAATCTTGGAAGGTTTGATAGCTTGTTTTCCTATGATGGTTGAAAATATGTATAAGTAAGCCTAGGATACTATGTTTAAACTTTCCAAGTATGATCATGGATTTAAAACTTTTAATACCTTGTGATTCTAAACCTAAGAGTTGTTATCAAACAAAGAATATTTTTCCTCATTATCCTATGTAGGCCGAAACTTAAATGTTTTAGAGCAAGAATGTTTGAGTTTCCTTTTCCAAAATGATCATGGACTAAGGCTCCTTAATATAGAAGGATGCTAAGTCTAAGGGATTGGAAAGTTTAAGGATTTCTAACTTGTTTATTCCATGTTATTGAACCTAGGATGTGTTATTTCTTATTTTCCAAAATGATCATGGACTTGAGCTCCATAAGATATTTGGATGCTAAGTCTAAGAGATTGGAATGTTTAAGTTTCCATTGTTTTCCAAAATGATCATGGACTTGAGCTCCATAAGATATTTGGATGCTAAGTCTAAGAGATTGGAGAGTTTAGAGATTTCTAGCCTATAAATCCTATGAAGGCCGAACCTAGAAGGTTATGGACCTAGGATACTTTGTTTTTCATTTTCCAAAATGATCATGGACTTGAGCTCCTTAATACATTTGGATGTTAAGTCTAAGAGATTGGAAAGTTTAAAGATTTCTAGCCTATTTATCCTATGATGGCCGAACCTATGATGGTTGTGGACCTAGGATGTTTTGTTTTCATTTTCCAATATGATCATGGACTTAAGCTCCTTGATACATTTGGATGCTAAGTCTAAGAGATTGGAAAGTTTAAAGATTTCTAGCCTATGTTGTAATACAAGGCCGAAACCTACCCTAAGTGGTTGGATGATTTTTATTTCATATCTTCAAGTTATAGCAATTTAGCTAAGTTACCTAGAACCTAAGTGATAAGTATCCAAAGGCTTATGTTGACAAAATAATCCTGACTCTAATTTGAATTAAATGGCCAAACCTAGCCTAAAGAGAACATAGATGAGTTTGTTTGATTTATTGGTTATTATGTTGATTGGTTGAAGGTGGAGTTAGTACTTTGTGGTGTGACAACGAGGAGCTTCGAGTTCGGGAGTTCGATGATAACCCAGGTGGGTGAAAGAACCAACCTATCGTCGGAACGGATAAGTAGTAGATTATATAATAATTGTGTAGGGCGACCTAAACCCTACTAGTAGTCGAGTAATCGACAAGACCAAAATCATATGGGAAACCTTTTCTGAAAAACCACTAGCGATTTGGGGGTTGTAGGTTTATCGATATTATGTTGATTTTATATTGTTGATTGTTGATTTGATTTTATTACCTTTATTGAATTGATTTTGTGCTATGATTGGTGTTATGGGAATATTTTGATTGATATTGTGTTATGCATGATCTGCCTGGTTTGTATTATTATGCTTAGTGGTTTTTAAGCAAAGATATATTTGTTGTCTAAGATATGATGGTTTTGGGTGTGAGGATAATGATGATTTAGAAGTGCCTAACCTAGCTGATGTTTGTTAAAGAGGTGTTATGGCATAGAATATGTGTCAAGTTCTAATGGAAGGTTAAGGCACTAGGATGTTGTTAAAACAGGTTGGTGAGATTCAAGTATAGGTGTTGTTGTCCACAACAGTGTATTGGTAATATAATACACAAGGACAAAAGTGTATTGGTAATATAATACACAAGGACATCTGTGTATTGATAATCTAATACACCGTGTATTGGTAATATAATACACGTAAAACACTTCTGTGTATAGGTAATATAATATAAGTAAAATCAAGAGTTCTCGCGAGACCACTTCCACCTTAGGGAATGGGGGTGGAACACCTTAACGGGACTAAAGGTGTGCACTAGGTGGAACACCCTAACGGGAATGAGGGTGTGCCTCGATGCAAATGAGGTATGGTGACAAGAGTAGTAGTGGCCACGATAATGTAAAGACGTGGTGACATGATTTGAGAGGTTACGTTAAAATAAAGTGTCAGATTTCCTGAGAGTAAGGGTAGAGGATGATATATAGTAACTTGAGGATGATTCGTTAGTTATGTGTGCTGATTGTCCGTGACAATTACTGTATAATGTACTATGACTCTTTTCCGTTTTTTGATGATAGAACTGCTTCTTATCCCCTATGTTTCTATATTTTTGTGGGTTACTTTGGTTTACGTTAGAAGACTCGATGGAGGGTTATGTTGTTGAGGAGCTGGACGGAACTCTGTATGAAACGGAGATTGCGGAGGAGTTGGATGGAACTCCTTACGAACCAGACACTGGGGGTCGAGCTGTGATCCACGGCGATTAGAGTATAGACATTAGGGCCAGTGTGTCTAAGGAGCATTTTTATATTTCCGCTAAGTTTGTCTGTTATTAAGTTTATGCCCGTGAGGGATCCTACTGAGAGGATACCCACAACAGTATTTTGGTATTGTAATGAACAATTAGGTGTGTATTTACATATGTTAAAGTTGTTGTGTTTAAATTTGCAGAAGTTATATGATAATTAAATAAGTTTTAATTTTTACGTATTTTCACGATAAGTGTGCGATTAAGAGTTGATTTAAGAAGGTAATTAATCTAATAAAACACCGGGGCACAACGGGGTGTCTCACATATGACACTTGAGGATGAAAATTCATACATCAACGTCATAGATTGTTGCGTGAATTCAAAAGGATTTTATTTCAAAAGATCTTTGATAGAACTTTTATTCCAAATAAGGGTTGAAAATATATTTATTTTAAAAAAAAGGATTTATTTTTGTATTTCTTTTTATTATTTATTTTTTTTAAAGATGGATTTTTCTATTTAAACGAAAGATCAAAATATTATAAAAAAAGGATCCAAATATGAAAAGGGCTTAAAAGAATAAAACAAATGTTCAGTAAATAACTTCAGTTGAGCCCGGTAGTGACTATGAGCTCAACCAAGACCAAACCAAACACTCTATCAACTATCTTAATATTCTGAGCATACAAAAGGGTTAAAGAATAAAATCATAAAAGTCAAAGAAAAGAGAAAACCAATTGAAAGTAGAAAAAACCAGCCCATGGGGTACCGTACGTAGAAGAAGAAGGAAGATGATGATGCTCCGGTGAGTTCGTCGAGTTCCGGTGACGAAGCTGCGACGAGCTCGTGCGGAGGGGCGGCTTGTGGAAATGGAGTGGGTGGCGGCTTGCACGGAGCAGATCGAACAGCGAAGCGGCAAGCGGCGTTCGTGGCGGCGATGATGGACCTTGGACGGTGACTCCGCGATGGGTCTCGCACGGTGGATGGAAGGCGGCGGTCTGTACGAAGCAGTGAGCGGCTGAGCACGGCGAAGAGGAGGAGAACACCGATTCTGGTGGAGGTTGACGGTGGAACGTGATGGGTTTTGGACAGTGGTGGCGGAGGGCCCGAACGGCGGGTCCGGAACGGAGCTGCGACGGCACACAGCGGCAAAAGAGGTGTTGGTTCAGATCTGTCTGGGTATGTTTGTCTTTTGGTTTATTTTGGTTTTGCCTTTTTATGGTGTTTAGATTGATGAAGAAGGTTGTTGTTGATGGAAATGGGTTTTGTTACTCTTTTTATTTTCTGATGGTTGAAGGGGATGAAGTGAATGATAGGGATGATATGAATAGAGGATGGTGAAGATAGGGTGTTTTTGGAGGTGAAAAATGGAACCGGAGAAAAAAGGTCCTCCCCAATCGTCCCCTCCTCTTCATTTTAAATCCCTTGCTTGCAAGAGTACAAAAACAGAACCTAGGATTATTTATTGAAGTGTCATTTTCAGACTTCCATTCTCGTTGATTTTATATTTGTTGAGTTTTTCTTGGTGCTTCAAATTTCCTTCCCTTTGTCAAGTCTCTTTTTGGCTCACTTTACATGCTCCAACTTTTGAATATGTGATCACGGGGGAAGCAGGAAGCAGCTGCACCATTTCTCTTTTCATGCTATATTTCCAAATTCAAAAATTCAACCAAAGTTGACTTGCCCGTCTTATCAACATGCATTAATTTAGTTTGTCTTTTGCTTTTGATCATATATGCACGTGGTTATCATAACCTGTACTTCCTCTTTCCATTTTGCTTATTATTATTATTTTATTTTTTGTGTTTTCTTTATATTTTTTTTTAATTTTGAGTTTGGGTCATGGGCTTGCAATAAAAAGGACCACATCTAAATTTATAATGGGCCAAGAACAAATCATTCCACATTTTGTTGCAAAAATTATTTTTTTATTTTCATTTTTTTTCAAAACATTAAAAAAATGGGACAAAATTAGGTGTTCACACATACCAAAAAAAATAAAAGTTAAAAAGTACTATTATGAAGTGGTGAACCAACAATTTTATAAGTATATTCTTCCTTTTAAGAGTATGTTTAATTAAATCGTAAGCCGTATACAGTGCATGCTTCAACTTGCAATTTTTATAAGTTGAAGACAAGTGTTTGTCCCCGTGGAGAATTGAACGAAGATCTATTATTCCATTTTGATGTAATATATTCCTACAAATAATATGTTGACACATAAGTTAAAATTTTTAGATAACGTTAAAAGATGAAATATGAAATAAGATATTATTAGTAGGAATAGGATAAGAAACATCAAAATGAGATAGCAAATCCTCGGCTGACAATCAACCAAAAAATAGAGAAGGGTCTGTTTTAACTTTTAATTTGAAACCTTCAACTAGCCTAGCACTTTGGACAGATTCCTTTCAATTTGAGTTATTGAATGTAAAATTATTCGTCCTTAAAATGGTGGGATGCTTGTGGGGTCGGATTCTACGTACATGTGTTTGGCTTCATCTTAAACTAACATAACTGCCACATACAAGGTGAGGATTATGATACACCACCTACCACAATAATATAATGGTACACCATTCAAATGGTCAATTCTAGATCATCCAAATTTTCATTTGGACTAATAACTTTTCAATCTAATTTTGAAAAATTAAATAATCAATAACATGTGTCAAATTTAAAAGTGATAATTGATCTATATGGATGGTACACCACCGAACCGCTTTGGTGGGTGATACACCCTAACCTTCACCCATATTATATAAACATATTTTGTGCACAGGAGAAAAGGTATACTACATTGTGGCCTCTCATGTGCGAGCGAACCTAGCCATCTCACGCATTGAGTGGATGTTATCCATTATACTGATGGAATTACGGCGCCGATTTATACCAAAATCGAAAGACTGATGGATAGACTCATTGGTTTTGATAGTTTATGGTCTTCTCCAGCGGAAAATATCTAATCAATAAATGAAATGGGACTCCACAGAAACTCTGCACAGAAATTTCACAAGAGATATAGACCTTCGAATGTGAGGAAAAAGTACAAAAGAGAAAAAGATGATATGTTTAAGTAGGTTGTTGTGAAATGATTTGGGTAAAATTTTGAGGTATTTCACTATTTTGTAGGAATTTGTAATTGTAATGTTACGAAATTGAAACAACCATCAACATAGTGTGGTACAGTTGATAGATAACTGAGTCCCTTAAGCATGTGGTCAGAGGTTCGATTCCTGACTCATACGTATGAAAGAATATCTGTTGGGAGAGGTCAACCCCTTAAATGGATCTCAGTACCTCGAGAGATTAGTCTTCGACTCCCGACCAGAGGATACCCAGATTCACCCAAAATTGAAACAACCAATCATATGATATGAAGGAGAAAATAACTGCTAGATCGAAACACACAATACAATTCATGATTGAGCGAGTATGTATTTGTTTTACGAAAAAAGAATTTCATATTTTTAAGGCTTAATTATAGTTTCGGTCCTCCTACTGTTGGTCATATGCGATTGTGGTCTCTAAAGTTTTTTTCGTGCATATTTGGCCCCTCTGTTTTTTCAATGTTGCAAATTTGGTCTTTATGTCCAATGTCTGTCAATTTTATCAGTGATCAACATAGATGAATCACTCTTCTAAGCACACACAACCTCTGGTTGAAGTTCTCAATCCTTTGCGTTGCCTATTCAACATGATTCAGTGGTTCCTCTTTACTAGTTACCGGCTTTTTTCCTCCTTTCTGAGACTTTATTTTGTTCCACCACATGTTCTTTTTATTGGAACCAAAGTGGTTTTGGAATAATCTCTAAGTTTTGATGCTAACAAAAAGATTAAATTTGCTTGGCAAAGTGTTAGTTGAGATCTAACATGTGCTTTTATTTGTGCAGGAATACTTTAATATAAGGAAACCTAGGATAAGCTTTCATTGAAAAATACGCGTCCACCCTTGTAGACGGGCTGCTTACCTTGGTAAAGTTACTGGTTTATTTAATTAAGTAGACTGATTTTCTTAAGTAGACAAGGCTCTAAATAGTTGCTAGATGAATACCTAAATAACTTGTTAGATACAGCAAGTTCAAAGAGTTGATAAATAAGCACGTCCGTCTTGCCATGTAAGCAGACAGAAGTAATTAGTACAAGTAAATGAACTAAAACATAAGATAATCTAGTAGACGAGCTCTAACCACCACGTCACCAGACGAAGATCTTTATAACTCATTAAGGAATAGCAAGTCCGAAGACTTGATAGATAAAAGGATATGCCACGTCATCAGACGAGCAAAATAAAATTCTGAACAGACTTAGTTTCTCATATAACTAAGTAGACGGAGTTTTTCTTAGACAAGCTCTATCTTTGAAATGAATTAAATGCAATCCGAATCTCTTGAATTTATTTCAAAGGATTAATATTTATTTCAAAAGAATATTTGTTCTTCACATTTGTTTTATCTGCTTTAATGTTTCGCCTTGTTGTAAAAGAAACATAGTACAATCAAGAAATGCAAAAAGCAGAATCGTACAAAAAGGATATTGCAAAACGATCTGTACGATGACAACTTTATGACTGAAAAAGCTGGATTATACACAAAGGAGGAACAAGAAGTGCTCAAGCTGCAATACTCAGAGGACTAAGCCTCCTATTTCATGCTACCTCGATAACCAAGAGTACTCTTCAGCGTTGCCACAATCAAGCTCTCAGTCACAACGGATATCATGCATTAAATACTATCTCTAAACGGGATTATTCAAAATAATCGTTGAAGAAATACAAGTGAAGAAGAAGGTCACTATAAATAGAAGACCTCAAGTTCTGAAAAACAACTTTTGCCAATTGATAATCACTCATTCTAATATTCTTTCAAGAGCAAGAGTCTGTATTCTTTAGTTTGAATATTATTGTAATATTCAACTGATCTTAAACTATCATATTCTCACACATAGTAAGTTAAGAAGATCAAACATTATATCTCTTTGTTAGAGTTAGAGCCTGAAGAGGCTTGGTAAGAAAGTAATACTTGTAGCCTGGAGAGGTGTTGAATACTTGGTTGTAATCTATTTGGAGAAATAATGGATAAATCATTCAAGTCGAAGGGACTGGACGAAGCTCTTGGTTGGAAGAGAGTGAACCAGGATAAAATCTCTTGCTTGAATCTTCTATCCCTAAACTCTTCAGTTTTATTTGATTATACTAACTGTGGGGTTTTGATATTGCTTTTGTTAAGCTGTTAAAAGATCTATTTGTGTGTGCTTATTTCTGTGTTAATCTTCGTGTGTAAGAAATTTGTTTTGGAAAAAGGTTGTTTTCGAAAATTATTAACAAACACAATGCAACCCCTCTTCTTGTGTTTGCCTGTGTCAACTTCACTTTTACCACAAAAGCTCAAAAATAGGTTCTATGCGCTTAGAGCAGCCGTTTTGTGTGCTTAGAGGAGTGATTACTCTATATTGATCATTGAAAAATTGGCAGACATTGACAGAAGGACCAAATTTGAAACATTGAAAAAACAGGGGACTAAATGTGCACGAAAAAACTTTAGGGACCAAAATCGCACATGACCAATAATAGGGGGGCCAAAACTGTAATTAAGCTTACTTTTAATCTTTTTCCTTATACTTGTATAAATCATTAAACTAATATATATTGTTAGTATAGTTAAATTTCTTCATTCTAACATCCACTGATATATTGATATTTGTGCTTTTGTTTTATCAAAAAGAGAAAAATAACAATAAATATTAATTTGGGATGCATGAAGAAAATGGCTAATTATAAACATTGAAATTAGATCAAGCGCGAGATATTTTGAGTAGCAACAACTGATTTAAGAGAGAAATTAGATTTTCTGAAGCTAATCTAACTGTTTTTTCTCTGGAACAAAGCTGGTAGGTAAGTCCATCAACTATCAAGTATCAACCAGGTAGCTAATGGTAGTGCACTTGATACACTTCAGGTTGAACGTGTATCTGTGTATGTTAATGTGTTTAAGAATAATTATTGATAGAGTGTCCAACACCTGCACTATGACCTGGAGAAGTAGGCCTAAAAGCATCCACTTCATATGCTTTTCTTCTTCTACTTTCTTGCTGCATATCATGATCATATGTACTTGCACTGCTTCCATGATCGCCACCACCATAAGCTTCTAAATTCCTCATGTTTTCGCGAGTTTTCGAGCACTCTCTGCACAACCGAGACCTCAAATGCCTCCTTTGGACATAGAGATCTTGCTGGTGTAAAATCAAAATCAGGATGAGAACACATGCAAATTGGAGGTTAGTGTTTGCCATGAGCAAATTATATAATGTGACTGTAAATGAAGATGATATATCTATGGTGTTGGATGAATGTGCACCACTCATATTTTGTACCATCCGCTACACCACTTGTATGTAGTAAATTTTGGATCAATCAAATTGTCACATGGGTTTAGTCAAAATTTCAAACTTTCTAGTTGTATTTCTACTGTAGTCAAATATATAAATATAATATATTGTAGTATAATATATATACTCTTTATATTCGTAAATTTAACCCATATTAAAATAATGTTTTTGATTAAAAAAACTGATTATATTACAAAATAATATTTTAATATGAATTAAAATAATGTTTGTTGTCACTGATATTTTACAATATAATCAGTTTTTTTAATAAAAAATATTATTTTAATATGAGTTAAATTTACAAATAAAAAAAACACATATATTATACTACAATATACTGTATTCGTATAGTTTGACTATAGTGTAATACAACTAGAAAGTTTGAAATTTTGACTAACCTGTGTGACAATTTGATTGACCCAAAATTTACCACATGAATGATGTAGTGGGTGGTGTAAAATATAGGTGGTACACCATAACCTAAGACTATATATATATATATATATATATATATATATATATATATATATATATATATATATATATTGGGGATAGCCGATTGGGCTAATTCCCGATTAGGTCTTTGAGTAGGGGTGGAGAACCCGATTCGTTTTCCACTCTATCTCCCCATGTTCCCTTAGGGAGTTTTGTAAGGCCTTGATCTTGAAAGGCTTGAAGAGTTTGGATTGGGATGCCATAGTCTTCTTTGGACTGTTTTTGGCTTCTTTGGGTTGAAGACCCAGATTGGATTTGGGTTGAAGACCCAAGCTTGATTGCGGGTTGTTGGGTCGATGACCCTGATTGCTTTTGGGCTGAAGGCCCGGATTTGGACGCACCTTGGCGTTTGGGTCCTTTATTAAGGACAATACCTTTACCCTTCCCCTTTGAAGAGGAAGTTTCTGTCTTTGGCATTGCTGCCAATCTCTCTCTCTTACCTACCCTGTAAATATTCACGAGTAAGAAAGTCAGGTAGAGAATTTGAAGAGTCTTTGATAAATTCAATTTGAAAATCAAATGCACTTAAAATTGCTTGCCATCTAGCAAAAATTTGTTTTGATGCTAAATTCTTAACATCTTTTTGTAAAATATCTTTAGCAGATTTACAATCTACTCTAACCAAAAATTTTTGATTAAGTAAATCAGATTGAAATTTTGAAATACATAAAACTATTGCCAAAATCTCTTTTTTGACAGTAGAATAATTTTGTTGAGCAGAATTCCAATGCTTAGAATATATATATATGGGAGAAATGGAGAAGCGTGTGCTAATCAAATTCCAAGAGGGTGAAAGAGGGAAAATAGGTAGCTGATACTGAAAGCTGGTACATCTAGGTTGATATTTATACAAGTTATAAACTAGAGCACTGCTAAACACACACAAAAATTGGATATAAATACGACACCTGTTACAGTAGTGTTATTGTAGCGCTATTGTAGCACCTTTTTTTTTTATTATTTTGACTTTTTTAAAATAATAAAAATTTTATTTCTAAAAAAACACATTCACTAGATAATGAACTGAATTCACCAGATATTTGTACATGATTCACCAGATATTTACACATACTTAACCAAAAAATTTATTTATCAAAAAAACTCATTCACCAGATATTTACACATACTTAACCAAAAAATTTATTTATAAAAAAAACACATTCACCAAATAATGAACTGAATTCACCATATATTTATACCTGATTCACCATATATTTGCACATACTTAACCAAAATTTATTTCTCAAAAAAACCCATTCACGAGATAATGAACTGAATTCACCAGATATTTATACCTGATTCACCAGATATTTGCACATATTTAACCAAAAAAATTATTTCTCAAAAAAACTCATTCACCAGATAATGAATTGAACTCACCAGATATTTGTACCCGATTCACCAGATATTTACACATACTTAACCAACAAAATTTATTTATAAAAAAAACACATTCACCAGATAATGAACTGAATTCGCCAGATATTTATACCTGATTCACCATATATTTACACATACTTAACCACAATTTATTTCTCAAAAAAACATATTCACCAGATAATGAACTGAATTCATCAGATATTTATATCGGATTCACCATATATTTGCACATACTTAATCAAAAAAATTATTTCTCAAAAAAACCCATTCACCAGATAATGAACTGAATTCACCAGATATTTGTACCCGATTCACCAGATATTGACACATACTTAATCAAAAAATTAAATTTTAAAAAAAATTGCTACAGTGCAACTATAGTACTGTACTGTGCGGTACTGTTCATACGGTGTAACCGTATGATGTCCCAAAATTTATGTCAGTTTAGCATTTTCGTATAAACTATATATACAGTGAATCTATATTTAAATTATTAAGGTTTCGATCGACCGTTGCATGTGATATCTTACACTCCTAATCGCTGGGAAAAGATTCCGTGGAGACATCCTATGAACAATATTGGATGGCGTGTATTAACTGTTTAAGCCCAACCTCTCGAGTAAATTAAAAGCGCTCGTATCTTGTTTCCTTTGTCAAGTTGTATTTGTGCTTCTTATCTCTCTATCGGCTTCAATTATCACACATCAACAATAGGGACAAGATTTTTCAGGGATTTGTTAACAAAACAATATCTAATAATAACTTCTAAATAATGATAATGATTCATCAAAAATAACTAATTAAATACAAAAATATGGTTGGTCTAAGTCATAAGAAACGTGAATACCTTAAACAAGTGGTCAGGGTTTCGAATCATGACTCTTGTGCATGGAAAAAACCTGGTTGGGATGAGAGAACCTACCTTGCGTGCCCAACAGGTGTCCCGACGGATATTAGTCACTGACTCATTGCTAATGATGATACATACTTCGTACCTATAACATGATTATCCAAAAAAAAACATAGCTAATTAAATGTTTCTTTTTTTATAAGTAAACATTTATTATTAAGAGTACTTGGGACACTCTAATCCATTTACAAAGACCAAGAAAAACAGAAAAATCCCCACAAAAGAGAAAAAGAGAACTAATAGGGACCAATGTTAACTTTTAACTAAGAGGAGCTACTTTTTCAACTTGGTTGAGAATCAACTTACATTCCCAATCATTACAAATTAAATTTTCAGCAAGCCCACTAACATTTTCCAGAACCACCAAAAAAAAAAACGTTACCACCTGTATGTAAAAATTAATAGCACTGATATAGGATCCTCCTAACCATCTCCTGGTTTCCAACAGCAGAAAAAAAGTGCCAGCATTCACTCCCACTGACGCATATTTTCCTGTCAAAAAGTCACCACAACATGGCTCTACTAGACTCAACCAATAGAATGTTCCACAGGGCACCTTAAGTTAGAACTATCCAAAAAGATGAATGTTATTTTCACAACAAAAATCAACAACTACATCGTATACTTATAAACTTTATATTTATTTTTATACTTTTTATTAATTTTTGCCACTAAATCCAATAACCAAGCAGGCTTTTTAAGGTGGTTGTCGGATACGTTGTCAAATTAAATAATGTCATTAAATGAGTTATTTGAAAATAAAATTTACTTATATATTGGACCAAAAACCTTGGGACTTTTTTACTTATATATTAGACCGGAGGGAGTATTTGATCTTACTCTGACCTAATCCCTCTGTTTATTATATATATATATATATATATATATATATATATATATATATATATATGTATGTGTGTTAATTAATTAGTACTTTTTTTTCTACATTTATACAACCAAAAATGTTTTAATCTCTCTCTCTACCAATTTCAAAAGCTTTTTTTCCTTATTACTTTGTTTAAACGATTTTTTTTTATAGGCAAATGTTAGTAAGTTCGTTGTTATGTTAGTTTTTTCATCTTTGTCAGGATTTGAACCCTGAACCTTCAACTCCTTCTATTCTTAGCTCAAACTAGTTAAGCTACCTGCTCCTAATTTTTTTAGGCTTAATTGTACTTTTGGTCCCCCTATTATTATCCAAGTGTGATTTTGGTCCCTATAGTTTTTTTTTGAGCACATTTAGTCAAGTACTTTTTCAATGTTACAAATCTAGTCCTTGCATCTAATTTCCGTTAATTTATTAACATAAGTTGCATATGTGGCAACCAGTTGGATTAAAATATATTAAATTTATTAAACAATTAATAAATCTTAATATTATTAAATTAAAAAAAGTTTATTAGTTATTCTGAAGTAATTCAAATAAAAATACTGTAAAGCCCCCCTTCCCTGTCTGCTTTCCCCTTCCTGACCTTAGATCGCGCTCGGCAAGAGGGTTCTCCCCCACTCTTCGGCCAATAAAGATCGACAAGGTCACGGCTGTAATAGGTGGAGTTGGCCGCGTGGAGGGTGGCAGAAAAACTAGGCGTACATGGTGGAGGCGTTGAGCGGTGGCGGTTCTAGTCTGGTGCAGTGGTGCGAGCTGTGCGTACGTGGAGGAGGCTGGGCCTGGTGGTGCACGACGTGAGACACCCCCTTGTGCCATTATTTATTTATTAAAGTTAATCACGTTCTTAACGTTAAACGTAACCCGAAATTACGAAGATATTAAAAACTTATTTATAACACATCCAACTTTGGAAAGTTAACACACTAACCCATAATTATATTACACATACACACATATGTTTGTCCATCATAAACAAAACATTGTTTAGGGTATCCTATCAGTAGGATCCCTTACAAGTACATACTTACACAAACTGTTATAATTATCGAAAAATAAAACGCCTCACATGACACACTGGCCATAATCCCTAAACTCTACCACTCGAATCCACAGCTCGTCCTCCCGCATCCGATTCATACGGAGTTTCATCTAGTTCCTCGGCAACTGGTTCCTCCATCGGGCCTTCTCATGGGATAAGATAAACACACACAAAATACAGAAATTGGGAGATAAGAAACAGTTCTATCATCATAAGAGGAAAAGGAATACATAGCATATAATATAATATCAGTCAAAGACACACATCACACATAACTAACAATCATCCTTAAATTTTGATATCATCCTCTACCCTTAATCTCATGCAACTAAACATTTATGCTGACTTGGCCATCTCTATTCCTATCATGTTAGTCAGTAGTCCAGAACGGTCCGGTGCAAAGAACTCGGTATAATACTCTTCTATCTTTTGATAGAATAGGACTCGGTATAGTGCACTTCTATCTTTTGATAGGATAGAACTCGGTATAGTACACCTCTATCTTTTGATAGGATAGGACTCGGTATAATGCACTTCTATCTTTTGATAGGATAGAACTCGATCTAGTGCACTTCTATCTTTTGATAAGATAGAACTCGATATAGTGCACTTCTATCTTTTGATAGGGTAGATCAGGTCAACGCATCATGGATTAAAAGAGTATATGCATCAATGCCTCTATATGAATCTCACTGCCTCTCATCAATAATAACCTAATGCATCAAGCTCCCATCATAGCCTCAACTCGCATTCTATGTCACATCTTATCCATTAGATAATTTAATTAAGCTAGGCACCTCTAAGTCACATTCATTCTCTCACCCACATTAACATCTCCCGAACAACATATATCTTTACTTAAAAGTCAACTAAGCACATTATCAACCCAGGTAGATCATGCATAACACAACAATCATAAAATATTCAAACAACCAAGTAAACATCACATGCAGTAGAATACCTCAACCAGCGCATCACAAACAATTCAATAATCATAAAGTCAGACATCCTCAAATATTCTAAAATTATCCTAACGGCCCTACAATCCCCAAATCATCATTGTTAGAACCAAAGTGGTTTTGGATTAAAATAATCTCTTAAGTTTTGATGTTAACAAAAAGGTTAAATTTGTATGGCAAAGTATTTGTCAAAGATCTAACTTGTTTGTTATAAGTATGCAGGGATTACTTGATTTTATGCGAGTCAAAGGAACTAAAATTTAAAGTATGGAATCTACAGATTCTAGTTCAAACCTCTAGACCAGTCTACAACTCTTGGTAAAATTCCGAGTCTTTAGCTTTATGGTAGACGAGATCGTTAAAATAAGAATAGATGAGGTCTTATAGTTAACTAAGGAAGAAGCGTTACTAAAACACAAAGCTCCATATGCCACGTCATTGGACGGGGCTTCTCATTAAGGACTTAGCAAGTCCAAAGACTTGTCTAGACGAGCGCCTCTACCATATTAGTAGACGAGAGCTTCTGTCAATTTAGTGGACGAGCGCTTTTGCTACTTTAGTAGACAAGTGCTTCTGCCACATTAGTAGACGAGCGCCTCTGCCACATTAGTAGACGAGCGCTTCTATCACATTAGTAGACAAGCGCTTCAACCACTTTAGTGGACAAGCGCTTCTGCCACAACAGTAGACGAGCAGAATTAAAATCTTGTATAAATGCGTTCATAAAACTAAGTAGACGGCTATATGTTCTATATGTTTGCTACCTTGAATATGATATTTAATGCAATCTGGTCCACAATGAATTTATTTCAAATGATTGCTTATTTAATTCAAAGAATATATGTCTTTTACCTTGATGCTTCTTTTGTATAAAATCTTTATCTCTTGGATAAAAGAACTTCGTACCATCGAAACCATAAACCTTTGTACTCTGTCAAAATACATTGTTGTAAAGATCAAGTCAAGTACAAAGATGGTAAGTCAGTTGCTACCTTTGGTACTATAGAGAAGTGACTGTTCTACTTTGAGCATTCCTCTGTTAAACAAAAGCACTTCTCAGAAGCATATCAAGTTATCAGTCTCAACGGATCCAAGCATTTAATGCTAAGTCTAAATGGATACAATTTGATGACCACTGAAGAAGATCAAGACAGAGAAGCACTTCGGCTATATATATAATTGAAGAACTTCAAGGAGCATATGGACATAGGTTCAATATATAGATATACGCAGTAACACAAGCTCTGATATTATAGTGCAAAAACTCTGTTGAAATTGTAACACAAGTTTACTTGTAAATCTTGTTGATCTTAAGCTTTAAAATCCTCACACACAGTGAGTTCTTAGATCAAAGTTTTAAATCTTTGTTAGAGTTAGAGCCTGAATAGGCTTGGTAGAGAAAGAATACTTGTAGCCTGAAGAGGTGTTGAATACTTGTAAAGCTATTGGATTATAGTGGAGAAAAACCTCCAGGTAGAAGGGACTGGACGTAACTCTTGGTTGGAAGAGAGTGAACCAAGATAAAACACTTGTGTGAATCTTCTAAACCCTTATATTTTACAATTTTTGTTTATACTAACCGTGGGGTTCTGAATCTGAGTTTATTATCTCTTCAAAAGCGTTTTCCTGTTTGTGTGTTGTTCTTATTGTTTTGCTTATAAAAGGTTTGAGAAAAGACTTTTTCGAAAATCTGTTAAGAAACACAATTCAACCCCCTTCTTGTGTTTCCTTGTGTCAACTTTAGTTGGTATCAGAGCTCAGCCTCGAAAGGGTTGAGCATCTAGCAAGTGATGAGGGAGTAAGATCCAACAAGCATGGATACAGAAGGACATGCAATCAACAGACCTCCTCTCTTTGATGGTAGTGATTATGAATACTGGAAAAAGAGAATGATGGCTTTTCTTGATGCACAAAACGTGGACATCTGGAAGCTGATTGAAACTGGCTACACTGGGCCAAGAGGTGATGCTGGAGCTACTATTCCTAGAGTTCAATGGACTCAAGAGCAAAAAAATCAACATCAATTCAATCTGAAAGCTAAGAACTATTTGATGTGTGCCATCACCATATCTGAGCATGATAAAGTCCACAGTTGTAACACTGCTAAGGAAATATGGGATACTCTTGCCCTAGCTCATGAAGGGTCATCCCAAGTTAAGGAGTCAAAAATAAGCATGCTGGTTCATCAGTATGAGTTATTTAAAATGGCTGAGCATGAAACTATAGATCAAATGTTTGGAAGATTCCAAACTATCACCAACAATCTTAGATCTCTTGGAAAAACCTATGAAAATAGAGATCATGTCAGAAAATTTTTGAGGCGCTTATATAAACAGTGGAGACCTAAGGTCACTGCTATTCAGGAAGCAAAGAACCTCAATACTCTCACTTTGGAGGAACTTCATGGATCTTTAAAAGTTCATGAGCTTGAGCTCAATGAAGAAGAAAGTTCTAGAAAAGGAAAATCTATTGCCTTAAAGGCAAGGAAGGTTAGCTCTTCCAAAGATCTTAAAGCTGAGGAATCATCTGATGAAGCAGACCCCTCTGACAGTGATGAAAGATCTGATGAGGATGAACTGTCTTTCATCTCCAGAAAGATTCAACATATGTGGAGAAAGAAATGTGGTTTCAAAAGGAAGAAATTCAACAAAAAGTTCATCAAAGAAAAATCAGACTCTAAGGATCTGGATCTGTCTTCATCTGATGAAGAGAATGAAGCAGAGGAAGAGGCAAATATATGTCTCATGGCTGGTACATCATCAGAAAGTGAATACACTGATGCTGAGGTAATGGATTCTAACCTTTCCATTCATCAAGATGCTTTTGATGAATTATTGCATAATTCATCAATTCTATCTCATGAATATATAAGTCTTAAAAAGAAAATTTCAAAACTATCTAAAGAATTTGATGGGGTTTGCATGGAGAAAATAAGTCTTGTAAATGAAAATAACAAACTGAAATCAGAGAATGTCAGTCTAACTGACAAACTCAAGTGTGAGCCAACTGTCTCCTTCGAAGTTGCAAAACTGAAACAAGATGTAACATATCTGACAGACACTCTGTCTAAATTTGTAGGTGGCTCAGATAAGCTTAGTTTAATTTTAAGTTACTCTAGGTCACCACATGATAAGTCTGGCCTTGGTTATGACAAAGAAAAGCATGAAGCATCTTATAAAAAGTTAAAACCATATGTGCATAATAGAACCTCAAAAGCTCAAACACAACATGTCAAAACTAAACTACGCTCGTCCAACACTTACTGTAAAGTGTGTGGAAAAAGTGGTCACATAACATCTAGATGCATACATTATAAGCATATTAAACATGTTAGTCCAGTGACTACTAACAAGAAAGGACCCAAGTCAATTTAGGTACCTAAAGATAAGATTGTAACTGTTGCAGACTTGCTTAACAACAGGAAAGAAACACACATCCTGGTACTTGGATAGTGGTTGCTCACGTCACATGACGGGAGAAGGGTGTATGTTCCAAGACCTTAAACATAAGGATGGTGACTGGGTTACCTTTGGAGGTAATCAGAAAGGGAAGACCACTGGAGTAGAGCTTGATGAAGCTATTGTAGATTTGAATCTCAAGGACTATGAAATTCAAGCAAAAGTCAAACCTGATGATCAAGTGGACGACCTTCTACAACATGAGTCAGAAACTTCAACCTCTCAACAAGAAATTGTTCAGAGATCTTGGTACTTCAGGAATTATCATCCACAAGATCAAATAATTGGGAATCTTAATGATAAGCTAAGAACCAGATCTACATTCGAAGAACAAGATGATTCTGCCTTAGTCTCTGAGTTAGAACCAAAGACAGTAGATGAGGCTCTATTGGACGAGGGCTAGATTCTTGCAATGCAGGAAGAACTGAACCAATTTGAGAGGAATGAAGTGTGGACTCTTGTGCCTTTACCAAAAGATAAATCAGTTATTGGAACCAAATGAGTGTACAGAAACAAACTTGATTCATGGTAAGGTAGTAAGAAATAAAGCGAGACTTGTAGCACAAGGATATTCTCAAGAAGAAGGTATAGATTATACTGAAACTTTTGCATCAGTTGCTAGATTAGAGATTGTTCGCATCTTATTATCATTTACTTGTACATCATAATATAATGTTATATCAAAAAGATGTAAAAAGTGCCTTTCTAAACAGTGTTATTAGTGAGGAAGTATATGTTATGCAACCTCCGGGTTTTGAAAGTGAAACCCAACCTGAACATGTATATAAGCTAAAGAAAGCTTTATATGGTCTTAAACAAGATCCTAGAGCTTGGTATGAAAGGTTAAGTTCATTCTTAATGGACAATGGATTTAGTAGAGGAAAGGCTGATATATCCTTATTTAGAAAATCCAATAAATCAAGTTTTATTGTTGTTCAAATATATGTTGATGACATAATCTTTGGTGCTACTAATGAATCTCTATGTAAAGAATTCTCTAAGCTTATTCAGAAAGAGTTTGAAATGAGTATGATGGGAGCACTCAAGTTCTTTCTTGGACTTCAAGTGAAGCAAACAGTGGATGAGGTGTACATCCATCAAAGTAAATATACAAAGGAACTTCAAAAGAAGTTTTAGATGGATGATTGCAAATCAATGAATACCCCTATGCATCCGACGTCCATACTGAACAAAGATAAGAAAGTAGACCAAAAGGTATATAGAGGTATGATAGATTCATATTTATTAGAAAACATCTTAATATGATTTGTGTGGATTAACTATGCATCCAATGCATGTTGCATGCACGTCTATTGCATGAGTACGTCCAATACATGTTGCATGCGCGTCCAGTGAGTAATGCATCTATTGATTGTTTGCATGGTTTTATCAGACTCGTCTATGCTATCTATTGTTATATTTGCATTAATTTATGTCCAAGACATATTTAATAATATCCTTATGCTGAGTCAGTTATTTCCAACAATCCCATCAATAGCTTTTTATGGTTGCATAAACCTGCGCCACATCAGTACTCATTATTCCTTTTCTCACACGTTTTAATTTCTTTGGAAAATCTCTTCAAATTCGAAACCTTTTTAAGTAATACTCTTTTCCTCTAAAAAACCTTTCACAATCTTCTCTTTTGAATCCTCGAGTGTACTCTGTTTTCTTGCTTCCAAATCCTAGCTCTCAAACCTTAAACAATGGCTTCCTCTTCTGGTGGTTTCAATGTGGACAAGTTGAACCTTGCTTCTGAACATCATTTCAAATTTGGGATTATGCAATAATACAACTTGGATGTAAGTAGGAATGTCTGCTGCTGATTTTGGCAAGATGAACATAGCCAATATGAATCTCAGTACTTATGCTGCTGCTTCCTTGGCCAAAACAGAAGAATTGATGAAAATCAAACAGGAACAAGTTGATCAGAACAATGCTGATGTTCTAGGGCTGAAAAGAACAGTGAGAAAGAAGACTACTGCTGTTAGGAAACCTTATTCAAGAAAGCCTGCAGCTGGAATAGTGATAAGGGAAGCTGAAGCTGTTGCCCTTCAACCTGCTCCAACTCAGAAGAGAACAAAGAATGTGATCTTTTCTCATAATGAAGATGAGGATGATGAGGACAGTATCCCCATCAGTGCTGTTTTGAAGTAGCGTAAAAATTGTTCTTTATTCTTCTTGATGTTTCTGTTCCTACCAAGAGAAGGCAACCCTCAAGAAAAGCTTAG
The DNA here is from genome assembly GCA_030762895.1 of Sophora flavescens. NCBI lineage: Eukaryota > Viridiplantae > Streptophyta > Magnoliopsida > Fabales > Fabaceae > Sophora > Sophora flavescens. Next base: position 27,495,466 of record CM061064.1, on the reverse strand, counting down.
TCCTTTGTGACTTCTGTGGTAAATGTCTCTACTAGTGATCATGTTCAATTAGCAGTAGATGCCTTAGTAGAGAGTTTAGAATGTAGGGATTAACCCTGGAGCCCCCTTCCCAAAATACCTAGAACCAAATTTCCTTACACTCACCCTTCAGTTCTCTATGATGGCAAAGCAAAAAGCTGGGCCAAAGTAAAAAGAGACTGGAAAATCCTCTACCATCAACATGAATCTGAACCTGTTTCAACCAGACCTTTCTATCCTTTACCAGAATATGAGTATGAACCTGAGTCCATACAATACCCAGAATACATACCAATTCCATATGTGCCAAACCATAACAATCCTCTTCCATCCATTCTGCACAACCACATTGGACCTGCCCTTACTCATATTCCACTACAAAATTCCCACCTAGAAAAATCTACCCAAACCTCATCAAATCCCATCCCTTCAAACCTTTCACGGATGGTATCAACAGGCACATCATACCTGTGTGGGAAACTGACCATTGCAAAGAAAATGCTCCATCTCATTCTAGACAGAGAAACTTCTTGGGAGACTTTCAGACATCCAAGTATTTATGACAGAGCTGTGAGTCTTGTGGACCACCTCATGTATGCCTTCCTGCAGAATGAGTTTAAATTACCAAGATATGTCAGGGCTGCAAACTTTGTCCCTCCAACTTGGCTGTTTCACACCAAGAATAGGACAAAGCTTGGTGTCAGACCCTATTTGATTGCTCCAAGATTACCAATGATAGATCTGAACAAAGACAAGGATCTGAAGAAGTAGAGGAGCACTGCAAAGAAACTAGAAGACAGTTCCTGCTTTATCAATCCTGATACTGTTGAACCTTATGATCAAAATATGATTAATTTATGGTTGTCACGGCCAGTTGAAGACATTGATCAAGATTCTGCTTTTGCCATTTGGGCAAATCACATGCTGGACTGTGCTAAGGAAGCTTCTTCTTCTGGTCTGAGTGAAGAATTCCTAAAGTTAGAGGCAAATGTGGACTCTCAAATGCCATATTCTTCATTTACAATGACACTCTTTGGATTCCTGTCATCAGTCCTGTCTATGAAGAAGACCTTGTCCATTGGGCTAAAGAGCTGCCTCCTCCTGTACTCACCTTTGCTTCATCACCACCACCATCTCCACCTTCAGAGCGCACTGATGAGGAAATAATAATCGAAGACCTGCTATGGATGTTGACTCTGTTCAACCAGTTGCTGAGGTTGAGGAACTTACTGAGTCTGTTCCTAGACCAAGCACTTATGAGAAACACTCATCTCAGCCAATGGCTTTGACTGTCAGTTTGAGGAAGTTTGATAGGGCGACCTAAGATAGGGCTGAGAAACAAGCCTTGTCAGTCTGAGAAACAAGAGCTTGATTTATAAAAATGAACGGTGACATTGATGAACTATCCTTCCTAAACCTTCTCACAAAGTTTCCGTCCGATCCAACGGTTAATGAATCTCAGATCGCAATTCTATGGGGACAGGTTTGGTGGTACCCAGGTTGAGTTTCTCACCCTTTCAGTCCACTGTCTAAACTTAATATCTCATACTATGGAGCTTTGTCCCTAATTCTAACCGTTGGATATGAAGAACCACAAGTCATGAACCTTTTTCTAAAATTTCTAAAATTTGAGAATGATCCAACGGTTGAAGAGTGTTTGGCGACTCTCTCACCGAGACTGCTCCAACTAGGTTTCAAAGCTTCCAACAAAGGCTTCTTGTAACTATTGAGGTTTCTCTCTCAATTATTCTCCTTTAATCCAAAGTAGTGGGTAATAAAGAGAGCTAAGGTGATGAGGAAAAGGATCCTCACTTTGAAATGAAGAAAAGAATGATCCAAGATGCAAGCTTTGCCATCATGGAGTCTTAGGTTTTTGAGGGAAATAACTTAGAGACTTATGATGAAATGAATGAATGAATGAAGTGATGAAGAGGATAGGAGACAGCCACGAAATTGGCTAGGTGTGGAGGTGTTTTCAGTCAAGTAAATTGAGTGGTTAAGGGATAGGAGATGTGTCCTTAATAACCATAGTTAATGTTAACTAAGCTAGGTTAAGTTAAGTAAGAAATATAGTATTATAAGCTAGCTAGTCTTAGTAATCATCATGTCTAGGAATGAAATGTGTGGTGGATGGGTGTTTGAAGGGTGTGGCTGGTTGTGCACCACAATGAGGAATAAGAAGCCAATTTGATGATGTCTTGGTCTTGACCATGGTTGTCATTTAACTAGGATAGGTTAGGTTACTACATAACTATCTAGATATTCTAGGGTTACGCATTAATCATCATTTATGGTGAAGATACCATGACTCATCATGGTGACTCATCCCCTCCGAGTCATCATGGATGACTCGTCGTTCTGTCTCTCGGTGTATCTCTGCGCATCCGTATCCGGTTCTGTTGTTTACCCGATTACGGTTTTTGAGAGGAAGATGATGAAATGGGTGTGGTTGAGTGGATGTGGCTGCACCAAATTGGAGAGGTGTGGAGGTTTACAACCATGTAAAATGAGTGGTTGAGGGTGATGAGATATGTCTTGTTAATAACCATGAAAGCTTAGGGGCATTTTGGTCTTTTTACCTTAAAAATATCTAGATATTTAGGAATCGTCATAAATGCGCATTTAATGCTTGTCCCCTCGCATTTAATGCTTGTCCCCTCATTCACATCAATCACTTCCATCCCCTCATCTCCATATCTGGCTCCGTTGTTTTACCCAATTAGGGTTTACGTTCGTTTTTCCCCAAAATTCTCTCGAATAAAAAAATAATATTTTATTTTTGGGTAGAAATTTGGAAAATAGACTTCCTCACGAACATAATATAAAAATCTATAATTTTTCAGTTTCGAGTCAAATTAGGGTTTTCTGCCTGTATAAAATTATACTGTCAGTAAAAACGCAGACCGGTTTCCGTCTGAATTTTAACCCCAAATTTTAACCAGAGCTTCCTACCATAGAGTATGTTCTAGATATGATTTGTTTTCTCCAAATTTATTTCTAGGTCTCAGATAAAAACATAAATAAATTTATATTTACCAATAATACAGTGTATACGAAAATCAGGGTGTTACACGGTGTGGCGAGGTGGAGCTCTGGTAGAGGTGCACTGAGGAAGACGGATCTGGTCTAGTGGCTCACGATGGGGCGTGATGGAGGTGCTGATCTGGACGATGGTTGGTTGATGCGGTTCTGGTGTTGGTTGATCTGCAGCGGGGTGCGTAGTGGTTCATGGTGAACAGATGGTGGTTTGAATTGAGAGATTTAAATTATGTGAGATCGAGGAGAATGGGATATTTTATTTTGGGATATTGTGGTTAATGAGTTTGGTACAGAGAGTAAGAAACTGGGGACTAAAGAGATGGATATGTTTTGTGCGTGAAGAGTTCCAGGATTTGGAAAGGTATCATGACTGGGAACATAAGGTGCTTCAAGGGTTTCAACTTTCAAGGGGAAAGTAAACAGGGAAGGGGATTGTCTATTTTTTAATTTAATTATTTCAAAATAGCTATTAAATCATTTTTTATTTTTTTAATTTAATAAATTAAAATTATTAACTATTTAATATATTTTAATATGTATAGATTGCCATGTATGCGACTTCTGTTAACAATTTAACGGAAATCGGATAGAAGGACTAGTTTTGCCACATTGAAAAAGTAAGGGGGTTAAATGTGTTAAAAAAAGTATAGGGACCAAAATCGCATTTAGACAATAATAGGGGGACCAAAAGTACAATTAAGCCCTTCTTTTAATAGAAATTTTACATCCTTCTTATACCTTTAGCTCAAATTAGTTGAGTTACCACACTCCCCATGTTTTTTCCCCTCTTCTTAATAGAGATTTTACATCATTTTGGTGTAAGACTGAATCTCACTTAGGATACTCCGAATGTCCATTTCCATAATTGTTTTCCAACATATTCAAACTTAGATAAAAAAAGATTTCATCAATCACTTAATTCAAGTTTACTTATCATTTTGATGTGATTATACCGAGGAAAGAGATAATCACAAAATTTATAAAAGAAATTTCATAAATCTTGACTTAGACCAACTAATAAAATCTCAATTTAATTATTGTGCTGGGTGTTAAACTATTTAAGGAAATTCAAATCGGTCTTCATACCAATTTTTTTTAATTGAGTCTCTGATTAAAGTTATCAAGATTTGTAATTAAGTTCTTCATATATATTTCTATTATAGTTTTCTTAAGTGATCCACCTATTCATATATTTTGAAGTTCCTGGATTTTCTGGAAAAATTCAAATAGATCTCTACATTTGAAAAAAAAAAAATCACAAACTTAACAAAATCTTAACAAAAGATGCTTGCGAGAAACTAATTATAATTTTTTCATAAGTTTAGAGACTCCATTAAATTTTGTTTAGTATAGAAACTTATTTGAATTTTCTAAGAAAATTCAGACACCATCAAAGTAATTAAATATTTTTTGTCTATTTTTTTCTTCATGTGACTATGTATGACAAGAAAAAATATAAAATAAAAGGTTCATCGGCATTCAACTTGCTTCTATTAATGGATATTTAAATAGTAGGTTAAAATATAATTTTAGTTCTCCAACTTTTTTGCTTTGGTGGAAATAGTTCGCCAAATTATTTTTTGGCTACTTTAATCCCTATAAAATTTTGAAGATGTAAAAATGATCCTTATGTTAAGTCACCGTTGTCCTCAATGGTCTCATCAACGCGTCAATAGCCTGGATCACAATAAATTAATAAAAATAAAATAATCAACGAATTATATTATTATTATATTTATATTATATATAGTAGTATAATTACTCATGTCCCCATGGTCCACTTGCACCCAGCACCCCATCATATTCATAAAAAGTATAGTAGAAGATGAAGAGGCAATGATGGTGGTGGTAGTAGAGGTACAATCTTTCAAAGTTTCAATCTTTCTTTCAATCTCACCACACTCGCCAAGTTCTTGAACACACGCACTCTCTCAGGGTACTGTTTCGGGAGTAAAATGACTATGAGGAAGAAGAGGATCGTTTTGTGTGTAGGATTATAATGCTTCTGGGTCCATCCGGGTTCTACACCTATGCCATTTACGAGCATTTGATTGGGTTTGGATGACAGTCCAAATGAATTAGCAGCAATCTAACACTGTCCGCAAGCACATGTTGCTATTCAAGGATACTAACTGCGAAGCCTTGTGCTTGTGGATGAACACACGAACTCTTCTGAGATGAATGACGACTGTAGAGGGAGAAACTTTGTTAATCAGGGTTCAATGGTTCATAGTGTTTTTAATTTAATGATGATTAATATTTTTTTAATTTCAGATAATTGTTATTTTAAATTATTAAGGGTAAAAAATATTACTGTCAAGGACTAAATTAAAAAATAAAAAAGTTGAAGCTTGTTGGGGAATAAGGTCCATGCATTTACGCTGCTTTTGTTTCGTTCGGAATAAGGTCGAAGTTTGTTGGGGAAGAAGGGGTCGGGGACGAAGGTGAAAAGAACACCAGGAATGATTGTGAAGGATAAATCAGTAAAATGGTTTGTTATAATTTAATATAATATAAATATTTTATTAATTTATTATGTAAAAAATTATATATTTATGTATTGTGATCCAGCAGGGAGCAACTCGATGGCACTATTAGTGGAATATTTTATTCCAATATCATAATATGGACAGATATCGACAATTAATTATATTAGTTATTTATCATTTAGGAGTCTTAATTGACATGTGATAAATTTAGAGGCAAGACCTATCAGATTTCTGATTTGATAATTGATTATCATTAATTATCTGATATGGACAAAATATGAGTGGATATCACCGATGCCAAATTTCGGAATAATGGAACCCTAATTGGTCATCACCCTATGTACAGGTTACGGTCCCCAATACACCGGACACAACGCACACCGCCTCCTTTTCTCCCCATCTGAAGAGCTACTAAGACATAATGAGTCCAAGTTGAGGAAGAATAAGTCACCGCTAACTATCTATGTTATCATCATCATCTAAGGTTAGTGATCAAATTCTTCCTTTTGAAGAACGCTTAAGTTCAGGAACCCACGCCGACAAATCCAGGTATATACATAATCTTTTAATCCTATCCTAATAATCTAACATGATCTAGATCCTAGTATATGTGATATTTGTGCTCTAGGATGTATGCCTATAGATTTAATGCTTCCGTATAAAGAATAAAGAATTAAAGAAATATCTAACAAGTGATATCATAAGACATCATTGTTAGATTATTAGGATTTGTGTTTCTTTTCTTTTCTTTTGAATCCTATTTTTGAAAAACAAAATTAGGAATTATGAAAGAATGAATGTAATTGGCTTTAACCCGAATATTGGACTGCATTGGTGGTTGTTGTAAGTGATATTAGATCAAAATCGTGAATACAATTTTGATCGGATGCAATTTGGGCTAATTTTTAAACGGGTTTATTTTATATATAACATATATAATATATAATTGCTATTACCTATGGGCCAGTTTTGCTTCCTGAAGGTTTTGATAATTTCTGTGAGTGAAGCTTTATTATTTATATGAATTTTTATATATATAAAAGTGATTGAAACTTGAAAGTAATGATTGATAACCTTTTCTCATATTCGTACCTGCACCTGTAAATTTGATTTTACATATATTGATTTAATGAGGAAGGCAACGACACTGTTGGTCATGGTTTTCTTATAGTTAATTTTTAAGAATTCTTTTCTATATAAAGTTGAAGAATATTGATCCGATGGTTTTATGGTGACGTGAATAGTGAAATTGGATTTGATGGCATTATATATATTGAAATTGGATTTGTGAGATCAGGATGCAAAATTTTAGTGGTTTCTTATTATATATTTTACATACATATAAAATTATTATAGGTTAGATTTGCTTCCTGCAAGTAATTGTTTATCATGTATTAAATGTATACATGAATTGTTATTTCATTTGGGTCGAGAATGGCTCGCTAGCCCGCACATGAAGGATTTGGAATTTGGTTTTAAATATAATTAATTATTAAATGGGTTTCTTTCATATATGATATGTATAATTTTATGGCAACCAAAAAAAAAATATTTGCTTCCAGCAAATAACTTTTTTTGCAATTTGCAATTAAAAGGGAATCCACATGAACTACCGTCAGCGAGAAGAAGAGAAGGAAGCATACCCCGTTCTTAAGAAGGGCACGTTCGTGCCCAACAACAAATTTGTTTTGTTTTAAGGTTCTTTTCACACTAAACATTAAGGTTTTCATGTTTTAGCGTGAAAATGACAAATTTGGACCCTTCCTCATTTTATTATTAAAATTGTTTGGTATTTTTGGTTGGATTGATTGAAGCAATATATTGTCAAAGTAACCTCTATTGTGTAGATTGATTTAGCTGAATTTACTAAGATGTGCATGAAGTTATTTATGCGGACTGAATTTGGCCCAAAGGTAAATGACAGTTTAGCAGAATAATGGAGTACATGCGATGATAAATGTGTGGTGATTACAAAGGTATTGTTCATGTGAATAACAGAGTGTCCAAAGATAGCTGCTATTTGACAGAACTTATCACCAATATTTGATCAATGAGTGAGAGGGCCACTTACAGTTAATCCTTACTAGTCCAAAGATTGGGGATTAATGTTGTGCTAGGCATCTTGTTTTGGGTCTTTAATTTGCCAATTCGTATTTCGAGTGAGCAAATTAAAGTACGAAGTCACCAAGGTGACCTATCTTGTGGAAATTGCTCATAAGTGATATTGAATGTTGTGTGGGTGTATATCTATGCAGGTATTAATCGGCCCAAATGAAGGTTAATATTTGGCCGGATAGCATTCACAAAAGTGATGGTAAACACTTGACGATTATAAGGTTAACACGTCAATGATAAGTCAATAAAAAAAAAGGGGGATTTATTATTTGACATGATTAATTGTCAGTGTTTGATCATTACAACAAAATACCACTAGCAATTAATGTTACTGTCCGAAGACTTGATATTAATGATGCACTGGGTATTTTAGTGAGTATCTTTACGGTAATTTTATTCTCTTTAAAGTTAATATTGCTTATGTATCTGCTAATTTAATCCTCAAAAGTTGTAACTTTTAGGATTGAAAGGAAAACAATAAAGTTGTTTTTTGATCTAGACCTGGCATAAAGATGGAGAAACCCACTTTCTCTCACTCAATCCAGTACCTCTAAAGAGAGAATCAAGTATAGGAAGTGGAACCGCTCCAATCGCTTGGGCCTTATGATCATAAAGAATAATATTCCATAAATCTTCAGGGTTGTTATGTCGGATGGCATAATTAATGCCAGATTTCCTTGCTAAAGTTGAAAAGTGCTTTCTAAAAGCAATAAAGGTGAAAACAAATACTCATTGGAGAGCTAGTTTTTTTCATTCTGTGAAGGCAAAGGAAATTTAAGGAGCACTTTATGAGAATGTCCAATCTTGCTCATAAACTTAAGGCGTTAAAGCTTGGGCTGTCTAATGACTTGCTCATGCATTTAGCATTTGGTATTCTTTCATGCACAATTCAGTCAATTCAAGTCAGCTTATAGCTACCAAAAGGAGAAATGATATCTTAATGAATTCATTTCTGACACACTGTTGCGCACGGGTCAAAAAACGAGTGGTTTGTAAAAAGTGTAGTCAGGATGCGACAACTCGGGTATCGTATCACAAGGACTCTCGTAATGTTATTATCACAGAAAATCAGTTTTTTTTTTGGTGGGGGGGGGGGGGGTGTTGGTTGGTTTGAAAATCAATTGAGAAAAATAGAACAGAAACAAAGGAATAAAAACGATTATCAAATAAGGCGAAGACGATCAATCTGCTGTTCGATTTCCCACTATCACCGGTTCGTGTAATTCCATGCCCTAAGCGGATTCTAATCACTTTTCGATTGTAGCATCAATTAACAAGCGAAATCGACGCTACGGGACATATGTTCCTAATTCCCGAATTGAGCAAACGGGGTGAAGCACTCGTGAATTAAGCAAACACGATTGAACGCACGCGAATTAAGCAAACGCGATTGAGTTTAGGAACATAAAATCATCGACAATAAATCAACACTAATTCGATACAAAATGAATTAAGCAAACAGAGAATAAAGAATAGTATTGAAGGAGAGAAGGAAATTCAATCGGGAATTACAAGACCTCAAGTGTCGACGGAAGCCGATTACAGCAGATTAATCTAGGGAGATTAGTTCTCCATTACAAATATGACAAAAACTAAAAGTATATGATGTAAACTGTGAAAATTGGATGATTGATCTGTCTGCTGCGCTTCTGTTTTATAGAGCGGCCGCACGTCACAGCCGTGATGGCCATCACGGCCAAGCCGTGACCGCTTCTGTCAAGGGAGCCAGTTCAAATTCTTGTCTGTCACGGCGGTGATGCCTATCACGGCCAGGTCGTGATGCATTCTGACTTTGGGTGCTGATCTGTCACAGTCGTGACCTAAATCACGGCCAGGCCGTGATCACTTTTGTTCTTCATTGTCTTCCCATCACGCCAGTGATGGGCATCACGGTTGGGCCGTGATCCTCTCTGATCTCTCTGGTCTTCTCATCACGGCTGTGACCATTGTCAGGGCTAGGCCGTGATGCTTTCTGACTTCAGGATCTTCATATCACGCCCGTGATGGACATCACGACCAGGTCGTGATGCTTTCTGTCCTTCCCTTCATGCTCTCCTCATTAGCCTGAAACATGAAATAACAATAAGTGCTTTATTTGACTCAAAACTGGCTAAATTATCCTCAAACTACTTAAGGGACTCAAAACCTTGCTTGAGGACAATCAAGTCTAATTTGGGCGAAAACAAGATATAATTAACACAAAACCACGGTCATACTAGTCATAAAACTAGATGAGCCAGAGGCTGATCAAAATATCCCAAACTTGAACTTTGCTTGTCCCCAAGCAAACTAAAACTCAAAACGACTCAAGACTTGGCAAGCTCGAGGGATTCAATCAACTTTTGCATAAATTTCAAGCAAACAAAACAATTTTCCTTCAATGTTCCCCCCATATTCAACAATGCAATCCCCACAATCATTTACTTTAAACATCTGAGAATTTCATCATTCAAACAATCATTAATCTAAGCAAGGGATCCAAGTTACACACAAAAGGGAGATCACCAATTTCAAATAGTTGCCTTCCTCACAAGGGTATTTAATATTTCACTCAATCGCTCAATTTGTCTAGGCTATCAACTCTTCACTCAGTTCACATTTCAAGAGCACTTCTCATGAATTTGATTTTTATCTCAATCAAGGTTCCCACGAAAACATGCATGCAACATCAAAAGGTCTTTCAAAGGTTGTAATGGGGCCTAGCTAAGGGTAGGATATACAAAGGAACTAGGCTTAAGTCCCTAGGAACTAAGAGAGCATGAAGCTTGTACACTATTACTCTAATTCCTTTTTCCATTTTCTTTTTTGCCCCTTTTCTTTTTGGCAAATTTTTTTTCTTTTTTCTTTTTTTTTTCTTTTTGCCTTTGACTTCAACCTTTATGCTTTTCTTTTTCTCAACCCAGAATGGCATATCACACCTTGTAGCCACCCCAAACTTAGTTTCTTACAAACCTTCTCTTGCTCATGCTCTCCTAATCCTAAGATCGGGTTAACATGGTTTTTCCAGATTTTGGCTCATAAAATAGGGTTGTCAAGAAACAATAGGCTTATTAGGCTCAATGTGGCTAACTAGGGAACATGCATTAGGGATGGTTCACTTTAGGCCAAGTAGTTAATTCAAAGAAAATTGCCTAAATCATCTGATGCAATCACATAAACATGCAAACTAAGAAGTGACTCAAGCAAATTCGTGAAAGTGCAACTTGAAAGTGATTCACACAATTGAAAACATGTTGGAGGCTCAAATCCTCACCTGGACATTTTTCGCAAATTGTTTGACCGAGATTCAATCCCTAGTGTGTGCACCCCTTCACCCCAAACTTATCATAAATCATGCAATCATAACAAAATATCTCAAAGTTCAATTTTCAATTTTTCAAATGGGGATCAATTTGCAATTTTTTTTTTAAAACCTAGGGGGAATCATTAACATATATCATGCAATCAATATGTGCTAGATCAACAAAATCCACCAAGCTTGCCGACACAACACTCACACACATGCTCTTGAGCTTCACAAATTATTCAAGAGCTAAAACAAAACAAAAAACACAAAACAAAACACAACAAATGATTCCCTCCCCCACACTTAAAACATACATTGTCCTCAATGAAACAACATAAATATAAAATCAGAGTGAGGGAAAGGAAAGGGAGCTCCCTGATCAAGTTGCAGTGTAGGTGGGCTCTCCCAAGGAGAGCTCCTCAAGAATAGCATCCTCAGGCACCGAGCTCTCATGGAATAGCTTCAAGCGCTGCCCATTAACCTTGAAGCCCTTGTTGCTACCTGCACTTTTAATTTCTACTGCACCATGAGGAAAAACATTAGTAACAACAAATGGGTCAATCCACTTGGATCGAAGTTTCTCAGCCATCACTTTTAGGCGGGAGTTAAACAGTAAAACCTACTGGCCCACAGAGAATTCCTTCCTAGCAATCATCCTATCATGGAAGTGCTTGGTTTTCTCTTTATAAATCCGAGAGCTTTCATAGGCTTCTAGCCTAAGCTCTTCAAGCTGCTGTAATTGGAGTTTCCTTTCAATGCCAGCTTTTTGTATTTCCAAATTACAGCACTTGACCGCCCAATAAGCACGTTGCTCAACTTCCACAGGGAGATGACATGCCTTACCGAACACAAGCCTAAAGGGGGACATCCCTATTGGTGTCTTGAAAGCGGTCCTCTGAGCCCAAAGTGCGTCTTCTAGACGGCGGCTCCAGTCCCTCCTACTTGGCTCACCACTTTCTCTAGGATCTGTTTGATCTCTCTGTTTGAGATCTCAGCCTACCCATTGGTCTGGGGATGATAAGCAGTGGAGACCCTGTGCACAACTCCATACTTCCGGGGTAAAGCCTCCATGGTGCGGTTGCAGAAATGAGTGCCCCGGTCACTGATGATAGCTCGAGGTATTCCGAACCTGCAAAAAATATTGGACCTAACAAAATTTGCAACAACTTTAGAATCATTAGTCCTAGTGGGGATAGCTTCCACCCACTTTGAAAATTAGTCAACAGCCAAAAGAATGTAGAGAAAGCCAAAAGATGCAGGGAAGGGACCCATAAAGTCGATTCCACATACATCAAACACCTCACATAAAAGCATAGGTTGCTGAGGCATTTCACTCTTGCGAGTGATGGCTGTACCTGCTGTCTGACACTCCTTACAAGTCCGGTAAACCTCATAAGCATCTCTAAAAATGGTGGGCCAGTAAAAACCAGAATCTAGGACTTTTCTTGCAGTCCTCTGTGGCCCAAAGTGTCCCTCTACTTGAGAAGCATGAGAAAAGTGCAAAATAGACTCAATCTCATAGTCGGGGACACATCTCCTAATCACCTGATCACTGCAAAATTTCCAAAGAAATGTATCATCCCAAACATAGTACTTGGCATCACTCTTTAGTTTGTGGATTTGTGACCTAGTTGCTCCTGTCGGAAAGACACCAGCAACTAGGTAATTAACAATGTCGGCAAACCAAGGAGTTACGCCATGCAACTGTAAAAGCTGCTCATCAGGAAAGTCATCCTGAATGGGGGAAGGATCCTCATCTCTCTCTATCCTACTCAAGTGATCAGCCACTAAATTTTCAGCTCCACTCTTGTCTTTTATCTCCATATTAAACTCTTGGAGCAACAACATCCACCGAATCAACCTCGGCTTTGCTTCTGGATTCTTCGACAAGTACTTCAGAGCTGCATGGTCAGTGAAAACAATAACCTTGGAACCTAGAAAATATGATCTAAATTTATCAAGAGCAAAAACAACAGCTAGAAGTTCCTTTTTAGTGGTGGTGTAATTAGACTGTGCAGCATCTAAAGTCCTAGAAGCATAATAAATGACATGTGCAGACTTGCCCACCTTTTGTGCAAGAACTGCCCCCACAGCATAGTTAGAAGCATCACACATGAGCTCAAAAGGGCGGGTCCAGTCGGGGGGCTGGATGATGGGGGTAGAGGTCAATGCCTTTTTCAAGAAGTCGAACGCCTTCTTGCAGTTATCATCAAAGCTGAATATGGCATCATTCTTCAGCAAGTTTGACAGAGGAAGCACTATCTTGCTTAAGTCCTTTATGAAGCACCTTTAGAAACCTGCATGACCAAGAAAAGAGCGAATCTCGCGATCGCAAGATGGGTAAGGCATTGTAGAAATCACATCAATTTTAGCAGGATCTACTGAAATACCCTCTTTGGAAATAATATGCCCCAAAACAATCCCCTGTTCAACCATAAAATGGCATTTTTCATAGTTCAAAACAAGGTCAGTTTCAATGCATCTCTCTAAAACCAAATTCAGACTATGCAAGCATGCATCAAATGAGGAACCATATATAGTGAAATCATTCATGAACACTTCCATGCAATTCTCAATAAATTCAGTAAAAATGCTAATCATGCATCTTTGGAAAGTACCAGGAGCATTGCAAAGGCCAAATGGCATCCTCCTGTAGGTAAACGTGCCGAAGGGGCACGTGAAAGTGGTCTTTTCCTGATCCTCTGGTGCAATGTGGATTTGGAAGTATCCGGAAAAGCCATCAAGAAAACAGTAGTGGGACTTACCAGCCAGCCGTTCGAGCATCTGATCAATGAATGACAAAGGAAAGTGATCCTTTCGAGTGGCCTGGTTCAACCTCCTATATTCAATACAGACTCTCCAGCTATTCTGGACTCTAGTGGGGACAAGCTCATTGTTTTCATTTCTTACCACTGTGAGGCCAGATTTCTTGGGTACAACTTGCACTGGACTCACCCAACTACTATCAGAGATGGGGTATATGATACCTGCATGCAGGAGTTTTGTCACCTCCTTCTTTACAACATCTAGAATCAATGGATTACGCCGCCTTTGGGGCTGCCTAACTGGTTTAGCCCCATCCTCCAACAGAATCCTATGCATACATCTAGAGGGGCTAATTCCTGGGATGTCAGCCAAGGTCCAACCAATCGCCTTCTTATGCTTCTTCAGAACCTCCAAGAGCTTAGCTTCCTGGTCAGAGTCAAGGTTGGAGGAGATTATCACTGGAAGTTTTTCATTCCTCTCCAAGTAAGCATACTTCAAATTTCCAGGAAGTGGCTTAAGCTCTAAGGAGGGTGGCTGCTCACCAGATGGTATGTTTGGGGCAGTCGGACTGTCAAGAACTTCAGCCGAACAGACAGCTTCACTCACACTATCACCCTGCAAGGTAACATCAATCTCAACACAAACGACACAAGGGTTAGTGTTAGTACAGTCAGTACATGAATAAACATCATTAAAATCAGAAATGGATGGAAAATCAGTAACCAAGTCATCATAGGTGTCATCAACAATTTCAGAGAGCAACTCTATTTGAAAGACAGAGTGCTCTTCCAAGGGATGCTTCATAGCATCGAAAATGTTGAATTTTGCAATAATGTCACCAAACTCCGTGGACATGGTCCCATCATCAACATCAATCTTTGTCTTTGCCGTCTTCATGAATGGTCTGCCCAGGATGATTGGTGATCTGCTTGAATTTGTTTCCCCTGCCATATCCAGGATGTAAAAATCAGCAGGGAAAATCAAATCATCAACTTGTACCAGCACATCTTCTACCACTCCAATGGGGCGAGCATTGGTCCTGTTGGCCAACTGGATAGTGAGACCCGTATGTTGCAAGGGACCAAGATCAAGATTGCTGAAGACAGAGGTAGGCATGACATTGATAGAAGCTCCTAAATCCAACATGCAATTGTCGAATTTACTGTCCCGAATGGTGCATGGAATAGCAAAAGTTCCCGGATCCTTGCACTTCTGTGGTAGTGCCTGAGTGAGGGCTGAGACTGTAACCTTCTCAGGAGCAAGTTTAGGTTGAATGAGGGCTGAAACATTTCACCCCAAATTGACTCTCTCATTACCCTTCAACCTCCTCTTGTGTGTGCACAAATCCTTCAGAAACTTTGCATACTTCGGAACCTGCTTAATCACATCTAGAAGCGGAATGTTTACCGCCACCTTTATGAACACATCTAAAATATCCTTCTCCTTGTCTTCCCCATCAATCTTCTTATTTTTATGCACTCTTTGTGGGAAGGGGATCGGTGGCACATACAATTTCTCAGCTTCAACACCTTCATCTTTTTCAGGGGCTGCCTCTACAACTTTCCCGGATCTCAAAGAAATGGCACTCACATTAGGATTGGGGGCATTGGGATTCACCACTGTTCATGCAGGTAGTTGGTTCGATCCTTGAGCTTGCTGCATGGTATTCATGGAAGTGGCAAGCTGTCCAATCTGTGTCTGCAAGGCGTGAATGCTAGCATCCGTTCGCTGCTGAAACTGTCCAATATGTGTGTGCAAAGTCTGAATACTAGCATTTGCTTGCTGTTGAAACTGGAGATTGTTTGCAGCCATTTGCTTGATCATGTCCTCTAGGGAAGGTCCGGAAGGTGCGGAGGTGGTCACTTGGGGGGAATTCTGTGGTGGTGCCAGCGGTAACATTGGTTGTTGCTGTTGTGCAGATGAGTTCCCATACCGAAGGTTTGGATGATTCCTCCAGTTGGGGTGGTACTTATTTGTGGAGAGGTCAGGAATGCTGTACCGGTTCTAATTGTTGCCTTGATTGTAGAGATTAGCTGCATAAGCTTGAGGCAAATCAGTGACTGACTCATCCTTCAGAATAGGGCATGCATCGGACAGGTGCTCAGGAGAAGTACAAATGCCACACAACCTTGCTGGTTGAACCTTATCCATTGCCAACTGTTTCACCAAAGAAGTGAGCTCATCAATTCTGGTTTCAAGGGCCTTGTTGGAAGAAGAACCTTGGATCTCATTCACACCCCTTGTATCGACAGAGTTGCTTCTGGTTGTGAACTGCTGGGAGTTTAGTGACATATTTTCAATCAATTACTTGGCAGCAGCTAGAGTCTTATCAACAAGTGCTCCCCCACTAGCAGCATCCAAAATATTTCTGTCCATCGGAAGCAACCCCTCATAAAAATACTGAATGAGCAGTTGCTCAGAAATCTGGTGTTGAGGGCAACTGGATACCAACTTCTTGAATCTCTCCCAGTACTCAGCCAATGATTCATTGCCCTGTCTAATACCACATATCTCCTTTCTGATTGATGCAGCTCTGGAGGCAGGGAAGTATCTTTCTAGGAAAACTTTCTTCAGATCATTCCAGGTTGTAACAGAGTTTGGCTCAAGATAGTACAGCCAATCCTTCGCAGCGCCTTCAAGCGAGAATGGGAAGGCTCGTAGTTTGATATGGTCTTCAGTTATGCCTTTCGGTCTCAAAGGTGTAGAGCAGACAACCTGGAATTCCTTCAAATGCTTATGTGGATCCTCACCCGCAAGACAACTAAATCTTGGCAACAAGTGTATTAAACCAGATTTAAGTTCAAAAGGAGCAACCACACCAGCATACTCAATACACAACCCATTATAATTAACATCAGGGGCAGCAAGCTGTCTTAATGTTCTTTGATCAGCCATGTTATTAGAAACAGGTGCAGAATTAGAATTACTACTAGTGCTAGCCCGAATTGCTCTACGGCGTGTGTGCAAAGTTCTTTCAATTTCAGGATCAAAATCACACAAGTAAGAACAAGTAGACCTAGTAGCCAAACTAATTCAGCAGAAAAATAGAAAAACGAAAAATGCAAAAACAACAAACAAGAGTCCCCGGCAACGGCTCTAATTTGACACGCTGTCGCGCACGGGTCAAAAAAACGAGTCGTTTGTAAAAAGTGTAGTCAGGATACGACAACTCGAGTATCGTATCACAAGGACTCTCGTAATGTTATTATCACAGAAAATCAGTTTTTTTTTTTGGGGGGGGGGGGGGGGTTGGTTTGAAAATCAATTGAGAAAAACAGAACAGAAACAGAGGAATAAAAACGATTATCAAATAAGGCGAAGACGATCAATCTGTTGTTCGGTTTTCCACTATCATCGGTTCATGTAATTCCATGCCCTAAGCGGATTCTAATCCCTTTTCGATTGTAGCATCAATTAACAAGCGAAATCGACGCTACGAGACATATGCTCCTAATTCCCGAATTAAGCAAACGGGGTGAAGCACTCGTGAATTAAGCAAACACGATTGAACGCACGCGAATTAAGCAAACGCGATTGAGTTTAGGAACATAAAATCATCGAAAATAAATCAACACTAATTCGATACAAACTGAATTAAGCAAACAGAGAATAAAGAGTAGTATTGAAGGAGAGAAGGAAATTCAATCAGGAATTAAAAGACCTCAAGTGTCGGCGGAAGCCGATTACAGCAGATTAATATAGGGAGATTAGTTCTCCATTACAAATATGACAAAAACTAAAAGTATATGATGTAAACTGTGAAAATTGGATGATTGATCTGTCTGTTGCGCTTCTGTTTTATAGAGAGGTCGCGCGTCACGACCGTGATGGCCATCACGGCCAAGCCATGACCGCTTCTGTCAAGGGTGCCAGTTCAAATTCTTGTCTGTCACTGCCGTGATGCCTATCACGGCCAGGCCGTGATGCATTCTGACTTTGGGTGTTGATCTGTCACGGCCGTGACCTAAATCACGGCCAGGCCGTGATCACTTCTGTTCTTCATTGTCTTCCCATCTCGCCCGTGATGGGCATCACGGCTGGGCCGTGATCCTCTCTGATCTCTCTGGTCTTCTCATCACGGCCGTGACCATTGTCACGGCTAGGCCATGATGCTTTCTGACTTCAGGATCTTCATATCACGCCCGTGATGGGCATCACGGCCAGGCCGTGATGCTTTCTGTCCTTCCCTTCATGCTCTCCTCATTAGCTTGAAACATGAAATAGCAATAAGTGCTTTATTTGACTCAAAACTGACTAAATTATCCTAAAACTACTTAAGGGACTCAAAACCTTGCTTGAGGACAATCAAGTCTAATTTGGGCGAAAACGAGATATAATTAACACAAAACCACGGTCATACTATTCATAAAACTAGATGAGCCAGAGGCTGGTCAATTTCATAAGGTGTGCAAGAAAGGAAATAATGAATCAAGAGAAGACAAATGGTGCTCATTTGGCGAATACCTCTAAAGATAAGGGCAAACAAAAGAAAATTAAGGATGAAGCTGCTAAGGGCTTATCTTAAAAGAAACAAGTAAGGTCGTAATTGTTGAAATGTCCCAAATATCATGTTTGGCATGTCTATAAAGAATTGTCAGAACCGATGAAGGTTAAGTGGTGCTGAAAGATGCATCTATATTGGAATCAACCAAGCCAGTAAAGGATAAGTCTATTGACGTTTCAGACTGTTGTTACTGGCTAATAATATTTAGAATTTAAAGACATTTTGGTTTAGTCATCATTTAGATGAAATTTGGTTTTGGTTTCTTATTGAACAAATCAAGAATAACTTTTGTTCATTTAGAAACGATGGATTCAATTTGTGTTTTAAATTCAAATATTGTTGAAACCATTTAAGCCATGGACTGTGACGATCTATAATTGCTTGGTATTGAAACCTCTTGTGGTAAAACATTGAGTGAGGAGTCATATGGCACTAAGCATAAAGTTGACAAAAAAATTAAGGAGCATTATGATACAAACATGTAGGACACATCTCTATAAATAGAGTCGAGCGATTTGTATGAGGGAATCCTAGATTCCATCGTCCTTATACATTTTATTGTTTGTATTAAATGCATTAAAGTTAAATATATCATAATATGGCTATCAAGAATACAGTTAAGTCCTAGTAATGACTTTTAAAGATATGGTGAGGAGTATGATTTTTCATTTTACCTTACCAGAGTCACTATGGAAGTAACACTAAAGATTGCAGCTTAAATACTTGTCAGAGAACCAACTAAAGTAACTAACCAATCAATTTTTTAGTATAGGAATATCCAACTAAGGCAATGCCTTATAAGCCTCGCGAAGGAAATTGGAGTCCCAAACAGTGAGTGGCTACCTTATTGGTTACTCTGAATGGTCAAAGGGGTATGAATTTTTTTTTTATAACAAGTTAAAGATACCTTGAGACAGGAACTGACTAGTTCTTTGAGGATATTGAGTTTGGGGGAGATAAGGTTAGAGACATTATCTTTGAGGAATAATTGGTTATAATCCATGAACCAATTCATATAGTTGCTATTTGTGTAGCAAATTTGGATCCTTGTGAGGATATTGTTGTTATTCTTCCTATTCAAGATAAGGAAATGATTCCTGAAGGTCAAACTCAACACCCTCAAGAACTAGAGCATCAAAAGCCGTTGCATTTTGTCACGATCCACTAAAGAAAGGATGAATACTATTTTGGATAATATGTAGTATTTCTCCAGGAACATAAGTTAAATGGTGTAACGAAAGATGATTTTATCAACTCCCAGAAAACCATATGAAGTTTCCATTCGGAAAAGTGGATTGGAGGAATGAGAACAAGCTCAAGCTAGACAGTAATGTTTGAAACTTATTCTATTGCATGAAAGTTTCAAGGGGTAATATAGAGAGGTATAAGACTTGTCTAGTGTCAAAAGGCTATACTCAAAAGAAATGATTGATTGTAAAGAGATATTCTTTTTAGTACCATTGGAAGACTCTTTTAGGACAATTATGACTCTCGTTGCTCGTTATAATTTGGAGCTTCATAAGATGGATGTCGAGACGGTGTTTCTAATTGGTCATATTGATGAAACAAATGTATATAGTGTTAGAACCAAAGTGGTTTGGGATTAAAATAATCTCTTAAGTTTTGATGTTAACAAAAAGGATAAATTTGTATGGTAAAGTATTTAGATCTAACTTGTTTGTTAAAAGTATGCAGTGATTACTTGATTTATACGAGTCAGAGGAACTTAAATCTAAAGTATGGAATCTATCAGATTCTATTTCAAACCTCTAGACCAGTCTACAAACTCTTGGTAAAATTCTAAGTCTTTAGCTTTATGGTAGACGAGATCATTAAAATAAGAAAAGACAAGGTCTTAAAATTAACTTAGGAAGACACGGTACTAAGTCTAAATAAAAATCAAGTAGAGGAGTCATTGAAATATAATGAGTCCAAAGACTTGATAGACAGGGAAGCTTCACTATACGCCACGTCAATAGACGAGCTCTTAAGCATAGCACGTCCATCTCTCAAAACTAGACGAAAAGTCTGTAGATGCACTATCAGTGGACGAGCCCGTCTCAATGATAAGTAAATCTTGCACGTCCAAAGACCTGCGCGTCCACTAGTTTTAAAACGTGAACCCATATAAGTTTAAATGTATTTATTTCAAATGATTGCTTATTTAAATCAAAGAATATATGTTTTTTACCCTTGCTGATTCTATTGTATAAAATCTTTATCTCTTGGATAAAAGAACTTCATACCATCGAAACCATAAACCTTTGTACTATGTCAACTACATTGTTGTAAAGATCAAGTCAAGTACAAAGAAGGAAAATCAGAAAGCAACCTTTGGTACAACAGAGAAGTGACAGTTCTACTTTGAGCATTCCTCTGATAATCAAAAGCACTTCTCAGTGAAGCATATCAAGTTATTAGTCTCAATGGATCCAAGCATTTAATGATAAGTCTAAACGGATACAATTTGAAGACCGTTGAAGAAGATCGAGTCAAAGAAGCACTTTAGCTATATAATACTCGAAGAACTTCTACAAGAAGAAGAACCACAAGCTCTAATATCATAAGTGAAAAAAAAAACTGTTGAAATTGTAAATCAAGTTTACGTGTAAATATTGTTGATCTTAAACTTTCAAATCCTCGCACATAGTGAGTTCTTAGATCAAAGTTGTAAACCTCTTTGTTAGAGTTAGAGCCTGAAGAGGCTTGGTAGAGAAAGAATACTTGTAGCCTGAAGAGGTGTTGAATACTTGTAATCTATTTGGAAAATAGTGGAGAAAAACCTTCAGGTAGAAGGGACTGGACGCATCTCTTGGTTGGAAGAGAGTGAACCAGAATAAAACTCTTGCTTGAATCTTCTAAACCCTTATCTTTTACAGTTTTTGTTTATACTAACTGTGGGGTTCTGAATATGAGTTTATTAACTCTTCAAAAACGTTTTTTTTGTTTGTGTGTTGTTTTTATTGTTTTACTTGTAAAAGGTTTGAGAAAAGGTTTTTTGGAAAATTTGTTAAGAAACACAATTCAACCCCCCTTCTTGTTTTTCCCTTTGTCAACTTTAGTTGTTATCAGAGCTCAGCCTCGAAAGGGTTGAGCATCTAACAAGTGCTGAGGGAGTATGATCCAACAAGTATGGATATAGAAGGACAAGCAATCAACATACCTCCTCTCTTTGATGGCAGTGATTATGATTACTGGAAAAAGATAATGATGGCTTTTCTTGATGCACAAAACATGGACATCCGGGAGCTGATTGAAACTGGCTACACTGAGCCTAGAGGTGATGCCGGAGCTGCTATTGCTAGAGCTCAATGGACTCAAGAGCAGAAAACTCAACATTAACTCAATCTGAAAGCTAAGCACTATTTGATGTGTGCTATCACCAGATCTGAGCATGATAAAGTCCATAGCTTTAACACGGCTATGGAAATATGGGATACTCTTGCCCTAGCTCATGAAGGGTCATCCCAAGTTAAGGAGTAAAAAATAAGCATGCTGGTTCATCAGTATGAATTATTTAAAATGGCTGAACATGAAACTATAGATCAAATGTTTGGAAGATTCCAAACTATCACCAACAGTCTTATATCTCTTGGAAAAACCTATGAGAACAGAGATCATGTCAGAAAAATTATGAGGAGCTTACATAAACAGTGGAGACCTAAGGTCACTGCTATTCAGGAAGCAAAGAACCTCAATACTCTCACTTTGGAGTAACTTTTTGGATTTTTAAAAGTTCACGAGCTTGATCTCAATGAAGAAGAAAGTTCCAGAAAAGGAAAATATATTACCCTAAAGGCAAAGAAGGCTAGCTCTTCTAAAGTTATTAAAGCTGAGGAATCCTCTGATGAAGCAGGCCCTTCTGACAGTGATGAAGGATCTGATGAGTATGAACCGTCTTTCATCTCCATAAAGATTCAACATTTGTGGATAAAGAATGGTGGTTTCAGAAGGAAGCAGTTCAGCAAAAAGTTCATCAAGGAGAAATCATACTCTAAGGAAAAAGGTTCACCTCTGTGCTTCGAGTGCAAAAAGCCTGGTCATTTCAAAGCTGACTGCCCAGAACTGAAGGACAAAAATAAATTCTTCAAAAAGAAGAAGGGCTTGATGACTACTTGGGAGGATGTGGATCTGTCTTCATCTAATGAAGAGAATGAAGCAGAGGAAGAGGCAAATATCTGTCTCATGGCTGGTACATCATCAGAAAGTGAATACACTGATGCTGAGGTAATGGATTCTGACCCTTCCATTCTTCAAGATGCTTTTGATGAATTACTGCATAACTCATCAATTCTGTCTCATGAATATAGAAGTATCAAAAAGAGATTTTCCAAACTATCTAAAGAATTTGATAAGGTTTGCATGGAGAAAATAAGTCTTGTAAATGAAAATGACAAACTAAAATAAGAGAATGTCAGTCTAACTGACAAACTCAAGTGTGAGCCAACTGTCTCTTGTGAAGTTGCAAAACTAAAACAAGATGTGACATATCTGATATACAATCTATCTAAATTTGTAGGTGGCTCGGATAAACTAAGTTTAATTTTAAGGTACTCTAGGTCCCCCCATGATAAGTCTGGCATTGGTTATGACAAAGAAAAGCATGAAGCATCTCATAAAAAGTCAAAACCACACATGCATAGCAGAACCTCAAAAGCTCAAACATTGCATGTTAAAAATAATCTGAGCTCGTCCAACACTTACTGTAAAGTGTGTGGAAAATGTGGTCACATAACATCTAGATGCATACATTATAAGCATATTAAACATGCTCGTCCAGTGACTACTAACACGAAAGGACCCAAGTCAATTTGGGTACCTAAAGATAAGATTGTACATGTTGTAGACTTGCTTAACAACAGGAAAGAGACACACATCCTGGTACTTGGACAGTGGTTGCTCACGTCACATGACAGGAGAAAGGTGTATGTTCCAAGACCTTAGACATAGGGATGGTGGTTGGGTTACCTTTGGAGGTAATAATAAATGGAAGATTATTGGAGTAGGTAACATTGGTAAACATCATTTTACCTCCATTGATAATGTTCTTTTAGTTTATGGCTTAAAACACAATCTGCTAAGCATAAGTCAATTGTGTGATAGTGGATTTGCTGTTTCTTTTGATAAGAACATGTGTAATGTCAAGAAACTTGATAGATCACTCTTATTCACTGTCAAGAGGCAAAACAATCTGTATAAGATTGACTTGGAGGACCTTACGAATCAAAGTGTCTCATGTCTAGTGTCCATTGAAGATGAGCGATGGATTTGGCACAAAAGGCTAGGTCATGCAAACTTGAAGTTAATTTCAAAGCTAAATAAACATAACCTCGTGAGAGGATTACCAAACCTTAAGTTCAAATCTGATGCTCTTTGTGATGCATGTCAAAAGTGAAAACAAGTCAAAAGTTCTTTTGAATATAAGAATATTGTTAGTACCAATAGGCCACTAGAGTTGCTACACCTTGATTTATTTGGACCAACAAGGACTGCCTCCGTTAGTGCAAAGAAATATGGTCTAGTCATAGTAGACGGCTACACTAGATGGACATGGGTTATGTTCCTAACTCACAAGGATGAGTCTTTCAAGGTATTCTCCGTATTCTGCAAACGTGTACAAAATGAAAAAGACATGTGTATCACTTCAATCATAAGTGACCATGGGGGAGAGTTTGAACATGAGCTATTTCATAAGTTATGTGACGAAAGTGGTATACTTCACAACTTCTCAATACCTAGAACACCACAGCAAAATGGTGTGGTAGAGAGAAAGAACAGATCTCTTCAAGAGATGGCTAGAACAGTGTTCAATGATAACTTTTTCCCTAGACTCTTCTGGGCTGAAGCTGTTAATACTGCCTGCTACATTCAGAACAGAATATACATTAGACTAATTTTGAATAAGACTCCTTACGAATTGTGGAAAGGACGAAAACCCAATATATCTTACTTTCATCCTTTTGGTTGTAAATGCTATATATTGAATATTAAAGATCAACTTGGTAAGTTTGATGCTAAAGTAGATAACGGAATTCTGTTAGGATATTCTGAATCATCAAAAGAGTTTAGAGTTTATAATTCTATAACTTTAGTAGTAGAAGAATGTATACATGTTAAGTTTGATGACAAGCAGCCTGATAAGAAATTATTAGAGCTTGATGAAGCTATTGCATATTTGAATCTCAAGGACTTTGAAATTCAAGCAAATGTCAAACCTGATGATCAAGTGGACGACCTTCAACAACATGAGTCAGAAACTTCAACTTCTCAATAAGAAAATGTTTAGAAATCTTGGTACTTTAGGAATTATCATCTACAAGATCAAATCATTCGAAATCCTAATGATAAGCTAAGAACCAGATCTACATTCAGAGAGCAAGATGATTCTGCCTTAGTCTCTGAGTTAGAACCAAAGACTGTAGACAAGGTTCTGCTGGACGACGGTTGGATTCTTGCAATGCAAGAAGAACTGAACCAATTCGAGAGAAGTGAAGTGTGGACTCTTGTGCCTTTACCAAAAGACAAATTATTTATTGGAACCAAATGGATTTACAGAAACAAGCTTGATGAAGATGGTAAGGTGGTAAGAAATAAAGTTAGACTTGTTGCACAAGGTTATTCTCAGGAAGAAGGTATAGACTATACTGAAACTTTTGCACCAATTGCTATATTAGAGGCAATTCGCATCTTATTATCATTTGTTGCACATCATAGTATAATGCTATATCATGGATGTAAAAAGTTCCTTTCTAAATGGTGTTATTAGTAAGGAAGTATATGTTATGCAACCTCCAGGTTTTGAAAGTGAAACCCAACCTGAACATGTATATAAGCTAAAGAAAGCTTTATACGGCCTCAAACAAGCTCCTAGAGCTTGATATGAAAGGTTAAGTTCATTCTTAATGGACAATGGATTCAGTAGAGGAAAGGTTGATACAACCTTATTTAGAAAATCCAATAAGTCCAATTTTATTGTTGTTCAAATATATGTTGATGATATAATTATTGGTGCCACTAATGAATCTCTCCGTAAAGATTTCTCTAAGCTTATGCAGAAAGAGTTTGAAATGAGCATGATGGGGGAACTCAAGTTCTTTCTTGGACTTCAAGTTAAGCAAAAAGTGGACGAGGTGTGCATCCATCAAACTAAGTATACAAAGGAATTGTTAAAGAAATTAAAGATGGATGATTGCAATCCTATGAACACCCCTATGCATCCCACGCCCATACTAAACAAGGATGGTAAAGATAAAAAGGTCGACCAAAAGGTATATAGAGGTATGATAGGATCTCTGCTATGTCTTACTGCGTCTAGACCTGATATTATGTTCAGTGTATGCTTATGTGCTCGATTTCAATCTGATCCAAGAGAATCTTATTTATCAGCAGTTAAAAAAATATTTAGATATTTAAAAGGTACTACTAATCTGGGTTTGTGCTTTAAGAAAAATGATGAGTATAGATTAGTTGGTTTTTGTGATGCTGACTATGCTGGAGATATAATAGAAAGAAAAAGTACCAGTGGAGGATGCCACTTCATTGGAGCTAATCTAGTCTCATGGTCAAGCAAAAGACAAAGCATTATTGCCTTATCAACTACTGAAGCTGAGTATATTTCAGCTGCTAGTTGCTGCTCACAACTTCTATGGATCAAACATCAATTGGAGGACTACAATGTGTTTATAAGTAGTATTCCACTTATGTGTGATAATACTGCTGCAATAAATCTATCCAAGAATCCAATATTGCATTCAAGGGCTAAGCATATAGAGATTAAACATCACTTTATTAGAGATTATGTGCTAAAAGGTATTATTGATATACAATTTGTAGATACTGACCATCAATGGGCATATATCTTTATTAAACCTCTTGCAGAGGATAGATTCATATTTATTAGAAAACATCTTAATATGATTTGTGTGGATTAATTGTGCGTCCAATGCATATTGCATGTGCGTCTATTGCTTAAGTGCGTCCAATGCATGTTGTATGCGCGTCCAGTGGGCATTGCGTCCATTGATTGTTTGCATGGTTTTATCAGACTCGTCTATGCTATCTTTTATTATATTTGCATTGATTTATGTCCAAGACATATTTAATAATATCATTATGCAGAGTTAGTTATTTACATCAATCCCATCAATAGCTTTTTATGGTTTCAAAAACCTGCACCGCATCAGTACTCATTACTCCTTTTCTCACACATTTTCATTTTATTTTTTTTAAGTTTCTTTAGGAAAACTCTTAAAATTAGAAACCTTTTTAAGTAATACTCTTTCCCTCTGAAAAACCTTTCACGATCTTCTCTCTTTAAATCCTCGAGTACTCTATTTCTTGCTACCAAACCCTAAACTCTCAAACCTCATCAACGGCTTCCTCTTCTGTTGCTATAACTTTTAATGTGGACAAGCTGAACCTTGCTACTGAGCACCACTTCAACTTTTTAATTCTGCAAGAATACAACTTAGATGTAAGTAAGAACATCAATGCTGCTGGTTGGGGAGGACTCTTCGTTGAAAAAGTCTCTATCTACCCAAACCTAGATAGGGATTTCTGGAGAAACTTTCAAGTATCAATTTATGAGATTTTTGTTGTGGTTCTTGGAAAAAGAGTAGTGGTCTCTGAAAAGACCATCTCTGATGCTATCAACTGCGCTCAAGAAGGAGTGGTTTTTACTGATACTTGGGAGAAGGACCTTGGTGGTTCTAAGGTGATAGTTGCCTTCCTAATGAATGAAGATAAAGTAAGAAATCATTCCTGGAAGTCAGTGGAGATGAAGGATGATGTTAACATTCTTCATCACTTGCTGAACAAGGTTGTTTTGCACAAAACTGGGTCTAAGGATAACTTGTCAGCTTTACACAAGTTTTGCCTCTGCCATCTCATCACTGAGACTAAAATCAACCTGCCCAAAATTCTATATGGAAGATTCAGGGATGTTGTTGTTCACAAGAAGAGGCTCTCTGAAATTCCATACTGTCATCTTCTATCCAAGATCTTAAAGTCTCAATACATACTTGCTGCCGAATCTCCTGAAGAACAAGCAAGAATTCTAACTGAAAAAGGAATGTTTGCTGCTGACTTTGGAAAAATGAACATAGCCAACATGAATCTCAGTACATATGGTGTTGCTGCTTTGGCTAAAACAGAAGAGATGATGAAGATTAAAGAGGATCAGATTGAGCAGAACAATGTTGAAGTACTAGGGCTGAAGAGAACAGTTAGAAGAAAAACAACTGCTGCGAGGAAACCAATTGCCGAAAAGCCTGCTGCTGGCATTATGATCAGGGAACCAGAAGCTGTTGCCACTCAACCTGCTCCTTCTCAAAAGAAAAAGAAATCTCATCATGTCTTATAATGAAGCTGAGGATGATGAAGATAATTCACTATTGGAACTATTCTGAAGAAGCAGAAAACTGCTGTTGTTGATGTTGTTGTTCCTACAAGGAGAAGGCAACCCTCAAGAAAAGCTAAGTCCTTTGTGACTTCAGAGGTAAATATCTCTGCTAATGATCCTGTCAAATTAGCAGTAGATGCCTTAGTAGAAAGTTTGAAAGTAGGAATGATGTTGTTATTGCTGTTGCACCTGACACTGATGGCTACATACCCACACTACCATCACCACAAACCTCTTCCCCACAAACAACCTCACCTGTCTACTCACCTATCCAAACCTCACCAAATAGACCACATTTTCAACCCATAATACCTGCAAATGATCCCTGGTTCAAACAACCAGATGATGTAGGGATTAACCCTGGAGCCCCTTTTCCCAAAATACGTAGAACCAAATTCCCTTACACTAACCCGTCAGTTCTCTATGATGGAAAAGCTGAAAGCTGGGCCAAAGTAAAAAAAGGCTGGAAAATACTCTATCATAAGCATGAACCAGAACCTAAATCAACCAGACATTTCTATCCTCTACCTGAATATGAATATGAACCTGAACCTACCTACACCCCATGGCATGTACCCATTCCCTATGTGCTAAATAATAACAATCATCTTCCATCCACTCTGCACAACCACATTGGACCTGCCCTAACTCACATCCTTCTACAAAAATTCCCACCTAGAAAAATCTACCCAAACCTCATCAAATCCCCTACTTTCAAACCCTTCACAGATGGTGTCAACAGGCACATCATACTTGTTTGGTCTACTGACCCTTGCAAAGCCAATGCTCCATCAATTATCCACAAAAGGTCAAGAACAGAAGGAAGACCTAAATTCATTTTGGACAGAGAGACATCTTGGGTGACTTTTAGGCATCCAAGTGTTTGTGGCACAGATGTTAGTCTTGTGGACCACCTCATGTATGCCTTCCTGCAGAATGAGTTCGAGTTGCCAAGATATGTCAGAGCTGCAAACTTTCTCCTTCCAACATGGCTATTTAATACCAAGAAGAAGACAAAGATTGGTGTCAGACCTTATATGTTTTCTCCAAGACTACCCATGATAGATTTGAATAAGGACAAGGATCTGAAGAAGCAGAGGAGAACTGCAAAGAAACCAAAAGACAATTCCTGCATAATCTATCCTGATACTGTTGAACCTATTGATCAGAATATGATTGATTTCTGGATGTCACAGCAAGTTGATGACATAGATGAAGATTCTGCAGTTGCAATCTGTTCAAATCACATGGTGGCTCTTACTAAGGAAGTTTTATCTTCTGGATTAAGTGAACAAGAGAAGAAAAGCATTCCTAAAGTTAGAGGAAAATGTGGACTCTCAAATGTCAGATTCTTCATTTAAAAGGAAACTCTTGGAATTCTTGTCATAAGTCACGTCTATGAAGAAGACCCTGTCCACTAGGCTAAGGAGCTGCCTCATCCTATACTCACTATTGCTTCATCACCACCACCATCTCCTTCTGAGCATACTGAGGAAGAGATCATAGTTGAAGAATCGGATTTAATTGCAAATATTGTTCAACCAGTAGCTAGATATGAAGAAGTTCTTTGTCTGCTCCATGATCAAGCACCTCTAAAAAGCACTCTTCTCAGCCATTGCTTTGACAGTCATTCATCCACATGATCAGCCTCAAGTTTCCAGAGCACTAGACGTCATTCCAAATCAAGCATATGCTCAAGATAGTGCTAAAAGTTCAAGATCCTCTCTGCCACAGAACTTTGAAGAGATTATTGAAAAAATTATAAAGGAGAGAGTAAAGGTTGAGGTCAAAGAACAGGTTAAAGAGCAAGTTGCAGAAGCCTTGGCTCCAACGAATTTAATGATCAACCAAATGATGAGCATTCTGCAAAGTTTCCAACAGAGTCACAATCTACCTGCTCAACCTCATCCACCTCCACCAAACCATAACCTTTCTCCACCACCTCCACCCTCTTCTTAACCTTCTTTTATTCCTTTAAACTGATAATGATGGTTCACTCCTGTTTCTTTTTTGTATGATGACAAAAAAGGGGGAGAAATCATATAGAAATTAATTTTTTTATATAAAGTCAGTTTTTGGTCATACATATCTATTTTCACATGCATACTATTTTACTGCATACTAGTGCTTGATATGATCCGATATTGCTATCTATGTTTAGACTTATAAGCTCTGATACTGTGTTTATCTCTGATACTATGTTTTTGATTTTGACTAAGTTAAAACTGATATGTGCTGCTGCTTATATGTTTTACTCTTTAAAGTTTGAATACTTTGTCTTAAGGGGAGCTCTGTGGCTCTCTTAGACTTTTATCACTCATAATTTAATTGGTTTTTGTCATCATCAAAAAGGGGGAGATTGTTAGAACCAAAGTGGTATTGGATTAAAATAATCTCTTAAGTTTTGATGTTAACAAAAAGGTTAAATTTGTATAGCAAAGTATTTAGATCTAACTTGTTTGTTATAAGTATGCGGGGATTACTTGACTTAAATGAGTTAGAGGAACTTAAATCTAAAGTATGGAATCGATCAGATTCTATTTCAAACCTCTTTACCAGTCTACAAACTCTTGTAAAAATTCTAAGTCTTTAGCTTTATGGTTGATGAGATCGTTAAAATAAGAATAGACGAGGTCTTAAAATTAACTTAGGAAGACGCGATACTAAGTCTACAAAAAAAAATCAAGTAGACGAGTCATTGAAATATAACAAGTCCAAAGACTTGATAGACGTAGTAGCTTCACTATACGCAACGTCAGTAGACAAGCTCTGAAGCATAGCACGTCCATCTCTCAAAACTAGGTGAAATGTCTGTAGACGCACTATCAGTAGACGAACCTGTCTCACTGATAAGAAAATCTTGCACGTCCAAAGACCTGCGCGTCCACTAGTTTTAAAACGTGAATCCATCTAAGTTTAAATGTATTTATTTCAAATGATTGGTTATTTAAATCAATGAATATATATCTTTTACCCTTGCTGCTTCTATTGTATAAAATCTTTATCTCTTGGATAAAATAACTTTGTACCATCGAAACCATAAACCTTTATACTCTGTCAACTACATTGTTGTAAAGATCAAGTCAAGTACAAAGAAGGAAAATAAGAAAGCAACCTTTGGTACAACAGAGAAGTGACAGTTCTACTTTGAGCATTCCTCTGATAATCAAAAGCACTTCTCAGTGAAGCATATCAAGTTTTCAGTCTCAATGAATCCAAGCATTTAATACTCAGTCTAAACGGATACAATTTGAAGACCGTTGAAGAAGATCGAGTCAAAGAAGCACTTTAGCTATATAATACTCGATGAACTTCTACAAGAAGAAGAACCACAAGCTCTGATATCATAAGTGGAAAAAAAAACTATTGAAATTGTAAATCAAGTTTACGTGTAAATCTTGTTGATCTTAAACTTTCAAATCCTCACACATAGTGAGTTCTTTGATCAAAGTTGTAAACCTCTTTGTTAGAGTTAGAGCCTGAAGAGGCTTGGTAGAGAAAGAATACTTGTAGTCTGAAGAGGTGTTGAATACTTGTAATCTATTTGGAAAATAATGGAGAAAAACCTTCAGGTAGAAGGGACTGGACGCAGCTCTTGGTTGGAAGAGAGTGAACCAGGATAAAACTCTTGCGTGAATCTTCTAAACCCTTATCTTTTACAGTTTTTGTTTATACTAACTGTGGGGTTCTGAATCTGATTTTATTAACTCTTCAAAAAAGTTTTTCTGTTTGTGTGTTGTTTTTATTGTTTTGCTTGTAAAAGGTTTGAGAAAAGGCTTTTTGGAAAATATGTTAAGAAACACAATTAAACCCCCCCCCCCCCCCTTCTTGTGTTTCCCTGTATCAATTTCATATAGTGCAACCAAAAAATTTTGAGTCGAAAGACCCCGAAAAGATGGTTTGCAAATTAAAGTCGAATCTATCTATGGTCTAAAGAATATGTCTCATTAGTGATACCACGGGCCCCATCAGGGGACTGTCTCATTTGGTTTTGAGATAAATATTCACAACAAAAAATCAACTGTTTAGCGACTGACAAATTCGATCGCTAAACGTGCTAATTCGGTCGCTATTCTCTTCAGTGACCGATTCATGGTGGTGGCTGATAACCTGGTCGCTAAGGTTTTAAAAGTCGGTCGCTAATCGATTGGGCGCATGATTGGGGTAACCATGTTTGGCGACCGATAATCGATCGCTAGTTCGGTTGCTAGACCACAATTTTTTTTATTTTAACTAAAGTTTAGCGACCAAATTATGAGTTGCTAATTCGGTCGCTAAAATGAAAAAAAATAAATTTTAAAATAATAATTTAATTATTTTTTGCTTTAAAGTTTAGCAAAATTACTAATAAAACACATCAAATTATTAATAAAATATACAATTATAAAAAATACTGAATATATATAAAAAAAAATAATCCAAAGTGTCGTACAAGAATCGTTTAAAATCTAAAAAATGAAAAAAAAAATCAGTCATGATGAGGAGGAGGTGGAGGAACCCAATCATCCTCAGCGTTCGTGCCGCCGATGTTTGCCACCTGATCTTCTGCTATAGCATCACCCTGAGCAACTGGAGACTGGATCCTCATCTTCTCCAACACCAGCCGCAGTGTCTGGCCCTGCTCGATGGTCGTCTGCATCAACTGCTGGTGTGCTTGAGTCAACTGTGCAATCTGGTTTGCCATCTACTGCTCTTTCTCCCTGTTCTCCCGAAGCTCCGCGTTCAGCTGTATGATGGTGTCCTGCATCTGGTTGAACTGCTCTAGAGGGATGCTATCCGCTTAGGATGGAGCGGGCGTGCCGGACGATGAAGCGATAAACTCGTCTCCCAAGTGTCTGAGGCCATATACGTGCCCCTTCTTGTTCCTGCCCCCGAAGACCTCCAAATAAATGGCATTATCGTCGATGGAGGCAGGAGAGCGGGGGCCCTAACCAGTCAAGGCCTCATCCTGTGACTGTGAGGCACGTGATATGGCATCGTCCTTCTTCTCGTTGAAGCCCACCTACAAAGTATAGATGAACAGATTTAGTTAAAATTATAATCAATATTAACAAATGAATTATAATAAATTACAAGTATAAACTAAATTGTTTTTTTACTTACAGCATAGTTACAGGTCTTGTCGTTGACCCATGCCCCCGACTTCAACTTCTTTGTCCTCTCCACCAACTCCATAGTAGTGGGGGTCCGCTGTTTCTGTGCTTTCTGCACAGAAAAATATAATCTTAAATTCATAAGAATGTTTAAAATGAAAACTCATAAAATAGTATACTAAGTCAACAAAGTTTTAACTATTACCAGCTCACCGAAAAGGGTGGCGACTGATTTAGAGCCGTCGGTCCAAGCACATGCGCCACCATTAGAAGCTTGATTACGTCGAGATGTGTCCTAGGTCTCCTGGAACTTCTCAGTAGCCCAGTACTGGTCTAGCTGCCTCTTGATCTCAGAATCAACCCACTTCCCCTTATTCTTATCCTTCCTCAGCTTGTTCGTTAGATTCTTCATGACCGGTGAGCCTTTATGCTCAAATATGTCCCTGACGATCCCCTCTAAAGTTGCGTCCCACCTATATTATTTCTGCAACTTACAGTTGTCAGGAAATTCGTGTGTGTGTATATATATATATATATATATATATATATATATATATATATATATATAATGTAAATTGAATTTGAATAACTTAATAAATTGTTACCTTAAACTCTTTAAACAACTGATCCCTATGGCCCCCTGGGATGGCCTTCTATGTAGGCTATGGACCATCAAACTTGAGTTGCAGGATCTTCGATATCAATCAGAAAGGCCCTTCGCGGGCAGAAAGCTGCAGCAAAATTAGAGCATTAATAAATGTTATAAATAAATAAAAAACAAGTAAATAGAAATTAACGATACTTTATATATTAAAAAATTAAATTAGCTTACTCGTTATCCCCCCTAGGGATAAGAAGAATCCTCCTGTCGGATAGACCACGGCTCTTCTGCCCCGATGATGATTTTGGTCCTGGCATAGGTGTCGATGATGATGATACAGCTTGTGTCCCGACCACATGAGGCTGGGTAGGGGGTGCAACTCCATCACCCTGATGTGGCCCATCCATAGAGGTGTTGGCAGGATGGTCTCGATCTAAAGTCCGTGGATCGCCGACGGAGGGACTCTTGTAGCACGACCTCTGCCATGACCTCCACGACGACCACCATGCTGCCCCCTACCTCTAGAGGAATCAGCCATCTGTGTAAAAAATGAAAAGATGATTACACCACAGTGTAAATAAAAAAATAAATAAATTACCTAAGTAGAATAAGCATTACACAATGAATTATGACGTAAAAAAATTACTTAAGTAGAATCTCCGTCACTAAATTCACCCTCACTCTCATCAGTCTCACTTGATTGGAATGTGCCTTCGCTAGATGTGTCCAACTCAGATTGATCCATTAACTCTCTTTCAACTTCTTCCCCATTGCCGGAAATGTCCGTCGGAGAATTAACAATAATGTCCGGAGTAATTTGCAACGGTACGTGGGGTCTTGAAAACTCATCATCTTGGTACGGAGCATCTTTTTCATGCTGGTTGATTACATTATTAGTAATTATACTGTGAGCCTTTATCTTAATGACACCCAACCGGCCTTGATGTCCTTCGGGATATAGCGAATAATAAACCTGATCTTCCTGTTGTGAAAAAATGAATGGGTCGTATGCCTTATTATACCTACGAGATAGTCTAACTTTAACAATACCATATTTTTTTATCGATTTTTGTCCCTACGTCAAGAGTAGGATCAAACCAATCACACTTGAAGAGAACTAACTTCATCACGGGGAAACCGGTATAATCGAGTTCAAGGATGTCAGTTAGAACCCCATAGAAATCATCCTCTACATTGCCATCAATGGCTCGCACACAAACACCATAGTTACACGACTAGATTCCTTCACTCCTTGTTTTTGTGTAAAATTTATATCCATTTACAATGTAAGTATTCCATGATGTAACCCATCTGTTAGGCCCCCATGCCAAATTTGTCAATAATGGATTTTGAACATTGTTTACAGGATCTAGTACCTAAAAAATTTAATATTATATTATTCTTATACATGCTATATATTTAAGGAGATAAAATGTATTGCAACAAATGAAGATGCTTAACCTACATATTTACTGAACCACGTAGCAAAGTGTGAAGTAATTTCTCGATCAACATGATCGTTCAAAATGTCAGGTTGGAGATCCCTTAGAAAATTGCCATACATCCTACATATGGGAGATTAACAGCAGGACGATTAATAATCATAAATGTCAATTGAAGTTATAAAAGACATTGTATAAACTTACTCTAAATATGGCGCCACCTCTTCACAATTTTGAAGGATATACAGATGAGCAGCATTAACGTCACGCTGCTCCAAGAAATATCCTTTTGATTTGCCACTAAATCTGTCCAAATAGTTGAATATTGATATAGGAGGACTAGTTGAACTTCCTTCACCCGAATCAACGTTTCTAGGCATCCTCGTCCTTCTCGTGTCAACTTCGTCTGGATAGTAACAAGAGGCAAAAGTGGAAGTCTCATCTACTAAGTATGCTTCACAAATGGAACCCTCCACTCGTGCCTTGTTCTTGACTTTGTGTTTAAGGGAGTGCAGGAACCTATTAAAAAGAGATACATACAAATAATTACTAGTTTTAAGGAAAGCTAAACTACGATTTCATGTTCGTGAATTTAATATGTATTAAGTAAAATAGTTGATGTTGTATGCCTCTCAAATGGATACATCTAGCGGTATTGGACTGGACTACCAACTCTTGCTTCGTAAGGTAGATGAACTGGAAGGTGTTCCATTGAATCAAAGAAACTCGACGAGAAGATTTGCTCCAGCTTACTTAACAAAATGGGTATCTTGACTTCCATATCCATTAATTGATTCACATTTAGTGTTGTCGACGCAAGCTCCCTGAAAAAGTGGCTAAGCTGAACAAATGGGTTCCAAATTGGTTTCGGTAATGCGTCGAACGCAATTGGAAGAAACCGTTGCATGAACACGTGGCAATCATGACTCTTCATTCCATGTAACTTTGCTTCCTTAATATCAACACATCTACCCAGATTAGAAGCATACCCATCAGGTAACATTAGTTCTTTAACCCATTTACAGACAACTACTTTCTGTGTTTTGCTTAGTGTATAACTTGCCTTCGGTTTGATAAGTCTGCCACGACCACCGTCCTGCAACTCAAGCTCCTTCCAATCACAAATTTCAGTCAGATCCAATCGGGCTTTATTTGTATCCTTTGCCCTCCCCTTGATATCCATCACAGTGTCAAACACATTCATAAACACATTCCTCTCAGTATGCATGACATCAATGTTGTTATGGAGTAGGTGTGTCCTCCAATACAGAAACCTCAAAAATATACATTGTTTTTCCAATTATGCTTAGCACCATAATCAGGAATATGTTCTCCTTGGGATTCACTGACGAGCGGTAAGTACTGTACTCTCCGCCATACATTAGGACCAGACAAACGTGGTGGAGGCGGTGTTGTCTCCGTACGACGCTTCTTGAATGCATTCTTGTTCCTCCTATAAGGATGATCTTCTGGAAGGAATTGATGATGCCAATCAAAATATCAGATCTTTCGACTGTTTTTAAGCGTGACTGTCTTCAATCGCACCATACATATTGGGCAACCATGCTTCCCCACGGTCATCCAACCTGACATCATCCCATAGACAGGAAAGTTGTTGATCGTCCACATCAAAGCTGCTTTCATCATGAAATTATGCCTCAAAGACATGTCATATGTCAACACACCATCATTCCACAGCATTGTCAACTCATCTATCACTGGCTGCTAGTACACATCAATCTTCCCTTTTGGATTAGACAGACCCGAAATTATGACTGTTAGGAACATAAACTCCCGCTTCATGCACATCCCCTAGGGAAGAATGTACGGAGTCAGGATAACCGGCCAACAAGAGTATGATTTTGCAGACTGCCCGAAAGGATTAAATCCATCCGTACATAACCCCAATCGAACGTTCCAAGGGTCTTGAGACACCCAGATGTCCCATTAAAGAAAAACTTAATTGACTAAAACTTAATTGTAATATTAGCGTTAGACATATCTATAGAAAATCATAAGTATTAAAACTTAAAATTTAAGAACAAAAATTAAACATCACACCACACACATATATATAAATACAAACATAATGTGCTATTAAACTAAAGAGGGTACCCCATCATTAGGGTCCAAAAATATACATATTGATACAAAATGATATAATCAACGGAAACTAAAAACATCACAAAAGACGCACTGGTTATAGACTCTAAACTCAACTGCTAGAGGTCACTACTCGTCCGCCAACATCTGGCTCATAAGGTGTCCCATCAAGCTCCTCTGTAGCTAGCTCATCCACAGGGTCTTCTCAAAACGAGCACATAAAAGAAACATACATAGAAAAGAAGTAGGGGGATAAGAAACTATCTATCAACATATAAATAAAAAGGGTACGTAACATATACACAATAAAGGCACATAAACATGCATCATAGATATATATAAAATAATTATATACAATCATCATCGAGACACATTACCATCCTCTACCCTTCTCACTCATGCAACTTATGCTGACGTGGCCACCACCAATCCTGTCATATATCCCTTGCCCACTTAGGGATGTTAGTCACTCGTCCAAGCGACGCGTCCTCAAACACCGATGCACACTCTCATCCGTGGTGAGAATGTTCATGCAAAGCAATGACACTATAGCTGCACAATTTCTCTGGTACACACCCCCATTCCCGATAAGGTGCTCATGCAAAGCAATGACATTATAGCTGCACAACCTAAAGCTAAGTTGGGATGGTCCCGCGAGCACTTCTGACCTCGTGTGTTCCAAACATACGGCTGTGGTAAACAACATACATCTATATGAATCTCGTCGACGTATATCAAATCATACCCTAGTGCCTAACCTCTCATCACGATCTCATAGTATATCTCAAGTAAAATCAACTCATCAATCTCATCATAATAAAATATTAATTAATTAGGTTAGGCACGCCTAAAATCATATATCATACACTCCCCAACATGC
The DNA here is from genome assembly GCA_030762895.1 of Sophora flavescens. Classification (NCBI taxonomy): domain Eukaryota; kingdom Viridiplantae; phylum Streptophyta; class Magnoliopsida; order Fabales; family Fabaceae; genus Sophora; species Sophora flavescens. The sequence goes on along the minus strand of CM061064.1, from coordinate 27,457,730 downwards.
ATCACTTAAAATACCACAAATCATCACCTAGGTGTCACTAAGCATACCATTCCAGATAAAACATATTCTCAACCATAATCAAAATAAATAATAATAATAAAATAATACTAACATATTTTAATAAACATAATAACTATAATTAACATGTTAATCCAAACATCACACAGCAAGTAACTCAAACATAATAAAGCCAGAAAACCTCAGATATCATAAAATTAACCTAACAGTGATAAATTTACAATCTCCATATCATCATCGGTACCACTAAGAAGTTCCCAGTATGATATTGACATTGTCCATTATTCACCTACTAGTAGGGTTTAGGTCGCCCTATGCCAATATTGAATAAAATGTTGTAGCCATTTCCTACGCTACATGGATTCTCCCCCCCACCTGAGGTGTCGTAGGCTAGCTTTAGAGCAACGAAATGAGCCCTCTCTAAACTCCCCAAATCTGCCATGTGAGGTTCTCCTACCTCCAGGGCTCCACAACTTCACCTGAACACATATCCATGAAGCACTTATTACAGGTAACCCAAATCTGAAGACGGAACTGCAAACCGATAAAAAAAATTGAAAAATATCCTTAATACCTTCGTCGACGACATTTCGGCATAAATAGGACATAGTCTTACCTTAGCCTAATCAAGAAAAGAAAGATAGGATGATGAAGTAGACGTCGCGAGGATCACAACAGTATATTCGGTTTCTTGATAGGATGAACGAATTGCTTGCTTCGGTCCCCGAAATCTTTCTCTCTCTTCCTTCCCCTCTCTCTCTCTCACGCGTTCTCTCCTTTCTCTTGTTCTCTCTATATTTATATTTCTCTCTCTCTTTCTCAATTCTATCACACCATTCTCCGATTCTATCTTCTTCTCTCTCTCTTTTTTCTTTCCTTTGTTTCATTAACTTAATGTAAAACCTCCACCATGAAATTAATGACTTACCTAACATGAACACTTTGATGGTGAAATTATGGATGGAAAGCCAACAGGAGGTCCAACCGTGCACTCCTTATTCATTTAAGATTTCATCATATATATATTTTTATATTTAATAATTTATTACTTGTAACTAAAGCATAGTTAGACATAGTTAATTACGACTAGTACTAATTCATTATTATGAGTAAAACTTGAGTAAATTGATTATAACTATCTAGCTATGACTAAGATCTATATCTTTGGCTAATTATTGTTACTTGAATAAATGTGATGTGCAAGTGTACACCGTCAAACAAGTAATAAAGAGTGAGTAAAGATCGTCCCACGAGGATTTAATTGGATTGAATAAAAATTCTAACATTAACCATTTCTATTTAGCTTAAATAAATAAACATTGTTTGAAGACATTTAAAATAAATGTATCAAATTAGGTGACAAAGCAGTGGTTGCAAATAGCACTATATTAATGAAATTAGAACTACGAAGGTTCTCAACAAACTTGGGAGCAGTTAGGATTCTAATCCTTTGTAATAGTAACTTCACGTTAATCAATGCTTCAGGATGCTACAGCATTTAGCCCAGGAAAATGAAGTTTGTTTTCCAGCAACTAAAACTGAGTTCATTAAAAGCTTCTTATTCCTAAGTTCATTTAATTTCCCTCAGTTGTCAGATAATTTCGCCCAACTACTTAAAGACTTGAAGGCTATTCCGAGCTCATTCAACACAATTATTTTTCCAATTAATTGTTCTATCTTTATCTTCTAAACAAGTCCATTAATTAAGTTTTTCCAAACCCAACTAGCTAGTATTCCAAATTAGTTTATCAGTCTAAAATGAAATTAAACGTTCAAACAGGGAAGAAGAAAATGCTTAATATCCATGGCTTTAATTAACCCTTCAGTACCATTACAAATTCATAAAATCCTAACTAAGACAACTTAGCTCATAATGAGCTTGAAGACAAAACAACTAATAAAAATGCTAAAAGAAGACATAAAAGAAAATGGAGTTGCAGAGAGGAGAGAGAGGTCAGCGCTGCAGGCTGATGGGGTGACGGCTGCTATAGTACTCCCCCTTTTCAAAGGAAGCTAGTATCTCTCTATATGTACAAGTGTCCCCCAAGTAGGGTTTCCTATCCTCTCTCTCATGCACTTTTGGGCTTTACAAAATTCAACAATTAATAAAATATTCTTTGGCCCATTCCCCTAGTACACACAGCTGCTGCCTTGCATTTTCTCTTTCCTCGTTTTGGGAAAGCGGAGCAGGTTCTTTGTCTTGTAGTGATTCTCTTCCCAAACGCTGCAGCATTCCATAACATTCCAGAGCAACTCCTGCAGTAATTTCACTTCTAAATCCTGCTCAAAACTCAAACAAACCTTAAGCAAAAACAATTCAGATTTCACAGCTTTTTCAGCATTTTAACAATTCAACACAGATATTTACTAAATAAGGCAAAACTTGAATTTCTTTTCCAAAATTGATCGAAACAAGAACAATGATAAAGCTAACAGGATAGTAATAACTCTTATTTCTATGAGTTATCAATTATCTTTTAACTTTTGTTAATGATAAACCACCTTAATTAATGAATTAATTTGACGTGTTTCCAAAAGGGGATTTTGACGTGCCTGCTTGAGGTGCATGCCTATTGAAAATTTTGAGTTGCTTGAATTTTGTTCTAAACTTGCCTATATGTTTGGATTCTTAAATAGTTTTGGTTTATCTAACCCTCATTCTCATCTAATTTAAATATCTAATTTTTATTCTCAAAAGATAGGATGTTACATTACTACCTCTTAAAAGAAATTTCATCCTCGAAATTTTGCAAGGGTTACATGCAACATCAACTCCGCTGCGCACTCTGATACAATTATCAATCACATGATTCTTACTCATACATATACTTTTATTTATCAAGACTTAACATTCACTAACTTGTCACTTCATATTTCACACATATTTTACATACTATGCCATTAGAAAATATATACATTATCATCCTAAATTCAAAATCCTCAGGCACACATGTCCAATCTCTAAACCTCTTGATTTAACCATAAAATACTTAAAATCATACCCAGTACTATTTAGAATAATAAATCTTTCACCAAATCCAAATTTACTACTATTTTCATAAGTCAAATATCTTAATAACATCCAATGGCCTCAAAATTATATTCTCAACATAAGGACTTAAATCCTATCATGGACAAGCCACGCTCAATTCAACTTCTCTTATAAACACCATATACCTAAACTTCCTTCTCTTTAAACTAACTTATCATCATTAGAAAATTTGACCATCTTCGCATCAAAGCATTAATCCATAAACTTAATTTTACTCTCAAGCACTATCTTATCATACAACTCTCTAAAATCTATCAATCTTACCTTCAACATTTCTAGTTCACCATAAATCTGAAAATCAACATGTATATATAATATGCAATACAAGTCTTATCTTCAAATTCTCCAAATCCAATCATAACTAAATCAATTAACACAAGCTAAATGTTAAAGATGCATTTGAACTTAATCCTTATTCATCAAAGCTTCCAATCAAATCTCAACTTACAAACCCCATTGGAATAGTACACTAAGCTAATCCAATCATAGCTTCAGGTGAAGTTATAAAATCACCTTTTTAACAAGAACAACATGCCTAATTATATTCTTTATCCTCAAATACCAATTTCATATACCCAAGAACTACTCCACCTCAACCTAAACTTGACATGATCATCCTTTTTCTCACTAACAAGCTAACAACACTTACGATTCTTATAACTAACAAATTTCCATTTATAAACCTAAATCTCAAATCAAATCCATAACTCTAACCATCAACCCAACAATAAAAAGACTACAAGGTTTTTAGCCAAATTAATTCCCTATTAATTACATGTCCTAAGAACTAAGCTTCCTCCAACCAAAATTCACACTTGGATAGCTTAGCATACAATTGCCTATCTCTCAGAACCTGTAACGCAAACCCAGCAGAACGTGCGGATGCTACAGATAATTACGGAGCAACAGGACCAGCTTAATCAGAGACAGCAGCGAAATGGAGGACCTATGAGAGAAGGACCTCAGAGGAGAGGAGATAGTGTTTCTATGTGGAGGAGTGATGAGTCACCGGCAAGTGTACCGGGTCGTCGCAAGTAATAAAAACACGGTAAGAATTTACCGAGGTCGAACACAAGGATTGGGCTACCAATTCAACTAATTCGTGAGAAACTCGATGCATTTGGTCAAGTACAGAAAGTGGTTGAGATTGGAGAGAAAATAGGATCGCAATCTAGTTAACAAATCAATTAAGAATATGGTATTGAAATCTGGAATTAAAAGCATCTAAGGTCTCAAATCCACCTACCCAATCATGCATAGTATCCAAATGATGATGATCCTCTCCCTAGGTTCAATTTTAATGTCAACCGGGACCCCCAATTTCTCCTAAATTCACTGTCGTGCTCAATAGGACGTATTCAACGATTTGAGTTAATCACTTACAGGTCTCATAACCCTAATCCTTGAATTCTATTAAATCTTGTTCCCTATATGGTTGCACCGATCTCCTATTCACTCTCGTGCAATATTCGATCGATGATCCCAATTCAAGTTCTAAAACGCGAACCGCCAATCAGCCTCAACACGTTTAACTAGTTAATCACGCAAGCATATGATCAACACAATGACATCAGAATTGGAAAACAAGAATTGAATTAAAGGAGAGAGAGATATACATCACATGAACACTGTACCGCCATGGGTGGCTTCATTGATCCCTTAGACAAGGGGATTAGTTCCTCATGTCCGTAATGACGAAAAACGTACAATCCGACATAATCACCATAGTAAACTTAAGAAAATAAAAAGGGAGACGCAGCTCCAGAGTAACAAGAACTCGTAACAAAACTGATCTAAAACAGTGGCTAAAACTAGGATTCAGATTCTGATCTGAAACAGCCTATAAATAGGGATTCTGGTTCTCGGCCACTCGCGGAGCGAACAAGCTTTCGCGAGGCGAACATTAGTTTTGGCGCGCTTTCAATTTGGACTCTCGCGAGGCGAGAGTATGTTCGCGAGGTGAGTCTTCAAACTTCAATCTGTCACAGCCGTGACCTTCATCACGGCTAGGCCGTGATGGTCTCTGTCTTCCAGGGTCTTTAAACTCTCGCGGGGCGAGCTGCCTCTCGCGGGGCGAGACTTCAAACCTTAATCTGTCACAGCCGTGACCTTCATCACGGCTAGTTCGTGATGGTCTCTGTCTTGCAGGTTTTCATGATTCGCGAGGCGAGAATCTTCTCGCGGGGCGAGACAGAATTGATGACGTTGCTGCTTAGCTGATCTTCAGGATCGCGAGGCGACCATCCACTAGCGGGGCGAGCATCTCCAGAATGGCAATTTCCACTATTTCTTGACTTTCCTTGACTCCCGGAGCTTCACTTCTAACCTGAAACAATAAAAAGACATAAAAAGCGTAATTCTATTCAAAATAGACTAAAAACTACTAAAAATGCCTAGAACGAGTAAAAGTCTACTTAAGAACAAAACAAGGCCAAATTTGGGCGAAAACGAGATTGAACTCGAATAATTAGCACGGAAACCACAGTCCATCTAGTTATAAAACTAGATAAGCCAGAGGCTTATCAAAACACCCCAAACTTAAACCTTGCTTGTCCCCAAGCAAGCTAAAACTCAAAAATGACTCAAGACTTGGCAAGCTTAAGGGATTCAATCGATTTCGTGCAAATTTCATGCAATCTTAACAAAACAGTTTTTCTTCAATGATTTCCCCCTTACATCAATGTAATCCCCACATTCATTTACTTTAAACAGTTGAGAACTTATCATTCATGCAAGTATTAATCTAAGTTGAGGATTAAGGTCACACACAAAAGGGAGATCACCAATTTCAAACAATTGCCTTCCTCACAAGGGTTTGTAAAATTTCACTCATTCGCTCAATTGTATCTAGGCTATCAACTTTTCACTCAAATTCACATATCAAGAGCACTTCCCATGGATTTGATTTTCATCTCAAAAATAGTTCCCACGAAAACATGTATGCAACATCAGAAGGTCTTTTAAAGGTTGTAATGGGACCTGGCTAAGGGAAGGATATTCAAGGACACTAGGCTTAGGTCCCTAGGAACTAAGAGAGCATGAGCATTTGACACATATTCCACTCAAATTCCTTTTTCCATTTTCTTTTTGCCTCGGGTGACTACGGCCTTTTCCTTGCTATTTTTTTGTTTTGCCCCTTTTCTTTTAGCAAATTTTTTTTTTCTGCCTTGGGTTTCAACCTTTATTTTTCTTTTTCTCAACCCAAAATGACACACCACCTTGTAGCCACCCCAAACTTAGTTCCTCACAACCCTTCTCTTGCTACTCTTCCATGCTCTCCTAATCCTAAGATTGGGTTAACATGGTTTTTCAGATTTTGGCTTATAATTTAGGGTCATCAAGAAACAATAGGCTAATTAGGCTCAACGGGGCTCACTAGGGAACATGCATTAGGGATGGTTCTCTTTAGGCCAAGTAGCTATTTCAAAGAAAATTGCCTAAATCATTTGATGCAACACATAAACATGCAATCCATGAAGAGATTCAAGCAAATTCGGGAAAGTGCAACTTAACAGCGATTCACACATTCAAAAACAAAGTTGGAGGCTTAAATCCTCACCTGGATATTTTGCAAATTGTTTGACCGAGATACAATTCCTAGTGTGTGCACCCCCTCACCCCAAACTTATCATAAATCAAGTAATCACAATAAAATTCTCAAAGTTCAGTTTTCAATTTTTCACATAGGGATCAACTTTTCTAATTTCAGAACCTAGGGGGAAATCATCAATGGTCAAAATAATTCATGTAATCAATCTATGCTCAATTTAATTAAAAATCCAACAAGCTTGCCGACACACATTCATACATAAACTCTTGATCTTCTCAAATTATTCAAGAGTGACAAACAAAAACAAAACAAAGACAAAAACAAAAACAAAAACAAGAGTGAGGAAAGGAGAGGGTGCTCCCTGATCAAGTTTCTATGGTTGCATCCTCGTCCAATTGGTCTCACGGGCTCCCTTCTGTTGCCTAGCATCCTGGAAGAACTCCTGCAGATTAAACCTTAATTGCAGATTCGCGAGGCGAGAGATCACTCGCGAGGCGAATCTGGAAAAATTGTTTTCACACTTTCCAGAATAGCGAGCCGAGTAGTATCTCGCGAGGCGAATCTGGAATTCCAACAGATGATGATGCCCAGAATCGCGAGGCGAAAGCATACCTCGCGACGCGAGACAGAAGCGTGAGCAAGCCTCTGAGATTCAGGGCTTCTGTCTCGCGCGGCCACTGTGGATTCGCATGGCGAATCAAGTTTTTTTTTTTAAATATATAAATTAAAGGATACCTAGCTTGGGTTGCCTCCCAAGTAGCGCTTGTTTAACGTCCCGAGCCTGACTCAAGTCGCCCCTAAGGGTTAATCCGAAGGAAGAAACTGCTTGCAAATTGGGACTGATTCCCCATGGTAATGCCTTATCATTTTCCCATTCACCTTGAAGTTACCAGAGGCCCCTTCTAACTCTACTGTTCCGTGAGGACAAACTTAGAGGACCTTGAATGGTCCCGACCACCTCGATCTTAGCTTTCCCGGAAAGAGTTTCAACCTTGAGTTGTCAAGAAGAACCGCTTGCCCGGGCTCAAGCTCCCTAGGCAAGATGTGTTTGTCCTGCCTTTCCTTAGTCCGCTTTTTGTGGTTCGCTTGCTTGCGGATCCCGGACAACTCATTTAAATCCAAAAGCCCTCTATAATCGGCATATACTCTCCACTCCGTGATGGTCCCTTTTGGGATCAACTGGTTGTTTTCATTGACCACCATGGTTGTGCCACCTTTCAACTTCGGTGCTTTATCCTCTTTTTCCATGCCCTTGTTGTTGCGTTCTTCCCTTGCACATTCATCCCTTGGGGAACTCGGTAAGACTTCCATGTCTTTCAACCACTCAAGATAGACCTCATCCCCCAAAGGGTCTTTTTCCTCTCTATCATAATTATGAGATTTTACCAACACTTGTGCTAGTGAAGAACCATGGGCTTCTCTAGTTGTCCTTGCCTTGACAATTGATTCCACGACATCCACTCGATACACATCCGACCTCTCAACAGGGTGCTTCATTGCTTCAAAGACATTGAAGACTACCTCATCATCTTGCACCCTTAGAGTGAGCTTCCCTTGTCGCACATCTATCAAGGCACCCCCAGTGGCCAAGAAGGGCCTACCCAATATGAGAGGGATCTCGGCGTCTTCATCCATATCAAGCACTACAAAGTCCGCCGGAAATATGAGCTTGTCCACCTTCACTAACAAGTCTTCGACCACTCCATAAGGATATTTTATAGAACGATCGACGAGTTGGAGTGACATCCGTGTGTCCTTGACTTCTTTGATCCCCAACCTCTTCATCATAGAGAGGGGCATCAAGTTGATGCTTGCCCCTAAATCACACAATGCCTTCCCTAGATTCATCCCCCCAATGGTGCATGGTATAGAGAAAGAACCGGGGTCCTTCAACTTTGGAGGAAGTTTTATTTGAAGGATGGCACTGCACTCCTCGGTCAAAGCAACCGTTTCCTCGTCCACTATTTTCCGCTTCTTGGAGAGAAGTTCCTTCATAAATCGGGCATAAGACTGCATTTGTTCCAGGGCTTCCGCAAATGGAATGTTGATCTGAAGTTTGCGGAAGACATCAAGGAATTTACCGAACTGCTTCTCCTATTGAGGCTTCTTCAATCTTTCAGGATACGGTACCTTCATGTAGGGCGGGAGGTCTTGGGGTTCAACCCACTTCTTCTTTCGGAACTCTTCATCCACAAGCTTCAGCCTTCCCCCTTGCTCTGGTGCCTTGTTACTTGCCAACTCTTCTTTCTCAGGTTGCTCTTCCTCAACATGTGGTTGTTCCGAGGCCTTGTCTTCCTCTAAACTGGTTGCACTTCTGTTAGATCCCAACACCCTACCGCTTCTAGTTGTTATGGCATTGCAATGGTTCTTAGGGTTGTTCTCGGTATCACCTGGGAAAGTGCCTGGGGGACGCTCATTTAGTTGCTTCGCGAGCTGAGCTATCTGCGTCTCAATATTCTGAATTGCCGACCCTGTATGAGTCGCCAACTTGTCAATGGCAGTGTTTGTGTTGATTGACAATTTCTCCACTGTTGCACTCATCTTCTCAAAAGCCAGCTCCCACGGATGTCTTCCACTATCTGTTAGTTGCAATTGGTTAGTCCCTGGACGAGCCTGTTGAGTATTCTTGTTCTTTGGATCCCAATGTTTGGCCTCGAGACCCTGTTGAGGTTGTTGTTCCCAGCTAGACCACCACTAGCATTACTCCAGCGAAACCCGGATGGTCTCTCCTCATATACCCCCTATTCGATTACGATTGTAGTCATTACATGCATTCCTCTGATAGTTGTTCTGGGGCACAGTGTCATAGAAGTTGTGGCATGAGTCCACATGTTCCTGAGAGAAGTTGAGCGGACAACTATGAGTGTCATGATCTCCATTACAATTGTCACAACCCGGAGGCATCCCCTCATGTATCACATTAACCCTTTTGTTTCCAGACAAAGCTTCATTCTGCATCTTCAACAATCTGTTTTGCTCGAGAATGGCTTCCATTGTCGCTGAACTGATTCCACTTGAGGTTTCCCTACCGCGGTTGTAATCATTATATGACATCTTTTCCAATAATGCCCATCCATCCTCGGCTGATAAATAGGAAAAAGAACCGCCAGCTGCGGCAATTCATCTGGTATCGTCCCCTTAACCCGTTGAAGAAATGCTGAACTTTGGAGACCGGGTCAAAGAAAGCCGAAGGGCATCTTCTCAAGAGCCCGTTGTACCTCTCCCAGGCCTCATTATAGGTTTCATCTTCTGTCTTCCTGAAGGATGTGACGGCAATTCTTGCTTGTGCCGCTTTCTGAGGAGGAAAATATTTGGTGAGGAACTTTTGTGCCATTTGCTCCCAAGTTCTGATACTATTCCTATCCAAGCTGTCAACCCAATCGCGAGCGACATCCCTAGGAGAGAGAGGGAAAAGCCGCAAGCGAAACTCATCTTGTGAGACTCCTCTTGTCTTCTGCAAGTCACAAGCTTCAAGGAAACGAGTGATGTGTCTATGAGGGTCTTGTTTGCCACTCCCATCAAACTGATTCTCACGGATCTGGAATGTGACACATCCTTCCACTCTGAAGGAGTCTGTATTCAGGTTGCCCCTCACAATAGAAGAATCACAATCACCCAAGCTGGGTAGATCGTACTCGAAGAGAGGCTTGTAACGAGGAGGAGGAGGAGGAGGAGGGTTTTCTTCAGCCATGCCCTCTATTTTAATTCCTTCAAGTCTCTTCCGTTCCCTGGCTTCTTTCCTTAATCTCGTCTCGGTCCTGGTGATCTCTGAATCAAATAGCAGGTCCTCTTGTGAAAGGGTACCTCGCATACAAAAACACGGCAAGACCAAGTGGAATCAAAGAAGTATAGATAAATAATAGCAATTAAATAAAAGAAAATAAAAATGAAAGTCAGCTTAACCAAACAACCGAATTTCCTAAAAATTAGGAAAATTGGCTGTGCCAATCCCCGGCAACGGCGCCAAAAACTTGTTGAGTCACCGACAAGTGTACCGGGTCGTCGCATGTAATAAAAACACGGTAAGAATTTACCGAGGTCGAACACAGGGATTGGGCTACCAATTCAACTAATTCGTGAGAAGCTCGATGCGTTTGGTCAAGTACAGAAAGTGGTTGAGATTGGAGAGAAAATAGGATCGCAATCTAGTTAACAAATCAATTAAGAATATGGTATTGAAATCTGGAATTAAAAGCATCTAAGGTCTCAAATCCACCTACCCAATCATGCATAGTATCCAAATGATGATGATCCTCTCCATAGGTTCAATTTTAATGTCAACCGGAACCCCCAATTTCTCCTAAATTCACTGTCGTGCTCAATAGGACGTATTCAACGATTTGAGTTAATCACTTACAGGTCTCATAACCCTAATCCTTGAATTCTATTAAATCTTGTTCCCTATATGGTTGCACCGATCTCCTATTCACTCTCGTACAATATTCGATCGATGATCCCAATTCAAGTTCTAAAACGCGAATCGCCGATCAGCCTCAACACGTTTAACTAGTTAATCACGCAAGCATATGATCAACACAATGACATCAGAATTGGAAAACAAGAATTCAATTAAAGGGGAGAGAGATATACATCACATGAACACTATACCGCCATGGGTGGCTTCATTGATCCCTTAGACAAGGGGATTAGTTCCTCATGTCCGTAATGACGACAAACGTACAATCCGACATAATCACCATAGTAAACTTAAGAAAATAAAAAGGGAGACGTAGCTCCAGAGTAACAAGAACTCGTAACAAAACTGATCTAAAACAGTGGCTAAAACTAGGATTCGGATTCTGATCTGAAACAGCCTATAAATAGGGATTCTGGTTCTCGGCCTCTCGCGGGGCGAACAAGCTTTCGCGAGGCGAACATTAGTTTTGGGGCGCTTTCAATTTGGACTCTCGCGAGGCGAGAGTATGTTCGCGAGGTGAGTCTTCAAACTTCAATCTGTCACAGCCGTGACCTTCATCACGGCTAGACCGTGATGGTCTCTATCTTCAAGGGTCTTCAAACTCTCGCGGGGCGAGCTGCCTCTCGCGGGGCGAGACTTCAAACCTTAATCTGTCACAGCCGTGACCTTCATCACGGCTAGGCCGTGATGGTCTCTGTCTTGCAGGTTTTCATGATTCGCGAGGCGAGAATCTTCTCGCGGGGCGAGACAGAATTGATGACGTTGCTGCTTAGCTGATCTTCAGGATCGCGAGGCGACCATCCACTCGCGGGGCGAGCATCTCCAGAATGGTAATTTCCACTATTTCTTGACTTTCCTTGACTCTCGGAGCTTCACTTCTAACCTGAAACAATAAAAAGACATAAAAAGCGTAATTCTATTCAAAATAGACTAAAAACTACTAAAAATGCCTAGAACGAGTAAAAGTCTACTTAGGAACAAAACAATGTCAAATTTGGGCGAAAACGAGATTGAACTCGAATAATTAGCATGGAAACCACAGTCCATCTAGTTATAAAACTAGATAAGCCAGAGGCTTATCAAGGAGATGACCTTATACCAGGCCAGCACAGAGTGTTCAGACACATGTAGCAGCACCAGTGGTTGGAGTGGGTCAGCATCAGCCAGGCCCAATTGACTATACGTGAGTTACACGTATAGTTGTGGCTAACTCACGTATAGTCTAGAGAGTCTCGAATGACTCTCCTCCACTTCCAACTCCTCCTCAAGTCTGAGAAGCATCACCATTACCCATTCTAGGGGCCTTCTCTATAGCTCTACCACCACCTTGTCTACCACGCCCTCTACCTCTACCTCGAGCCATGATTATCTCCAAAGGAATCATTAACTCACAAGAGTATGACATATAATACTACATAAAACTGGAATATAAATACTCTATGTCAAAGAAATGTCACGTTCGGACTCACTACCCAACTTCTAAGCATAGTTGTTATCCGATGTGGATTCAACTAAATGGCTAGTTCACCCTAATCACAGTTCTCAAAGTCCGTTTCAGAACCGAACTGCTCGGATACCACCAAATGAGACACCCCGATGTTCCATTAAAGAAAAACTTAATTAACTAAAACTTAATCATAATATTAGCGTAAGACATTGTTGGACGAAATCTAGGCAAGTATACCTAGTCGTACAAGTAATACGGTGGTGAGACCGTTTATCGTTCCCACGAGGACTGTGACAAGTACTAGCACGTACCGAATCAATTACTATCTAAGCGGATATTTGGATCAAAGGGAGCTCAATAGTAAATACCAAGCCCAATCAGATTTAAAACCTAAAATAAATAAAATAAAAGGAAAAGTTCTTTTTGGATTTTTGTCGAACACTTGGAAGGCAGTTAAAAGGATTCTTCAAATAAATGAAAGATGTTGGGATTAGGTTCACTAAATTTCATCCCCGTGCAATGAAATGACTAATAAACAGTTTCTACTTCAAATATGACAATCAATCCACTAGATTACTCAAGCCCTGATTCCTCAGATGACAAGAGCCTAAATCCACTAATAGACCCTAATTCCTTAGGTGGCCTAGATTAATGAATTTGCATGATGATTAGGGATTACACGATTGCTAATAAACCTAATCCATTCCTAGATACAAGGTTTACTAGGTGGTTGATTTCAGTTCTAGTTCTAATACGAATTTTCCAATTGCATACCAAAACAATAATCAAGTCATGGGGGATCACGCCACAACAAGCATTAAGCATGGAAATCAATCACTCATAAGGAAGCAAAAACTGTATTACAAGGTCAAGTCAAATACATGGAGAATTCAGAAATAGCTACATCTAATCCCAACAATGGGAGGTTTAGCTACTCATGATCAATGACAAAATCAAAGAAATTGAGATGAAAAGGAGGCGAGACTCCATGGAATCCTTGTGCAGCTGCCCCTGGTTCAGAGAGAGTGTCTGAGGGTTTCAAAAACTCCCTTCTTCTGTTCTGCCCGTGCCTATTTATAGATTAGGATTCGAGTCACGGCCGTGATGGGTTCTGCCTTGGGCGCGCTTTCAAAATATGTTTGTCACGACCGTGACACTCATCACGGCTAGGCCGTGATAGCTTTTCCCTTCACCAATTGGTCTGTCACGGTCGTGATGGGCATCACGGCTAGGCCGTGACAGATTCTGCCTAGGAGGGTTCTGACTCAATTAACATGTCACGGCCGTGATGGGCATCACGTCTAGGCCGTGACAGCTTCTGACTTTTGTCTTCTTTCTTCTCAATTATTGCTCGACCACGGCCGTGATGGTTATCACGGCTAGGCTGTGATGGGATCTGCTTGGCTCAATTTCTTCACTTTTCAAGCTCTATCTTCATCCACGCTCCATCATGGTCAATCTTGAGCATTTTTCCTTAAATTCCTGCAAAACAACACCAAGAAACCGCTTCACCCGTTCCAAGGTAAAAACTAATAGAAATCAATTCAAATATGCCTAAACTATATGAAAATGCATGCAAAAGTGTACAAGAATTATGATGTGAAATCACACTATGAGACATATCTATAGAAAATCATAAGTATTAAAACTTAAAAGTAAAGAACAAAAATTAAACATCACACCACACACATATATATAAACACAACCATACTGTGCTGATAAACTAAAGAGGGTACCCCATCAGTAGGGTCCCAAAATATACATACTGATACAAAATGATATAATCAACGAAAACTAAAAACATCACAAAAGACGCACTGGCCATAGACTCTAAACTCAACTGCTAGAGGTCATTGCTCGTCCGCCAGCATCTGGCTCATAAGGTGTCTCATCAAGCTCCTCTGTAGCTGGCTCATCCACAGGGTCTTCTCAAAACGAGCACATAAAAGAAACATACATAGAAAAGAAGTAGGGGGATAAGAAACTATCTATCAACATATAAAGAAAAAAGGTACATAACATATACACAATAAAGGCACATAGACATGCATCACAGATACATATAAAATAATTATATACAATCATCCTTGAGACACATTATCATCCTCTACCCTTCGCAATCATGCAACTGATGCTGACGTGGCCATCACCAATCCTGTCACACATCACTTGCCCGCTCAGGGATGTTAGTCAGTCGTCCAAGCGACACCTCCCCAAACACCGGTGCACACTCTCATCCGCGGCGAGAATGTTCATGCAAAACAATGACACTATAGCTGCACAATTTCTCCGGTGCACACCCCCATTCCCGGTAGGGTGCTCATGCAAAGCAATGACACTATAGTTGCACAACCTAAAGCTAAGTTGGGACGGTCCTGCGAGGACTTCTGACCTCGTGTGTTCCAAACACACGGCTGTGATAAACAACATGCATCTATATGAATCTCGTTGACGTATATCGAATCATACCCTAGTGCCTTAACCTCTCATCACTATCTCATAGTATATCTCAAATAAAATCACCTCATCAATCTCATCATAATAAAATATAATTAATCAGGTTAGGCATGTCTAAAATCATATATCATACACTCCCCAACATGCATCACTTAAAATATCACAAATCATCACCTAGGTGTCACTAAGCATACCATTCCGGATAAAACATATTATCAACCATAATCAAAATAAATAATAATAATAAAATAATACTAACATATTCTAATAAATATAATAACTATAATTAACATGTTAATCCAAACATCACACAGCAAGCAACTCAAACATAATAAAGCCAGACAACCTCAGATATCATAAAATTAACCTAACAGCAATAAATCTACAATCTCTATATCATCATCGGTACCACTAAGTAGTCCCCAATGTGATATTGCCATTGTCCATTATTCGCCTACTAGTAGGGTTTAGGTTGCCCTACACCAATATTGAATAAAATGTTACTTAGCCATTTCCGACGCTAGATGGATTCTTTCCCCCACCTGAGGTGTCGTAGGCTAGCTTTAGAGCAAGGAAACGAGCCCTCTCTAAACTCCCCAAATCTGTCACGTGAGGTTCTCCTACCTTCAGGGCTCCATAAATTCACCTGAACACATATTCATGAAGCACTTATTACGGGTAACCCAAATCTGAAGACGGGACTGAAAACCGATAAGCAAATTGAAAAATATCCTCAATATCGTCACCGACGGCATTTCGGCATAAAAAGGACATAGTCTTACCTTAGCCTAATCAATAAAATAAAGATAGGATGATGAAGTAGACGTCGCGAGGATCACAACGGTATATTCGGTTTCTCGATAGGACGAACGGATTGCTCGCATCGGTCCCCGAAAGCATTCTCTCTCTTCCTTCCTCACTCTATCTCACGCGTTCTCTCCTTTCTCTCGTTTTCTCTATATTTCTTGTTCTCTCTCTCTTTCTCAATTCTCTCATGCCATTCTATGATTCTACTATCTTCTCTCTCTTTTTTCCTTTCCTTTGTTACATTAACTTAATGTAAAACCTCCACCATGAAATTAATGACTTACCTAACATGAAGACTTTGATGGTGAAATTATGGATGGAAAGCTAACAGGAGGTCCAACCGTGCACTCCTTATTCATTTAAGATTTCATCATATTTTTTTTATATTTAATAATTTATTACTAGTAACTAAAGCATAGTTAGGCATAGTTAATTACGACTAGTACTAATTCATTATTATGAGTAAAACTTGAGTAAATTGATTATAACTATCTATCTATGACTAAGATCTATATCTTTGGCTAATTATCTTTTAACTTTTGTTAATGATAAATCACCTTAATTAATGATTTAATTTGACGTGTTGACATGCCTGCTTGAGGTGCTTGCCTATTGAAAATTTTGAGTTGCTTGAATTTTGTTCTAAACTTGCCTATATGTTTGGATTCATAAATAGTTTTGGTTTATATAACCCTCATTCTCATCTAATTTAAATATCTAAGTTTTATTCTCGAAAGATAGGATGTTACAGGTCCTGCGAAAATGCCATATAAACCCTATCAAAATGCTTCCAAGCGTCTCCATCCGGTGGATGACACAAGACATCTTGCTCCCTCTCATGCTCACTATGCCACCTTATGTGAGCTGCAGTGGCCATCGAAGAGTACAATCTTGTAAGTCTTGGCACGAGCGGAAAGTACCACCTCTTTTTTAGAGCGGTCTTCTTCTCAATGCCCCTCCTAGTGGTTGTCTTATATCGATCCGTACCACAAAATCGATAACATGTTATGCTCTCCGCTGAATCATCCTTATAGTACAACATACATCCATTCGGGCAACAATCAATTTTCAAACACCCCAAACCCAAATTCTCCACAGACTTCTTAGCATGATAAAAACTAGTAGGCATCTGATTGTCTTCCGGCAACGTCTTGGACACTGACATGGCGAGGCGATTAAAACATCCTTCTTTCATATTGTAGTTAGATTTGTTCCTCAACCATTCCATACACATTGAAAACTCCGTGTACTCCCGACATCCTTCCCACAACGGAGATCGTGCAGCACTCAGCATATCATAGAATCTTTGAGCTTCGGGATTTGGATTCTCCTCTATGTTTTGGGAACCCATTCCACCATCTTCTCCCCCATATTCTTCTAGTGCAACACCAACCGAGGGTCCAACATGATTCATTATCATCTGCTCGTATGGATTCAATTCTTCCCTTCGGTCACCACTTCCATAGTACGAACCTTCAAACACAACTGGGTTTAAATCAGGTAACGTCTCACCATGGTTACTCAACCAATAGTAATCAGGCATGAAACCCTTCTCATAAAGATAGGCCACAACTCCATCCACGCTTTTGAAAGATTTACACTTGCAACTTTTGCAAGGACACCTCAAATGATCACCGCCCCGCCTTATAAATCTCTCCTAACTAACAACAAACTCTATAAACTCACGCACTCCAACTCTATACTCTTCCCTAAGACGCTTATTCCGATCCAACCTACGATACATCCATTTCCGATTCTCCGGAATATCCATTCCTGCAAATTAAATAGCCTGACCAACCGTACAATAAAACTTATATATTACGGTGTATTCCAATAACTCCATCAATCTCGTTCTTATGACAAGGTATGAACCTATCCCATTCGATAAGAAACCTTTACCACACTCGTCTTATAATAGTTATTCCCTTATTCAAATACCTTATACTTAACAAAATTTCGGCAACGTTTCCCATCGGTCTTCAAGTACACGACTCGAGCACGGTGAGAATCACCGCGATCAAGTATGCACCCGGAGAACAAAAGGAAATGCATCAGACCGAGATTTCAACAAGTATATAAGGCATTTGAACATGGAAATGACTATTGTACGAGTGTGAAAAAGGTTTTTTCCCAAACTGTCCCACTTGGACAATTCAAGATTCAATACAATGAGCACGCGTACCCTGAGAAGATACGCATGATCATTAATATTGAATCTCAAACAGGAAACATATGCTTTCGTAACTTAATAATTAACACTAGTAGAAAATAAAGTCATTGACTTATAAGGATTGCAGTATACTTCAGCAAATATATATATTTAAGCATAATTCAATACAAACTTAGATAAAATACAGTAGCAAACATCCTATTGTGCTCCGCTCTCCACTAACAAGTAACACATAATTGTCAAACACATGCATAACTTCTAAATTAGCAGCACACAATAAGCATCCTGCCTTTTGGACTGGATCACATCCTATTGAGCTCTGTTCTCCACTAACAAACAATAATTGCAAATACATGCATAAATATTAAATTATCAGCACACAATCAGCATCTTTCCTTTCAGGTAGGATACCATCCTATTGAGCTCAGCTCTCCACTAACAAACAACAAGATAATTCACATAACACATTACAAGCACCACACAATCAGAACCTATTAGACAAAGCAGAACCTTAAAAGAGAGTATTGAGAGAACTTACATATGCGACAAAATGCAAAAACAAGTAAGGATAAAGGGAGGAGCCGCAGACAAGAAGATCATGAACTGATAAATATAATAAGACAATATGAAAGAAAATTAATATCCTTAGATCCAACTTAATTGTATTCAAGTTAGTAATATAAAAGTTCAACAAATTGTCATTACGACTAATTGATTACTTGTGGAGATGGAGAGGGGACGAAGGGACTCGGTTTCAACTCACAGGAAATAGAGCAATGACCTATAATGCATCAATAAAATTAATCCTGTCAAATACTAATATTTAAGAAACTAACATTTAAGGCTCTCATATATTGTCACTTTGCAACTAATTCGATGTACTCATGAATCTTGAACCACTCAACTCACTTTTAATGTTACACATCTTAAAATTATCTGCATATCAAATAACTTATTGAACCTTATATTTGGATTAGCCATATATTTTAAATGGTCCACTCGAGACAACTCACTTTTAAATGCTTGATAGATAGGAGTGAAAATTGGTGGAATAAGATTGATATAGTATCTGGAAACAATGTATGTCTTTATATAGGTCTTCTTAGAGTGATTCCTTGTAAGTTGTGTTGAATTATATGCATTTGTAAAGAAATTAAAGCATTTTTCAAAACACACAGGAAGAATGTGATAATATGATGTAATGAAACATATTTTTCAAAATTATGAAATGGACTCTGGTTTGTATTGTTAGATCATCACTACCATAAAACATAATATTACCGACAGAAAATTACCGACGGACTTCGTATCCATCGGTAGTTTGTGCATTTCCGATGGATTTAACCATCGGTAAGTGAGAATACCAAAAGTTGAAGAAATTACCGACGGAAAGCCCGTCAGTAACATTACCGACGACTATCCATCGGTAAATCCGTTGGAAGGGATGGCGGGAATGGCAAATTGTTTGCAGGAGAGTGTACTAATGGAATAGTTCGTTGGTAATTCTGAAATATAGGTACCGACGGATACAATCGTTGGAAATGTACCGAGGGATTATTCCGTCGGTAATATTTTTTTTTTGAATTTTCGACGGAAAAATTCGTCGGTAACCTTTTAAATAACCTAGTTGTAACCCTTCTTCCCCCTCACTTATCCATCACTTCTCCCTCTCTGCTCTCCCTCTCTGCTTTCTCTCTCTGCCCTCTCTGCTTCCCTCACTGAGCACCACCATCGCCGCCACCGAACACCACTGTCGCCGCCTCCATTCATGACTCGTGAACACCGCCACTGCCTCCACCCCTTTCTCCTCTTATTCCCTCCTCTCCTTTTCTCTTCTCCTCCCTTTTCGGTTCCGTCTCAGCTGCGCCAACCATCGCGAGCCACCACCTTCAACCACCACTCGAAACCCACCTTCTCCTTCTCCTCCCCTCCATTCCTACCAACAACCCACATTCCCTTGGAAAACCACCACCACCACCATTGAAACCACCATCACCATTGAAACCACCACCACCACCACCACCACCAGAACCACCACCACACTGTTTAGGTATCCTCCTAATTTTTTTCCTATTTAATTTTATTATTATTTATTTAAAAAAAATTAGGTTAATCGATTAATTATAATTAATGTTGATTAAGGTTATTTTTTTATGTTTTGTTGGCTTTGTGATGTCTGGAATTTGGTGAATCTAATTTATTTTGTTGTTGTTGTGCTCTTTGTTTTGAGGGCTACCGGAGGGTGAGACTAGCCACCATCACCACCGTTGCATAGAGCAGTTTCCGGCCGTCGGAGGTACTGGGGTTTTTTTATTTTGGGATATTAATTATAACCGTTCAATGCATACTAAAGAAATTGTATAAATTTGATTTCTCTAATTTGATGTAGTATATATCTGTTTAATTTTTATGGGTGTATTTTATATATATATATATATATATATATATATATATTTGTCTAGTTGTAACAAAATTGTGTTTATTAGTTTTAAATTTAGTAAGTTGTTGTTTTTGCTAATTACATAAATTAATTAATGAATATATAATTAATTAATTAATGTAGATTAATTAATTAATTTACTCTAATATAAAATCATAAGGACATGTACTATTGATAGGATGAGACCTAGCTAGGATTAGTTAGCCGGTAAAATCGTTTTCCTCCCACATATACTTGCAGCAGTAGTGATGAAGCTAGCTGATTCGACGTAGCGATGGTGATCCATTATAAGCGTGATCGGGATTATTTGTACGTAAATAACGAGTGATTAAATAATACTTAAGAAGTTAATTAAATCAGATTCGACAGTAATGAGCAGATTTGGCAGTAGCTCATATTGATCGGTTAAGCGTGATCGGGATCTTTGTACGTAGTTATTATTGAATTGATCAATAAAATAGTTACATAATAATGAGTAATTAGTTATTTGTTATGTAATAATTGATATTAGTGAAGAAGTTAATTATTAAAATCATTAATTTAAAATAAAGTAATTAATTATTATTTTAAAATGTCATATTTGAATAAATCAGTCTTGTGAGAATAATGACTAATTATTATTTAAGTAATTAACATCATAGGATTTTAAATAGTAAAGTAACGTAATAAGTGGGAAGAATAAAAAAAAATTTAAAAAATTTTGTTAGTAACAATTATTGCAAACAATTAACTAATATACTAATAATAGATTTAAAAACTTCATATATAAAAATTCAAGTAAACAAACATAAGTAATTAACTAATTCAATAAAAAAATTTGTTAATTAAAATTAATTTAAAACATAAATGATTTAATAAAACATTAGTTACTATTCAATAAAATGGTTGCTTAATGATGTTTTTTATTGTTTGCTAATAATGTCAAACTTTATGCAAATTATCCCTGTTACTTAAATTTTTTTTTGTTAGAGTACAATTATTATACGTAATTGAGAAAAACAGTAGTTTTCCGTTCAAGGTTCAATATTATTGAGCATGTGTACTCGTGGTCATGGTATCGCTCATTTTATTGAATCTTGAATTGTCCAATTGGGACAGTTTGGGAAGAAACTTTTGCTCCACTGATATACTAGTTACTCGATGATTGTCATTTGTGAAATAGTTGATTAAAATTTGGGTCGAAGCATTTCCTTTTGTTCTCCGGGTCCATACTTGATTGTGGTAATTCACCGTGGTCAAGTCGTGTACTTGGAGACCGATGGGAGATGCTGCCGAAATTTTGTCATCTATAAGACATGAGAAGTGATGACTAACTAGTATAATACAATGATGAAAAAGTTTTTCCTCGAATGGGATAGGGCCACACCTTTTAAGGAAAGGGAACGATTCGGGGTCATAGTATCATGTTGAAAAATACTTCAATTTATCTGAAAATGTAGAAGGATGGAATATTATCCCTCGAACCGTAGTTGGGTGTATGATAGGAACGAGTCTGGGAGACGACTTCTGAAACAATCATTTGTAGCTGGAGTTGAGGAGTTTATATCCAAAGCAAAGCAACATTGTAATTATGCCGAAGAGGGGGAGATTAGATGTCCGTGCACAAAGTGCAATGGTATGGCGGCTTTGAGTGGTGATGACGTGAAGTTACACCTATACCGACGTGGGTTCAAGCCTAATTATTAGATATGGACTGATCATGGTGAGTAGTTGCCGAATATTGATTTGAATGAAGTCGGTGGTGACGATCTTGAAATGGGTGCATCAGCCAGTGGCTACCACGATGAATATGTCGAACAACTCCAGTCAATGCATATGATGGTCGATGATTGTCTTGGGTAACATGGGAATTTTGAGGCGGATGAGTTTGATGACATGGAAGAGCCTCCTAATGAATCAACACAGATTCTACAATCTATTGTTAGAGACAAATAAACCATTGTTTGAAGGGGCGTCAGATTCAAAATTATCAATTTGTGTTAGGGTTCTAGCTTGCAAGTCCAATTGGAATGTCCCAAAGCAGTGTTTGGAGTTCTTTTATAAAATGCTTCAAGATGTGACACCCTTCAACGAGTTGTTGCCAAAAAGTTATTATGATGCGAAGCGGTTGGTGTCGAAACTAGGCGTAGGGGCTAAGAGGATTAATTGTTGTCCAAATGGGTGCATACTATATTATGGTAGTCAGTCAGGAACAAATGACAGTGCGTTGGAAGAATGTAAATTTTGTCAGCACCCAGGTACCGCGTTCAAATTAGTGACCATAGTAAGAGGAAACTAGTTCCTGTGAAGGCAATGTTCTATCTGCCAATAATTCCAAGGTTGCAGAGACTGTTTGCCTCAACTCAAACTGCGGGACAAATGAGGTGGCATAATAAAAATAGAAGAATTCCGAGCATCATACGCCACCCTTTTGATGGTGAAGCTTGGAAGCACTTCGATCGGGTTCATCCTGATTTTGCAGCAGATCCTCGGAATGTGAGACTTGGGTTGTGTGCAGATGGTTTTACCCCTTACATTTAGGCGTCAGCCTCTCCATATTCATGTTGGCCAGTGATTGTTACACCGTACAATCTTCCTCCCGAGATGTGCATGTCAAAACCATATATGTTTCTGACTTGTCTCATACCGGGACCATCTAATCCGAAGGGTGGGATAGATGTATATTTGCAGCCTCTGATCGATGATCTGAAGAAGTTGTAGGATGGTGTGTTGACTTATGACGTTTCAAAGAAGTAAAACTTTATAATGAGGGGATCACTGATGTGGACTATCAATGATTTTCCTGCATATGGCATGCTCTCTGGTTGGGGGACCCACGGTAAATTGGCGTGTCAGTATTGCATGGAACATGGAAAGGCTTTTACCCTTAGATATGGTGGCAAAAGTTCCTGGTTTGATTCTCATCGTCGGTTCTTAGATCTCGACCATCCCTTCCGAAGAAACGTCCGAGCAGTCAAAAAGAATCCGACAGAAGAGGAAGGTCCACCGCCTTTGTTGACTCCTGAACAAATATGGGGTCGGATTAGAGATCTTCGTAAAGTCACTGAAGCATGTGTGTCAAAATTACCGGGGTATGGAGAATGGCATAACTGGACAAAACAAAATATTTTTTGGGAACTACCGTATTGGAAGGATAATCTGTTAAGACATAGACTTGATGTGATGCATATTGAGAAGAATTTCTTTGACAACATTTTTAACACGGTTATGAATGTGTTTGGCAAGACGAAGGACAATAAGAAGGCAAGGATGGACATAGCTATGTACTGTAGAAGAAAGCATTTGGAGCTGAAGCCTGATAGTGTGATTTTACATGATATTTTCTATATACTTTTGCATGCATTTTTCATCTAGATTAGGCATTCTTAGTTTGATTTTTATTAGATTTTCCCTTGGAACGGGTGAAGCGGTTTCTGTGTGTTGTTTTGCAGAAATTGAAGGAAAACTGTGCATATTTGGCTATTATGAAGCTTGGATGAATTTGGAGCTTGAAAAGAGAAGAAAGTGAGCCAAGCAGAATTCTGAAGATTCGCCCACAAACCTGGATTCGCCTCGCGAACCTGAAAGCCGACTGTTCCCGGGAAACTACAAGTCTTTCTGGTTCGCCTCGCGAACCTTGTCTCGCCTCGCGAGTCTGGAAACCAGAAGCCATCACGCCCAGCCCCTGATGCTCCTCACGGGCATATTGGAGAAGAAATTTATGGCCTCGCGTCGCGAGAAGTGGCTCGCCTCACGAGAGTTCAGGAATGTGAAACAGCAGATTTTTACCTTTCGCCTCGCGAAAGTACATTGGCCTCGCGAGCGAGCGCAGAACAGATTGGTATAAGTTGCTGTTTTAGGGCAGAGTTGGGAACTCTTGGAGGATTGGAGGCAGACTTGGGGGCTGCGGCTGGAAGAGGGTTTCAAGCCCTGAAGGGGATGTTTTCCTTGCTCTGGGACTGAAAGAATATTGGAGGATCCTTCTATGGAGTTTGCTTCATCCCTTCTCTCTTTCTCTTTGTATTCTCTGTTTATGAGTAGTTAAATCCCTGTTGTTGGGATTAGATGTAGCCAAACTGATTGATTATGTATTTATCTTGACTGATTATTCTATGTTCATGTCTTCATATTAGTGATTAATTTTCTGTGCTTAATGCTTGTTGTGGCTAGCACCCCTATGACTCGATTAGTATTTTGGTATGTAATGGAGACGTTCGTATCATAACCGGAACTGGAATTAATCACCTAGTAACCCTTTCGTCTAGAGATAGAGTTTGGTTTGCTAGTAATCGCGTAATCCTTAATCCTAATGCAATTTCATTAATCTAGGCCACCTAAGAGATTAGGGTCTATTAGTGGAATTAGGCTCTTGTCATCCGAGAGATCGGGACTTGAGTAGTTTAGTGGATTGATTTTAATATCTGAAGCATGAATGGGAGGTATCTAGTCCTGATATTTCATGAGATAGAGGTTTGGTGAAGTCTAGTCCCAACATATCATTTCTGCACTCCAAGTGTTCGATAAAAAGACAAAAAGATTTTATTTCTTTTCTTTTGTTTGTTTTACTTTCTCTTGATCAATAGTTTAGTCTAGATAGTTGCTGAGTTTGCGAATTGGTAGTTGACATCCAATCCCCGTGGATACGATAACCGGTCTTACCACCGTATTACTTGCACGACTGGGTATACTTGCCCAGATCCGTTAACAAGTTTTTGGCGCCGTTGCCGGGGATTGGTTTTGCCAATATCATTAGTAACAGAGGAGGCAACTAATTTAGACATTTTTATTATTTTTACTTTTCTGTATATATTTGATCTTTTTCTTTTGAGTTTTGTTTGTACAAGGTGATGCAACAAATGGAGACTTATTACTTTCCCACCTTGGACAGTGTTACAAAATACCACTTTGGGCCTAATGTAGTCTTGGGAGACTACGGGCTCTGGGACGCCACCGCCTCATGCACAAGCTTATAGTGTGATAATGAAGCATGAGGAGGAATGGGAATGGAAGGAGCAAACACCGTTGAAAGCTGCTCTAGAGAAATATTCCCAAGAGCTATCCGCCTCAGAGGCCAAGGCAAGAACCAACTGTGACAGTATAGAAACTGTGAAGCAGAACTTCAAAACGCAAGTTGAGGAGATTTGCAAACAATTAGAACAAGAGTCACATGCAACACGAATTGAGGAAAATCTGGTTTGGGGGATAGTTCAAGATGAAGACGAAGTGGTAATGGAGTCCACCATGCTTGCTGAACAATCTGAAAATTCTGCATTGGACAAATATGTCGGCTTGCATGCATGTGTGGACATTGGTAAGTTAGTCCCTTCCACTAGTCTGCAAACTTCCTGGTGAAAATGCCATTTGACCCGCTAGGAAGTAAGTGCAGTATTATAGTTGAAGAGGTCAATGGTGCTTTCACACACTGGCTGGGTGGAGTTGAAGATAAAGTCATACTACTGCTACAATCTCCACTGCAAATACCATTTGATCCGGGAGGAGGATCCTAGAACGTCAAGCTAGTGACGTTAAAGAAGCGCTTATTGGGAGGCAACCCAACTTTTCTTAACCCTTCTCTTTAGTTGTTTTCATTTTCTTAATAATTGTGTTTTTGATTTTAACCTCTTGAATAATTTGAGAAGCTCAAGAGGAAAAATAATAAATTGAGAATTGCAAAGGGTTTGCAGGGTAAGAAGGAAGGAGGGAAGAGCAAAAAGACAAGAAAAAGCAACCCAATTTTCATGCAGTTCATTCTGACTAGACATGTGAGCCAACACCCGCTACCGCCTCGGTAAGCTGTTCCAATTTTGTTTTATTTTATTTCTTTTCTCCTCTTTCCAACTTGATTGTTTACATTGGGGACAATGTAAATTCTTAAGCTTGGGGTAGGGGTATTTTGCATTTGCATTTTTGCATGTTGCATTCATATAGTTTTGCATGATAAATATGTTCTCACATGATTAGATTGCCCTTGCCTGGATATTGCACCCAATTGTGAGAACTAAGTGCCAAATAATTTGTGATAGTGAATTGTGGAACCCAATTTGTTATTCTTGTGATAAGGCTGCAAATGAAAATGTTTGGATGATCTTGGATAGTTGATAATTAGCATATGGTTCTATAGATTTGTGTTTCTCATTGATATTTGAACTACAAATGTGAGATTTTGAGCCATAAAGGGGTACTCACTAAATCTACTCCATTCTTTGTGTTAGAGTGTTATTCCTCTTGGATTGTTTTCTCTAGAACTTGACTTGTAACCATTTTGAAGCTTAAAAAATTTTGAAAACATTTTTAAAAATGATTGAGGCAATAGGTATCTTTCTGGCCTTCTGAGCTTTGAATGATGAATTGCTACCATATAGTTGCCCAATTTTGAGCCTGAAAAAAAAGAAGAAAAAAAAATGCTTTTCTTGGTACCCTGGAATGTTTTGATAAATATGTTTGATAGGGACCTTCTAAAGTATTACAAAAGGGTGAAAAAGGTAGTTGAAAGTTTGGGATGAAAGAATCAGAAAAAATAATTCTCTTGAGTTGAAAAAAATCTCCCCTTCTCCAAATAAAAGAAAAAGAAAAGAAAAGAAAAGAAAAAATAAATAGAGAAGGGGATGACAAAAAGAAAAGTGAAAAATAAAAATGAAAAGAAAGAAAAGAAAGGTGGAAAATAAATTGAAAACCCAAGAAGGTATTTTAGAAGGTCATGTTTGCAAAGCTTGATGTTTATGTAACCTTTTGAAATGTCATTTTCTTGTTATCCCCACCTAACGATTAATCCCATGGCCATGTTACAACCAAGTGAAAGACCTCTTGATTCTAAATTGTTTTCATTAATAAAGTAGAGATTTGGTTGATAGTCAAGCCTATGGTAGGATTCATTCCTTGAGGAAAATTGAGTGAAATGTTTTATCCCCTAAACACTTGAGTGAGGTGAGAAAATAGAGCCAAGCAAATAAACAAGCTTGGGGTGAGCTTCAGGTGAGAAAGAGTGCCCAAATCAGTGAGAACATGAGTCGAAGGAACCTAAGCCTCTAATTGGACTAGAACTGATTGTCTCTTGCTGAATTGTTTGAATTGCCTATTACTTGGATTATTTACTCGGGTTCTTAATTCACTATCCATGTTCTGCTTATTCTACTGGCCTTAGTGATTGCTTGAGGACAAGCAATTGAATAAGCTTGGGGTGATTTGATAGTGTGATTTTACATGATATTTTCTATATACTTTTGCATGCATTTTTCATCTAGATTAGGCATTCTTAGTTTGATTTTTATTAGATTTTCCCTTGGAACGGGTGAAGCGGTTTCTGTGTGTTGTTTTGCAGAAATTGAAGGAAAACTGTGCATATTTGGCTATTATGAAGCTTGGATGAATTTGGAGCTTGAAAAGAGAAGAAAGTGAGCCAAGCAGAATTCTCAAGATTCGCCCATGGCCCGGGATTCGCCTCGCGACCCTGAAAGCTGACTGCTCCAGAAACTACAAGTCTTTCTGGTTCGCCTCGCGAACCTTGTCTCGCCTCGCGAGTCTGGAAACCAGAAGCCATCACGCCCAGCCCATGATGCTCCTCACGGGCATATTGGAGAAGAAATTTATGGCCTCGCGTCGCGAGAAGTGGCTCGCCTCGCGAGAGTTCAGGAATGTGAAACAGCAGATTTTTAGCTTTCGCCTCGCGAAAGTACATTGGCCTCGCGAGCGAGCGCAGAACAGATTGGTATAAGTTGCTGTTTTAGGGCAGAGTTGGGAACTCTTGGAGGATTGGAGGCAGACTTGGGGGCTGCGGCTGGAAGAGGGTTTCAAGCCCTGAAGGGGATGTTTTCCTTGCTCTAGGACTGAAAGAAGATTGGAGGATCCTCCTATGGATTTTGCTTCATCCCTTCTCTCTTTCTCTTTGTATTCTCTGTTTATGAGTAGTTAAATCCCTGTTGTTGGGATTAGATGTAGCCAAACTGATTGATTATGTATTTATCTTGACTGATTATTCTATGTTCATGTCTTCATATTAGTGATTAATTTTCTGTGCTTAATGCTTGTTGTGGCTAGCACCCCTATGACTCGATTAGTGTTTTGGTATGTAATGGAGACGTTCGTATCATAACCGGAACTGGAATTAATCACCTAGTAACCCTTTCGTCTAGAGATAGAGTTTGGTTTGCTAGTAATCGCGTAATCCTTAATCCTAATGCAATTTCATTAATCTAGGCCACCTAAGAGATTAGGGTCTATTAGTGGAATTAGGCTCTTGTCATCCGAGAGATCGGGACTTGAGTAGTTTAGTGGATTGATTTTAATATCTGAAGCATGAATGGGAGGTATCTAGTCCTGATATTTCATGAGATAGAGGTTTGGTGAAGTCTAGTCCCAACATATCATTTCTGCACTCCAAGTGTTCGATAAAAAGACAAAAAGATTTTATTTCTTTTCTTTTGTTTGTTTTACTTTCTCTTGATCAATAGTTTAGTCTAGATAGTTGCTGAGTTTGCGAATTGGTAGTTGACATCCAATCCCCGTGGATACGATAACCGGTCTTACCACCGTATTACTTGCACGACTGGGTATACTTGCCCAGATCCGTTAACAAAGCCGCAGCCTAATGGAAAAATGGTCAAACCAAAAGCTTGTTACACTCTAAACGCCGGTGAAGCGAAGTCAATTTGTCGGTGGTTAAAAGACCTTAGGACCCCTGATGGTTATTCCTCTAATTTGGCACGATGTGATGATGTAAGAACAGGGAGGCTTCATGGGATTAAAAGTCATGATTGTCATGTATTCATGGAGTGTTTGCTTCCTATTACTTTCGGCTCGCTGCCCCAGCATGTTTCGAACCCGCTTACAGAAATCAGTCATTTCTTTAAAGATATATGCTCTGCAACTTTAAGAGCGGATGGTCTGACGAAGATGGAAGAAAACATTCCAATAATTCTGTGCAAGATGGAGAGGGTTTTTCCCCCCGGATTTTTTGACTCAATGGAACATCTCCTTGTCCATCTTGCATATGAAGCGAGGCTTGGTGGACCAGTACAATATAGGTGGATGTATCCGTTTGAAAGGTAATTTTATTATATTTTGACATTTAAATAATTAGCGACCATTGAATAATGCGTTGTCAATGATGTTTATTATTACTTAGATTCATGGGCGACTCTAAACGATCAGTTAAAAACAAGGCTAGGGTGGAAGGATCAATCTGTGCGTCTTACTTACACCGTGAGACAACCTATTTCTGTTCCCACTATTTCAACAACTTTATGTTGGAACCAAGACATGTTAGGAACGAGGTAGATGCTGATAATGTTGTATCCTTATATGCTATCCGTATTTAACCTTCCTGGCTGTCATGCTGGCAAGGAGCTTACTTACTGGTTAACTGATGAGGAGTATGCATCGGCCCATGTACATGTCTTGATAAATTGCACAGAGGTGAAACCATACCATGAGTAAGTCTTAACGACCTATTTTTGAAATAATGTATCACATGTTATTATAATTTCTCCTTTAACACATAGTACACATTTTATTTGTCAGTGTGTTCCTTCAAATTAATCAATTAAGTGAACAAGATGGTTCTGCTCGTACACATGTAGATTTTCCCGAATGGTTCAAGCAACAAGTAAGTGTAATATGACGATGCAAACACTATATTAAGCTTAATTTTGCCTCTTGAAAAAAGTAATTATTTAATATGACTTACCTTTCCGTAGGTGTATCAACAACCGTTAAGCATGACTAATCAACACTTGAGAGATTTAGCGTATGAGCCCTATAGCTGTGTTATATCATGGCATACATACTTAATTAATGGGTACAAATTCCACACAGATGAATGGAACGTGGGCAAAAAAGACAATTAATAGCGGGGTTGTCGTAGAGGGTGAAGGTACCGGTGATTTTTACGGGGTCATAAAACACATATACGAGTTACAATACAATACTACTACTTATCCTAAAAAATAGTCTTATTTTATTGTAACTGATTTGATCCATCGAGGACAGGCACAAAAGTGGATCCCAAGTATTGAACTGTGGACCTTCGCATGGATAGAAGATATCAACAATTTGATCCGTTTATAATTGCTCAGAATACAAAACAAGTTTATTATGTCCCTTATCCAGCAATGAGAACAGACAAACGAGGTTGGTGTGTTGCAGTCACTACCAGGCCTAGGGGTCGCATAGAAATCAATGATGCAGAGGATGAGATGCCATTCCAGGTGGATGAATCATCACATGTCAATGAAGTAATTGAGGTCGAGCGTATTACTGGCATGTTGGGATCTGCAAATGAAGGGGAAGAAGTGGTCATTGGTAATCAGGCATCCATGCATGCATCATCAGAGGAAGAAATCCAAAGTGATGACTCAATGCAAGAAGAAGAAGAGACCGGACTTGCAATCAGATGACGATACCGAGTCTGGATAGGAAGTTTACTATTATGCTATTTTTATTGTATTTTAAATATTTGCTTATGAAATATAATGTATGACTTGACAACTATTGTTCTATAAAAATAGTTGCTTAGATTAGACTGTTAAATGTCGATTACTTATTGTTTTTACACTGATTTGTAATTGTACTATAAAAATAGATATGTCAGCATCAGGAGGACAGCCGCCCTGCCCCCCACCGCCTAGCGGTGATAAGGGGAAGGGGAAGGCTAAGCGGGGACGATACACCGTGAAGTCCCAGGTGCTTGATCGCATTCCTGGAGGTCCCTCCACACCCACCCCTATCCCTACCGCACCTACCCTATTGCCACCTACGGGAGCCTCCCTCACCCATTCTATACCCTCACTAATCCATACTACATCATCCCCTACCCATACTACACTATCCCCGACCCACACTACCCCACCCTCCACCCATGTCCAGACCTCCACTCACTTTACGCCACGACGGGCACTAGCTGGCTACTCGCTGCCCCCTACTAGACCCACACCACACCCACACCCAGCACCACCATCATCATCGACTGCGCCGATCACACACCCAACAGGATTATCATTTATGCCGACTCCTGGGATGATACACAGCCGGACGCGACCATTCCATCCTCATCATCCGGGGTTGCATACGGTCACGACACGGCCACCAGCGAGTTTGTTGATGAGAGGTCGAGGTAAACAGTGGTGAGCTAAAATGTTTTTTTATATTTAAACTATTGGTAATTGTTATATATATATATATATATATATATATATATATATATATACATATTGGTTGTAATGTATTGATCGCAGGCGGAGTACAACGCCAGGTTTAGTCAGGTAGCATCTGAGGCTGGCTCCTGCTCTGGTGCCTCGGATCCTTCTCAACTGGACCCCACCGAGGTTGAGCGACTACAGACCCAGGCCTGGATGGATGTGGCGGGCGGGAAGAACAAGGGACGGATTTACGGTACTGTGACCCTATCCATGTCGATTCGTCGGGGGTCAACGCCGAGCATGACCATTAGGGAGCCTACATCCTCCGGCTCACAGGACACAGAGGAGGTGCATCGGCTGAGGCAGGAGGTGCAGCAGCAAAGGGAGACGAACGAGCGCATCATGCAGCAGATTGAGACATTCTCTATGGTCATGACCGTTGTGCTCGATTTCCTCCCACCAGACAGGCGCAACACTCTGCAAGGGGTCCTCCATGCCACCCGGCCCCAGCCCCAGCCCTCCACTACTACTACTGATCCACCACCGCAGCGGCATGATGACGGTCTGTCTACTAAGTCGCAGCTTGATGGTCATGTGAAGCCGGCAGACTCCCCCCGACAAGATGACGATGACGGATATTATGGTGATGGGTATTAGGATAGTATAGGTATAGTAGAGATTTGTAGATAGACGGATATTTTATTTATGGATTATATGTTGAGTTTGTTTTTATTTTAAATTAATTTTAATTTAATTGCTTTTTAAATTTTATTTTTAATTTCAAATTTGTTTTGTAATTGATAATATAATAATATTTAATTAAAATAAAATATAATAATTAAATTACAATTAATTATAATAAAATATAAATTTATAAATAAATTATAATAATAACTAATAAATATAATATAATTAATTAAAATATAATAACAATTAATAAATAAAATATAATATTTAATATTGAATATATAAATTTTAATAAAAATAATTAATAATTAATTATTAATATAAAATAAAATAAAATAAAAATTAAAAAACCTTGTTTCCAACGGATATTTCAGTCGGTAACTGTTGGTTACATTTTCCAACGAAAAATTCCATCGGTAACGTCCACAGAGAGTTACCGACGGAAATTCCGTCGGTAATTAGGGGTTCTATGTGGCAAGTTTTCCCACGATTAAAGCCGTCGGAAATTTCCGACGAACGGACTAGATCTGTCGGAAAGGCTTTCCTACGCGCCTATTACCGATGGAACCGTGTCCGTCAGAAAGTCCGTCGGTAATGTAGTTTTCCGATGGAATTTCTTCATTTCTGACGTGTTTTTTCCGTCGGTAAGTCGTGTTTTTTTTGTAGTGCATGAACAATTTATCCAATATGTTATGTGTTAGATATTTGGAGATTGTTAGAAGTAGTTGCAAGTTGGTTAGGATTAGCTAGCTTGTCATAGTTCCATATTTCAGATTTTCTCTCAATTTATTTTTCTCTCTTAATTATGGGCAATGTTTGCCATGTTTTTCAAAATTATGAATCAACTCTCTCAAAACTTAAACTATATAGGTGAAGGCACATGAGTAACTTCATTATGTTTTTAACGTACCCTCTCAAGAGCCCTGGGCTTGAAGCATTGCTAATGTACAAGTCCATTTTTCAGATATTTGGCATTGTTTCATTAATTGCTAGATGCTGAATTATAATCTTAACCAATAAAATACATGTACAAAATGTTGCTTTGCCAAACCAATATTTGCAAACAAACGGTGTAAATTTGCATATTATTATTTGTTATTTGCTAGTATACTAAAACTTAAAATGATTATACAAAGCTAATAGAAAGCAGAACAAAAAAAAAATTCACTAATCATTCCCTAAACCCTAACCTAAGACAGAACTGATCAGAGGAGACTGTGGGGGCGGTGGCCGCACGAACAGAGCCCCTTGAGATGGTGGTAGTGGTCGGAGGAAGAGGTGGCAGCACCTGAGAGAGACATAGAGAGAGAAACTTAGACAACGAGAGAGAGAGCCAAGCAAGAGAGAGAGCGCGAGACAGAGAGAGGAGGGAGAGAAGAAGTGAGCTTACCTATGGAAGACGGGACTACAGGGTCTGTGAGAGGTGGTGGTGACCGGAGGAGGATGAGAGAGAACCTGAGAAACAGAGAGAGAAATAGAGTGAGATAGAGAGAGGGAGGGATGGAGAGAGACAGAGAAGAAGAGAGCTTACCGGAGGAGAGGGAATGATGGTGGTGGCTCTCGGTGTCCTGTGGTGGCCGGAGCTCTCGCGAAGAAGAGAGAAACGGTGAGAGAGAAAGAGAGTTTTGGGCAAAAGTGAGGAAGAAAGGGGGTTCTGTGGGATTTTAGGGATTTTATTTTTAGCGATCGAATTATTCGGTCGCTAATTCGGTCGCAAACATTAAATTTTTAATTCGGTCGCAACAACGGTTGCTAACTGGGTTATTTTGAAATTTGAATTCTTAAAGTCAGTCGTGTTGTACTCCAATAATAATTGGAATTCAATGAAGTCGAAGGTTATCGACATCAAGTTTCCAATTATCTATAGAACATATAGGAACAAACTTTATGCTAGCTAACCCACTAACCAAAGGCTTGACACCTAAGGTCTTTCATGTGCATATTTCTCACATGGGTGTTGGTTTTGAGATTACCTTAGATTAGTGGGAGTTTTAATTTTTTTTTTTTTGGTTATATGTTCTATGTTTTGGATTCGGTACAAACTTTATGTTATGTTTGATTTTCTGCAGAAATAAAGTTTTTGAGGTTATTGTTATAATAACTGTCTTAAGTTTTGGTTATGTGCACATATTTAATTTTCACCTAAGGAACTTCAATATGATCTCACTAAAGAATTAAGTTAGACCAGTTGGAAATAGGCATGATTTAGAGATCACATTGCATGAAATTTCCATGCCACCCATCCATATCGATCTATGTCATCAAGTGCATTGATATGGTGGTCGTCGGGGTTTAGTCACGATATATGATAGTGGCGACAGCCGCGGTGGTCCCATTATTGATGTATGAGGTGAACCATATTGTAAAGTGGAAGTCTGAGGATAAATAGCATTCGGATGCGCGCCAAAAGAACTCTAATATATTTATTATGATATATTGCACAAGTGGGAGATTGTTGGAATATTTTATTCCAATTTCATAATGTGGGTAGATATCGGTAGTTAATTATATTAGGTATTTATCATTTAGGAGCCTTAATTGATATGTATCAATTTAGAGATAAGGCTTATCAGATTTCTGATTTGATAATTGATTATCATTAATTATATGATATGGACAAAATACGAGTGGATGTCATCGATGCCCAATTTCAGAATAATGGGAACCCTAATTAGTCATCACCCTATATATAGGTTATGGTCCCCAATACACCGGACACAACGCACACCGCCTCTTCTCCCCATCTGAAGAACGACTACGGCATAAGGAGTCCAGGTTGAGGAAGAACCATAAAGCCACCGCTAACTATCTACGTTATCATCATCATCATCTAAGGTTGGTGATCAAGTTCTTCCTTTTGAAGAACGCTTAAGTTCAGGAACCCACGCCGACAGATCCAGGTATATACATAATCTTTTAATCCTAGTAATTTGGCATGATCTAGATCCTAGTCTATGTGGTATTTGTGCTCTAGGATGTATGTCTATAGATTTAACGCTTCCGTATAACGAATAAAGAATAAAGAATAAAGAATCTAAAGAATTAAAGAAATATCTAACAACTATTCGAGGACACATGACATAAAGTAGTCACGTCATGCAGCAGCCGTTAGTTTTTGGACGGTGATTCAACAAAGGGATAATTTTTGCAACTTCAAAATTTTATAAGGACTAAAATAGCAAAAAAATAAATTGGAGGACTATTTTCATCAAGATAAAAAAGTTGGGAGACTAAAACTGCATTTAGCCTAAATAGTAAGATATTGATTATGGGGTTCATCAGTGACTTTTGCCCTTCATACAAATGAAGGGCTGCTTCTGAACTTTAAATTTCGGAAGAGTACTTTTGACACTGTTCCGTCCACATGCACCATCCCACTAAGTATTCTCTACTTGCAAAGCCATTCATTTGGCCTTTTTTTGGCCTTTTCATGTGGGATTCGCTGTATGCTCCCATAGGTTAATAATATTTTTTGTAATGGATGCACATATAATTAAAGGTAAATTTTTACGCGCGAATTATAGAATCCATATATTTATTTATATTAGTGTAAATTAATTTTTACTTACACTTACTCTTAATCGTTGATCTTATTTTTATTCTCAGTAATTATGATTGAATAGTTTATACCATTGAATAAAAATAAAACTAATAATTCAGATTGAATGTAAGCGAAAAATAAATTATATATAAGGAGTATAAAATAGAACATATTATATTTCATTCAATTTTAATATGTCTATCAAACACTTCCTTGTTATGCTTGTTGACCTTCAATTTATTTTGGCTTACTTTCAGAAAACAGTGTCCTGTCCATGTCAGTCCCCACCCTGCTCCTGCGCAAACCTAACCTTGCAAGAGAAAAAATGAAAAATCAAATTAAGATTTTCTTGTCTTCAACAATAAATAAATAACTAAAAGAAAAGGTGGTTCCCCTCAGTTTGGGTGATCAATATTGGGTCTCGACTCGCATGCTAGTAAATTAAAGTGCCACATGTTGCCCTCCAGTTCATTTATCTTGGTTTTGTCTAGTTTAACCCCACAAAATCAACTTATAAGATGAGGGTATCCATTCTGTATAAACTCTTTTCGGTCCTTATTTCTATTGTATGTGGGACTTAGATGGTTTTTCCTAATACATCCCTCATGTCCGGTACTATTGGGTTTTGTATGTGGATAATAATGATGGGTGACTCATTAACAGATTTAGGATGGACTCTGATATCATCTTAGATTCTTGGGTCTAACTCAACCCTGTATTAAGTTAGTTTATGGGATAAGAATTATCCACTACTTATAAACTCTTATAAAACACTATCACTAGTGACAGTGAGAATTCTATTTTTTAGTATAGTTAGTATAATAGTTAGTATGTGAATTGAGAAACATATATTCCCCGGCAGAATGTTGATGAAATGGTTTGCAAGCTAGCTGTCTGGCATATTCTCATAGCGACTTACCCTAGCTAGATGAAACCATGTGATTGTGCTTGTCAAGAGTAATATATACACTTTCCAATTGGATTTACGTCATATTCATTCAATTCTCTTACTACTTCAATTAACACACTTTTTTCTTTTTCCTTTTTAAATATAGATCTTAGTATTTGTGCATCCAATCATAATGCTAACGAAACATATACTGTATATTTGAACATTAAAAGTGCCAGATAGCCATGAACTTTTGGTAGAATGGGTTCACATGTTTTTTAAAACGATCTCTACCAGTTAACACTACCTTTGTATTACATCAAAATTAATTGTAGTAATTTTTTTAAAAAAAGTTACATGCCATTAATTACTCTATATGAACATACGTCTGACTAGTTAGTGTTTAATAAAGTGAACTAGTTAGTTGCAATCCTTGTAAAATATCACAATCTAGCCTTGCCATGCAAAGCACACGCATATTTGATATTGTTAGGGTTTGCACTCTGTACTCTGCATATTGAAATTGTTTTGCCTATTTTAATAGCGAATAGAATATGCTGTTTCAAAAACGCACTTATATGCTTAGTAAGATCGATAAATTAAAGTTGACAAAATTTTGAAAACCATGTATCATGTCTATATCATTTTTAGTTACTCCCACTTTCATTATTCTTCACAGTATTTCACCAGACCCTACTATTAGTTGTTATTTTTCATTAGGGGAAAAAAAAAAGGTGTTGAGGCTCCTCTAGCTTAAAGAGAGGACGGGAGTAAGGTTCCAACTTTTTTTACTCTCATATATTCTTTGGTTGTTCGGGACAAATTCATTTAATTTTTCAATTAGTATTAACCAGAAAACTGAATTTTTGAATAACTTTTTAAGTAAAACGTCGTACTTATAAATTAATAGTTAATATAACTTTAAAAAAAATGAATATAACTTAATAAGAACTTGATTTGCACGAATAGAAGGGTAGAATTCCTCTGTCCCAAATTCATGTTTCACATCCTATTCCATGAGTAAAGATTTATAATGTAATTTTTTTTTTTTTTAAAAATGATAAAGAAAAAAATGTGTACTTGTCACACTTTAATTGACACAAGACAGAATTTGATACAGGAAATAGGGTCATAAGTGCGGGAAACAGATAGGGAGCCAGAGAGACATGATTTTTGTTTTTGTTTTGTAGAATATAAGAAATAACATATGCTATCAATTATAGTACAAGATAGAAAGCTTATTAAAAACTGCAGTTAATACATGCATGCATGATAAGAACCTAAACTTAGAAAAGATATATCGATTGCTTCCAACACAAAATATCTAACATACACTAACCGTAAATGAAATAGCTAGCATTATAAGGATAACAAACATATATAACTGGAGTGCATATATATATGTAGGTTGTTGCATTTGTATATTACTAGCTAATTCATTTGTTATTAACGGAATGGCCAACACCAGGGCTATGGCCAGGAGTTGTGGGACGAAAAGCTTCAACATATCCCTCCACACTTCTAGCACTGCTTTCCAACTGGCTTGGCCTAGCAAAAGCACTTTTAGTTGGGCCAGTTGCAGTGCTCATCGCTTTTGCAAAGGGAGATTTTGGTGACTGATTAACGCTTTGTCTCAAACTCCTTCCCTCTGTGCAGATTAGTTCATGAGACAGAATCAATAGTACAAAGACCAAGCAAATGCGAGTAAAATGCGCCATATTGGTATATGGTTAAAATTGTGAGGACGAAAAAGTAAATAATGAAAACTAAAGAAGTAGAGCTAAAATTTAAAGGGTTTATAAAGTGCCTTACAAAAGAAAGTAAGGGGTGTTTAATTAGGGAGAAGTAATTGAAAGAGAAGATTGATATAATGAACAGCCACTTACTCAATGGTATTTATAGACCATGAAAAGTAGAAGCATGCATGTGCTCCAAAAACCCAGGGAGGGTTTAAAAAAAACATAGAAGGAAAAGAATGAAGAGCCAAGCATATAGGAAGATTCCATTACCATATATATATACATATTCTCAAATTCAAATACAAACACGTATGTCTATGGGAAAAAGAATGTAAAAACAACACATAAAAGTGAACGGCCTTGGTGGTTGGGTAAATGGTAAAATGAAGGGAGTTATGGGCCACGAGTTTGTCTTCACATGCAACTTTATTACAAAGTAGAAAGTAAATACACCAAGGACGTAGTATCTTGGGAGAGATCAGAAAGAGGCGCTTCAAGTAATGGCAATATTTCATTTTCCTATTATCTTTCCCTTCTGGCAGGAAGAAGTGGGGGAGGTATTGTGTTATTATTAGAAGGTTAAGACTTAAGAATATGTAATGGAAAGTAGACAATTTCACATATAAAGCATACTTACCAACCATTAGTTGATCACAGTATAGAATGGCCATTGGCCAGATATGTGAAGAATAATAAATATGCACCATTCTTTTAAGTTAGCGTTTGCTGTAAGTGATTAATTGCCTGGTGGTTGATAGATTTCAAGATCAGAAAAAAATCTAGAGACTAGTATTCACACCCACTAGATTTGGTTTTACGGTAATTTTTGCTCCAGCTATTTTGGAATTTGGAACCATCCGGGGTGAAATTCCAGTGAGTTTGACGTTTGTGTATCAGTGCATGTATGATACACAAAACACACTATTGATGGATCAGAAATAATTAAATAAATAGATAATAGATACACATTATAATTATATAGCTTCATAGTTAAAACATTACTAAAAAAATGTCAATATATGTCAATATCGAAATTATTAATTAATTTTTTATAAGCAAACTCATAAATAAAATAAGTTGAATGTTAATCAATACCCTTAGGACATCGGTTATAAGGGACCAAAAAAAGAAAATTAGGGCATTGGTAAAAGACTTTTTGTCCGTACAAGATTTGCAAACAGTTTAAATTTTGATAGTTTATGCTAATTAACTGCAATTTTATTGCTCACTTGTACTCATGATTAATAAAAATATAAAAGGGTGTATCCGAAAAGAAAATTTAAAAGGGTAAATCTTCACGTGAGAAGTGAGATTATCAAATTATATATTGACTTCAGTTTTACAGCGGAGATCGAGAAGATCCTTTTGTTCTTTAGGGCCTCGTTTGGGTTTGAACTTAAAAATAAAAAAACAATGTATGGAGCATCGGTCTTAGAATCTTAGCAGTTAAATACACAAAGTGCAACGGAAGCTTTGTGATGCAAGTTGCATTGCGTCTCAACCGCGCAACTATGCGGCGACTGACTAAAGAGCAGAGCAGCACATGGTGGGAGATTTGACTCTCATGCAATTTGTCGTTCTTTTCATCTTTTGATTCCTTTTGTCCTTGGACGCAGCCCTTTTTTTCTATACTCATATTATCAAAACCATCAATGCCCAATAAACTTTTATGTATCAATTTTGCTTTTTTTTTTAAAAAGGTTATATATACATGGTTTCTTTATTTAAAAAAAATCTTTGGGTCATCCTCTCCTTTGTATAATTGATATTTTTTTAAAAAAAATTAGTTTATTATTTAAAATTTTAGGTGCTAATCTAAGTGCATCGTTAAATTAGAAAAACGTATTTGTTGAAAATAGGCACATGATTAATAAAATATTATATAAAAGCAAAAATTCTCATTTCTAAATAAAACAGCTGTGCTACTTAGTTCGAAATTACACCATACGAAATTTCGTCGACCAATAAAAATGCATTTTGATATGTGAGTGGGACCCAAATGAGATATTATAAACCAAAAACATAATAACTTTTTAGTATCAAAACATTTCGTATGTCGTTCTAAGAAAAAACTTTCGTACCATTGATTTTTTTCCTAAAAATAAAGATATTTAATAATTATGGTTAAGGATTCTCCTTTCCTTTCCTTTATTTGGGAATATTTTTTTTAATGCATTTATTTGAGAAGATAAAGGTTGAAGAATTAGTATTAAAATGTGTATATTGAAGAATGTGTGTATATCATTCTCTATTTATCAACATGTTGTTGGTCCAAGTGGTAATGAGTTTGGGCCTCTTAAGCAAGTGGTCAAGGGTTCGATTCCTAGAATATTGCATATGGAGAAAACCTAGTTGGGTGAGGTCGGTCCCTTAAATGTCGTCCAGTACCTCGAGGGAGTAGTCTTTGCAGTTGCACGCAGAGGATACCCTGAAAAACAAAAACAAAAAAAATCTCTATTTATGACACATTTGGGTAAAATGCTTAATTAAGTACTTATTTAAAAAGCTTTTGTAAAATAAGCTAAAAAAACTTATTTTCATAAACTTTTCTATAAACTTATTGAAATAACCTTTTTTTTTATAATCCAAAAATTGTATTAGATAGAATACTAGGGGTACTCAACCCAAATACATTATATCAAGCAAGATTAGTCAAGAACTAAAAACTGAAATTACACTAGTGTAGCCAACTACTGATCCCAAGTATCAAAACCAAAAAAGTACTGAGACTCCCGTAACCAAGCAAATAGCCAGGTGAACAATATGGGAGCAACCAGCAAAACATAGCACTAACCAGTACAGACTTGCTCCACGGTTGAACAAAAGTGCAGAGTTTTTAGCCATCAATTACAGTTTCTTCTACAAAGATCACGAACCATTTTTATAAATTATTTTTATAGTTATATTTATTTTAATAAGTTATTTTCACGAGCTCAGATATTTTTTTATAAACTCTTTCAAATGACTTCCTGCTAAATCCCATGTGATACTTTAGTGGGTCCATGCATATGAATTTCATTTAATAATAAAAAATTCTTAAAAAAGTGTGTTAAATTAAAGTTATGTTTTTTTTATATAGGCAAATGTTAGTATGTTAGTTGTTAATTTTCTCATTTGTCAAGGTTTGAATCTTGAAGTTCCTACACCTTCAACACCTTACACCCTTAACTCTTACCACTTGAGCTACCCCACCCCGAAAGCTATGTTGTTATCATTGTTTTTTCTTTTCTTTTTTAGCTAATAACTTATGAGAAATAATATTTGGACACAAAAAAAGGTGTCAAACACCATAAAAAAGTACTCTTCACACTTATTTATTGTTTTTTCTTCCCTCTCTTATCATGTATTTCATGGCACCCAATACACTCTATTAGTTATACAATATTCATACATGATGTCAAAGTTTGTGACCAAATATCATTATAGTAACTTATTGGCTTGCATGTGTTTTTTTTTAATAAGCGGCTTGCATGTGCTATATATACTGTATAGACATACATGGCTGGTCCTGAAATTTTTGGAGCCCTGAGCGAACTAAGGAAATTGTGTCCTCGTAATCATTTGAAAATTGTCCTTCTTGCATTTGTTGCTGCAAAATCATTAATAATCTGTTCATAATCAAGCT
This sequence comes from Sophora flavescens, assembly GCA_030762895.1. Taxonomy (NCBI): domain Eukaryota; kingdom Viridiplantae; phylum Streptophyta; class Magnoliopsida; order Fabales; family Fabaceae; genus Sophora; species Sophora flavescens. The sequence continues at coordinate 27,415,780 of CM061064.1, read as the reverse complement.
AGGTTCTTTAAAAATTCATTTTCGATAACAATCAAAGCAAAATTATGCAATCAAAGCAAGAGAATGAGAGAATTAGGGAAAAGAAAGTCTATATAGTAAATAAATTAGGAGTGTATCAAATTTTAAATTATAGTAAATTAAAAAGATATTCTAATATATACATATACATTTGCCATATTATTTTTTATCACTCTATTATAATTTTTTGGAATAATTAATTTTATTGGTAAAAAAATAATTATATAAATTATTTATTTAATATCTATATATACTATATAATAATATTTTACCTACTATCTGGTGCCCAAAAAAAAAATGGGGCCCTGGGCGGTCGCCCACCTCGCCCGTGCTCAGGGCCACCCCTGTACACATAGTTGCTTGTAGGAGCTTTACTGGAGGTTGTCGTCTGCCCTTTTTGTTTTTGATAAACCAAAGAATATATATATATATATATATATATATATATATATATATATATATATATATATTAAAGAGTACCAGTGATGCTCAAAATTTTTTTTTTGATGAAACACCAGTGATACTCAAGAACATTACAATAGAATAATACTCAGAACCTAACTTAATTGGGAATACGGCCATCAAAACGACAGAGGACTCCTTCCTACCCACATCAACAGACACAGTTTTTAGAGGATATCAACAGACAGTTTTTAGAGTACCAATCGTCTGCCTTTGCACTAGGGGTGTTCAGATCCAAACCGATCCAAAAAAGAACTGCAAACCGATCCAAAATAATCGAAAAACGATGAAAACCGAATTTAATTGGATTTTTTTGGATGAGATTTTATGGTAACCGATCGGTTCGGTTTTATGTTCAGAAGCCGAACCGAACCGATGCTTATATTATATGTGGTGTTCTATGCGTTTTATGTGATACCCCGTGTCGTTTTGTTTTCAATACCAAGCTTCAGTTGCGTTTTATCTTTCAATTTCATTTCTATCTCTTCCGTTTTACACCCTATAGGAGCCCTAACTTAGTAACTCAGATTCTCTCCCCTCGTGGCCGTCGCTCGCACCTCCCTCTCGCCGCCTCTCGCGCCTCCCTCTCCTGGCTGCCTCGTGTCTGTGTTCGTCTCTATCTCTCCCTCCCTCGACGCCGCCTCGTGTTTGAGCAAGTTCGTCTCCCTCCCTGCTCACCGATCGCTGCTGCTTCTGAACGGGTACGAGTTTTCCTTCGCCTTTGGGTTTGTTTTGACTTTCTGATGTTTTGAACTCAGATCTGAGTTCTCGTGTTTCTAATGTCTTTGTTTCAAATTTGTCACTATGCTTCTTAAGTTCTTATTTTGTTTGGTGGTGAAGAGACCAACTTTGTTTTGAATGAGCCTTTATGATTCTTTTAGATTTTGTGTCTGTTTTGTGTAACAGCCTGATTTTTAATTACGCTGTTTAATCGGTTAAAATATAATTAATTATATTTTAATCTGAGAGTTAGAAAGTGATTTTAAATAAGTTGAAATCATATTCATAGTCTCTCTTATGGTAGAAGGTTACGGTGAAATTTTGGGTTGAAAATTCAGACGGAGCCCTATTCGATTTTTTTTAACGACGATATAATTTTATACTGACAGAAAACCCTAATTTGACCCCAAAAATGAAATTTGTAGATTTTTTATATTTTGTCAGTGAGGAAGTCTACTTTCCAAATTTCTGATCAGAAATAAAATATTATGTTTATTCGGACGAATTTTGGTAAAAGTTCGGACGGAAAACAGTCAGTGTTTTCACTGACAGTAAGATTTTAATGATCAGAAAACCTAATTTTGACTCGTGAACGAAATGGTTTATATTTAAACCATATTTCCAACGAGTTTGATTAGTTTGAAAATTTTCAGTCGAAAACAAAATATTACGCTTTTATACGGGCGTAAAACCCTAATCGGGAGCCGACGAGTCGAAAACGGCTAGAGACCCGTCAAGGGATAGGGACAACGAGTCATACATGATGACTCATGGAGTATGAGTCACCAAGCATTTATGAGCATTAAATGCAAGTAATCATGACATTTAGGTAAAAAGACCAAAATACCCCCAAGCTTTCGCGGGTATTAACAAGACGCATCTACGCACTCTTAACCACTCATTTTACATGGTTGAAAACCTCCCACATCTCTCCAATTTCGTGCATCCACCTCCAATAAATATTACCTATTTCATTTTGCTTTCGTTTCATTATTTTCCTCTCAAAACCGAAATCGGAAGAACGACGAGTCTGCGTACGGAATTTCCGGGAACCGCTAACGGATAAGATTGATGACTCATTGGTGAGTCACTTTGTGTGGTCCAAAATCAGCCACACCTCCACTAAATGTGAGCCACATATTGTAACCATGGTTAGCCAAAATAACCTTAGTTAAGTTAATTATAACCTTAGTTAAGTTAATTATAACCTTAGTTAAGCTTATATTAATTTAATAATCACAAAACTCATTAAACCAATTCCTTTTAAACCAAACATGGCATAAGATTACTCCTATAAATACCCTCCAAACCGTGGCCTCCCTCACCATTTCACTCATCTTCATTCTCTTCATCTTCCTCACCAACTAAGTTACAAAACCCTAAGAACACCGAATTCCCACCAAACATATGACCCTCTTCCTTTCTGAAACTCGGAAAACACTCAACATAAAAGTTGTTCCTCTTTCTATCTTCTTTCCAACAAGATAAAGATCATCAAAAACGGATAAGTGGATTGGGAGAAAGGCTCAAAATATAGAAACTACCCAGAATTCCCAGCAACCCACGAAACAGCATAAAGAAGGCCATTTTCACCCCTGTTATGATCAGAACCGAATGAAACCTTAAACACCAAAGTTGTTCCTTTTCTTCTTATATTTCTATCAAGACAAAGTTCGTGATTTTTGGATGAGTATATTGTGAGATACACTCACAATACCATCATACCCTCAAGCTGTCCAGTTTTCAACATAGTGAAGGTTGATCATTTTCTTCATTTCTTCAATCTTAAAGAGGTAAAAGCTCATCTCCTTGATCATATAAGCTTTCATATTCATGTATTTATCATGTTTATGCCATGAATCATATTTTTCCATTCCTAGATCTAGAACTTCAAATAATTCTAGAAAATTGTAGAAAAATCCTTTTAATGTGAAACCAATTTCTATGATCTTGTGATGTCTTCCACTTTCATTATCCAAGAGCTTGAATCCAACTAAATTTCCTAGCCTATTTTCCTAATATGGGCCGAAACCCTAACCCTAAAGGTTAGAGGATTTTGTTTCAAATTTTAGTCTTGTAATAAGTAATCTATGTTAGTTAAGACTCTAGTAACTAGGATCCAAAAGATGGCATTAAGAAGATAATCCTAAACCTATTTTCTAAGTCTTGGCCGTACCTAGACCTAAAGTGTCATAGATGGTTGTTAGTTGAGTAATTATAGTTATGTTGTTTGAATGAAGGTGGTTGTGTTAACTCGTGGCGGGATAACGAGGATCGTCGTGTACGTGTTTCCGGTGCTAACTCAGGTGGGGAAAAGAATCAACCTATCGTCGGAATCGATAAGTAGTAGATTATATGATAATTGTGTAGGGCGACCTAAACCCTACTAGTAGTTGAGTAATCGACAAGACCAAAATCATATTGGAAACCTTTTCTTAAAACCAATGGTGATTTGGGGATTGTAGGTTTATCGACATTATGATGATTTTATCTTATCTGAGGTTGATTGAATTTATTATTATTATTTCATTGCTTATGTGATATTTTGTGGTATTTGAATTATTTTTTGATATTGTGTTATGCATGATCTGCCTGATTTTTAATATTGTGCTTAGCTGATTTTTAAGTAAGGATATGTGTTGTTCGGGAGATAATTGTTTGGGTGAGAGAATAAAGGTGATTTAGAGGTGCCTAGCCTAATTAAGTGGTTTTATCTAAGAGGAAAAAGGTGTTGAGACTTTGATGGAAGGTTGAGGCACTAGGTTGTTATTGATTTAAATTAGGGAGATTCATTTATCGAGGTATTGTTAGTCACAACCGTGTGAGTGGAACACACGAGGTCAGGATATCCTATTTTGGGGATATCGGATATTGCGGGTGAGTGCCCTACGGATGTGGATGCCGAGGTAGACTACCGTAATACTCTTTAGTCCTTGACGAGTTCGTATGTTCTTGGCACTGGACCGTTTTGGATTGATACTCCTTGACGAGTTCGTATGTTCTTGGCACTGGACCGTTATGGAATGATATTCCTTGACGAGTTCGTATGTTCTTGGCACTGGACCGTTATGGAATGATATTCCTTGACGAGTTCGTATGTTATTGGTACTGGACCGTTCTGGACTACTGACTAATGTGACAGGAGTGAAGATGGCTATATCAGTATAAAGTTTTAGTTGCATGGGCTGAGGGTAGAGGATGATATAGTTAATTGAGGATGATTGTTGATTTTGAGTGATGCGTGTCTGTGACAATTACTGTATAATTTACTATTACTCTTTTCCGCTTTTTGATGATAGAATTGTTTCTTATTCCCTATATCTTTGTGTGTTGTATTTTATTTCTGATGTGATCGTACGAGAAGACCCGATGGAGGAACCAATTGCTGAGGAGTTAGATGGAACTCCGTATGAACCAGATGCTGGAGGTCGAGCTGTGATCCATGGCGAGTAGAGTATAGACATTATGGCCAGTGTGTCTAAGGAGTATTTATATTTCTGCTAAGTATGTCTGTAGTGCAGTTTATGCCTGTGAGGGATCCTACTGAGAGGGTACCCTCAACAATATTTTGATAATGTAATAAATAAACAGGTGTGTATTTATGTAATATAGTTTTGGTATGTTTTATATCTGCATAAGTTATATAATTATTAATTAAGTTTTAATTTTTACGTATTTTCAACGATAAGCGAGCGATTAAGTAAATAAATATTAAGGTTTTAATGTAATAATACGATGGGGCACATCGGGGTGTCTCATTTTGTAAGACTCAATGAATTAGAGATTTTGATATATGACAAATACAATTTAATGTGTGTGCAAGTGTTTTAGTGTCAAATTGCAAAAACGGGTATCAAGCAGTAATCAACAAGTTCATTGAGTAATTAAAGGAGAATATTCAAGAAAGAACTTGAAGAAGTCAAAAGAGCTACATGGAGGAATCAAAGAGCAAAGACAAAGATCAAGGAATCATCAAGACAAAAGCTTAAAGGAGAAATTAGATTTAAGTCTTAGATGATTTGTAAGAGATAGAAATCTCTTAGTCACAAAATAGCTCAACTAAAAAGATGCATGAAGAAAATCAATTTTTATAACCTGTATTAAAAGGAATAAGTTTTTGTTAATGAAAATGATTTTTTGGAAATAAGAAGCGATCGTCCAACACAAGTAATAGAAGCGCTCGTCCAACACAAGTAACAGAAGCGCTCGTCCACTAAAATGATACAAGCGCTCATCCACTAAAGTGACAGAAGTGCGCTGATCCACTAAAGTGATAGAAGCGCTCGTCCACTAAAGTGATACAAGCGCTCGTCCACTAAAGTGACATAAGTGCTTGATAAGCCTCTGACTCATCTATTTTTATGGCTAGTATGACCAGGGTTTTGTGCAAATTATATCGTATTTTCACCCAAATTATATTAGATTGTCCTAAAGCAAGGTTTAAAGTCTCTAGAGTAGTTTTAGGTTAATTTAGCTAGTTTTAAGTCAAATAATACACTTATAGTTGTGTCTTTGTTTTCAGGATAAGTTGGAAGGCAAGAGAATAAAGAAACAGGGGATTCGCCCCGCGAAAGCTATACTCGCCACGCGACCCTGAAGCCTGACTGTTCCAAGAAAATGCAAGGTCTCTGGTTCGCCCCGCGAAGAAGATCTCGCCCCGCGAGTCACCCAAGCCTGAAAAGTCAGAGACGATCACGGCTTGCCCGTGCTGAAGGTCACGGCTGTGGCAGTTTTGAAGTTGAAGCGTTCGCCTCGCGAACATCCATTCGCCACGCGAGTCTGGAAGTCAGAAAGCATCACGGTTGGCCCCTGATATTCATAACGGGCGTAATAAGAAGACTCTTCAGTTCCTCGCCTCGCGAAGGTGTGCTCGCCTCTCGAGAATACCAAAGGTTGCAGACTGTTCGCAAGATTCGCGTCGCGAGAGAGGCTTCGCCTCGCGAGAAGACTTAATTTCTGATTAGTATAAATAGCTGTTCTGAACAGTTTGAGAAAACTTTTGTTTCTCCATTTTTCTGTTTACATTTCTTTTCTGTGTGTTTTCGTTTTTACATGGAGAACTAAGTTCCTAGGATTGATCTATTGTAATTGATTTCCATATACTTGAGGTTCTTGTATTTTCCTGTTTTGTATGCTTTTCCCTCTTCAATGCCATGCTTTATATTTCTGTTTGCTTAATTCAGGAGTATATTGTATTGTGTTGATTTATTTCCGGTGATATCATGTTCCTATAATTAATCGCATCTGCTTAATTTGCGTGTGTACGTTTCGTGTTCGCTTAGTTCACGAAGGGCTTAACCCCGTTTGCTTAATTCGGGAATAGGGACATGTATCTGTAGTAGTGGTTTCGCTTGTAAATTGTTGCTACAACCGGGAGGGGATTAGAATCTGCTTAGGGCTTGGAAATTGCATGAACCTATGATAGTTGGGAAATCGAAAACAATAGATTAATCTGTTTTTAGCTATTTGACAATCTTTTTAAACTGCCTTGTTTTTAACTGCTTTGTTTTGTTTATTTGCTTCCCAATCCAAACCCCCCCCAAAACTTATTTTTGTGGAAAATAACACTTTAAGAGTCCTTGAGAACGACATCCGAGTTGTCGCCCTAAACTACATTTTTAAAACCCGCTCGTCCTTTTTGGCGCGTCTGTGAAATGCGACCAAAAAAATTGGCGTCGTCGCCGGGGACTCTGATTTGTTATTTTTCGCATTTTGATTTTTTATTTTTTATTTTCTTTTCTTTCTTTTATTTTCTGTTTTTGTTTTGAATTGGTCTGGCTACTAGGTCGAATTGCCCTGAACTGTGTGATTTTGACCCGGAAATTGAAAGAACACTGCACACACTCCGTAGAGAATTTCGGGCTAGCACTAGTAGTGATTCCAATTTCAAAACTGTTTTTGAAAACATGGGAGACCAGAGGACATTGAGGCAGCTTGTTGCCCCTGATGTGAATTACAATGGTTTGTGCATTGCTTATCCTGGTGCTGACACTCCTTTTGAATTAAAATCTGGGCTAATCCATTTGTTGCCAAGATTTAATGGTCTTGCAGGTGAAGATCCACACAAGCATCTCAAGGAATTCCAGGTTGTCTGCTCCACAACTTTTAGGCGGAAGGAGTAATCGAGGATCATATCAAGTTGAAGGCTTTTCCGTTCTCACTCGAGGAGCTGCAAAAGATTGGCTATTATACCTTGAGCCGAACTCCATTACCACATGGAACGACTTGAAGAAGCTCTTCCTAGAGAAATATTTTCCCGCCTCCGGAGCCGCTTCAATAAGGAAGGAGATATGTGGCATCGAGGCAAGGAAATGAGTCGCTAGCTGAATATTGGGAGAGGTTCAAGCGCTTGACATCCAGTTGCCCCGAAGATCGTATTTACGAACAGCTCCTCATCCAAGATACTTTTATGAAGGGCTACTCTGCCGATGGATAGGAATATTTTGGATGCTTGCTAGTGGGGGAGCGTTGGTTGACAAGACTCCATCTCTCTGCCAAGCAACTCATTGAGAACATGTCATCGAATTCCCAAGCAATTTACTACCAGAAGAAATTCGGTTGAGACAAGAGGAGTGCATGAGGTCCACAGTTCTACTTCCAGCCATGACCGTGATGACAGAATTGATAGGCTCTCTTCTTTGGTAGAGAAATTGGCAATGGATAGGGTTCAGCCTGCGGTGTTGTGTGGCATGTGCAGTTCTCCTGAGCACCCATATGAAGCATGCCCCATTTTGCAAGGAGGATCGATTCTTGGAATCACCTCAAGCCTTTGCAGTCCATCCGTATAATCAAGGCAATAACCGAACAGTGCAAAGACTCCGCACCTCTCAACAAATAGGTACCATCCCGGCTTGAGTAATCATCCTAATCATGCGGTATGGGAACTCATCCCAACAATGACCGATGGCACCTCGAATCCTCCTCCAATGGCCCACTTCGCACCTTCCTGGACCTTCAGTAGATGACATGCTCAAACAAATGGCTGCACAAAATCTACAGTTTCAGCAGCAAATGGGACAGATTCAGACCTCGCAGGCACAGTTTCAGCAGCAAATGGGACAGATTCAGTCCTCACAGGCATAGTTTCAGCAGCAAACAAATGCCAGCATTAAAAATTTGGAGACACGGATTGGACAGATGGCCACATCAATTAATAGCACACCGCAAGGTCAAAGGACAACCCAGCTGCCAGCACAGCCAGTGATAAATCCCAATGCCTCCAACCCTAATGTGAGTGCCATATCTCTGAGATCGGGAAAAGTTGTTGAGGCCACCTCTGGAAAGGATGAAGAAACTATTGAGGTAACTCCTGAGCCTACTGTTGAGGTTACTCCTGAGCCTATGGTTGAAGTTGAAGCTGAGAAAGTGTATAGACCACCCATTCCATTCCCACATAGATTGCAGAATAATAAGAAGATTGGTGGTGAAAATAAGGAGAAGGAGATTCTTGATGTTTTCAGAAAAGTAGCTGTAAATATTCCTCTCCTAGATGTGATCAAGCAAGTGCCCAGATATGCCAAATTTTTAAAGGATCTATGCACCAACAAGAGGAAGATGAAGACTAATGAGAGGGTTGACTTGGGAATGAATGTCTCGGCGCTTATCCAGTCTAAGCCGTAAAGAGTTGTTGCTTTAACCCCTACTCGAGCACTACCACGAAGTGCAAGGATCCAGGCACATTCACTATTCCATGCACTATTGGGGATAGGAAGTTTGAAAACTGCATGTTGGACTTGGGAGCATCAATCAATGTCATGCCTACCTCCATCTTTAACAACCTTGATCTTGGGCCATTGCAGTATACAGGTCTTACCATCCAGTTGGCTAACAGGACCAGTTCCCGACCCATGGGAATGGTAGAGGATGTGCTAGTGCAAGTTGATGATTTGATATTCCCTGCGGACTTCTACATCCTAGACATGGCAGGAGAGACTCAGTCCAGTAGATCACCTATAATCTTGGGCAGACCATTCATGATGACATCCAAGACTAAGATTGATGTGTATGATGGGACTATGTCTATGGAGTTTGGTGGTATTGTGGCCAAATTCAAGATCTTTGATGCTATGAAACACCCATTGGAGGAGCACTCTGTTTTCCACTTAGAGTTGCTTTCAGAGCTTATTGAGGATACTCATGAGGACTTTATTTCTGATTTTCCTTTTCTTTCTGGTTTTGATGATGTATATACTTGTACTAACTGTACTAACACTAACCCATGTTCTATTTGTTCTGAGTTTTTGGATTCAACTTTGCAGGGTGATGGTGATAGTGATAGTGATAGTGATAGTGAGAATGAAGTTGTTTGTTCTGCAGGAGTCTTTAACATCATGGCTACTCCCAATGCACCATCTGTTGAGCAGCCACCATCCCTAGAACTCAAGCCACTCCCAGAGAACCTGAAGTATGCTTACCTGGAGACAAATGAAAGACTTCCGGTCATCATCTCTTCCAGCCTTGACTCTGACCAGGAAGCAAAACTATTGGAAATTCTGAAAAAGCACAAGAAGGCTATTGGGTGGACTTTAGCTGATATTCCAGGAATTAGCCCCTCCAGATGCATGCACAGAATTCTATTGGAGGATGGAGCTAAACCAGTAAGACAGGCCCAAAGGCGACTTAACCCACTGATTCTGGATGTGGTGAAGAAAGAGGTGACTAAGCTTCTACAGGGCGGTGTATTATTTACCCCATCTCCGATAGTACTTGGGTAAGTCCAGGTGCAAGTTGTACCAAAGAAGTCTGGTCTAACAAAGAGTTAGGAATGAAAATAATGAGCTTGTGCCTACTAGAGTCCGAATAGTCATAGCGAGTTTGTATAGACTATAGGAAGTTGAACCAGGCCACCAGAAAGGATCATTTTCCTTTGCCGTTCATAGATCAGATGCTGGATCGGCTGGCTGGTCAATCTCATTATTGTTTTCTAGATGGCTTTTCCGGGTATTTCCATATTCATATTGCCCCTGAGGATCAGGAAAAGACCACCTTCACGTGCCCCTTCGGTACGTTTGCTTATAGGAGGATGCCATTTGGCCTTTGTAATGCTCCTGGCACCTTTCAAAGATGCATGCTTAGCATTTTCTCTGAATTTATTGAAAATTGCATAGAGGTGTTCATGGATGATTTTACTGTGTATGGCTCCTCATTTGATGCTTGTTTGCATAGTCTAAGTCTAGTTCTACAAAGATGCATTGACACTGATATGATTTTGAATTATGAGAAATGTCACTTTATGGTAGAACAGGGGATAGTTTTGGGTCATGTAATTTCTAAAGAGGGTATTTCTGTAGATCCTGCAAAAATTAATGTGATTTCTTCATTGCCTTACCCATCTTGCGTACGAGAGATCCGTTCTTTTCTTGGACATGCAGGTTTCTACAGGCGCTTTATAAAGGACTTCAGCAAGATAGCACTGCCCTTGTCAAACCTGCTGAAGAATGATGCCCTGTTCCAGTTTGATGAAAAGTGCAAGAAAGCATTTGACTATTTGAAAAAAGCATTGACTTCTACCCCTGTCATCCAGCCCCCAGACTGGACACTCCCTTTTGAACTAATGTGTGATGCTTCCAATTTTGCTGTGGGAGCAGTTCTGGCACAAAGGGTGGGCAAGGTTGCCCATGTAATTCATTATGCTTCTAGGACCTTAGATGCTGCACAGGCAAATTACACCACCACTGAGAAAGAACTGCTAGCTGTTGTATTTGCACTTGATAAGTTTAGGTCTTATTTGCTAGGTTCTAGGGTGACTGTTTTCACTGACCATGTAGCTCTGAAATATCTGTTGAAGAAGCCAGAAGCTAAGCCAAGACTGATCCGGTGGATGCTTTTGCTCCAAGAATTCAATGTGGAAATAAAGGATAAAAGTGGAGCTGAAAATTTGGTAGCAGATCACTTGAGCCGGATAGCAAGGGATGAGGATACTTCTCCCATCCAAGATGATTTCCCTGATGAGAGACTGTTACATCTGTATGGGGTAACCCCCTGGTTTGCTGACATTGTAAATTTTCTTGTTGCTGGTGTTGTTCCTGCAGGTACAAGTAGACATAAGTTCCACAAGCTCAAGAGCGATGCAAAGTATTATGTGTGGGATGATCCCTACCTGTGGAAGTTTTGCAGTGACCAGGTGATTCGGAGGTGTGTCCCTGATCATGAGACAGAGTCCATTCTACACTTCTCACATGCCTCTCAAGTTGGAGGACACTTTGGACCTCAGAGGACAGCAAGAAAAGTCCTGGATTCTGGGTTTTATTGGCCCACAATTTTTAGGGATTCATATGAGGTATACAAGAATTGTAAAGAATGTCAAATAACAGGCCCTGCCATCACTCGTAGGAGTGAGATGCCTCAACAGCCCATGCTCTTTTGTGAAGTTTTTGATGTGTGGGGGATGGATTTCATGGGTCCTTTCCCTCCTTCTTTTGGTTTTGTATATATTCTTTTGGCTGTAGATTATGTTTCAAAGTGGGTGGAAGCAATCCCCACTAGGACTAACGATGCTCAGATTGTTTCCAAATTTGTTAGGTCCAACATTTTTTGCAGGTTTGGCATACCCAAGGCAATCATCAGTGACCAGGGCACACACTTTTGCAACAGAACCATGGAGGCCTTACTCAGGAAATATGGGGTTGTACATAGGGTGTCCACTGCTTATCATCCCCAAACCAATGGCCAGGCTGAAATATCAAACAGGGAGATCAAGCAAATTCTAGAGAAAATGGTGCAGCCGAACAGAAGGGAATGGAGCCGCCGTCTGGAAGACGCACTGTGGGCCCAGAGGACTGGTTTTAAGACACCTATAGGAATGTCCCCCTTCCGGCTTGTATTTGGCAAGGCATGTCACCTCCCGGTAGAAGTTGAGCATAGGGCATATTGGGCAGTAAAGTGTTGTAACATGGACATGAAGAAATCTGGTGTTGAAAGAAAACTGCAGTTGCAGCAACTTGAGGAGCTTAGGCTAGAAGCCTATGAAAGCTCCAGGATTTATAAAGAGAAAACAAAACTTTTTCATGATAGGATGATTCTTAGGAAAGAGTTTTTTGTGGGTCAGAAGGTCTTATTGTTTAACTCCCGCCTGAGATTGATGGCTGGGAAACTTAGGTCCAAATGGGATGGCCCCTTTGTTGTGACTAATGTGTTTCCTTATGGTGCAGTAGAGATTCAAAGTACAGGTACCAACAAGACCTTCAAGGTTAACGGGCAGAGGCTGAAGCCATTCCATGGTGTGGATGCTGGTATTCCTGTGGAAGTTAATGTTGAGGAGCTCTCCTTGGAAGCTCCAACCTATACTGACACTTAATCAGGGAGTTTCTTTTCCTTTCCCTCACTCTGATTGTATAGTTCTGTTGTTCATTGGGGACAATGCATGTTTTAAGTGTGGGGGAGGGAACTAGTTGTAGTTTTCCTTTTCTTTGAATAAAGCTCCTGAATAATTTGAGAAGCTCAGGAGTATTTGTATGTTGAGTCTTTTGTTGGCAAGTTTATTGGATTTTGATTGATGTTGCACAAATTGCTTGCTTGATTGATATGTGATGATTCCCCCTAGGCTGAAAAAAATTTTTGTTTTTGAAAAGTGATTCCCATATGATTGAAAACTGAACTTTGAGATTTTGTTGTGATAGCATGACTTATGATAAGTTTGGGGTGATAGGGAGCACACACTAAGGATATAATCTCTTTCAAATAATTTGCACGAATGTCCAGGTGAGGTTTTGAGCCTCCAACATGTTTTTGACTGTGTGAAAATCACTTTCAAGTTGCACTTTCCTGAATTTGATTGAATCTCTTTTTGGTTTGCATGATTATGTGTTTGCTTCAGATGATTTAGGCATTTTCTTTGTAAATAGCTACTTGGCCTAAAATAACCAATTCCTGATGCATGTTCCTTAGTTAGCCCCATTGAGCCTATTAGCCTGTTAATTCTTGATAACCTAATGTTATAAGCCCAAAAATCTGGAAAACCATGTTAACCCGATCTTAGGATTAGGAGAGCACGGAATCTTAGAATGGGTGCAAGAAACTAAGTTTGGGGTGGCTGCAAGGTGTAATGTGTTGTTTGGGATTGAGAAAAAAAAATTTTGAAAAAAAAAAGAAAAAAAAAAGAGAAAAGCAGAAAAAAAAAATACAAAAATGCCAAAAAGGCTGTTGGAAATAAAAAGGTTGTAGCCACCCAGAAGCATAAAGAAAAAAAATTAAGAAAGGAACTTGAGTGAATTTCAAAGTGTAAATAATGTTCATGCTCTCTTAGTCCCTAGGGTCTTCAGCCTAGTACCTTTGTATATCCTACCCTTAGCCAGGCCCCATTACAACCCATAAAAGATCTTTTGATGTTGCATGCATGTTTTCTGTGGGAACCATTTTGAGATGAAAATCAAATTTTTGGGAAGTGCTCTTAAAAGTGAAATTGAGTGAATTGTTGATAGCCTGACACAAACTGAGCGATTGAGTGAAACACAAATTTCCCTTGTGAGGAAGGCAGTTGTTTGGATTTGGTGATCTCTCTTTTGTGTGTAACTTAGATCCCCTTCTTAGATTAATGATTGTTTGATTGATGAAATTCTCAAATGTTTAGAATAAATGAATGTGGGGATTGATTTGTTTGAAGAGGGGGGGGATAATGAAGAAAACTGTTTTGATGAAGTTGCTTGAATTTGTGCAATGTTGATTGAATCTTTTAAGCTTGCCAGGTCTTGAGTCTTTTTGATTTTTGAGTCTTAGTTTGCTTGGGGACAAGCAAAGTTTAAGTTTGGGGTATTTTGATAAGCCTCTGGCTCATCTAGTTTTATGGCTAGTATGACCAGGGTTTTGTGCAAATTATATCGTATTTTCACCCAAATTATATTAGATTGTCCTCAAGCAAGGTTTTGAGTCTCTAGAGTAGTTTTAGGTTAATTTAGCTAGTTTTAAGTCAAATAATACACTTATAGTTGTGTCTTTGTTTTCAGGATAAGTTGGAAGGCAAGAGAATAAAGAAACATGGGATTCGCCCCGCGAAAGCTATACTCGCCACGCGACCCCGAAGCCTGACTGTTCCAAGAAAATGCAAGGTCTCTGGTTCGCCCCGCGAAGAAGATCTCGCCCCGCGAGTCACCCAAGCCTGAAAAGTCAGAGACGATCACGGCTTGCCCGTGCTGAAGGTCACGGCTGTGGCAGTTTTGAAGTTGAAGCGTTCGCCTCGCGAACATCCATTCGCCACGCGAGTCTGGAAGTCAGAAAGCATCACGGTTGGCCCCTGATATTCATAACGGGCGTAATAAGAAGACTCTTCAGTTCCTCGCCTCGCGAAGGTGTGCTCGCCTCACGAGAATACCAAAGGTTGCAGACTGTTCGCAAGATTCGCGTCGCGAGAGAGGCTTCGCCTCGCGAGAAGACTTAATTTCTGATTAGTATAAATAGCTGTTCTGAACAGTTTGAGAAAACTTTTGTTTCTCCATTTTTCTGTTTACATTTCTTTTCTGTGTGTTTTCGTTTTTACATGGAGAACTAAGTTCCTAGGATTGATCTATTGTAATTGATTTCCATATACTTGAGGTTCTTGTATTTTCCTGTTTTGTATGCTTTTCCCTCTTCAATGCCATGCTTTATATTTCTGTTTGCTTAATTCAGGAGTATATTGTATTGTGTTGATTTATTTCCGGTGATATCATGTTCCTATAATTAATCGCATCCGCTTAATTTGCGTGTGTACGTTTCGTGGTTCGCTTAGTTCACGAAGGGCTTAACCCCGTTTGCTTAATTCGGGAATAGGGACATGTATCTCGTAGTAGTGGTTTCGCTTGTAAATTGTTGCTACAACCGGGAGGGGATTAGAATCGCTTAGGGGCTTGGAAATTGCATGAACCTATGATAGTTGGGAAATCGAGAACAATAGATTAATCTGTTTTTAGCTATTTGACAATCTTTTTAAACTGCCTTGTTTTTAACTGCTCTGTTTTGTTTATTTGCTTCCCAATCCAAACCCCCCCCAAAACTTATTTTTGTGGAAAATAACACTTTAAGAGTCCTTGAGAACGACATCCGAGTTGTCGCCCTAAACTACATTTTTAAAACCCGCTCGTCCTTTTTGGCGCGTGCGCGATAGTTCGACCAGTGCTCGTCCACTAAAGTGACATAAGCGCTCGTCCACTAAAGTGACAGAAGCGCTCGTCCACACAAGTCTTTGGACTTGCTAAGTCCTTAATGAGAAGCTCCGTCCAATGACACGGCATATGAAGCTCGTATACTATCAACTACGAGTCCTGAGGATTCAAGATGGACACGCTTATTTTTAAGATGGACGCGAATACTATAAGAACTGATGTAGAATCTTATTTCAAGAACCAGAATCAAAGAAAACAGATTCTGTTATCAAGCTCAAATCTGTTTTAATTGATCCCAACGACTATAACTTGTTTTCTATATAAAGAGGGATCAAAGGAACACTTTTTATTATATCGAACAATAGAACAATAACATATCACAGTTTTATGAAATCAATTTGAGAGATCAATTGTGAAAATCATTTATCATCTTTCTTGAGCTTATTGTGAAAAAAGTTTTTCATTCTTATAAATGCTTCAATTTTTTTATCCGACTATTGAGAGTTAGGAATCAATTTTTGTTCTATTTGATTGTGAAGAGAGAGGAGTCTCTCTCCGAGTGATTAGGATGAGGTATCCCTAAGGAAGAACATTGAGGCTCTTCACAAGAGTGTGATATCTCGAGGTGAAGGAGTGCTCCGTGGTGTAAAGGTCTTTCAAGCTACCTGGCTAAAGCTTGTTGTGTTAGTGTGTGAAAACCCACAGGTGGAGTGGGGGACTGGATGTAGGTCACGGTGGTGGTGGTGACTGAACCAGGAAAAATCTGGTTGTGTGGTATCTCTAAACTCAAACTCTTTAATTTCTGTCTTGCGCATATAACTATGATCTTGATGTAACTGTGTATTCAACTCTATTCTCAATGATCAATATTTGAATTGAATCTTGCATCATATACTGAAACTGAAATCTGCAAGTTTGTTCTTAATTGTTAATGCTTGTATCTGAAACTTGCATAACTTGTTCTTAATCTTTAAAGGCTTAATCAATTTCTGTATTTTGTTATTATTAAGTTTTGAACCTGAATCTATTATGTAATCTATTAATTCTGAATCAATTTTTCTTATCTTCATCATCTTCCAATTTAAGATTTTATATAAACCCTTAATTGATTTTGTAAAAGATCCTGAGGTCACAAATATTTGAAAACTAAAGTTTTGTGAAAAAAATTTTTAAGAGGGAAGAATTTTTGAAACCCCCCCCCCCCCCAATGCTCGTCCACTAAAGTGACATAAGCGCTCGTCCACTAAAGTGACAGAAGCGCTCGTCCACACAAGTCTTTGGACTTGCTAAGTCCTTAATGAGAAGCTCCGTCCAATGACACGGCATATGAAGCTCGTCTACTATCAACTACGAGTCCTGAGGATTCAAGATGGACACGCTTATTTTTAAGATGGACGCGAATACTATAAGAACTGATGTAGAATCTTATTTCAAGAACCAGAATCAAAGAAAACAGATTCTGTTATCAAGCTCAAATCTGTTTTAATTGATCCCAACGACTATAACTTGTTTTCTATATAAAGAGGGATCAAAGGAACACTTTTTATTATATCGAACAATAGAACAATAACATATCACAGTTTTATGAAATCAATTTGAGAGATCAATTGTGAAAATCATTTATCATCTTTCTTGAGCTTATTGTGAAAAAAGTTTTTCATTCTTATAAATGCTTCAATTTTTTTATCTGACTATTGAGAGTTAGGAATCAATTTTTTGTTCTATTTGATTGTGAAGAGAGAGGGAGTCTCTCTGAGTGATTAGGATGAGGTATCCCCAAGGAAGAACATTGAGGCTCTTCACAAGAGTGTGATATCTCGAGGTGAAGGAGTGCTCCGTGGTGTAAAGGTCTTTCAAGCTACCTGGCTAAAGCTTGTTGTGTTAGTGTGTGAAAACCCACAGGTGGAGTGGGGACTGGATGTAGGTCACAGTGGTGGTGACTGAACCAGGAAAAATCTGGTTGTGTGGTATCTCTAAACTCAAACTCTTTAATTTCTGTCTTGCGCATATAACTATGATCTTGATGTAACTGTGTATTCAACTCTATTCTCAATGATCAATATTTGAATTGAATCTTGCATCATATACTGAAACTGAAATCTGCAAGTTTGTTCTTAATTGTTAATGCTTGTATCTGAAACTTGCATAACTTGTTCTTAATCTTTAAAGGCTTAATCAATTTCTGTATTTTGTTATTATTAAGTTTTGAACCTGAATCTATTATGTAATCTATTAATTCTGAATCAATTTTTCTTATCTTCATCATCTTCCAATTTAAGATTTTATATAAACCCTTAATTGATTTTGTAAAAGATCCTGAGGTCACAAATATTTGAAAACTAAAGTTTTGTGAAAAAATATTTTAAGAGGGAAGAATTTTTGAACCCCCCCCAATGCTCGTCCACTAAAGTGACATAAGCGCTCGTCCACTAAAGTGACAGAAGCGCTCGTCCACACAAGTCTTTGGACTTGCTAAGTCCTTAATGAGAAGCTCCGTCCCTCTCAATGGGTAGCCGTGCTGTTCAATTACAATATTCCATATGAAGACTTCAATTTTAAGATATTCATATGAAAATTATATTTTTAATTTCTGTTCTTAAGTTATGATTGAATTGAATGGTTGGTCTCTGGTTGTTTGTATCTGCAAAATTTGTGACACTTGGACTTGTTTTCATTTCTTCATTTTATTAGATAACCACACATTATGATGTATGCTTTTTCCACTTTCCTGTAAGTGTTCCTGTTTTGGTATAGTCTTCATCAATTGAGTTGCAACTTCTCTGATTTCCTTTAACATTTAACTTGTTGGGTTCATTGCCAGTTAACATGCATCATCTTTCTCTTCAAAATTGGTGCTGGATCTTCAGTGTCTGCTACCAAATTTTCCAGCGCAGTGGCCTTAAATCATTATGTCATTTGTTAGACTTTATATGTAATCTTTATATTTAATGTATGTTGTTAATTTTGGAACTTTTACATTCAGACTTTTACTTTGGAACTCTGCAATCTTTATATCTGTTTTGCTTCTTATTTTAAGTTATCTTATAGCCTTCAACAGTGTAAGATTGTGAATTTAAAGTGCTGTGATGAAGAGTATATGATTCATCTAAAATCATTTTCCCTTCTCCCAAATTGCATTTATAAATATTTAATGATGTGTAGCAAAAAACTGAACCAATCGAACCGATCCAAACCGCATTTAATTGGATCGGATCGGATCGGATCAGATGTTTATAAGAAAGTCATCCAAACCGAACCAAACCATGTACTCTTTTTATTTTTGGATCAGATGATTTTTTTACCTCAAAATCGATCCAAATCGAACCTAAAACACCCCTAATTTACACCGTACTTGCGTAGGAAAGTGCTTGATTCTTTGGCTAATTGGCTAACTGTATTTTTTTAATATTACGGTTATATAACTAAGATTTAAATACCTTGTATGGTTTCAATAAAAATAACTGTCCATGACCCTGGTGAACCCGAGGATCAACTCACCTAAACTTTCGAGAAAGGAAAAAATCTATAAAAGAGGTTAATTAGTAATTACCATTGGTGTAAAGAACTTTTACAATATTAAATAATCATAAATTGATACTGCATCATTAACATGAACTCTTATCATAATTACCTTAGAAACTAATACAGATTCACTACACAATATTAATCACTGCTATCTTTTTCATTTTCTTTTTTTCCGTTTTTCGATTAAGAAATATCTATAGTGAAAATCAAACCATAAACCAACCATAGATGACACCAACATATATTAAAACTCCTGCCTGAGGCTTAATTAGTTTAGTTGTGAATGGAGTGTCCAACACCGGGACTATGACCAGGTGCTGTGGGTCTAAAATCATCAACGCCATGGCTTGGAGGCGGTGGCACCCCAGTTGGTGGAGACACGTTTGTAAATGTGGCAGCTGCATTTATTGTTGAAATGCCTCCATGCACAACGTGGTCCTGATGCTCATCCTTCACAAGTTTTTGGATGCTTTCATCAGACTTCAGATATCTTCCTTCAATGGACTGGAATCCTCGGCAGAGAATGATCAATGTAAGCAAAATCAAAGAGAAGAAAGGCTTGTTTTGGGCCATATTGGGGACTAATTAATCAAGTCTTCGTTATGGTTGTCTGAATAAGCAAATAAACAACCAAAGACCAAGGAATATATGTTGAACTAAAATTTTCTAAGCAAGCTAAGAAGAATGTTGAGTTGCTTAAACACAATCCCGGGGAGAGTACATTTATAGAGCTCAAGGAATAGTGCGGTGGGCCCCATATGTGTCGTCTCCTAAGTAGTGGGAACTGGGAAGTGTTTGGGCTTCTGATTCTCTCTCTTCCTTTCAAGAAGTGCTTGCCTATGGCCTATATCTTAGAACATGTATACCTCGCCATTTAGTCTGTCATAAATAGTTAATTTCCATGTCTCGTGCTAATTAACTGGTGGTTTTGCACTTTTGCAACCGTTCACTTTATAAGTGTATACAGAAATTCACATGTCTGGAAAGCATTACTTGGGTATTTAAGAGATTTTGTGACCATCCAAGTTGTTTAAGGTTGATATCATTACTGTAAAGGGGGCCACATGCTGATCAAAAAATGTACTTTGAGCATTTTTATTTATAACATGTAGGGTGTAGGTATGGTGTCATCTACCCTGCTATAGTAAAAAAAAAAAAAATGGCTAGTTGGAATGCATTTGGATTCTAATTTTAGAACTGCTATCTTCGTGTATGTTGTAACATCTCGATTTTTACGGTTTTTTAATACCGGTAAAATATATTTATTTATATTATTTTTATTGAAATGATAATTATTTGGACATTAATTTTGAATTATTTTATGACGCTTAATCTTTACTCATTTAAAATTATCTTATTGAGTGTGTTAATACTATCTTATTTAAGTATATGCACATTTACTAGAAATAATATTATGTTATTGTTACTATTAGTGTTTGTTTAGAAAAACATTTCAAATGATATGATTGAAAGAAATTTATTATATATTTTACTCTATGTAATTTTATATTTGAAAATAAATTGTTTTAGCATTAATTTAAGGCTAATTTTTTTGGATCACTGATTTTCTTAGTTGATCAATTTAACTATCAATCTTTATTCTATTTTGAATTTTGAAAATATATATTTATCGCATCATTGTTTTTAGATCCAAGGGCAAGTAATTTTTTTCTAGACTCAATATTAATCATTTAATTATGTATTTATCAAATGAAAAAAAAAAATTCCTCTCCTCCTTTTAGTCATGGCCCCCACCCCCACCCCCATCCCACCCCCGGCCCCCGCCCCTCACTCTTTTCTTTTCTTATTTCTGCTCCTTCATTGTTCTTCTTCCCCTACAACCCAAAACTTCCTTCTTCCCTGTTGCTCCAAAAATCGTCGGCTTGCCACCTTCCAGCCACAGACCGACTGCACGCCGCCCTGCTCAGTCGGCCGACCGCCGCTCAACGTGGAGAACAAGGCTACGTAACCCATCTCCTTGCCTCCACGCGTCTGGTCCGTTTCCGCCCTTCTCGCGCGAAATCGCGCCCCCCACCGCGGTAAGCTTCGCCCGCCGCTTTCCATGGTGGTTTCCCACCATGTGAGTTCCTCTTAACCTCTTTTATTTCTTTCCTTGAGCTTATCTTCTCTTCTTTGGTCATGGTTGCTTCATAAATCGCACCGCCGCTGTCGCCGCAATCACGTTTGGCCGTCATTCCCTTTCCTTTTCACCTTGGGTAAGTGTTTTACCCTTGATCTCTTCTATTTTGTAAAAACCCCAAATTGATTTTGAAACCCTAACCCTAGCATTTGATTTTTTTTTTGTTTTGGATTTTGAAATTGAACCTTGTTTTATGCAATTGGGACTATGAATTAGAGTTATCCTAAACTAATTTCATGATTCTTTAAGTAGATTGATTTTCCCCAAATTTCTCTATGAACCCTAAAGCCCCAATTTGATTTTATTTGAAGATTGGTTCTATTTTGGGAAATTAAGTGTTTAAAATCAACTTAGAGAGTAAGTGTTTAATGAGGAATGATTGACTGTTGGATTTGTCTGATTGTTGAAATTGTTTTGACTCCCTCTCCGGGATGTTGTCGTGGTTGTGGTTGCTTGGGAGAAACAAGTTTTATATTTTTCGGGAGTTGACGGTAGTTGTTTAGGGGAAACTGGAACGTTGTGTTGGGGTTTAATCTTGAACAGCTTCGTGGTGAGGGAAGCTAATTGTTGAATGCGTCAAGGAGAGGATCTTTTATGGTCTTCAAATGTAAAGGAAGTTTGCCTGATGAGTTCCATGTAGTCATATACTTAGGTATATGATTTGTTTGTGTTGTTTTAAAGTATATTGTGTTACTATTAGTAGACTGTTGGAAATATATTATATGTTGCATTGTTTGACTTGATTGTTTGAGGCATGACACTGGTCATTGCTTGTAAATGAAAATCGATTTATTGAAAATATATGAACATAGAAAAGTTTGGAGAAAAGAGATGAAAGAGGAAAGAACCTAGAGTGCCAAGCTATAAACCTGGGCTAGATTTGGATTGCCGAGATATCGGGCTGGATTCGGATTACCGGTAATGCCGGGCTAGTGTTCCTACTAAGAAGAACCTAGACTTCCGAGACGTCGGACTAGTGTTTGCTTGAGAAAGAAATTAACTTTAAAATCTTTAATGATGTTTTAAAATCCCAAGTTGATATTAAAAGTCTAATGTTATCTGAAAAGGAAACAGTCGAGAGCTTTAAGACTAGATGAAGAAAGAATGAAGTGAAAAAGATAGACTAAATGAAAAACCTCTGGTTTTACATGCATAGTCCGGCAGACGTGCCGTTGTATATCGAGCTACAGTTTCACACAGGGTGACCTGACAAATTTGATAGTTACAAACCAAAGGCATATTCTTGAGTCTTTGGGTTTTTAGGGACATTCGGGCTCGAAATCCACAAAATGCTCGGGGCTGCAATCTCGTGTCGTGGAACTCGGTTACCCTGCACGTAATGTACTAAATCGGGAACTATCCAAATATTATTTAGGTGAGATACGATACCCTAGATCAATTGGGGAAATGACCCATTCGAGAGGGCACCCAATGCGAAACAATTATGTTATAGGGATTATCATGACCTATCATGCTCGACGAAGAGAAGTTAGGATCTCCAGAGATTATGAAATAGATAGTGAATATTGAATTGACATGAAATATTTTACAAAATACATTTGGTTGTTGGGTATGAACCCCTGTTGAAATAATCGTGATGCAATGTTATATTTAATTTATTGTGGTCATATGCTATTGTTTTGTGAGTCGTGTATGTGACTACTATGATAAAACTCATATATTGACATCTCACATTTGCATTATTTCTGTTTGGTTTTCTATTTTTGTGGTATACTGTTTTTGTGTACAGATGAGGCAGAGGAGTTTCTAGCTTCACTCGAGTTATTAGTCCTTATTTGGAAGGGGCTGTTGAATGTGGTAATGACCACAGGATTTCTCTAGTGGATAACTTTTAGGACGACCAGCTTAGGATTTCCTTTTGGGTCTTTTGGTTTTGAGAAGGTCTGCATATATGTTTTCTTTGTGAATTTCCAGTTTGAGATTCGGTTTTGTATGTTAAAAATAGTTTCCGGAAAATTTGTATAAGGTGATGGTCTTGTTTGTTTTATGACCAGGATTTGTATGTGGATGTGTGAGACGTGATTTTACTGTTTTAACGCATGGCTTAATTTTTTCAGTATTCTGTAAGAAATTTTTTATACCTACTTTCATGACTTATAGAGAGTTACACAAGTTATTTTCTGAAAAAAAAAAAAAACCCAGCATTTCTTTATATCTAACAAGTTTTATGAAAATTGAATTAGGCATGTGATGCTCAAGTAGGGTGTTACATATGTATTGAGGAATGTGGAAGGCAACTTGATGAGTTTATTATTTAATTTTTATTTTTAAGATTAATTACATTTTCTCACTCTTAGTCATGGGTTCAATTTATAAAACTGAGGTATATTCTTCCTGATGTAGTTTATGTGAATTTTTTTGTAACGTGGCAAAGCATGTGACTTTTTATGAGAAAAACCTTATAAAAGGAAATTTGAGTTATTCCAAAAGTAATGGTGTTATTTCTTTTATATGGCGACTTTTGTTTGCTGTGAAAAAGGGTAATTTGCTTTTAAAGACATTGAAAAGGGTATTTTTTTTATGGGAAAATATTCTCTCATGTTAATTTTTTGTCCACTTGAATCCCAGTCACTCATTGAATAAGAGAGAGTATTTAAATATTAAAAAAGGGGAGAGGGGATTGAAATGGTAGGGATGATCAATACGAGAGAGAATACTCAAGTGATTATTTCTATCAATTAAATATTGTCACATATTCTTTTTTTTTAAATATTATATAAAGTTTTAACTTTTATGACAATATTTGATTGATGGGCACAATATATAATACACTAAAATAAGACTAATGATCTCTATCTACTTCATAAACGAATACTTCCAAATCCTCTCAGTTAAAACCGATTTCTTTAGGCTTAAAAAAATGATTTTTGATAAAAGTATTTTATATAAAATTAGAAGTTATTTTACGTTTGAATACATGTTTGAAAAGTGATTTTAAGTCATTTGACTATTGCAATAGATAAGTGATGAATTTTCTTCTTATGAAATATATGGGACATAAACACTTTTCAGAATTTTATTTTTTAAAAAAAGGTGTTTTTAGACATGTTAAAAGTTAATAATATAATGCTTACAAAAAAAAGTTAATAATATAATTTATAATTTCTATATATATATATATATATATTCATGATATTTACTTCAAAATAATTTAATTTATATAAGTCAAGCACTTTCCTTAATAAAAAGTACGAGGATATCAATGATCATTTTGTAAGGTTTGAAGGAGTAATTTTATCGAAAATTTATAAAGCGGTTATCTCTCCTCTTTGGAAAAACATTTTTACTATAAGTTAGAAAATTGTTTTTTTTTTGTACAAAAAAAATTGATTTTTTAAATTTGTTTAATAAAGACGTACGTTTATTTTGAAAAGAAAAGGCTAAAAAAATGCTCTAATCCTCATAATAATTAGATAAATAAATTATTAAATGTTCTATATATTAAGAGAATTATTTAACAAAAAATACTTTTAGGATAGAAAAACTCTTCTTAAAGATCATTATTTTTTATTTCAATATTTTTATTAAAATTCCTAACGAATTAAATGAAATTATAATTAGAATACCTACTATATATAACTTTTTGGGTCTAAGTAGTATAACCTTTTGATGTTTTAATGTAACTTTTGTGTCTATATATCGAGATTATTTTACCATTCTTCTATTTCGTTCGTTGTTTCTCTCTGTGGGTCTCGTTAGGATTTCACTCAGACAAAGACTCAGCTTTCCAGCTAGATTGCAACAGATCATGCTGAGCTGAATTTTTTCCTACACAATAACATATTTTCCAACACCTAGAACATGAAATGAAGGAAGCCTTTTACCGTAAAAAAAAAAAAAAAAAACACCTAGAACATAAACCGAGGACATGTCGCACGTGAGTGCAATTAATTACTCATGATTATATTGTATATAAATACAAGTCAGATATCATATTCTATATTTTAAAGTAACATAACTCTGTTGTCCACTGTTGTTAAATTTAAACATAACTCTGTTGTCCACTGTTAAATATTTTCATTATTTTGAGCTGTAGTTGCAAGTTGCTTGGGCCGTTAGCGCAGCTTTTAACGTTATGCACATGCAATACTAAATACTCTTGCTTAGAGCTGTAGAGACTACAATTGAATTAATTATTAAGCTTTCAGTACACTTTAATTCTCCTGGTGTGTTTTGGTTCTTTTCGTTGTGACCGTGAGATTCTCATAATTTTATGGGTTATAAACTTTATTCTTACCAACTGGACCTATCTTGTTGGTTATGATTGTGATTCAAAGTTAGTATTATAATACTCACCAAAAAAACAATGTTATCATACTAGTTTTAAAATTTATAGAATAAAGTCCCAATAATTTGACAGTTATAAATAGTTGCAACAAATTTCGCAACTCATCGTTGAGAAATGAAAAGTGAAAACCCAAGTTGTTAAAAAAACACTATCATATCAGTAAATATATCGAGCTAGAAGATTTTTTTTTTTTTTTTGTGAACAGGAGGGCCTCAGAACCCAAACAAAAAACCAGCTAGCTATCATCCTTGGAAAAAAAAAAAAATACTCCAGCACACAACGCCACCACTCTTAACAGACCTGTGAGGGGGTGACTGAAGGAAATGAAGTCCCAACGCTATAAAATACATATATTTTGTAGAGACTTAAATATAAACATAATTCAACTCTATTTAATATTAGTATTGCAAAAATATGGAAAATTAATCAATTCAACCAATTTTTCTTTTCCTTTTCCAAGAGAATTTCACACTTCCAAAGCAATTAAGATGTAAATCAGTAATTGTAACTTATTTTTTTTACATAAATCAAGACAATTAAACTAAATTAACTAATTTCTTTAATAAGTACGAAGTTAATTAATTTTACTTATAATTGAGTAAGGAGGGTTAGCTTAAAAGTCCCTTATAGTTAAGACCAAAAAGTGCAAAGGGAAGATTCCTTCTACATACTTTCTCCACAAGACCGCGAAAACCTGAGGACTCTCAAATCCCAAGCTATCATAAGAACGTTGATCCCAAGTTATTGTTAACACCAAAAATAATTAATTGTTATCAGTCAAATAAATGGCTTCATAATAATCTTAAGAAACATCATTCCGCTGAAATGGTTGTCATTGTCCACCAGCAGGAAGCCCAACTGGGGCTAGCTTGCTCCCAGCCAACAAAAAAACAAGACCAATATTGGCATGAGAAGCTAAAACAATAACTTGGCAGCCAAAAATTATACAATGTTTTAGCACAGTAAAGCGTTTGAGTGAAACGAATGCTCATCTTTAAATTAATCAAGTGAAAGGCATATACATGTTCAGTCGGGAAAGAAAAATAGAAGGGACTACGAAGGAACTAAAGGCATTATTTCAAATCATCAACAGAGCGTTGAGTTAGTCAGCAGGGGGTGCCGGTGACCAAAAAGGTATCAGAACACCGAGGCAGTGTTCCAGAACCAAAACCATAAACTGAGGCTTTGCTAGGGTTAGAGCAGTGAAGTTGGTATTTACACCTTTCTAACAGTTAGAAGAGATTATGACTAATAGTCAGCTTCAAGGAAACTTTCATAAACGGTTCCTTTCAGTCTCTTGTTAACGTCTTCCCAGTTCTGAATGTGGTCTGACAATGGTCCTCTATGTATCTTAACCTGACGGCTTGTTAACTCCATCTGCGGCAATCCTAAAAACTCTTGCACATCCCTTAGCATCTGCAACAAACACAGACAGTGAATCCCATATGATGTCATTGAAAAGTACTAAGAACAAATAAAACAGGCTATTCTATTCTACATTTACACTTATGTGTCGTTTGTTTCATGAAATGTTTTTATTCCGTAAACTACATTCACGGAAATCTCATTCCTAGGAATATTTCTTTCTCCCCCTTGGGAATGAAATTTTCAACTTTCATTCACAAGTTTTATTTTTGGACATCTTTTATACCTGAAAATGATTTGTTAACCCTTGTAACAAAAATGGAAACTTTTATTCCCACCTCAATTTTCAGGGAATGTTAAAACATGCCTAATATCAAACGCTGTAATGCAGGAAGACTGGAGAAACTTGGTAAAAATATCTATTATGAAAATGAAATTTCTTCCTATATTATCATATTTTAGGACAAACATGCAGCAAAACCCAAATCCAGTACCCGTGAATCATACAGAAGTTACTACTGGTAAATGGTCTCGTATTACATCTGGAAAGGAAATTGGTTACAGCTTTTAGTAAAAGATTTGGGACTCTTACAGTGGGATTCCTCACAAGATCCTCATAGTACAAGACCATATGCCGAGTACTGTTGTAGTATGCTAAAGCCTTTGCAGCTGTCATCTCCATATCCTTCAAATCATCCAGCAACGATGTAGAATTTATGATGGGCTTGTATTTTGAAAGAATATCAGCCTAACAGAAACCAAATATGAGCTTTTATTTCATGCACATATATAGGAAATCAAAGGAAAGAAGGATGGAGAGACCTCTTCTGCAGAGTGGACATGCGACTTATGAGTTCCATTCAATAGCTTAGCATGGCGATCATAGGAGTTGGCAAGAAGTGATACCATCCTGCGTAATAAGTTTCTCCGGAAAAGAAATATGACAGAAACTCTTCTATGATTGAAGTATTCTGCTATTTCCTTATGGTGCTCCATTAATCCCTGCATAAAACCAGAAGATGTCTTGATTCTTCTATTACTAACTTATAACTTTATAATACACAGATGACTTAGATGTAACATCAACATGGGCCTGATGGAGGTGAACAGAGAGGAGAAAGAGCAGGTAGAGGTCAGGTATATATAGCCACAAGAAAATTTCCAATGCAGAGGTCTATCACTAAAGGTGGTAGCCACTTGCAGTTTTATGTTTCCCAAAGTAACTCTAGAAGTGCATTTTGAACACAAGGTGGGTCAAGGTCAAGGTCAAGGACATATGTAAGACAGAACAAATCTATCAGACTGGCATTTTTTAATTTTAGCACTTATGAAACAGTTTGTTTAGTAAATGGAACTCAAGAGATACTTTAATTCTCTCAACCAAATATTCTTAACACTGGATTTCTTGACTGACATCACAAAAGTTCTCAGGAGAAACAGGCTTAGAGGAAGATGAAACAGGTTAAGCCGTAGGGAAACTTGAAGATGGGGCAGAATTTGTTATGATTATGATACATCCCACAGCAGAGCAGAGCTTCAAGAGTAATAACTAGCAGGGACACTTCAGAAGTGGTATTGAAGTGGAGGGTTTTAGGTGTGGAAGGAGGAAAAGAGAGAATAGAAACTTAGAATCATATGAGATTGATATTGATTTGATGTGATGATGTGTTACAAAAGAAAAGCACAGCGGTCCTATTTGTACTAATAGTAGACTCCCAGTTCTAATTAAAAAAAGAAACAAATCAAGGATGGGAAATAAATCCAAAGAGATAATTTAAGATACTTTAAAATATTGTAAGATACAATAATAATTATATTATAAGATCTTTTTCATTTATTCTAACAAGTGGAATCCGCATTTCTAATCTTTAAAACAAAAGTGGACAGTTCACCTATGACACTCATTAAAGAAATCATGTACATAAAAATCCATAGTTAGATAGAAAAGTTTGTAGAGAGATACTGTAAAATTATTTTAACATTGGATGCCAATGAGGAAATTTTGAGAACAAAATGTCGTGATCCCCATTCTTTTTGCAAGTAGTTATAGACTTATAGTTGTACTTTCAGACTGATGATCAGGCCTAGAAACCGATGTTTTAACTATATTTACATAATATTGTTCCCCCATCTTATTATAATTCACTCATTAAGATTGTGTTCTAATCCATCTCATCTCATTTTGGTAAAACTTGTCACTGCTCCTATCAGACATAATTCTTGCACTACAAATTTCACAGCTTTTTGTTAATGTCCAAACATGCAGCTCTATTCTAGCCAATGATCACAACTTGCAGTCATAAAATGAGAAACATGATTTTATTCATGAGATTGGATAAGAAAATCTGTTCCTGAAGTTAAGCATCCTGGGGTTAAGTTTAACTTAAATGCTCCACATCACACTGCAGCCTAGGCCTAATGCAGAGGGCAACTATATATGACTGCTAGTATAAATAATGGTAACCAGTATTTTTTTTCTTATAGTTGAATAATCTATTCTAAAACATATGCTCTAAGATAACTTGATATACGAAAATTAGTTTTGAACCAATGAGTTAATAGTCCAGAAAATATTTTATGATTGACATGTGATATGCCAATATAGATTTGACGTGGCATGAGGGAGTGACTTTTGAACAATTTTGTGAAAAATTTAGGGAATCATTCCCACAAATATATGTATAATTACAGAAACTTATGCATAAGCACATCAGCACAAAATATACACAGTCCATTGACACTTGATAATGAAGTAAACTCTCATAACAGTCTCTTCGGCAAAATGGTTACAAAATTTCATAAGCATTTGGAATAACATTAACAGCAATGAATGTCTGGGTATGTGTTTTGACGACTCTTTGCAGAAGACTTAACAAACTTGTACCTGATTAAGCATCCACTTTAAGCCAATTGCAGCAGAGCATTCATTCTTTGAAGCACTACTGAGCCAGTCCAAATCATAAACTGTATCTAAAGTCTGTAAAATTGAAGAAGAATTTCGCCTTCTCTCTATAACAGAAAATATTTCTCCATTTGAGCTAACATTAATGTGGCTATTCAAAAGGGTCTCAAACCACCCACTGCCTGATCTCTGATTTGACAATATGGCAAAGAATAGAACAGGATTATGAGCACACTCATTCCTGCCAATGAATGAGGCAATTAGTAAGTTCAAATCGAAGCCAACTAATAATGATTAACGGAAACTTCCCATTACCTGCTAAAGGATACAGGCTTGGGATAATGCAGGTAAGGAGTATCCAACAGCTTCACTATACTCTGAGAAGGCTTCTCAAAGACATCCAACTCCAAAAATTTTGTCCTAGCATGGGTGCTTATCTGCTTTAAACATACTGAGAAGATAAAAATGCTGCAGACCATTGAAAATATTACGACCGCCATCCTTAATAACGTTGATTTCTTCGGAGGCTTTACAACAAGAATATCCTGCAACCAAGTATGAGGAAATAGTTACTACTACTAGAATGCCAATAATGGGACAACTTTCAATGCTAGGAAGGGCACAAATGCATAAACTGACCCAAAAGGGCAAAACCCATAAGAAGAAGAATAGGAAAATAAATATAGGAGACTATCAAATTGGTGTTGAATCTAATATCAAATATCAACCCACCCCCAATAGAAATATAAAAAGCAGATATTAATCTGGCTTTATAAAGAGATATAAGTCATCTAAAGAAAATAAATGAAAACAGTAAAAGTGAAAAATAGATATACAGATTTGGTATTGGACCAGGTTATCTCACAGCATTGCTATGAGTCAATGACAGTAACCTGTAGTGCAGCCTCACGATAAGGACTCTTTCCCAAACAATTAGCTTCTCCAAGGTTTGAACTTTGGTACTCCCTGGGAGCTTAGCCGACTTACCAGTTACCACCACCCCTTAACCCTTGGTGACTGGTAAAAAACATATAACATGAAGAACAATGAGCCCCAAAATTCAGATAACTCAGATCGAAACATGTGAAGTAGCTCAAGGGATTCATCTTTCAGCCCATAATAGTGTCACTAATTGTTCCCCTACCTCACAGCATTCTTCTTTAAACCCTATTGACTATTTTCCCCCTTACTTCACTCACAGTTGAGGATAATAAACATACAAAATTAAACGTGAGAAAAAAGGGAAAAAACTCCCTAGTATGCTTGAAAGCTGAAACATTTCAACAAATAGTGCTTACTTCAGCAAGTTAGAGTAATTGAAGTAAAAGAAGAAGCACATTGCCTTGTTTCACAGAGCAAAAAAGGACAGCTGGAAAGGATTGGTGCGTACCTTGTAGAAGAAACACGTGTCCTCTACCATTGCTGTTCTGGAAACAGAGAGAGAGAGGGAACAGAGGAAGTAGAAGCTGTGGGATAAAGGGAAGAAGAAAGGGGTCAGCTTTGGAGCTTGTTTGCCTGGGATGAAGTAACCCAGATGGCATTCAAGGCCCTAAAGCCAACCCAACAGCCAATCCGGACGAACAAGACGAAGAAGAAAGTGCCCTTAATTCCTATGTTGGTGTCTTGTCTCTTTTCTTTCTGAAAATACATATATTAATCGTTTGATTTTTATGCTATTTTTCGGATTATGAAACTGATTACTCAGCAGAATCATAACATTATTAAGTTAAAATAATAATAATGACAACAATTTAAATGCAGAGTGGTGACCCACAAAGCTAATGGTAAAGTAGCAGGCAAGACCGAGGCGTCTGACGGGAACCAGAGATTAAAAAACCTAAAAAAAGAAAGCAAACTTGGAACAGATCGTTTGACTTTGGTTTGATGATAATGATGTTCTTGACCAAATTTAGATAATGTTTCCATTTTATATTTTAATATTACTTTATTATTCTATTTTTAAAAAAAATTATATTGATATCTATTAACATTTTTGTCATATTAAAAAAAAAATTGACATTTGTATTTTTATTTTAATAATTAAAAGAGTCTCATTGATCGCATCGTTTCATTTGTTAAAAAAAAAAGTCAAAAGAGAAAAATAACAATAATACTGATTTATAAATATATTATTAAATTATTAAATATTAGTGTAAAAATCTTTTATACTATCAGTGTATAAAGATTAAGCTCATTTTTATTTTTATGTTGTTTTTTTAGCTAAAAAATATTGTTACAATGTTTTATTCTAATTTTTTAGAAAGTAATCTCATTAATTTCAACCCAAAAATACTCATTAAACTAACTCGAATTTGAATTTATAGTTATAATAGATTATATGTTGCAGACTTATTAGGATTAATTTTACATTGACAAGGATTGAGATTGAGATTGAGATTGAGATTGAGATTGAGTATTTTTTTGTTTTTTTTACTATCAAGGTGAGAGCGCCTGAGATTCGTTGACGATTATTTCGAGAGACTTAATTAAAAAAAAGTATTTAATTATGGTGTTGTTATCTTATAAAAAAAGTATAATGTTGTTATAAA
This sequence comes from Sophora flavescens, assembly GCA_030762895.1. Lineage (NCBI taxonomy): Eukaryota > Viridiplantae > Streptophyta > Magnoliopsida > Fabales > Fabaceae > Sophora > Sophora flavescens. Next base: position 27,383,715 of record CM061064.1, on the reverse strand, counting down.
GGCCACCTTGACAAAAAAAAAACTTAGTTGAAAATTAAAAACTCAGTTAGTTAGGTGAAAGTTGATTATTTAAGAAGAATATTGACCACTGTCCTAAAGATATTGATTAAAGAATTCAAAAAAAAAATATTTGAATGAAAAATGATGTGTTTATTATCTTGTGAAGTGATATATTTAGTTTTTCCATATAATATTATTTCTTTTGGATTTCTTAACCAATGCCCCATATGGTACTGATTAGCCAGACCCATAACTTACTTGATTGAACTGAAAATGCCTATAAAATTAGTTATTAGCTGACTCATGTATAAAATAATATAAAAGAACATACTTTATATATATATATATATATATATATATATATATATATATATATATATTAAGAAATAATTTAAAATCGACAAAAAAGATATAATTTAAAATATCTAAATTTATTATTATTTTCATAAATAACTAATTAAGTTGAATAATTGAGTATGTATATATAATTTTTTTCAAAAATAGATAATTAAAAATATATCTATACTAATAGATAATGAAAAAGTTAAAAAAAAAGTAGTTTTTGGTGTCAATTTTTTTAAATTACAAAATTATCCCTACTAACTTTATATTTTTTGACAGTTTAAAAAAATATAAAAACTGAATCACCTAAATCTTCAAAATATAAAGCTTCATGTGGATTCAAATTAAAAGGAAATTGAATTGATTCAAAAATAATAAATAATATAAAAAGATCAGAATCATTTCAAAATATAACAATTGATAATGGATAAATCTTTTTTTCTATATATTCAAACAGACTGATAAATGATGATGAAAAAAATATTGAAAACGAAAAGGAAGAACTTATTGTCATAATAGGAAGGCCAAAGGAAATCTACTATCTATATAAACATTGTAATGCCCGGCAAAATCCCTAAATTACCTACTTATAATTGCGACACCTGTCCTCATTAGAGGATAACTTTGTCACTTCCTTTTATCTTCTTCCTACCGCAACATCTCCAACTTTTTCTTCTTCTACGTTTTCTTCTCCTTCTTCTTGCTTCCTCCTTTCTTTCTTCTTCCCACTCCTTTTTGTTTCTTCTTCATCTTACCACTCCTCTTACTTTCTTCTTCTTCTTCTTCACACAATACTGAAATCATCACTCATTTCTCTCTCTCTCTCCTTTCATTTCATCTCTCCGATTTGTACTCCCTTTCGATGATCTCATTCCCAAACGCCGCGAACAACGAAGAGACTGCGAAATGGACACAGGTTCTCATTTTCATTTCCTCTTCATTCTTTGTTTTTTCGTTTTGTTTTAATTTAGGTGGTTTTGGTTCTACTATTGGTGTTAGGGTTTCCAAATTCTGGGGATTTTGGTTAGTAACCCTATTTGATTTTCCTTTCAATACATCCATTATTTGATTTGGTTTGTTTCACATCCTGGGGCTGTTCACGACAGTGGTTTGGAGGTAAGCTCAATGGATCTATTTCTTTTTTCTTCTTTAAACCTATATTTTGGAGTGTGGCTGCTTTCAGTAAGAAGGATTCCACCAATTTCATTGTGGTGACAATTATGTTACATGCTTACAAGCTATTTGAATGAATGTGTAAGTGATATATTTGCTCTTATTTGACAGTTATGTTACATGCTTACAAGCTATTTGAACGACAGTTGAGTTTTACTGAAAATATTTTTGAGATTTCTGAAATAAATGCTTGGGAGGGATTAATGTATCAAAATATTTTGCCGATTTCTGAAATAAATGCTTGATAATATTTTTAAGATTCTTATCTCTTCATTAGCGTTGATGTAATGAATTTGAGATGAATGGGGATGTTAGTGAAGGTTCATCCTCCATATTCTATCTGATTGTAGCCTCAAAACATTATTTGCTTGGGTGTTTGTTGTGTATACCTATTATATTTCTTTTAGATTTTTCCATAAAGACCACAACAGATGATATGTCTAGATCTGTCATTTATACATAAAAGCTTTGAAAACTAAGTTGATATAATCAAGTTATCTATCAATTTCGTTTTAGTCTAGCTTTTATACATATAGTTGTTTGAGGACATCAAAATATTGGGTTTCTGGTGTTCACTTCCTTTTAGTCTCCTTCATACTTGTATTTGTACATTTGAAAAGAAGCAAGCTTCTTTAGTTTACTTTTTCTTAATTTAATTAATGTCATTGCATATAATGATGTGAGAAGCGATGTTATTCATGCAAAGTTTGAAGATAGAAACATGCAAGTTTGAAACTATTTGCACATTTAGGAAAAAGCCAAAAAATATAAAGGTTATAATGTTCTTCAAAATTCACCCCTTTAGACACCAATAGCTTGATTTTTCACGTAGGAGAAATATTTTTTGGGAAAATGTCTGCATACTTTCAATGTATTGCATAGTGATAAGAAAAATTACAGAGTATCTGACTACTATTGCAATTTAGCTGTATCTAATATTTGTCTTTTTTTATGAAGAAAGGAGTAATTACGTTTTGAAATTTTCAAGAGGTGTGTAGTAGTTATCACTTAAATTTTTTTTTATCTTTGAAAGAGATCTCCAATGTCTTTGTAGTTTGGATTTTTGTTATCTTCTTGAAAGAGGTGTGCATTAGTTATCAGTTCCTTAACAATGATGGCATTACCTACCATTAGGTTGCATTTTACAACATATATTATGTTTGAGTGTTTCTACCTGTTTGCTTCATTTGCTGTACTTTCTATCTTTTACTATTATTTGTGATTGAGCTCACTAAGGTACCTGCAATGGGAAAGATGAAAGGCTCTGAATATTCAGGACCTGAATATAGTGCCAAAAAATCATTTCCTCGCAGCACGAACCTTCTCCAATCATTTATTTATATTCATATATCGGGTTGTCATCTATGTTTTATGCTTCCTTGGAGAAATTTTGAACTTTGAATTCAATATTTAACTTAACTCTCGAATAATTTAAAAATATTAATTGGTAGCTAGCTATGTTATCCTCCATGTGTTCCTGTGATTTTCACTTTTAATAAAAAGATGCTAAATGCGCATTTGGTTTATTGGTTTAGATTTCGAGCAATTAATCCATCGAGCAATTAATAAAGTCCCATTCTCCACTAATCAAGTTTCAATCTTTTATTTCCATGGTGTTAAAACTCATTACTTTAACGCATTAATAAAATCCCATTCTACACTAATCAAGTTTCAACGCATAAGGAAGCATTTAATGAAGATGATATAGTGTTTGACTAACATTTTGTATATTAATGGGGCTGCTCAAAGAGACTTCAGGAAATTAGTCCATCTACAACAGGGATACGAAGAGCAAATGAAAAAGACGAGCAGCTTGAATGTAAAAGACCTGCTCATGCCAGCTAAATCCTGCTTTTTCTTCAATTTGTGATACTAATGCTTGTGTGAAATAGTTTGATATATTTCTATACTCAATCGTGGTTTGTAAAAAATGCAGATGATGTGTTTGATGAAAGTCCATATAAGGCCTACCATAGTTAGTTTGGTAGTGGCTATCAAACTGTTTACTGAATTGGCATTTATGAAATAACCTTTTGTTCCAATGTTGTAGCAAAATTAAGAACCATAGTATTCATAAAAACTTCAATTTGTTGTATTGAAGATTGCTAAAACAGTAATTATATATTTTTACTTAACCCTTCCCAGTCTCATTCGTAGGATCAGAAAACGAATGTGTATTTTAATTTTGTGATATTTTTTTTATTTGCCCATAATTTTATGTATTTCTTATCCATAAAGTTGCATTGTTCCTTTGGAGGCAATGGCAGCTTATACTCCTGTTATTCCATGCAATAGTGGTGGCCCTGTGGAGTCAATCAACAATGGTGTAATAGGATTCCTTTGTAATCCTACACCACAAGACTTTTCGTTAGCAATGACTAAGGTCATAAAAGATCCCCAGCCGCAGAAAAAAATAGACAGAAAAGTTAGGAGGTATGTTGTTGAGTCGTTTTCTACAAATCTTATTTAGTTGCCTCGCTTATATTTACAATTACAATAGATAGTGGATATATATACACCTAGGAAGCATGCTTTGGCTTGGATTGAGTTTGTCGATATAACTTCATTGTATTTGAGTACATATTAATTTTATGTTGTCATGAATGTATAGAGCATATGTAATCTATTATAGACCGAACAGTTGTTATATTGTTGGAGCAGTCTTTGTTTTCTTCACAAAAGTTGTTAGTATACATGGATTTAGTATAGACCGATTTATTATTATATAATAGATTGTTTACAAACAGATCGTTTCGAACATGTGTAGAAACGAAAGTGACCCATGCGTAATGACAAGTCTTGAAGTCGAATAATGTTGCGAAATGTTTTTTTTAACACCTTCCATACTTCAACATTCTTCCATATCATTTGTATGATTTTCTATGCTTTATAACTGTGTCAATATTGGTATATAATTTATTTTATTCAATTATTTTCTAGGTTAAAAAATTGATTAATTTTCAATTTTGTTTTTATAAAAATCTATAGTAACCAATGCAGTGCGACCCGTGCCCGCTAGTAGAGAATCGAAAATGATGGGAGGATTAGGATGTGTGTATTCAGAATTTGTTCCCTTTAAGTAGGCTTCCAATTTATTGCTGAATTAGGGTGTGTCAGAACGAGGGTAGGTAGACCTTTAAGTATGTTCTAGGTGTAATGGGTGTGTGTATTCGAAATTCGTTCGAGTAAATAGCCAATTTGGTCCCTGAAACTGTGAGATCGTGTCAATTTGGTCCCTTAAATTAACGAAATTGCAAAAAGGTCCCTGAAACTGTCAAACATTGATCAAGTTGGTCCCTCCATTAGGCAGTGTTACTTGACGCCGTTAATGGCGCTTACGTGGCACGTTAAGTGATCATGTGGCTTGACAGCTGTACCACAGTTTTGGGGACCAATCTGACACTCAATTTCAGGGACTAAAATGATTCAGGGACCAAATTGACACTCAATTTTTTTTTCTAAAAACCTATCGTTCATCTTCTTCTTCCTTCGGCTGTCTTCTTCCTTCGGTTGTCTCTGGTTGTCTCTCTGCTCTCTTTCCTTCGTCGTCTGTTTCTGTCTCTCTCTCTCGCTCTCTCCAACTACACAAAAGGGATGCCGATGGGTGGTGGTTCGTTGTTACCATACTCAAGACAAACCAAGAAACCCACAACTCCGTCTTGGTCGAGTAGCTCCAGGGTTGATGGGGCAGAAATCAACAACCCCTTACCTTTGTTTTGCAATTGTGAGAGGAGAGCTGTGTTACGAATCTCTAGGACTCTGAGGAACCCAGGGAGGGCCTTCTATGGATGTCCCTTTCCATTGGTAACATTCAATCCCAAAACTCCATTAGGGTTTGCGATTTTCTTGCACTTTGCAGGGAGCACAGTTTCTACTAACCCTAATTTCTTTATGTCAAATTGTTGCAGGGTGAAGGCAATTGTGGCTATCTTGTCTGGGTGGATGAGATTCCTGAGATTTTCAAGGTTCCTGAGAGATGTAAAACTCTTAATGATACTGGCAGTGAGGGAATAATAAAGGCAGAACTGATTAAGCTGATTGGCAAGGTTGACACTTTGGTTGCAGATGTTAGAATGGTCAAATCTGGGGTTGTTGTAATGTGTGTGTTGTTAAGTGTTTGTCTGGTTTGGTGGATTGGTAGGCAGAGTGCTTAGGTAGTTTTAGGTGTGATGTTCTTAGGTATGATGTAGGCATATTTTGGAATGTAACGTGTAAAGTATTGTCCTATTTTGGAAATGAAATGAATGACAAGCTTGGAGTAAATGTGTCATTTTGTTGCATAAGACAAACTGTCATTTTGTTACATAAAATGAAAGGAAGCACCAAAATGTGGTCCAAAAGACAAATTCCATAGGTATTAATTGAAGCACCAAAAGGTGTCCAAATATGTCTTACAAAAGAATACCCAAAACAGAGTACATATAAACCTGTACCAAACTAGAAATTACAGCAGATAAACCATACTCCATATTCCTAAACATCCATTGTTCACATGTGTCATTAACAAAAAACAGAGGCACCATCAATTGTGCAAATATATCATTGTACTAAATTATCCAAAATCCAAAATAGTCTTGACTTCATGGTTTCCTTGGATGCATCTGTGGCAGCCCTGGAGTTGGAATGAAAGACATGAACTGTGGTTGTCCTTCCCTTGATCCGGTTGGTGGTGCTGGAAGTTCGATCATGATAGGCCGTGGAGCTGGAATTGGAAGTGGTGGTGGTGCAAGAGGGGCTGGTGCTGGTGCAAGAGGGGTGGTCTTTGGTGGAGTCATTCTTGGTGGGCCTCTAACTGGGGGTTCATTTGGCACTTGTGGTATAAGAGGTCCTCTTATACTATATCTCCTTGCCTGCAGAAGTAGAAATCGATAACATAGTGTTAATTTAGTCCCCAAAATATGCAACTTAAAATCAAAATAGTCCCTGAATTCTTTGAAATCAACTCAGTCCCTGCAAAAGCCAGCTTACCCTCTGCACTCTTTGCTGTGATGGTGGATTGGCCTGAACTTGTACTGGAGGATCTTGAACTTGTGCTGGAGGATCTTGAACTTGTTGCTGCACTTGTGGTGGTACATCTTGAGATTGCACTGGCTCAATAGTAGGAGCAGTTTGTGTTAATGGTATCTCAGACACTAAATCCTCTTGTCATTGAGTTGATGTCTTAGCTTTAGGTTTTTGAGGAACTCCAGTGTTCATGCATCCCCTACTGTTATGGCCCTCAATGCCACATCTTGAGCAAGTGAAGTTAGGATATGACCTCTTCAGCTTATGACCACATACGGGTTCCTCATTTCCATCCTTCCTTCTCTGTTTCTTTGGTCTCCCAGCACTTCTCTTGAGCTTAGGTGGAACCGGCTTGGCATAATCAGTGGGCATCCAAAATTGTTCGGACTGTGTTGGTTGAATGAAAAATTGGTAAGTTGCATCATATGCCCCTATTGTTAGCCAGACATGACAACACTCTTCTGCCCTTTGATTCCTATATGCAATTGCAGCACATGCATGCTTACATGGCATACCTGTCAAAGTATGCAAATATACATAAATAACACTATCATAATAGAAAAAAAAGCAGAAAACAATATACAAAAATCAAACAACATGTCATCACCATCACCTGTTAGTTGCCAAAACCTGCAAGTGCAAGTTTGTTCACTCAGGTTGACATCAACCTTAGAAGGAAGGTTCAGCACTTCAAACCGCATGCCATCACCATCACCTGTCCACACAGGAGTCCACATATTGCTATCCAACTTCTGTTTTTCCAGCCTACTTTGTTGCATAGGACGCAAAGGTCCTCTCCTCCCAGCAAGCTTCAGCTTGTTTGCACACATTGTCCTCATCACATAGCATCTAACTTCCTCAGCCATAGTCAGAATAGGCTTACCACGATAATCCACAATCCTTGAATTGAAAACCTCACATGTATTGTTGCATATGTTTTCCACCTTACGCTTTGTCTCAAAGTAGGCCTTTGTCCATGCCTCTTTTGGCCATTTGTTCGAGATCTTGCTAGGCTTTCGGGTTCAACCTCTTAACCCTTTCCATTTCCATGTTGAACTCGTGTAGCTGTGGTTGACTTGGCACAGATCCCAAACCACACCCTTTAGTTCCTTTTCCTTCCATCTGTTTTATAAAGTTCCTCCACAGGATGCATGGCACAATACCGTGGGGCACTCCTAGCATTACTTCTGCATGGCCGGTATTAGCCCGCCAAGCATAACATACAAATCAGTCCCTAAAATTAGTCACTTAATATCAAATTGGTCCCTGAAATATGCAACAAATTATCAAACCAGACCACGTAATGAATGACAAAATCTTACTTTCTGCATGTCAGACATGAAATTCCATCCATGCTGCCTGTAATCACCTAGTGTTTCATGCAACAGTGTCCAAAATCATCCCCAATTGTCTTTGTTTTCCACATCCACTATAGCATATGCTATCACAAAAATATGGTTGTTTGCATCCTGCCCCACAGTTGAAAGGAGTTGTCCTCCAAAGTAACCTTTCAAAAAGCAACCATCCAACCCAATAAAAGGTCTGCAACCTACCTTAAATCCTCTCTTGCATGCATCTAGACAAACAAAGAACCTTTGGAACTGTGGTTGTGAATGTGGCAGAGGGATGGTATCAATCTTAACCAATGATCCTGGATTGCTCCTTAACAACTCATGAGCATAATCCCAAAGCTTACCATATTGCTCCCTTTCACTACCTTCAACCAACTCTCTTGCCTCCCTAACTGCCCTAAAAATCATTGACCTATCAATGATGACATTGAACTCCTTTTTTAGGAAATCAAAAACCTCTACATGTGTGATTTTGGGTTGGCTACGAATCTTTTCTTCTAGCTTCTTCACAACCCATTTTCTGTTTGCTTGATTAACCTTAAAGGCTCTGCAGCAGCTGTGAGTTTCCTTGAAGGTCTTAATTTGGAAACTCCTCCTTACATTACTCCTACCACAATAAATCTCCCAATCACAGCCAACTTCCTTGCATTTAGCTCTAGCCCTGAAGCTATCATTTTTCACCCATTTTATTGGCCTGCCCATGTGTATGGTGTAATCCTTCACAGCTGCCTTGAAAGATGATAAATTTGTAAACTCCATTCCTAATACCAAACTGACATTACCAAACCTTGCTCTGTCATTAAACTGAGGGAAGTTAGGCAAACCTGTTGTTCCATTATTCTCCTCATCTGTACTAATAGGATCATTCATTTCCTCAGACTTGTAGCTTGCATCACTCACAACTTCTTGCTGCACTTGATTGCTTCCACCACCTAACTCCCCAAAGAAGTCTTCATGCCCTGTATAAAACTCAGTCCAGCCATCATTATCATCACTGCTGTCACCATTTGAAGGACTAGGTGACCTCTCCCTACTCTTACTTGAAACCTGCTTCTTACCCTTTCCATCACTCCCACTAGCCTTCTTACCCTTAGCCTTCTTACCCTTGGATGAAGTCCCAATAACCTTCTTACCCTTAGCCTTCTTACCCTTGGATGAAGTCCCAGCAACCTTATTTCCCTTAGCCTTCTTACCCTTGGATGAAGTCCCAGCTACCTTATTTCCCTTAGCCTTCTTCCCTTCATTCTTGCTTAACACCACTTCCTCATAATCATCTGAACTAATTACAACCGGAGGAGGCTTGTAATGGCTGTCCTCTGCACTTTCATCAGCAGTAGAATGGCTGTCCTCACATGGACTCATGAGACACTCATCAACATCCATGTTAGCAGCATTCAAAGCTTCCTGGTTAGGCACCCATGCCTGAAGGGGCTCGGGGGCATACTCGTGATAAATCTCAATCTCATTCCCATTAAGGAGGGCAGCCTTAACCATATCTATGAAGCTACTGTCACAGGTTAGTTCCCTCAACCCAATATCCAGGTCCCTGTTTGGCTTCAACCACCACAATTTTTCAACATTATCATAACCCTTACACACCTTCACAATGCTAAACAAATCAAAAACATTGAGTGTGTCTGAGTCCAACTCTTCCCACACATCCATCTCACCATCCACATACTCCAAAATTCCTCTCTCATTCATCAACAATATGCCTCCATGGTGCACGATAACAGTGATCATAGTACTCATTCTGCACATTAACAAAGAAGCATAAATTAAAAAACGTTTCATATACTCTGTTACAAAACAAAAAACAGAGCATCGCAACAAACCCTAAACCCACCCACATTGATGATGAAGAATGCACAACAATGGGTAAAACGATAACTAGGGCAAATGCCCAAGTACAAAACTAATGTAATAGAGGCTTAGATGAAACCCTACCCAACCCCTACCACATGCACAGTATGAAGAAGAAGATGAACAATCAAAACCCATAACTCAAAACAAAATGGGTAAACAAAATACACACCTGCGTTTTGAGTGGAAGCGAGTTTCGGTGAGGTTCCGGCGACGGGTTATGGTCTCCGACGAGCGATTGCAGAAGGAAGGGTGTGGCAGAGGGGAGGAGGGGAGGTTACGCCGGGGAAGATGAAAAGGTAAAATGAGGGATGGAAATGAAACGAAGAAGTGTTAAAGAGTTAAATTACAAATTTAGTATCATTTTAGTCCCTGAAATTTAGTGTCAGATTGGTCCCCAAAACTGTGGTACAACTGTCAAGCCACATGGTTACTTAACGTGCCACGTAAGCGCCATTAACGGCGTCAAGTAACCCTGTCTAACGGAGGGACCAACTTGATCAATGTTTGACAGTTTTGTCAAAATAACACTATCAAGAATGAACTTTTCATTGATCAAAAACTGTGTATATGACTTGGGTTTCTAATGATTGCTAGGTGCTGCCTCTTGCAAATTATATAGGCAACCCAATAAGACAAGGCTGTTATAACAGCTTTAACAGAAAAAACAGAAAAGATGGGAAAGGGAGAACAAGGGAATTCTACACTCCCCCTCAAGTTGGGGCATGTAGATTTTTAATGCCTAACTTGCTAATCAGGAATTCAAATCTTTCCCTTCCCAGTGGCTTGGTAAAAATGTCAGCCACTTGATCTTTACTTCCAACTTTCACGGCTTCTATCTCATGTGATTGGATTCGTTCCCTCACAAAGTAGCAGTCCATCTCAACATGTTTAGTTCTTTCATGGTAAACCGGATTCATGGCTATGTGGAGGGCAGCTTGATTGTCACAAAACATGCGAGTTGGCTCAGTTTGAGTAGCTTGTAATTCACTTAGCAGCCATCGCAGCCAGATTAGCTCACTGACAGTGGCAGCCATGGACCTATACTCGTCGAGAAGACTTTGCCACGACCGATTGCCTTTTGGTCCTCCAAGAGATGGGTGAGTCTCCAAGCATGATGAAGTACCCAGTGCACGATCTTCTAGTGAGGGGACAACCACCCCAGTCTGCATCACAGTAAGCTTGGAGCTTGAGATTGCCTTTGCTGGTCAAGAGAATTCCTTGTCCGGGTGTTGTTTTCAGGTATCTAAGAATTCTCTCTGCTGCATCCATGTGAACTCGTTTGGGAGAATTCATGTATTGGCAAAGGGTATTCACAGCATATTGTATATCTGGTCTGGTGATGGTCAAGTATAGGAGCTTTCCCAACAAGCTTCTGTATCTGGAGGCATCCGAGTCTGGTTCATCTTCTTTCACCTTGAGGTTGCAGTTCTGCTCCATAGGAAAGGCACTTGGTCTGCTGTTCTCCATTTTAGTTTCTTTGAGAATGTCCAGGGTATACTTTCTCTGACTCAACACTATGCCTTCTGCTGATCTTGCCACTTCAATGCCCAGGAAGTACTTGAGAGTTCCTAGGTCCTTGATGCTGAAAGATTGATCAAGTTGCTTCTTAACTTTGGTCATAACTCGGAGATCATTACCTGCTAGAATTACATCATCTACATAGATGAGAGCAGTGAGGAAGACTTCATTATTTCTGTAGATGAAAAGGGAGTGGTCTGCCCGAGATTGCATGAAGCCCATGGTCTGAAGGGTGATGGTGAATTTCTGGTACCAGTTTCTGGATGCTTGTTTCAGTCCATAAAGGGACTTCCTTAGCTTGCAAATTCTGGTTTCTCCCTTCTTAGCAAAGCCCTGCGGAATCTTCATGTAAATTTCCTCTTCTAGGTCTCCATGTAGGAAGGCATTATTCACATCAAGTTGGTGAATAATCCATCCTTTCTTTGCTGCAATGGACAGCAAGCACCTTACAGTGACAAGCTTGGCAACTGGTGCATATGTCTCATGGAAGTCTTCTCCTTCCTTTTGTGTAAAGCCCCTTGCTACAAGCCTGGCCTTATATCTTTCCACATCTCCATTGGGTTTGAACTTTATCTTGTAGATCCATTTTGAATCCACAGTGTTTTTGCCTGCTGGTAATGGTTCCAAGGTCCAGGTCTGGTTCTGCTCCAAGGCTTGGATTTCCCGCTGCATTGCATCTCTCCAATGTTGTTGTGTTATTACCTGTTTAAAAGATTTTGGCTCATCTTTTGAGGAGATGGCAGCTAAGAAGGCTTGGTGAGTAGTAGACAGTTTATTATATGTAACATAATTGGATATGGGATACAAGACATTGTTACCTGAAGGAGGGTTAGATGCAGGGTGCAGAATGGAAGCTGGGAGTTCAACTTGATACTCATTCAAATGTTTAGGTAAATGTCTAACCCTTTCACTCTGTCTCTGATTGTTATGGAAGGTTTCTTCCATATTTCAGCAGATGCCATCTTCAATAACTTGTTCTTCAACAACAGAAATCGCAAATCCTTGTTGCACAAGTTTTCTTGTTCAAGATTGTCCCCGTTTGTTGAGTTTTATGTAATCAACTCGGGTCTTCCCAATAAGTGTCACCATTGTTGCACCGGTTTTCATTGTCATTGGTGTCAGACAAGTTCTTAAAAGGGAATTCTGTTTCAGAGAAAACTACATCTCTGGAAACAGAAACAGTTTTGTTCATGAGGTCATAGACCTTATAGCCTTTCTGTCCAGTGGGGTACCCAAGAAAGACACAAGCTCTCCCCCTTTCATCAAACTTCCCTTCCCTCCTAGTTTTCAAGGCATAAACTAAACAGCCAAAAACTCTTAGGTGATCATAACTAGGTTTTCTCCCAAATATAATTTCATAAGGGGTTTGGTTCTTAATGACTTTGGAGGGAAGTCTGTTGATGATGTGCACAGCAGTCTGCACACATTCACCCCAAAAATGGACAGGAAGGCCGGAATGGAATCTGATAGCCCTAGCCATCATTTCTAGGATGTGTCTATGCTTTCTTTCTACAACTCCATTTTGTTGTGGAGTGTAGGTACAGGTTAGTTCCATTAAAATCCCCTTTTGTTCATAGAATTTCTGCATACTACTAGCTGTGAATTCAAGGCCATTGTCAGACCTTATTCTCTTGATCTTCTTATGAAATTGGTTTTCAATCATACATATAAAAGTTTGAAGACAATGATCAACTTCATTTTTGTGTTTCATAAGGTAAACCCACACTCCTCTACTAAAGTCATCAACAATAGTCAAGAAGTAGTGAGCACCCGTGGTGGAAGCAGTGGCAAATCTGCCCCATATATCACAATGCAACAATTCAAAACAGGAACTAGATTTTATAGAACTTAAGGGAAAGGGGAGTCTTGTTTGTTTATCTCTCATACATGAATCACAGAAAGAAGAATCAGTATTTTCTTTAGCAATGGCAGAAATGAAGTCTATGCTAACAATTTTGGCATTAGAAGTGTGACCTAGCCTAGAGTGCCATAGCTTGGAATCAATAGATCCAACTTTCATAATCATTCCCTCATTATTGGCAGAGTCTAGGAAGTAAAGGCCATCCTGGTGCTTACCCACTCCAATCTTCTTCCTCGAGGCTAAGTCCTGTATAGAACAAGATTTGCTCACAAAGGTTATGGCACAATTATAGTCCTTGGTGAGTTTGCTAACAGACAGAAGATTGCAATGGAATTCAGGAATATATAAGACATTATTAATATGCATGCCATTGGGAAGTCTAGCCTTTCCCACTCCCTTAACTGGCACACTAGTGCCATTAGGGATCTTGACAAAGTGATGGTTGCAAATGGCAACATCACTCAAGACTTTCTTCTTTGCCAAGCAATGTGTTCGATTGCCCCGTATCAATGACCCAGGGCTCAATTCTACCAAGATTACCCGCCATATTCACATTTCTTTGTGTGTTTCGCTTTTCTAGGACAGGGTTCCGTATGCCTTGCAATTGTTGCATCGACTTTTCATACTGCTTCAAGGAAAGCCCTGGGATGGGACTCCTCTCCTTGCTTACTTGAGATGCTTTGGAGGTCGATTTCTTGCTGGTCCAGGGTGCACTTCTTTCTTTCTTTTCACGGGCTGGTTTCCTCCAATCTTGAGGATAACCAATAATCTCCCAACACCCTTCCTTAGTATGCCCCACTTTCTCGGGCAAAGGTGCTCACATGTAGGTCTGTCTTTCCTTCCCGTTCTGCGATCGCTTTGTGATTGGAATGCTTGATGATTCCGCTCCTGGTTTGTTCATGGCGAGAGATCAATCTTTGTTGCTCATCCTCAAGCAACCAAGTGATATGCATGTCCCAGAGACAACTTTGGTGCCATGCTAAGAATCTGAGTCTTGACTCGTGTTGAAGACTTCATCAAGACCCATCAAGAAGTCATACGGATGCTCTCTCTCACGCATTTACGCAAACAGTTTCCGGGCATCACACTTGCATCCTCCACATTTACATTCGTGCCGGGGTGAAATCGATTGGATTTCATCCCACAACCCTATAAGTCTTGTGTAAAATGTGGAAATCGATAGCTAGTCCTGTCTAAGGAGTGTGATTTCCCTTCGCAATTCATAGACTCTGGGCGCGCTTCCCTATGCTAACCAAAGCTCCAGGCTCGTTCCAAATCTCCCCGGCAAGTGATGAAAGATATCCGACACTTCTTCCGATTTCTTTATCCATCGAATTCTTCACCACCTTTGACCATGGCGTTGCAACGCATCCAATGAGCTAGGTATGGCGAGTCTACTTCTGGCATGGGAATGGTGCCGTTCACGAAGCCAATCTTGTTCTTGGCATAGAGGGCATTGCTCATATCTGCGACCCATTCACCATAATTTGCGTCGTTAAGGAGCTCGCTAACAAAGAGCTTTCCAGGTTGATCAGAGGCATGAAGAAAGAACGGAGACAGAGTATCAATGGTGATGTCGTCTCCTTTCTTGGTGTGGAAAGACGATGCTGAATCAGAATGCTTTCGATGCTTCTTTTCAGGTGAGGGAGGTGGTGATGATGATGATGATGATTCTTCAATTCCTTGTGAAGGATGTTCATCATTGTTGGCCATGATCAGGAATGGTTATCAAGAAAGGGGGTTCCAGGTTTTGGCTCTGATACCATGTAAAAATAACACTATCAAGAATGAACTTTTCATTGATCAAAAACTGTGTATGACTTGGGTTTCTAATGATTGCTAGGTGCTGCCTCTTGCAAATTATATAGGCAACCCAATAAGACAAGGCTGTTATAACAGCTTTAACAGAAAAAACAGAAAAGATGGGAAAGGGAGAATAAGGGAATTCTACAAGTTTGAGGGACCTTTTTGTAATTTCGTTAATTTGAGGAACCAAATTGACACGATCTCACAATTTCAGGGACCAAATTGATTATTTACTCAAATTCGTCCCCTTGCATGGAGCATAGGCTTCTAATTTACAACTCCCCAGAAGAGAGAGGGAGATGAGTTGGTTACGCTAGAGAATCTCCCCCGGGCGGTTACTATGATTAGCGGGGAGGAGGATTGCTAATGTGGCGTGCACTGCTTCTAGAAGAACTCTTGGGCAACGTGCGCCTGCTGCCCGAGATGTGTCCTTCAAGGTCTTCTCGACCACAGTAGCCTCGGGTCCTCGAGTTGGTCTGACATCTCGGATTGTTTTCTGGTGTTGTCGTGGTGGCTTGTTTTGGCAGGCTAGGGTGTTTGTGCAATCCGCGAGGTTATTAGGCCAGTGAGTCATCAATTGTCATGTGGGGGCGAGAACCCGAATTTACTTAATAGGAATTGGGCTATCCAGGTATTCGCTGAATTGTGTTGGCCAGGCCCCAATCCCCGACAAGAACATAGATCAAAGTCAACTTTTTTTTTAAAAAAAAATTAATGATTAATAACCAGAGATAATAAAATATAATATTTTTTTGTCCATTAAAATTCATGACATAAAATTGTAGCTATTTATCAAACATCAAAAGTTATGTCGTTGTCTTGTACTCCATTGTCACGAGAACCGGTAGGTGTCATATTCAAAATGAAATGGTCTACAGTGAAGTAAAAAATTGTGGTTGAACATTCAAACACATGAAGAGTTGGATAAGTTGAGCCAAACTATTTATGACTGTATTCCGTCAATGGGGAGATGCTTGACAAATACTTGATAAATATACAAGTAAAGGAATTCGAATGTGACCATTCAGCTGAATGTGGTGATTGGGAAGAGACATGTAAAATTATAACCGAGAATAGGTGCAAAGACAAATTTATATATTAACGGAGTCGTATGTAAATTGTTTATAACACTATTGTAATGAAACAAATAATTTATTTGATACACACGTAGAATTATTATATATATATATATATATATATATATATATATATATATATATATATATATATATATATATATATGTGTGTGTGTGTGTGTGTGTGTGTGTGTGTGTGTATTCTTCTATAACAATGTAATCTGTATTGCTTAATTCTATGCATAGCATACTGCCATTAAGAATAGTTTTCGTGCAAACGGCTGAGGGCCTTTGTTTTCTCTGTGGGCACTGACGGTGGTTCAAGCTCCGGTAAGGAACCAACCGGATCGAGTAGACGAAGCGATGAGAGATGTGGGAAAGCAGGCGAAGGTTTCTTTCAGAGATATGGTGATGGGTGTGAAAGAGGCTCCAACCGTAAGGCCTAAGATTGATCTCTATAAGGAAAATCTGGCGAAGCTTGAATTTGAGGATGGTAATCCTCTTAAACCAGTGAAGGCTCTCTGCTGGGTTTGACATCATGGATATTGGTCATGATTTTTATATGGACAAGTTTGAATTTGAAGCTGATCGGATGAAAGTCATGGATGGTGGGCCATTGATGATTTTTTATCATTATTTATCAGTGCAACAATGGAGTAAGGATTTCTTATCTCCGATAGCGAAGATTGAGAAGACTTTGGTTTGGATAAGATTTCCAGGCTTGAATGTGCTTTACTATGATGAAAGTAATTTGTTAGTATGGCAGCAGCAGTGAGGAAACTTGTTAAGGTGGATAACAATACCAAGGATGTGCGCAGGGGTAGATTTGCTAGAGTTTGTGTTGAGGGTGATCTCGCAAAACCAGTAGTGGGCAAAGTATGGATGAATGGTTTTTGGTATAAGGTGGAATGTGAAGGGCTACACCGGATTTGTACAGTGTGTGGATGTTACGGCCATTTAGGGAGAGACTGCAAGAGCAAGGCTGAGGTGAGAGTGCCACCGGAGTGTCAACCTTCCGGCGTGGCGGCTATGGCGATCAATACGCAGCCTGTTCCTAGGGTTACACCTCAGGCGGATATTCTGGCATTAAAGGATGAGATATCCGTTGCAAATAATCAGGAGCCCCTACATGGAGACTGGATGATTTTTAAGCGGAAACCTCAGAACAATAAAAGCATGAGTTATAAGGGGAAGAAATCGGCTCCATATCATGAGGGGAAAAACGTTACAAATAGTAAAGGAAATAATATGAAATCCCATGCAAATAGGGATTTGCATGCAAAAGATTCCCTTTTTAAAAAAGCCCAGGAGGCCCCACCGAATTCCTCTAAAAGTCAACCACCAGGTTTTTCGTTAGTTAAGGCCAATAACAAAATACAGAGAAAAGATGGTGATAACTCAACATGGCAGTTTGTCCCTCATACAGTCAAAGATAAAGGAGTCGCTATAAAGAAGACAAATGCCCAGAGACCGACTACTGCTAAACCACCCCTTAAAAATAAAAATGTGGTTTATGATTTGGGTGGAGGCGCTAAGTCTACTGTGAGGATGAAGGCAGTGTCCGATTCAAGATATATCCTCTTGCATGATGCTGAAGAAGAAAACAGTCCAGGTAACTTCTTGGATGAGGCTACTCAGAGTAACACCCCGATTTTGGGATTATGTTACTATGGATGTCTAGTTGTTGCTGTTATTGTTATTATTATTGTTATTGTTATTGTTATTATTAATGAAGTTAATATTGGAGTTTATATAATTGATAATGTAACTGTGATTAGTGTTGTAGTATTTTTATGCTTATATATATATTATTACATATGATAATATGTATATTAATATATCATTATTTGCATTAATATGAGATTGTGTCTCTTAATGTGTGACCTTATATGGATATATGATTTTGTTTGTGATTTTATATGTTAATATATGATATGTGATTTTATTAATAATAAGTGATTAAGAATGATATATGATGAGATATCGTGTGATTTAATATTTAAATAAAGATAGTGTAATTCTTAGATTTTAGTCCATCAATCAATCAGATTTGAGTCCTTATTAATAAAGGATAATCCTCTTTTTGGTTACCTTTTAAGATCTTATCATAATCTCATAAGGATCCTATCTAAGAATAAATATCAAATATGTCACTAAACTTCTATCGAACTTTTGACCATCTTAGAGTTCGATTTAGGATTCGGTCATTAGACATTAATTTGTAGATATTTCTCTGAGCTTTCTAAAGACACCAATAACAAAAGACAGAGAAAAGATGGTGATAACTAGGGGTGGCAAAATGATCCATTTATCCACCATCCATCCAGTCCATTCATGAGAAAATCCATCCAATCCATCCATTTATAAAAAAATAATATAAATGGATTGGATGGATTGGATTATTATTTTAGTGGATGGTTTATGATCCATCCAATATTTTTTAAAATCCATTGGACCAACAATCAAAAATGTAATGGATCAACTTTTATCCATTTCAAAACCAATTTATTTTTTCATATTATTTTTCACCAAATAAAAAAAAATCTCCATTTGTAATAGAAAAATGGCAGTGATAGAAAACGGTCGTGAGATAGAGTGCAGAGAGAGTAAAGATAGAGATAGAGTAGGAAAAAAAGAGAAAGAGAGAACTTATTAAGGATTCACCATATCTCATATAGAATCCTCGTAAATAAAAGTCTCAGAGTTTAGACGTTGCGAGCTTGATGAGATCCTTCCTAAGAATTTTACCAGACGGATTTTTGGGTATGGAAGATATAAACGCCACTCTTCGAACTCTTTTGTACGGAGCGACCTGTACATAACCCAAAACAAATTAAGAAGTATTTATATGTTAATTAAGTACCTATATTCAACGGTATAGATTGTTTTAAGAGATTCAGAAAATTTCAATATAAAGTCAGCTGTATACAACAACGTATAAGAATATTTTTAATTTTTTTGCTTATAAAAATATTTTAAAAACTATAAAGGTTATTTAGTTTTAAAAAATATTTTTGTAAATGGATGAGAGAGATATTATTTTAAAATAATCATAAAATTATTTACTTTTTAAAATAATTTTTATGGATGGATTAGATATCCATCCATAAAAAAATTGTTAATGGATGGATTAGATGGATTTTATTAAATGGATCATGGATGGATTGGATTTTTTTTAATGAATTTTTAATGGATCATAATGGATTAATGGATCGTTTTCAATCCATCCATTACAATCCGCATAAAAATTTATCCAATCCATCCATTTGCCATAACTCAATATGGCAGTTGGATTCTACTCCTCTGACGTTAAGGCGCGCAAAGGCAGGTGCCTTTGGTACCTGTGAGCCGTTGGATCGTTCGTCTATTATTCTATCCATAGATTTAGTTTATTAATTATAATTTTTATTAAATCTATTTTTCTCTCGTATTCTCTACAATCACAATATTCGCAATGATATTGCATGTGATTATTACATGTATCGGTAGCTTCATCTTTTAATTATTGTACCAGTTCTTGTAGACTGTTTTGATTTGTTAAGTCTATCATGCTTAAATTGTGAATAAATTTTTCTATGTTTCGGGAATCCATTAATTTTAGCTAGTAATTAGCTCTGATACCAGTTTGGTACCACTCTATAAAAATAAATTTTATTTTTATATCTAGAGTAGTAATTATACATAACTTGGGTAGTTTTCGTGCATAATTTGAGTTACTAATAATTCATACCCATTGTCCATTATAGATTCATCTATTTCCATTATGTCTTTGATTAATTAATCTCGTTCTTCTTCACAAAATGCTAATTGTATTCTTTGCACTATTTGTTTTAAATAAAGTTTTTCTTGCCAGTGTTGGTGTTTTAATTTGTTAATTATTATTTGCTTGCAGTCTTTGGGTATTTTCATAACCAAAATGCTTAATATTTCTTGATCCATTTAATAATCTAATAAGTCCCAATCTTCATATATGTCAGATAATGATAGTCTATCATATTCAAAAGCTAATCATATTTCTTCCATATAGTTCCATTATATATCTAATGAAATAGTTGCAAGGTAATAATCTTCTTGTCTAAATTGTGCTTTTATTTTTTCAATTATTAGTTGTTTACAATCAATAGGTAGATTCATTGCTAATACACTTAATATTTCGTTTTCTGTTTGATTATCAAATTCGGAGTATATTTCCATATTTTTATTCGATATCTTCAAAAGGTGGTGCAGTTATTTTAAAATAACTGGATGATAGTTGTCGAGTTGAATTCATTTTTTCTATTTTTTCTATTATTTGTTTTTTATATTTTTCTCGATTATTTCTTATATTAGTGAGTTCTTTTTCTTTTTCTATAATATATTTTTCTATTTGTTCTTGATTTTTATTTTCTATATAAGGGTTTATAAATTCTTTTATATTCCTTTTATCTAGATTTATTTTGTTATAATATTTTTCATAAATATTTCTTAATTCCATTCCCTTATTCATATTCTATTTCTTAAATATTGAGCTAAATCTCGTACTTGGTTTGACAACTTATTTATATTTTCATCTTCCTTATTATTTTCTGTATCAGGAAAAGTAATTGGTTTCGGGATTTGTCTAAAACTTAGTGATTTTGGGTTTCTTATAGAAATTCCTAGCTCAGTTAACTCATTTCTTTTTGGATAATAAATTTTTCCTATTTCTTCAAAAAGTCTTGGTATATCAATTCTATCATTATTTCTAAAAGTAATACTATGATGAGAATTTGTTAGTGCATAGTTGACACAATAAGTAATTGAGAAAATTTTATCTCCTGATCTCATTAAATTATTTCTTAAAAATCTATGTTCCATAGTTAGAGATTGATATAATCTTTGAGTATCTAAGGGTATTCCAATATTTGAGTGTATTTCGAATTTTAGCTTAACATAAGCTAGGTTTCCTTCGATTACTCCTAATATTTTGTCTTTCGGGTCTGTTATTCTATCATCCTTTAAAACTAATTCTATTGGTGAATCTATTCCTTCTTGAAATGTTGCTTTAATTAAAACTTGTATTGCTCCTATATGTATATATCCTATTTTCTTCCTGTGTGCTTCTTTCTTTAAATTTCTTTTTAAATCAATTAGTTTTTTCTTATTCAATAATTGTATACAAGTGTTTCCTTGTGTTTCGGCTATGTCTATAGGGGTTTCATTAACTATCTTTCCATAATATATGATGTTTTCTTTTTGATTAAATCTATTCATTATTCCTCCTAGTTTCTTCATATTTGCATCTTTAGATAAATTCAAATCTTCTTTTTGAATTTTCTGAAATAACTTTGGATCTATCAAAATACTTCCTTCATAATTTCCATCTTCTTCAGTAATTTGCAAGTGTTCTGTATCAGTATTATCAATCTTTTCTCTTTCTATTTCTGACATAACTAGTTTTTAGTATAAATTGAAAACTGAAGTTGATAATTCATACCTGACTTGGATCTTTCAAAGTTGTATCTGGATACCTTGGTCCACCGCTGCTTCCGTTTCAGTCGAATTGAAGTGTTTAATCACAACAAGTAGTTGAAAGTAATGAAAGTATAAGTAGTAGTAAGAAGTAGAGGAATATATGAAAGTGGTGTTTATTTATGATCAGTAATGAAGTACATAGAACTTGTTGAATCTACACTCAAGGATTCGCTAAGCAAAGCTTAGAACTTCTCAGAGAGAAGAGAGGTGAGGTGAGAATTGAAATTCTAAAACCTCCTCTCTGCCTCAGCATAAGAGGTCTTATTTATACACGCAGGAGGGCTGAGTAATTTACAAAAAAGTCCCTGAATTATTACAATCTATCAGACTTCTCAATAATTCATAATGACGTCATTGCTTACGTCATTCCCCTATTATTGCTTGATGACGTCAGTGCTTACGTCATTCTTCAATAATGGCTTCATCTGAATCCTTATCGTCTTGCCGACAGTCTTCTTTCTTTACGCATATTTCACATGCGTGGTTCCCATTCTCTTTAATCATTGAGCACAGCAAATCGAGGACAGCTGGCTGATAATTCATTGACAATCCTTGGAGTGTGTAGAAGGGTAATTCAAAGTTCGTCAGTAGTGCTAAGCCCCTTTCTCTAATCAATTTTCCACTAGTCTTGCTGAGAAGCAAAGTATGTGGTCCTTTGTACATGGCTTTTATGAAGCAATCTTTACCAATAATTTGACATTGAGTAAAGATACTCGCCAGTTGATTTGCTAGTATCGTGACAATCTTTTCTTCATTGTAATCTTCTCCAGCAGGTTCATCTCTCATGGAAAAGTTGTTGTTGCTTACTCCAATGAAGATTAAATTCTTTGTGGGTTGTTTGGTGGCAAAGTCTGGATAAGTCGAATAGAACTTCAAGAAGATAGTTCTATCTTTTGCGACATTTCTTTTGTAGTTTTGGATGGCCTCTTTCAAACTATATGGGAATAATTTAATTTCTTCCAAGTCTTGACTCAAGTAAAGACATTCAATAAGTCCGAATTGGAACATATTAAATGTAAGAATTGATGGTGCTTGTTGACGGACTCGGTAAGTGTACCGGTTCGTTCAAGTAATACGGTGGTAAGACCGGTTTATCGTATCCACGGGGATTGGATGTCAAGTACCAATTCGCAAACTCGGCAACTATCTAGACTAAACAGAAAATAAAGAGAGAAAGTAAAACAACAAAAGAAAAGGGAAAAGTTCTTTGGGGACTTTTGACAAACACTTGGAGTGCAGAAAGGATATGTTGGGACTAGACTCCACCAAACCTCTAACTCATGCACTATCAGGACTAGATACCTCCCATTCATGCTTCAGATATTAAAATCAATCCACTAAATTACTCAAACCTCGATTCCTCGGATGGTAAGAGCCTAAATCCACTAATAGACCCTAATTCCTTAGGTGGCCTAGATTAATGAATTTGCATTAAGATTAGGGATTACGCGATTACTAATAAACCTAGTTCCATTCCTAGATACAAGGCTTACTAGGTGATTAAATTCAGTTCCGGTTATGATACGAACGTTCCCATTGCATACCAAAACACAAATCAAGTCATGGGGGTGCTAGCCACAACAAGCATTAAGCACAGAAATATAACCACTAATATGAAGACATGAACATAGATTAATCAGTCAAGATAAATACATAAACATAGGTTTGATTACATCTAATCCCAACACAGGGATTTAACTACTCATAAAACAAAGAAAACCAAACCAGAGAAATAGGAAGGAAGAGGAGAGGAGAGGCTCCATGTGAGCTTTCCTTCTTCTCCAAAGCAACCCCTCTTGGCTCCCTTCTAGGGTTGAAACCCTAGCCCAGCTGCAGCCTCCAAATGCCTTCAAATGGACCCCTAAAAACTCCTCTGTTTTGTCTGCTGCGCTCTTATTTATAGGTCTGCTGCGCGTCACGGCCGTGATGGCCATCACGGGCTGGCCGTGACGCGTTCTGTGCAAGGCGTGTTTGCACAAAATGAAGTCTCGTGAGGTGAGCACTATGTTCGCGACGCGAAAACCAAAATTTCTGGTTGGTCACGACCGTGATGTCTATTACGGGCAGGCCGTGACAGTCTCTGACTTTTGCCTTCTGCTCTGCTTGATCACGGCCGTGATGGTCATCACGGCCAGGCCGTGATGGGCTCTGTTTGGCTCATATTCTTCACTTTTCAAGCTCTATTTCATCCAAGCTCCACCATGGCTGATTTTGATAATTTTTACGTTGAATTCCTGCAAAACAACACCAAGACACCGCTTCACCCGTTCCAAGGGAAAATCTAATAAAAACCAAATAAAGAATGCCTAATCTATATGAAAAATGCATGCAAAAGTATATAGAAAATATCATGTAAAATCACACTATCAATGCTCCTGGAGTAATTATGGCTTTAACACCGAAGATGTTTCGGTTAACCATGTAAAAACAATTAATCTTTTCTTTTTCAGACCAGTTAGTTAGTCTTTTTAGGTTTTCATGAAACTTTTCTTTCGAAAATTGGACCTGTAGTTCATGGTCTTTTCTTGAAGTAATTTGGTAGTCATCAATGGAGGAAGGAACTCTTCTGAGTATCCTTAATGAAGTTTTTTGGGCTGGTGGAGTCTTTATGGTTTCAGAAAAAGTTCTTGGGCCAAGATAAACTTCTTTGCCCTTGTCATGTTCTTTCTGGTAGTCTATCAAAGCTTTTTCGGCTTCTTCCTTGGTACGAAATCCTTTGTGATGAACTCCTGAAAGTCCAATGCAATGAGGGGCTGCTTTGTGCCATTCATCATAAATACCTGGGTGTGGTCCATTAAAAATGGCGTACCACTTGTCTTTTGTACTTTCCTGTATTTGTTGCTTTATATTCTTCATAGGATCTTCTTTGATAGGTTCTCCTTTTGCTTGTAATTGGAACTCCAATACTTCAATGTTTGCCTTGATCAAGTCTAGCTCCATTATTTTTTGCTTCTTGAGCATTCTTTGATATTCAATCTGCTTCTTTATGTCTTCAATTGTTTGCTGCTCCATTCCATGTGTTGCACCTACATCGCCTCATTTCGATATGATTCCCACCCCGGGGGTCACGACACATGCACACTATAGAGCATCTCCTTCAGCATGTGTGGATGAGGAGCAACAATATAGTCCAGGCTATTCACGCTCACCTTCAGTTGCAGATGTGCATGAGCAGCCAGAGGAGCCGGTGGAGCCAGTGGATCTAGAGGAGCTAGATGGGTCAGAGGTAGTTGAGCTCATGCCCGATGGTCGACCTATTATTAGGCCTAGTGGTAACGGGTAAGAATTAATAAAATTTCTATGTGTTTGGTTGATTCATGCATTTTATCATAATTTATTACCATGTGTTTGATTGGTTCATGCGTCTTTACTGTTAAGGTTCCTTCCTTGTAAGAGAGCAGCGAGTGCCATCGCATTTGTTATCCAGCAAAGGTATCATAGGGCATTTACATCATGAGGAAAACTCACTGACAATGAGCGGATTAGTATGTTTGATGCGTTTAGAGTAAGTAGCAAATTTCAATTTACTTAATGTGGTTTTTATTATTTCCGAAACTATTAGTATAACAATTGTTATTTATCTTAAAACAGGGTCAGGCGGCATGGAGGAACGAAGATGAGTTAGAGATCCAAAGGATCTTTCACCATAAAGCCTCCGAACGCCTTTATGATATGCTTAGGGAGGCTCGTGAGAGTGGCATACAGCGATCCTGGATTGAAGATGGTATTTGGGAGGAGTTGCGTCGTTATTGGGCTTCTGATCAATTTAAAAAAATTTCTGCTCAGGCAAAGAAAAATAGAGCATCAGAAAAGGGTGGGAGCCTGCACACGGGAGGAAGCATTTCCCTGTCGCAGTGGGAAGATCGTATGGTATGCTCATACTGTCATTCTTTATGCATTAAATGTATTTATTCCAACATCATAGTTCATTACTTGTTATCTTAATCATCTATGCTTGTGTTATAGGCTCGCCGGTATAATCGAGGAGTACAAATTCATGAGGTTCACAAACGCACCCATACTAGGAAGGCTACCGGCGAGTACATAGATGAGCGCTCCAAGCGCACTCAGGTAATATGCCCTTTTGATTTTTGAAGAAGCTATTGACTTCAATATATATTGTAACGCTCATACTTTACTGGACTTGAGAGGCAGAGAGCCTCAAATGTTATGACTAGTTTGAGCATTGGCTTTTGAGCATTGGCTTTTAGGGAGTTGAATATATTGCTTTGTGTGAATCTTATTAAGCTTTTGATGACTTGCAGTTTTAAATTGTGGTGTTCAATTTGTAAAGTTTGAGGTTTAGGGGAAACTCTGTCCAATTTTCTGTATAATTAATCGTGTAACATACTATTCATGTTTTGATTACTGAGTCTCAGAGAGTCATTTTATATTTGGACCTATTGATACTCTTGCTGACATTGGAAATGTTATAACTAGTTTGGACATGATAATTTGTGTGCATCCTATTGAGCTTTTGATGATGATTTATGGATTTAAATTGCGGTGTTCTGTTTGTAAACATTGGGATGTTGTAGTTTTAGGGGAAACTCATGTCCATTTTTCTGCATAATTTATCTTGTAACATATTGTTCAAATTTTGATAGTCTCGCTGTATTGTAACAGGAGGAGTTTCATGAGAGGATGAGTCAAAATAGTTCTCAATCATCGGCCTCTTCACCATCCACCCCAACCTAACCCACGGGAGGACGAGCGACTTGCGCCGAATGTTTGGGCGAAGTCGTCGGCGGCAAGTATAAGGGTCGCTTTGTGCGGTCTTTGGAGACCTTGCCGGCAACTATCGAAAAGGGGCCTCGCGCAAGTTAGAGATTAGGGTTGGAGCGTCCACCACATGCAGACGTTACCCTCAGGAGTCTGCGGAGATTGCTCAGTTGAGGCAGATGTTGGTCGCTTCCCAAGAGAGGGAACGGTAGAGGGATGAGGAGCATCGTCTGATGATGGATACGATGCGACAACTGATGGAGACAGTGCGACAGTTGCAGCAGCAGTAGCCCCCACAGCGACGACAGCCTAGTCAGATGACCCAGCGTGCTCAGGAGGACGACGACTCTCTTGACCATTTTGTTAAGGATCCTTATAATGGGGATTCTTAGTTTATTTTACTTATCATGTTTATTATGGTTTGAAATAATTTTTTCGTTGAACAAATATGACTTGAATAACATTTTGTGTTGAACAAATTGTTTTCTTGAATTATGATGTTAATTTCTTTGTTGATGCATTCATATAAAAATAATAATTATTTATTTATCCACTTTAACATAAATTAATGTATATAAGGTTTTATAATTTAAGCAAAACATATATTTCCCAGGGTTAGAACCCTGGGAACTATTTCCCAGGGATAGATCCGTGGGAAATATTTCGCAGGGATATATCCCTGGGAAATTTCCCAAGGCTGTAACCGCGGGGTATTTCCCAGGGCGAATCCGTGGGAAACGTTTCCGACCAGCTGAAAACCGAGGGATCTAAATCCGTGGGTCATCCCTGGGAAATGTGTATTTTCCCACGGATTTTATGGATTTCCCAGGGTCATAGGCCTTGGGAAACAGCGAAAATTCTTGTAGTGGATGATGAACTTAGGTAGCCGAGTGGCCCAAGCGAAGGTGGTGATTGTTGGTTCTGTGCTGTGTTGCTCGTTCATGCATTGGAGTAGTGGAGTAGTATTGCATCGCATAACATATCTTGTTCGGAATGATATATATATATATATATATATATATATATATATATATATATATATATATTGATGTGATGAGATGGTTGTGTTGATATGTTATGTTTATATGATGCATGTTCATCTTGCTAATTGCTTCCATGGCGTTATGTTAATATATATGTTTCTTATTCCCCGTCTTTTGTTGTTGCCTTGCATGTACCACTTTTTGTGTTACGCAGAAGACGATGAACACCGTGCTGAGGAGTGACTCTGAGGAGCCGCTTCTTGAAGTTTAGTTTATGTTTAGTTTAGTTGTTATCCGAGTTATTTTATCGGATCGGTTATACCAGCTCTGTAATGTGACATCGGGGTTTGGTTATATGTTTTGTTTATGTTATCTTTTAAACATGTTTTATTTCCGTATTTGAGAAGTTATGTTACAATGCGGCAACCTCTGCCCGGTTATTATTATTATGATATAATATACATATGTTATCTTTCTTTTATATCTTTTATGTTTTATGAATATATGTAGGGTAGAGGGTGTCACACTTGGATATGCTTTTAAGGAGGTGGTTCTTGAATCTCGGATGCATATGGATAATGAGACTTAGCTTCCCATGTGCTTCTTGCCTCCTTCTATATTTTATGTTTATGGATCAGATCAAAAAAATTTCAGTGGTTTCCTGGAACATTTGTGGTGCTTTCGGACGCATCACAGGTCGCCATGTGCGTGATATAGTGTCTTTACACCATCCTACCATGTTTATGCTCTATGAAACGCATGGTGCTTTTAACACTCTTGAGAAGTTGTGGACGTCCCTTGGGTATAAACTGATCTTTATTCAAGAGGCTCGTGGGCACTCAGGAGGTATTTGGGTCCTTTCGTGTAAGGAGGATATTTTGTTTTCTCTCATTGATAGCATGTTCCAAGCCATTACGTTTTTAGTTTCGAAGGGTAATTTGACTTGGTTCATCTCTGCATTTTATGCTTCTCCATTTTTTTCTGTCTGTTGTGACTTATGGAACCATTTAACTATGTTGAGGAGTCGCGTGGGTGGGCCTTGGGTTTTACTTGGTGATCTTAATGAAATTCTGAATTCTTATGAGGTCTCCGAGGGTACTTTCAGTTCAACTCGTGCTCTCCTGCTCTCGAATATGATGGCAAGTTGTGACTTCATTGATATGGATACTGTTGGTGGACTTTTTACTTGGCGGAAAAATGTTAACAATGGGGTTCATGTTCGAAAACGTCTTGATAGGTGCATGGCTGATATTGATTGGCGTTTGCTTTTTCCTCATGCTCTAGTGGAAGTCCTGCCCCTTCATAACTTGGATCATAACCCCTTATTTCTTAGTTGTAACAAGTCGCAGAGTAATAAGACAAAGAATTTTCACTTTCAAGCTGCATGGATCTCCCATCCACAATATGAGGGGTTGGTGGAAAACACTTGGAATAATTCCCCTGGCAATGCTATGTTCAAACTGATGAAGAAAATTCAAGACAAATCCTAGGTTTTTAATAAGGAGATCTTTGGCAACATTTTCAGGAAAAAAAGACTTATTGAGGCTCGGCTAAAGGGCATTCATAGAGAGCTGGACATTTTTTTCCTTATCCAGAGCTTATTAAATCGGAGCGTGATCTTCAAAATGATTATAATGCAGTTTTAGCTCAAGAGGAATTACCGTGGTACCAGAATTCTAGAGAGAATTGGGTTAAGTTTGGTAATAAAAATACCAAATTTTTTCATACACAAACAATGATTCGCAGGAGAAGGAACAAGATTACCGGGCTTTTTATTAATGGCAATTTGTGTGTGAAATAGATAACTATAAACATGAGAAGGGGGTTGAATTGTGTTTATCAGAATTTAAGCAAAGTTGAAATCTTTTCGCAAACAGAAACTAGGTTTGGATGAGTGGAAGGATACATGATGGACGGGTAACTTTTGACAAACACACCACTTGATAGACGTAAGAAAACTAAAACAACTAAAGAGTTTAAGGAAAGAGAGATTGACACAGTTATTTATCCTGGTTCACTCTTCAAAGCAAAGAGCTACGTCCATTCCTTGGCAGCACCAAGATTTATCCACTATAACTGATCAGGTTACAGACTCAAGTATTGTTTACACACCTAACCTCTTCAGGCTCCAAGACAAGTATTCTTTGCACACCTAGCATCTTCAGGCTCAAGACAAGTATTCTTTGCACACTTAGCCTCTTCAGGCTCACTCAGGTTTGTTTGAGAGTTTTGGTTTGTAATAAATACAACTTCTCACAGACAGATCTTTCACTAAC
Source organism: Sophora flavescens (assembly GCA_030762895.1). Lineage (NCBI taxonomy): Eukaryota > Viridiplantae > Streptophyta > Magnoliopsida > Fabales > Fabaceae > Sophora > Sophora flavescens. Next base: position 27,354,243 of record CM061064.1, on the reverse strand, counting down.
ACTTAGAGAGTGGTTTAAATGTAAAACTTAGGAAAGTCTGCGTAATAACTTCAAATGATTGAAGAATACAGAATGAAAGAGTGAAGATATTAATGTGTAGAGTAATGGCTCTTTAATGCTATGTTTATTCTCTCATATTCTTCATCTTCAATTACTTTGTATTTATAGTCTTCAAGCATTTATGATCCGTTAGAGACGTTCCCTCAGATGTTGGCTTCAAGCAGAACTTCATTAAATGCAATAGAGTGGGCAGCCATTAATTCAATAGGAACATTGTTGTACTCTAACATGAAGGATCATGGCTTTATGCATCGTGATACAACTATATCAGAGTTGTGCAGAGAGCTTTTTGTACTTTACTGAGTACAATTCCCTTTTCATGTAAGGACCAGAGGTACTAGGGAATAAAGCATGTTGGAAGCATTCTTTAACTAGTCTTTGGTACTGATATCCGAGGTTGCTTGAGAGAGTAACTTCTGACTTTTCTTGATTCTGGTTCTTGAAATAAGATTCTGATAATTCTAATAGAATTCACGTTCTTAAGATAAGCGCGTCCATCTTGAAAATAGCTGCGTCCATCTAGCTATTTAAGATTTTACATTCGGGCTAGTAGACGAGCTCCATATGCCATATTATTGGATGGAGCTTCTCATTAAGGTTTTAGCCAGTCCAAAGATTGTGTGGACGAGCACTTCTGTTAGCTTAGTGGACGAGCGCTTCTATTACTTCAGTAGACGAGCGCTTCTATCACTTCAGTAAACGAGCGCTTCTGTCACTTTAGTGGACACTGGATTTTATCACTTTAGTATTGGACGCGAGATTCTATCACTACAGTGTTGGATGTGCGTTTCAATCACTTGCGTTGGACGGATGATTCTATCACTTGCGTTGGACGGATGATTCTATTATTTGCGTTGGACGGATGATTCTTACAGTTTTAATCTGCACACTAGATTGACAAGTTAGCAACCAATATGAAGGTTAATTAAATCATTAACCAATGTTTAGTTCTCATCAAAACTTAGGAAAATGCACATCAGACATTTTAGAGACTTAACAGTGTGATGATGATTCAATTCTCAAGCAGGAGGCTCTTTCCTTTTTCAAGAATTTGTTTATTTCTAATGAGCCTTGTAACCCGAATAACTTGCATTTGAAGAATGTCCCTCAAATTGATGATGCTCTTTCCTTTTCTTTGCTTCAACCAGTTTCTTTGCAAGAAGTGAAAGAGGCTCTATTCTCCATGCATGCTTATAAAGCTCCCGGGCCGGATGGTTTCCAACCAATTTTATTCAAAACTTATTGGGGTAATTTTGGGAATGATGTTTGGCAGTTGATGGCAAACTCATTTGCCTCGGGTAAGATAATTGAGCAATTGGCAGAAACTCTTATTGTCCCTATTCCTAAGGTGGATGTTCCTACAAGTTTGAAGGAATTCAAGCCAATTAGTTTGTGTAATGTCTTATTGAAGATCATTTCAAAAAATTTGGTGCACAGAATTAGACCCCATTTGGACAAGCTTGTTAGCCCCTTTCAGAGTAGCTTTATCCCTAATAGGGGAACATCAGAAAATGCTATTATTGGCCAGGAGGTGGTCCACCAGCATAAGAAAAAAGGTTAAAAAGGCTACTTATTGTTGAAGATTGATTTTGAGAAAGCGTATGATTGGGTTCATTGGAATTTTCTTAAAGTCACATAAGGATTTTGGCTTTCCGGAAAATACTATCAATCTAATTATGAGTTGCACCACTTCTTCCACCTTATCTTTGAAATGGAATAGTGAGAAGTTGGACCCCTTAGCTCTTAATTGTGGTTTGAGACAAGGTGATCCAATGTCTCTTTATTTGTTTGTTTTATGTATGGAGAAATTGAGTTTGTTTATCCAGCAAAATGTGAAAAACAAGCAGTGGCTTCCGGTTAAAATTTCTAAGGATGGGCCAGCTATTTCCCACCTTTTCTTTGCTGATGCTTGCTTACTTTTCACCTAAGCTAAGTGTAACACCTGATTTTTATATACGTTGTATTACCGATAAAGATATATTTATTTATATTTTTATCCGAGAACTAGAAAATGATTTTAGAGAAAACAAAATCATATCTAGAACCTACTTTATGGTAGGAAGCTCTGGTTAAAATTTGGGTTTAAAACTCAGAAGGAAAGCGGTCTGTGTTTTTACTGACAGTATAATTTTATATTGACAGAAAACTCTAATTTGACTCGAAACTGAAAAATTGTAGGTTTTTATATTATGTCCTTGAGGAAGTCTATTTTCCAAAGTTTTGCCCAAAAATAAATTATTAGATTTTATTTAGGCGAATTTTGGCGAAAAACTGACGAAAACCCTAATCGGGAAACCGACGAAATCGAAAACGGAACTGCATAGACCCGTCAAGAGATCGGGACAATGAGTCACCAAGAATTTATGACAAAACTTCATAAATATTTAGATATTTAGTTATAAATATCTAGATATTTTAAGGTAAAAAGACCAAAATACCCCAAGCTTTCATGGTTATAAGCAAGACACATCTCCTCACTTTTAACCACTCATTTTACATGGTTGTAAACCTCCCACATCTCTCCAATTTCTTGCAGCCACATCTAATAAACCATAACTATTTCATTTTGCTTTCGTTTCATCATTTTCCTCTCAAAAACCTAAATCGGGTAAACGACGAAGCTGAATACGGGATTTCCGGGACCCGCTAATAGATGGAGACAACGAGTCATGGATGACTCATGGGGGGTGAGTCACCGAGTGAGTCATGGTCTGACTCACCATGTAATAAATGATGTTAAGGTGTGAAAAGACTAAAATACCCTTAACATAACCTATCTTAGTTAAATGTTAACCATGGTTAAGGCAAGTCGTGTACAAATTGGCTTCTTCTTCCTATTTTGTGGTCCAAACTCAGTCACACCCTTCAAACACCCATCTACCACACATTTCATTCCTAGCGATGATGATTACTAAGACTAGCTAGCTTATAATACTATATTTCTAACTTAACCTAGCTTAGTTAACATCAACTATGGTTATTAAGGACACATCTCCTATCCCTTAACCACTCATTTTATATGACTGTAACAGCCCCACACATAGCCATTTTTGTGCAGCCCTATTATCTTCATCATTTGATGCAATTCATTCATTCATTTCATCAAAATTCTCTAAGTCATTTCTCTCAAAAACCTAAGACTCCATGATGACAAAGCTTGCATCTTGGATCATTCTTTTCTTCATTTCAATGGAGGATCCTCTTCCTCATCCCCTTAACTCTCTTTATCAACCACTACTTCGTATTAGAGGAGAATAATTGAGAGAGAAACCTCAATAGTTACAAGAAGTCTTTGTTGGAAGCTTTGAAAGCTAGTTGGAGCAGTCGCAGTGAAAGAGTCTCCAAATACTCTTCAACCGTTGGATCGTTCTCAAATTTTACAAGAAGGTTCAAGACTTGTGGTTCTTAATATCCAACGGTCATAATTTTGAGATAAACTCCATAACAAGAGATATCAGTTCGTACAGTGGACTGAAAGGATGAGAAACTCAACCTGGATACCATCTAACCTATCACCATAGAATTGCGATCTGAGATTCGTTAACCGTTGGATCGGGCTGAAACTTTGTGAAAAGGTTTAGGAATGATATTAATTCATTGTCACCGTTCATGTTTGTAAATAAAGTTGTGTCCAGATAAATGGATCTCTAACAGTAGCTCTGTTTTGGTAGCTTTTCTCTAGGATTCATGAGCTTATTTTGAATCCGATTTCCACTAAGTCCAGCCATTATTCTCGTAAGTTTTTACATAGATTTTGTCTCTTTATTAAAATAGATTTATTTATTTGAAACCCTATTGTTGATTCGGTTGGTATTTTGTGTTTCCGGCGAATTATGATACTCGTACGTGTAATCGGGACGGAAAGCAGAACAGTGGATGTGTAAGGATGGATGGTGGCAGATTTGTGGATGTTGTTGGACAGCGTGATGAGGTTCTTGGCAGTAGCGTGGAAGCATTCGGATATTGTACGAGAAAGCACGCACATCAATCATGTGGGGGAAAGATTCGACCTATCGTCGGAATGGATAAGTAGTTCATAATATAACAATTGTGTAGGGTGACCTAAACCCTATTAGTGGTCGAGTAATCGACAAGACCAAAATCACATTGGAAACTTTTCCGTAATACCAATGATGATTTGGGGATTGTAGTTTTATTGCCGTTAGGATAATTTTAGAATATTTGAGGATGTTTGACTTTATGATTAGTTAATTGTTTGTGATGCGCTGGTTGAGGTATTCTACTGCATATGACATTTACTTGGTTGTTTGAATATTTTATGATTGTTGTGTTATGCATGATCTGCCTGGGTTGATAGTGTGGTTAGTTGACTTTTAAGTAAAGATATACGTTGTTTGAGAGATGTTCACGTGGGTGAGAGAATGTATGTGACTTGGAGGTGCCTAGTTAAATTAAATTATCTAATGGATGAGGTGTGACATAGAATGCGACTATGATGGAAGCTTGATGCACTAGGTTGTTATAGATACGAGTCAGCTAGACTCCTAGAGTTTGCATAATATTGTTCACAGTAGTGTGAGTAGAACACACGAGGTTAGAGTATCCGATTGCGGATACCAGATATTACGGGTTAGTGCTCTAACGGGAATGGAGGGAAACTATCGTGATATCCTGATAGTTCTAGATGAGTCGTCCCACATCCTAACGGAAATGAGGATACTTTTGTATGGAGCGGCCATTCCCTAACGGGAATGGGGGAATAATGTCATTCTTTGAATAAGCATCCTAACGGGAACGGGGGTGTGTCTTATTCACTGGATGAACACCCTAATGGGAATGAGGGTGTGCATCGAGCAAAATATATACGGACATGGTGATAGGATTAGAGAAGGTCAAGTTAGCATAAAGGTTCAATTGCATGAGATTAAGGGTAGAAGACGATATCGTAATTTGAGGATGATTGCTAGTTATGTGTGATGTGTGTCTTCAACTGTTATTATATTATGTGCTATGTATTCCTTTCCACTTTTGATGATAGAACTATTTCTTATCCCCTATATTTTCTGTATGTTGTACTTTATTTCTTATGTGATCGTACGAGAAGACCCTATGGAGGAGCCAGTTGCGGAGGAGTTGGATGGAACTCCTGATGAGCCAGAAGCTGGAGGTTGAGATGTGGACCCGAGTGGTACAGTTTAGATAGTTAAGGCCAGTGCGTCTTGTGAGACGTTTTATATTTTTCACCGAGTATAATAGTTTATATAAGTATGTACATGTAAGGGATTCTACTGACAGGATACCCTAAACAGTGTTTTGATAACTCTGATGCAAGACATAGGTGTGTATGTATAATATAATTATGGTGTGGTGTGTTAACTTTCAAAAGTTGGATGCATTTATATTTAAGTTTTTAATTTTTAAGTATTTTACGTTAAGCGCGCGATTAAGAAATTAATTAATAAGGTTTTAATTTAATGGCACAACGGGGCACAACGGGGTGTCTCATTTGGTGGTATCAGAGCAGTTCGATTCTAATCGGACTGTGAGGTTTAGGATGTTATTACTGGCCGTGTCTAGTTGAATCCACATCAGATATTGACTATGCTTAGAAGTTGGGTAGTAAGTCCGGACACGATAGCTTTGATGTGGAGGACCGCATTATATGTGGGATTGCAGGGAGAGACCTGGTTGTTTCCACTGCGGTAAATCAGGTCATTTTGCTCGTGAATGTAGACATAGAGGTAGGCAGCAGTCAGTAGCTACGGGTAGAGGAGCCAGTGTTCAGAAAGATGGAGCTGGAAGCAGAGTTCCAGCTGTAACACCCTGATTTTCGCTAAGTGCTTTTATTAAGTTAGTTTTGATAAGTTAAAATAGTTGGCTAAGGGCTTAGTGGGATTTTTGGCTTAAAAGTCCCTTTCTGGTACATGAGCACACCCGTGCTCATTACCCAGCACACCCGTGCTTAAAGTTTGAAGCGTGTTGCAAGTTTTAAGTTGAGCATGCCCGTGCTTAATGTGCGGACCGCGACTCGCAAACCCTAAGTCCAGCACGCCCGTGCTTGATAAGGAGCACAACTGTGCTTCGTGCACAACCTATATATGTTTTCACAAAACCAGGGTTGCATTTTCAACCCTATCTGTGGTGGCTGCTAGACCTATTGCGGCTGACACCATTCCTTTCTCTTTTTCCCTCATATTTAGAACAGTTCTTGAGTATTGGAGGCCTTTGGGAAGTGTAGTTTCATCTGTGCTCATATAGAGATAATGTTCATTTCCCCTTGTGGTTTCCTTTTCATGATGTTGAATTGGAAACTGATGGTTTATGTTTTGTTTGGCCAAGGCTTGGAAGGTTAACTGAGCCGCTTTGGGAACTGTGATCAGTTTGATCGTTTGAGCGTAAAGCAAGCTTCAATCCAGGTATGGGGAGAAGGGTAGTGTACTCATTAGGCAGTGGGGGTAGTGTAACGTAAAGGGGTTCCCATAACCTTGATTGTTGTCAGTTTGTATGCCTATATGATACATGATGATTATATGATAATGTGTTCTAGTTGTTTTTGGTATATGCTTCATATTCATGTTCATGATATGTTCTTTATGTTTATGTTGATTGCCTTGATATGAACATGATGGTATGATGATTATTGTTGTTGACATGTTGATGAGTGTGATGATGATGAGTTTTTAATCTGGAATATATGTTGCTAAGATGACTTAGGATTAATGGATTTAATCCCTAAATTAATTGGTTAAAAAACTGTGTTTGAACTCTGCCCAGAATAGTACTGTCATCCATTGAGCACAGCCGTGCTGAACAGGGAGCACGCCCGTGCTCCCAATTTGAATTCTGGAAAATGGCCGCGCATTAAGCACGACCGTACAGCAGAGGAGCACGACCGTGCAGTTGAGCACGTTCGTACACAACAAGAAGCATGACCGTGCCTAACAGGAAGCACGCCCGTGCTTCACTTATGTGACAGCACGCCCGTGCTAGGGATAAGCACGCACGTGCTCACCCCTCTGGACAGAATCTGATATTAAGGATTTAAAGGGGTTTTTAACCCTAATCTTCCCCAATGACATGAAGATAACATAATGACAAGACTAGATAACTTAATTATATAATAATTAAGACGTTGAAAGACGATAAGATGGTTAAGCTGGTATCCGTTGGGATATCGCACGTTGTACCTTGGTTCTTTTTGGCCAAGGGGGCCTTGACCCCACGGTTTGGGTCTAAGGTATTGATGATGTTGAAGTCTTGGGTGCTTATTGGCCCAAGCATGTTGAGTTGATGTTGAAGTCTTGGGAGCTTTTAGGCGCAAGCAAAGGAGGTGGTTGTTGTTTGTTGTTGTTTGCCATGCATAGAGCATTGGAGTTGATGGTTGAGGGGGAGGTTCGACATAGGGGAGATCGCCCGAGAGTACGGTGATATGGCCATCCACGGTAGGTCGATAGTTTGGTGATCGCGGCCCCCCGTGATGAGGCATCCACGGTTTGATGCGTTGGCTATCTATGGAGTTCACCCGATGGTTTGGTGGACTGCCGGTGTTGGTGCTTTTATGGCCAATACGGATATGTAACTCCGAAGTCGTTCATCCTAAGTTAATTTGGATCCACATGCATAATGGAGTAGCGGGATAGCATTGCATTGCACCGCATAACATACTTGTTGTTATGATGTTGATATATGTTGATGTACATGTTGTTGTATGCTTATGATGTCGTCATGTCTGTTTGTTTACCTTGCTTCCTATCTCCATGCCGTATATGTTTACATGATTCTTACTCCCCGTTTTCTGTTTGTTTGGCATGTTTGACTTCATACAGAGGATGGCGAGCAGTCCGGAGAGGAGTGACTCTGAGAAGCCACCGCTCATAGTTAGGATTTCTCTTTCAGTCTAGTTAGTTTCAGTTGTTTTTCCGTGATGTACGGAACGGTTATACAAGCTCTGTTGTGACATCAGGTTGGGACGTTCGTTTATGTTTTACTCGTTTATATTGTTTAAAACATGGTTTTTATTTTCCGCGTTTGTGAACACGTTCATGTGGGACCTTGCTACCCATGGAAAAATGTTTAATTAATTCAGTAAATGCATGTTTTGTTTTATAATTTTATCTTTTAATGATTTATAATATGCGGGGTAGCAGGGTGTCACATTTAGTGGTATCAGAGCAGGTCTGTCCTATTAGACCGTGGTATGAGTTTGTTGAAAGTCTGTTGTGTGCTCTTGTTTGGATTGTCTATACTTGTTAAAGACAATGATGCTTCAAGTTAAGTTGCTGATAAGCCTCTGGCTTATCTAGTTTTATAACTAGATGGACTGTGGTTTATGTGCTAATTATTCGAGTTCAATCTCGTTTTCGCCCAAATTTGGCCTTGTTTTGTTCCTAAGTAGACTTTGACTCGTTCTAGGAAATTTTCGTAGTTTTTAGTCTATTATGAGTAGAATTACGCTGTTTGTTTCTTTTTATTGTTTCAGGTTAGAAGTGAAGCTCCGAGAGTCAAGGAAAGTCAAGAAACATTGGAAATTGCCATTCTGGAGATACTCGCCCCGCGAGTGGATGCTCGCCTCGAGAGCCTGAAGATCAGCTAAGCGAAAGAATCATCAATTCTGCCTCGCCCGAGAGAGGCTGCTCGCCTCGCGAGAGTCTGAAGACCCTGGAAGACAGAGACCATCACGGCCTAGCCGTGATGAAGGTCACGGCTGTGACAGATTAAAGTTTGAAGACTCGCCTCGCGAACATTATCTCGCCTCACGATAGTCCAATTTGAATGCGCGTCAAAACTAAAATTCGCCTCGCGAGAGCTTGCTCGCCTCGCGAGCGCGCGAGAACCAGAATCCCTATTTATAGGCTGCTTCAGATCAGAATGGGGGAGTTAGTTTTTCCACTTGTTTTAGATTAGTTTAGGTCGAATCCTTGTTTCTGGAGCTGCGTCTCCTCTTTTCTTTTTCTTATTGTACTATGGTCGTTAGGTCCGATTGCTCGTCTGTCTTTACGGGCATGAGGAACTAATCCCCTCGTCTGAGGGATCAATGAAGCCACCCATGGCGGTGTAGGATTCGATGTGATGTATGTCTTTCTCCCTTCTTTCAATTAATGTTTTCCAATTCTGATTTGATTGATTGCGTTGATCATATGCTTGCGTGATTGACTTGTTAACGTTGATGAGGCTTAGTCGGCAATTCACGTTTAGAACTTGAATTGGGATCACTAATCGAATATTGCACGAGAGTGAGTAGGAGATTAGTGCAACCTTATAAGGAACAAGAATTAATAGAGTTTGATGATTAGGGTTATGAGACCTAGTAAGTAATTAACTCAATCGTCGAATACGTCCTATTGAGCACGACAGTGGATATAGGAGAATTTGGGGGTCCTGATTGACATTGTAATTGAATTAGGGAAGAGTCATCATCACTTGGGTACTATGCATGATTGGGTAGGTGGATTTGAGACCTTAGATATTTTAATTTCTTATTTTAATACTTTAGATTTATTAGATTCGTTAGTTTGATTGCGATCCTATTTTCTCTCTCCCTCAACCACTTTTTGTTACTTGACCAAACGTATCAAACTTCTCGCGAATTAGTCGAATTGGTAGCCCAATCCTTGTGTTCGACCTCGGTAAATTCTTACCGTGTTATTTTATTACTTGCGATGACCCGGTACACTTGTCGGTGACTCAACAAGTTTTTGGCGCCGTTGCCGGGGATTGGCACAACCAATTTTCCTAATTTTTAGGGGAGTTTGATTATTTGGGTAAGTTATTTTTATTTTTATTTTTATTTTTATTTACTATTATCTCTCTCTACTTCTTTGATTCCACTTGGTCTTGCCTTGTTTTGTATACGAGGTACACGAGGGAATGCTTCCGGGTTGCGAATATTGTAATGGAGACCATGACATTCAGTACTGTCCGTTCTACTTCTCTCAAGAATATGTGGACTCATGCCATAATTTCTATGACAGCGTGCCCCAGGACAACTATCAGAGTCAGAATCAGTATTGGGGTTATATGAGGGGAGACCATCCGGGTTTCGCTTGGAGTAATGCTGGCGATGGTCTAGCTTGGCAACCACAACCTCAACAGAATTGGCAACAACAACCTCAACAGGATGGTGGAAGACAACCTTGGGAGTTGGCTCTTGAGAGGACAAATGCGGCAATTGATAAGTTGGCAATCTATACAGACACAACATTTGAGACGACGAATGCGGCAATAGAGAAGTTGGTTCAGCTCGCAAAGCAACTAGATGAGCGTCTCCCAGGCACTTTCCCAGGTGATACCGAGAACAACCCTAAGAACCAATGCGAAGCCATAACAACTAGAAGCGGTAGGGTGTTGGGATCTAATTGGGATGCAACTAGTTCTCAGGGAGTTGAGGAAGACTAGGCCCGGGAACAACCACATGTTGAGGAAGAGCAACCTGAGAAAGAGGAGTTGGCAAGGGACAGGGCACCGGAGCAAGGGGGTAGAGATCAAAATGCAGATAAAGTGGTAGTGGATTTCACCATGCTTGCCAAGCAACCTGAAATTACTGCATTGGATAACTATGTTGGCTTACATGCATGTGTGGACATTGGTAAGTTAGACCCTCCCACTTGTCTGGCACACTTCCTCGTGAAAACACCATTGGACCCGAGAGGAAGTGAGTTCATAATTGCAGAGGTCAATGGAGTTTTCACACACGGGCCAGGTGGAATTATGGAAAGAGCCGTATTGCTTCTGCAAGGACCACTTCACAAACCATGGGATCCGGGTGGAGGATCTCACATGATGAGCATCTCTTGGCCCTTGTACCACAGGCTATGGGATCCAGGTGGATGCTTCTTAATAAGTCAAGCTCGGGACGTTAAACAAGCACTACTTGGGAGGCAACCCAAGCTAGGTATCCTTTATTTTTAGTTTCTGTCATTTTCATTTATATATTAAAAAAAAAAGAGAGCTTGATTCGCCACACGAATCCACAGTGGCCCCGCGAGACAGAAGCCCTGAATCTCAAAGGCTTGCTCATGCTTCTGTCTCGCGTCGCGAGGTATACTTTCGCCTCGCGATTCTGGGCATCATCATCTGTTGGAATTCCAGATTCGCCTCGCGAGATACTACTCGCCTCGCTATTCTGGAAAGTGTGAAGACAATTTTTCCAGATTTGCCTCGCGAGTGGTCTCTCGCCTCGCGAATCTGCACTTAAGGTTTTAATTTGCAGGAGTTCTTCCAGGATGCTATGCAACAGAAGGGAGCCCGTGAGACCAATTGGATGAGGAGGCAACCATGGAAACTTGATTAGGGAACACCCTCTCCTCTCCTCACTTTTGTTTTTGTTTTTGTTTTTGTTTTGTTTTTGTTTGTCACTCTTGAATAATTTGAGAAGATCAAGAGTTTGTGTATGAATGTGTGTCGGCAAGCTTGTTGGATTTTAAATAAATTGAGCATAGATTGATTGCATGAATTATTTTGACCATTGATGATTTCCCCCTAGGTTCTGATAATAGAAAATTTGATCCCCATGTGAAAAATTGAAAATTGAACTTTGAGTAACTTTATTGTGATTGCTTGATTTATGACAAGTTTGGGGTGAGGGGGTGCACACACTAGGAATTGTATCTCGGTCAACAATTTGCAAAAAAAATGTCCAGGTGAGGGATTTGAGCCTCCAACTTCGTTTTTGATTGTGTGAATCACTTTTATGATGCACTTTCCCGAATTTGCTTGAATCTCTTCATGGTTTGCATGTCTATGTGTTGCATCAAATGATTTAGGCAATTTTCTTTGAATAGCTACTTGGCCTAAAAAGAACCATCCCTAATGCATGTTCCCTAGTTAGCCACGTTGAGCCTAATTAGCCTATTGTTTCTTGATGACCCTATACTATAAGCCAAAATCTGGAAAAAATCATGTTAACCCAATCTTAGGATTAGGAGAGCATGGAAGCTTAGCAAGAGAAGGATTGTGAGAAACTAAGTTTGGGGTGGCTACAAGGTGATATGTCATTTGGGTTGAGAAAAAGAAAAATAAAGGTTGAAACCCAAGGCAAAAAGAGAAAAAAAAAAGAAAAAAAAAAGAGAAAAATAAATTGCCAAAGGAAAAGGGGCAAAACAAAAAGATTAGCAAGGAAAAGGCTGTATTCACCCGAGGCAAAAAGAAAAATGGAAAAAGGAATTTGAGTGGAATATGTGTCAAATGCTCATGCTCTCTTAGTTCCTATGGACTCAAGCCTAGTATCCTTGAATATCCTACCCTCGGCCAGGCCCCATTTCAACCTTTAAAAGACCTTCTGATGTTGCATACATGTTTTCGTGGGAACTATTTTTGAGATGAAAATCAAATTCATGGGAAGTGCTCTTGAAATGTGAATTTGAGTGAAAAGTTGATAGCCTAGACAATTGAGCAGATGAGTGAAATACTAAATGCCCTTGTGAGGAAGGCAATTGTTTGAAATTGGTGATCTTCCTTTGTGTGTGTAACTTTGATCCTCAACTTAGATTAATGATTGCATGAATGATGAAGTTCTCAGTTGTTTTAAGTAAATGAATGTGGGGATTACATTAATGCAAGGGGGGAATCATTGAAGAAAAACTGTTTTGTTAAGATTGCATGAAATTTGTGCGAAATCGATTGAATCCCTTAAGCTTGCCAAGTCTTGAGTCTTTTTTGAGTTTTAGCTTGCTTGGGGACAAGCAAGGTTTAAGTTTGGGGTGTTTTGATAAGCCTCTGGCTTATCTAGTTTTATAACTAGATGGACTGTGGTTTATGTGCTAATTATTCGAGTTCAATCTCGTTTTCGCCCAAATTTGGCCTTGTTTTGTTCCTAAGTAGACTTTGACTCGTTCTAGGAAATTTTCGTAGTTTTTAGTCTATTATGAGTAGAATTACGCTGTTTGTTTATTTTTATTGTTTCAGGTTAGAAGTGAAGCTCCGAGAGTCAAGGAAAGTCAAGAAACATTGGAAATTGCCATTCTGGAGATACTCGCCCCGCGAGTGGATGCTCGCCTCGAGAGCCTGAAGATCAGCTAAGCAGCAACAGTCATCAATTCTGTCTCGCCCCGAGAGAGGCTGCTCGCCTCGCGAGAGTCTGAAGACCCTGGAAGACAGAGACCATCACGGCCTAGCCGTGATGAAGGTCACGGCTTTGACAGATTAAAGTTTGAAGACTCGCCTCGCGAACATTATCTCGCCTCGCGAGAGTCCAATTTGAATGCGCGCCAAAACTAAAATTCGCCTCGCGAGAGCTTGCTCGCCTCGCGAGCGCGCGAGAACCAGAATCCCTATTTATAGGCTGCTTCAGATCAGAATGGGGGAGTTAGTTTTTCCACTTGTTTTAGATTATTTTAGGTCGAATCCTTGTTTCTGGAGCTGCGTCTCCTCTTTTCTTTTTCTTATTGTACTATGGTCGTTAGGTCCGATTGCTCGTCTGTCTTTACTGGCATGAGGAACTAATCCCCTCGTCTGAGGGATCAATGAAGCCACCCATGGCGGTGTAGGATTCGATGTGATGTATGTCTTTCTCCCTTCTTTCAATTAATGTTTTCCAATTCTGATTTGATTGCATTGATCATATGCTTGCGTGATTGACTTGTTAACGTTGATGAGGCTTAGTCGGCAATTCACGTTTAGAACTTGAATTGGGATCACTAATCGAATATTGCACGAGAGTGAGTAGGAGATTAGTGCAACCTTATAGGGAACAAGAATTAATAGAGTTTGATGATTAGGGTTATGAGACCTAGTAAGTAATTAACTCAATCGTCGAATACGTCCTATTGAGCACGATAGTGGATATAGGAGAATTTGGGGGTCCTGGTTGACATTGTAATTGAATTAGGGAAGAGTCATCATCACTTGGGTACTATGCATGATTGGGTAGGTGGATTTGAGACCTTAGATATTTTAATTTCTGATTTTAATACTTTAGATTTATTAGATTCGTTAGTTTGATTGCGATCCTATTTTCTCTCTCCCTCAACCACTTTCTATTACTTGACCAAACGTATCGAACTTCTCGCGAATTAGTCGAATTGGTAGCCTAATCCTTGTGTTCGACCTCGGTAAATTCTTACCGTGTTATTTTATTACTTGCGACGACCCGGTACACTTGCCGGTGACTCAACAGTTGCCTATCGCTTTTACCGGCTTAAGTTTCTGTATTAAGAGTTGTTTTGAACATGTACAGGAACTCATGGCAGGTAGAGGACGTAACGACCAGGCAATTACGGATGCATTGGCACTCCTTGCCAATGCTATCGGTCAGGTTAACAACCCCAACAAAAATGGTGGGACAGCTGAGTTTCAGGGCCTGGACAAGTTTCAGAGGAACAACCCTCCGTCGTTTAAGGGAGCTTATGATCCGGAAGGAGCTTTGCTATGGTTGAGGGAGACTGAGAAGATCTTCCGAGCGATGGATTGCAACGATCATCAGAAGCTCATCTTTGCTACCTTCATGCTGACTCAGGAGGCTGAGCATTGGTGGGAAAACTACAGGCAGAGGATGCAGGATGAAGGCACAACAGTTACACGGGTTGTGTTCAGGCAGAGGTTTCTGGAGAAATACTTTCCAGTGGACACCAAGGACAGGAAAGAGATGGAGTTATTGGCTTTGAGGCAGGGATCTATGTCAGTTGGTGAGTATGCTGCTAAGTTTGAGGAGCTGGCGAGATATTACACTCCGTACCAGCATACTGCGGATGAGCGTTCCAAGTGTGTTAAGTTCGAGGCTGGACTTAACCCCGAGATCAAGCAGGTGATCAGCTACCAGGAGATCAGAGTCTTCCTAGTTCTGGTCAACAAGTGCAGGATTTATGAGGATGCTAGTCAGTTCAAGATTGCCAGTTCCAGAGGATCGGATAGTCAGAGCGACAAGAGGACTGATCAGAGAGACAAATGTAAACAACGTTATGCTCGATCGGCAAGAACTTCAAGCAGAGTGGCAAGAAGCCACAGTTTCAGCAGGATATGTTTAGAGGAGGGTTCTCTAATGCCTCTAGACCCATGAGGTATGGCAAGTACAGCGCACTGGATCACTATTCCTCTCAGTGCAAGGAACCAGCTGTTGTTTGCTTCAGGTGTGGCATGTCGGGTCACATCAGCCGTGATTGTGAGGGAGCCAAGGCAGAGCCTCCCAGTGCTAGCAAGAGTCAGAAGCCTCAGGCCAACCGACTGAAGACCACTAGGAGAGTCTTTACTCTTAGTGGAGCTGAAGCCTCCGAGTCCGATGACTTGATCCAAGGTACTTGTTTTATTGATGGAACTCAATTGACTGTATTGTATGATTCGGGTGCTACACACTCGTTTATATCGCATGGTAGGGTCAAGAGTCTTAAGTTGCCTGTTACCTTTCATGAGTTTGATTTGCTTGTGCCTACACCCACAAATAAACCGGTTTCCACTTCTTATGCATGCAAGAACTGTCATATTGTCATAAATGATAAAACCTTTGTTGCTGATCTTGTATGTTTACCTTTGAAAGACCTTGACGTCATTCTTGCCATGGACTGGTTATCTTCCAACCACGTTCTTCTGAATTGTTTTGATAAAACCTTGGTTTTTGGAACTCCGACGGAGTCCAAGAATCTGGACCTTCTCTCTGCCAGTCAAGTTCAAGCTTCGATGAAAGACGAAGCCCAAGTTTACATGATGATAGCTTCCTTGGAAGTAGAGAGCAGCCCTCCTGATGTCGCCAGCTTGCTTGTTGTGCGGGAATTTCCTGAAGTGTTTTCGGGGGATGTTTATAACTTACCCCCAGAGAGAGATGTTGAGTTTACCATAGACTTGGTGCCTGACACTGGGCCAATCTCCATAGCACCCTATAGAATGTCTCATCTAGAGCTTGCTAAGTTGAAGGAACAATTGGAGGACCTGATGAAGAAGCAGTTCATTAGGCCGAGCGTGTCTCCGTGGGGAGCACTTGTGTTGTTGGTGAAGAAGAAGGATGGCAGTATGAGGTTGTGTGTCGACTATTGGCTGCTCAACAAGGTGACCATAAAGAATCGGTATCCCCTCCCTAGGATTGATGATCTCATGGACCAGTTGATCGGCGCTTGCGTATTTTCTAAGATAGATTTGAGGTCAGGGTACCATCAGATTCAGGTTAAGTCTGAGGACATCCCGAAGACAACGTTCTTAACGCGATATGGTCACTATGAGTACTTGGTTATGCCCTTTGGTGTGACCAATGCTCCTACGGTGTTCATGGACTACATGAACAAGACCTTTCACCCTTACTTGGATAAGTTTGTGGTGGTGTTCATAGATGACATCTTAGTATACTCCAAGAGCAAGGAGGAACATGAGAAACACCTGAGGGTTGTTTTGCAGACCTTTAAGGAAAAGCATTTGTACGCTAAGTTGTCGAAGTGTGAGTTCTGGTTAGAGGAAGTGAGCTTCTTAGGACATGTCATCTCTAAGGGTGGCATAGCAGTGGACCTAGCTAAAGTTGAAACAGTGCTCCAGTGGGAAGCGCCGAAGTCAGTAACCGAGATTAGGAGTTTCTTGGGGTTAGCGGGGTACTATAGGCGGTTCATAGAAGGTTTCTCTAAGATAGCTTTACCCTTAACCCGTCTCACCGAGAAGGGACAGTTGTTTGTGTGGGATGTTGGAACCAAAGTAGTTTCGGATTTAATAAATTTTAAGTTTTGATGCTAACAAAAGGATTAAATTTGCTTGGCAAAGTGTTAGTTGAGATCTAACATGTGCTTTCAGTTATGCAGGAATACTTTAATATAAGTGAACATAGGATAAGTTTTCATTGAAAAATACGCGTCCATCCTTGTAGACGGGCTGCTTCCCTTGGTAAAGTTACTTGTTTATTTAATTGGGTAGTCTGGTTTTCTTAAGTGAACGAAGCTATAAATGTTTCGTAGACGAATACCAAAATAACGTGTTAGATACAGCAAGTCCAAAGACTTGATAATAAGCGCGTCCATCTTGCCACGTAAGCAGACGGAAGTATTTAGTAGAAGTAAATGAACTGAAAAATAAAGTAATCTAGTAGACTAGCTCTAACCGCCACGTCACCAGACGGAGATCTTTATAACTCATTAAGGAATAGAAAGTCCGAAGACTTGATAGACAAAAGGATTTGCCACATCATCAGACGAGCAAAATAAAATATTGAACATTCTTAGTCTCTCATATAACTAAGTAGACGGAGCCTCTTTTTAGACAAGCTCCATCTTTGAAATGAATTAAATGCAATCCGAATCTCTTGAATTTATTTCAAATGATTGATATTTATTTCAATAGAATATTTGTTCTTCACATTTGTTTTATCTGCTTTAATGTTTTACCTTGTTGTAAAAGAAACATAATACCATCAAGAAATGTAAAAAGCAGAATCGTACAAAAAAGATACTGTAAAACAATCTGTACGATGACAACTTTATGACTGAAAAAGATGGATTATAAACAAAGGAGGAAAAAAAAGCTCTCAAACTGCAATACTCAGAGGAGTAAACCTCCAAATTCATGCTACCACAATAACCAAGAGTACTATTCAGCATTTCCACAATCAATCTATCAGTCACAACGAATATCATGCATTAAATGCTATCTCTAAACGGGATTATTAAAAGTAACCGTTGAAGAAATACAAGTGAAGAAGAAGATCACTATAAATAGAAGACCTGAGATACCGAAGAGAGAACTCTTGACTACACAACTTTACGAGCTCAACTTTTACTCATACCCATATTTCTTTAGAGAACAAGAGTCAGTATTTCTTAGTTTGAATATTGTGAAAATATTCATCTAATCTTAAACTGTCATATTCTCACACATAGTGAGTTAATAAGATCAAACATTATATCTCTTTGTTAGAGTTAGAGCCTGAAGGGGCTTGGTAAGAAAGAAATACTTGTAGCCTGGAGAGGTGTTGAATACTTGGTTGTAATCTAATTGGAGAAATAGTGGATAAATCCATCAAGTGGAAGGGACTGGACGTAGCTCTTGGTTGGAAGAGAGTGAACCAGGATAAAATCTCTTGCATGAATCTTCTATCCCTAAACTCTTCCGTTTCATTTGCTTATACTAACTGTGGGGTTTTGATATTGCTTTTGCTAAAGTCTTTGAAAAAAAAATGATCTTTGTCTTTGTGTTTGCTTCTGTGTCTAATCTCCTTGAGTGCAAAAATTGTTTTAAAGGTTGTTTTCGAAAATTATTAACAAACACAATTCAACCCTCCTTCTTGTGTTTGCCTGTGTGAACTTCAGTTGGTATCAGAGCTCAGCCTCGAAAGGGATGAGCATCTAACAAGTGCTGAGGGAGTACGATCCAACAACCATGGATGCAGGAGGACAAGCTATCAACAGACCTCCTCTCTTTGATGGTTCTGATTATGACTACTGGAAGAAGAGGATGATGGCCTTTTTGGATGCACAAAGTTTAGACATCTGGGAGCTCATAGAAACTGGTTATACCGAACCCATAAATGAAAATGGAGCTGTTATTGCTAGAGCAGACTGGACAACAGATCAAAAGGCAAAGCATCAACTCAATCTTAAAGCTAAGCATTATTAGATGTGTTCCATCACCAGATCTGAACATGACAAAGTTCACAGCTGCAATACTGCTAAAGAAATCTGGGATACTCTTGCCCCTAGCTCATGAGGGTTCCTCACAAGTTAAGGAATCCAAGATCAGCATGCTGGTTCATCAGTATAAGCTGTTCAAGATGGGTGAACATGAAACAATAGACCAAATGTTTGGAAGATTCCAAACCATCACCAACAGTCTCAGATTTCTTGGAAAAATTTATGAAAATAGAGATCATGTCAGAAAAATCCTGAGAAGTCTTTCCAAGCAATGGAGACCCAAAGTAACTGCTATTCAGGAAGCCAAAAACCTGAATACTCTCTCACTAGAAGAGCTTCTTGGATCTCTCAAGGTTCATGAACTTGAACTTAATGAAGAAGAAAATTCCAGAAAAGGAAAATCTATTGCCCTAAAGGCAAAGAAAGCAAGTTCATCAAAAGTTCTCAAAGTTGCTGAGTCATCTGATGAGTCTGAATCTTCTGATGATAATGAAGGATCAGATGAGGATGAATTATCCTTTATCTCCAGGAAGATTCAACACATGTGGAGAAAGAAAGGTGGTTTCAGAAGGAAGCAACTCAATAAAAAGTTTTCCAAGGATAAGTCAGACTCCATGGAAAAAGGTCCACCTTTGTGCTTTGAATGCAAGAAACCTGATCATTTCAAAGCTGACTGCCCTAAGCTAAAGGATAAAAAGAAATTCTTCAAAAAAAGGCTTAATGGCTACATGGGAGGATCTTGATCGGTCTTCATCAGATGAAGAAAATGAAACTAAGGAAGAGGCAAATATCTGTCTCATGGCAAACACTGCATCAGAAAGTGAATACACTGATGCTGAGATTTGTTTAACAACAGGAAGAAAACATATGTCTTGATACTTAGACAGTGGCTGCTCACGACACATGACGGGAGAAAGGTCTATGTTCCAAAACCTTAAGCCCAAAGATGGTGGCTGGGTTACATTTGGAGGAAATTAGAAAGGGAAAATCATTGGTATAGGTAAAATTGGTAAACATCCTTTTCCCTCCATTGATAATGTTCTTTTAGTAAATGGATTGAAGCACAATCTACTGAGCATAAGTCAATTATGTGACAGTGGATATGCAGTGTCTTTTGATAAGAACATGTGTACTACTGACACGCTGTCGCACACGGGTCAAAAAGAACGAATGGTTTAAAAACTGCAGCTAGGGCACGACAACTCGGGTATCGTATCACAAGGACTCTTGGATTGTTATTAACCTTAAAGTCAGTTTTTTTGTGGGGGGGGGGGGGGGAGGTGTTGAATGATTCAATTAAGAAAGCAATGCAGATAAGTGATTATCAATAAACTAAAACGATTAATCTACCGTTCTCGGTTTCCCAACTATCATTGATTCACATAATTCTATGCCCTAAGGGGATTCTAATCCCTTTTCGATTGTATCAACAATTAACAAGCGAAATTGACACTACGGGATATATGTTTCTAATTCCCGAATTAAGCAAACGGGGTGAAGCTCTCGTGAATTAAGCAAACACGATTGAACACACGCGAATTAAGCAAACGCGATTAGGTATAGGAACATAGCATCACCGAAATAAATCAACACGTATTCTATACAACCTGAATTAAGGAAACAAGTCATATAGGATAGTATTGAAAGGAAGAAGCAAATTGATCCGGGAATTACAGAACCTCAAGTGGAAGCAGAAACCGATTACAGTAGATTAATCACTGGCGATTAGTTCTCCATTACAAACGTAACACAAAACCTAGGAACTAATTCGCAACCGTCAAAAATGAAGAGAAAAGAAGTCCCTGCAATCTGCCCTAGAACAGCAATTTATAACTTTCAGATTCTGCGCCCGCTCGCGAGGCGAATATTAAAAGTGGCGCGAGTTCAAAATTGGGTTCTCGCGAGGCAAGATGGTGATTCCCGGGGCGAGACCGAAAGGGTGACATTCTCTGGCATAGTCAGGCCTTCAGGCTCGCGTGGCGAGATAGTGATTCGCGAGGCGAGACAGAAAGGGTGACTGTTGCTGCTCAGGCTGGTCTTCAGGCTCGCGAGGCGAGTAGCTTCTCGCGAGGCGAAACTTTCAGATTTGCAATTTCCATTGTTTCCTTCATTCCCTTGACTCTAAGTGGTTCCCTTTTAACCTGAAAATATGAAATAGCAGTGAATGCTTTATTTGACTCAAAAATTAACTAAAATGTCCTAAACTACTTAAGAAACTCAAAATGTTGCTTGAGGACAATTAAATCCAAATTTGGGCTAAAACAAGATTGAAACTCGAATAATTAGTGCAAAAGCCATGGTCTTACTAGTATAAAACTGGTCGAGCCAGATGCTTATCAAAATACCCCAAACTTAAACTTTGCTTGTCCCCAAGCAAACTAAAACTCAAAAAGACTCAAACTTGGCAAGCTTAAAGGATTCAATTAATTTCGCACAAATTTCATGCAATCTTAACAAAACAATTTTTCTTCAATGCTTTCCCCCCTTGCAACAATGTAATCCCCACATTCATTTACTTTAAACAATTGAGAATTCCATCATTCATGCAATCATTAATCTAAGTTGAGGATCCAAGTTACACACAAAAGGGAGATCACCAATTTCAAACAATTGCCTTCCTCACAAGGGCATGTAATATTTCACTCATTCGCTCAATTTGTCTAGGCTATTGACTTTTCACTCAATTACACATTTCAAGAGCACTTCCCATGAATTTGATTTTCATCTCAAACAAGGTTCCCACGAAAACATGCATGCAACATCAAAAAGTCTTTTGAAGGTTGTAATGGGGCCTGGCTAAAGGTAGGATATTCAAAAGTACTAGGCTTAAGTCCCAAGGAACTAAGAGAGCATGAGCATTTTGACACATTGAACTTCCACTCAAATTCCTTTTTTCATTTTTCTTTTTGCCTTAGGTGACTACAACCTTTTCTTTTTTCTTCTAATACCCTTTTTGACATTTCGTTCTTTTCTTTCTTTTTTTCTTTTTTCTTTTTCCTTTGACTTTGGCTCCAACCTTTATTTTTCTTTTTCTCAACCCAGAATGACATATCAAACCTTGTAGCCACCCCAAACTTAGTTTCTTGCAACCCTTGTCTTGCTAAGCTTCCATGCTCTCCTAATCCTAAGATTGGGTTAACATGGTTTTTCCAGATTTTTGGCTTATAACATAAGGTCATCAAGAAACAATAGGCTTGTTAGGCTCAATGTGGCTAACTAGGGAACATGCATTAGGGATGGTTCTTTTTAGGCCAAGTAGTTAATTCAAAGAAAATTGCCTAAATCATTTGATGCAACCACATAAGCATGCAAACCATGAAGAGATTCAAGAAAATTCGGGAAAGTGCAACTTAAAAGTGATTCACACAATTAAAAACATGTTGGAGGCTCAAACCCTCACCTGGACATTTTTGCAAATTGTTTGACCGAGATTCAATCCCTAGTGTATGCATCCCTTCACCCTAAACTTATCATAAATCATGCAATCACAACAGAATATCTCAAAGTTTAATTTTCAATTTTTCACATGGGGATCAATTTTCAATTTCCAAAGACTAGGGGGAAAATCATCAACAGTCAACACATATCATGCAATCCATCTATGCAACATTTGATTAAAATCCAACAAGCTCACCGACACAAGACTCAACACACATACGACTCAAAGCAACACAAACAAGGAAAACAAAACAAAAACAAACAATTGGTTCCCTCCCCCACACTTAAGACATACATTGTCCTCAATGAAAGAACATAGATATAAAACAAGAGTGAGGGAAAGGAGAAGGTGCTCCCTTATCAAGTTGTAGTGTAGGTGGGCTCTCCTAAGGAGAGCTCTTCAACGGTTGCATCTTCAGGCACTGAGCTCTCATGGAATAGCTTCAAGCGCTGCCCATTAACCTTAAAGACCTTGTTGCTACCTGCACTTTTTATTTCTACTGCACCATGAGGGAAAACATTAGTGACAACAAATGGGCCAATCCACTTGGATCGAAGTTTCCCAGCCATCACCTTCAGGCGGGAGTTAAACAATAAAACCTGTTGGCCCACAGAGAATTCCTTCCTAGAAATCATCTGATCATGGAAGTGCTTAGTTTTCTCTTTATAGATTCGAGAGTTTTCATAGGCTTCTAGCCTAAGCTCTTCAAGCTGCTGTAATTGGAGTTTCCTCTCAATGCATGCCTTTTGCATTTCCAAATTACAGCTTCTGACCGCCCAATAAGCTCGGTGCTCAATCTCTACAGGAAGGTGGCATGCCTTACCGAACACAAGTCTATAGGGAGACATCCCTATTGGTGTCTTGAAAGCTGTTCTTTGAGCCCAAAGTACGTCTTCTAGACGGCGGCTCCAGTCCTTCCTATTTGGCTGCACTACTTTCTCTAAGATCTGTTTGATCTCTCTGTTTGAGATCTCAGTCTACCCATTAGTCTGGGGATGATATGCAGTAGAGACCATGTGCACAACTCCATACTTCCGGAGTAAAGCTTCCATGGTGCGGTTGCAGAAATGAGTGCCTTGGTCACTTATGATAGCCCGAGGTATTCCGAACCTGCAGAAGATATTGGACCTGACAAAATTTGCAGCAACTCTAGAATCATTAGTCCTAGTGGGGACAGCTTCCACCCACTTTGAAACATAATCAACAGCAAGCAGAATATAGAGAAAACCAAAAGATGCAGGGAAAGGACCCATAAATTCAATTCCCCACACATCAAACACCTCACAGAAAAGCATAGGTTGCCGAGGCATTTCACTCTTACGAGTGATGACTGTACCTGCTGTCTAACACTATCTACAAGTGCGGTAAACCTCATAAGCATCTCTAAAAATGGTGGGCCAGTAAAAACCTGAATCTAGGACTTTTCTTGCAGTCCTCTGTGGCCCAAAGTGTCCCCCTACTTGAGAAGCATGAGAAAAGTGCAAAATAGATTCAATCTCATAGTCGGGGACACATCTCCTAATTACCTGATCACTGCCAAATTTCCAAAGATATGGATCATCCCAAACATAATATTTAGCATCACTCCTGAGTTTGTGAATTTGTGACCTAGTAGCACCTGTCGGAAAAACACCAGCAACAAGATAATTAACAATATCAGCAAACCAAGGAGTTACCCCATGTAACTGTAAGAGCTGCTCATCAGGAAAGTCATCCTGAATAGGGGAAGGATCCTCATCCCTCTCTATTCTACTCAAGTGATCAGCCACTAAATTCTCAGCTCCACTCTTATCCTTAATCTCCATACTAAACTCTTGGAGCAACAGCATCCACCGAATCAATCTCGGTTTTGCTTCTGGTTTCTTCAACAAGTACTTCAAAGCTGCATGGTCAGTAAAAACAACAACCGTGGAACCTAGCAAATATGATCTGAATTTATCTAGAGCAAAAATAATAGCTAGAAGTTCCTTTTCAGTAGTGGTGTAATTAGCCTGTGCAGCATCCAAAGTCCTAGAAGCATAGTAAATCACATGGGCAGCCTTGCCCACCCTTTGTGCAAGGACCGCCCCTACAGCATAGTTAGAGGCATCACACATAATCTCAAAGGGGAGGGTCCAGTCAGGAGGCTGGATGATGGGAGTGGAGGTCAATGCCTTCTTCAAGAAATCAAACGCCTTCTTGCAGTTGTCATCAAAGTTGAAAATGGCGTTATTTTTCAACAAATTTGATAGAGGAAGAACTATCTTGCTGAAATCTTTTATGAAGCGCCTGTAAAAACCTGCATGACCAAGAAAAGAACGAATCTCGCGAATGCAAGATGGGTAAGGCAGTGTAGAAATCACATCAATCTTAGCAGGATCTACTGAAATACCTTTCTCAGAAATGATATGCCCCAAAACAATCCCCTGTTCAACCATAAAATGACATTTTTCATAGTTCAAAACAAGGTCAGTTTCAATGCATCTTTCCAAAACCAGATTCAAACTATGCAAGCATGCATCAAATGATGAACCATAAACAGTAAAATCATCCCTGAACACTTCCATGCAATTCTCAATATATTTAGTAAAAATACTAACCATGCATCTCTGGAATATGCCAGGGGCATTGCAAAGACCAAATGGCATCCTCCTGTAAGCAAACGTGCCGAAAGGGCACGTGAAGGTTGTCTTCTCTTGATCCTCTAGTGCAATGTGGATCTGGAAGTAACCTGAAAAACCATCAAGAAAACAGTAGTGTGATTTACCAGCTAGCCGTTCAAGCATCTGATCGATGAACAACAAAGGAAAGTGATCCTTTCTAGTAGCCTGGTTCAATCTCCTGTAATCAATGCAAACTCTCTAGCTATTCTGAACTCTAGTGGGAACAAGTTCATCATTTTCATTTTTCACCACTGTGAGTCCAGATTTCTTAGGTACAACTTGCACTGGGCTCACCCAATTACTGTCAGAGATAGGGTATATGATACCCGCATGCAAGAGTTTTGTTACCTCCTTCTTCACAACATCGAGGATCAAGGGATTCAGCCGCCTTTGGGGCTGCCTAACTGTTTTAGCCCCATCCTCCAACAAAATCCTATTCATACACCTGGATGGGCTAATACCTGGTATGTCAGCCAAGGTCCACCCAATCGCCTTCTTATGCATCTTCAAAACCTCCAAGAGCTTAGTTTCCTGGTCAGAATCAAGGTTAGAGGAAATTATAAATGGAAGTTTTTCATTCCTCTCCAAATAAGCATACTTCAGATTTCCAGGAAGTGGCTTAAGCTCTAGGGAGGGTGGCTGCTCAATGGATGGTATGTTTGGGGCGGCCGGGATGTCAAGAACTTCAACTGAACAAACAGCTTCTCTTACACTGTCACCCTGCAAGGTAGCATCAATCTCAGCACAAACAGCACAAGGGTCAGTGTTAGTACAATCAGCACATGAATAAACATCATCAAAACCAGAAATAGATGGAAAATCAGCAACCAAGTCATCATAAGTGTCATCAACAATTTCAGAGAGCAACTCTATTTGAAAGACAGAGTGCTCTTCCAAGGGATGCTTCATAGCATCGAAAATGTTGAATTTTGCAACAATGTCACCAAATTCCATGGACATGGTTCCATCATCAACATCAATCTTTGTCTTTGCCGTTTTCATGAACGGTCTGCCCAGAATGATTGGTGATCTGCTTGAATTTGTTTCCCCTGCCATGTCCAGGATATAAAAATCAGCAGGGAAAATCAGGTCATTAACTTGTACCAGCACATCTTCTACCACTCCAATGGGGCGAGCATTGGTCCTGTTTGCCAACTGAATAGTAAGACCTGTATGTTGCAAAGGACCAAGATCAAGGTTGCTGAAAACAGAAGTGGGCATGACATTAATAGAAGCTCCTAAATCCAACATGCAATTGTCGAATTTACTGTCCCCAATAGTGCATGGAATCGCAAAAGTTCCCGGATCCTTGCATTTCTGTGGCATTGCCTGAGTTAGGGCTGAAACAGTAACCCTTTCAGGTGCAGGCTTAGGTTGAATGAGGGCTGAAACATTTCGCCCTAAATTGACTCTCTCATTACCCTTCAACCTCCTCTTGTGTGTGCACAAATCCTTCAGAAATCTTGCATATTTCAGAACCTGCTTAATCGCATCAAGGAGCGGAATGTTCACTGCCACCTTTCTGAATACATCCAGAATCTCTCTCTCTTTGTCTTCCTCATCAATCTTTTTACCTTTCAACACTCTTTGCGGGAAGGGGATTGGTGGCACATACTCTTTCTCAGCTTCAACAACAACAGGAGGTTCAGGTGTTACCTCATCAACTTTATTCTTTTCAGGGGCTGGTTCTGCAATCTTCCTGGATCTCAAAGTCATTGCACTCACATTAGGATTTGGGACATTAGGATTCACTACTGGTTGAGCAGGTAGTTGGTTCGATCCTTGAGCTTGCTGCATGGCATTCATCGAAATGGCAAGCTGTCCAATCTGTGTTTGCAAAGAATGAATACAAGAATCCATACGCTGCTGAAACTGGAGATTTTGTGCAGCCATTTACTTGACAAGGTCCTCTAGTGAAGGTCCGGAAGGTGCAGAGGTGGTTACTTGAGGTGGATTCTATGGTGGTAACATCAGCTGTTGTTGTTGTGTGGATGAGTTTCCATATCGAAGGTTTGGATGGTTCCTCCAGTTCGGGTGGTACTTATTAGTGGAGAGGTCAGGAATGCTGTACCTGTTCTAATTGTTGCCTTGATGGTAATGGTTGTCTGCATATGCTTGAGGCAAATCAGTGACTGACTCATCCTTCAAAATGGGACATGTATCGGTCAGGTGCTCAGGAGAAGTACAAATACCACACACCCTTGCTGTTTGAACTTTGTCCACTGCCAACTGCTTCACAAGAGAAGTAAGCTCATCAATTTTGGTTTCAAGGGCTTTGTTGGAGGAAGAACCATGGATCTCATTCACACCCATTGCTTCGACAGAATTGCTTCTAGTTGTGAACTGCTGGGAGTTGAGTGACATGTTCTCAATCAATAACTTGGCAGCAGCTGGAGTCTTATCAACAAGTGCTCCCCCACTAGCAGCATCCAAAATATTTCTATCCATCGGTAGCAACCCCTCATAAAAGTATTGAATGAGCAGCTGCTCAAAAATCTGGTGCTGAGGACAACTGGACACTAACTTCTTGAATCTCTCCCAGTACTCAGCCAATGATTCATTGCCCTGTCTAATACCACATATTTCCTTCCTGATTGATGCAGCTCTGGAGGCAGGGAAGTATCTCTCTAAGAAGACCTTCTTCAAATCATTCCAGGTTGTAACAGAATTCGGCTCAAGGTAATACAACCAATCCTTCGCAGCACCTTGAAGTGAGAATGGGAAGGCCCTCAGCTTGATATGGTCTTCAGTTATTCCTTCCGGTCTCAAAGGTGTATAGCAGACAACTTAGAATTCCTTCAGATGCTTGTGCGGATCCTCACCTGCAAGACCACTAAACCTTGGCAACAAGTGTATTAAACCAGATTTTAACTCAAAAGGAGCAACAACGTCAGCATATTCAATACACAAACCATTATAATTAACATCAGGGGCAGCAAGCTGTCTTAATGTTCTTTGATCAGCCATGTTATCAAAAGCAAGTTCAGAGTCAGAATCACTACTGGTTGGTGAAATAGTGCTAGCCCGAATTGCTCTACGGCGTGTGTGCAGTGTCCTCTCAATTTCAGGATCAAATTCAAACAAGTCAGAGCAACCAGACCTAGTAGCCAGAACTAATTCAGAAATTAATCAGCAAATCCGTTAATAACAACAAGAGTCCCCGGCAACGGTGCCAATTTTGACACGCTGTCGCACACAGGTCAAAAAGAACGAGTGGTTTAAAAACTGCAGCTAGGGCGCGACAACTCGGGTATCGTATCACAAGGACTCTTGGATTGTTATTAACCTTAAAGTCAGTTTTTTTTTTTTGGGGGTTTGTTGAATGATTCAATTAAGAAAGCAATGCAGATAAGTGATTATCAATTAACTAAAACGATTAATCTACTGTTCTCGGTTTCCGAACTATCATTGATTCACATAATTCCATGCCCTAAGCGGATTCTAATCCCTTTTCGATTGCAGCAACAATTAACAAGCGAAATTGACACTACGAGATATATGTTCCTAATTCCCGAATTAAGCAAACGGGGTGAAGCTCTCGTGAATTAAGCAAACACGATTGAACACACGCGAATTAAGCAAACATGATTAGGTATAGGAACATAGCATCACCGAAATAAATCAACACGTATTCTATACAACCTGAATTAAGCAAACAAGACATATAGGATAGTATTTAAAGGAAGAAGCAAATTGATCCGGGAATTACAGAACCTCAAGTGGCAGCGGAAACCGATTACAGCTGATTAATCACTGGCGATTAGTTATCCATTACAAACGTAACACAAAACCTAGGAACTAATTCGCAGCCGTCAAAAATGAAGAGAAAAGAAGTCCCTGCAATCTGCCCTAGAACAGCAATTTATAACTTTCAGAATCTGCGCCCGCTCGCGAGGCGAATATTAAAAGTGGCGTGAGTTCAAAATTGGGTTCTCGCGAGGCGAGATGGTGATTCCCGGGGCGAGACCGAAAGGGTGACATTCTCTGGCACAGTCAGGCCTTCAGGCTTGCGTGGCGAGAGAGTGATTCGCGAGGCGAGACAGAAAGGGTGACTGTTGCTGCTCAGGCTGGTCTTCAGGCTCGCGAGGCGAGTAGCTTCTCGCGAGACGAAACTTTCAGACTTGCAATTTCCATTGTTTCCTTCATTCCCTTGACTCTAAGTGCTTCCCTTTTAACCTGAAAATATGAAATAGTAGTGAATGCTTTATTTGACTCAAAAATTAACTAAAATGTCCTAAACTACTTAAGAAACTCAAAATGTTGCTTGAGGACAATTAAATCCAAATTTGGGCTAAAACGAGATTGAAACTCGAATAATTAGTGCAAAAGCCATGGTCTTACTAGTATAAAACTAGTCGAGTCAGAGGCTTATCAACTATCAAGAAAGATGATGGATCACTTTTATTCACTGCAAAAAGGCAAAACAATCTCTATAAGATTGACTTGGAGGACCTCTCAAATCAAAGTGTCTCATGTCTAGTGTCCATTGAAGATGAGCGATGGATTTGGCACAAAAGGCTAGGTCATGCAAGCTTGAAATTAATTTCAAAGCTAAACAAGCCTAACCTCGTGAGAGGACTACCAAACCTTAAGTTCAAATCTGATGCTCTCTGTGATGCATGTCAAAAGGGAAAACAAGTCAAAGGTTCCTTTGAATCTAAGAATGTTGTTAGTACCAATAGACCACTAGAGTTGCTACTTCTTGATCTTTTTGGTCCAACAAGGATTGCCTCTGTCAGTGGTAAGAAATATAGTCTTGTCATAGTAGATGATTACACTAGATGGACATGGGTTATGTTCCTAACTCACAAGGATGAGTCTTTTAGGGTCTTTTCTGTATTCTACAAATGTGTACAGAATGAAAAAGGCATGTGTATCACTTCAATCAGAAGTGACCATGGGGGAGAGTTTGAAAATGAGCTATTTCGTAAGTTCTGTGAAGAAAGTGGTATTCTTCACAACTTCTCAATATCTAGAACACCACGGCAAAATGGTGTGGTAGAGAGAAAGAACAGATCTCTTCAAGAGATGTCTAGGACTATGCTCAAAGACAACTCTGTCCCTAGACACTTCTGGGCTGAAGCTGTTAATACTGCTTGCTACATTCAGAACATAATATACATTAGACCTATCCTGAATAAGACTCCTTATGAACTGTTGAAAGGACGAAAACCCAACATATCTTATTTTCATCCTTTTGGTTGTAAATGTTGTATACTGAATACTAAAGATCAACTTGGTAAGTTTGATGCTAAAACAGATAGTGGAATACTATTAGGATATTCTGAAACGTCTAAAGGCTTTAGAGTTTATAACTCTAGGACTGTAATAGTAGAGGAAAGTATTCATGTCAAGTTTGATGACAAACATCCTGATAAGAAATTATCAGAGCTAGATGAAGCTTTTGCAGATCTTGATCTAAGCACTCCAGGAGACACACCTGAGATAAAAGTTGATGATCAAGAAGATGACCCCACTCAACAACCAGAAACTTCCACTTCTCAACATGATACAGTTCAAAAATCATGGTACTTTAAGAATTATCATCCACAAGATCAGATCATTGGATTCCCCAATGACAAGCTAAGAACCAGATCAACCTTCAGGGAACAAGACAATTCTGCACTAGTCTCTGAGTTGGAACCAAAGACAGTAGACGAGGCTCTGATGGACGATGGTTGGATTCTAGCTATGCAAAAAGAATTTAATCGGTTTGAAAGAAGTGATGTTTGGACTCTAGTTCCACTACCCAATGACAAATCAGTGATTGGAACAAAGTGGGTTTACATAAACAAACTTGATGAAAATAGTAAGATAATCAGAAACAAAGCAAGATTTGTTGTTCAAGGTTTATCTGAAGAAGAATGTATAGATTATACTAAAACCTTTGCACCTGTTGCTATATTAGAAGCTATTAGAATTCTACTTTCATTCGTTGCACATCATAGTATTATGCTTTTTCAGATGGATGTTAAAAGTGCTTTTCTAAATGGATTTATTAATGAAGAAGTCTATGTTATGCAACCTCCAGGTTTTGAGTGTGAAACCCATCCGAAACACGTATATAAGCTTAAGAAAGCTTTGTCCGTTCTTAAGCAAGCTCCTAGAGCTTGGTATGATAGACTAAGTTCCTTTCTTATGGAAAATGGATTCAATATAGGAAAGGTTGACACAACCTTATTTAGAAAATCCATTAAGTCTAATTTCATAGTTGTACATATATATGTTGATGATATTATTTTTGGTGGTACTAATGAGTCTCCATGCAAAGAATTCTCTAAGTTGATGCAGAAAGAGTTTGAAATGAACATGATGGGATAACTTAAATTATTCCTTGGACTTCACGTAAAACAAACCATAGACGAGGTGCTCATCCACCAAACCAAGTATACAAAAGAGCTTCTGAAGAAGTTTAAGATAGATGATTATAAACCAATGAATACTCCTATGCACCCCACTTCCATACTGAACGAAGATGATAAAGAGAAAAAGGTAGGCCAAAAGGTATACAGAGGTATGATAGGATCTCTCTTATATCTTACTGTATCTAGACCTGATATTATGTTCAGTGTATATTTATGTGCTCGATTTCAATCCGATCCTAGAGAATCTCACATATCAGCAGTTAAGAGAATTTTTAGATATTTAAAAGGTACTACTAATCTTGGTTTGTGCTTTAAGAAAAATGAAGATTACAGATTAGTTGGTTTCTGTGATGCTGACTATGCTGGAGATAGAATTGAAAGAAAAAGCACTAGTGGAGGATGTCACTTCATTGGAGCTAATCTTGTCTCATGGTCAAGCAAAAGACAAAGTACCATTGCTTTATCAACTGCTGAAGCTGAGTATATATCAGCTGCAAGTTGTTGCTCACAACTTCTCTGGATCAAACATCAATTGGAGGACTATAATGTATTTGTAAGTCGTATTCTGCTTATGTGTGATAATACTGCTGCAATAAATCTATCTAAGAATCCAATTTTGCATTCTAGAGCTAAGCACATAGAGATTAAACATCATTTTATTAGGGATTATGTGCAAAAAGGTGTGATTGATATTCAATTTGTAGATACTGACCATCAATGGGCAGATATCTTTACTAAACCTCTTGCAGAGGACATATTTATCTTTATTAGGAAGCATCTTAATATGATATGTGTGGATTAATTTAGGCGTCCAGCCTCGAGAAAAATTTTGTTTTGTTAATCTTGCATCTATTACCTATGCTCGTCTAATACCTATTTAAAGTTGTGCGTCTATTGCATATTGTATTGCAAGTCCATATGATGCGTCCACTGATACTGGTTATCGCGTCCATTGTATAGTTTCAAGATCAGTTCACATCTGCCTGTGTTTAAGCATTTGTTTTTGTGTTAATAAATGCATTTATTTTGTATCAAGACAAATTTATCCTTTATTTTCTTTGCCGAGTCAGGATTTCCATCAATCCTATCAAGACCTTTTTATAGTTCCAAGTTACCAACGTCGTTTTATCATAATGACATGTCATGCCAAAAGTTTTTTTTAACCTTTGAGATTCAAAATTCCTTTAAAAGTAATATTTTCCCTCTGAGAAAAACTTTACACTTCCATAACCTGTCAAGCTATCTCTCTCTCTAACTCTCTCTGCTTTCAAACCCTAAGCTCTTTGATCACCTAAAATGGCTTATTCTTCAACCTTTAACGTGGACAAGCTTAACTTGGCAATAGAGTATCAGTTCAATCTTGGAGTTCTGCAAGACTACAATCTAGACAAAAGCAAATATGTCAATGCAGCTGGGTGGGGAGGACTCTTCACAGAGAAGGTCCCAGTTGGTATTTTGTGTTTCCGGCGAATTGTAATACTCGTACGTGTAATCGGGACGGAAATCGGAACGGTGGATGTGTAAGGATGGATGGTGACAGATTTGTCGATGTTGTTGGACAGCATGATGAGGTTCTTGGCAGTAGCGTGGACGCATTCGAAGATTGTACGAGAAAGCGCACACGTCAATCAGGTGGGGGAAAGATTCAACCTATCGTCGGAATGGATAAGTAGTTCATAATATAACAATTGTGTAGGGCGACCTAAACCCTATTAGTGGTCGAGTAATCGACAAGACCCAGATCACATTGGAAACTTTTCCGTAATACCAATGATAATTTGGGGATTGTAGGTATATTGCTGTTAGGATAATTTTAGAATATTTGAGGATGTTTGACTTTATGATTGGTGAATTGTTTGTGATGCGCTGGTTGAGGTATTCTACTGCATGTGACATTTACTTGGTTGTTTGAATATTTTGTGGTTGTTGTGTTATGCATGATCTGCCTGGGTTGATAATGTGGTTAGTTGACTTTTAAGTAAAGATATATGTTGTTCGGGAGATGTTCATGTGGGTGAGAGAATGTATGTGACTTCGAGGTGCCTAGTTAAATTAAATTATCTAATGGATGAGGTGTGACATATAATGCGACTACGATGGAAGCTTGAGGCACTAGGTTGTTATAGATACGAGTCAACTAGACTCCTAGAGTTTGCATAATATTGTTCACAGTAGTGTGAGTAGAACACACGAGGTTAGAGTATCCGATTGCGGATACCAGATATTACGGGTCAGTACCCTAACGGAAATGGGGGGAAATTACCGTGATATCTTGATAGTTCTAGATGAGTCGTCCCGTATCCTAACGGGAATGAGGATACTTTTGTATGGAGCGACGATTCCCTAATGTGAATGGGGGAATAGTGTCATTCTTTGAATAAGCATCCTAACGGGAACGGGGGTGTGTCTCATTCACTGGATGAACACCCTAACGAGAATGAGGGTGTGCACCGAGCAAAATATATACGGACATAGTGATAGGATTAGAGAAGGTCACGTTAGCATAAAGGTTCAGTTGCATGAGATT
The DNA here is from genome assembly GCA_030762895.1 of Sophora flavescens. Lineage (NCBI taxonomy): Eukaryota > Viridiplantae > Streptophyta > Magnoliopsida > Fabales > Fabaceae > Sophora > Sophora flavescens. Next base: position 27,320,722 of record CM061064.1, on the reverse strand, counting down.
AAGGGTAGAGGACGATATCGTAATTTGAGGATGATTGCTAGTTATGTGTGATGTGTGTCTTCTACTGTTATTATATTATATGCTATGTATTCCTAACCGCTTTTGTTGATAGAACTGTTTCTTATCCCCACTATTTTCTGTATGTTGTACTTTATTTCTTATGTGATCGTGCAAGAAGACCCTATGGAGGAGCCAGTTGCGGAGGAGTTGGATGGAACTCCTTATGAGCCAGAAGCTGGAGGTTGAGCTCTGGACCCGAGTGGTAGAGTTTAGATAGTTAAGAGCAGTGCATCTTGTGAGATGTTTTATATTTTCCGCTGAGTATAATAGTTTATATAAGTATGTACTTGTAAGGGATTCTACTGATAGGATACCCTAAATAGTGTTTTGATAACTCTGATGCAAGACATAGGTGTGTATGTATAATATAATTATGGTGTGGTGTGTTAACTTTCAGAAGTTGGATGCGTTTATATTTAGGTTTTTAATTTTTATGTATTTCACGTTAAGTGTGCGATTAAGAAATTAATTAATAAGGTTTTAATTTAATGGCACAACGGGGTGTCTCACTAAGGCGTCCTAGGTTAAACTTGTTAAAGATGTTTTGAGAGCTTTTGGTAATGCTTCTGGTTTGAAAGTGAGCATTCAAAAATCCATATTTTTGCCTTCTAAAAATATCAGTCGTTCCAAGGTCCAAAAATTTACCTCAATTATTGAGTTTCATCATACCTATAATTTGGGAAAATATTTGGGTTTTCCTATACTTGCAGGGAGGATTAAGAAGGGGGGTTTTAAATATATCCTTGATAAAATGAATAGTAGACTAGCTGGTTGGAAGGGTAATTTGTTGAATAAGGCTGGTAGAGTGACGTTGGCCAAATTAGTTATGTCTGCTATCCCAATATAGTCTATGCAAAATATGTAGCTGCCATCAAGAATTTGTGATAAAATTGATTCTTGTGTCAGGAAATTTGTTTGGGAAGGCAATTCTTATCATTGGGTAAATTGGACAAATATTACTAAATCTAAGGGGAAATGTGGTCTGGCAATTCATACTGCTAGGGAATCAAATGTTTCTCTCCTTGGTAAGAACATTTGGGAGATCATGCATAATCTAGATAAGTTATGGGTTAAACCTCCCTCTACTAAGTACCTCTTAGGCACCCATATTCTTAATGCAGTTCATCATCATGGGGTGTCGTACATTTGGAGTTCTGTTCTCAAGGCAATGGATGTTTTAAAGGACGGTTTCAGAGTTAGTATTGGGCGGGGGGATGCTTCTATTTGGTATGACAGGTGGATTGAGGAAGATTGATGTTGACACAGGGAAACACAAGAAGGGGGTTGAATTGTGTTTCTTAACAGTTTTTCGAAAAAGCCTTTTCTCAAACCTTTCACAAGTAAAACAATAAAAGCAACACACAAACAGTAAAACCTTTTTATAAAGAGTTAACAAACTCATATCCAAAACCCCACAGTTAGTATAACCAAAAACTGTAAAAGATAGGGGTTAGAAGATTCACACAAGTGTTTTATCCTGGTTCACTCTCTTCCAACCAAGAGCTACGTCCAGTCCTATCTACCTGAAGGTTTTTCTCCACTATTCTCCAAAATAGATTACAAGAATTCAACACCTCTTCAGGCTACAAGTATTATTTCTCTACCAAGCCTCTTCAGGCTCTAACTCTAACAAAAGGATTAACAGATTTGATCTAAGAACTCACTATGTATGAGAATATGAAAGTTTAAGATCAGTAAGGTTTACAAGTAAACTTGTTTAACAATTTCATCATAGTTTTTGCACTTTGATATTAGAGCTTGTATATATTACTACCGAGGTTCTTCCAGTATTTATAGAATGAGTGCTTGACTGTCTTGAACTTTTTCAACGGTCTTCAAATTGTATCCATTTAGATATAGCATTAAATGCTAGGATTCGTTGAGACTGATAACTTGATATGCTTCATGGAGAAGTGCTCTTGTTTATCAGAGGATGCTCAAAGTAGAGCTGTCATTTCCCTGTTGTACCGAAGGTTCCTTTCTGACTTTCCTTCTTTGTACTTGGTTTGAACTTTACAACAATGTAGATGACAAAGTACAAAGGTTTATGTTCTCGATGATACTATGTTTTTATTCTCAAGAAACAAAGAGTTAATAATGAAGCAGCAAGGGAAATAGACATATATTCTCTTGAATTAAATAAAAAATCATTTGAAATAAATATGCTTAACCTTAGACGGGTTCATTTTTAATAGCTAGTAGACGCGCAGGTCTTTGGACGTGCAATATTAACTTATCAGAAAGACGGGCTCGTCTACTGATACTGCGTCTATAGACTCTTGTCTAGTTTTAGGTCATTTGACTTGCTATTCTCAATAGCTCGTCTGCTGACGTGGCATATAGTAAGACTTCTCGTCTAATATCATGTCTTTGGACTTGTTGTTTTTTTGAAGGTTATTTTATTGGCTACAGAGCTCCCCCTAAGACAAAGCATTCAAAATTTAAAATAGATAAAACAGATAAGCAGCAACACATATCATATATATCTTATCAGATCAGTTATGCATTGACTCAGTCATATTCAAGACATAGTATCAGAGCTAAAAGAACCTTTTAGAAAAAAGCTATAAAAGCATAGAGATATATCAACTGCAGCAAACATAGTATCATAGCATATTAACAGAGGTATGCAACAAGACAATATGAGAATATGCATATGCAAACAGATACTTATAATCCAAAAACTGACTTTTGTATATATATCTATGAAAATTTAATTCTCAATCCTTTCTCCCCCTTTTTTGTCATCAGACAAAAAGGAAACATGAGTGGACCATCATTGTCAGTTAAAAAGAGAAAAGAAAACTAAGAAGAGGGTGGAGGCGGTTGATGAAGGTCGTGATTTGGTGGAGGTGGAGGAGGTTGAACAACAAGATTATGACTCTGTTGAAAACTGGTGAGGATGCTTAGCATCTTGTTGAACAAAACATTTGTTGTAGCCAAGGATTCTGCAACTTGTTCCTTTACTTTCTCCTTGACCTCTACTTGCACATTCTCCTCTACTATTCTGCCTATTATTTCTTCAAGATTTGATGGCAGTGAAGGTCTTGAGCTTTTAGCTGAATCATGTAGATATTGTTGACCTTGCAGGGTACTTAGAGCTTGAGATTGTTGAGACTGGTCATGTGGAAGCACTACTGCCAGAGCCAATGGTTGTGAAGAGTACCTCTCAGAAGATTCTTGTCTGTTTGCAGACTCAGTAACTTCTTCACCCAATGGTTCAGTCTGGACAACTTGTGTTCATATTAGGACCTTCAACAATTATTTCCTCAATATGCTCAGAAGAATCCGAAGATTCTTGTGGAGTTGGTGCAGGGGTAGGCAAGGGTGTAGGTAAATTTGGAGCCCAATAAACAGGTTCTTCTTCATAGACAGGACTGATTAGAGGAATGTCAATGGTATCCTCATGAATATAATACCTGACATTGGAGAAGCCAAATTTTCCTCTAACAGTGGGAGTGGCCTTCTTGTCATCTTCACTCAAACAAGAGGAGGATGCTTCCCTACTACATATTTTCATGTGACAAGCCCAGAAGCCCCGGGCATCAAAGCCGCTCCTCTTGTCCTCATTTTCATTTTCCTCAAGCAAGAACTGCAGCATTTCCTTAGCAATCAATGGATCATTAGTGGGTTCAAGCATATAGGAGCTATCAGTAGGAATATTATATTTGTTTCTTCTATACTTGGCATCCTTGTCAGGGTTTAGATCAATCATATGAAGCCTAGGGCAGATCATGGGACGTGTCACTCCAATCCTGGTTTCTTTGGAGGAGTGGAATAGCCAGGTGGGTGGAACAAAATTGGCAGCCCTGATATTCCTTGGCAGTTCAATTTCAGCCTTCAAGTGAGCATACATGATGTGATCCACAACATCAGTAGCTCTGCCATACTCCCTCGGATGTACAAAGTTCTTCCATTTTGTATTCCTGTCCATAATGAACTTCTCTCTGCCAAAAGTCCTTGATCTCCGACATTCAATGTACTTGGATGCAGCCTTGAGAGGGTTTGTCCACCAGACATGAATGATATGCCTGTCTACACCATCAGTGTGTGGTTTGAAGGGTGGGGATTTTATAAGGTTTGGATGTATTTTTCTAGGTGGGAATTTCTGTAGTGGAAGGTGAGTGAGGGCAGGTCCAATTTCATTGTATAAGAGATATGAAAGTGGACCAGTCTTCTCATAAGGAATAGGTGCATGCCATGGGGTGTATATGGGTTCAGGCTCATATTCATACTCTGGTAAGGGGTAGAATGGTCAGTTTGATTCAGGTTCAGGTTCGTGTGTGTTATAGAGGATTCTCCAATCTCTTTTGACTTTGGCCCAGCTTTCAGCTTTGCCATCATACAAGATTGAAGGATCTGTATAGGGGAAAATGACTTTGGGAATTTTAGGAAAGGGGCACCAGGGTTGATCGCTACATCGTCTGGTTGTTTAAACCAGGGATCATTTGCAGGTATGATTGGTTAAAAATGTGGTCTAGTTGGTGAGGTTTGGACAGATGAGTGGACAGGTGAGGTTATTTGTGGTGTAATTTGTGGTTCAGTCTTAAGTTGTGGTGACAGTGTAGGTATGTATACATCAGCGTGAGGTGGTGGAAGTGATGGTGGTAGTACAGAATGTGCAGGTGTACTATCATTCCTATTCTTCTCAAAGCTTTCTACCAGAGCATCTACTGCTAATTGAACAGGATCATTAGTAGGGATGTTTACCTTAGGAGCCACAACAAACTTGGCCTTCCTTGAGGGTTGCCTTCTGATCTAAGTAGAGGCAGCAGCAACAGAAGTAGACAGCTTCTGCTTCTTCAAAATATCACCAATAGGGACATTGTCCTCATCATCCTTATCTTCATCCTCATTGTGAGACATGATTAGATTCCTGGTTCTCTTCTGAGTTGTAGCAGGATGAGGTGCATCAACAGGTTGTTCCCTAATGACAATACCAGCAGTAGGTTTCTTGACAGCAGGCTTCCTTGCTCTGGTTGTCTTCCTCCCAACTGTTTTCCTTCTCATCCCTAGAGTCTCAGCATTACTGACCTCTATCCGTTCTTCCTTAATCTTCAGTCTTTGCTCTTCTTTGGCAAACTCCACTTGAGTAACAGTACTTAGCTTCATATTTGTAATATTTACTTTGCCAAAGATCAAAGCAAACATACCCTTCTCCTTAAGTATTAAGGCTTGTTCTTCAGGGGATTTAGCCTCTAAATAGGCATATATTTGTTGACCCTTGAAAACCTTTGACAATAGATGACAGAAGGGAATTGCATTTGATTTCTCCTTGTCGTTGACATAGTCTCTAAATCTCCCAAAGAGAATACGTGGAAGATTCACCTTTGTTTCAGTTACCAAATGACAAAGACAAAACTTGTGCAGGGCAGAAAGGTTGTCTTTTGACCCAGTTTTGTGAAGCACAGTCTTGTTGAGAATCTGATGCAGGATTCTAATTTCATCCTTCATCTCTATAGCCTTCCAAGAATGAGTTCTAACCTTGTCAGTTCTCGTCAGAAGTGTGGCAATAACATCTGGTCCACCCAGTTCTTGTTCCCAAGTATCAGAAATGATCAACCCCTCTTGGGCACAGTTGATAGCTTCGGAGATGGTTTTCTCAGACACCACTACTCTCCTACCAAGAACATTTGCATAAACCTCATTTTCTGTTACCCGAGGGTTTCTCCAAAAATCCTTAATAAGGTCAGGGTACACAGAAACCTTCTCCACGAAGAGGCCATCCCAGCCAGCAGCATTGATGTATTTGCTTACATCAACGTTATATTCTTTCAAAATCCTAAACTCTAAATGGTATTCGATACCAATGTTCAGTTTAGTAACATCATAATTTGAAACAGCAGAAGAAGAAGCCATTGTTGAAGATTGAGAGTTAGGGTTTGGAGACAGGGGAAACAGAGAACTCGAAGATTCAAAGAGAAGAGGTTGTGAAAGGTTTTTAGAGGGAAATGATATTACTTAAAAAGGTTTCGAATGTGAAGAGTTTTCCCAAAGAAAATAATTAAAAAATAAAACGTGTGAATAGACATGTAATTAGAGCTGCGTATGCGGACCGGTCCAGTCCGTTTAAGTCTGGTCCATATAAGTCCGCACTTAAACGTACCGGACCCAAAAGTCCGCATGTTAAATGGACTTTAGAAAACAAAACCGCGTCCAGTCCGCATAGTCCGCGGACTTGACACTTTTTTTATTTAAAATATCAAACATAAAAAACAAATAAACAGTAAAAGCAACGATACTCTCACTCTCTCAGATATTGTTCTCCAACAAATCTAAGATCTTATGGCAAAAAAAAAAGCGTAAAACTGAGCAGATGTGTGAAGACGAACCAGTCGGGACAACGACGACCACACACTGAGCAGCGGAGACCTGACCCGGCGGTGACTTATGATTCGCGAACGATGGTGAGGCTGAGGCAGAAAGCTGGTGCGATTCGCGAATGGTGGTGAGGCGGAAAAGTGGTACGATTCGAGAACGGAAAGAGCTTGGTGAGGACGTGAGGAAGGCTGAGGAGGAATGGTGGTGAGACTGAGGACGTGAGAGAGGCTGAGGAGGAATAGGGTTAACGGTTGAGGAAGGCAGATGAGGAATGGGGTTTTAGGTCACTTGAGTTAGCTAGCTCAGTTTTTTGAGTTGGGTTGTGTCTGAACCAAATTTTTGTGGTCCAATACAGCTTAAAAAAAATCTGTTAAAATTGCACAAGTCCGCAGACCAGTCCGTAAATCTATGGACCGAGTCCGTTTAGCCTGCAGGCTAAACGGACCGGACCCAAAAAGTCCGCATTTAAATGGATTCGCATTTTAGGGTGTCCAATTCCACGCGGACTGCGGGTTAAACGGACTGTTCGCGGACTCAGGTCCATATATCCACCTCTAAATGTAATGAGTGCTGATGCGGCGCAAGTTTTTTGAAACTGTAAAAAGGCTATTGATGAGATTGATGGAAATAACTTACTCAGTAAGAGAATATAATTAAATAAGTCTTGGACATAAATTAATGCAAATTTAATTATAGATAGCATAGACGAGTCAGATAAGAGCATGCAGACAGTCAATGGACGCGATGCCTAATGGACGCACATTTAACATACATTGGACGCATTTTGAGCAATAGACGCACATCCAGCAGACGAGACAAACATTAGACGCACAATCAATCCACACAAATCATGTTAAGATGCTTTCTAATAAAGATAAATCTATCCTCAGCAAGAGGTTTAATAAGAATATCTGCCTATTGATGGTCGGTATCTACAAATTGTATATCAATGACACCTTTTGCACATAATCTCTAATAAAATGATGTTTAATCTCTATATGCTTAGCTCTGGAATGCAATATTGGATTCTTAGATAGATTTATTGCAGCAGTATTATCACACACAAGTGGAATACTATTTACAAATACATTGTAGTCTTCCAATTGATGTTTGATCCATAGAAGTTGTGAGCAACAACTAGCAGCTAAAATATACTAAGCTTCAGTAGTTGATAAAGCAATAGTACTTTGTCTTTTACTTGAACATGAGACTAGATTAGCTCCAATGAAATGGCATCCTCCACTGGTACTTTTCCTTTCAAGTCTATCTCCAGCATAGTCAGTATCACAAAAACCAACTAATCTGTAATCATCATTTTTCTTAAAGCACAAACCCAGATTAGTAGTACCTTTTAAATATCTAAATATTCTTTTAACTGCTGATAAGTGAGATTCTCTAGGATCAGATTGAAATCGAGCACTTATGAGACACGCCGTTGTGCCCCGGTGTTTTATTAGATTAATATCCTTCTTAATTCATTTCTTAATCGCGCACTTAGCATGAAAAATACGTAAAAAAAATTAAAACTTATTTAATAAACATATATCTTCTGCAAATTAAATACACCAACGTTGTAATATTTAAATACACACCTGTTTAGTCATTACAATACCAAAACACTGTTGAGGGTATCCTTTCAGTAGGATCCCTCATAGGCATAAACTTAACAACAGACATACTTAGCCAAAATATAAAATACTCCTTAGACACAATCGCCATAATGTCTATACTCTAATCTCCATGGATCACAACACGACCTCCAGCCTCTGGTTCGTAAGGAGTTCCATCCAACTCCTCAGCAATCTCCGTTTCATACAAAGTTTTGTCCAGCTTCTCAGGAACATAATCCTCCATCGGGTCTTCTAATGTAAGTAAAGTAACCCACAAAAATATTGAAATATAGGGGATAAGAAGCAGTTCTATCATCAAAAAGTGGAAAAGAGTAATAGTATATTATACAGTAATTGTCACAGACAAATCACCATTCAACACCTAACTAACAAAACATCCTCAAATTCAAGTATCATCCTCTACCCCAATCTCGTACAACTAGACTTTCACACTGACGTGGCCACTACTGATTTCTTTCAAGCATTCCTCTCGGGGAATGTCAGTTAGATGTTCAAGTGACATGTTCCAAATTCCCGGTGCACACCCCATCCACTCCTGGGGGTGCTCAATGAAATTCGATGACACTGTAGATGCACAATCTATTTCTAAGGTGGAACGGTCTAGCGAGAACTCTTGACCTCGTGTATTATATTACCAATACACGGTTGTGAACAACAACACCGACCTCGTGTATTATATTACCAATACACGTGAATCTCACCAACCCATCTTAACAACATCCTAGTGCCTTAACCTTCTACTAGAACTCAACAAATATTCTAGGTCATCACACCTCATTAAATACATCATCTAGATTAGGTACCTCTAAGTCACCATTATTCTCACACCCAAAACAAAAAACTATCTCTCGAACAACATATATATCTTTGTTTAAAATCCACTAAGCATAATAATAACAACCAGGCAGATCATGGATAACATAACATTAGAAAATATTCAAATCTAGTAAACCATAAAGTCAGACTCTGTCACGACCGTGACAGGCATCAAAGGCAAGCATTTCTACAATACAGAACCTGTCACGGCCTGGCCATGACAACCATCACGGTCGTGACAGACAAACAACCTCCTCAACATCATCAAATATTCAAACACAGAAAACAATACGTCACATGCATATGGAATACTTAACCAGCGTATCACAGTAAATTCAATAACATAAATTCAAACATCATCAAATACCTATAATCAACCTAATATCGATAAACCTACAATCCCCGAATCAACATTGGTTTTAAAGAAATAGTTTCCAATGTGATTTTGGTCTTGTCGATTACTCGAATTCTAGTAGGGTTTAGGTCGCCCTACACAATTATCATATAATCTACTACTTATCGATTCCGACGATAGGTTGATTCTTTCCCCCACCTGAGTTATCACTGGTATCCTGAACCCATCGTTCCTCGATATCACACCTCATGTTAACAATTCTTCCTCAACCAAACAACACAATAACAATTAATCAATGAACCCAATTAAACTCACTATATGCTAGTTTCAGCCTTCTAATTCAATTTAGGGCTAGGACCATTTTCTCATTCTACTCATTTGGATGCTAATTACTTAGGTCCTAGGAAACTTAGTAAATTATCATAACTTAGAAATATGAACAAAATCTTCCAACTCCCTTTTACTTAAGTTTCGGCCATATATAGGAAATTAGGCTAGGATTTTCAAATCAATTCAATCTTTTAGATAAATGATCCTAGAGTATTAAGTATACAAGATACATTGTCATAAGTTTAAGATTGAAAAAAAAAAATCATCCATTTCTCTTTCCCTAGGGTTTCGGCCTTCATAAAAATTGTGAGAGAAAATTTTGAAGTTAAGTTTTTAGATTAAGATCATAAAGGTATTAAAGAAGCATCAAACAAAGGTTAGAATTCACAAATGGCACAAAAACTAAACCCATTTTCTATCCTAGGTTCGGCCAAATAGGGTTCAATAGGGAAGAAAATGTTTTTGATCACATGCTCTTGGATAATGAAAGTAAGGTTCATAACTAGATCATAGAAATTGGTTTCACATTTTTATGATTTTCTACAATTATTTAATGTTCTAGATCTAAGAATGAAAAAGACTTGAAATTGGAAGAACAAGATCTTAAGATGAGATGATCATGGATGATCATAGTACCTCAAGTGTGTGGAAGAAATGAAGAAAAGATGATGATTTTGGCAAGTTTCCCTTAAAGCATGAACTTGAGCTCTTGGAGAGAAAATGGAGTTTTGTGTGATTTTGTGAAAAAAAAATGAAAGTGATGAAGAGAGAAAGGGAAAGGGGGTTACGGTTTTGGGGTCCTTTTATATGCTAAATCTTATGCCTTGTTTGGTTGCTAGATGTTGGATTAATAGTTTTTATGATTATTTAATTAATATAAGCTTAACTGTAGTCAGTAATTAACTTAACTAGGGTTACTTTACTAACTATGGTTGAAATTCATGTGGCTAACCTTATTTGAGTGGTGTGGCTGGCCCTTGTCCACACAAAGTGACCATGGTTCCCTAACCATGGTTTAAGATTTAACTCGACGTCGGTTAGGTTAAGCTTAGGGGTATTTTGGTCTTTTTACCTTAAAATATCTCTCTAAATATCTAGATATTTATGAAATTGTCATAAATTCTCGGTGAATCGTCCTTCATGACTCATCATGTATGACTCGTTGTCCTGATCTCTTAACGGGTCTCTGTAGCTCCGTTTTCGACTTCGTCGGTTTCCCGATTAGGGTTTCCGTCTATTTTTCCATCGAAAATTTTCAAAATACCCAAACTCGTAAGAAACATGATTTAAACATAAACCATTTCATTCACGAGTCAAAATTATGTTTTCTGATCATTAAAATCTTACTGTCAGTGAAAACACCGACTGTTTTCCATTCGAACTTTCGCCAAAATTCGCCTGAATACACATAATATTTTATTTCTGATCATAAATTTGGAAAGTAGACTTCCTCACGGACAAAATATAAAAAATCTACAAATTTCAGTTTTCGGGTCAAATTAGGGTTTTCTGTCACTATAAAATTATTAAAAACACAGATCGGTTTCCGTCTGAGTTTTAAACACAAAATTTAACCATAGCATCCTACCGTAGAGTAAGTTCTAGATATGATTTTGTTTTCTCCAAAATCATTTCCTAGGTCTCAGATAAAAATATAAATAAATATATTTTTACCGTTAATACAGCGTATTTAAAATCAGGCCGTTACATTACTACCCCTCTTAGAAAAAATATTCCGTCCTCGGAATTTCTTAACTCAAAACTAGTTAACGTCTTATAAATGTTTGTTAATCTAAAGATCCTACATCGTATTTCTCATCGTTGTCTTCCCTTAATTGATAGCGGTAATTTCATAACGGAATTCATTCTTATATCTTTCTATTTGTCATCGAACTTATCCATCACTACATTCTATTCATTGTCCTTAACTTTTCCAACTTGATTTATCATCCTGAAAGGACATAATCAAAACTTAATCATTTCCTCTTCTTAATACAGATCCACTAACATCTAACTTCCACAATTAACGCCACAATCGATACTATCTTAACTTCCTACTTAACGTATCCAATCACAGTCTTAGATTCTTGGAGCCTATTCCACTATTCCAGATTATATCAATATCACACATCTGAACCTCAAAAGAACATCATTGCACCTCCTAATGCAACTAAACAAAATAAAATATCTTTCCTACTCATCTTCAACTTAGGTAATATCATCAATCTTAACTACGAGCATTCGATCGTTACCTTAGGATTCTTTCAGTAATATTATGCCTCGATCAACTTTTGACTTATAATAATGGTCTCACTCACTGATATTGATCTTAATCTTACCAGTCATATCTATAGCTCAACAAAACTCCCATCACTTCCTATTTATCCCAATATAGTGAAACAATACTTAGGTACTACACTTAGATTATATGTTGCTCAATCGAGTCTTCATTCCAATCCATAACCATCATAGCTTAAGGTGAAATCCTAACTCACCATTTAAACAAGAACAACATGCCTAATTATAACAATTATACTCAATTACGATATTAACTTATCTAACCACTATTCCACATCATTTTTAAACTTAACATGATCATTCATTAACTCAATTTATCACCTCAAAATAGCTTTGCAGCAAACTAACAACCTTACTTATGATATCATGATCTTACTAAATTCAACTTATAAGCCTAAATTCCCAATGAAATCCACAACTATCACCATCATCTCAAAAATAAAAGGCTACAAAGCTTCAACCAAATCAATCCTATACTAGTTAAGCTCCAAATTAATTTGTTATCTCTTTATTATTTTCAAGGATTACCCATACTATCCAAATATATCAAGCACTTAAGATAAAATTCCCTTAATAAAAATTGTCCCACAACAATCTATCCTTTCACTGTACTCGATTTTAAACAAGCATGAAAACCATAACAGACTAACTAACAAAACCTACTGATTTCCGTCACAATCTTCAAACTTTCCCACCAAGAATACTGTTTACACTTCCATAAGATCAACGACAAGTGTAATAAGTGTCCTGTTCTTAACAATTATAGGACGCTGATGTCAAACACATACCTTATATGAGATCTGCAGAGTGAGAAGGTTCAACTCCCCTCACTGTAAACACTCTCCCAGTGACCCATTGTCCGCAATCTCGAGCTATATGACCAGGTTTCCCACAGTGGTGACAACTAAGTTTCTCCTTGTAATTTCTAACATGATGAGGTCCTCCTCATCTGAAACAAGCTAAGCTCTTCTGCGGCTGCTGACCTGCTCCTGAATATCTTCTCCTAGCTTCACCTCCATAACTTCGAGCTCCTCTACCAGCAGCTACAGTCTACTGCCTATTTCTGTCTACACTCACGAGCATAATGACCTGGTTTACCACAATGGAAACAACTAGGTCTTTCTGTTCAATATCTAATATGATGCGATCCTCCGCATCGGAAGCAAGCATAGCCTTGTTGTTGTTGATCTGATCTAACCACTAGTGTTGGTGCAGCTGTCTGCACTAGTTTAGTATATGGTTCCCATCTCCATTGAGAACCACTGTCTGCCCTCCTTGGAGATCCTGATCAAATAGAGCCTCCATTTCTTTGTTGTTTCAGCTCAGCAGCTTGCCTCTGGTCTATGCTTTCTATAGCACTGCAATTATCATCCAGCTCCGGGAAACTCTGGACATCAAGATACACCACAGCTCTCTTTAGCTCATGTCGCAATCCATCTTCAAACCTTCTACACCACCAATACTCGTTTGAGGATCTCTTATAGAATTCTGAAAACTTAATCAGAGTTTCAAAACGTGATGCATACTCACCAACAGTCATGTTTCCTTGTTGAAGAGTAGAAAACTCTCTCTCCCTCTCAATTCAGACTAAAAGTGGGATATACCTCTCACAGAAGCATTCAATAAACAACTGCCATGTAATAATTCTGCCCTCGGCTCTTGCCTCTCCACTAGAAATCTGCTCTTTCAGTTAACATGAAGGCAGCATAAGTCACTTTCCTATCATCTCTGCAGCGCACACTATCAACTATATTCTCTATCTCTTGCACCCACCATTCAGCCTTCTCTAGGTCATAATCTCCTCGGAATTGTGGTGGCTTCTCTTCCAGGAATGTTATTATACTTGCATCTTCAGTGTCAACGGCTCTTCTTTGATTCTGCAGTTCCTACTGCTCTTTGTTCATTTACCGCATCTCCACATTTTTATGTGTTTGTAGTAACAAGGTAGCAGATATAACTCCCATGATTTTGCGAGTCTCGGATGACACTCCTCCAACACTAGTATGATTAGCCTCACTATTGGTACCTCCAATAATTCTCTCAGGAATCCTATCACCTCTATTGGTATTACGACCTCTTTCTTGAGCCATGATCTTGTTTAAGGAAATCATCAGCTCCCATCTGTATGACATATTATACTACATAAACAAGTGTATAAATACCATATGTCATACCAATGTTAGTTATCGCATCGAGTTCAGACACACTGCCTGTAACAGCCCATTTTTAGTTACGCTGTTTAACCGGTTAAAATATAATTACACATATGATTAATTATTTTATTTGGATGTTTATGTTCATTTGTGTTATGTGGTTTAGTTTGAGTAATTAAATTACTCTCTTCAAATAATTTTATTGGGTGCGTTAGCACTGACTTATTTCAGTGAATGCACGCTTACTAGACAATAAGTTGCATTATTGTCACTATTATTACCAGTACAGAAAAATATTTTAAATAATATGTTTAAGAGAAAAGCATTTTCATATTTTCATTCAATTTAATTTTAGAGTTGAAAATAAACTGGTTTGACCTTAATCGGAGATTAAATTTTGGACCGAGTATTTTCTTAGTTGATTAGTTCAACTTTTAATCTTTACTCTAATTTGAATTTCGAAAATATATATTTATCAATCTTTATTTTTAGATTCCAAAAAGTAAAAACATGTTTATTTTAGGCTTAATATTTATCACTCATTTTGTATCCACTAATACAAAAATATGATTTTTCTCTCTCCTATTTCTACCCAAAACCCGAAACCCTTCCCCTCACGTTCTCTTTCTCTGCTTCTTTTTCTTTCTTTTTCTCTTTTTCTCTTTCTTTCTTTTTCTTCTTTCTTCTTCTTTCTCTTTTCTTTCTCTGCTGCTGTATTTTTTTTTTCTCTTCTCTCCCCCAACTTCATCTTCATCAACCACCTTCCTTCCTTCTTCTCAGTCGCGCCACCACCTTTGCCCAGCTCGACCGCGCCGTGACCGCCGCCTGCTGGAGCTCCACCGCGAAGCCGCGCTCCCCACCGCGGTGAGCGCTGCTTCCACCACCACCCACGGTGGTTTCCGGCGCCGTCCGACGAAACTGAGTCCAGATCCGGACTACCCTCATCGTGCTCTTTCTTCTCCACCATGCGGTTTTCCATTTGGTCACTGTTGCTCCGCCACCACCGCCGCTGTTTGGGCGTTTTCCGGCCACCATCCGGCCACCTTTCATCAAATAAACACCATAACTTTGCTCCCCTCTTCCTCCTCTACAAAAGCCCTCAAGAAATTTCGATATCGGAGAACATTGATTTCTGACCACCACGAGCCGTCGCGTCACTCACCACCGTCGTCGTTTGGACCTCCAAGACAGCCACCACGTCATCTTTCTCTTCCTTGGGTAAGTGGTTTTTTCACTTCCTTTGCTCATATTCAAAACCCTCAAATTGATTTTGAAACCCTAACCCTAGGTTTTGATTTTTTGTTCTCAATCTGAAACTAATTGCTGTTTTCTGAAATTGGGAGAATGATTAAGTGTCTCCCTAAATCAATTTTTGTCAATCTCTTGTTAAACTGATTTTTCTCAATTTTCACCTTGAGCCTAAAAACCCCAAATCTGTTTTTGATTTAAATCAATGAGTTTTTGAGAAATTAAATATATTATTGAATTATATTTATATTGTGATTGTTGAGAAATTAATATGGTGATTTGTCTGGCTGTCTCTATGCTTGGATCGACTCTCTGGGATGTTTTTCATGTGCGTGCTTGCTTGCAAGAAGAAGAAATTACTTTATGGGAACTGTTTGGAGCTAACTTCATCGCTGCCAAGTGCTTTTAAAAAAATCCGAACATCTTTAAGGTGGGGGAAAGAACCATTCCATCGTCGGAACCGATAAGTAGTATATAATTTATAATAATGGTGTAGGGCGACCTAAACCCTACTAGTGGTCGAGTAATCGACAATACCAAAATTGTATTGGAAACTTTTCCGTAAAACCAATGACGATTTGGGAATTGTAGGTTTATCGCCTTAGGTTGATTATTCATATTTGAGGATGTTTGAATTATTTACTTTTGACTGTTTGTGATACGCTGGTTGAGGTATTCCATCTGCATGTGACGTATTGTTTCGGTGTTTGAATATATGATATTGAGATGTTTGAATATTCTGTTGATTAATGTGTTATGCATGATCTGCCTGGGTTTAATTTTATGCTTAGATAATTTTAAGGAAAGATATATATTTCTCGGAGGTATTTTGTTTGGGTGAGAGTTTTGAATATGAATTAGAAGTACCTCGCTATTATTTTATAGAAATGATGTGATATAAAGTGTAAGTGGAGGTTATGAGGAAAAGCTTGAGGTACTAGGTTGTTATTGATAAAAGTCAGTGAGAATCATGTGTTGCATTGTTGTTCATAACCGTGTATTTGAGATACACGAGGTCCGAAGTTCTTGTAGACCGTTCCAAATTAGAATTTAAGTTGTGCAACTATAGTGTCCTTGTTATGCATGAGCACCCTTGACAGAGTGAGAAAGAGAATCAGGGTGTGCACCGACGGTACTGTGCAGCTATAGTGTCATTGCTTTGCATGAGCATTCCTACCATGGATGAGAATGTGCACCAGCGTGGGGAACGTGTCACTTGGACGACCGACTGGCATCCCTAACGAAGGATGTGTGATAGGAGTAGTAGTGGCCACGTCAGCATAAAGGTCTAGTTGCATGAGTTGAAGGGTAGAGGATGATGTTATAAAGTATGGATGATTGCAAATTGTGAGTGATGCATGTCTGTGACTGTTATTGTATTATATGCTATGAATCTTTTCCTCTTTTGATGATAGAACTGTTTCTTATCCCCTGCATCTCTCTGCATGTTGTATTTGTTTTATTATGAAATCGTACTAGAAGACTTGGTGGACAAACTTAATGATGAGGGATTGGACGGGATTCCCTATGAGCCGGATGTCGGAGCTCGAGTCTTGACCCATGGTGATTAGGGTCCAGGTAGTATATGGCCAGTGCGTCTTGTGAGACGTTTTAGATTTTTCAGTGGTTAGTATTTTTGTCTAAGTCTATGCCTGTGAGGGCTCCTACCGAGAGGATACCCTCAACAGTGTTTTGGTAATGTAATAGATAAACTTGGGGTATTTATATATTATAATCTTGCGAATATTTTATGTTATTAATGAAAACTGTTTATGTGCATGAAAACCAATTTGGGATTACTGTATCTATTTATCTCCTAAGTCTTTATCACGACTGGAGTTTGTGTATTTATTCTTCCGCTCCTGGCAGTTGATGTAAGACCAGAGACCATTTATGGTTGGATTAAATTTTGAAGTTATAAAACTGTCTATCAGGTGTTTTTCCGACGTCATACAAATCTCCGATTTTTAAAGGGGACATTTCGAAAATGATTTGTGAAAATCTCTAACGCTAAACGCGCGCTTAAGGAACTAACTACTGAGGTTTTAAACTAAATGTCACAAAGGGGCACAACGGGGTGTCTCACTGCCCAACTTCTAAGCATAGTTAAAATCTGATGTGGATTCGACTAGACACAACCAGTAACAACATCCTAAACCTCACAGTCCGATCAGAATCAAACTGCTCTGATACCAAATGAGACACCCCGTTGTGCCTACCCTTTTTGGAAACTTTTCTTGCATCATTTTGTAGTCTCGATACTAAGTCACCTTGCACATATTCCCTTGGCTGCACCCTTGAGTTGTACTTCCGAGTTGCTTTCGGCTTGCATAGTTCTTCGCTGATTTTTTCCTTATCTCGGACTTCTTCAACCATGTCAAGCTCAACTCGGATATCGTCTTCATTCTTACTTTGGTCATGATGTTGCCTTCGGAAAGAAAGTTCGTCGAGCTCAACTGGAATCATTGCATCGGTTCCATACGTCAGCTTGAATGGCGTTTCACCAGTCGATGACTGTGGTGAGCAATGGTAAGCCCAGAGGATGCTTGGTAATTCCTCAACCCACGCCCCTTTTGGTTGACCTAACATTTTCTTGAGCTCGCTCAAAATGACTTTGTTGGCTGCTTCTGCTTGGCCGTTTGTCTGTGGGTGCTCAACCGAGGTCACATTATGTTCAATTCCGAGGTTGGAGTAGAACTCTCTCTGCCCTTTATCAGTGAATTGATTTCCATTATCTGTGACAATTGAATAAGGTAGGTCATGTCTGCATATGATTTTTTCCATACAAAAGTCTGAACCTTTTTAGTTGTTATGGTAGCTAATGGTTCAGCTTCAATCAACTTAGCGAAGTAATCCACCCCCACTAGCAAGAACTTGACTTGGATTTAAGCAATAGGGAAAGGATCAACGATGTCCATCCCCCACATAGTGAAAGGCCACGGCGAGAACATGGAATGGATCTCTTCACCTGGTACTCGTGCAACGTGGGCAAACCTCTGACAAGGGTCACACTTGTTAGTCAAAGCAGCACAATCTGATCTCATGGTTGGCCAGTAAAAGCCTACTCGTAGAACCCGAGCTTCTAGAGATCGGTCACCTGAATGCATTCTGCAGATTCCTTGATGCATCTCGTCCATTACGTACTCGGACTGCTCCTTTGTTATGCACTTTAGTAAAGGCATGGAGAATCCTCTTCTTTATAGCTCTCCATCTCGGATGGTGTAATGACAAGATTTCAGACGGACTTTCCTTGCCTCTTTGGGATCATTAGGCAATTTGTCTGAGACTAAAAATTCCCAAACCGGTGTCATACAACCCCGATCATAGTGCTAGGTCATCATCACCTCGGCACTCTTTATGCTCGGCTCAGGGAGATTCTCCTGAATGAAAGTTCTTAGCTGGCCAGCTTTTTCGGTGCTAGCCGACTTAGACAATAGATCTACCCTGGTATTTTCCTCGCAAGGTATATGTTCAATAGTAAAATTATCAAATTATGAAATTAAACTACCAACTTTGCAAAGATACCTGATTAATTGGGGATCCTTTGTTTGATAATAACCCGAGACTTGTCCTGTTACAAGTTGTGAGTCACTTCTGCATTTCAACTCTTTGACTCCAACTTCTTTAGCTAGTATCAATCCTACAATAAGGGCTTCATATTCTGCTTGGTTGTTTGAAGCAGTAAACCCAAACTTCAGGGATTGCTCCAGGACTAGATCATCAGGACCTTCAAGAATTATTCCAGCTTTGCTTCCTTTCAAGTTGGATGAACCATCAACATATAGATGCCAGATGAAAGATTCTGAATTCATCTTTGAAGAGAGCTCGACAATGAAGTCTGAGAGATACTGTGCTTTCATCGGTCCCATCGGCTAATCTTATAAACCGAACTCTGACAACTCCACTAACCAAGCTATTGTTCGTCCTGCGAGATCAGGTATTCTGAGCACTGGCTTTATCGGATGATCTGTAATGACTATAACTTGGTGTGACTGGAAGTAAGGTCGTAACCTCCGAGCCGCCATGATTAAAGTGAGGGCGAGCTTTTCAATTACTTGATACCGTGTTTCTGCATCTTTCAGAATTCTACTAATGTAATAACACCTGCATCTGTTGTTTTTCTTCCTCTTGGATGATTACTGCACTGATTGCATAATCATTGACGGATAGATACAAGTATAGCTCTTTGTCGAGCTGTGGCCGAGTTAGGATCGGGGGAGATGCTAGAAAAATTTTCAAATCCTCAAAGGCCTTCTCACACTCCTCGATCCAAGTGAACTCCTTGGGTCTTTTCAGAAGCTGAAAGAAAGGTCTTGATTTTTCTTTAGATTTTTGGAGAAAGCGAGATAGAGAAGCTAACCGGTCAGCTAGCCTTTTTATCTCTTTCACATTGTGTGGGCTCCGCATTTCAAGGACAGCTTTGCACTTATCAGGATTAGCCTCAATTCCTCTATGTGTTAGCATATATCCCAAGAACTTCCCTCCTTATACACGAAAGGAGCATTTTTCTAGATTTAACCTCATGTTGTACTTTCTGAGTTGGCCAAAAATTTCTTCGAGGTCGGGAGGGTGTTGTTTTGGGTCATCAGACTTTACCACCATATCATTAACATAAACTTCAAGGTTCTTTCCAATCTGATTGACAAACACTTTGTCCATAAGCCTTTGATATGTTGCACCGGCATTTTTTAAATCGAAAGGCATTACTCAGTAGCAGTAGTTGTCCCCATCGGTCATTAATGTCATTTTTTCTTCATCGGGTGGATACATCCTTATTTGATTATAACCTGAATATGCATCCAAAAAAGTCAATATTCTGTAACCTGAAGCCCCGTCCAACAATCTGTCAATGTTGGGAAGAGGATAAGAATCCTTTGGACATGCTTTATTGAGATCGGTGTAGTCGGTGAACATTCTCCACTTTCCGTTGGCCTTTTTTACTAACACCATGTTAGCTAGCCAAGTATTGTATTTGACCTCTTTGATGAAATTTACTTTAATCAGCTACGCAGTCTCCTCGGTACTGCCTTGCGACTTTCTTCGCCGAGCTTCCTTTTCCTCTAGGCTATAGGCTTGGCCTCAGGACATATAGATAGCCTATGACACAGAAAATTGGGGTCTATGCCAGGCATATCTGATGTCTTCCAAGCAAACAAGTCGGCATTCTTCTTTATAACCACTTGAATCTGTTGTTTGAGTAAGGGGTCGAGCTGACTGCCGACCTTGGTACACTGTTCGGCTCAGGCCCCCAGTTGGAACTCCTCTAAGGACTCTGTTGGTTCAGCTCTGGACTCATACATCTCTATCCTTGGATCCAATTCAAACATACTGACCGAGCTTGTCGGGCTAACTGAATTGACTGAACTTACCACTTATGTTTTATCATTTTTAGCATTTTTTGTGATATTTGGCTCTCTCGTCAACTTTAGACTATTCGCATAACACTGTCTAGCCATCCTCTGGTCAGCTCGGACGGTAACTATCTCTCCCGAATCAGTTGGAAATTTCATGGTGAGATGGAGGGTTGAGACAATTGCTCTGAGTTCATTCAGAGTTGGCCTTCCGATGAGGATGTTGTACGATGTGCCGGCATCCACTATAACATACCTGACTGATATGGTTCGGGCGAGCTTGCCCTCACCAAATGTTGTCAAGAGGTCTATGTAACTTTGGGTCTTTACCTGCTCTCCGGCGAACCCTAGTAGCTTGTCATCCTGTTCTTTTATCAACTTTTATGGAATTCCAAGCTTTTTAAAGGTTGCCAAGTACAAAATGTCAGTCGAGCTACCCTAATCAACAAGTGTTCGTTTGACCGAGTAGTTGGCTAATTCTACCGTTATCACCATCGGGTCGTCTTGATTAGGATCCAGCCCTTCGAAGTCATCATCTGAGAAATTAATGGGAGGTCTCGGCCTTGTAGACTTTCCAGACACCGAGTTGACAGATCGGATAGCTTTTACATAAGGCCTCCGAGCTGAACTCGTTGTACCTCCTCCTGCGAAACCTCCTGAAATAGTATTAATGTGTATACAAGTGTTTTGGTATCAAATAGTAAAAACATGTATCAAGCAGTGATCAACAAGTTCAGTGAGCAATCAAAGGAGAATATTCAAGGATGAACTTGGAGGAATCAAAGAGCAAAGATGAAGATCATTGAATCATCAAGACAAGAGCTTAAAGGAGAAATTAGATTTAAGTCTTAGATGATTTGTAAGAGATGAAATCTCTTATTCACAAAAATCTCAATTAAAAAGATGCATGAAGAAAACCAGTTTTCATAACCTGCATTAAAAGGAATAAGTTTTCGTTAATGAAAATTATTTTTTGGAAGTAACAGAAGCGCTCGTCCAACACTGAAGTAATACAAAGCGCTCGTCCAACACTGAAGTAATACAAAGCGCTCGTCCAAAAACAAGTGATAGAAGCGCTCGTCCAACAAGTGATTGAAACGCTCGTCCAACTAAAGTGACATAAGCGCTCGTCTACTAAGGTGACAGGCGCGCTCGTCCACACAAGTCTTTGGACTTGATAAGATCTTAATGAGAAGCTCCGTCCAATGACGAGGCATATGGAGCTCGTCTACCATATGGAGCTCGTCTACTAAATGGAGCTCGTGTACTAGTTGGAGGACGTCCAATTACTTTGTGTTTTAGTACTCCCGTCTGCTGACGTGGCATATGGAGCTCGTCTACAAGCCCGTCCGAATGTAAAATCTTAATGGCTAGATGGACGACGTTATTTTCAAGATGGACACGAATTCTATAAGAACTATCAGAATCTTATTTCAAGAACCTGAATAAAAAAAATAGATTCTATTAAATCATATCCAAATCTGTTTTGATTGATCCCAACGTCTATAACTTGTTTTCTATATAAAGAGGGATCAAAGGAACACTTTTACAAAATATACGCATATCATATCATAACATATCATAGTTTTACAAAATCAATTTGGGAAATCAATTGTGAAAATCATTCATCATCTTTCTTGAGCTTACTGTGAAAAGAGTGTTTCAATACTCATAAATGCTTCAATTTTTTTATCTGACTATTGAGAGTTAGGAATCAACTTTTGTTTTACTTTTCGATTGTAAAGCGAGAGGGAGTCTCTCTGAGTGATTAGGGTGAGGTATCCCTAAGGTTGAACATTGAGGCTCATCACAAGAGTGTGGTACCTCGAGGTGAAGGAGTGCTCTGTGGTGTAAAGGTTTTTCAAGCTACCTGGCAAAGCTTGTGTGTTAGTGTGTGAAATCCTACAGGTGGAGTGGGGACTGGATATAGGTCACAGTGGAGGTGACTGAACCAGGATAAATTTGGTTGTGTGGTATCCCTAAACTGAAACTCCTTTACTTTCTGTTTATGTTCAAGAACCTATGATTTTGATGTTTAAAGTTCAATATAATTTATGTTCTAGATCTGTATAAACTGTATTGAAAACTGAAACTGAAACTTGCATAACTTGTTCTTAATATTTAAAGGACTAATCAGTTTCTGTATTTTGTTATTACTGAGTTATTGAACCTGAATCTATTCTCTGTTAATTCTGGATTAATCTTTCTTCTCTTCATCATCTTCCAATTCAAGATTTTATATAAACCCTTCATCGATTTTGTAAAAGATCCCGAGGCACAAATCCGCAACTCTTATTTGAAAAGTTTTTTGAAAAGTTTTTAAGAGGGAAATATTTCTAAGAAAACTGAATTCACCCCCCCTCTTGAGTCGTTGAAGCCAAAACAATAATTGGCATCAGAGATAAACTCTTAAGTTTGTCTTAACAGCTATAAGAGTATGGCTTCCAATGACTGTTTAAATGAAGAGGCTTCCCTTGCACGCCCTCCTGCCTTCAATGGGTCTGAGTATATCTATTGGAAGGAAAGGATGATAATCTTTCTTGAGGCAGCAGGTGTTGATATATGGGATCCAGTAGAAAATGGACCCTTTGTCCCCTTTACCGTAGATGCTAATGGTGCTCCAAGAAATAAGCCTAAAACTGAATGGAATGGGTATGATAAGAAAAGAGTTCAATATAATGCACGTGCTAAGAATATTATAACATCTTCTATAAGCCGTGATGAGTTTTTCAGGGTTTCAAATTGCAAATCAGCAAAGGAGATGTGGGATACATTGCAGGTAACACATGAAGGAACCTCAGATGTGAAAAGAGCAAGAATGAACACCCTCACACATGATTATGAGTTGTTCAGAATGAATCGAGGATAACCTATGACTGAAATGCAAAAGAGATTCATACACATCGTAAATCAATTGGCTAGTCTTGGAAAAGCTATATCAAATGAGGATCAAGTGAACAAATTAATGAGATGCTTGAGCAGGGAATGGCAACCTAAAGTCACTGCAATCTCAGAATCCAGAGATCTCTCATCAATGACCATTGCCACACTGTTTGTAAAATTGCAAGAACATGAATTGGAGTTGAACATATTGAATGAGAGTGAAGAAACTGATAAAAGAAAGAAGGGATTGGCTCTGAAATCACAAGTCAAAGAAATAGAAGACAGTAATGACGATGATTCAGCACAAGAGGAAGAATCCGAAGAAGAGATGGGAATGCTAGTTAAAAAATTCAAGAACTTCCTAAAGAAGAAAGGAAACTTCAAAAGAAAGCCATCCACCTTTCAAAGGAGAAATTTCATCAAAGGGGACAACTCTTCCAACAACATCACATGCTATGAATGTGGAAAGATTGGCCACATGAAGCTTGACTATCCAAAGCTGCAAAATAAGGACAAAACTGAAAAGTTTGACTCGAAGGACAAGAAGTGCAAAAATCCAAGAAAGGCCTACATTGCTTGGGATGATAATGATCTAGATTCCATTGACGAATCTGAATCTGAGGAGGCAAACTTGTGCTTGATGGCCAGCAATCACAGTGATTCAGAAAGTGAAGTAAGTTCTAATTATCAACCTTCTTATGATGAATTACAAAATGCTTTTGAAGAACTTCATAAAGAATCCGTTAGACTTGCTGGATTGCTAACTAAGTCTAAGAAAACCATCACATGCTTAGAGGAGAAAACTTCTGTTTTAAACAAAGAGGTAGATCAATTAAAAACAGAAAATTGTGCTTTAAAAGAAAAACTAACTACTATTTTAGATGCATCTATATATGATAAATGTCCTAAGTTGGAGAAACTTATAAATCATTTGAATGGTGATCTATCTAGAATTACTAGTGATAAAGAAATCTTGAATGCATCTAGCTGTACATTGACTAAAGAGGTTGAAAAACTGAAAAATGACCTAGCAAGATTCACAAATGGCAGAGATAACTTGCATGCTTTATTAGGACAGTAAAAATGTGTCTATGATAAGGCTGACATAGGCTATAAACCGAAGATACATGAGAAATCTTTCAAGAAATTTTTTGCTGCACCTAAGACATCAAACACACCATTTGTTAAATGCAATTTTTGTGCTAGAAAAGGTCACACAGCTTCTACATGTCATTATAGAAAATCTTCTTATAATGAGTCTAAGTATATATGGGTTCCTAAAGGAACTATTGCTGCAACTAACTCAAAATGACCCAAACAGATTTGGGTACCTAAAGCAAAAACATGATTCTGTTTTGTAGGCGTGTTAGAAAGCCAAGAATGTGAAATGGTATCTTGACAGTGGCTGTTCCAAGCACATGACTAGAGACAAAAGCAGGTTCATTTCCTTTACCCCTAAGTCGAGTGGTAGTGTTACCTATGGAGACAACAATAAAGGGAGAATACTTGGCATTGGCAACATTGGAAGTGACTCAACAACAATCATTGAGGATGTACTATATGTTGAGGGACTGAAACACAACCTATTAAGTATCAGTCAACTATGTGACAAAGGCTTCAAGGTAAAATTCAATTCCAATAGTTGCTTAATAGAAAATCAGCATGATGAAAATTTGAAATTAATTGGACAGGACAGATAACATCTATATGCTTGATTTAGATAATGTCTCTTCAAATACTGCATGCTGTCTTATTTCAAAAGAAGAAGAGAATTGGCTTTGGCATAGAAGAATTGCACACATTCACATGAACCACTTGAATAAACTGATTCGTAAAGATCTTGTAGTTGGCTTGCCTAAACTGAAATTTGTGAAAGATGGACTACGTGATGCATGTCAAAAAGGAAAGCAAGTTAAGGTCTCTTTTAAACCAAAGAACATTGTTTCAACAACTAGACCCTTGCAACTTTTACACTTGGATTTATTTGGTCCATCTAGAACCAAAAGCTTTGGTGGTAACTCGTATGCATTGGTAATAGTAGATGATTACTCTAGATGTACATGGAAATATTTTCTATCTCATAAGAGTGATTCATTTGCTGCATTTAAGAAAATGGCAAAAATTGTGCAAAATGAAAAGGACGTAAAAATTGTTTCTATAAGAAGTGATCATGGGGGAGAATTTCAAAATGAAGTGTTTGAAAACTTTTGTGATGAGCATGGCATTCAACATAATTTTTCTGCTCCTAGAACTCCACAACAAAATGGAGTAGTGGAAAGAAAGAATAGATCATTAGAGGAATAAATCTCTATTTCACAAAATAGCTCAATTAAAAAGATGCATGAAGAAAATCAATTTTCATAACCTGCATTAAAAGGAATAAGTTTTCGTTTATGAAAATGATTTTTGGAAATAAGAAGTGCTCGTCTAAAGCGCTCGTCCAACACTGAAGTAATACAAAGCGCTCGTCCAACACTGAAGTAATACAAGTGCTCGTCCAAACACAAGTGATAGAAGCACTCGTCCAACAAGTGATTGAAGCGCTCGTCCAACATAAGTGACAGAACCGCTCGTCCAACAAGTAATACAAGCGCTCGTCCAACAAGTGACAGCAGCGCTCGTCCACTGAAGTGATACAAGCGCTCGTCCACTAGAGTGATACAAGCGCCCGTCCACTAAAGTGACACAAGCACTCGTCTACAAAGGTGACAAGTGCTCGTCTACACAAGTCTTTGGACTTGCTAAGATCTTAAATGAGAAGCTTCATCAAATGACATGCAATATGGAGCTTGTCTACTAATTGGAGCTCATCCAATTACTTTGTATTTTAGTACTCCCGCCCAATGACGTGGCATATGGAGCTC
The DNA here is from genome assembly GCA_030762895.1 of Sophora flavescens. Taxonomy (NCBI): domain Eukaryota; kingdom Viridiplantae; phylum Streptophyta; class Magnoliopsida; order Fabales; family Fabaceae; genus Sophora; species Sophora flavescens. The sequence continues at coordinate 27,294,412 of CM061064.1, read as the reverse complement.
GTCTACTAGCCCGTCCGAATGTAAAATCTTAATGGCTAGATGGACGCGGTTATTTTCAAGATGGATGCAAATTCAATAAGAACTACCAGAATCTTATTTTAAGAACCAGAATCAAGAAAACAGATTCTGTTAAATCAGATCAAAATCTATTTTAATTGATCCCAACGACTATAACTTGTTTTCTATATAAAGAGGGATCAAAGGAACACTTTTTAAAGAATGAATAACATATCGAATACAATACACATATCGTTCATCATCTTTATTGAGCTTATTGTGAAAAAAGTATTTCTATACTCAAAAGTGCTTCAATTTGTTTATCTGACTATTGAGAGTTAGGAATCAACTTTTGTTTTGCTTTTCGATTGTAAAGAGAGAGGGAGTCTATCTGAGTGATTAGGGTGAGGTATCCCTAAGGAAGAACATTGAGGCTCTTCACAAGAGTGTGGTATCTCAAGGTGAAGGAGTGGTCTGTGGTGTAAAGGTTTTTCAAGCTACCTGGTAAAAGCTTGTGTGTTACTGTGTGAAATCCCACAGGTGGAGTGGGGGCTGGATGTAGGTCACAGTGGAGGTGACTGAACTAGGATAAATGTGGTTGTGTGGTATCTCTAAACCCAAACTCTTTTACTTTCTGTTTATGATCAAGAACCTGTGATTTTGATGTTTAAAGTTCAATATAATTTCTGTTCTTGATCTGTATAAAATGTATTGAAACCCAAGTCCGATTGTAATCAAGTCTGTGTTATTTGTATTCAAAACTGAGTTGATCAAAACCATTCTTGATTGTTGAAACTGAAATAATATTGAAACTGAAACCTGCAAGTTTGTTCTTGATTGTTAATGCTTGTATCTGAAACTTGTATAACTTGTTATTAATCTTTAAAGGTTTAATCAGTTTCTGTATTTCGTTATTACTAAGTTTTGAACCCGAACCTATTCTGAATTAATATTTCTCATTAGAAAATTTGTTCTTCATATTTGTTTTATCTGCTTTAATGTGTCACCTTGTTGTAAAAGAAACATAGTACAATCAAGAAATGCAAAAAATAGAATCGTACAAATAAGATACTGCAAAACCATCTGTACGATGACAACTCTATGACTGAAAAAGCTGGATTATACACAAAAGAGGAACAACAAGTGCTCAAGCTGCAATACTCAGAGGAGTGAACCTCTAAATTCATGCTACCTCGATAACCAAGAGTACTATTCAGCATTGCTACAATCAAGCTATCAGTCACAACGGATATCTTGCATTAAATGCTATCTCTAAACGGGATTATTCAAAGTAACCGTTGAAGAAATACAAGTCAAGAATAAAGTCACTATAAATTGAAGACCTCGGATACTGAAGAATAACTCTTTCCTGCACAATCTTGCTAGTTGAACTTTTGCCATTTGATAATCATTCATTTCATTTTTCTTTCAAGAGCAAGAGTCTGTATTTTTAGTTTAAATAATGTTGTAATATTCAACTGATCTTAAACTGTCATATTCTCACACATAGTGAGTTAAGAAGATCAAACATTAAATCTCTTTGTTAGAGTTAGAGCCTGAAGAGGCTTGGTAAGAAAGGAATACTTGTAGCCTGGAGAGGTGTTGAATACTTAGTTGTAATCTATTTGGAGAAATAGTGGATAAATCCTTCAAGTCGAAGGGACTTGACGTAGCTCTTGGCTGGAAGAGAGTGAACTAGGATAAAATCTCTTGCGTGAATCTTCTATCCCTAAACTCTTCAGTTTTATTTGCTTATACTAACTATGGGGTTTCGATATTGCTTTTGTTAAAGTCTTTTAAAAAGGATCTTTGTCTTTGGGTGTGTTTCTGTTTCAAATCTCTTTGAGTGCAAAAACTGTTTTAAAGGTTGTTTTCGAAAATTATTAACAAACACAATTCAACCCCCCTTCTTGTGTTTGCCTGTGTCAACTTCAACCATCCCGGCTAAGGAATGAGCAACCATGTTAGCTTGCCTCCTAGTAAACTCAACATGAGAGTTTTGACAAAAAGACAAAAGTACTATTGGCATTTCTTAGTAGCTAGCGGTTTTAAATTCTATGGTGTATGGATCTTTGTGAGGTGAATTTTCTGAAACACTCCATAGTTTTAGGGTAAATGTTACACTTCCTAGATGGCCCAATGAGATAGTAACACCTCAAATGTAACATAACACTTTTATTTTAAGCTTTGACATCTCATTATTTTTTTAAAAAAAACCTTTTAATATGCCCATATAATTTTAGAACAAATAGACTTATTTATCCCTTCCACATTTCCATCATTTCATCCTGTTGGGAAATATACCAAATAAAATCACCTAATACAAGGTCAACGGATAATTTATTATCCCAGGATTCGTCTTTTCCCATACTTTGTATAATCACAAGGAGATAACAAAAATATCTTCCATTATAAATTAATGGGATTATAAAATTAATAATAATAATCTCACCAAAAATATTGGTGGCTAAACTCTCTTTTGGTTTTCCTCTCAAAATAATTTCTCTCTCACATAAGTGAGGTTTTCTTTCTTTCTCTCAAAACACTATTGTTTTTGTTTTACTCCAGGATGATTAGAAATGAAAGTAGGCAAGGCTTTTATAGCCAAACTTCTACGCTAAGTGATGGCCATAATTTAAGGAGAGTTTTCTCTTTTTCTTCCCTTCATAAAGAGGGAAACCCATCAATCTCCCCCTCCCGATTTAGGTGGAGGGCTCCAGCAGTCCAGCCGTTCTTCTACAAAACTCGTATTTATCCCTTAGGTAAGGACTTAGTCATCATATCTGAACTATTGTTATCAGTATGGATTTTCTTAAGCTATAATTGCTTGGATTCCAATATAACACGTATCCAGTGATATCTTACATCGATGTGCTTCGACCTCGAGTGAAAACTCGAATTCTTGCTCGAGTGGATTGCACTCTGACTATCACAATGCATGACATACTTCAGTTGTTTTTGCCCTAACTCATGCAAGAAATGCTTCATCCATAGCATTTCTTTGCAAGCTTCTGTTATTGTAATGAACTCTGCCTCTGTGGTAGATAAAGCAATACATTTTTGTAACTTTGATTGCCACGATACCACTCCACCTAAAAATATAATCAGGAATCCAGAAGTAGATTTCCTAGAATCAATATCTCCTGCCATATCTACATATGTGTAGCCAACCAGTTCAGGTCTTCGACTCCCAAAGCATAAACTCATTTTGGAAGTTCCTCTGAGATATCTTAAAATCCACTTTACTGCGTTCCAATGCTCTTTTCCAGGTTGATCAGCCTCTGGTTGACTAGTTTTATAACTAGTAAGACCATGGTTTTTGCACCAATTACTCGAGTTTCAATCTCGTTTTAGCCCAAATTTGGATTTAATTGTCCTCAAGCAACATTTTGAGTTTCTTAAGTAGTTTAGGACATTTTAGTTAATTTTTAAGTCAAATAAAGAATTCACTGCTATTTCGTATTTTCGGGTTAAAAGGGAAGCACTTAGAGTCAAGGGAACGAAGAAAATAGTGGAAAATGCCATTCTAGAAGGGTCGCCTCGCGAGAAGCTACTCGTCTCGCGAGCCTGAAGACCAGCATGAACAGCAACAGTCACCCTTTCTGTCTCGCCTCGCGAATCTCGAACTCGCCTCGCGAGCCTGAAGGCCTGACTGTACCAGAGAATGTCACCCTTTCGGTCTCGCCCCGCGAATCACCATCTCGCCTTGCGAGAACTCAATTTTAAACTCGCGCCATTTTTAATATTCGCCTCGCGAGCGGTCACAGATTCTGAAGGTTATAAATTGCTGTTTTAGGGCAGATTAAAGAGAAATTTTCATATTCACTGTTTTGCGAATTTTCTAGGTTTTGTATTACGTTTTTGATGGAGAAATAATTCCCTGAGATTAGTCTGCTGTAATCGGTTTCCGCCGTACTTGAGGTTCTATAATTCCCAATCTTATTGCTATTCCCTTTCAATATTTTTCCTAGATGTCTTGTTTGCTTAATTCAAGTTATATAGGATAAGTCTTGGTTAATTTCGATGATCATATGTTCCTTACTCTAATCGCGTTTGCTTAATTCGCGTGTGTACAATCGTGTTTGCTTAATTCACGAAGGTCTTAATCCGTTTGCTTAATTCGGAATAGGAACATATATCTCGTAGTGTCAATTGCGCTTGTCTAATTGTTGCTACAATCGAAAAAGGATTAGAATCCGCTTAGGGCATGGAATTTATATGAATCAATGATAGTTGTGAAACCGAAAACAGCAGATTAATCGTTTCAACTTATTGATAAACACTTGTTTGCATTGTTTTTCTTAATTGAATCATCCAACAAACCCCCCCCAAAAAAAAAAAAAAAACTGATTTTAAGGTTAATAACAATCCAAGAGTCCTTGTGATACGATACCCGAGTTGTCGCGCCCTAGCTGCAGTTTTTAAACCACTCGTTCTTTTTGACCCGCGTGCGACAGAGTGTCCAAATTGGCGCCGTTGCTGGGGACTCTTGTTGTTATTTTCGCATTTTCTTTTTGATTTTCTGCTGACTTAGTTATGGCTGCTAGGTCTGGTTATGAATCCTAGTACTTCCCATGGATAATTATATGCCTTATGTTGATTATGAGCCATCATGCATATATTATCCTGGCTTTACTGGTGGTTATGAGTTTAGCAGTGGTTTTGGCATGATTGGAGTGAATGAGGTGCAACCTTTCTATCATGGCCAACATGGTGTGGAACATGGCAGCTTGGATGAGTTAGCCTCCTTGGTGCATCAATTGACAATAAGCCAGCAGCAGTGTCAGCCTGGCCCCACACCAGTCCAGCCCAGTCTGGAAGAATTGGTGCAACAAATGGCAGAAGACACTCTTGAATTCCAACAGAGGACAGAAGCAAGTCTTCAGGATTTGGCGACTCAAATTGGTCACATTGCCTCCGCCTTGATTGCACTTCAATCACAACGTCTCCTTGAAGAGCAGTCAGATTCGCAAATAGATATTCTTGACAATGATTCTTCTGAGCATTCTGTTTCTCAATTAGAGTTGCCTTCTGACATTGTTGATGACACTTATTGTGATTTGGTTGCAGCTGCTGATTTTCCATCCTTTTCTGGTTTTAATGATGCTTACTCATGTGCTGATTGTACTAACACTGACTTTTGTGCTGTGTGTGCTGAGATTACTGCATGTATAGAAGGTGATGGATTTGGTAATATAGTGAGTGAAAATCGTGCATAAGTTGAAGCAGCACCAGCAATCCTCTCCACTTGTTTGCCACCACCCACTGTGGAACAACCAACAATGGAGTTCAAGCCTCTGCCTGAGAGACTGGAGTTTGCATCCTTGAATATGAAGGCACTATGGCCAGTCCAAGAGGTTGAACCCCATTATTATTGGGAAGACTTTGTTGACAAGGAGGTCATCTTTGACCCAAGAGGGAGTGAGAAGTCCGCCGCACTTGGCGAGGTCACCATGATTGTCAAGCGCTCACTTTTATGCTTATGCTACATACCATGGGATCCGGGAGGATCATATTGCACTTTGAGCATTCCTTGGCCGCTGTATCACAGGCAGTGGGATCCCGATGGAACCGCCTCCATGAGTTTTTCTAAACCTTCTTCTTTTTAATTATCTTCGTTTTGTTTTTGTTTTGTTTTCCTTGTTTGTGTTGCTTTGAGCCATTTGTGTATGAGTCTTGTGTCGGCAAGCTTGAATGGGCTTTGTTAAACTTAGCATAGATGGATTGCATCATATGTGTTGACTGTTGATGATTTCCCCCTAGGTTTTGAAAAATTAAAAATTGAAAATCGATCCCCATGTGAAAAATTGAAAGTTAAACTTTGAGATATTTTGTTATGACTGCATGATTTATGATAAGTTTGGGGTGAAAGGATGCACACACTAGGGATTGAATCTCGGTCAAACAATTTGCGAAAAATGTCCGGGTGAGGATTTGAGCCTCCAACATGTTTTTAATTGTGTGAATCACTTTCAAGCTGCACTTTCCCAAATTTGCTTGAATCTCTTCATGGTTTGCATGTTTATGTGGTTGCATCAAATGATTTAGGCAATTTTCTTTGAATTAAATACTTGGCCTAAAAAGAACCATCCCTAATGCATGTTCCCTAGTTAGCCACATTGAGCCTAATAAGCCTATTGTTTCTTGATGACCTTATGCTATAAGCCAAAAATCTGGAAAAACCATGTTAACCCAATCTTAGGATTAGGAGAGCATGGAAGCTTAGCAAGAGAATGGTTGCAAGAAACTAAGTTTGGGGTGGCTACAAGGTTTGGTATGTCATTCTGGGTTGAGAAAAAGAAAAATAAAGGTTGGAGCCAAAGGCAAAAATAAAGAAAGAAAAAAAAAAGGAAAAAAAAAAGAGAGAAAAGAACAAAATGTCAAAAAAAGGGGTATTTGAAGAAAAGGCTGTAGTCACCCAAAGCAAAAAGAAAAATGGAAAAAAGAATTTAAGTGGAAGTTCGATGTGTCAAATTGCTCATGCTCTCTTAGTTCCTAGGGGCTTAAGCCTAGTACCTCTGAATATCCTACCTTTAGCCAGGCCCCATTACAACCTTTAAAAGACCTTTTGATGTTGCATTCATGTTCTCGTGGGAACCATTTTGAGATGAAAATTGATGAGTGTGATTTCACCTCATTTTCCATGTACATTTCTGCATGCATTTGCATTTAGTTAGGCCATTTTAGTTGGATTTTGTTTAGTTTTTCATTTGGAACGGATAAGGTGGTATTGTGTGTTGTTTTGCAGGGATTTTTGATTAAATGCTCAAGTTTTAGCCATGAGGAAGCTGAGATGAAGAGAAGGCCTGAAAACTGAAGAAGAAGGGGGCCAAAAGTCAGAATCTGTCACGGCCTGGCCGTGATGGCTATCACGGCCGTGACCCTAAACCACCAAAAGTCAGAGACGATCACGGCTTGGCCGTGATGGAGATCAAGGGCGTGAAAAATTGGTTCGCGACGCGAATGATAGCTCGCCTCGCGAGAGAGTGATTGTGCCAAAACCACCAAAGTCAGAGACGATCACGGCTTGGCCGTGATGGGGATCACGGGCATCAAAAGTGGGTTCGCGTCGCGAAAGAAATGCTCGCCTCGCGAGAGAGTAAGTTGGCCAGAACTGGAAGAGACAGAACCCGTCACGGCCTGGCCGTGATGGCTATCACGGCCGTGACCGGCCACGAGTAATAAAAGAACTGAGCAGAACAGAAGAAGATGGATTCAGAAAACCCTAAAGAAAATCCTCTGCTGCTGTGGCTGCTGTGCATCATTTCATGGAGCTCTCTCCTTTGTTCATCTCTGTAATTATTTCTTTTGTTTTATCTTCAATTATGTGTAGCTAAACTCCCCTTTGTTGGGGTTAGACTATTGCTATCTGAACTTGGTTGTAAAATAACTTGATTTTAATACAGTTTCCTACTTCTTTATGAGTATATAATTCTATGCTTAATGCTTTCCTAGGCTTGATCATCTTAGGAATGATTAGTGGCTTTAATAGACAATTGAAAGGTTGATGTTAAAGCATGCTCATGAATTATATGCCAAGTAGTCCAAGAATCTAGACATAGGTGTTGGCTGCTTGTAATCTTATGAATCTTTATTCTTAATGCAATTTCTCTTATTAATCCACCTAAGACATTAGGGTTTAATTTGGGATTTTAGGCTCAATGCACCTAAGACATTAGGCTTGAGTATATTAGAAAAGATTCGATTGTCATAAGTGAAGTAGGAACTGTGTTAGTTATCATTTCATAACAATCAAGGGAGGATTAGCTTAGTCTAACCCTAGCAATTCTATCTCATTGTTATTCATCTTCCTGTTTTCACATTAACTGTTTGAAAAAAATCCAAAAAGAACAAAAAAAATTTCTTCTTGTTTGCTTGTTAGATGATAGAGAAACCTTCACTCAAAAAATTCGATCGCTTAGATAGTAGTCAAATTTGCGAAGTGGTAATTGTCCACGATCCCTGAGAATGATATCCGGTCTTACCGTTTTATTACTTGCAACGAACCGGTACACTTGCCGAGTCCGTGTCAAGTTTTTGGCGCCGTTGCCGGGGATCGGTGTGCCAATATCACGAGTACCAAAGGGGACTCCTAATTTAGGCATTTTTACTGTTTTCCTACTGTGTTCCTTCTTTCTTCTTTTCTGTTTCTCTGCTGTAAATTTCTGCAAGTGCTGTTTTTCTGTTTGTTATGTGCTACTCCGTTTGTTCAGTGTATGCGAGGTACAATCGACCCAGGTGAACTCCAATTCGAACCTGAGATCGAAAGACTCTACAGAAGGAATAGAAAGAAAACCAAGGCAAGACAGAACAGAGAAAGAGCATCTTCTAGTAGACAAGAGCAACAAGTTGAGTTACCCAGTGTGCAAGATCCACAATTTGAAGTAACAGCTGTCACCATGGGAGAAAATAATGCACCAAGGAGAACAATGGGGGACTACACTTCCCCTAGAGTTGATAGATGTGGAACTCCGATTGTGAGACCCGTAGTGGCTTGCAATAATTTCGAAATCAAGGCATCACTTCTCCACCTTGTGCAGCAAAACCAGTTTGGAGGGTTGGAGAGTGAAGATCCTCATGCTCACATTGGTACTTTTATTGAGCTGTGTGACACCATTAAGCTAAATGGAGCTTCCGATGAGGCCATTCGGTTAAGGCTTTTCCCTTTCTCTTTGAGGGATAGAGCTAAGGCATGGCTTCAATCTCATCCTCATGGAAGCATCATCACCTGGAACGACTTGGTCAGCAAGTTTTTATCTCGCTTCTTCCCTCCGTCAAGAATGATTAAGCTGAGATCAGAGATCAATGCCTTTGCACAGAGGGATGGTGAGTCGCTATATGAAGCCTGGGAGAGGTTCAAGTCCTTACTCACAGCTTGTCCCAATCATTAACTAGAGACATGGCAGCAGGTTGCAACATTTGTTAATGGGCTCAACAGGAATTCAAGAAGTATGATTGAAGCGGCTGCAGGAGGGACATTGAGTCAGAAGACACCGGAAGAAGCAAAGGACTTGATTGAGAACATGGCTAACAATGACTATCAAATGCCTAGTTCTTGGTCAATGGTCAATAGAGGTGTTCTAGAGCTGGATGAAATTGGTGCTCTCAAGGCACAAATGGCTATTCTTACCAAACAACTGGGGTCGGTTCAAGCTCAGAGAACTCTCAAGTACAAGCTGTCCAAGCTCAAGGTACTTCAGTGTGTGATTTCTGTGGAGGCAACCATGCAAATGGAAACTGTGAGATCAATGTGGTTGGAAGTTCGGGACAAGAAGAGGTAAATTATATGGGCAACCAAGGGCCTAGAAATGATCCCTACTCCAACACCTACAATCTGGGGTGGCGCAATCATCCTAACTTTAGTTGGAGACAAGGGCAAAGTTCAAATACTCAAGCAAAGCCTCCTCAAGAGAGTTCAAGCAAATTGGAGAACCTTCTAGGCCAGTTCATGCAAGCTACTCAAGAGACTATAAAGAATCAGAATGCCTCAATTAAAAACTTGGAGCATCAAATGGGCCAACTAGCAAGGCAGATGGCAGAGAGACCTCCAGGACAATTGCCTGGGGATACTGAGAAGAACCCAACGGAAGATTGTAAGGCCATTGTTACAAGAAGTGGGAGAGTGTTAAACCCACAAGAAAAAGAGAAGGAAGAGAAGACAAGTGATGCTGGAATTGATAACGTGCAGTTTGAAGAGGTAAACAATGAAGAACCCGGAACTTCCCATGGTACTACCTCTATCCCTATTGATGTAGAAGCTGAAGAACCGCAGAGGGAGAAATTGGTTGATGAAGAATTTGCGAAGAAGAAGACTAGAAGACAGATTCTGGAAGAGGTTGATAATCCCAAAGAGCTGCCCCCATATTTCAGAATCCCGTACCCCCAACGGTTGAAGAAAGAGGCAAAAGATCAGCAGTTTTCTAAGTTCCTGGATGTATTCAAAAAGCTACAAATCAACATCCCGTTTGCTGAAGCTCTACAGCAGATGCCTTCCTACACAAAATTCATGAAAGAGATCCTTACAAACAAAAGAAGGTGGAAGGAGGAGACAGTGATGCTTACTGAAGAGTGCAGTGCTATACTTCAAAGGAAGCTGCTAGTAAAAATGAAGGACCCGGGCAGTTTCACTATCCCATGCACGATTGGTCATCTGAACATAGGGAGAGCATTGTGCGATTTAGGGGCAAGTATTAATCTGATGCCGCTCTCCATTTTCAAGAAGCTGGGGATTGGTGAGGTAAAACCAACAGGGATTTCTCTTCAATCGGGTGGGACCGCTCCATTACATATCCCTATGGTGTTGTGGAGGATTTGTTGGTGAAGGTAGATAAGTTCATTTTTCCAGCAGATTTTGTGGTGTTAGATATGGTGAAGATGGTGATACTCCTCCTGATTCTTGGGAGACCATTCCTAGCAACAGTGTAGAGCCTTGATCGATGTCAATCAAGGGAATTGGTGCTTCGGTGCAGGACAAAAAGGTCACTTTCAATGTGTTTGAAGCGATGAAACACCCAAGCGACAAGGACACATGCATGATAGTGGACCTCATTGATTCATTATCGACAAGAGTTTGCACCGTAGTTTGAAGATTCGTTAGAAGCAGCTCTAATGGTAGAGGATGTAGAAGAAGAAGTATGTGCGAAGAAGTTGACCTCATGATTAAATCTCTGGAGGCTTGTGCCGTTTGTGAATACTTGATGAAGACAAAGTGGTGGAAGATGTGAGAATTGAAGACAAGGGTGACCCACCGGTGCTAGAGTTGAAAGAATTGCCATCCCATCTCCGTTATGCTTTCCTTGGGATGAACTCTTCATTCCCAGTTATCATCAATAGTGGGTTGAATTCCTTGGAAGAAGAGAAGCTGTTGAGGGTGCTTAGGGAGTACAAATCTGCAATCGGATGGTCTATGTCCGATTTAAAAGGGATAAGCCCCTCCTTTTGCATGCACAAAATCCGGGTGGAGGAAAAATTCAAGCCGGTTAGGCAACCGCAAAGAAGACTCAACCCGAATATGAAGGAAGTTGTGAGGAAGGAGATTGTGAAGTTGTTGGATGCGGGCATTATCTATCCCATCTCCGATAGTCCATGGGTGAGTCCGATCCAAGTTGTGCCGAAGAAAGGGGGGATGACAGTGGTAGCGAATGAAAAGAATGAACTTATTCCCTCTAGGACCGTGTCTGGATTGAGGGTATGCATTGATTACAGAAGACTGAATGAGGCCACTAGAAAAGACCACTTTCCATTACCCTTCATTGATCAGATGCTAGAGAGGTTGGCGGGCCATGCTTTCTATTGCTTCCTTGATGGATACTCTGGGTATAACCAGATTGTGGTTGACCCAGAGGACCAAGAGAAGACCGCTTTCACCTGCCCTTATGGAGTCTATGCATACAGGAGAATGCCTTTCGGGTTGTGCAATGCACCCGCCACTTTTCAAAGGTGCATGCTATCCATATTTTCTGATATGAATGAGAAATTTATTGAGGTATTTATGGACGATTTTTCTGTATTTGGTGATTCTTTTGATAACTGTTTGAATAATCTTGCCTGTGTTCTAAAAAGGTGCCAAGAAACTAACCTCGTTTTAAATTGGGAAAAATGCCATTTCATGGTTAGGGAGGGTATAGTTCTTGGGCACAAAATTTCATCACGGGGGATGGAGGTTGATAGAGCCAAAATTGAAGTGATTGAAAAACTTCCTCCTCCCTTAAATGTGAAAGGTGTTAGAAGCTTCCTAGGGCATGCGGGTTTTTATAGAAGGTTCATAAAAGATTTTTCAAAAATTGTGAAACCCTTATGCAAGCTTTTGGTAGCTGATACTCCTTTTATATTTGATGATGATTGCATGCATGCCTTCAAAATTTTGAAAGAAAAACTCACCACCGCACCGGTCATTGCACCTCCAGATTGGAGTTTACCTTTTGAGCTAATGTGTGATGCAAGTGACTATGCGGTGGGAGCCATTTTGGGCCAAAGAAAAAACAAAGTGTTGCATGTCATTTACTATGCCAGTCGTGTGCTTAATGATGCCCAATTGAATTACACTACGACTGAAAAAGAATTGCTTGCTGTGGTATTTGCTTTTGATAAATTTAGATCCTACTTGATTGGTTGTAAAACTACAGTCTACACTGATCATTCTGCTTTGAGATATCTTATGACCAAACAGGATGCTAAGCCAAGGCTTATTAGGTGGATACTACTACTCCAAGAGTTTGATTTGGAAATAAAGGACAAGAAAGGAGTGGAGAATGTGGTAGCCGACCATTTGTCTCGGCTTCCACAAGCAGATGTCCAAGCAGAAGCAAAACTGCCAATTCAAGAGGAATTCCCAGATGAACAGTTGTTTGTGGTGCAAGTGGCACCTTGGTTCGCGGATATTGCAAATTACAAGGCAGCCAATAAGATTCCTAAGGACTTCAATGCGCAACAGAGGAAGAAGCTCATTCATGATGCCAAGTTCTATATTTGGGATGAGCCGTATCTTTTCAAAAGAGGTTCAGATGGAATTCTGAGGAGGTGCATACCGGAAGAAGAAATTAATGGGGTGTTGACCCACTGCCACAACTCACCCTATGGAGGACATTTTGGTGGTGAGAGGACCGCCATGAAGATTTTGCAAAGCGGGCTATTTTGGCCCACTATTTTCAAGGACTCCCGAGCTTGGGTGATGAATTGTGATAAATGTCAGAGGACCGGTAGTATTTCTAAGAGAAATGAGATGCCCTTGAAGGGTATACTTGAGGTGGAGCTCTTTGACGTATGGGGGATTGACTTCATGGGCCCTTTCCCGTCATCTTACAACAACAAGTACATTCTGGTGGCAGTTGATTATGTGAGCAAGTGGGTGGAAGCCGTGCCAACTCTGAAAGATGATGCAAGAACTGTGATCAGTTTTGTGAGGAAGAATATTTTTACCCGGTTTGGGACCCCTAGGGCTATCATTAGTGATGGGGGTACCCACTTTTGCAATAATGAGTTCAATGCAGTGCTTGCCAAGTTTGGGGTGAACCACAAAGTTACCACACCATACCATCCCCAAACCAGTGGGCAAGTGGAATTGTCCAACCGGGAGTTGAAGAGGATTTTGGAAAAAACTGTGAACAATGCAAGGAAGGATTGGGCGAAGAAATTGGATGATGCACTTTGGGCCTATCGGATGGCTTATAAGACACCTATTGGTATGTCACCTTACCAATTAGTGTTCGGGAAATCATGTCACCTTCCGGTAGAGCTACAACACCGTGCTTTTTGGGCAGTGAAGGCCCTGAATTTTGATACAAGGCTGGCCATGGACAAGAGGATGCTTCAATTGAATGAGTTGGATGAGTTCCGACTCTTGGCTTATGAGAGTGCTAGGATATACAAGGAAAGAACAAAGTTCTGGCATGATAAGTACATTCTTCCCAAGAAATTTGAAGAAGGCCAGTCAGTTTTGCTGTTTAACTCAAGACTCATGCTCTTTCCGGGCAAATTGAGATCGAGATGGTCAGGCCCATTCTATGTCAAGTCTGTCTCTCCATTTGGTTCAGTTAAATTGGAGGATCCATCATCCGGTGATACCTTCACTGTTAATGGACAAAGACTAAAGCACTACCTTGGAGGCAACTTTGAACGTCAAGCGGTCTCCGTCTCTCTTCAGGCACCATCTTTAAAAAAAAAAAAAAAAGTCATCTGTCAAGCTAGTGACGTTAAAGAAGCGCTTATTGGGAGGCAACCCAATTTTTTAATTTCTTCTTCTCTTTTGTTTTTGATTTCCCCTCTTGAATAATTTGAGAAGCTCAAGAGGTTTGTTAATAGTTTGTTGAGTGCTTTCAGATGTTGAAGGAAGGAGGAGAAGAAGGGCAGGAGGAAACAAAACCAGAAAGCATGTGATTCAGCACCACTACCACCTTGTGAGTTGTTCCAGTTTTCTCCCCTCTCTAAACTTAATTATTTACATTGAGGACAATGTAAGTCTTTAAGCTTGGGGTAGGGGTAATCTTTTTGCTTGCATTGTAAATATTGCATTCATATAGGCTTAAGTTTGCATGATCGCATGATTCGGTTACCCCTGCTTAGATTGAGCTTATGATTGTCAGAGCTAAGTGCCAATTTTTCTGTGATAGTGAATTTTTGGACCCTGATTTTCTATTCTTGTGATATGGCTTCATTAAATATGCTTGAGATGTTCTTGGATAGTTGATGATTAGCATGTGTTTCTATGGATTTGTGTTCTCACTGGTTCTTGAACTGATAAATGTGAGCTTTTGAGCCATTAGGGGGTACTCACTAAATCTGCCCCCGTTCTCTTGGATTGTTCCTAGGGGCTTAAGCCTAGTACCTTTGAATATCCTACCTTTAGCCAGGCCCCATTACAACCTTTAAAAGACCTTTTGATGTTGCATTCATGTTCTCGTGGGAACCATTTTGAGATGAAAATCAAATTCATGGGAAGTGGTCTTAAAATGTGAACTTGAGTGAAAAGTTGATAGCCTAAACAAATTGAACGAATGAGTGAAATATTACATGCCCTTGTGAGGAAGGCAATTGTTTGAAATTGGTGATCTCCCTTTTGTGTGTAACTTGGATCCTCAACTTAGATTGATGATTGCATGAATGATGGAATTCTCAATTGTTTAAGGTAAATGAATGTGGGGATTGCATTGTTGAAAAGGGGGGAAACATTGAAGGAAAATTGTCTTGTCAAATTGCATGAAATTTGTGCGGAATTGATTGAATCCTTTAAGCTTGCCAAGTTTGAGTCTTTTTGAGTTTTAGTTTGCTTGGGGACAAGCAAAGTTTAAGTTTGGGGTATTTTGATCAGCGTCTGGTTGACTAGTTTTATAACTAGTAAGACCATGGTTTTTGCACCAATTACTCGAGTTTCAATCTCGTTTGAGCCCAAATTTGGATTTAATTGTCCTCAAGCAACATTTTGAGTTTCTGAAGTTGTTTAGGACATTTTAGTTAATTTTTGAGTCAAATAAAGCATTCACTGCTATTTCGTATTTTCAGGTTAAAAGGGAAGCACTTAGAGTCAAGGGAACGAAGAAAATAGTGGAAAATGCCATTCTGGAAGGGTCGCCTTGCGAGAAGCTACTCGCCTCGCGAGCCTGAAGACCAGCCTGAATATCAACAGTCACCCTTTCTGTCTCGCCTCGCGAATCTCCAACTCGCATCGCGAGCCTGAAGGCCTGACTATACCAGAGAATGTCACCCTTTCAGTCTCGTCCCGCAAATCACCATCTCGCCTCACGAGAACTCAATTTTGAACTCGTGCCACTTTTAATATTCGCCTCGCGAGAGGCTACTTGCCTCACGAGCGGGCGTAGATTCTGAAGGTTATAAATTGCTGTTTTAGGGTAGATTAAAGAGATCTTTTCATATTCACTGTTTTGCGAATTTTCTAGGTTTTGTATTACGTTTTTGATGGAGAACTAATTCCCTGAGATTAGTCTGCTGTAATCGGTTTCCGCCGCACTTGAGGTTCTATAATTCCCAATCTTATTGCTATTCCCTTTCAATATTTTTCCTATATGTCTTGTTTTCTTAATTCAAGTTATATAGGATAAGTCTTGGTTAATTTCGATGATCATATGTTCCTTACTCTAATCGCGTTTGCTTAATTCGCGTATGTACAATCGTGTTTGCTTAATTCACGAAGGTCTTAATCCGTTTGCTTAATTCGGAATAGGAACATATATCTCGTAGTGTCAATTGCGCTTGTCTAATTGTTGCTACAATCGAAAAGGGATTAGAATCCGCTTAAGGCATGGAATTTATATGAATCAATGATAGTTGGGAAACCGAAAACAACAGATTATTCGTTTCAACTTATTGATAAACACTTGTTTGCATTGTTTTTCTTAATTGAATCATCCAACCCCCCCCAAAAATAACTGATTTTAAGGTTAATAACAATCCAAGAGTCCTTGTGATACGATACCCGAGTTGTCGCGCCCTAGCTGCAGTTTTTAAACCACTCGTTCTTTTTGACCCGCGTACGACAACATGTCACAGGTTTAGCCAAGAATCTGCTAACAACGTCAATTGTGTGTACTCAGTTGCATCCCAACAGCTGGGCCATCCTAAAGGCTTTCCAGATCCTTTGTAGTCAAACGGGGATGACGGCTACCGCATCCAAGTTCCTTTATTTTTATAAAGTTAGGTTCGGGGATCGAGTTGGGTGGATTTCTCTCAGTGGGGTTGAGGGTAGGGGTATCATCGGACTCTACAAGAGTTCTTATAAGTTCTTTAAGTCAGACTTTTTCAAGGTCCGACCTTCCGAAGGTCATGAGTCCATATTTTTTGACTTTGAAGGGAAGCCGAGGTTTCCCTTTTATTGGCAACCCCATCCTTCCAAATTTTCCAGTTTTAACTTCAGCTCTATGACCGATGACGAGCTATCCGATGTGGAGATTTTGAAACTTTATCCTCGGCCATTGCCTTGTGGGAGGCTTTTAAAACTACCCACCTCTTCCCCTCGGCAAGCCGACTTTGATCGTAAGTATTTTACTTTAGATATTTTTATACACTTATAAAAATCCCGCTTCAAGAAGCGTTGCTAAAGAAGTCGACGCATCAAGATGCTGTTGGTGCTTCAGTTCCGGCTCCTGATAAGAAGGGAAAGAAGAAGAATGTTGCTGCTCCTGACCTTGGCGGAGTACCTGTCCTTTTCTTACGACCCGAGAAGAGCCTATCCCTGAGGAGCGGGTTGAAGGGACATTCTTCGTGACCGATCTGATTTCGGACACTAAGTGGTATAACGGCCACTGTAACCTTGGGATCAGCTCACTCTAGGGTAATGATTTCAATCCTGGTCCACTTATAGATGGCCAAGTTCTCAAACCCCCGACACTCGGCTGTTGCTGGAGCAGGGACCTGAGACAAGTATGGAGGCCGCTGCCGCTTATGCCCTCCGGATTTCATCCATTACCCGCTTTTGGGGTAATGAATTATCAAATAATGTGAAAACGATGGAGACGATGAAGGTCGACGCTGCTCGCGCTTTATGGGTGCGGGATGAGCTGGCTCAAGCCGTTGCAAAATGTGAGGAACAGGCTTGGTCTCTCGGTCAGCTAAAAACACAGAAGGCCGAGCTGGAGAAAATCAATTCCTCCCTCCGAGCTGAGTTGTACACGGAGAAGGCCGAGAGGCTCAATCTTTAGAAGGTCGCCGAGGAACTTCAGGCCGACAAGGAAGCCAATCTTGAGCTTCGGAAGTCTCTGGAAGCCGAGAAGGGGGCTAATATCAAGCTTCAATCCGATCTGACTGAACCTGAGGCTACTATTATGAAGGAGCACGTTAGTGGGTTCTCCTGAGCTATAAAACAGCTTCAACTCTTCAACCCCGATGTTGATTGCTCCCAGGTTGACATGGACAAGGATTTTAACAGAGATGGAATCATGGTTCCGTTGTCCGAGCTGGAGGATGACGAAGAGGCAGTTCAAGAAGAGGGGGGGTGGATGAGCAAGCGGCCGAGGAGGGAGGAAACGATGAAGGCGAAATGGGCTTACCTGACCAATCTTTGGTTATTCCTTCATATAATGAAGACGTCCTTGACTCCACTGCTGTTGAAACTTTTGCTCATGGGGATGCCCATGAGTAATTTTTAGAAAAGATATTGTAGTTTGTTCCTAGGGCAATGCCCTTTTTAATCTGGAACCTTTTGTACTCTTTGGCTTTGCCCCTTTAATTATTGTAATCATTTGTACTTAGGGAAATGTCCCTTTTTATTTATGATAATGCAACTTTATGTCTTTGAGCACATGACTTGTTATACTTAGAAAATTTTCAAAGTTTTTACTTAACTCGTAGAATTTGTATTCGCTTGATGTTTGGTGTGTGGAATCGGCCTATTTTGAGCTTTTTGAGCTCGGTCAGCTTAGATTTAACGTTCCTAGGTTTTTGACACCATGGGCCTTTGATTTCCTTTTAGGCTCATCCTTTTGATATTAACTTGATTAGCTTCCTTAGGTTCTTTACCTTCTTGGCCTTCGACTTTGGCTTGGATTATATCTTGAGGTTTTTAACTACCTTTTTAGGTATTGTTTACCTCTTTAGGTTCGGCAATTCGACCTCAACTCGGTCTGTTTTAGCTCGGTCAACCTTTTAAGGTATTTAGTTTTTGCCTCTTTAGGTTCGGTATTTCAACCTCAACTCGGTCGATTTTAGCTCGGTCAAACTTTTTTGGTCTTTAGTTTTTGCCTCTTTAGGTTCGGCATTTCGACCTCAACTCGGTCGATTTTAGCTCAGTCAACCTTTTTAGGTCGTTAGTTTTTGCCTCTTTAGGTTCGGCATTTCGGCCTCAACTTGGTCGATTTTAGCTCGGTCAACCTTTTTAGGTCTTTAGTTTTTGCCTCTTTAGGTTCTGTATTTCGACCTCAACGCGGTCGATTTTAGCTCGGTCAACCTTTCTAGGTCTTTAGTTTATTGCCTATTTAGATTCGGCATTTCGACCTCAACTCGGTCGATTTTAGCTAGGTCATCCTTTTTAGGTCTTTAATTTTTCATAAATAAATTCTTAACCATATAACAGTATTCTTTCCAAATAATGCAACTGAAATAGATTTTATTTATTTATTTTTCCAGGTATGCCTCATTAAAACCTTCCCAGCCAAAACCTCGTGGGAAAAAGATCGGGGTAGGAAAAAGAGTACATCACCTACTTACATAACTTTAACTAAAATAAAACTTAAGGTGGGAGGTGGTCCAAGTTCTTGGAACTGCCTTTCCTGACAACTCTTCTAGCCTATAAGCACCATTTCATCAACTTTCAATTATTCTGAATGGGCCAGCCCAGTTTGTTGTGAGTTTACCCTTTTTGGAATCTTTTCTTGCATCATTTTGTAGTCTCGGTACTTAGTCACCTTGCACATATTCCCTTGGTTGCAGCCTTGAGGTGTACTTTCGAGTTGTTTTCTGCTTGCATTGTTCTTCGTTGATTTTTGCCTTATCTCGGGCTTCTTCAACCATGTCAAGCTCAACTCGGATATCGTCTTCATTCTTACTTTGGTCATGATGTTGCCTTCGGAAAGAAAGTTCGTCGAGCTCAACTGGAATCATTGCATCGGTTCCATAGGTCAGCTTGAATGGCGTTTCACCAGTCGATGACTGTGGTGAGCAATGGTAAGCCGAGAGGATGCTTGGTAATTCCTCAACCCATGCCCTTTTTGCTTGACCTAACCTTTTCTTGAGCTCGCTCAAAATGACTTTGTTGACTGCTTCTGCTTAGCCGTTTGTCTGTGGGTGCTCAACCGAGGTCACCTTTTTTTCAATTCCAAGGTTGGAGTAGAACTCTCTCAGCCCTTTATCAGTGAACTGCTTTCCATTATCTGTGACAATTGCATAAGGTAGGCCATGTCTGCATATGATTTTTTTCCATACAAAAGTCTAAACCTTTTTAGTTGTAATGGTAGCTAATGGTTCAGCTTCAATCCACTTACTGAAGTAATCCACCCCCACTAGCAAGAACTTGACTTGGATTTTAGCAACAGGGAAAGGACCAATGATGTCCATCCCCCACATAGTGAAAGGCCACGGTGAGAACATGGAATGAAGCTCTTCACCTGGTACTCGCGCAATGTGGGTGAACCTCTGACAAGGGTCACACTTGTTAGTCCAAGCAGCACAATCTGATCTCATGGTCAGCCAGTAAAAACCTGGTCATAGAACCTGAGCTTCTAGAGATCGGTCACCTGAATGCATTCTGCAGATTCCTCGATGCATCTCGTCCATTACGTACTCGGACTGCTCCTTTGTTATGCACTTTAGAAAAAGCATGGAGAAACCTCTTCTGTATAGCTCTCCATCTCGGATGGTGTAATGACAAGATTTCAGACGGACTTTCCTTGCCTCTTTAGGATCATTAGGCAATTTGTCTGAGGCTAAAAATTCCCAAATCGGTGTCATACAGCCCCGATCATAGTGCTCGGTCATCATCACCACGACACTCTTTATGCTCGGCTCAGGGAGATTCTCCTGAATGAAAGTTTTTAGCTAGCCAGCTTTTTCGGTGCTAGCCAACTTTGACAACAGATCTGCCCTGGTATTTTCCTCGCGAGGTATATGTTCAATAGTAAAATTATCAAATTCTGAAATTAAACTACTAACTTTGCAAAGATACCTGGTTAATTGGGGATCCTTTGTTTGATAATCACCCGAGACTTGTCCTGTTACAAGTTATGAGTCACTTCTGCATTTCAACTCTTTGACTCCAACTTCTTTAGCTAGCATCAGTCCTGCAATAAAGGCTTCATATTCTGCTTGGTTGTTTGAAGCAGTAAACCCAAACTTCAGGGATTTCTCCAGGACTAGATCATCAGGACCTTCAAGAATTATTCCAGCTCTACTTCCTTTCAAGTTGGATGAACCATCAACATATAGAAGCCAGATGAATGATTCTGAATTCATCTTTGAAGAGAGCTCGGTAATGAAGTCCGAGAGACACTGTGCTTTCATCGGTCCCATCGACTAATATTATAAACCGAACTTTGAAAACTCCACTGACCAAGCTATCATTCGTCCTGCGAGATCAGGTTTTCAGAGCACCTGCTTTATTGGATCATCTGTTTTGACTATAACTTAGTGTGACTGGAAGTAAGGTCGTAACCTCCGAGCTGCCATGATTAAAGTGAGGGGGAGATTTTCAATTACTTGATACCGTGTTTCTGCATCTTTCAGAATTCTACTAACATAATACACCTGCATCTGTTGTTTTTCTTCCTCCTGAATGATTACTGCACTGATTGCATAATCATTGACGGACAGATATAAGTATAGCTCTTTGCCGAGCTGTGGCCGAGTTAGCATCGGGGGAGAGGCTAGAAAAAGTTTCAAATCCTCAAAGGCCGGTCACACTCCTCGATCCAAGTGAAATCGTTTGGTCTTTTCAGAAGCTGAAAGAAAGGTCTTGATTTTTCTGCAGATTTTTGGAGAAAGCGAGATAGAGAAGCTAACCGGTCAGCTAGCCTTTTTATCTCTTTCACATTGTGTGGGCTCTGCATTTCAAGGACATCTTTGCACTTATCAGGATTAGCCTCAATTCCTCTATGTGTTAGCATATATCCTAAGAACTTCCCTCCTTATACACGAAAGGAGCATTTTTCTGGATTTAACCTCATGTTGTACTTTCTGAGTTGGCCAAAAATTTCTTCGAGGTCGGGTGGGTGTTGTTTTGGGTCATCAGACTTTACCACCATATCATCAACATAAACTTCAAGGTTCTTTCCAATCTGATTGACAAACACTTTGTCCATAAGCCTTTGATATGGTGCACCAGCATTTTTTAAATCGAAAGGCATTACTCGATAGCAGTAATTGGCCCCATCGGTCTTAAATGTCGTTTTTTCTTCATCGGGTGGATACATCCTTATTTGATTATAACCTGAATATGCATCCAAAAAAGTCAATATTCTGTAACCTGAAGCCCCATCCACCAATCTGTCAATGTTGGGAAGAGGATAAGAATCCTTTGGACATGCTTTATTGAGATCGGTGTAGTCGGTGCACATTCTCCACTTTCCGTTGGCCTTTCTTACTAACACCACGTTATCTAGCCAAGTAGTGTATTAACCTCTCTGATGAAATTTACTTTAATCAGCTACGCAGTCTCCTCGGTTACTGCCTTGCGACTTTCTTCGCCGAGTTTACTTTTCCTCTAGGCTATAGGCTTGACCTCAGGACATATAGATAGCCTATGACACAAAATTGGGGTCTATGCCAGGCATATCTGATGTCTTCCAAGCAAACAAGTCGGCATTCTTCTTTAAAACCACTTGAATCTGTTGTTTGAGCAAGGGGTCGAGCTGACTGCCGACCTTGGTACACTGTTCGGCTCGGCCCCCCAGTTGGAACTCCTCTAAGGACTCTGTTGGTTCAGCTCTGGACTGATACATCTCTATCCTCGGATCCAATTCAAACATACTGACCGAGCTTGCCGGGCTAACTGAACTGACTGAACTTACCACTTATGTTTTATCATTTTTACCATTTTTTGTGATATCTGGCTCTCTGGTCACCTTTAGACTATCCGCATAACACTGGCTAGCCATCCTCTGGTCAGCTCGGACGGTAACTATCTCTCCCGAATCAGTTGGAAATTTCATGGTGAGATGGAAGGTTGAGACAATTGCTCCGAGTTCATTCAGAGTTGGCCTTCCGATGAGGATGTTGTACGATGTGCTGGCATCCACGATAACATACCTGACTGATATGGTTCGGGAGAGCTTCCCTCACCAAATGTTGTCAAGAGGTCTATGTAACCTCGGGTCTTTACCTGTTCTCCGGCGAACCCTCGTAGCTTGTCCTCCTGTTCTTTTATCAACTTTTATGGAATTCCTAGCTTTTTAAAGGTTGCCAAGTACAAAATGTCAGCCAAGCTACCCTAATCAACAAGTGTTCGTTTGACCGGGTAGTTGGTTGATTCTACTGTTATCATCATCGGGTCGTCTTGATTAGGATCCAGCCCTTCGAAGTCATCATCTAAGAAATTAATGGGAGGTCTCGGCCTTGTAGGTTTTCCAGACATCGAGTTGACAGATCGGATAGCTTTTACATAAGGCCTCCGAGCTGAACTCGTTGTACCTCCTCCTGCGAAACCTCCTGAAATAGTATTAATTGTAAGATTCAATGACTTAAAGATTTTGATATATGACCAATACAACTTAATGTGTATACAAGTGTTTTAGTATCAAATAGTAAAGACATGTATCAAGCAGTGATCAACAAGTTCAGTGAGCAATCAAAGGAGAATATTCAAGGAAGAACTTGGAGGAATCAAAGAGCAAAGACGAAGATCAGGGAATCATCAAGACAAGAGCTTAAAGGAGAAATTAGATTTAAGTCTTAGATGATTTCTAAGAGATGAAATCTCTTATTCACAAAAAGCTCAATTAAACAGATGCATGAAGAAAATCAGTTTTCATAACCTACATTAAAAGGAATATGTTTTCGTTAATGAAAATGATTTTTTGGAAGTAACAGAAGCGATCGTCCAAAGCGCTCGTCCAACACTTAAGTAATACAAAGCGCTCGTCAAACACTGAAGTAATACAAAGCGCTCGTCCAAACACAAGTGATAGAAGCGTTCGTCCAACAAGTGATTGAAGCGCTCGTCCAACTAAAGTGACACAAGCGCTCGTCTACTAAGGTGACAGAAGCGCTCGTCCACACAAGTCCTTGGACTTGCTAAGATCTTAATGAGAAGCTCCGTCCAATGACGTGGCATATGGAGCTCGTCTACTAAATGGAGATCGTCTACTAGTTGGAGCACGTCTAATTACTTTGTGTTTTAGTACTCCTGTCTGCTGAAGTGGCATATGGAGATCGTCTACTAGCCCGTCCGAATGTAAAATCTTAATGGCTAGACGGACGCGGTTATTTTCAAGATGGACGCGAATTCTATAAGAACTATCAGAATCTTATTTCAAGAACCAGAATCAAGAAAACAGATTCTGTTAAATCAGATTCAAATCTATTTTGATTGATCCCAATAACTATAAATTGTTTTCTATATAAAGAAGGATCAAAGGAACACTTTTACAACATATACGCATATCATAACATATCACAGTTTTACAAAATCAATTTGAGAAATCAATTGTGAAAATCATTCATCATCTTTCTTGAGCTTACTGTGAAAAGAGTGTTTCAATACTCATAAGTGCTTCAATTTGTTTATCTGACTATTGAGAGTTAGGAATCAAATTTTGTTTTACTTTTCGATTGTAAAGAGAGAGGGAGTCTCTCTGAGAGATTAGGGTGAGGTATCCCTAAGGTTGAACATTGAGGCTCGTCACAAGAGTGTGGTATCTCGAGGTGAAGGAGTGTTCTGTGGTGTAAAGGTTTTTCAAGCTACCTGGCAAAGCTTGTGTGTTAGTGTGTGAAATCCCGCAGGTGGAGTGGGAACTGGATGTAGATCACAGTGGAGGTGACTGAACCAGGATAAATCTGGTTGTGTGGTATCCCTAAACTCAAACTCCTTTACTTTCTGTTTATGATCAAGAACCTGCGATTTTGATGTTTAAAGTTCAATATAATTTCTGTTCTTGATCTCTATAAACTGTATTGAAAACTGAAACTGAACTATACTGAAATTGAAACTTGCATAACTTGTTCTTAATCTTTAAAGGACTAATCAGTTTCTGTATTTTGTTATTACTGAGTTATTGAAACTGAATCTATTCTCTATTAATTCTGAATTAATCTTTCTTATCTTCATCATCTTCCAATTCAAGATTTTATATAAACCCTTCATCGATTTTGTAAAAGATCCCGAGGCCACAAATCCTCAACTCTGATTTGAAAAGTTTTTAAGAGGAAAATATTTCTAAGAAAACTGAATTCACCCCCCCCCCCCCCCCCCTTCTTGAGTCGTTGAAGGCAAAACAATAATTGGCATCAGAGCTAAGCTCTTAAGTTTGGCTTAACAGCTATAAGAGTATGGCTTCCAATGACTGTTTAAATGAAGGGGCTTCCCTTGCACGCCCTCCTGCCTTCAATGGGTCTGAGTATATCTATTGGAAGGAAATGATGGTAATCTTTCTTGAGGCAGCAGGTGTTGACATATGGGATGCAGTAGAAAATGGACCATTTGTCTCCTCTACTGTAGATGCTAATGGTGCTCCAATAAATAAGCCTAAAACTGAATGGAATGAGTATGATAAGAAAAGAGTTCAATATAATGCACGTGCTAAGAATATTATAACATCTGCTTTAAGCCGTGATGATTTTTTCAGGGTTTCAAATTGCAAATCAGCAAAGGAGATGTGGGATATATTGCAAGTAACACATGAAGGAACCTCAGATGTCAAAAGAGCAAGAATGAACACCCTCACACATGATTATGAGCTATTCAGAATGAATCGAGGATAACCTATGACTGAAATGCAAAAGAGATTCACACACATCGTAAATCAATTGGCTGGTCTTGGAAAAGCTATATCAAATGAGGATCAAGTGAACAAAGTAATGAGATGCTTGAGCAGAGAATGGCAACCTAAAGTCACTGCAATCTTAGAATCAAGAGATCTCTCATCAATGACCATTGCCACGCTGTTTGGAAAATTGCAAGAACATGAATTGGAGTTGAATAGACTAAATGAGAGTGAAGAAACTGATAAAAGAAAGAAGGGATTGGCTCTGAAATCACAAGTCAAATAAATAGAAGACAGTAATGACGATGATTCAGCACAAGAGGAAGAATCTGAAGAATAGATGGGAATGCTAGTTAGAAAATTCAAGAACTTCCTAAAGAAGAAAGGAAACTTCAAAAGAAAGTCATCCACCTTTCAAAGGAGAAATTTCAGCAAAGGGGACAACTCTTCCAACAACATCACATGCTATGAATGTGGAAAGATTGGCCACATGAAGCTTGATTGTCCAAAGCTGCAAAAGAAGGACAAAACTGAAAAGTTTGACTCAAAAGACAAGAAGTGGAAAAATCCAAGAAAGGCCTACATTGCTTGGGATGATAATGATCTAGATTCCACTGACAAATCTGAATCTGAGGAGGCAAACTTGTGCTTGATGGCGAGCAATCATAGTGATTCAGAAAGTGAAGTAAGTTCTAACTTAGACACACTCGCCATAATGTCTATACTCTAATCTCCATGGATCACAGCACGACCTCCAGCCTCTGGTTCATAAGGAGTTCCATCCAACTCCTCAGCAATCTCCGTTTCAGACAGAGTTCCGTCCAGCTCCTCAGCAACATAATCCTCCATCGGGTCTTCTATGTAAGTAAAGTAACCCACAAAAAAACAGAAATATTGGTGATAAGAAGCAGTTCTATCATCACCACGGTAGAGGATGATACTTGAATTTGAGGATGTTTTGTTAGTTAGGTGTTGAATGGTGCATCTTATACAACAAGACTTTCACACTAACGTGGCCACTGCTGATTTCTTTCACGCATTCCTCTCGGGGAATGTTAGTCAGATGTTCAAGCGACAGGTTCCAAATTCCCGGTGCACATTCTCTTCCATGATGAGAACGCTCACGCTAAGCATGACACTATAGCTGCACGATGCTCCCGGTGCACACCCCGTCCACTCCCGGGGGTGCTCAATGAAATTCAATGACACTATAGCTGCACAACCTATTTCTATGGTGGAACGGTCTAGCGAGAACTCTTGACCTCGTGTATTATATTACCAATACATGGTTGTGAACAACAACACCGACCTCGTGTATTATATTACCAATACACGTGAATCTCACCAACCCATTTTAACAACATCCTAGTGCCTTAACCTTCCACCAGAACTCAACACATATTCTAGGTCACCACACCTCATTAAATACATCTTCTAGGTTAGGCACGTCTAACTCACCATTATTCTCATACCCAAAACAAACAACTATCTCTCGAACAACATATATATCTTTGCTTAAAATCCACTAAGCATAATATTAACAACCAGGTAAATCTTGCATAACATAATATTAGAAAATATTCAAATCTACTAAGCCATAAAGTCAGACTCTGTCACGGCCTGACCGTGATAGCCATCACGGTCGTGACAAGCATCAAAGGCAAGCATTTCTACAACACAGAACATGTCACAGCCTGGCCATGACAATCATCATGGCTATGATAGACAAACAACCTCCTCAATATCATCAAATATTCAAACACCGAAAACAATACGTCACATGCAGGTGGAATACCTTAACCAGCGTATCACAGTAAATTCAATAACATAAATTCAAACATCATCAAATACCTATAACCAACCTAATATTGATAAACCTACAATCCCCGAATCAACATTGGTTTTAAAGAAACAGTTTCCAATATGATTTTAGTCTTGTCGATTACTCAACTTCTAGTAGGGTTTAGGTCGCCCTGCACAATTATCATATAATCTACTACTTATCGATTCCGACGATAGGTTGATTCTTTCCCCCACCCGAGTTATCACTGGTATCCGGAATTCGTTGTTCCTCGATATCACACCTCACGTTAACAATTCCTCCTTCAACCAAATAACACAATAACAATTAATCAACGAACCCAATTAAACTCACTTTATGCTAGGTTTGACCTTCTAATTCAATTTAGGGCTTGGACCATTTTCTCAGTCTACTCATTTGGATGCTAATTACTTAGGTCCTAGGTAACTTAGTAAATTATCATAACTTAGAAATATAATATTCCAAATCCCTTTTACTTAAGTTTCGGCCATATATAGGAAATTAGGCTAGGATTTTCAAATCAATTCAATCTTTTAGATAAATGATCCTAGAGTATTAAGTATACAAGATACATTGTCATAAGTTTAAGGTTGAACAAAAAATCATCCATTTCTCTTTCCCTAGGGTTTCAGCCTTCATAAAAATTGTGATAGAAAATTTTGTTGAAGTTAAGTTTTTAGATTAAGATCATAAAGGTATTAAAGAAGCATTAAACAATGGTTAGAATTCACAAATGGCACAAAAACTTAAAACTCATTTTCTATCCTAGGTTCGGCCAAATAGGGTTCAATAGGGAAGAAATTGATGTTGATCACATGCTCTTGGATAATGAAAGTAAGGTTCATAACTAGATCATAGAAATTGGTTTCATATTTTTATGATTTTTCTACAATTTTCTACAATTATTTAAAGTTCTAGATCTAAGAATGAAAGAGACTTGAAATAGGAAGAACAAGATCATAAGATGAGATGCGATGATCATGAATGAAAATGGTACCTCAAGTGTGTGGAAGAAATGAAGAAAAGATGATGATTTTGACAAGTTTCCCTTAAAGCATGAACTTGAGCTCTTGGAGAGAAAATGGAGTTTTGTGTAATTTTGTGAAAAAAAAATGAAAGTGATGAAGAGAGAAAGGGAAAGGAGCTGCGGTTTTGGGGTCCTTTTATAGGCTAAATCTTATGCCTTGTTTGGTTGTTAGATGTTGGATTAATAGCTTTTGTGATTATTTAATTAACATAAGATTAACTATAGTTAGTCATTAACTAGGGTTACTTTGCTAACTAGGGGTGAAATTAATGTGGCTAACCTTATTTGAGTGGTGTTTCTGGCCCTTGTCCACACAAAGTGACCATGGTTCCCTAACCATGGTTTAAGATTTAATTCGACGTCGGTTAGGTTAAGCTTAGGGGTATTTTGGTCTTTTTATCTAAAAATATCTATCTAAATATCTAGATATTTATGAAATTGTCATAAATGCTTGGTGACTCATCCTTCATGACTCATCATGTATGACTCGTTGTCCCGATCTCTTGACGGGTCTCTACAGCTCCGTTTTCGACTCCGTCGGTTTCCCGATTAGGGTTTCTATCTGTTTTTCGATCGAAAATTTTCAAAATACCCAAACTCGTTGGAAAAATGATTTAAACATAAACCATTTCGTTCACGAGTCAAAATTAGGTTTTCTGATCATTAAAATCTTACTGTCAGTGAAAACACTGACTGTTTTCCATTCGAACTTTCGCCAAAATTCACCCGAATACACATAATATTTTATTTCTGATCAGAAATTTGGAAAGTAGACTTCCTCACGGACAAAATATAAAAAATCTACAAATTTTAGTTTTCGGGTCAAATTAGGGTTTTCTGTCAATATAAAATTATACTGTCAGTTAAAAACGCAGACCAGTTCCCGTCTGAGTTTTAAACCCAAATGTTAACCATAGCATCATACCGTAGAGTAAGTTCTAGATATGATTTGGTTTTCTCCAAAATCATTTCCTAGGTCTCAGATAAAAATATAAATAAATATATATTTATCGTTAATACAACGTAATTAAAATCAGGCTGTTACAACTTAAGCACACACTGAACATAATATCAGGTCTAGATGCAGTAAGATACAAAAGAGATCCTATCATACCTCTATATACCTTTTGGTCTACCTTTTTATCTTTATCATCTTTGTTCAGTATGGACGTGGGATGCATAGGTGTGTTCATTGGTTTGTAATCATCCATCTTGAATTTCTTTAAAAGTTCCTTTGTGTACTTAGTTTGATGGATGTACACCTCGTCCGCTGTTTGTTTAACTTGAAGCCTAAGGAAGAACTTGAGTTATCCCACCATGCTCATTTCAAACTCTTTCTGCATAATCTTAGAGAATTCCTTCCATAGAGATTCATTAGTAGTACTAAAGATTATGTCATCGACATATATTTGAACAATAATAAAAATGGACTTATTGGATTTTCTAAACAAGGTTGTATCAACCTTTCCTATATTAAATCCATTGTCCATTAAGAATGAACTTAACCTTTCATACCATGCTCTAGGAGCTTGTTTAAGACCATATAAAGCTTTCTTTAGCTTGTATACATGCTCAGGTTGGGTTTCACTTTCAAAACCCGGAGGTTGCATAACATACACTTCCTCATTGATAAAACCGTTTAGAAATGCACTTTTTACACCCATTTGATATAGCATGATATTATGATGTGCAACAAATGATAATAAGATACGAATAGCTTCTAGTCTAGCAACCGGTGCAAAATTTCAGTGTAGTCTATACCTTCTTCCTGTGAGTAACCTTGTGCAACAAGTCTTGCTTTGTTTCTTATTACCTTAACATTTCATCAAGCTTATTTCTGTAAACCCATTTGGTTCCAATAACTTATTTTTCTTTTGGCAAAAGCATAAGAGTCCATACTTCACTTATTTCAAACTGGTTTAGTTCTTCCTGCATAGCTAGAATCCAACCCTCGTCCAGTAGAGCCTCGTCTACTGTCTTTGGTTCTAACTCAGACTAATGAAGAATCATCTTGCTCTCTGAATGTAGATATGGTTCTTAGCCTGTCATTAGGATTCCCAATGATTTGATCTTGTGGATGATAATTCTTGAAGTACCAAGATCTCTGAACATTTTCCTGTTGAGAAGTTGAAGTTTCTGACTCATGTTGCTGAGGGTCGTCCGCTTGATCATCAGGTTTGACATTTGCTTGAATTTCAGAATCTTTGAGATTCAAATCTGCAATATCTTCATCAAGCTCTGATAATTTCTTATCAGACTACTTATCATCAAATTTAACATGTATACATTCTTCTACTACTAAGGTTCTAGAATTGTAAACTCTAAACCCTTTGGACGACTCAGAATATCCTAATAGAATTCCAGTATCTACTTTAGGATCAAACTTACCAAGTTGATCTTTAGTATTTAATATATAGCATTTACAACTGATAGGCTCCGGCAAGTGTACCGGATCGAAGCAAGTAATAATTAAAACAACAAGTAAATTACCGAGTATCGAACTTAGGGATTGGGAAACCAAGTACCACTATACAAATTAAACAACTATTTAGACTAAAAAATAGGTGTGAATAGATTTCAAGAAAATAAAAGAAACAATAAAAGAAATCAAATATTTTTGGGATTTTAAATATAAGAAGAGAGCTTCCAGGATTGGGACTACCATAATAACCAATTATGAATCCTAATTGACTGTACCTTTGTTAATATCTAACTCAATTGAAGGTGAATTATCCTAGCTTAGTTAATGTTCCCTCTCGAGATACAAGAGCCGTGCCCAATTAAACCAACTCCTACTCCCATGGTAATTGTATTTAAATTGAACCCATTACGATTTATGATAATTCAATGGTACCCTCGAAGGACCGCTTCTAACTCTCGTGATTTAAGTCCTAAGTTCATTTCCTATGGATCCAATACCTAGGTTCACTTCTCAGTTCCTCCCTAGAATATCTACGACATGCAAATAGGTGATCAGTCAATTCACATGGATAAAGCACAATAAGAACTAAATCAATGAATCAAACATTAACAAAAGGAAAAAAATCAAATATTCATCATAATAATGTCAAAGGGTATTTCCCAATCCTAAAAACAAAACAACTACTCAGCCATAAAATAAATAACAAGAAGAAGAAAATAAAACTCTATTGAAAATTCCACTATGGCCTAGGCGGTACTGGACTGGCGGTCCTCGAACTCTGTTGTGTGCTACCCCCTCCACCCCCCAACTGCCACGGTGCTGAGGCTCTCTCTCTCTCTCTCTCTCTCTATATATATATATATATATATATATATATATATATATATATATATATATATAGTGCCGGTCTTCCTCTTTTTATCTCAAATTACAATTTCTATGGATACGTTTCAATAAAACCGAATACTGAACCCGCCTATTTTTTCGCTGACCCTGCTAGTCCCTATCTTTTATTTTCAGAAAAAAAATGCAATTCCACTTTAATCTACGCGAGTCCCCCTTGAGAACTTGATTTACGTTGCACCTGTTGTTTATTTTCTTTCAATCCTAATTTCAATTAAAACTTGCACATGGACAGAGGCATACTAAGCTTCACGTGAGATTCTTCTATCAATTCAATAGATTTTTTATTGATGGCAAATAACTCTAGCTTCAGAGTATAGGAATCAAATTGCCTTTAAATTAGCATGTCCTTAATTTAATTGGATTCTCCCTTTAATTTGCAAGCTTATATTGCAATCCTTCTTCTTTATCCTTGAATTTTCTAAGCAATGCTCCTCTTTGTTCTTGATACCTTCCTAAAAATTAAAATAAGAGAATCATGAGAAAATCAACTAAAATCTTATTAAAATTTATTAAATGCAAACATTGGCTCTAAAATAACTAAAAAGGAAAACAAAACATAATTTGGGCTAAATCAAGGATTCAAATCAACTTAATTGATGAATTCCACTCTAAAATATTAGCTAAAACATGATAAACCAGCTGATTATCAACAACCAAAAGGATGAAAGTAAGATATGTTGGTTTTTGGTCTAATGTGTATTCTG
The DNA here is from genome assembly GCA_030762895.1 of Sophora flavescens. NCBI lineage: Eukaryota > Viridiplantae > Streptophyta > Magnoliopsida > Fabales > Fabaceae > Sophora > Sophora flavescens. The sequence goes on along the minus strand of CM061064.1, from coordinate 27,262,677 downwards.
TTCTGAATGTAGCAGGCAGTATTAACAACTTCAGCCCAAAAGTGTCTAGGGACAGAGTTGTCATTAAGCATCGTTCTAGCCATCTCTTGAAGAGATTTGTTCTTTCTCTCTATCACACCATTTTACTGTGGTGTTCTAGGTATTGAGAAGTTGTGAAGTATACCACTTTCTTCACAGAACTTTTAGAATAACTCATTTTCAAACTATCCCCCATGGTCACTTCTGATTGAAGTGATACACATGCCTTTTCCATTCGGTACACATTTGCAGAATACAGAGAAGACCCTGAATGACTCATCTTTGTGAGCTAGGAACAAAACCCATGTCCACCTAGTGTAGTCGTTTACTATGACTAGACCATATTTATTCCCACTGACAGAGGCAATCCTTGTTGGTCCAAACAGATCAAGGTGTAGCAGCTCTAGTGGTCTGTTGGTACTAACAATATTCTTAGATTCAAAGGAACCTTTGACTTGTTTTACCTTTTGACATGCATCACAGAGAGCATCAGATTTGAACTTAAGGTTTGGTAATCCTCTTACGAGGTTATGCTTTTTTAGCTTTGAAATTAATTTCAAGCTTGCATGACTTAGCCTTTTATGCCAAATCCATCGCTCATCTTCAATGGACACTAGACATGAGACACTTTGATCTGTGAGGTCCTCCAAGTCAATCTTATACATATTGTTTTGCCTCTTAGCAGTGAATAAGAGTAATCCATCAATCTTCTTAACATTACACATGTTCTTATCAAAAGAAACAGCAAACCCACCATCACATAATTGACTTATGCTTGGAAGATTGTGTTTTAAACCATTAACTAAAAGCACATTATCATTGGAGGGAAAAGGATGTTTACCAATTTTACCTATTCCAATGATCTTTCCTTTATGATTACCTCCAAAGGTAACCCAGCCACCATCCTTATGTTTAAAGTCTTGGAACATACACCTTTCTCCCGTCATGTGACGTGAGCAACCACTGTCCAAGTACCAAGATGTGTGTTTATTTCTTGTTGTTAAGCAAATCTGCAACAGGTATAATCTTAGCTTTAGGTACCTAGATTGACTTGGGTCCTTTCTTGTTAGTAGTCATTGGATGAGCATGTTTGATATGTTTGTGATGTATACATCTAGATGTTATATGACCACCTTTTCCACATACTTTAGAGTAAGTGTTGGACGGGCTCGATTTAGTCTTAACATGTTGTGTTTGAGCTTTTAATTTGAAGCTCTATTATCCGTATGTGGTCTTGACTTTTTATGAGATGCTTCATGCTTCTCTTTGTCATAACCAAGGCCAGACTTATCATGAGGTGACCTAGAGTACCTTAAAATTAAACTTAGTTTATCTGAGCCATCTACAAATTTGGACAGAGTGTCTATCAGATATGTCACATCTTGTTTCAGTTTTGCAACTTCACAAGAAACATTGGGCTCACACTTGTGTTTGTCAGTTAGACTGACATTATCTGATTTAATTTTATTATTTTCATTTGCAAGACTTAGTTTTTCCATGCAAACCCTATCAAATTTTTTAGATAGTTTAAACAATTTCTTTTTGAGACTTATATATTCATGGGACAAAATTTATGAGTTGTGTAATAATTCATCAAATGCATCTTGAAGGATGGATGGGTCAGAATCCATTACCTCAGCATCAGTGGATTCACTCTCTGATGATGTGTCAGCCATGAGACAAATATTTGCCTCTTCCTTAGCTTCATCTTCTTCATCAGATGAAAGCAGATCCAGATCCTACCAAGTAGCCATCAAACCCTTCTTCTTTTTGAAGAGCTTCTTTTTGTCCTTCATATCTAGGCAGTCAGCTTTGAAGTGACCAGGCTTCTTGCATTCGAAGCACAGAGGTGGACCATTTCTTTGGAGTCTGATTTTTCCTTGAAGAACTTTTTGTTGAACTGCTTCCGTCTGAAGCCACCTTTCTTTCTCCACATATGATGATGAAGTTGGCACAGGCAAACACAAGAAGGGGGGTTGAATTGTGTTTGATAATTATTTTCGATAAAAACCCTTTTTGAGAAACCTTTTCACAAGCAGAAGATAAAAAGTTTAAGCACACAAGAAATCCTTTTTAAAATATTAACAAAACCAAAATCAAATCCCACAATTAGTATAAATAAATAAAACTATAAAAGATAAGGGATAGAAAATTCACTCAGGTATTTTATCATGGTTCACTCTCTTCCAACCAAGAGTTACATCCAGTCCCTTCTACTTGAAGGATTTTCTCCACTATTTCCAAATAGTTTCTACAACAAGTATTCTTCACCTCTCCAGGCTACAAGTATTGCTTTCTTGCCAAGCCTCTTCAGGCTCTAACTCAATCACAGAGATTTTTCTAAGATCTTTCTAACTCACTATATGTGAGGGTATGAAGGTTTAAGATCTACTGAATATTTTTACAAATATTCAACCTTAAGAATTACAGACTTTTGCTTTACAACGAGAATATGAGCTTTCAATATCTTGTAATTGTTCAAATGGCAAAAGTTATTCTTCAGTGCTTTAGACCTTCTATATATAGTGGTCTTCAACTTCTCTTGTAAATCTTCAACGGTTATTTGAATAGTCCCGTTATAGAGATAGCATTAAATGCATGATATCCTTTGAGACTGATAGCTTGATTTTGGCCATGTTGAAAAGCATCCTTGGTTATCAGAAAATCACAAAATGGAGACTCACTGTTCTGAGCAATTGTACCTTAAAAACTTTTTTTCCTCCTTTGTGCATAATCCAGCTTTTGTCCAGTGTTGACGAATCTAGGCAAGTATACCTAGTCGTACAAGTAATACGATGGTGAGACTGTTTTATCATTCCCACGAGGATTGTGACAGGTACTAGCACGTACCAAATCAATTACTATATAAGCGGATATTTGGATTGAAGGGGGCTCAATACTAAATACCAAGACAAATCAGATTCAAAACCTAAAATAAATAAATTAAAAAGACAAGTTCTTTGAGGATTTCTGTCGAACACTTGGAAGGCTGTAAAAGAATTCTTCAAATCTATGAACGATGTTGGGATTAGGTTCACTAAACTTCATCCCCATGCAATGAAATGACTAATAAAAAGTTTCTACTTCAATTATGACAATGAATCCACTAGATTACTCAAGCCCCGATTCCTCGGATGACAAGAGCCTAAATCCACTAATAGACCCTAATTCTTTAGGTGGCCTAGATTAATGAATTTGTATGATGATTAGGGATTACACGATTGCTAATAAACCTAAATCCATTCCTAGATACAAGGTTTACTAGGTGGTTGATTTCCGTTCTCGTTCTAATACGAATTTTCCAATTGCATACCAAAACAATAATCAAGTCATGGGGGAGCTAGCCACAACAAGCATTAGGCATAGAAATCAATCACTCATAAGGAAGCAAAAATTGTATTACAAGATCACATCAAACACATGGATAATTTAGAAATAGCTACACCTAACCCCCAACAATGGGAGTTTAGCTACTCATGATCATAGCCAAAACCATAGAAATAGAGATGAAAAAGAGAAGAGACTCGATAGAATCCTTGTGCAACTGCCCCTGGTTTAGAGAGAGTGTTTGAGGGTTTCCAAAAAACTCTTTTTTCTGTTCTGCCTGTGCCTTTTTATAAATCAGGATTCGTGTCACGGCCGTGATGGCCATCATGGCCAGGCCGTGACGCTTTCTGCCTTGGTCGTGCTTTCAAAATATGTTTGTCACGACCGTGACGCTCATCACGGTTAGGCCGTGATCTCTTCTGTCTCCACCAATTGGTCTATCACGGCCGTGATGGGAATCATGGATAGGTCATGGCAGATTCTTCCTAGGAGGGTTCTGATTCAATTAACGTGTCACGGCCGTGATAGGCATCACGGCTAGGCCGTGACAGCTTCTGACTTCTGCCTTCTTTCTTCTCAATTATTGCTCGATCACGGCCGTGATGGTCATCACGGCTAGGTCGTGATAGGCTCTGCTTGGGTCATTTTCTTCACTTTTCAAGCTCTGTCTTCATCCAAGCTCCATCATGGATAATCTTGAGCATTTTTCCTTAAATTCCTGCAAAACAACACCAAGAAACTGCCTCACCCGTTCCAAGGTAAAAACTAATAGAAATCAAACTAATCATGCCTAAACTATATGAAAATGCATGCAAAAATGTACATGAAATATGATGCAAAATCACACTATCAAATCACCCCAAGCTTATTCATTTGCTTGTCCTCAAGCAATCACTAAGGCCAGAAGAGATAAATAATCAAAGCATGAATAGTAAACCAAGAACCTGAGTGAATAATCCAAATAACAGGCATTTCAAATAATTCAGCAAGAGACAATCAATTTCAAGTCCAATTAGAAGCTTAGGTTTCTTAGATTCATATTCTCACTGAATCGGGCACTCTTTCTCACCTGAAGGTCACCCCAAGCTTACTATTTTGCTTGGCATTCTTTCTCACCTCACTCAAGTGTTTAGGGATATATTCGCTCCATTTTCCTCAAGGAAAGAATTCTACCATAGGCTTGAGTATCAACCAAATCTCCACTTTATTAATGAAAACGATTAAGAATCAAGAGGTCTTTACTTTGGTTGTAACGTGGCCATGGGATTTATCATTAGGTGGGGAAGTCAAGAAAAGGACATTTCAAAAGGTTACACAAAACATCAAGCATTGCAAATCATGACACCTTCTAAAATACCCTTTTGGGTTTCGATTTACTTTTGCCACCTTTCTTTGGAACCACTTGTACCGGACTCACCCAAGCACTATCGGAAATCGGATAGATCATTCCGGCTTCAAGGAGTTTCAGCACCTCCTTCCTTACCACTTCTTTCATTGTGGGATTGAGCCTCCTCTGCGGTTGGACCACCGGTTTAAATTCAGCCTCCATCATGATCTTATGCATACAAAACGTGGGGCTAATACCTTTCAAATCTGATATGGACCATCCAATAGCTGTTTTATGCTCTCGAAGCACCCTTACAAGTTTCTCCTCTTCCAATTTGGACAATACATTGCTCACTATGACAGGGCCTTCATCATTCTCACCAAGAAATACATACTTCAAGTGGGGAGGTAGAGGCTTGAGCTCCAACTCGAGCTTCTCTTGGACTTCATCCTTCTTGAGCTCTTCTTTCTTAGTGTTCACAACAAATTGCTTGGGTTGAGCTTCCAGATCACACAAACAGTCTTCTATCTCCTTCTCCTCTTCCTCATCAAGATTTTCAATAGAATTCACAATTACCTTCTCAAGAGCAGAGGAATGGTGCTGCTGTGCAAAGGCTTCTTTAGCCACTACTTCCACAAGGTCCATGCGGAAACAATTATCTTCATCACTTGGGCGATGCATAGCTTCAAATACATTAAAAGTGACCTCTTCATCTTGCACTCTGAGTCGAAGTTGGCCCTTTTGTACATCTATCAAAGCACGACCAGTTGCTAGAAAAGGTCTCCCCAATATAAGTGAAACTTCTGCATCCTCCTCCATGTCTAGTATCACAAAATCCGCTGGGAAGATAAACTTGTCCTCTTTAACCAACATATCTTCTAGAATACCATAAGGACGCTTGATTGATCTGTCTGCTAGTTGCAATGCCATCCTTGTTGGCTTCACCTCACCACCTCCAAGCTTGTTCAAAATTGAAAGCGGCATCAAATTGATACTCGCTCCCAAGTCACACAAGGCCTTCCCAATAGCAACACTCCCAATAGTGCAAGGGATTGTAAAACTACCAGGATCTTTAAGATTTGGAGGTAGCTTCCTTTGAAGTATTGCACTACACTCTTCTGTCAAGGCAACAGTCTCACCTTCTTTGAACTTTCTTTTCTTCGTGAGCAACTCCTTCATGAACTTTGCATAAGTGGGCATCTGCTCTAGTGCTTCAGCAAAGGGTATGTTAATCTGTAGCCTCTTTAAGATGTCAAGAAACTTGGCAAACTGCTCTTCCTTCTCCTTTTTCTTGCTCAAATGAGGATATGGCAACTTCACATAAGAGGGGATCTCTTGAGGCTTGTCTCCATCTTTCAAAATCTGACTTTTAGTCCTCCTCAAAATCGAATTCTCATCCACTAGCTTCTCCCTCTTGTCTTTTTCACTTTCTTTTTCTTCCTCCTCTACTACAACCTCTTTGCCTTTTTCTTTATTCAAATCAGATTTTTCATCAATCACCTCTGTTTTTTCATCAACTCTCTGATTTTTCACCGAAGGCTCGCCACTCTCTTCCACAAGGCTTTTACCACTCCTCAAAACAATAGCCTTACAATGCTCCTTAGGATTAGTTTGAGTATTACCTGAAAAACTGCTGCTAGATTGCTCCGCTAGTTGCTTTGCAATTTGTCCAACTTGAACCTCCAAGTTCTTTATAGAAGCATCGGTGTTTTCTGGTTTGATATGGACATTTGCATGAACTGATTGAGAGTGTTCTCCAAGATAGAAGTCTGGTCTTGAGGTGGTTGTGTAGGAGGGGGCTTGCTTGCTTCACCGGCATCTTGTTTCCAACCAAAATTTGCTTGATTCCTCCACCCTTGGTTGTAGTTGTTAGGGTATTGGTTGTTGCCTTGACGCCCATAGTTCCCCATATAATTGGCTTCCTCATGGGAACTAGGTGTTGCCTCACATCTTCCATTGTCATGATCACCTCCACAAAAATCACATCTCATTACCTGTTGATGTGGCATGGTTGTCCCTTGAACAGTTTGGAGTTGTTGTGGGAGTTGAGCTAGTTGCTTGGTGATGGACTCCAGTTGCTGTGTCATGAGCTTATTCTGAGCCAGAAGTGCAGTTTGTGAGTCTAATTCCAACACTCCCCTTCTTGATGTGGGACCCCGATCATGATGCATCAAATAGTCATTAGATGCCATAGCCTCTATCAAAATCAGTGCTTCCTCCGCTGTTTTTGTGTTCTGGACCCTCCAGCTGAGGCATCCAACATATACCTGGTTGACGGTCTCAATCAATTTCAAAATGTTTGCATTTGAGTATGATCGTCAAACCCATGATTTGGGCATCTTCGGAGTAATTCCTTGAACCTCTCCCAGGCGTCATGAAGAGTCTCACCTTCTTGTTGAGCAAAGCTTATGATGTCACCCCTTGTCTTTACAAATCTTGAGGTGGGGAAGAATCTTGCCAGAAATTTTGCCTCTAAGTCATCCCATGTAGTGATGCTCCCCCTTGGTTGAGATTGGAGCCAAGCCTTGGCCCTATCTCTTAGAGAGAAGGGAAATGCCCTTAGGTGAATTGCATCTTCAGAGGCACCATTGTGCTTCATAGTATCACATATCTCAATGAAGTTGGAGATATGACTATTAGGATCCTCCTTTTCCAACCCGGCAAATTGATTTTGTGAAACCAAATTCAAGAGATCTGGCTTGATTTCAAAATTGTTGCAGTTAATTGGGGGCCTCACTATGCTAGTGACATGCCGATTGACATTTGTATTGCCGTAGTCCCCAAGTGTCCTCCGTGGCGGAGCACCTTCACCATTGCCTGCCATCCTGAGTTTTTCTTGATGAACTTGAGAGGTGGAAGTCTCTTGTTCTTCTTCTTGTTGTTCTAACAGTTTCTGCTCTTTTGCTTACCTCTGATTCCCCCTGGCTGTTCTTTCTATTTCAGGATCGTAGAGGAGTTGGTCAGCCGGGATAGTACCTCGCATGCACAAACAGTCTAGCAAACAAGAGTGTTAGCAGTAAATGTCAGCACACAACAGCAAACACACGAGAAAAATGACAGCAAAACAAAATAGGAAAAATATTACACCAAACAGATTACAACAGAATTTTTTTTTGCTTAAATTAGTAACCGAAATGGGTATGATAATATTGAAACACAATCCCCGGCAACGGCGCCAAAAACTTGTTGACGAATCTAGGCAAGTATACCTAGTCGCACAAGTAATACGGTGGTGAGACCGTTTTATCGTTCCCACGAGGATTGTGACAAGTACTAGCACGTACCGAATCAATTACTATATAAGCGGATATTTGGATTGAAGGGGGCTCAATACTAAATACCAAGTCAAATCAGATTCAAAACCTAAAATAAATAAATTAAAAAGACAAGTTCTTTGAGGATTTATGTCGAACACTTGGAAGGCGGTAAAAGAATTCTTCAAATCTATGAACGATGTTGGGATTAGGTTCACTAAACTTCATCCCCATGCAATGAAATGACTAATAAACAGTTTCTACTTCAATTATGACAATCAATCCACTAGATTACTCAAGCCTCGATTCCTCGGATGACAAGAGCCTGAATCCACTAATAGACCTTAATTCCTTAGGTGGCCTAGATTAATGAATTTGCATGATGATTAGGGATTACACGATTGCTAATAAACCTAAATCCATTCCTAGATACAAGTTTTACTAGGTGGTTGATTTTCGTTCTTGTTCTAATACGAATTTTCCAATTGCATACCAAAACAATAATCAAGTCATGGGGGTGCTAGCCACAACAAGCATTAGGCATAGAAATCAATCACTCATAAGGAAGCAAAAACTGTATTACAAGATCACATCAAACACATGGATAATTCAGAAATAGCTACACCTAACCCCCCAATAATGGGAGTTTAGCTACTCATGATTATAGCCAAAACCACAGAAATAGAGATGAAAAAGAGAAGAGACTCCATAGAATCCTTGTGCAACTGCCCCTGGTTCAGAGAGAGTGTTTGAGGGTTTCCAAAAAACTCTTTTTTCTGTTCTGCCTGTGCCTTTTTATAAATCAGGATTCGCGTCACGGCCGTGACGCTTTCTGCCTTGGGCGCGCTTTCAAAATATGTTTGCCACGGCCGTGACGCTCATCACGGCTAGGCCGTGATCTCTTTTGTCTCCACCAATTGGTCTGTCACTGCCGTGATGGGAATCATGGCTAGGCCGTGATAGATTCTACCTAGGAGGGTTCTGATTCAATTAACGTGTCACGGCCGTGATGGGTATCACGGCTAGGTCGTGACAGCTTCTGACTTCTGCCTTCTTTCTTCTCAATTATTGCTCGATCACGGCCGTGATGGTCAACACGGCTAGGCCGTGATAGGCTCTGCTTGGGTCATTTTCTTCACTTTTCAAGCTCTGTCTTCATCCAAGCTCCATCATGGCTAATCTTGAGCATTTTTCCTTAAATTCCTGCAAAACAACACCAAGAAACCGCCTCACCCGTTCCAAGGTAAAAACTAATAGAAATCAAACTAATCATGCCTAAACTATATGAAAATGCATGCAAAAATGTACATGAAATATGATGCAAAATCACACTATCATCCAACAATAAAGATGTCATCGTACAGATCGTTTTGCAATTCCAATTGTACTATTTTCTTTTTGTATTTCCTTGATAGTACTATGAATTTTCTCACAAAGGAACATGGTGTTAAAAATAATAAAAAACATATATTCCTTTGAAATAAATATCAATCATTTGAAATAATTTCAATGTGGTCCAGATTGCATTAAATCATATTCAAGGTAGTAAAGATATAGAAGATGTAGAACCGTCTACATGCACTTAGTTTTAGAACACATCTACACAAGATTTTATTATGCTCGTCCACTGATGTGGTAGAAGCGCTCATCCACAGAAGTCTTTGGACGTGCTAAGTCCTTAGAGAAACTCCGTCCAATGACGTGGCACTATGGACGTCTACTGAATTTTAGTTAGGCACTATGTATGTATACTTGAGTTTCAAGGAGAGCACTCGTCTGTTGACGTGGCTACTATGGACGTCTACTGAATTTTAGTTAGCCATCTATTTAACGATTAAAATATAAATAGTTTAAATAACCTTTGGATGGGTAATTCTTTGCAAGATCCAAGCATTGTATACCTTATATTATTTTGGATATTCCTGCATAAACTGAACTCACTTGTTAGATCTCAACTAACACTTTGCCAATCAAATTTAATCCTTTTGTTAACATCAAAACCTAAACATTAAATAAACCAGAACCACTTTGGTTCCAAAAATCTCCCCCTTTTTGATGATGACAAAAACTGATTAAATTTAAATAGCAAAGTCTAAGAAAGTTTGCAAGGCTACCTCTAAGACATAGCATTCAACAGATCAAAGCAGTTAAGGCAAATAAAAACCAAGTCTTATTTGCAAGGTAATACAAGTTATCAGACCAAGATAGAAGCCTTATCAAACATTTGTGAATAAATAGATCAAACCAGTATCAGAGTATAATTTACTTTAGACAAAATTTAGGCATAAGAAGTCAAGGCAATGTAACAAAAAGATGAATAGATTAAACTTATGCAGAAAAAATATGTTCCTTTTCAAACAAAAACTCTGTATATAAAATTTAATCTCTTTCCTTTCTCCCCCTTTTTTGTCATCAAACAAAGAGGTAAAAGGAGTGGACCATCATAGTCAGCAAAACAAATAAGATAAGAAATAAAAATGTTTTAGGTAGAAGGAGGGGGTGGAGGGGGTTGGTTTAGATTCGGATTTTGGCTTTTCTGAAAATCCATTAATAAAGCCAGCATTTGAGTCACCATTGCATTCGTAGGGGCCAAGGTATCTTAAACTTGCTTCTGTACCCTTTCTTCAATCTATTGTGGCATATGTTATGTCTTCTCTTCAACTATCTTACCGACCTTATCATCAACAATTCTGCCAATGATGTCCTCAAGATTTGGTGGCAAGGATAATTGTCTTGAGCTCTCAGCAGTGCCTGAGTCAGTGTCTTGAGCTTGGGCTGGTGGGTGAACCATAGCAAGAGCTAATGGTTGAGAAGATATCTTAGCAGACTCAGCACCTTGCTTAGAAGCACAGACCTCGTCAGACTGCTCAATCAGAGTTGACTCAACAGTAGCAACAACAACGGCATCAGCTAAAGTAGTTGAAGGTTCAAAAGCAGGTTTTGAAAAGATTTCAACATTCAGCTCAGGACCTTCTACAATTAATTCTTCTGTTGTATGTTCAGAGGATGAGGTTGAAGCTAAGGCAAAGGCATATTGTAGAATTGACTCAGGGACATCCTTTGCCCAATGAATAGGATTAGGAATTTCCACAACACGACTTGTTATTGGCATACCCCAAAGATCCTTGAAGATCAAATATATGACACGAGAGAGTCCACATCTGCCTCTGAATTTTGGAGAGTTCTTCTTCTCTTCAGCAGTCAGGCCATAAGTGGAGGCTTCTCTGGTGTAGTGAGTTAAGTGGGATTGCCAGAAAGCTCCTGCATAGTTAGCCTCGATGACCATCTCAATTGACAAAGATTGAATGTAATCCATCTGTGAGTGGTCAAAGGGTTCAGAACTGAGATCTAGCACAATGTCTTCAACTATTGGCATCTTTCCTTTGTGCCTTGGATGCTTCCGGTCCTTGTCCTTGTTTATATCTATCGTTGACAACCTAGGTCAAATATTGTAGGGCTTGACTCCAATATTTGTGGAAGTAGAGTTTTTTAACCAGGTTGGAGGGACAAAACGTGCAGCTCTGTCTGCTCTGAAGTGGCTGAATTCCCATTTCAGAATCTCAGACATGAGAGTGTTCACAAACTGATCAACAGCAGCTCCATATACCCTTGGATGTTTGAAAGTCATCCATTTGGTGGTCTTGTCCATCACAAAAGGAATTTGCCTGAAGGATCTGGCTCTTTTCTCAAGAATACTCCCAAGATCCTTTTGCAGGGATCAGTATGCCAGTCAGATATTATAACTCTCTCTACTCCATCAGTGAATGGTTTAAGGGGTGGAAGTTTCACTAGATTGGGGTAGATTTTTCTGGCAGGGAATCTCTGTTGGGGAAGGTGGGAGAGGAGAGGTCCATGTTCATTAAACATTTGGGAAGGGAATGGGCCAGTTGGAGTGTGGGGTTCAGGGTTGACCCAGTATGGATAGATGTTGAGGGGTTCATACTCATACTCAGCCAGGGGATACCACTTTGTTAGAATATGTTCTGGTTCTTGTGGAATTGTGTGGAATAGAATTTTCCATTCTCTCTGTACTTTGGCCCAGTTTTCAAATTTGCCATTATAGAGAATGGAATAGGGAATTATGGGTGGAAACAAGGTTTTCAAAGGTTTAGGAAATGAGGCTCCAAGGTTAATGCTATTGTCTATTTGTGTTAGTGGTGAGTGTGGTGATTGTAGCAGGGTAGGGACATAAACATCATCCACATCATGTGGAGCAGAGATATTATCAGCATGAGTTCCCAAATTGGATACTAATTCATCTACTGCAAACCTAACAGGGTCATCAGTAGAGATTATTACCTAAGAAGCCATAGTTGTTCTAGCCCTCTTTACTGGTTGCCTTTTCTTCTTGGCAACAGGACCAGCAACAACAGCAGCAGCAGTTTGTTTTTCTAAAATGGCAGCTAAGGCAGTTCATCATCATCTTCTTCAGACATGATTACTTTCCTTGTCCTTTTGGGTGCAGGTGGAAGAGTAGCACCAGAAGATACAGAGAGGACAGATCCTCTAGTAGTCCTCTTAAGGACAGGTTGCCTCACAGCCACAGTCTTCCTCTTGGTTCCTTTCTTTAGACCAAGGATTGCAGCCTCAAGTGATTATTCTTTAATCTTCATTTTCTCCTCAAGCTGGCCAACTCCACTTGCTTGTATGTGCTCAGTTGTATGCCACTGAGATTAACTCTGCCAAAACCAACAGCTTGCAATCCTTTCTCACGAAGGAGTCTTTCTTGTTCATCCTTAGGCTTTGCACTCAAAACATCGTACACGTCTTGCTGCTTGAAAAATTTTGACAGAAGATGAGTGAAGGTCATGTGAGAAGCGGATTCTTTGTTGGTAATGGCATCTTTGAAGCGATGAAACAAGATCCATGGTAAGTTAATCTTTGTTTCAAAAACCAGATGGCAAAGATAGAACTTGCGAAGCGCTGATAAGTTGTCCTTAGAGCCACTCTTTTGAAGCACCACCTTGTTCGGTATTTGGTGAAGGATCCTGATGTGATCTTTCATCTTAGGATTTCCAAGAATGAGTTCTTACACTATCTTGCCTCATTAGGGTAACAGCAATTGTCTCTGAACCACCTAGGTCTTCTTCCCAGTTCTCCGTGAAGACCAAAACTTCTTGAGCACATGCAATCGCATCAGAGATGGTTTTCTCGGATACTATCATTTTCCTTCCCAGCACAAACCCAACTACTTCTGTTTCATAAATCTTTGGTCTTCTCCAGAATTCCCTTATCAAATCTGGATACACTAAGACCTTTTCCATAAAGATTATGAACTTACTCACATCCAAATTGCACTCTTGTAGAATTCCAAAATTGAAGTGATGTTCCATAGATATGGACATAGTGTCAGTTGCAAAAGCAGGCATAGGAGTAGAGGTTGAAGCTATTGTTGAGTAAGATGGGTTTTGGAAGAACAAGGGAGACAGAGAGTTTGAAAGTTTTAGAGAGAGAGGTTGACAGGGATGAAGAGACGTGAAAAGTTTTTCAGAGGGAAAGAAGTTACTTTTAAGGATTTCTGAAAAACAACAGTTTTCAAAAAAAAAATGACAAGACATGTCATTAAGTGTAAAACGGTGTTGATAAATTGGGACCGTAAAAAGTTATGATGGGATTGATGAAGGTAGCTGACTCAGCAAGGAAAAAGAAGTGTTTTATATAAATGTGTTCAAGGACAAATTAATATAAACAATAAATGTGTGCATAGAAGTGTCCACACAAGACTAAGAGAGGAGGCGTAAAGACATGTGTAGTGGACGCGTAGATTTCACGTGCTCTGGACGTCATGACTAATGGACGTGTAGAGAAAACATGCAATGGACGATCGAATTAACAATAAATATACTAGCTCAATCCACATACAACATATTCAAATGCTTTCTTATAAAGATCAATATGTCCTCAGCAAGAGGATTAGTGAAGATATCTGCCCATTGGTGGTCAATATCTACAAAGTGAACATCAAACAAACCTTTTTGCACATAATTTCTAATAAAATTATGTTTGATTTCTATATGCTTAGCTCTAGAATGCAATATTGGATTCTTAGATAAATTGATTGCAGCAATATTATCGCATATAAGTGGAATACTACTTACAAATACATTATAGTCCTCCAATTGATGTTTGATCCATAAAAGTTGTGAGCAGCAACTTGCAGCTGATATGTACTTGCCTTTTGCTTGACCATGATACTAGGTTAGCTCCAATGAAGTGACATCCTCCACTGGTGCTTTTTCTTTCAATTCTGTCTCCAGCATAGTCAGCATCACAAAAACCAACTAATATGTAATCATCATTTTTCTTAAAGCACAAGCTCAGATTAGTAGTACCTTTTAAATATCTAAATATTCTCTTAACTGCTGAGAGATGAGACTCTCTAGGATCAGATTGAAAACAAGCACATAAACAAACACTGAACATTATATCAGTCCTAGACGTAGTCAGATATAAAAGGGATCCGATCATACCTCTATATACCTTTTGATCTACTTTTTTCTCTTTATCATATTTGTTCAGTATTGAAGTGGGATGCATAGGAGTATTCATTGGTTTGTAATCATCCATCTTAAACCTCTTTAGAAGTTCCTTTGTATACTTATTCTGATGGATGTACACCTCATCCATAGACTGTTTAACTTGAAGTCCAAGGAAGAATTTGAGTTCTCCCATCATGCTCATTTCAAATTATTTTTGCATTAACTTAGAGAATTCCTTGCACAGAGATTCATTAGTAACACCAAAAATGATATCATCAACATAAATCTGTACTATAATGAAATTTGAATTAATAGATTTTCTAAATAAAGTTGTGTCTACTTTTCCTCTGTTAAAACTACTTTCCATTAGAAACGAACTTAACCTATCGTACCAAGCTCTAGGAGCTTGTTTAAGTCCATACAGAGCTTTCTTAAGCTTATAAACATGTTCAGGGTGATTTGTGCTTTCAAAGCCAGGAGGATGCATGACATAAACTTCTTCATTAATAAAGCCATTTAAAAAGGAACTTTTAACATCCATTTGAAAAAACATAAAGCTATGATGTGCAGCAAACGATATTAAAATTCTTATAGCTTCTAGCCTAGCAACTGGTGCAAAAGTTTCAGTGTAGTCTATACCTTCTTCTTGAGAGTAGCCTTGAGAAACAAGTCTTGCCTTGTTTCTCACAACCTTACCATCTTCATCAAGCTTGTTTCTGTAGACCCACTTTGTTCCAATGACTGACTTGTCTTCAGGCAGGGGTACAAGAGTTCAGACTTCACTTCTCTCAAACTGATTAAGCTCTTCTTGCATAGCTAGAATCCATCCTTCGTCCAGTAGAGATTCGTCCACTGTCTTCGGTTCACATTCGGAGAAAAGAGCAGAATCACTTTGTTCTCAGAAGGTTAACCTAGTTCTTAGCTTGTCATTGGGGTCACCAATGATTTGATCTTGAGGATGGTAGTTTCTGAAATACCAAGATTTCTGAGCATTTTCCTGCTGAGAGGTAGACGTTTCTGGTTGTTGTTGAGAAGTGTCGTCTATTTGGATATCAGTCTTGATTTCTGGTTTCTCTCCTGAGATATTTAGATCAAGATCATCAAAAGCTTCATCTAGCTCTGATAGTCTCTCATCAGGCTGTTTGTCATCAAATTTTACATGAATACATTCTTCTACAACTAAAGTTATAGAATTATAAACTCTAAAACCTTTTGAAGTTTCAGAAAATCCTTGTAGAATTTCATTATCTATCTTAGCATCAAATTTACCAAGTTGATCTTTTGTATTCAAAATGTAACATTTACATCCGAAAGGGTGAAAGTATGAAATTTTGGGTTTTCTACTTTTCCACAATTCATGAGGAGACTTATTCAGAATAGGTCTAATGTATATTCTGTTCTGAATGTAGCAGGCAGTGTTCACAGTTTCAGCCCAGAAGTGCTTAGGGACATAATTGTCATTGAGCATAGTCCTAGCCATCTCTTGAAGAGATCTATTCTTTCTCTCTACCGCACCATTTTGCTGTGGTGTTCTTGGTATTGAGAAGTTGTTGAATACCACCTTCTTCACAAAACTCATGGAATAGCTCATTGACAAATTCTCCCCCATGATCACTTCTAATTGAAGCTATACACATGCCTTGTTCATTCTGTACACGTTTGCAGAATACATAAAAGACCTTGAATGACTCATCCTTGTGAGCAAGGAACATAATCAATGTCCATCTAGTGTAGTCGTCTATTATGACAAGGCCATATTTCTTACCACTGACGGAGGCAGTCCTTGTCGGACCAAAAAGATCAAGGTGTAGCAATTCTAGTGGTCTGTTGGTACTAACAACATTCTTAGATTCAAAAGAACCTTCGACTTGTTTTCCCTTCTGACATGCTTCACAGAGAGCATCAAATTTGAAACTAATTTTTGGTAGACCTCTTACAAGGTTATGCCTTTTCAGTTTTGAGATTAATCTCAAACTTGCATAACCTAACCTTTTGTGCCAAATCCATCGTTCATCCTCAATGGACATTAAACATGAGACACTTTGATTTGAGAGGTCCTCTAAGTCAATCTTATACAGATTGTTTTGCCTCTGGGCAGTGAATAGGAGTGATCCATCTGCTTTCTTGACAGTACACATATTCTTATCAAAAGAAACAACAAACCAACTATCACATAATTGACTAATGCTAAGCAGATTGTGTTTAAGACCATTTACTAACAGAACATTATCAATGGAGGGAAAATGATGTTTACCAATTTTACCTATACCAATGATCTTTCCTTTTTGGTTTCCTCCAAAAGTGACCCAGCCACCATCTTTAGGTCTAAGGTCTTGGAACATACACCTTTCTCCTGTCATTTTTCGTGAGCACCCACTGTCCAAGTACCAGGACTTCTGTTTCTTTCCTGTTGTTAAGAAGATCTGCAACAGGGATTATCTTATCTTTAGGTACCCAAATTGACTTGGTTCCTTTCTTATTAGTGATCATAGGTCGTGAGTGCTTTGCATTCTTGTTATGTATGCATCTAGATGACACATGCCCACTTTTTCCACATACTTTGCAGTAAGTATTGGAAGGGCTTGGTTTTGACTTAGTGTGTTGTGGACGGACTTTACAAGCCTTATATTGTGTATGAACTATTGGTTTATTCAGAGATGCATCTTGCTTCTCTTTATCATAACCAATGCCAGATTTGTCACGTGGTGATCTAGAATATCTTAAAATAAGGTTTAATTTATCTGAGCTACCAACCAGTTTTGACAGAGAGTCTGTCAAGTATGTCACATCTTGCTTCAGTTGTTCAACTTCACAAGAGCAATTAGACTTACACTTCGTCTTGTCAGCCAGACTAACATTGTTTTATTTTAATGTTTCATTTTCATCCTTAAGGTTTTGATTCACTATGCAGACCTTATCATAATCTCTAGAGAGTTTAATAAACTTCTTTTTGAGACTCTTAAACTCTTTAGACATTATCCATGATTCATACAGCAATTCATCAAAAATAGTTTGAAGAGTAGATGGATCAGAGTTCATTACCTTAGCATCACTGGATTTACTTTCTGATGCAGTGTCAGCAATGAAGCAAATGTTTGCTTCTTCTCCTGCTTCATCTTCTTCATCTGAAGAAGACAGGTCAAGATCCTCCCATGTAGCCATGAAGTCTTTCTTCTTTTTGAAGAATTTCTTTTTCTCCTTCAGCTCTGTGCAGTCAGCTTTGAAGTGTCCTGGTTTCTTACATTCAAAGCACAGGGGTGGGCCTTTCTCTTTGGAATCTGACTTCTCCTTGGAGAATTATTAGTTGAACTGCTTCCTTCTGAATCCACCTTTCTTTCTCCACATGTGTTGGATTTTTCTGGAGATGAAGGATAGTTCATCCTCATCTGAGTCATTTTCATTATTTGATGAATCAGCTTCATCTGAGGACTCAGTAACTTTAAGCACCTTTGAGGAACTAGCTTTCTTGGCCTTTAAGGCAATGGACTTTCCTTTTCTGGAGTTCTCCTCTTCATTAAGTTCAAGTTCATGAACTTTTAATGACCCCAGAAGCTCTTCCAGAGAAAGAGTATTCAGATTCTTTGCTTCTTGGATAGCAGTTACCTTAGGTCTCCACTGCTTTGAGAGACTTCTCAAAATTTTTCTCACATGATCTCTATTCTCATAGACCTTTCCAAGAGACCTGAGACTGTTTGTGATTGTTTGGAATCTTCCAAACATCTGGTCTATAGTTTCATGATCAGCCATCTTGAATAGCTCATACTGGTGAACCAGCATGCTTGTCTTTGATTCCTTCACTTGTGAGGAACCTTCATGAGCTAGTGCAAGAGTATCCCAGATTTCTTTAGCTGTCTTGCAACTATGAACCCTGTCATGCCCAAATCTGGTGATAGCACACATGAGATAGTGCTTAGCTTTCAAGTTTAGTTGATGTTGGCTTTTCTGCTCTTGAGTCCATTCAGCTCTAGGCACTGCAGCTCCAGCTTCACTCCTGGGCTCAATGTAGCCATTTTCTATCAGTTCCCAGATGTCAGCATTCTGTGCATCCAAGAATGCCATCATCCTCTTTTTTCAATAATCATAATCAGTTCCATCAAAGAGAGGGGGTCTGTTGATAGCTTGTCCTTATACATCCATGATTGTAGGATCGTACTGCCTTAGCACTTGTTAGATGCTCAACCCTTTCAAGGCTGAGCTCTGATACCAACTGAAGTTGGCACATGCAAACACAAGAAGGGGGGTTGAATTGTGTTTGTTAATTATTTTCGCTAAAAACCCTTTTTGAGAAACCTTTTCACAAGCAGAAGATAAAAAGTTTAAGTACGCAAGAAATCCTTTTTAAAAGATTAACAAAACCAAAATCAAATCCCACAATTAGTATAAATAAATAAACCTGTAAAAGATAATGGATATAAAATTCACTCAGGTATTTTATCCCGATTCACTCTCTTCCAACCAAGAGCTACATCCAGTCCCTTCTACTTGAAGGATTTTCTCCACTATTTCCAAATAGTTTCTACAACAAGTATTATTCACCTCTCCAGGCTACAAGTATTGCTTTCTTGCCAAGCCTCTTCAGGCTCTAACTCAATCGCGGAGATTTTTCTAAGATCTTTCTAACTCATTATATGTGATGGTATTAAGGATTAAGATCTACTGAATATTTTTACAAATATTCAACCATAAGAATTACAGACTTTTGCTTTACAACGAGAATATGAGCTTTGAATATCTTGTAATTGTTCAAATGGCAAAAGTTATTCTTCAGTTCTTGAGACCTTCTATATATAGTGGTCTTCAACTTCTCTTGTAAATCTTCAACGGTTATTTGAATAGTCCCGTTATAGAGATAGCATTAAATGCATGATACCCGTTGAGACTGATAGCTTGATTTTGGTCGTGTTGAAAAGCATCCTTGGTTATCAGAAAATCACAAAATGGAGACTCAGTACTATTCTGAGTAATTGTACCTTAAAAAGTTTCTTTCCTCCTTTGTGTATAACCCAACTTTTGTCCAGCAATAAAGATGTCATCATACAGATCGTTTTGCAATTCCAATTGTACTATTTGCTTTTTGTATTTCCTTGATAGTACTATGAATTTTCTCACAAAGGAACAAGGAGTTAACAATAATAAAGAACATATATTCCTTAGAAATAAATATCAATCATTTGAAATAATTTCAATGTGGTCCAGATTGCATTAAATCATATTCAAGGTAGTAAAGATATAGAAGATGTAGAACCATTTACAGGCACTTAGTTTTAGAACGCATCTACACAAGATTTTATTCTGATCGTCCACTAATGTGGTAGAAGCGCTCGTCCACACAAGTCTTTGGACTTGCTAAGTCCTTAGAGAAACTCCGTCCAATGACGTGGCACTATGGACATCTACTGAATTTTAGTTAGGCACTATGTATGTATACTTGAGTTTCAAGGAGAGCACTCGTCTGCTGATGTGGCTACTATGGACGTCTACTGAATATTAGTTAGCCATCTATTTAACGATTAGAATATAAACAGTTTAAATAACCTTTGGACGGGTAATTCTTTGCAAGGTCCAAGCATTGTATACCTTATATTATTTTGGATATTCCTGCATAAAATGAACTCACTTGTTAGATCTCAACTAACACTTTGCCAAGAAAATTTAATCCTTTTGTTAACATCAAAACCTAGAGATTAAATAAACAATAAACACTTTGGTTCCAATAGATGAATCTTTCTGGAGATGAAAGACAGTTCATCCTCATCAGATCCTTCATCAGTGTCAGAAGGGTCTGCTTCATCTTAGGATTCCTTATCTTTAAGAACTTTGGATGAGCTAGCCTTCTTAGTCTTTAGGGCAACAGACTTTCCTTTTCTGGAACTTTCTTCTTTACTGAGCTCAAGCTCATGAACTTTCAGAGATCCAAGAAGTTCCTCCAAAGTGAGAGTATTGAGGTTCTTTACCTCCTGAATAGTAGTGACCTTAGGTCTCCACTGTTTATGTAAGCTCCTCAAAATTTTTCTGACATGATCTCTATTCTCATAGGTTTTTCCAAGAGATCTAAGACTGTTGGTGATGGTTTGGAATCTTCCAAACATTTGATCTATATATGGTTTCATGTTCAGCCATTTTAAATAGTTCATACTGATGAACCAACATGCTTATCTTTGACTCCTTAATTTGGGATGACCCTTCATGAGCTAGGGCAAGAGTATCCCATATTTGCTTAGCAGTGTTACAGCTATGGACTTTATCATGCTCAGATCTGGTGATAGCACACATCAAATAGTGCTTAGCTTTCAGATTGAGTTGATGTTGAGTTTTCTTCTCTGGAGTCCATTAATCTCTAGGAATAGCAGCTCTAGCATCACATCTTGGCTCAGTATAGCCAGTCTCAATCAGCTCTCAGATATCTACATTTTGTTCATCAAGAAAAGTCATCATTCTCTTTTTCCAGTAGTCATAATCACTACCATCAAAGAGATGAGGTATGTTGATTGCTTGTCCTTCTGTATCCCTGCCTGTTGGATCGTACTCCCTCAGCACTTGTTATATGCTCAACCCTTTCGAGGCTGAGTTCTGATACCAACTAAAGTTGACATAGGGAAACACAAGATTTGGGGGTTGAATTATGTTTCTTAACAGTTTTTCGAAAAAGTCATTTCTCAAACATTTTACAAGCAAAACAATAAAAGCAACACACAAACAGGAAAACCTTTTTAAAGAGTTAACAAACTCATATCCAAAACCCCACAGTTAGTATAACCAAAAACTGTAAAAGATAAGGGTTAGAAGATTCACACAAGTGTTTTTTCCTGGTCCACTCTCTTTCAACCAAGAGCTATGTTTAGTCCCTTCTACCTGAAGGTTTTTCTCCACTATTCTCCAAAATAGATTACAAGTATTCAATACCTCTTCAGGCTACAAGTATTATTTCTCTACCAAGCCTCTTCAGGCTCTAACTCTAACAAAATTATTAACATATTTGATCTAAGAACTCACTATGTGTGAGAATATGAAAGTTTAAGATCAGTAAGGTTTACAAGTAAACTTGTTTAACAATTTCAGTAGAGTTTTTGCACTTTGATATCAGAGCTTATATATTTCTACTGAGGTTCTTCCAGTATTTATAGAATGGGTGCTTGGTTGTCTTGAACTTTTTCAATGGTCTTCAAATTGTATCCGTTTAGATATAGCATTAAATGCTAGGATCCATTGAGACTGATAACTTGATATGCTTCATGGAGAAGTGATCTTGTTTATTAGAGGAATGCTCAAAGTAGAGCTGTCATTTCCATGTTGTATCGAAGGTTGATTTCTGACTTTCCTTCTTCGTACTTGGTTTGAACTTTACAGCAATGTAGATGACAAAGTACAAAGGTTTATGTTCTCCATGGTACTATGTTTTTATTCTCAAGAAACAAAGAGTTAATAATGAAGCAGCCAGGGAAATAGACATATATTCTCTTGAATTAAATAAACAATCATTTGAAATAAATATGCTTAACCTTAGACGGGTTCATTTTTAATAGCTAGTAGACACGCAGGTCTTTGGACGTGCAATATTAACTTATCAGAAAGACGGGCTCGTCTACTGATACTGCGTCTATAGACTCTTGTCTAGCTCCAGGTCATTTGACTTGCTATTCTCAATAGCTCGTCTGCTAACGTGGCGTCTAGTAAGACTTCTTGTCTAATATCAAGTCTTTGGACTTGTTGTTTTTCTTAAGGTTATTTTATTGGCTCGTCTACTTAACTTTTCTTAGACTTAGATACTCGTCTACAGAATATTACCTTAGCCAATATTTTAAGACCTCGTCTAGCAATAACTTAACAGACTCAAAATTTACCAAGGATAGAAGACTCGTCTAGAGGATAAAAAAAATAGAATCCGATATGATTCCATTAGCAAAGCGAAGATACTCTTGCTAAGTTTCTTTATCTAGTATCATTGAAACAGTCCTGCAATCTAGAATAAACAAGTTAGATCTTTCACAATACTTTGCCATACAAATTTAACCTTTTTGTTAACATCAAAACTTAAGAGATTATTTAATCCAAAACCACTTTGGTTCTAACAAAGATTATATTGCAAATTTGGTTCCTTATGTCAATATCCAGGATACTCATTTGATGGTCAAGGATATTTATTTTAATGGAGATTGGCACTTTAATCTTCTTGCAACTCAAATTCTTGCCAACATTCAAATGCAAATTATTAGTAAGTATGTGGATAGTGATTCTAATGATATAGTGATCTGGGGTAACTCAGCTGATAGTTGTTATTCCGCGAGGACTGCTTATAGTTGGTTGACCCAAGAGAATATTCAGAGGGGGGCGAACACAGTGTGCTGGTCGAAGATTTGGAATTTGCATTTGCCTGAAAATCTACAATATTTTTTATGGCTCATCTTTCATGATAGTGTTCCCACAAACCAGCTTAGAGTGCAACATCACATGACTGATGATCCTTCGTGCCTTAGGTGTGGTAATGCTAATGGGACTATTCTTCACATGCTTCGAGATTGTACTACTGCCAAACAGATTTGGAGTCTCATTCTTTTTGTCCATGATCCTCATTTTTTCTCTTTGAATCTCAGTGATTGGTTACACATGTATATGGATGGGGCGCATATGGTTCTTTTTGTCGCTACTTGCTGGTGCATTTGGAAAGCAAGGAATGCTAGTATTTTCAAAGACATGTCTTGGACTATTTGGTACACTATGAATCAGATTAGATCCTTAAGAGAGATTATTGATAAAGCCTTTGTGTCTTCCGCTGGGAATAAGTAAGTGAGGTTGATCTCTTGGTGTCCTCCTTCAGACAATTTTGTCAAGCTAAATGTGGATAGTAGCCCCTTAGGGAACCCAGGGAGATCAGGATTTGGAGGTCTTATCCGTAATTCTCATGGTGAATGGCTTTTGGGTTTCTCTGGTCTTTGTGGGCATGATACAAACTTGAAGGCGGAGCTTATGGCCATTTATAAAGGGCTGCACTTGGCTTGGGAGGCTGGTTACAGTTTCTTATTTGTGAGTTAGATTCTTTGATGGAGTTGGATTTGATTTCTAAAGGTGTCTCCAAGTTTCATCCTTATGTTACCATCATTAATCACATTCACGGTTTCTTGGCTAAGGATTGGTCTCTCACTTTTAATCATACTCTTAGAGAAGGTAGTGAGTGTGCTGATTGGTTGGCAAAACATGGATCCTCTTCAGATAGTTGGTTTGTGGTTTGGGAGCATTGCCCTGCTCAGCTGTCTTTTTCCATGCTCGCCGATGCTAGTTGTTGGAGTAGCAAGGACAAGACCTGGGAACTAGTTTTTGTTTCTTTTCTGCTTTGTTTGTTCTTTCTAATTGATCGGAAAAAAAAAAAGATGTATTGCTTAAAGACTAATAACCTTCGAGTTAGAAAACCCTCTAATAAATTGTCTATTTTAAAGTTTGAAATTTGGCGGAAGGATTTTCACAGGCCCCAAACGAGGAAAACAGGTTGGAGAAGATATATAACCCATTTTACAATTCTCTTTGGGGGCTGATGTGGGGTGGGGCGGTGAACAAGGAATCCGGTGAGAAATTCCGGTTTGGCCTTTGGTTGCCAATTTTATCAGACTAAAATATTATGGTTTTTAATTGGAAGGGGGTGGTGCTCTATGGGTTTTTGATGCAGTGTTCCTTTCATTTACAGAGGAGAATTTATTTTCAAGAGGTTTTGGTGATGCTAATACTACGCACATATATAGGATTAGTTCTGGTTCTTTGGGGAGTTTGTTTGCTTATGACACACTTCTTCGCATATCAGGGGGTTTATGTAGTATTGGTTTCTTCCCTTAAGGGGTTAGGAGTGATGGAGGGTTTCGGGTGAAGTTATAGGTTTAACCGTGTAGTATTGTTCTATGTTCTTGATTGAACATTTATCTTGTTATTGCTTTTTTCAACTTGTGTTTGTTCCTTGTATTTGGGTTGAGTGCTCCTAGTGATCTATTCAATACATTTTGATTATAAAAAAAATCCCTATTTATCAACTTTGGAAGCAAACCCATTTTAAAGAAGCCTTTATTTTATACCAACTCTTTCTTAGATTTGTGTCATTTTCCACAACTTCATTCTTCCTCCTTCAGCCACATGGTACTAGGGATGTCAACGGGGCGGGGTGGGTATGGCTACACTCTCCTGCCCCCCGCCCCGTCGGGTGAAAATCCTACATGTCCCCGCCCGTTACCCGGACGGGTACCCGCCAAACGATTATTTAACGGGTTTTGCGGATACCCACAGATATACGGGTACCCACGGATATTGTTTAGTTTTTTATATTTCTGTCAAAAACATCTAAACAAAAGCAACATTTCTTCGTGAACAAAAAGATTTCATGTCAACATTTACAACAATATTCAGGTTGCTTTTTTTAGATCAGCAAGAAGAAATCTTATTCGTGCAATCAAATTCTAGTAATCAGATTTAAAAAGTCACTTAATACCACTTCACGCACAAATCATATTGATTTCAAACCACATTTCCCAATATAAAAATAATCAAGTACTCCAGCAATAAAACTGAACAAGAAGCATCACTGTGAATCCAAGCAACACAGTAATGACTTAAACTTGGAGTGGTGTGGGCTTTCAAATATAAACATAAGGTTGAGAGTTAAATGGATCTGAACAAAGATTAAGCAGAGAGTAAAATGGATCTAAACAGCAGGCAGGAACAGAGCAACAACAGATTTAAAGATCCCAGCAAATTGTGAGCTCCATCTGATAGAGTGGCTGAGGTTGAGAGTTGCAGAGAACTGAGTCATGGCGAAGCGGCAGAGTGCAAGGATCTGAGTCGCTGCAGAGCGGCGATGCACGAGGGTCTTAGTCGTGGCGGCGGAGCGATTGCATGCGAGGGAGGATCTGAATCGCGTTGGCCTGTATTCGCGGAGGAGTGGTTGCGGGCTTGCGGCGGCGAGGGCCTCTGCACTTCAAACACTGCGATGAGGGTATCAGCACTTGACTGAAGAAGAGTTGGGACAATGTGTGGTGTGGCTGACGAAAAAGAAGAAAAGAAAAAAAGGGTCTCAGCCGCAGAGGTGTGTGTTCTAAATGGGAAATTAGGTTTAGCACTTTATATATATATATATATATATATATATATATATAACAATAATAATAATAATAAAGGGCATTATAGTAATTAAGTAACGGGTATGGGTATCCTCGGGCACGGGTAGTGTGATACCCGCCCCCGCCCCGTTTAAAAGTTGATATTGAAATTACCCACTAGTGCAATAAGTGCTTTTTCCGTCAGTTAAAATTGATTTTTTACGTCAGAATACTGACTGACGTAAATACAGCTGACGTTAAAAGTTTAACTTTTAACGTCAGTTGAGAACTGACGTTAAATATAACACTATTAACGCGTCGGTTCTTTAACACAACCGAGCGTTAATTTTGTCAAAATTAACGTCCGTTCTTTAACAAAACCGACGTAAATTTTGTTAAAACTAACGTCAATTGTTATCAAAAGCGGCGTTAAAGGTCTTAATTTTAACGTCGGTTGTAATAAACAACGGCGTTAATAGTCTCTTGATATTTTTATAAAATACTTTTAACGTCGGTTGTATGATACAACCGACGTTAATAGTATTTTTTTTTTAAATTCAGTTTTAAAATATCACTCCCTAAGCCATCCCCTGCATTCAAGTAAATATCCCAAAGTAACACGAGAATATCACACACATTACAGAATTGCAAAGGAAAAATGGAACAATGATCCATATGTATGACTGTTCAAAACAATATATATTTATTAACATAGGTTATAAATGTATACTAAGTTTAAACTACCTATATCAATATCCCTTCGTGATGATCATCACGAGTGGCATGTACATCGTCCACCTGTGTCTCCTCGATTATAGTAGGCATGTTTGTTGAAAAATAAGGAATCTCAGGAATATCAAGATTTGAATCTTCATTTTCATCACTACCATTATACATGCTTTTTCCTTGGAGGACCACGGACAACCTTTTGTTAGAAGGATCAGTGATGTAGAACACTTGTTTTGCTTGGGAAGCCATTATGAAAGGCTCATTTATATGACCTAACTTGTTGAGGTCAACCAATGTGAACCCCAATTCGTCGGTTTGTACACCACCGTTACTATCAACCCACTTACATTTAAATACCGGCACTGTAAGCTTAGTGTAATCGAGCACCCAAATATCTTCAATATATCCAAAGTAAGGTGTCGGTGCTGTAACGGGTTTTGTGTCCTTTGCACTAGAGAAGTGCATTGCTTCGGCCACGATCATAACCCCACTATTTTGCATGGTACTCTTGTTATCTTGTTCCTTTGTATAAAAGGAAAAGTTATTTATGTCGTATCCGCTCCAACATATGACGTGGAAGTTAGGCCCACGTGCTAGCCATTTTACGTCATCAGAAGCAGTACTACCATCCTTAAGCATTTCTTCCTTGAACCATGGTAAGAAAGTCTTGTTATGCTTGTTCAACAACCACCTTTCGCTCATTCGAGGGTTTTCTTGATTGACTTTTCTTTTATGTTCAAATAAGAAAGGCTGAACACATTCGATGTTGTTCAATACATACAAATGTGCTTGAAGCACTTCCTCCCGATCCTTCCTATTCATTCTTAAGCCATGTGTACCCTTACCTTGACATCTGATCTCATCATGCCGAGGCTTAGGAACCCCTATAGGATCCGTGTTATGAAGGTAGTCCGAACAAAACTCAATAGCTTCTTCTGCAACATACCTTTGAACAATAGATGCTTCCGGACGATGAGGATTCTTCACGTACCCTTTCAAGATCTTCATGTAGCGCTCAACTGGGTACATCCATCTCAGAAAAATCGGCCCACATAATCTAATCTCCCTCACCAAATGAACAATTAAGTGAACCATTATGTCAAAAAAGGAAGGAGGAAAATACATCTTCAATTGGCACAAGATTGTAGCAACCTCAACTTCCAAGTCATCCAACATACGGGGGTCAACGAATTTGCTACATATAGAATTGAAGAATGAGCACAACCGAGTAATGGCATGTCTCACATTTTTTGTAGCAATACCACGAATAGCAACGAGCAGAAGTTGTTGCATCAAGATGTGACAATCATGAGACTTCAAGCCAACCAATTTAAGATCACTAGAGACAAGCCTCTTCATATTTGAAGAGTAACCATGTAGAACTTTGATGCCCTGAAGACACCCGCAGAAACTCTGTCTCTCTTTTTTTTGACAAAGTATGACATGCTGGCGGCAAATAAGTCCGCTTACCATCCTCAACAACTGGAGCTAACTGCTCTCGTATACCCATAGCAACGAGGTCGAGACGAGCATTCACACCATCCTTTGTCTTGCCCTGAATGTTGAGAAGCGTCTCGATCACACTATCACACACATTTTTCTCCACATGCATCACATCAATGCAGTGTCTGACATCAAGCTTGCGCCAGTATGGAAGATCAAAGAATATCGACCTCTTCTTCCATATGTTTTTCTCAACAGCTTTACCTTTCTTTTTGGACTTGCCGAATATAACATCGATGTCCTTTACCCTTTGATAAACATGCTCTCCAATTAAGGCCGCTGGCGCTTCTTCTGTCTCTTGGCATCCATTAAAAGCTTTTTTTATCTTACGATATGGGTGATCACGTCTAAGAAATCTCCGATGCCCAAGGTAAACCGTCTTCTTTCCATGATGCAACTGAGTGTAGCATGTGCCTTCTTCACATATAGGGCATGCTTTATGCCCCTTGACACTGTACCCGGACAAGTTACCGTATGCTGGAAAGTCGTTGATGGTGCAAAATAACATGGCACGAAGCTTGAAAGTCTCATGAGAATACCCATCAACTACATCAACACCTTCCACCCATAACATTTTCAAGTCTTCAATCAAGGGACCTAGATAAACATCTAAGTCATTTCCCGATTGCTTTGGGCCCGAAATCATCATAGACAACATCATGTATTTGCGCTTCATGCACAACCAAGGGGGCATGTTGTAAATCACCAACAGAACAGGCCATGAACTATGAATACTACTCATGTTACCATAAGGATTCATTCCATCCGTAGCAAGTCCAAGCCTTAGGTTTCTTGGCTCATCGGCGAAATCCGGAAACATAGTATCGATATTCTTCCATTGAATAGAATCAGCAGGATGACGAACCTTTCCATCACGTTTCCTCTCATCATTATGCCATCTAAGATTCTTCGCATCTTTCGCATTGGCAAACAATCGCTTGAACCTTGGAATTATTGGAAGATACCACAACACCTTCGCAGGAGGACCCTTTTTTCTCACATCATCAACATCATCATCATCATCACCACCCTTCACTTTGTATCGTGATAACCCACATTTGGGGCAATCGTGTTTGTCTTCATGAACACCGGTGTACAATATGCAATCATTGAGGCATGCGTGTATCTTCTTATACTCCATACCCATAGGACACAATACCTTCTTGGCCTCATAGTTACGGTCAGGCAATGTGTTGTCCTCCGGAAGCAAGTCTTTCAACACTTCAAGCAATTCGTGAAGCTTTTATCGCTCCAACCATTTCTCGCCTTCACACAAACCAATTTTAGCACCGCCGACAACCGTGTATGAGTAGTACACCCTGGATATAAAGGCTTATCCGCATCACCGCACAACCTATCATACACATGCGCTCGATGAAAAGATTCTTGTCCAATATCATGGATCATGTCCTCTACTCGATCATCCTCCATATCTACGTCAACGTCCTCACTTTGGGGGACACTCGCCGTATTACTACTCAACAACATATCACCATGCCATATCCATCTTGTATAACTCAAGCAAATCCCTTCACAAATCAAATGAGTACGTATATCCTTCACCGTACATTTCCTCGTATTCAAACACTTGACACAAGGACAACAGAACATTCCATTACTATTAGGAACATTCCTTTGAGCAAATTCTATAAATTCTCCCACCCCCTTCAAATACTCAGCACTAGTACGCTTACAAACCATCCAACTACGATCCATAACTAGATAGGTCCTGTAGATATACAAAACATATATATATATATATATATATATATATATATATATATATATATATATATCCAATATAAGGACAATACAGGAGATTGAAAACTATAGTTTTTAAAGATTAATTGCCAAGCACTGGTCACGGCCTGGCAGTGATGTCCATCACGGCCGTAACGTGCCAATTGAACAGACCATGCCATCACGTACAGGCAGAACTGATCACAGCCTAGCCGTGATTAGCATCACAACCGTGACAGATCAACCAGCAGAGCAACATGCACTCAAAACCAAAAACAGAGACGTACATTCCAAACAACTCAAACTCACGGTTTCAAGTTCAACTACCGACACTACAGTTTCAACATACACTCAAAACCAAAAATACAAAAATGTGCCCTAAATACTCACCAGAAATAGGTGCTCGCGTGGTGGTGGGGAGGGGAGCTCGAGTGGTGGCCAACGTTCGATGTGGTTACTGAGAGCAGAGGGACAAGGAGAGAGTTAGTGCGCGGGAAGGGGAAAGAGAGATGTACGTCAAGTTATTGCAAAGAATGAATGGAAAGACAGAGTTAGGGTTAATAGTGTACCTCACGGTGGTGGCGAAGAAGCCCTCGCGGTGGTTGCGGTGGAGATGACCTCGCGATTAGGGTTCTGTGCTGGGTGAGAGTGAGAGTGAGGGTTGAGAGTGATTTAGGGTTGAGCGTGATAAAAAGAGAAAAGAGACGTACGTACAGAGCGAAGTCCGAGGAAGCGCGGGTGTAAACATATTAAAACAACATTTAACGTCAGTTGTATTAAACAACTGACGTTAAAATTAATTTTTTAACGTCAGTTTTATTAAAAAACTGACGTTAAATATTAATATTTTAAAAAAAAACACTTTTGTTAGCTAGGGATATAGGATTATTTACGTCAGCTATTTATTTAACTGAAGTAAAAATCACACTTTTAACGTCAATTGTATAAACAACAGACGTTAAAAATAAATATTTTTTATTTTAAAAACACTTTTAACTTCAGTTTTATTCAACAATGACGTTAACGGACTGTGTTAAGAGTGACAACAGGCGCGCATTTCGAGATAGGGATATAGGATTATTTACGTCAATTGTTTATTTAATCGAAGTAAAAATCACACTTTTAACGTCGATTGTATAAACAATCGACGTTAAAAATAAATATTTTTTATTTTAAAAATACTTTTAACGTCAGTTTTATTCAACAACTGACGTTAAAAGTGTATAAGTTTCTTCATATTCCTTCGGGCGTTTTCTTTTCTGCACGTTTATAATATATGACTGCCAACTCCCAATGCGCCTTGGAACCTAATGCTCTTAATGATAAATTTAATTTTTTAGCAACTTACGACGCCTAGTAACTTCATCCCCTACTCCTATAAATAGCTTCCTTCCTTCCTTTAATTTTAATTTTCTGCTTCACAATATGGCTCTGCCATGGAGATTAACTTCATCACTCTTTCTTCCTATACCTAGACTTAAAGGTCTCTGTCTTAATGGTCAAACAACTTCTGAGGTTGTGTAAATCGCATTACATGGGTGATAAGGGTGTGTAAATCGCATTATGTGAAATGCACACACCATCATCTTTCTGGAGAATCAGTAGCTACAGTTCCAAAACCTCAGCTTTGGAACCAAGTGGCTGTTCCAAGAATATTACTGAAACAGATCGAGTGCGCCCTTCACTCTGCCACGGCTCCAAAGTGACTGTGGATTCAGATGGAGCATCGACTTCAAATGAGGGAGGGGATGCATTCAATGTTGGAGATTCTGAGGACAGGACTGAGAAGAAAATGATGTTGATGCAGAAACTTTTTTATATTTTAGTGTTATCTTGCTGGAATTTTTTATCTTTTAAACATGTAATTGTAACTTATGAATCGCTTCAACGAGATACGATTTGATTATACATATATAACTTATTTTATGTTAAGTGTTTATTTATTTTAATTTGCACAAGAATTTGTTAATTTACTAATTCAAGCTAATTAATTAAGATTAAAAATAAACCTTTTTAAGAAAAAAGATTAGAAATAAACTGCACTATATGGAGTGATGATCTGCGTTAAGAGTGACAACAGGGAGATGACAACGAAAAAAAGATAGGAATGAGTTGATTATTTACGTCAGTTATTTATTTAACTGAAGTAAAAATCACACTTCTAACGTCAGTTTTATAAACAACTGACGTTAAAAGTTTTAATAATTTCTTGCAAAACAATTTTAACGTCAGTTCATTAAACAACTGATGCAAATAGTGATTTCATATTTACAAAACTGTCACCGTCTCACTTTTAACGTCAGTCCTTAAAACAACTGACGTTAACAGTGAATTAATGAAGTCTGATATTTACAAAACTGACACCGCCCCCTTTTTAACGTCTAGTTTTTGGTTAACTGACATAAACATTTACCGTCTAATGTATATTTTCCACTAGTGACCCGTTTATTTTACCCGAGGACACCCGTTTAACTACCCGCCCCGTGTCCGTTGCGGATTTTATCCGCGGGTATCCACGGGTGCGAGTAAAATTGCCATCCCTACATGGTACCACTTACATTAACCAATTTTTTTTTTATATTTTAATTTTAATAATTAATAGTTATTACTATAAAATAATCGAGAAACAACATTGACTGCAGTTCAACCATATAAAAGAATGAGTTTAAATTAGGTTATCAATTTTTCGTGGCAAATTTCAGTTTTTTTTAATGTGAGATTGATTTAATTTCTTTTATGATTGATAAAGTCTAAAATTAAAATCTAATCCAAATAAATTAGGGTTATTCAAAAAATCCGAATCGAGATATTGCATAATTGGGGGCGAAGCATTTTCAAGTTTCGGATTTAATTTAAAAATAAAATAAACTAAATTAAAATCCGAGGCATTGATTTTTACTATCGTCATGTGTATGTCCAGGATCGTAAGGACTGGACTCTCCAATTATCCCAAGGATTGGAGAGAATCCGCACTCCTTTTCTTGGGCTACGTAACATTAGCATTAGTAATGTCCAAGTCCAAGAGTCGTTATGACCTACTGCCAGTGAGATTAAGGTGGCATTTGGAAGAGCTTATTTAAACTTTTTTTGACTTATCTGATGACATAAGCTCTTTTGCGGTGTGTTTGGCAGAGCTTATAAAAATAACTTATGTCATCTCATAAGGAGTTTTTGACTTATTTTCATAAGTCACTGGGAGAAGCTTATGGAATTATCATAAGAGCTTGTGCACTAAACACATTCTCCGTGTTTTTCA
This sequence comes from Sophora flavescens, assembly GCA_030762895.1. Lineage (NCBI taxonomy): Eukaryota > Viridiplantae > Streptophyta > Magnoliopsida > Fabales > Fabaceae > Sophora > Sophora flavescens. The sequence goes on along the minus strand of CM061064.1, from coordinate 27,229,972 downwards.
CTATTCGAATCCTCTCATGCCCCTTTCTTTTTCGATTATGGCATAAGCTCTCATGCGATAAGGTCTTATGTGATAAGCTCTTAATTAAGTTGTTTACCCAAACACACCCTAAGATCGGTCAAACCATTGTTTTCCTATGGGCTAAAATCATTTCAATCATAACCTTCAAGCCCAGTCCTTCTTACGTAGCCTAACATGCCGAACAGGTGAGCTTGTCGGCTACGTAATTTTTATTTTAAAATAAAAATCATAAAAAGATTTACTAAAATTTCTAGACTTACAAAAAAGTTCTTTCATAAAATCAATCTATCTATCTATAAATAATACAATTATATCCCTAATGTAATATAGTTTTATCATGTGTCATCTTCCCTATGCATCAAATATCGCCATGTGTCATATGTCAAGTGTCAACACTACAATTTTCCGATTTATTATTGTATTTATAAATTTAACAAAAAATAACACTAAAAATAAAATTGGATGAAAATTACCGAAATTGAAATTGAAATTTAAAGTTCAAATGTAACTAATCTTATCTAATTATTTAATTTATTTTAATTTTAATTTCAAATTTAAGGTCATACAATATGTATTTATGAAAATCTTATCAAAGTTGAAATTGAATTTATGTTACGTGAATTAAAATTAAAATTAAAATAAATATATCAAACAAATCATGAGAGAAAGATATTGGAAGATATCACAAACTGTGTCGAGGCATGTGATTTTAATAACTTTGTCTCCATTTATTTCTCAGTTATTTTGATCTTATGAATTTTGAAATATATTATCATGGAAAAATAGTCAATAAACAAAAAAAAAGTGCAGGTGTAACTAATGCACATCGATATGATTTACATTTGACATATAATGACACTATTAATTGGTAACAATGTTACATCTTGATCGGTATCTTTTCAACTATTAAAATACGTAACATTATATTGTAACATCAACAATATATGTCATCATGCTATTTATCTCCTTAAGGACGCTAAATAATTTTGTTCTTATTAATTTTTTTTATCTATTATGTATGCTAAAAATGTTTGTGTGCTGTGCGTGTGTATGTATATATATATATATATATATATATATATATATATATATATATATATATATATATATATATATATATATATAATCTATCTGTCTTTTATTAATAATACAAAGCAATCCCATGTGCAAGAAAAATTTGTCATGTGTTAATTTCCATGTGTTGTCATCATTTATTTTTTATTATATTCATACAAATATGAAAAGAAAACATTTATGATTTGCACTGTACGGGCACGGAATCAAAGTCTAGTAATATACAAATAATCTCAAAGAGAAACCTCCACAAGTCAATCTCTGGAGCCATTTTTCTTGCATATGTGGCTTCACAACAAGTCTTCCCTCCAAAAATGGCTTACGTGTCATGCTCACATTAATTTGAAAATATATTGAAAATATATTAAATCTTAATATAAAATTATTTCAAATTTCAAATAGTAATAATAACAATTTATTTCAATAGTATTAATAATCAATCAAATTTTATATACGCATGGAAATAGTCAAATCCGAATAAAGACAATAAATTTTCAACATTATTATTAATTATAATGATCGTGATTATCTAAATTGATTTTTTTGAAGTTATTTGAATACCATGATTAATAGTAATAATGACAATTCTGAATACTAATTTATTTCAATAGTAATAATACCAAGATACTTTTCTTTTTAAAAAAAGTTATTTCAATAACATTAATGATCAATCAAATTGAACAAATTACGCATAGAAATGGTCAAATCACCGTGCATACAAATAATGATAATAATTTTTCAGCTTAAAATAATCAAATTATTATTTGGGACCATTTATGTTATTCCATATTTTTAGCATTCAGTTAATATTTTGGACCGTAATCAAATAAATTTTCATATTGATTTAAAATTTATATGTGCATTGAAATATAAATATTCAAATCATAGCATTCAAAAAATAAATTTCAGCTTTGATTGATTTGATTGAGTCTGAATTTTTCCGCATAATGATAAAAGTTAATTATCAATATGGAAATTCATAATATGTTTTCTATAAATGTGGTATCCCATTTTCTGGAATAATCAGATTGCTCGCTCCTTATATGCTTGCACTTATAATATTATAATTATAATTATAATTATAATTACAATAGTCTAGCATTTGTTGTTAGGTTGTTAGCTCTGATAAATGGCATCCAAACATGATTTTATTACGGAGGTTAATTCCAATAACAGGGCCTGGAGTTTGGTGGTGAGGGTAATAGCCTTTGGTGTGTGGCAAATTTTTCCAAGTACAAGTTGTCCTCCTCCATGGAGATGGTCCTCATTGACAGCAAGCTACTTTGTCGTTGATCGTATTAATTTTATTTTTATATTAGAGATAATTCGTTACATGTTTTTTTGGTGCAGAGACATAAGATACATGTTTTTGTCCGTAAGACTTTGCTATACAGGTTTGAAAAAGTGACAAAATAAAATCACTCTTCTCTCTCATAAGATTGTTTTGTTTTGTTAATATTTTGCGGCTTTGTTTCTTAAGCAGGTTGCATATGTCTATAATTTCATTCTAAAATATCATATCAATTTTCATAAAGAAGATATCTGAAGAATTTTCAATCTCACGATGGACAATAATATGTGGCAAAATCAGATACACTTTTTGGGTAAAAAATCAGGGACATTTTATTTGTCACCTAAAGTTTTTATTTTCAATCATAACCATGTTAATCAATTAGTAATAAATAGTTTTTTCCATTAGTATATCAATCTTTGTAATGCAATCATAATTTGTTTTTTATTTTATTTTACATTCTTATTTGCTTTAAAACTTTCTAATTATAACATGTGGTAAATTTTCATAATTTGCTGTGGTGACATTCATATTTGCTATAAAAACTTTATAATTATAAGCAATTAAATCACTAATTTGTTTTTACTAATTCTTATGCTTTTTTGCAAAAGTTACTCAAGTATTTTTTTTTTTTGTTTTTCAGGGTATTTTCCATGTGTAACTTGTGGAGAATAATCCATCGAGATACTGGGACGACATAAATACACGTGGGGAAAAATTACATTTAGAACAACGAATTAATATTTTATTTGAAAGCATGATTATATATGTATTACTATGAAAACATTAGTACAATAAGTGTTTTTTACGTCAGTTAAAATTGATTTTTTACGTCAGAAAACTGACTGACGTAAATACAGCTGACGTTAAAAGTTAAACTTTTAACGTCAGTTGAGATCTGACGTTAAATATAACACTATTAATGTCGGTTCTTTAACACAACTGACGTTAATTTTGTCAAAATTAACGTCAGTTCTTTAACAAAACCGACGTAAATTTTGTTAAAACTAACGTCAATTGTTATCAAGAACTAAAGTTAAAGGTCTTAATTTTAACGTCAGTTGTAATAAACAACTGACGTTAATAGTGTACTGTATATTTTTATAAAATACTTTTAACGTCAGTTGTATGATACAACTGACGTTAATAGTATTTTTTTTTTAAATTCAGTTTTAAAATATCACTCCCCTAAGCCATCCCTGCATTCAGTAAATATCCCAGTAACACAATATCACACACATTACAGAATTGCAAAGGAAAAATGGAACAATGATCCATATGTATGCCTGTTCAAAACAATATATATTTATTAACATAGGTTATAAATGTATACTAAGTTTAAACTACCTATATCAATATCCATTCGTGATGATCATCACGAGTGGCATGTACATCGTCCACATGTGTCTCATAGATTATAGTATGCATGTTTGTTTAAAAAGAAGGAGTCTCAGGAATATCAAGATTTGAATCTTCATTTTCATCACTACCATTATACATGCTTTTTCCTTGGAGGACCACGGACAACCTTTTGTTAGAAGGATCAGTGATGTAGAACACTTGTTTTGCTTGGGAAGCCATTATGAAAGGCTCATTTATATGACCTAACTTGTTGAGGTCTACCAATGTGAACCCCAATTCGTCGGTTTGTACACCACGGTTACTATCAACCCACTTACATTTAAATACCGGCACCGTAAGCTTAGTGTAATCGAGCACCCAAATATCTTCAATATATCCAAAGTAAGGTGTCGGTGCTGTAACGGGTTTTGTGTCCTTTGCACTAATGAAGTGCATTGCTTCGGCCACGATCATAACCCCACTATTTTGCATGGTACTCTTGTTATCTTGTTCCTTTGTATAAAAGGAAAAGTTATTTATGTCGTATCCGCTCTAACATATGACGTTGAAGTTAGGCCCACGTGCTAGCCGTTTTACGTCATCAGAAGCAGTACTACCATCCTTAAGCATTTCTTCCTTGAACCATGGTAAGAAAGTCTTGTTATGCTTGTTCAACAACCACCTTTCGTTCATTCGAGGGTTTTCTTGATTGACTTTTCTTTTATGTTCAAATAAGAAAGGCTGAACACATTCGATGTTGTTCAATACATACAAATGTGCTTGAAGCACTTCCTCCCGATCCTTCCTATTAATTCTTAAGCCATGTGTACCCTTACCTTGACATCTGATCTCATCATGCCGAGGCTTAGGAACCCCTATAGGATCCGTGTTATGAAGGTAGTCCGAACAAAACTCAATAGCTTCTTCTGCAACATATTTGAACAATAGATGCTTCTGGACGATGAGGATTCTTCACGTACCCTTTCAAGATCTTCATGTAGCGCTCAACTGGGTACATCCATCTCAGAAAAACCGGCCCACATAATCTAATCTCCCTCACCAAATGAACAATTAAGTGAACCATTATGTCGAAAAAGGAGGAGGAAAATACATCTCCAATTGGCACAAGATTGTAGCAGCCTCAACTTCCAAGTCATCCAACATACGGGGGTCAACGACTTTGCTACATATAGAATTGAAGAATGAGCACAACCGAGTAATGGCATGTCTCACATTTTTTGTAATAATACCACGAATAGCAACGGGCAGAAGTTGTTGCATCAAGATGTGACAATCATGAGACTTCAAGACAACCAATTTAATATCACTAGAGACAAGTCTCTTCATATTTGAAGAGTAACCATGTGGAACTTTGATGCCCTGAAGACACCCGCAGAAACTTTGTCTCTCTTTTTTTGACAAAGTATGACATGCTGGCGGCAAATAAGTCCGCTTACCATCCTCAACAACTGGAGCTAACTGCTCTCGTATACCCATAGCAACGAGGTCGAGACGAGCATTCACACCATCTTTTGTCTTGCCCTGAATGTTGAGAAGCGTCCCGATCACACTATCACACACATTTTTCTCCACATGCATCACATCAATGCAGTGTCTGACATCAAGCTTGCGCTAGTATGGAAGATCAAAGAATATCGACCTCTTCTTCCATATGTTTTTCTCAACAGCTTTACCTTTCTTTTTGGACTTGATGAATATAACATCGATGTCCTTTACCCTCTGATAAACCTGCTCTCCAATTAAGGCCGTCGGCGCTTCTTCTGTCTCTTGGCATCCATTAAAAGCTTTTTTCATCTTACGATATGGGTGATCACGTCTAAGAAATCTCCGATGCCCAAGGTAAACCGTCTTCTTTCCATGATGCAACTGAGTGTAGCATGTGCCTTCTTCACATATAGGGCATGCTTTATGCCCCTTGACACTTTGTTATTGGACAAGTTACCGTATCTTTGGAAAGTCGTTGATGGTGCAAAATAACATGGCACGAAGCTTGAAAGTCTCATGAGAATACCCATCAACTACATCAACACCTTCCACCCACAACGTTTTCAAGTCTTCAATCAAGGGACCTAGATAAACATCTAAGTCATTTCCCGGTTGCTTTGGGCCCGAAATCATCATAGACAACATCATGTATTTGCGCTTCATGCACAACCAAGGGGGCATGTTGTAAATCACCAACAGAACAGGCCATGAACTATGAATACTACTCATGTTACCATAAGGATTCATTCCATCCGTAGCAAGTCCAAGCCTTAGGTTTCTTGGCTCATCGGCGAAATCCAGAAACATAGTATCGATTTTCTTCCATTGAATAGAATCAGCAGGACGACGAACCTTTCTATCACGTTTCCTCTCATCATTATGCCATCTAAGATTCTTCCCATCTTTCGCATTGGCAAACAATCGCTTGAACCTTGGAATTATTGGAAGATACCACAACACCTTCGCAGGAGGACCCTTTTTTCTCACATCATCAACATCATCATCATCATCACCACCCTCACTTTGTATCGTGATAACCCACATTTGGGGCAATCGTGTTTGTCTTCATGAACACCGGTGTACAATATGCAATCACTGGGGCATGCGTGTATCTTCTTATACTCCATACCCATAGGACACAATACCTTCTTGGCCTCATAGTTACGGTCAGGCAATGTGTTGTCCTCCGGAAGCAAGTCTTTCAACACTTCAAGCAATTCCGTGAAGCTTTTATCGCTCCAACCATTTCTCGCCTTCACACAAACCAATTTTAGCACCGCCGACAACCGTGTATGAGTAGTACACCCTGGATATAAAGGCTTATCCGCATCACCGCACAACCTATCATACACATGCGCTCGATGAAAAGATTCTTGTCCAATATCATGGATCATGTCCTCTACTCGATCATCCTCCATATCTACGTCAACGTCCTCACTTTGGGGGACACTCGCCGTATTACTACTCAACAACATATCACCATGCCATATCCATCTTGTATAACTCAAGCAAATCCCTTCACAAATCAAATGAGTACGTATATCCTTCACCGTACATTTCCTCGTATTCAAACACTTGACACAAGGACAATAGAACATTCCATTACTATTAGGAATATTCCTTTGAGCAAATTCTATAAATTCTCCCACCCCCTTCAAATACTCAGCACTAGTACGCTTACAAACCATCCAACTACGATCCATAACTAGATAGGTCCTGTAGATATACAAAACATATATATATATCCAATATAAGGACAATACGGGAGATTGAAAACTATAGTTTTCAAAGATTAATTGCCAAGCACTGGTCACGGCCTGGCAGTGATGTCCATCACGGCCGTAACGTGCAATCGAACAGAACCATGCCATCACGCATGCGAGCGGAACTGATCACGGCCTAGCCGTGATTAGCATCACAGCCGTGACAGATCAACCAGCAGAGCAACATGCACTCAAAACCAAAAACAGACACGTACATTCCAAACAAATCAAACTCACGGTTTCAAGTTTCAACTACTGACACTACAGTTTCAACATACACTCAAAACCAAAAATACAAAAATGTGCCCTAAATACTCACCAGAAATAGGTGCTCGCGTGGTGGTGGGGAAGGGAGCTCGAGTGGTGGCCAACGTTCGATGTGGTTACTGAGAGCAGAGGGACAAGGAGAGAGTTAGTGCGTGAAAAGGGGAAAGAGAGATGTACGTCATGTTATTGCAAAGAATGAATGGAAAGACAGAGTTAGGGTTAATAGTGTACCTCACGGTGGTGGCAAAGAAGCCCTCGCGGTGGTTGCGGTGGAGATGAGCTCGCGATTAGGGTTCTGTGCTGGGTGAGAGTGAGAGTGAGGGTTGAGAGTGAGAGTGAGGGTTGAGAGTGATTTAGGGTTGAGCGTGATGAAAAGAGAAAAGAGACGTACGTACAGAGCGAAGTGCAGAAGGCGCGCGGGTGTAAACGTTTTATAAAACAACATTTAACTTCAGTTGTATTAAACAACTGACGTTACAATTAATTTTTTAACGTCAGTTTTATTAACAAACTGACGTTAAATATTAATATTTTTTTAAAAACACTTTTAACGTCCGTTGTTGAATACAACTGACGTTAAAAGTGTTGTGTAAAAATCATTCTCTATATAAAGTAACATTCTTCTGTATCGATCTGTATCGCCTCTTCTTTTCCTCTATATTTCTATTCCTTCACAAAATGGCTCTGAGACCTGTGTTAATTGAGTGACAACAGGGCATTTCAGATAGGGATATAGGATTATTTACGTCAGCTATTTATTTAACTGAAGTAAAAATCACACTTTTAACGTCAATTGTATAAACAACAGACGTTAAAAATAAATATTTTTTATTTTAAAAACACTTTTAACTTCAGTTTTTTTCAACAACTGACGTTAACAGTGTATAAGTTTCTGCAAAAACATTCATTCCTTTGACTACTCTGCTACTTACCCATTGACCTGTGTTAAGAGTGACAACAGGGCATGATAGGGATATATGATTATTTACGTCAGCTGCTTATTTAACTGAAGTAAAAATCACACTTTTAACGTCGGTTTTATAAACAACTGACGTTAAAAATAAATATTTTTTATTTTAAAAACACTTAAAGGTCTATTTCTTACTAATCCTTCGGGGCGTTTCCTTTTCTGCACGTTTATAATATATGACTGCCAACTCCCAATGCGCCTTGGAACCTAATGCTCTTAATGATCAATTTAATTTTTAGCAACTTACGACGCCTAGTAACTTCATCCCCTACTCCTATAAATAGCTTCCTTCCAACCTTTAATTTTTATGCTTCACAATATGGCTCTGCCATGGAGATTAACTTCATCACTCTTTCTTCCTATACCTAGACTTAAAGGTCTCTGTCTTAATGGTCAAACAACTTCTGAGGTTGTGTAAATCGCATTACATGGGTGATAAGGGTGTGTAAATCGCATTATGTGAATTGCACACACCATCATCCTTCGGGAGAATCAGCGACTTCGGTTCCAAAACCTCGACTTTGGAACCAAGTGGTCTGTTCCAAGAATATTCTTTGAAACAGATCGAGTGCACCCTTCACTCTGCCACGGCTCCAAAGTGACTGTGGATCAGATGGAGCATCAAGGACTTCAAATGAGGGAGGGGATGCATTCGATGTTGGAGTTTCTGAGGACAGGACTGAGAAGAAAATGATGTTGAAGCAGAAACTTTTTTATATTTTAGTGCTATCTTGCGGAAATTTTTTATCTTTTAATCATGTAATTGTATCTTATGAATCGCTTCAATGAGATACGATTTGATTATACATATATAACTTGTTTTATGTTAAGTGTTTATTTATTTTAATTTGCACAAGAATTTGTTAATTTACTAATTCAAGCTAATTAATTAAGATTAAAAATAAACTTTAAAAAAAAAGATTAGAAATAAACTGCACTATATGGAGTGATGATCTGCGTTAAGAGTGACAACAGGGAGATGACAACGAAAGAAAGATAGGAATGAATTGATTATTTACGTCAGTTATTTATTTAACTGAAGTAAAAATCACACTTCTAACGTCAGTTTTATAAACAACTGACGTTAAAAGTGTTAATAATTTCTTGCAAAACATTTTTAACGTCAGTTCATTAAACAACTGACGCAAATAGTGATTTTATATTTACAAAACTGCCACCGCCTCACTTTTAACGTCAGTCCTTAAAACAACTGACGTTAACAGTGAATTAATGAAGTCTGATATTTACAAAACTGCCACCGCTCCCTTTTTAACGTCTAGTTTTTGGTTAACTGACGTAAACATTTACCATCTAATGTATATTTTCCACTAGTGAAAATTGCATTGTATTATAATTTCATCTCATTACTTTTTGTAATTCATTGTTTTAATACTTTTATTATTAATTTAATTATTTTTTATTACTAAGTTCTCAACTAATTATTTTATTGAAGATTTTATTTTATCAAGCAACTTTGAAATTTATTTTATCTATTTAATATATAATTAATTCCATGATAGAAAAACCGAATTAATTTATACTTAGATGTTATTGATTTAATAAACTATATTTAGAAGGTCTGACTTATCATTCAGATCCTAAGTTTGATATCAATAATAGTAATAATAATAATAATAATATACAAACCGGAATAATTCGTGATTCTACATAGAGCAAGTTTTAACAAGTAACAGTCAATCATAAAGTCTCAAATGAAATAGTACACGTGTCGCTCTCACAGTGAACAGAATTTCGGCTCATTAATTACCTGCTACATGGATCATATTTTGATTTTGATTATGATACTGATTACCTCTATCAACATTAATTTGATTTGCTGGACATATTAGCCATTAATTCAAATGGATTTTTTTGGATCAAATCACAAACGAATCAAATCTATTTTTTTAAAAAAATCATGACTTCTATAAATATATTTGAATCAAATCACACGCAGCATACTTTTTTTTTCTTTGTCATAACCTAATTCGGATTTTCACACATGTGCTTTGTTTTCACTATCTATATCTATTTTCCATTCTCATGCTCCTTCTCTCTCCTCTCTCTTTTTTTGAAGGCCTTCTCTCTCTTATTTCTTAATGGGTTTTTTTTTTTGCATGTTAGTACTAATGATTTGTGTTGCTTCAATAATGAATGATTATTGTCAAATTGCTTTTTTTTTTTAATGATGACGGAATTTTCTATCCTTTTTGAGTAGATGTCCAAGGCTATGAAAATCTTATTCCAATTTCAGCACAGTTGGCTCTGCCAAAGCTACGGAGTGTAAATCGTGTAAATCTCAAACATGAATTATGGTGTGTTCTAACTGCTCCTTTTTTTGTCTGTCTATCATTTTGTATAATGTTTTTCTGCAAGTGCATCTATAGCATTGTAAAAATAATTTATAATTGTTTCAAAGTTCTTAGTTTTTCCCTTTCTTTATCTATCACGACTCAGGAGACCATGTCTTCTCAAATCCGCTACATGGAATGACTCAAAATTTGTTAAGACATCTGGTAATGGAAGATGTACATGATGCCCATAAGAGAAAGGATGTCTTCACAATAAAACTTTAATGTCTATTTTCATATATTATGCTTTTTATATATTCTTTATGTAGTAGACAATATGTACTTATTATTTACACTTAAGAGTCATTATCTATATTATAAAATTAACAATAATTATTAAGTTAATATATGTTATAATTTGTGATATATTATGCATTTCTTATGTATAATATCTTACCATTTACAATTTGTAAATCAAATATGTTTTTTTTTATATATTCTTTAAGTATTGGACAATATGTACTTACTATTTACACTTAAAAGCCATTATTTGTATTGTAATATTAATAAAAGTTATTAAATTAATATCTGTTACAATTTGTAATCGCCGATTAAGACAAAATAATCTTTTAACAATTTTTGATATATAATTCCCCATAAAAAAATTTAAACCGCAAAACATGAAATCAATAATTACATATTTAAAAATGAAATCTTAAAAAATTAGCATATTCCCGTGTATAGCACAGGTCCATACACTAGTATCATACAAACCCCTTCTCCTAGTATAATATAATAAAAAAGTTAAATGTTTAGGTTTGTTTGATTTATTTCCAGTTTCCTGTTTTTATTTCCTAATTTCAAAAATAATTACAACAAAAGTAACTGCAAAAATGTCATCTAGTTTTCATTATATATTTTGTTTTCAAAGATTTGTACAAGAAACAGTGAAAAAAATAGTTGTTTTAAGCGTTTCCTGTATAAATTTTGAAAATAAGAAACATAATGAAAAAATATAATAGTTTTGTACTTTTTTTTGTTACAATTTGTAATTATTTATGTTGTAGTTATTTATAAAAATAGGAATTATGAAAACACGAAACTAGAAATAAACCAAACAGACCCTTACATGCTAACCACGTTTTTTTTCCAGAATATCTCGTACACAACTGCGAAGACTAATCCCTCGATATACTAGACGTAATTGAAGTGTTGATCTGTCTCAATCAGGTTTTCTCCATACGTAAAAGTCAGAGATTGAACCCCTGACCACTTACATAAGGGACATCGAATCCGTTACCATTTGAACCAATCATATGTTGGTATTTGCCATAATTAAATAAATTGTTATCAAACCAAAAACAATTAGAAAAAGAACAATTGTTATTAAATATATTATCTTGTTTGTTTTTATTTTAATTTTAGTGATTGTCCAAGTTGACTCGTGGATTAAATAGGGCAGGCTGAATAATGAAGAAAGAAGAGGCCCGCTGTAATTCCCTTCTTCAAGACTTTGTAATTTGGTTTAGAAAAGAGAGTGAGAGAAAAAAGAAATTTGAAAGAAGAGAATGTGTGGGGGAAAAAAGTAAAAAATAGATAATTATATTGTATAGAAAGTGAGCATTTGTTTTAAGAGTTTAATTATTGTATAGTGTAAGTATAAAGTTTTTTATTCTGTCACCCAAACAGAAATCATGGTTTGAATGATTTTTAAGATGGTTAGGATCAGAGTCAAAGATTTGTAATGATTTATCAATTTCTGATTGATTGACACTGTAAAAAACCTTTATACTGTCAGTGTATATCAATTAAATCCTTGTTTTAATTTGTATTAAAGTAGTATATTTTGTCTGTATAAAAAGTTTTACAGATACATTCACTGATATTTTGACATGTGTGCTCTTATTTAAATAACTTAGAGAGGAAAATATCCACAATACTGATTTGTCAAGATATTATTAGAAGTCGGAGTAAAAATAATCTATACTAATAGTGAATAGAAATTAAACTCTTTATTTTTTTATAAACCAAACATATATTAATTGGGAGTACTCCAACCCATATAGAAAGATTAGTCCATAATAGACCAACAAATATAAATAAAATAAGGATTTTGCTAATGAGTGTCCCAAGGACATTGGTTAAGGAATCCATAAAAGAAAAATTTGTATTGAAAATCTAAGTTTTACATTTTTCAAAATACTAAATATACTATTTCCCATACAAATTTTCCTTTCTTGATTCCTTAAATAATATTTTAATGATACTTATTAGCCTTCTCCATAAAATAATGCTACAAAACTAATACCAATATTAGCTTTAAAATGTCATTTCCTATTACCAATACAAACCATAATAAAAAAAAATCAGAAGCACCAACAACCACAAAGTCTTAAGATCCGGTCAAGGAAAAAAAAGTCATAAGATATTCCAGCCGCCTAGCAAGAATTCAGTCCCCTAAACCTACACACAATCCATAAGAAAGTGAGTATAATTGGAAATGACATAAGCACTTTATAATAAAAATGGGATATAATGAATAGATCAGTTACGTCTTTACTTGTCAAAGATGAGTTTTATGAATATTCAATGACCATACAAGTCTGACATAAGTAATCAGGCCAAGATACTTAAGACATTGTCTGGACAGATAAAATAATTATGTGAAAATAGTTTTTTTCAAAGAAAAACATTTTTTAAGTTTAATTTAACATGTATAACAAATTTAATTAGATTTTTAAAAATGTTTTTTAGATAAATTGGAAGTACTTATTTTAAAAAGTTATTTGATTATTTTTAAATAAAAAATGCTTTTGGCATAAATATTTTTGTGAGAAACTGAAAGATTTTTAGCTTCTCTCAAAAGCTGATTTATATTTTATTTATACAAATAATTTTAATAAGCTCAACCCCAAATAAAAGCATATGAATGTGTGTGTGTGTGTGTGTTTTAATACTAAAATTAAATTATTTTTTTTCCAGAGAAAAGCCTAAACATAAAACATCAAAGTGTTAAAGCCACACTTTTCAATGTAAAGAAATTTAATGAAATTGGCGATGGTAGATGCTTAAACCGGAGTTTTTTCTTTTTGGTAAAACTGCCATTGAGAAAAGGTTCTTGTCTATAAATAAATACATTCATCAATAATTTTGAAAGACAACATTTCTAGGGAGAAATAGTATGCAAAATGTTTTACATATAAGAAGTGTTTTTAAGAGTATTTCTAGTTATACATAAAGAGTATTTTATTATTAAAAAAGAGTATTTTCAAATTCTAATATTTAAAGAGAGTTGTTAATATTTGTTACTTAATAAATATCTTCATTTTTGTTCGTAATTTTTTCTTTTTCAACTTAGGGTGGTTATTTGTGTTAGAACAATAATATTTAAAAATAAATAAATAAATAAATAAAGAAAATAATTATCAAGAAAGAAGTTTATAGCCTGAGACATGATCCTATCCTAAAAAGATTATCTTTCCATAATATTTTAACAATAAAATACAAATATTTCATAGGATTTAACAAGCGCTTCTAGAATATTATTAAGAGTATATAGGAAGCAAGAAAGATACCAACTCTCTTACTTGTATAAAGGGAAAACAAGAAGAGATAAAAATAAAAAGTATAAAAATTAGAGTTTAATTAATATGTAATGTCAGTGTAAAGTTGTTTATACTGTTAATCAATCAAAGATCATGATATGAGTGATTTTTAAGGTAGTCAACATAAAAATCAAACATTTTTAATGACGTGTCAGTTTTTGGTTGGCTAATAGTGTAAGAAATCTTTACACTATCGATCTAGATCAATTAAATCCTAAAAATTATACAAAAGTTTTTCTCACTCTCCCCCCAAAACCATATGAAACTCGATCTCAAAAATATTTCCTCTCAAGTCTAAAAAGCTACCATGAGAACTGTTTTCCCACATCTTAAATGCGCAGCCCTATATGCATATCTGAATAATGTGATGGGGAAAAGAAGAGGTCACATTTTCAATTTAACAACTTTAATATGAAGATGGTGGATTGCATGAGGCAAAGAATATTGCCCATTAAGGCATTAACTATACCAGCACCATTAAAAGAAGGAATAAACGATTTAATAAAATTAAAACTTATTAAAAGCACTTCAAAACTAAAACAACAACCTCTGATGGCTTTCGTGGCTTGTATATGAGTTTGAGTATCTCTTGTATTCTTATCAATTTACTTAAATCTACCTCTTAAAAGCCACCATTATTTCATTTCAAAGGTAATAAAAGAAATTTAATATATTAAAGAAAAGATTGGAAAAAATAAATTCTAATAAATATTAAATTTAAAATATTTTAAATATCAATTTATTTAAAATAAATTTTAAACAATTTGTTCATGATTTTACATACATTTTTATTTTCTTACGGAGTTTTTTTTTAAAGTGAATTGTTACCCTTGTTTTTTTGGTGCACGGAGATATTAGTACGTCGAAAGTTAGAGATTAATTCCTTTTAAGAAGTAGAGATCATCGAAGTGAGCTTTGTTTCTCTAGGAAAAAAACATTTTTCATAACATATGACAGGAATTGAACCACGGACATCATTCTTAAGAAACTCAGTTAATACCTGTGTGCAACTGTAAAGGTTAATCCCTCGAGATATTAGACATCTTCCAACTAGGTTTTTTGCATAAACAAGAGTCAGGGAACAAACATCTGACCACTTGCTTAAGGAGTCCAAACCCATTACCACTTGGATCAACCACATGTTGGTAGGTTGTATCTTCGGTTTAACAAAATGCAAAAAAATTCTAATTCATTCAAAATGTACAAAATGTATAAATACATACATACTTACTTACTTACCTACTTGTAAAAGACAATCTCAAGCTTCCTTTTTTCTTTTTCTTTTTTTGACATAACAAAGTTTAGATTGGGGGTGTGACACCCTGCTTCCCCGCATGTCAAAAAGTAATAGAAGGACAAAGCTAAAGAATAAATCATGTATTTACTGAAATAAATAAAACATTTATCCATGGGTAGAAAGGTCTCACATGAACGAGTTCTCAAAATGCGGAAATAACAACAAGTTTAAAACAATTAAACAAATAAAACACTAACAAACGTCCCAACCCGATGTCACAACAGAGCTAGTATACCCGTTCCGGAACACCTCGGAATACGACTGAAAACTAGACTAACAAAAGAAAGGCCCTAACTATGAGTGGTGGCTCCTCAGAGTCACTCCTCTCCGGGCTGCTCGCCATCCTCTACATGAAACCAAACATGCCAAACAAGAAAACAGAAAACGGGGAGTAAGAATCATGTAAACATATACGGCATGGAGATAGGAAGCAAGGTAAACAAACAAGCATGGCAACATCATAGCATACATCAGCACATATATATATCATCATACATCAACATCATCCAAATCAAGTATGATATGCGGTGCAATGCAACACCACTCCACTACTCCATTATGCATGTGGATCCAAACTAACTCGGGATGAACGACTTCAGAGTTACATATCCGTATTGGCCATAGAAGCACCAACACCGGCAGTTCACCGAACCTCGGGTGAATCCCATGGATAGCCAACGCATCAAACCGTGGATGCCTCATCACGGGGGGCCGCGGTCACCAAACCTCGGGTGACCTACCGTGGATGGCCAGATCACCGTACTCTCGGATGATCTCCCATATGTTTAACCTCCCCCTCAACCATCAACTCCAATGCTCTACACATGGCACAACAACAAACAACAAACAACAACAACCACCTCCCTTGCTCGGGCCAAAAAGCTCTCAAGACTTCATCATCAACATCATCGTGCTTGGGCCAATAAGCACCCAAGACTTAACATCATCAACATCTCGACCAATAAGCATCGAGGCCACTTTGGTCAATAAGCACCAAAGTTATCAACGTGCGATAACCTAACAGTTACCGACTTAAACATCTTATGATCATTAATTATCTTCATTAACCATTAACCAAGTTATCTAATCTTTAACGATAATTAACCATGTCAACATAGCGCTATTGGGGAAGATTGGGGTTAAAACCCCTTTAAGTCCTTAATCTCAGTTTCTGTCCAGAGGGGTGAGCACATCGTGCTTAACCCCAGCACGGGCGTGCTACCACTTAAGTGGAGCACGACCGTGTTTCCTTTTAGGCACGACCGTGCTCAGTTGCACGGTCGTGCTCCTCTGCTACACGGTCGTGCTTAATGCGTGACAATTTTCCAGAATTCAAACTGGGAGCACAGGCGTGCTCCTTGTTCAACACGGTCGTGCTCAATGCACGAAAGTACTATTGTGGGCAGAGTTCAAACACATATTTTAACCAATTTTTAGGGAAGATTAATCCATTAATCCTAGGTCAGTTAGTAACATATTTTAAGGGTTAAAACTCATCATCGAAACTCAGCGTTAACACCAATCATTCAACCAACATCATACCAACGACAACTATCAACATAGCATCATGTTCATACCATGATAACCAACATAAACATCAAATGACATATATCATGAACATAAGCATATGAAATAACATACTAAACAGCCAAGAACATGTTATCACAAAACCAATTTAGCATATTTAATCATACATTCACATATGACAAACCGGGGTCATGGGAACCCCTTTACCTTACACTACCCCCACTGCCTAATGAATACACTACCATTCTCCCCATACCTGGATTGAAGGTTCCAAACGCTCTAACGATCAAATTGGTCACGGTTCCCAAAGTGGCTCAGTTAACCTTCCAAGCCTTGGTCAAACAAAACACAACTAACTCAGTTCCCAACCAAGGTAATGAAAGGAAATCACAAAAGGGAAAGACTTTACCTATATATCAAGCACAGATGAAACAAAGCTTCCCAAAGGTCTCCAATACTCAAGAAACTGACTGAGTTTGATTGAAATAGGGAATGAAACTGCTCTGTCCGTACTTGGGTAGTAGCGGCCACCAAAACGTAACCCTCGGTTTCTATGCCAATATTAATAAAGGTTGTGCCTGAGCACGATCGTGCACCTCCTTAAGCGCAGCAGTGCTGGACTTAGCGTCAGCAAGACGCGGTCCGCACACTGAGCACGAGCATGCTCACTGTTGAGCACGGACATGCTAAACTTAAACTTGGCAACACGCGTCTGGCTTTAAGCATTGGCGTGTCAGATAATGAGCACGGGCGTGCTCATGTACCAGAGAGGGACTTTTGAGCCAGAAATCCCACCAAGCCCTTAGCCAACAACTTACACTACAAGAAAAGTGGTAATTTCCAACGGACAATTACCGACAGACGTCAATTCCGTCGGTATGAGAAAAATTCCGATGGAAAATACCGTCGGTAATCATGAATATGAAAAGCCAACAATATTACCGACGGAATGATCGTCGGTAACCTTACCTAAGGATATTTCGTCAGTAACTCCGTCAGAAATGGTGGTGCAAATTTGTAATATTTTGGTGCGTGAATTTACCGACGGCTTATTCCATCAGAAACTATGTTTTACATTACCGGCGGACCTGCCCGTCGGTAATTCAAAAATTGGAATTACCGACGGAATAAGTCGTCGAAAATATGTTCGTTAAGTGCAACCAAAAACCTTTTTCCCTCACTTTCCCTTTCTTCCTCTCCCTCTCCCTCTCTCTGGTTCTCTGTCTTCTCCGCGCTCCACCGCCTCCCTACCACCGCGCACCGCCGCCTCCACCTTGCACCACCTCTCTTCTTCTCTTCTCTCTCTCTTTGTTCTCTCATTCTCCTCCCGCGCCCCCACCCTCGCCAGTGTCTTCTTCTCCTCCGCGAGCCCCACCACCACCACTGCCACCACTTTGTCCCACCACTTGCTCCCTCACTGCCAGACTCGCCTGCCACTACCACCACCACCACCTTCCTCCCCCACTGCCAGAGCAACCCTACCTAGGTAGGTATTTAGTTTTTGAATTTTCACTTTCTTGAATTAAATGTTTAATGTTTAATTTGTTAATTAAGTGTTTAATGTTTAGGTAGTGATGATGCTAATTTGTTTGTTATGGAATTGCTACTATACCATCATCACCACCGTTGTAGAGGAGCCACCATTGTCTGCACTGTCAGGTGTCTATTTTATTGAATTTATATTTTTTTTTTTTGAATTTGTTTGAAATTGTTTATTTTGTCGAGTGTTTAATGATATGAAACAGTTGTTATGGTTTTTTTGGACTGATTGTACAATTATATTTTTTTGATTTGGAAGTGTAGGAATTTGTGATTTTGATTTATAATTAATACATGATTTTATTTCTTATTGTAGCTAATATTTAACTATCATATAAATTGATGCAATTAAATTTCAATTAATAAAATTAATTAATCGAAATAATGAATTAATTAAATAACTTAGAAATAATGAAGCATCCACCAAATTAAGTAATGATTTGAAGCAATAAATTAAATGATCGAAGAAGTGTTTCCAATATCCAAAGTGCTACCGTGGCGAATGGAATCGATGGCTAGGTGTTAGTGAGCGAGAGTATCAAACACAATTATTTGAATTAATTTTTGTGATAATTAATATAAATTACATATTAAATAAATATTAATCAAAGGTGAGACGATTAGGTACTCATGGTGCATCAGAGAGCATGGACGAGGCGGCGGTCGTGATTAAAACAGATAGTGTAAAAAAAAGTTGCATGCTTACATAACAATAAATTCAAATGATTAATTATATTTAAATAAATAGTATTTAGATAATTAATTAACTTAGTTAACTAATTCAATAAAATACTTTAATAATTAAAATTAATTTAAAAAATAAATGATATAATAAAAAGTTAGATGAATAAGTATGTGATTTTTTTTTTGTTAATGCTTTGTTTATGATGGTTGCTTAATGATGTTTTTGATTGTTTGCTAATAATGTCAAACTTTATGCAAATTATCCTTGTTACTTAAAGTTTTTCTTAGAGTACAATTATTATACGTAATTGGGAAAAACCATAGTTTCTTGTTCAAGGTTCAATATTATTGAGCATGTGTACTCGTGGTCATGGTATCACTCACTTTATTGAATCTTGAATTGTCCAATTGGGACAGTTTGGGAAGAAACTTTTTCTCCACTGGTATACTAGTTACTCGATGATTCTTATTTGTGAAATAGTTGATTAAATTTCGGGTCGAAGCATTTCCTTTTGTTCTCCGAGTCCATACTTGATTGTGGTATTTCACCGTGGTCAAGTCGTGTACTTGGAGACCGATGGGAGATGCTGCCGATATTTCGTCAGCTATAAGACATGAGAAGTGATGAGTAACTAGTACAATACAGTGGTGAAAAAGTTTTTCCTCAAATGGGATAGGGCCACTCCTTTTAAGGAAAGGGAGCGATTCGGGGTTATAGTATCATGTTTAAAAATATGTCAATTTATTTGAAAATGCAGAACGATGGAATATTATCCCTCGAACCGTAGTTAGGTGTATGATAGGAACGAGTCTGGGAGACGACTTCTGAAACAATCATTTGTAGCTGGAGTTGAGGAGTTTATATCGAAAGCCAAGTAACATTGTGATTATGCCGAAGAGGGGGGGATTAGATGTTCGTGCACAAAGTGCAATTGTATGGCAGTTTTGAGTGATGATGACGTGAAGTTATGTTGGAACCAAAGTGGTTCTGGTTTATTTAATCTTTACGTTTTGATGTTAAAAAAAGGATTAAATTTGCTTGGAAAAATGTTAGTTGAGATCTAACAAGTGAGTTCAGTTTATGCAAGAATATCCAAAATAATATAAGGTATACAATGCTTGGACTGTTGTAAAGATTTACCCGTCCAAAGGTTATTTAAACTGTTTATATTTTAATCATTAAAAAGATGGCTAACTAAAATTCAGTAGACGTCCATAGTTGCCACGTCAGCAGACGAGTGCTCTCCTTGAAACTCAAGTATACATCCATAGTGCCTAACTAAAACTCAGTAGACGTCCATAGTGCCACGTCATTGGATGGAGTTTCTCTAAGGACTTAGCAAGTCCAAAGACTTGTGTGGACGAGCGCTTCTACCACACCAGTGGACGAGCAAAATAAAATCTTATGTAGACGCGTTCTTAAACTGAGTGCCTGTAGACGGATCTACATGTTCTATATCTTTACTACCTTGAATATGATTTAATGCAACCTGGTCCACAATGAATTTATTTCAAATGATTGATATTTATTTCAATTGAGTATTGTTCTTCCCATTTGTTTTTATCCGAATAATGTCTTGTTTCCTTTGAGAAAATCATAGTACTATCAAGGAAATACAAAAATCAAATAGTACAATTGGAATTGCAAAACGATCTATACGATGATATCTTTATTGTTGGACAACAAATTGAGTTATACACAAAGGAGGAAAGAAAGTTTTTAAGGTACAATTGCTCAAAACAGTGAGCCTCCATTTTGTGATTTTCTGATAACCAATGATGCTTTTCAACACGGCCAAAATCAAGCTATCAGTCTCAACGGATATCATGCATTTAATGCTATCTCTATAACGAGACTATTCAAATAATCATTGAATATTTACAAGAGAAGTTGAAGACCACTATATATATAGAAGGTCCCAAGCACTAAGAATAACTTTTGCCATTTGAACAACTGCAAGATATTAAAAGCTCATATTCTCGTTGTAAAGCAAAAGTCTGTAATTCTTAAGGTTGAATATTTGTAAAAATATTCAGTAGATCTTAAACTTTCTTACCCTCACATATAGTGAGTTAGAAAGATCTCAGAAAAATCCCTGTGATTGTATTAGAGCCTGAATAGGCTTGGCAAGAAAACAATACTTGTAGCCTGGAGAGGTGTAGAATACTTGTTGTAGAAACTATTTGGAAATAGTGGAGAAAATCCTTCAAGTAGAAGGGACTGGACGTAGCTCTTGGTTGGAAGAGAGTAAACTAGGATAAAATACCTGAGTGAATTTTCTATTCCTTATCTTTTACAGTTTTATTTATTTATACTAAGTGTGGGATTTGATTTTTGTTTTGTTAATTTTTTAAAAAGGATTTCTTGTGTGCTTGAACTTTTTATCTTCTGCTTGTGAAACGGTTTCTTAAAAAGGGTTTTTAGCGAAAATAATTAACAAACACAATTCACCCCCCCCCCCCCCCTTGTGTTTACCTGTGCCACTGCATATATCTTTACGCGTCCACTCTTAGTCTTGTGTGGACTCGTCTATGCACACATTTATTGCTTATATTATTTTGTCCTTTAATACATTTATATAAAATGCTTCTTTTTTCTTGATGAGTCAGCTACCTTCATCAATCCCATCGTAAATTTTTACGGTCCCAATTTACCAACGCCGTTTTACACTTAATGACATGTCTTGTCATTTTTTTTTGGAAACTGTTGTTTTTCAGAAATCATTAAAAGTAACATCTTTCCCTTTGAAAAACTTTTCGTGTCTTTTCATCCCTGTCAACATCTCTCTGTGAAACTTTCGAACTCTCTGTCTCCCTTGTTCTTCCAAACCTTAACTCATCAATGGCTTCAACCTCTGCTCCCTTGCATGTCTTTGCAACTGACACTATGTCCATATCTGTGGAACATCACTTAAATTTTGGAATTCTACAAGAATACAATCTGGATGTGAGTAAGTTCATTAACGCTGCTGGATGGGATGGAATCTTTCTGGAAAAGGTCTCAGTGTATCCAGATTTGATAATGGAATTCTGGAGAAGACCAAAGATTTCTGAAACAGAAGTAGTTGGGTTTGTGCTGGGAAGGAAAGTGATAGTATCCGAGAAAACCATCTCTGATGCGATCACTTGTTCTCAAGAAGGTTTGGTCTTCACCGAGAACTGGGAAGAAGACCTAGGTGGTTCAGAGACAATTGATGTCACCCTAATGAGGCAAGACAACGTAAGAACTCATTCTTGGAAATCCTTTGAGATGAAAGATCACATCATGATCCTTCACCAAATCCTGAACAAGGTGGTGCTTCATAAGATTGGATCTAAGGACAACTTATTAGCCCTTCACAAGTTCTGTCTTTGCCATCTGGTTTTTGAAACAAAGATTAACTTACCCTGGATCCTGTTTCATCGCTTCAAAGATTCCATTACCAACAAAGAATCTGCTTCTCACAATACCTTCACTCATCTTCTGTAAAAAAAAATTCAAGCAGCAAGGCGTGTACGATGTTCTGAGTGCAAAGTCTAAGGATCAACAAGAAAGACTCCTTCGTGAGAAAGGATTGCAAGCTGTTGATTTTGGCAGAGTTAATCTCAGTGGCATACAACTCAGCACATACAAGCAAGTGGAGTTGGCCAAGCTTGAGGGGAAAATGAAGATTAAAGAAGAATCACTTGAGGCCAACGATGCTGCAATCCTTGGTCTAAAGAAAAGAACCAAGAGGAAGACTGTGGCTGTGAGGCAACCTGTCCCTAAGAGGACTACTAGAGGATCTGTCCTCTTTGTATCTTCTGGTGCTACTCTTCCACCTGCACCCAAAAGGACAAGGAAAATAATCATGTCTGAAGAAGATGATGATGAACTTCCTATCGCTACCATTTTAGAAAAACAAACTGTTGCTGCTGTTGCTAGTCCTATTGCCAAGAAGAAAAGGCAAACAGCAAAGAGGGCTGGAACAACTATGGCTTCTGAGGTAATAATCTCTATTGATGACCCTATTAGGTTAGCAGTAGATGAATTAGTGTCCAATTTGGGAACTCATGCTGATAATATCTCTGCTCCACATGATGTGGATGATGTTTATATCCCTACCCTGCCACAATCACCACCCTCACCACTAACACAAATAGACAATAGCATTACCCTTGGAGCCCCCTTTTCTAAACCATTGAAAACCTTGTTTCCACCCATAATTCCTTCTTCCACTCTCTATAATGGCAAATCTGAAAACTGGGCCAAAGTACAGAGAGAATGGAAAATTCTATTCCACACAATTCCACAAGAACCAGAACATATTCTAATAAAGTGGTATCCCTTGGCTGAGTATGAGTAGGAACCCCTCAACATCTATCCATCCTGGGTTAACCCTGAACCCCACACTCCAACTGGCCCATTCACTTCCCAAATGTTTAATGAACATGGACCTCTCCTCAACCACCTTCCCCAACAGAGATCCCCTGCCAGAAAAATCTACCCCAATCTAGTGAAACTTCCACCCCTTAAACCATTCACTGATGGAGTAGAGAGAGTCATAATATCTGACTAGCATACTGATCCCAGCAAGAAGGATCTTGGGAGTATTCTCGAGAAAACAGCCCGATCCTTCAGGCAAATTCCTTTTCTGATGGACAAGACAACCAAATGGATGAATTTCAAACATCCAAAAGTATATGGAGCTGGTGTTGATCAGTTTGTGGACACTCTCATGTATGAGATTCTGAAATGGGAATTCAGGCACTTCAGAGCAGACAGAACTGCACGGTTTGTCCCTCCAACCTGGTTAAAACACTCCACTTCCACAAATGTTGGAGTCAAGCCCTACAAAATTTGTCCTAGGTTGTCAATAATCGATCTAAACAAGAACAAGGACCAAAAGCATCCAAGGCACAAAGGAAAGATGCCAGTAGTTGAAGACATTGTGCTAGATCTTAGTTCTGAACCCTTTGACCACTCACAGATGGATTACATTCAATCTTTGCCAATTGAGATGGTCACTAAGGCTAACTATGCAGGAGCTTTCTGGCAATCCCACTTAATTCACTGCACCAGAGAAGCCTCCACTTCTGGCCTGACTGCTGAAGAGAAGAAGAAAACTCCAAAATTTAGAGGTAGATGTGGACTCTCTCGTGTCAGATATTTGATTTTCAAGGATCTTTGGGGTGTTCCAATAACAAGTCGTGATGTGGAAATTCCTAATCCTATTCTTTAGGCAAAGGATGTCCCTGAGCCAATTCTACAATATGCCTTTGCCTCGGCTTCAACCTCATCCTCTAAACATGCAACCGAAGAATTAATTGTAGAAGGCCCTGAGCTGAATGTTGAAATCTTTTCAAAACCTGCTTCTGAACCTTCAACTACTTTAGCTGATGCCGTTGTTGTTGCTACTGTTGAGCCAACTCTGATAGAGCAGTCTGATAAGGTCTGTGCGTCTAAGCTAGTGCCGAGTCTGCTAAGACATCTTCTCAACCATTAGCTCTTGCTATAGTTCATCCACCAGCCCAATCTCAAGACACTGTCTCAGACACTGCTGAGAGCTCAAGACAATTATCCTTGCCATCAAATCTTGAGGACATCATTGGAAGAACTGTTGATGATAAGGTTAGTAAGATAGTTGAAGGGAAGATAGAACAGATGGCACAACAAATTGAAGAAAGGGTACAGAAGCAATTTCAAGATACCTTGGCCCCTACGAATGCAATGGTGACTCAAATGCTGGCTTTATTAATGGATTTTTAGAAAATCCAAAATCCAGATCAAGACCAACCCCCTCAACCACCTCCTTCTACCTAAATCTTTTCTTTCTTATCTTATCTGTTTTGCTGACTATGATGGTCCACTCCTTTTACCTTTTTTCTGATGACAAAAAAGGGGGAGAAATGAAAGAAATTAATTTAAGAGATTAAATTTGATACAAAGCTTTTTGCCTTGACTTCTTATGCCTAAATTTTGTCTAAAGTAAATTATACTATGATACTGGTTTGATCTGTTTATTCACAAATGTTTGATAGGCTTCCATCTTGTTATGATAACTTATATTATCTTGCAAATAAGACTTGGTTTTATATGCCTTAAACTGCTTTGATCTGTTTGATGCTATGTCTTAGGGGGAGCCTTTCAAGTTCTCTTAGACTTTGATATTTAAATTTAATCAGTTTTTGTCATCATAAAAAAGGGGGAGATTGTTGGAACCAAAGTGGTTCTGGTTTATTTAATGTCTAGGTTTTGATGTTAACAAAAGGATTAAATTTGCTTGGCAAAGTGTTAGTTGAGATATAACAAGTGAGTTCAGTTTATGCAGGAATGTCCAAAATAATATAAGGTATACAATGCTTGAACTCTTGCAAAGATTTACCCGTCCAAAGGTTATTTAAACTGTTTATATTTTAATCGTTAAAAAGATGGCTAACTAAAATTCAGTAGACATCCATAGTTGCCACGTCAGCAGACGAGTGCTCTGCTTGAAACTCAAGTATACATCCATAGTGCCTAACTAAAATTCAGTAGACGTCCATAGTGCCATGTCATTGGACGGAGTTTCTCTAAGGACTTAGCAAGTCCAAAGACTTGTGTGGACAAGCGCTTCTACCACACCAATGGACGAGCAGAATAAAATCTTGTGTAGACGTGTTCTTAAACTAAGTGCCTGTAGACGGATCTACAATTTTCTATATCTTTACTACCTTGAATAT
Source organism: Sophora flavescens (assembly GCA_030762895.1). Lineage (NCBI taxonomy): Eukaryota > Viridiplantae > Streptophyta > Magnoliopsida > Fabales > Fabaceae > Sophora > Sophora flavescens. The sequence goes on along the minus strand of CM061064.1, from coordinate 27,204,115 downwards.
GATTTAATGCAATCTGGTCCACAATGAATTTATTTCAAATGATTGATATTTATTTCAATTGAATATTTGTTCTTCCCATTTGTTTTTATCTGATTAATGTCTTGTTTCCTTTGAGAAAATCATAGTACTATCAAGGAAATACAAAAAGCAAATAGTACAATTGGAATTTCAAAACGATCTGTACGATGACATCTTTATTGCTGGACAAAAGCTGAATTATACACAAATGAGGAAAGAAAGTTTTTAAGGTACAATTGCTCAGAAAAGTGAGCCTCCATTTTGTGATTTTCTGATAACCAATGATACTTTTCAACATGGCCAAAATCAAGTTATCAGTCTCAACGGATATCATGCATTTAATGTTATCTCTATAACGGGACTATTCAAATAACCGTTGAATATTTACAAGAGAAGTTGAAGTCCACTATATATATATATATATATATATATATATATATATATATATATATATAAAAGGTCTAAAGCACTGAAGAATAACTTTTGCCATTTGAACAACTGCAAGATATTAAAAGCTCATATTCTCGTTGTAAAGCAAAAGTCTGTAATTCTTAAGGTTGAATATTTGTAAAAATATTCTGTAGATCCTAAACCTTTATACCCTCACATATAGTGAGTTAGAAAGATCTCAGAAAAATCCTTGTGATTGTATTAGAGCCTGAAGAGGCTTGGCAAGAAAGCAATAGTTGTAGCCTGGAGAGGTGTAGAATACTTGTTGTAGAAACTATTTGGAAATAGTGGAGAAAATCCTTCAAGTAGAAGGTACTGGACGTAGCTCTTGGTTGGAAGAGAGTGAACCAGAATAAAATACCTAAGTGAATTTTCTATCCCTTATCTTTTACAGTTTTATTTATTTATATTAACTGTAGGATTTGATTTTGGTTTTGTTAATCTTTTAAAAAGGATTTCTTGTGTGCTTAAACTTTTTATCTTCTGCTTGTGAAAAGGTTTCTCAAAAAGGGTTTTTATCGAAAATAATTAACAAACACAATTTAACCCCCCCTTCTTGTGTTTGCCTGTGCCAACTTCAAGTTACACATATACCGACGTGGGTTCAAGCATAATTATTGGATATGGACTGACCATGGTGAGGAGTTGCCGGATATTGATTTGAATAAAGTCGGTGGTGATGATCTTGACATAGGTGCATCAGGCAGTGGCTACCGCGATGACTATGTCGAACAACTCCAGTCAATGCATATGATGGTCGATGATTGTCTTGGGCAACATGGGAATTTTGAGGCGGATGAGTCTGATGACATGGAAGAGCCTCATAATGCATCGAAGCAAGAGATTCTACAATCTATTGTTAGAGACAAATAAGCCATTGTTTGAAGGGGGTCAGAATCAAAATTATAAATTTGTGTTAGTCTTATAGTTTACAAGTCCAATTGGAATGTCCGTGAGCAGTGTTTGGAGTGCTTTTGTAAAATGCTTCAAGATGTGACACCCTTTAAAGAGTTGTTGCCAAAAAGTTATTATGATGCAAAGTGGTTGGTGTCGAAACTGGGGTTGGGGGCTAAGAGGATTGATTGTTCTACGAACGGGTGCATGCTATATTATGACAATGCTTCGGGCACAAATGACAGCATGCTGGAAGAATGAAAATTTTGTCAGACAACAAGATACTGCATTCAAAGTATTGACCGTAGTATGAACAAACCAGTTCCTGCGAAGGCAATGTTCTATCTGCCAATAATTCCAAGGTTACGGAGACTGTTTGCATCAACGCAAACTACGGGAGAGATGAGGTGGCATTATGAAAATAGAGGAACTATTGGCGTTATACGCCACCCTTCTGATGGTGAAGCCTGGAAGCATTTCAATCGGGTACACCCTTATTTTGCAGCAGATCCTCGTAATGTACGACTTGGGTTGTGCTCAGATGGTTTTACCCCGTACATTCAGGCATCAGCCTCGCCATATTCATGTTGGCCAGTTATTGTTACACCGTACAATCTTCCTCCCGAGATGTGCATGTCAAAACCGTATATTTTTTTGACTTGTCTCATACCGGGACCATCTAATCCAAAGGCTGGGATAGATGTTTGTGAGATGGTGTGTTGACGTATGACTTTTCCAAGAAGCGAAACTTTATGATGAGGGCATCACTTATGTGGACTATCAATGATTTTCCTGCATATGGCATGCTCTCTGGTTGGGGGACCCACGGTAAATTGGCGTGCCCGTATTGCATGGAACATGGAAAGGCTTTTACCCTAAGATATGGTGGCAAAAGTTCCTGGTTTGATTCTCATTGTCGGTTCTTAGATCCTGACCATCCCTTCTGAAGGAATATCCGAGCATTCAAAAAGAATCAGACAGAAAAGGAAGGTCCACCGCCTTTGTTGACTCCTGAACAAATATGGGGTCGGGTTAGAGATCTTCATAAAGTCACTGAAGCAGGTGTGTCAAAACAAGTATGGAACAGTGGACATTCGCATGGATAGAAGATGTCAACAGTTTGATCCGTTTATAATTGCTCAGAATGAAAAAACAAGTTTATTGTGTCCTTTATCCAGCAATGCGAACAAACAAACAAGGTTGGTGTGTTGATGTCACTACCAAGCCTAGGGGATGCATAAAAATCGATGATGCAGAGGATGAGACGCCCTTCCAGGAGGATGAATCATCACATGTCAATGAAGTAATTGAGGTCGAGCATATTACTGGCATGTTGGGATCTGCAAATGAAGGGGAAGAGTGGTCATTGGTAATCAGTCATCGATACATGCATCATCAGAGGAAGAAATCCAAAGTGATGACTCAATGCAAGAAGAAGAAGAGTCAGACTTACAATCAGATGACGATACTATTAAGTTATTTTTATTGTATTTTAAATATTTGCTTACGCAATTAAATGTAAGACTTGACAAATATTGTTGTATTTTAAATATTTGCTTAGATTAGGCTGTTAAATGTCGATTTATTATTGTTGTTACATTGATTTGTGATTGTACTATAAAAATAGATATGTCAGCATCAGGAGGACAACCGCCCTGCCCCCCACCGCCTAGCGGTGATAAGGGGAAGGGGAAGGCTAAGCGGGGACGATACACCGTCAATTCCCAGGTGCTTGCTCGCATTCCTGGAGGTCCCTCAGCACCCACCGTATCCACCCTCATCCCTACCGAACCTACCCTAGCGCCACCTACAGGAGTCTCCCCCACCCATTCTATACCCTCACCGATCCATACTACATCATCTCCTACCCATACTACACTATCCCCGACCCACACTACCCCATCCTCCACCCATGTCCAGACCTCCACTTGCTTTGCGCCACGACGCGCACTAGCCGGCTACTCGCCATCCCCTACTGGACCCACACCACACTTACCCAGCACCACCATCATCATCGGCTGCGCCGGCCACACAACCAACAGGATTATCATTTATGCCAACTCCTGGGATGATGCCACAGCTGGACATGGCCATTCCATCCTCATCATCCACCGCCGCATACGGTCACAACACGACCATTCCATCATCATCGTTTGTGCAGCAGTCAGCCGCGACGGAGGACTTGCCTGAGTGGGCCAGGGTTTTCGCACCCAAGGATCGACCATGGATCCGTCCTGTTTTGGGATCGTAAGTTTAATTTAATTTAATGTTATTTAAAAATAGTTACTATTCAATAATATATATTTGTTGGCTGTCATATTGTTGAATTAATAAAATTATGAATTTTTCAGCTTCATCCCATCGAAAGTGGGATCGAAGCACGTTACCTACGCCATCAAGGGGCAGTATCATCGCTTCTGACCATCATGGGGGGTGATCCCCGGGGATGATCGGGATCGTATCTTCAGACGATCCGGGGTAAGTTGTTGTTTATTAATTCATGTAATTTTCCCTTTATTTTTCATGCATTTTATATATTTATTTGAATAATGTTATTAATATTTTTTCTTTGTTAACAGGAGCTTGTGCGTTGGTTACCGGAGCATGCCTCAGAGATACGTGCTATCTTTGACGACCGAGCAGCTGCTCGAATGAGGGACATGCTCCGAGAGCGTAGGGAGACCCGGATACTTCCGGATTACATCGGGCCCAACATCTGGGCCCAACTGTGTGCATACTGGGACACTCCAGCTTATAGGCTGAAGTGTCAATAGGCGAAGAGAAATCGTGCTTCTGAGAAGGGTGGGAGCATGCACACTGGTGGTTCTATTAGCCACATGCAGCATGCCGTTTACATGGTATGCATATATAAATAATTTTATTTATAAACTGTATATTTTTATAAAAAAAAATTATTTGATAACTAATTGATTTTATTGGTGTGTCGGTTGCAGGCAGGAGAGTTAGCTCGGTCCGTTAATGTCCCTACGGTCTTTGAGAAGACACATATTCGCTTGGACACCAGCGAGTTTGTTGATGAGAGGTCGAGGCAGATAGTGGTGAGCTAAAGTGTTTTTTTTTATATTTAAACTATAGGTAATTATTATTATTATTATTATTATTATATATATATATATATATAGTTTAATAAATATTGATTGTAATGTATTGATCGCAGGCGGAGTACAATGCTAGGTTTAGTCAGGTAGCATCTGAGGCTGCCTCCTACTCTGGTGCCTCAGATCCTTCTCAGCTGGACCCCGCCGAGGTTGAGCGACTACAGACCCAGGCCTGGATGGATGTGGCGGGCGGGAAGAACAAGGGGCAAATTTACGGTACTGTGACCCTAGCCAAGTTGATCTGTCGGGGGTCGACGCCGAGCTTGACCATTCGGGAGCCTACATCCTCCGGTTCATAGGACACGGAGGAGGTGCATCGGTTGAGGCGGGAGGTGCAGCAGCAGAGGGAGACGAACGAGCGCATCATGCTGCAGTTGGAGACATTCTCTACGGTCATGACCGCTGTGCTCGATTTCCTCCCACCAGACAGGCGCAGTGCTCTGCAGGGGTCCTCCATGCCACCCAGCCCCAGTCCCAACCCTCCACTACTTCTACCGATCCACCACCGCAGCCTCATGATGACGGTCTGTCTTCTGAGCCGCAGCTTGATGGTCATCTGACGCCGGCAGACTCCCCCCGATAGGATGACGATGACGGATATTATGGTGATGGGTATTAGGATAGTTATAGGTGTAGTAGAGTTTTGTAGCTAGACGGGTATTTTATTTATGGATTATATGTTGAGTTTGTTTTTATTTTAAATTAATTTTAATTTAATTGCTTTTTAAATTTTATTTGTAATTTCAATTTTGTTTTTTAATTAGTAATATAAAATTAATTAATTAAATAAAATAATAATTAAATAATAATTAATTAAAATTAAATATAATAATTAATAAATAAAATATAATAGTAATTAAATTATAATTAATTAAAATAAAATATAATAATAATTAATAAATATAATATAATAATTAATATTCAAAATATAAATTTTAATAAAAATAACTAATTATTAATATAAAACAAAATAAATAAAAAAACAAATTAAAAAAAAAATAAAAAAAACATTGTTTCCGACGAACATATCCGTCGGTAACTGTTGGTTAGATTTTCCGACGGAAGGTTCCGTCAGTAACTTCCACAGACAGTTACTGACGGAATTTCCGTCGGTAATTAGGGGCTTCGTGTGACAAGGTTTCCGACGGACAAATCTATTGGAAATTTCCGACGGACGACCCATATCCATCGAAAAGGCTTTCCTACGTGCCTATTACCGACGGAACTGGGTCCGTCGAGAATTCCGTCAGTAATGCCGTTTTTCGACGGCTTTACTTCCTTTCCAATGGGTTTTGTCCGTCGGAAATTCCTCTTTTTTTTTGTAGTGTTAAACTTAACAAAACCAACTCAAACAACCAAACAGGCTTTATACAAGCACTAAACGAAAAGCAGGGCGTTACAGGGGGAAGGCACCCCTTGCGAGGTCACGGAATACCACCAACCTCAGCGATGATTTATAATAAAATTTACATATTACCTACCAACATAGGGAATCAAGAATCGAACCCAAGTTACAAGTATTGTGAATGGAATGCTTGACCAGATGTATCAACCTGTATCGGCAATCTCATGCTTCCTTTAGAGGATTACTCTTATCCAAAACATATAATACCCTTTTCATACCTCGTTGAAGTCATAGTCGTTGATTCAAAAATCTAATGCATTTGAGGCAAGGTTTTGAAAACCGGACCGGACCGGCCGGTCCGACCGGGAACCAGAACCTTGACCGGTCCGGTTCATAGGGAAAACCGGTCCAGCATCGAACCGGTGGAAAAACCGGAAAACCGGTTCAAAACCGGTAAAACCGGTCATAACCGGTAGTGAACCGGCCAAAACCGGCCAAAACCGGTTTCTTAAAAAAAAAAATTAGTATAAAAGGAGTTGGGTCATCCTAGCCAAAACCCAATTCTTTTGTTTTCTAACATATGTGGGCTAGTTGTAGATTTTGGATTGATTTTCCCTATGAAGATGACTTTAACATATATTTTTATATTTATTTAGTTTAATTTCAAAATAAAAAAAATTGTGCTTAATAATTTTAGTTGTTATGTTGTTTTTTTGTTTAATATTGTTACAAATATTATATTAAAAATTAAAATAATATTATTTAATTATAACCGGTTCAACCACGGTTCAACCTCGGTTGGACCATTGAACCTTGAACCGCTGCCTTCACTGGTTCGATGACCGGTCCGATTTTGTAAACCTTGATTTGAGGACAAAGACGTGACTTCTTTATCTCTCTTTCTCTCAATATGTGAACGTTGGCGAAACTTCCTATTGCGTCATTACACTTGGTTTTTGAAGTGAGCTGACTTACAAATATGGTAGGATAGCGAGATCCCATTCAATAAAACATCCTCCGGGGAGGTTGAAATGCAGTTATGGTGAAAACGGGTTACACTTATGTTCTGTAATATGTTAATTTGAGTCTAGCTAGTCTCTATATTTGTTATAAGATTTTGTTAGGATTTGATCTGATCTTTTTATCAAAACATGAAATATTAATCTGGGTCGGAAGTCTATACGAAGATATTTATATAAATTTACGTTTTTTTATTTTTCAAATAGGTATAACCTTTAATAAAATTACTATATTCTATATAAAATACATTATATATGATACTAATATTTTTTTTATATTTGTGCACCAAGATCATCCTTAAGCCGATAGCCAGAATTTCAAGGCGTAGAGATTATCAAAGTGAGTTTTGTCTTTCCCAACAAAGCATTTCTCATACAATATGGTAAGAGTCGAACCCTGACATCATGCTCAAAAAACTCAATTATCTACCAATTATGTTGAACCTTGTTGATTTACATGATACTAATATTTAATTTTTAAATTATGTAAGTATTATAAATTCTTTTCTTATATATATATATATATATATATATATATATATATATATATATATATAATAAACGAGTAATGATGTTTGCTACTGATTTTTCATTCACTTCTTTTTATAATTATTTTATAGTAATTGTTTTTTATTATTTTGGAAATGATAATAGATAGATAATAAATGATTATAAAATAAGTATAAAAAAATGTGAGAAAAAAGTGTGAAAATATCTTTTTTTTTCTAAATAAAAAAAGGCCAATTTAGCAGGCTGAATAGTTTTTGTTTGAAGTTCAAGTTCTAGTCTACATAAATAATTAAATAAGTCTTTCAAAATGTCTGACTTGTTGTTAAAGTTGGTTTTTGGTTTCTGGCCAAATTTTCTTCGTTACAAATAATTAGAGATCAAACGAGTGTGGGACCTACGAGTTATGCGGTAATCTCGTCAAGAATAGGTATGAACTGTCTGTCAAGTATAAATTTGATAAGTTAGTCAAATCTAGTAATATGCTGGCAGGGACTTGATGCTATGACAAGTATATAAGTTTAAAAAATGGTGTACATATTATTGTTAATAATGAAACTTGACAACGAAACTGCTTATATTTGAAAAGGTAAATTTTAAATTTAAAAGATGAAGGTAGTTTATATGTAGAAATTAACGTCCTGATTGTCCTGAGTTTACAATGAAAAAGAAACACAGTTTAAAAAGAAAGTTAAGTAAAGTAGGATCTAAATGATAAAACTTTCAAGAAGTAAATGAATTTAAAAGAACATAAGAAAAATGCTGGAAATAAGTAAGAATAAATGAAAAATTGAATAAAAGAAATGGAAAATGGCATTGAATTTTGCCACAGTATTGAGATAAGAAGGATGGAAGGAATACTTGAATGTAATCCGACAATCTGCTATGTGATCGAGATATGTAGGATGTGTATCAAGTAACCGACCTCGTTTACATTATGTTTACAAGTATTTATAGACAAATAAAGTAACTACTTATTGCTAACTTCCTATCTTAATGACTACCACGTATATTGGCAGTTTCCTAAGCTTTAAATCTAAATTGCTTTGACAAACAATTCTGATAATTGCTTCAGTTTCTTGAACTGCTCCGTGTCAACTGAATTGTCTTTGACGGTTTGGCTGCTTGACAACTCATATTGATAGTCATTCGTCGCATTGGGGACTTAACCGATTCCTTGATTTTTCTTCTTCTTCTTCTGTCGGACTATGTTTTCTCGTCAACCAAATATTTTCAATACTTAGAAAATTTTAGTTATTACTTCGATCCCTTCGTCAGCCTGTCGAGAAAACATCCGTCAATAATTTAAAATTTCACCCTTAACAGATGCCCCCCAAGTTCTACTTTTCGACGGCCTTGTCCGAAAGAATAGCAGAATTTGAATTTTCAAATCCTCAAACAGATTTTTAATTTTGGGTTTAACTTGAGTAATCAAATCTTATCAACTTAATCATATCCCTATTTGATAGGGATAATCATAACGTTGTAGTTGTCTTGGAAGTCGAACCACCAACCCCCACTTTCTTTAAATTTCTATCACATCACCGCTCAGTCTTCTTCTTCATCTACTCGCTTCTTTTCTCTGCGAAAAGTTTTCTCTTTTGCAAAGTTGCTTCATTCTTCATTATTCTGCTTAGTGCTCATGGAGACTTCTTCCAAAACTTCTGCTTCAGCACCTCAATCCTCGGTGGCTGCTCCTAGGGTGGTGGTTCAGGACTCACTTTTGGATAAATCAGAGCTATGGCAAAATTCTAAGGTAATTTATCCTGTACATGACTCTTCCATTTCTCTGAACCCACCTGCTGCGTTCTTGGGTCCCCTTATTTCCCAGAACCAAATTCCTGATAAATTGCAGGGTTCCTTTCCTTGCAATAACCCTGATGAAGCTATCTTAGCCTCTTTATCTTCACTTCCTATTCACGCATTTAAAAAGGGCGATAGGATTTTTAGGATGCCCCCTTCCACCAGATTTGATGCCTATGTTGGTTGGCTTGACCGTGTCCAAGCCCAGAAATGTGAGGTATGGAAAAAAGCTGGAATCTTTTAATTTATCCAACTTTCTCGTCACCTTAAATTGGTAGACTTTTCTTTAATTGGGGCATCATCCTTTTTCTGGAATAAAACTACCAACAATTTCCATTTCCCATATGGAATGATGGGCCCAACCCTTTTCGACATGTCAGCCATTATAGGACTTCGTCCGGATGGCCCTTCCATGCATACTCGTGTCGAGGTTAAGAGACAAATTGATGTCTATGTCCCGAGATGTTCTTTTTCTAAATATGTCACAGATTTCAAAGGTAAAGAAAACGAACGGGTGACAGATACTGAGCATGTAGCCTTTTTATTCCTTTGGCTATGTGCTTATGTCTTTTGTAGTAAATCTGCCACTTTGATTGCAGCTTATGTTCCTCTTGCCAACCTTCTTGCTACTGGCAAAAGGACAGCCCTAGGCCAGTGTGTTATGGCCAATCTTTACAATAGCATGAGTATGTTGGTTGACACTGTCATATTAAAAAAGAAAACTAACATAGGAGGTCTTCTTTGGCTTCTCCAATTGTGGCTTCATGCCGTCTTAGAGCGTCGCCTTTCTTACAAGGCTCCTGCAGAATTGTCAATAGACACTTATGGTTATTATCTCTGCTATGTTTCTGCTGAGTCTTTGTCAAAATATGAAACTGTCAATTTCGAATTTTATTTCAAAATTTTTCATTCTCTTTCGTCGACTTCTTAAAAAATCAATTTCACCCCTTTTGTTGACCGAAAATATGGTCCGGAGTGGTTTACTAAGCTAAGTACTACTGTGTCCAAATCCAATGAATCAATTTGGGCCAATTTTCTCTATCAGAGAGTCATTTTTGTCGATGGTCCTGGTTTTAAAACCCATCGAATCTATCTTCATTTACCCAATACCACGGCTTGTCAGCTTGGTTTCTGTCAATCTATCCATGCTCCTTACTCTTTAGACCCGGATGAGCACTTCATTGATGCCAAGGTTCCAATATACGAAGATATCGTGGCCATCAGTGACAAAGATAAAGCTTGCAGGGCCTTTTTACAACTTGTCCCATTTTCTACTTTCCATGGAGAAACTCAAAGTTTTCTTTACTGGTGGGATGACTATTACTCCAATTATCATCCAAGTCTAAAAGTCTGCTTGAGTCACATTACAGATGCTACTGGTAATGGTGATGATTTTTCTGTGCAGGAACAAGACCCAGCATCAAAAACTCAAGGTGAACTTCGGAAATAAATTCAAGCCTTTGAGAAATTTTACAAAATCAAGTGGAATAACATGAGACCACATGACATGGTTCGTCATGTCAACAGTGTTTTAGCTAACACCAAAAGGACTCACGATAATAAGGAATCCGAAAGACTTGCCAAATATTGGAAAATTCCAAATATGACCAAAGAATATTTTGATAGCTTAAAAGCTCATTTTCCTGATCCTGTGCCCATTCCTTGTGCTCCTTTTGGTATAGCTGATTCACACCCAGGGAAGCCGACGAAGGGAGGTAACTTCATTTTTCTAGAGAGCGTAAGTGCTTACGTTGATCCCTTTGAAAAACCAAATCCAGTTACATTCGCTCGTCGGTTTCTTCAACCGAATGACAACTTTTTATACCTTTCACTCATGTTAACTTACAACCCAGGTACTTATTTGTCAATTACGTATAAAGGTTTCTTCTCTTGTCCACTGACGATCCACTTATTTATGTTTTCTTTGATAGTTATCCCTCTTGACAAACCTCTTCCTGGTAAATCTAAAGCTGTCATATCAGCAGGAGAGATGTTTGAAGATGATTCGGATGAGGAGGAAGATTTGATCCCTGCGAAGACCAAGCCTGCCAAGAAAGGATCAAAAGTTCCCGTGTCTAAGACAACAAAAGGGACAAGAAAGACAAAAGAAAAAACTCTAATCTCTGATTTACTTTCCAAGAAATCAAAATCTGTCAAGAGTTCTTCTATCTCAGCAGATTCTGATGCTGCCAAGACCTCATCCAAACCAAAAGACACCATTGCTGGTTCATCCAACAATTCCCCTTCTGATCAGTCCAAGGTACAACTTCAATCCTTATGACTGGTTTGTTGGATTAAAATAGATTCATTCATAATCTCTAAATTTCTTTTCCATCCTAATGCAGAAGCACAAGAAGCAGACGTAGATGTTGATTTGGTGTCTTCGGACTCCAATATGGTATATTTTTCATTAGCCTATCATTCTCCATATATATTACATTTGTGTCTCACCCTGACTCTTTTATCAGGAAGAAACTTCCCAAGGTGAGGACTAAATGACCATCAGGGAAATTGTCAGCAGAACTGTTGAACCGACAAATCCTTCTGATCTAGAGGTATAAGACAATTTGTTTGTCTTATCCCTTTATTTAATTATTCTAGTTCTAGTTCATTGATTTTCTTACCTTTACAGGTTGAAGAAGATTTAGAGCAGTTGGCTCATGAGGGTGATGTTTTGACAACAAATTCTTCAGACCCTAAATTCACTCAGGAACTGCCCCTCACTTCTCAACAATCTGAACCGACTCTTCAAATTCTAACTTCTACGGCTAAAGAGCCAGCTGGAGCTGCTCTCATGATTGAGATTCCAGATGAAGATATTGATATGGAGGCCTTACTGGTTGAAACAATTCCTGTCGTCCTTCCTCCGCCTCCAATTAGGCTTCCAATTGTTAAGTCTCCTGAACCCAAACTAGCTCTTCATTTTAATACTTGGATCAACATGCTGGCTGAAGTCAGTCGAAAAGAATCAACTTTCTCTGCCAACTATTTATCGACTCAACCTGAATCTAGCGATTCTCGAGTTATCAATCTCATGCATGATCTGAGAACTCTTCTTGAAAACTCCTTCAGTACTCTTTGTTTTGATGTTAATGTCCGACAAGAACTGTCAAGAGTGATTAAAGAAATCACCCCCTTCATTCCAATCTTCATTTGCCTAGCCACACTCACTTCCTCTCAATCCACAAATTTCGGGAGTGGTTCTCTAGCAAATTAGAGAAGATGTCTTCTGTCATTCCTTCCTATGAAGAAGAGGAAAAGATTAAGGACAATCTTCTAGCCAAGTTCCAGGATCTAGAGGCCTCCAAACAAAAAGAGCTTGACCTTATCTCGACAGGAACTCAGACTAAAGACTCCTTCCTGGACTACCGAAAAATGTTATTGGCAGAGATCGAATTGACAGACTGACAGTGCGCCAAGTTTGATAAGGCTCTAGAGAAAAGCAGAGACAAAGTCAAAGCCATTGATGACGAATCTATCCAAATTGGTCAAAGAGCTGAAACTGTAGTTTGCAAACTTCGTGCTTTACAGCCCGAATATGATGATGTAGTTGCCAGCAAGGCTAATCTTACCTTTGCATGGGATCGGTTGTCTTTTGACATTGGCTCGGACAAAATTTGATCTGTTGTAATTTTCTTTCTTTCTACCGAATTTTGTGATTCCGACACTTATTTTGTCATTCATTTAATGAGAATGACTCTTGGTCTGCTTTCACATTTATTTAATTTCAACTATTGGTTCCAATAAATTTCGTAACTTACCTATATCAATTTACCATTAATCTTGGTAAGTTTCAAAACATTGGTAAACCCGCTACATTTAATTTCTTGTCTCTCCAGACCACTTATAAATAGCAAGGCTTTCTTCTCACAACATATACGCCATTAAACACTTATGATTTTACATCAAATATGTTCCCATCAACGACCTTATTTTCCTTACTATTTCCATGGGAGCCTGACCTTACAACCTTTGACTCTCAGATTCAAGGTCTTTGTCTTGATGGTCATTTTGCTAGTAAAGATCAGTAACCAATGTAATGGGCAGGGTAGAGATCAGCAACCAACGTAACTACTAGAGCTGACTATTGCTGCCCACCTCTGGTTAGAGCGGACTTGAAACAGAATGAATGCATCCGTTTCTAGTTCCATCATCTTCTTCTTGGAGGGCGGTTATCTCTCTTGGTGTTGTCTTTACTACACCATAAGCAACAACCACCTTCTGGGTTAAATGATGGTGAGATCTACTTGTGCCAGATTTTCTTTACACTCTGTGCACCATCGATATATGAAGCAGACGAAACCTTATCAAATGGGAATGAAGCCTCAACAAATTAGGTTGCACTGCTGCATTGTCGAAGGGTGAAGGAGAAAAGTCTGTCAATCTTATTAGAGTTTCTAACTCTTAGTTATTTTAGGAATAAGTTAGCTTTGATTGATCATTTGTACTCTTGACAAACAATGAATAATTTAGAATGATAATCTGTACTTTTGACAATGTATGGTTGTATTGCCAAGTTACTGAATAAAATATTCTTATTTCTTTTTACTTGTTGTCAATCTTTACTTCCAGCATTGTCGGTTGATATTTATTTAAATACTTGCCATTAATTGAATTAATTCCTAGGCATGTATTGACATCGACAAGTGCATACGCATTCCTAGAAAATGTTGTAGAAATCTTAAATGGTTCTTCCCATTTTGGTGACCATTTACCGTACTCTCGACAACTTTTATCCATAGGCAAAATGACTTTCCACACTAAGTCATCTACTTTGAATAATTTAAACTTTACTCGATTATCGTAGAATTTTTCAATTCTTTCTTTTTGTCGAATCAAGTTCTCCAATGCAATCAAACTTTCATCGCTTAATTCTTCCAATTCATCCAACATTGCATCCCAATATTGGTCGATAGGCAAGTCATCTTTTCTTTGAATACGAATTGATTGAAGATTGATTTCGACAGGCAACACAGGATCATGTCCATATACTAACCTATATGGCGAGGTTCCTGTCGATTGTCTGGGTGAATTCCTATATGCCCACAGTATTTGGTCAAGAGTGTTATGCTAGTTCCTAGGTTGTCGACCCACATGCTTTTTAATAAGACCAATAATAATCTTATTTATGGCCTCAACTTGGCCATTAGCTTGTGCATAATACGGAGTGGATGTGAGAATCTTTATATACCTAGAGTTGGCATATTCTATGATTTTATTCTCGGTAAAAACTGATCCCTGATCAGTTGTCAAGGTTTGCGGTATTCCAAACCGACAAATAATGTGATTTTCAATAAAATCAATCACATCTTGTTGGGTGACTGCTTTGAGGCAAACTGCTTCCACCCACTTGGTAAAATAATTGACTCCAACTAAAATGAATTGATGTCCTTTTGATGAAGACGGGTGTATTTGGCCAATTAAATCCAAAGCCCATCCTCTGAATGGCCATGGTTTGACTATAGAGTGCAATTCACTGGCCGGAACATTCTGTATGTAACCATGTTTCTGACATTGCTCACAAGACTTGGTGAACAAAATGCAGTCCCTAACCATAGTTGGCCAATAATACAAACTCCGTCGGAGCACCCATTTCATATTCTCTCCTGCTTGGTGGGCCCCACATATGCCTTCATGGACCTCTGACAAAGCCAAATAAGCATCTTGCTCACTTAGGCACTTATGTAAAGTTCCGTCGGCTTACCTTCTATGTAATAGTCCACCTTGCATAGTATAGTTCAATGCTCTATGTTTTATTCTTCTATCTGCATTTTGACTTGGATTTCCAAATACTCTATTATTGGCAATCTCCAATCATTGGGCAGAATTATGTCATTGATCAATACATCTCTTTCTTCTAATGGATACAATAATTCCCTAATTTCCATTAGATCCAACAAAGTCTTTTAAGATATCTTGTATCCTGGGTATGAATTTCTCTTGCACATAACCATGAATTGTGAGCTTTTGAGCCCAAACACATCATATTACTTGATTTCTTTCATGTGTGCTTATCCATCACTTGCATATTCCCACTTTTTCTTGCCTTGATGCTCGTCACTGTTGCATTGTCCTTGTATATGCATAAATGATTGAGGCACCAGTTCTTGCTAAGCTCAGGGCCAAATTGGCCAACCTAACATTTACCATTGTTAAGCCCAATTGAACCTTGGCCTATTGTTCTTGGTATGATAGCTCATTACAAGCCTAAAAATTGAAAAAACAATTTTGTCCTTCTATTTTGGCTTAGAGGAATGTTTGGACTTAAGTTTGGGGTGTTCTCTTGCTTAGGGACAAGCAAGCAAATAAAGTTTGGGGTGAGAGTAGGCCACTAAAGATGCCTACTAGAAAAAAAATTGAAAAAGAAAAATAGAAAAAACCAAAGAGAAAAAGAAACAAAGAAAGTATACAAAAGTGAGAAAAAGGCAAAAGAGAAAGAAAAGAAAATGAAACAAGAAGAAACAAAAGAATAAAAGAAAAAGAGAAGTATAAATAAAATAAAAAGGGAAATAGCACAAATTGGGTGCTATGTGCTTGTGTATTAGCTAAGTAAGGGAAACCCCAAGAGAGTCCACATTACTTAAAGTCGAGGTAGTTTAGCTTGTATACTTGATTTTATCTACCCCCACCTTAGCCCCATTACAACCAATAAAAGACCTCATGATATGTGTTGCATTGACATTTGTGACGTGTGTTCTTAGCATCTTGTCAAGATTAGGATTGGGGAGTGCAAGATGATTAGAATTGAGAGCAAGTATCACCAAGTGAGGATGTGTGAACACTAAATAGAAAGGTTGCAAGGGACTTTCTTGCGCATTCAATGGAGCTAATTTTGTAGTATGTTTGATTGTTTTAACGCATGAAGCATGTGATCAATTGGAATTGATGCAATGATTGTGTGATGCTTGTGCATTTTGAAAAAGTGTTAAGGAATTGAAGTTTTGCATGAGTAATGTATTTCACAAGGGAATTGAACATGAAAATCTATCTCTTTTACCCCTTATGGATTTAATTGTTTTCTTGAGGACAAGCAAAATCTCTAAGTTTGGGGTTGTGATGAATATGCAAAATATGTTAGTTTGGAAGTGTAATTGGTAAGAGTTTATAAAAAAAATTAGAAAGCATATGAAAAGTGATAGGAAAATACATACTTTGATGTGAATAAAGCTTGGATTCATCGGATCTTTATTTGTGTGAAAAAGACACTCAAAATATGTTGAAAATGTGCAGGAATAGTAGTCCAGTGCTCAGCTCGAGAACCTGGCGCTCAGCCTGGACAGAAACAGAGGTTGTAATAGTACAGTGAGCGCCCAGCGTGGGCAGAAAGGCAGAGACCAGCGCCCACGAAGACAGAAAGCACCATTTTGGTGCAGAGGCCAGCGCCCAGCACTGAGATCAGGAAGCTCGGCACTGGGTTTCGAGAAGAGAACCTATAAATTCGTGTTTCTGCAGTTGGAAAAGGATCTTTTGCTCATTTTTCACATTTTCTCACTTTGGTTCATCATTTCCTATCCACTTCCTTGAAGATCCAAGATTGGGAACAAGAATTGGAGCTTCCATGGCTTCCTCCACTCACATCCACTCAAGTTTCTTCTTCTCTTCCCTTTCTAATATGAGTACTAGTTCATTTAGGTTAGGTTAGGATGATTTCAATTTGGAGTTTGATGTAATTGTTGTTTGATTCTGAATTCAATTCTATTTCATTCAATTAGAGTGATTTACTTCTATGCTTAATGCTTCTATTGATTGATCAACTTTAGATTGATGTTAGATTCAATTTCACAATTGGAAAATTGGTTATTGAATTGGAATTGAAGTAGATTACCATTGGAATGTTGATTCTAGGAATAGAACTATGTTTCAATGCATTCTTATGAATCTCATGCTTAATGTTTGTGCTAATGCTTGAATGACCTAAGGAATTAGGCTTCTTGATGTACAAAAGGATTATCACCTAAGGAATTAGGGATAAATCTAGGTTAGTGATTTGAATGTCAATTGAGTGGAATGAATTAGAATTTGGATTGAATAAAGTTATGTTAAGTGAGAATTGGAGGATTCCGACACCTAACCGCTTTTACCTATATTGAATTCATTCTTTACTTGCATTGCATTCATTCATTCTTGTGACAACTTGTAATAAAAAATTCATAAAAACTCTTTTACAAACATGACATTCATTGGTTCGAACAGCTATTGCCTAAGCCACGTTGATACTTGATCAGAATCCTCGTTGGGAACGATACTTTACTTTCACTTTATTACTTGTACGATTTGGTACACTTGCCAAACAATCAACACCAGGAATTTCATCGTAGTCCCATACAAAGCAATCTTTATACTCTGCAATTAGTCTGACAAGTTTTTGTTTGTAATCCTCTGGCAGAAAAGCACTCACAAAGATAGGCCTTTTCTTTTCCTCCGTACCTAGGTTTATTTCTTCCATGGGATCTTCCACTTCCAAATTTTGCTTAACTTCGGCTCCCTTTTCAAAACCCAAAGTGTCGTCGTCAATGATACAATCCGCTAACACACTTTTTGAAGTGTGTACTTCTTTGTCGGCCAGATAGGCCGACAATCTTCTCAGTTGTATTTCAAGGCTCATTGACGGAATTTGGACAGTTTTGTCGGCCTCGTCCTTTATCTTAACACCGAATTGGCTGAGAAGACTCGCTTATAATGCATCCTTGTCAATGACCCCTTCGTTGGCAGTTATGGGTCTGACGTTTGGTGAATATACCTTTAAATCAACACGTAATTGCCGAGCATAGCAAGCACTGTCATCTGCCTCTACGATCTCTACCTGATCTTGAGCATTCCATAAGATTACTTTCTGATGCATTGTTGACGGAATTGCTCTTACAGCGTGAATCCAATCCCTGCCAAGTAATATGTTGTAGCTTGATTTGACTGGAATTATCACAAACAATGTCATCCTTTCGACGGTGCCAACCTGCATATTCAACAAAATGACGCCATTTGACGGAGAAGTTTTGCCACTGAAGTCAGTGACAACCATATTTGTCGGAATTAAATCCGACTTATCCTTCCCTAGCTTTTTGAACATTGCTCTTGGCATCAAATTCACAGCAGCTCCCCCGTCAATTAAAACCCTGTTGGTTTACATGCAAAGGCCTCAAATGGTTTCTTTGCAATTCGGTGGGCTTCTCTAACTGGGCTACATTGTCGAATACGTTAACCAAGTTCTCTTGAATGTACATCCAAAAATCGTCTGGGTCTCTACCATTGTTGACGACATCATCGTCGTCGTCAGAGAAATCAACTTCGAGATATCCCTCATATTTTGTTGGAATGAATGAAATCAATCCTATCTTCATTTTCATCCCTGGTTCCAGTATGACTTCATTCTCTGGATCCTCATCCAAGAATGCACCTCCAACCATTCTACCATGATTTCTTTTTAAATCATTCTCATCATCTGATCCTGACCCATCTGACAGAGGTCGGGCTATTCCTGCGCCGCAGTTATCCAGTGCCTCAATGGTATCATCTAGATCTTCATTCTGGCCATCCATGTCCATGTCTTTACTGATGTTTATGTCATCATTTGGGTCATTCAGTGCTTCAATGACAGCATCGAACGACAATTCTTCTATGGTTAAATCACACTCAGGCATGAACGTTGTCAATTATTGTTTTCCCATTCTCGCCTCAAACTCTTTCTCGAGTCCTGCAACCCTTTCCATATCCGCCAGTCCGACAGGCCATTTGCCTGCGGATCTTATTGGTGGTAATGCCTGCTCTAAAGCCTTCTTCTTTTCTGTGAAAACCTGTAACGTAGGCTTATTCTGCCTGGCTTGATTAATAGGCCCCATCGCATCAACTTCCATAGGATGGGTCACTATCATGCTTTTCATTTTGGCATCTCCACTCTCGTCAGCTTTGTTGTCAGTCACTGTTACCAGACAACCAGTATCCTGTGAAGGCATTTCCTTTATGGTGATGCCCTCTTGCTTGGAAAGCTTCTTCTTTTGAGACTGTCGGAGCCTCTATAGCCTCCTATTTTGACTCTTAGACATAGCCGGCTGACCTGACAGTCCTGACAAAGCAGGTCCTATCATCTGAGTGTTTTGAAATAGTTGCCTCATTCGGTAATCCTCATTCCAGAAGGGTGGATTGTGATTATTTAACTTATTTCTTCTGACCCATTTCTGCTTTCGTAGTTCGGGATAGCAGGCCATAACGGAATTTCTTAACCATCGATCCACCGTTACATTGGACAGGGGTTTCCTGGTCCTGACAGAATTGAAACCGCTGCCGACAGACCGGTTACTCCCCACTGATTCTCTGACTAGCTCTTCAAGCCAACCTCCGGTGTTGTTTTGTCTAGGTCTTGTCTGATACGTATGTTGCTGACGACTACCTGTCTGCCTGTTGACAATATGCATATCACTTCTGTGCACACTGTTAGACCCAACATGGCTATTCGGGTGTGAAAACCTGCCCTGACTAATACCGCCACAAGACTCAGTTCTGTCTTGTGGGTGACATGATGGTGTTTTCTGTGCCCTAGCCGTCTTGGCAGCAGTATCGTCATAAAATCCTTCACATTTTGGGTAAACTTTGAAAATAGCACCGGATTTCTTGCGTGTCATGGAGTCGACATGCGGTTCCCCTGGCTTCGGATAGATATCAAATGAATCTGTCAGATCCATCTGGATATTCTGTCCAGCTCTTATATTGGCCATGCCTATTCCCATAGGGACTTGGCGGTCAGTTTTATTAACTTCAGGGCCGAATGGTTCTGTGTCAATCTTCATGTCTGGTTTCTTGTCTGAAAACTTTAATCTTCCTTCTGTCAAACCTTTCTGAATGATGTCCCTGAAATGCATACAGTCGTTAATTACATGACCAAAAGTATTATGTAACTTACAATATTTCCGATCTTTTATTTCATGGGCTTTCAATAGCCTATGATCCTCTGACAATTTTAACTGCTTATCTTTAAGCAATATGTCAAATATTTGGTCGGCTCTGGTCACGTCAAATGTATACACTTTCTTATTGATGAAAGGAATCTTTTCTCTGGCCCTTGCAGGCCTCAATACTTGACATGTATAAGAGGGACCAGTTTTCAATTCGACATAGTCTACCTCATATTCTTCAGAATCATTGCCCTCTTCATCGGAATCACTACATTCGACAAAATTAATATTTTCTATTTTGAGGAATTTCATCTGCTTGAAAACCTTTTCGGCCTTCAGTTGTTCAATTTGTAGGACTTTGTCACCAAACTGGGCAAGATCAATTAGGTGTTGGTTGACCAATTTCTTCCTGATATAATAATCTAATCCCCCGGCAGCAATCTTCACTATCTCTGCCTCAGGGATAGGGGTGAAGCAACGACTCCTCATTTGAAGGAATCTGGCAAGGTAATCTTCGACAAACTCGTTATTCATTCTTTTAATGCCGAATAAGTCTGTCAATCCAATTTTTAAATCACCCCTAAAGGATTGATCATGAACGCTCCTCTCTAATTGATTCCAGGAATGTATGGAATTAGGTCTGAGTTGAAAACCAATAAAAAGCATTTTTAGTTAGTGAACTAGGAAAGAACTTCATTTTTAGTCCCTCCTCTAAAGCCAAATCTCCTAATTCGATTGTATATCAGGCAATGTGCTCAACAGTTGATTCTCCACTCTCCCCCGAGAATTTAGACAATTTGGGTATTTTGTATCCTCGAGGCATTTCTTCCTGTTGGACCCAGTCAGGAAATGCCGATGTAAAAAATGGCTGATTAGCATAACCTATGTTAAAACCAAACCTATTCAATGCTTGTTCGACAACTTGGTTAACATTCTGGTTTAGAACATTTTGACGAAGCGCTCCAAAAGCATCCTGGTTTACAACAAAGTCTTTATCTTCCTCTGGCTGTAGAATGTGTACATTTCCACGTCTCAAAGGGACTAGACGATGGGGCTGTGGCCGCTCGTCGTCTTGTTCGGATCCATCAAGTTGGATAACTTGTGGTTGTTAAACCTGTGGTTGGTTATTCTGACCGTGGTTGACATTTCTATTGGGATTTCTGTTGGCATTTTGGTTGTCGTCTGGGGCCAGCACACCCAAGGCTCTATTTAACCTATGTATCTCATTTGCCAATGTCATGCATGCATTATTTGTGTTTTCCATTAATGGCGTAATCATTGTACCCATTTGCTGAGTAAATGTATTCACCGTGTCATAGTTACTAGAATCAATTTGTTGTCGAACATTGGCTAATGTAGCCTCTGGCAGACCAACAATATTTTGTGGGGGTTGTCTAAGTGGGGATACTTGTGGCCTTACTATTGGACGCTCTTGTCGAGTATGGGTCACCACCATTGATCCGATTATCCCATTCACTTGACTGGGGATTTGCCCTCCAGTCGACGGTCCTGCCTGTCCAGATGTGTGGGCGGCCGTTGTTACTCCATTTGGATATGGTATGTATGCAAATGGAGTATTTGGGTTAACAGTGGTCGAACCATAAGGCATTCCATACAAAGGTTGTGACAGAGGTTGTGTAGTCCCTCTTGGGTTTGAATTTACAACACTCAGTGGAGACAATCCGGTAGATGACGGATTTATTTGTTGTAAAACTGGGGAAATTGGTGACGGGAGTGTTCCTTGGCTAACTTCGTCAAGCCTATTGACAACTTGAGCATAGGAAACGCCTCTTATCGCCACTAAACTAATAGTGCTATCATTTCCTGCATTAGTAGCGTCAGTCATGGTTGCGGGAATATTATCAACTGGCACAACAGTGGTTATAGGATTAGCATCCACCATTGGCACAGCGACGTTAGTGCTGACTATGCCTGCATTACTTGCACTACTCATATCAGAGTTTTGGGAATTAGATGACGTTTGAATCACTCTCCCACTCCGTAGACGCATACAATAAATTTGTACGAGAGAGTTCATGACATTATACGAGTTACTCTAAACTCGTCCCACCGGGCATGCCAATTTGTTAACGTTGGTTTTTGGTTTCTGACCAAATTTCCTTCGTTACAAATAATTAGAGATCAAATGAGTGTGGGACCTACGAGTTATGCGGTAATCTTGTCAAGAATAGGTATGAACTGTCTGTCGAGTATGAATTTGATAAGTTAGTCAAATATAGTAATATGCTGGCAGGGACTTGATGATATGACAAGTATCTAAGTTTAAAAAATGGTGTACAAATTATTGTTAATAATGAAACTTGACAACGAAACTGTTTATATTTGAAAAGGTAAATTTGAAATTTAAAAGATGAAAGTAGTTTATATGTAGAAAATAACTTCCCGATTGTCCTGAGTTTATAATGAAAAAGAAACACAAGTTTAAAAAGAAAGTTAAGTAAAGTAGGATCTAAATGATACAACTTTCAAGAAGTATATGAATTTAAAAGAAGAACATAAGAAAAATGCTGAAAATAAGTAAGAAGAAATGAAGAACTTGAATAAAAGAGATGGAAAATGGCATTGAATTTTGCCATAGTATTGAAATAAGAAGGATGGAAGGAATACTTGAATGTAATCCATCAATCTGCTGTGTGATCGAGATATGTAGGATGTGTATAAAGTAACCGACCTCGTTTACATTATGTTTACAAGTATTTATAAACAAATAAAGTAACTACTTATTGCTAACTTCATATCTTAATGACTGCCACGTGTCTTGGCAGTTTCCTAAACTTTAAATCTAAACTGCTTTGTCAAACAATTCTGATAACTGCTTCAGTTTCTTGAACTGCTCCGTGTCAACTTAATTGTCTTTGACGGTTTGGCTGCTTGACAACTTATATTGATAGTCATTCGTCGGATTGTGGACTTAACCGATTCCTTGATTTTTCTTCTTCTTCTGTCGGACTATGTTTTCTCGTCAACCAAATATTTTCAATACTTAGAAAGTTTTAGTTATTACTTCGATCCCTTCATCGGCCTGTCGAGAAAACATCCGTCAAAATTCAAATTTTTACCCTTAACACTTGTTTAATAGATAAGATAAACCTATAAAGGCTGAAAATATGTTAGATCATGTTAGATCACAATGTTTGCTTGGAGGAAAATGGAGGGGAGAAATTTTTTTAAATCTTTGTTATTTGATTCATTTTTTTTAGAAGGGAGGGGTGGAGAGTTAAATCCCTCATATGTCAATTTTGGCTCTCCTCCAATATTGGGGATTTGGAGAAGAGGGGAGGGAATTTTAAACATTTTAAATGAAATTGACTAAAATATCCTTGCTTTAATATTTAGAAATCCAAAATTATAAGAATGAAAAAATAAATTATTTTAAAATTTCTCCTCTACCCTTATGAACCAAACATAAATCCTCTGTTAAAATCTCCCAGTCGATTAAAATCTCTCCCACCCATCCTTTAAACCAAACAGGCCAAATAGTTTTCACTGGCAATTGCATGTCACCACTCACCGTTATCCTTTTTCTCGTTTGCTATGAGCCTAAATTAATCAAAGGAAAGAGAATGAATATGGATTATTGTATTTTTTTTTATAGTGATTATTGTATGTTGAATAACGTCACGAGTGAAATATAACATTAATTATATAATAATATTTATTTTTCACAATTATTGTATACTAAAAATATAAATTTATTTTTAAACTAATATAATACAATTAATTCTATTTTAATTATCCTAATTAATCACAATTTAATTTAATATAATTACACAAAAATTAAGGAATTTTGAATTTTTAAAAAAAGTTTCGTATTGTACACACACAAAAAAAGATGGGAAGTTAGTTGGGGAAGAAACGGCCCACGAGATATTGCTAATGTGGCAAGTAGTTTGTGGCTTTTAATCATACGTCAGGGTTCGAATCCTGATGATGAGAATAGAGTTATATTTTTAGGTAGAGGAGTTACCCCTTAAGTAATACTTTATATCTTTAGAGATTAGTCCTACTGCTGATGACTGTGGGGATACCTGGGTTCCATACCGGACCTGAAAAAAAAAAGTTGGGGAAGAAACGCCTTCCCAAAGGCCAAATGCAAAAAGGCAAAGTGATTAATCAATAAATTGTCAAGATCTGCATTTCGGTAATTATTTATTTTCTAACATTATTTTTATACTTAAAAAAACATTATTTTTAAACTTTTACCTTTTATGGACCTTAATTAGTGTAAAAAAATAGTTATATTATCAATACATATCAATTAAATAAAAAAAATCTTGATACAGACTTTTACATTAAATATATGTTGAATTATATACGGTTATCCATGAAAAAATTAGGTTATTTATAACCTTTGTGAAAATTCCTCTAAATTGCATTGAAAAAAAAGTTTCTTCAAAAATAAAAAACAACTTCTATTACAAAAAAAAAAGAAGAAGAAGAAGAAAAAACAACTTCTATAAGGTTTCCCAACTCATCAAGATTTACTTATTTTAGTTTCCCAACTCAGACTTTTTTCTGAATTTGGTTCCATTATCAAGGAATGCTCAGTACTTCTTAGTTTCTCTCAAAAACTTTGTGTACGATTTGTTAGAAAGTAAGTTAATGAAATTACATGTTGTTTAATAAAAATGACTCCTTCAATACCTAGTCTTCAAAACTTTTATCATATTTCACATTATATTGATCTGCTTAGTACTAGTAATATAAACTAAGTTGTTTTTCGTCTAAAAGAAAACTGACAACTTGTGAAGTACCTATTTATTTATCCACCCGCCCGCTAGCGGTTTATTATATTTAACAAGAGTCAACATTTGATTTCAAAAATTGGCTGAAAACTAGACCAAAAAAATTTTTGTCCCCTTTTACATTTCAGCTGGGGTCCGCAAAAAACCAAAATGTTGTCATTCACCAAACCATGGGACAAAAAGTTAAATGGGTGCAAAACAAAAGACAAAATTATCCTTACATTTCTCTTCTCTCTCTTCTCTCTCTCCCCCCCCCCCCCCCCCTCTCTCTCCCCCTCTCTCTCTCCCCGCTCTCCCCTCTCTCTCTCTCTCCTTTCTCTCTCCCCTTTCTCTATACATAATTAATGAAAATTATATGTTGTTATTTATATATTAAATAATATATATTATAAAGGGTATTTGATCAATTTAATATTATGTTGATTGTGCTTATCACTTATCTATCAAACTATGTGAAAGATAAAGAAAACTGTCAACTTGTGAAGTTTGTCCTATGTATTTATCCACCCGCCCGCTAGCGGTTTATTATATTTAAATCAAACGCACCCTATAATTCATATTTACATTCATATATTTTATTTTATTTTATTTATGTCCTTTGCATAAATATTATTTTGAATTCGTAAAATTTTTCCCATACGATTCTAATTGATTTTATACTAACTAACATGTAGTTGGTCCAAGTGATCAATGACTTGAATACTTTAAACAGGTAATTAGATGTTCAAATCATGATTCATGTATATGAAGAAAACCTAGTTAGAAAAGGAGAATTCATATTATATGTTCAACAAGTTCCCCGACATAGATTAATCATTGTTAACAGTAACGAATACTTCATACCTATAAAAAATGATTTTATATGAGGTGACGTGTTTTTTCTAAAGATGTAATGTGGAAAACTGGCTGGTCAACTTTATCTAATTCCGCTGGTTGGCAATTCTTTGGGTCTCAAATTATAAGACATCAAATAATCTACGAAAGATGGCGTTCCTAGTGATAGTAAGTTTAGCGTTTGGGCTAAGATATACCACCTATATTTTGTACCATTAATTATATTATTTATGTATGATAAATTTTGGATCAATCAAATTGTCACATGTATTTGGTCAAAATTTTAAACTTTCTAGTTGTATTTCTACTGTAGTCAAATATATGAATACAATATATCGTAGTATAGTATATGTACTTTTTTGTATTAGCAAATTTAACTTATATTAAAATAATATTTTTTATTAAAAAAAGTTATTATATTACAAAATAATATTTTAATATAAATTAAAATAATGTTTGTTGTCAATAATATTTTGTAATATAATCAGTTTTTTAATAAAAAACGTTATTTTAATATGAGTTAAATTTGTAAATACAAAAAACACATATATTATACTACAATATACTGTATTCATATAGTTTGACTACAGTATAATATAACTAGAAAGTTTGAAATTTTGACCAACCTATGTGGTAACTTGATTGACCCAAAATTTAATGGGTGGTGTAAAATATGGGTGGTGCACCATAGCCACCCCCGTAAGTTTAGTAATGATAGACAAATTATTAGGTAGAAGCACTTACCATAAGTGTAGGTACTTAAGGGTGCGTCTGGGTAAACAACTTAATTAAGATCTTATCACATAAGACCTTATCGCATGAGAGCTTATGCTATAAGTGCTTAAAGAAAGAAAAAAAGGAAAGGGGCGTGAGAGGGTTCAAATAGTGAAAAACACGGAGAGGGTGTTTAGTGCATAAGCTCTTATGATAATTCTATAAGCTTCTCTCAGTGACTTATGAAAATAAGTGAAAAACTCCTTATGGGATGACATAAGTTATTTTTATAAGCTCTGTCAAACACATTGCATAAGAGCTTATGTCATCAGATAAGTCAAAATGAGTTTTAAATAAGCTCTTTTAAACGCCCCATAAATCAATAATTGACACACACAGTTTTTTTTAGACAATTATATTACAGAAATATGTTAAAAATGTATTTAGTCATATTTAAAAAGAAAATTTTGCAAGTGCTCAATAGGAAAAAAAAAATTCCACTCTGTATTGTTGGATGATTGTCATAATTATACACATATAAACTGTTAGGTAGTCCTTACTTAAAAATATATATCACAATAACAATATTATATTCATATTGAATATGGTGCTTACATTTCAATTTCTAACATGTTCCTTCAAGTTAATTTGGTAATCGAGCTCAAAGATTTAGACCTAGTCAAGAGAGCTAAAGATATTATAAATTAAGAATAATGCTATATGGTACGATAGTTCATTTCTGATAAATTAATGCAT
Source organism: Sophora flavescens (assembly GCA_030762895.1). NCBI lineage: Eukaryota > Viridiplantae > Streptophyta > Magnoliopsida > Fabales > Fabaceae > Sophora > Sophora flavescens. The sequence goes on along the minus strand of CM061064.1, from coordinate 27,177,004 downwards.
ATTGGAGCGGACCACCAATGAATAAGGATATTCTGTCTCATTTTAATTATCAAATAATGTTCTAATCAATAATATTTTTTTATATAAATTAAATTTTTATCTAATATTAAAAAGGTAAAATATATAATAAAATATTATTGATTAAGATATAATATGATACATCAAAATAAGATACAATCTGCATCCGCCACCATTAAACTTACACGAGAGATATTCCAAAAACTGCTTAATTATCATACCGGCCAATTAAGCAACAGCTAGCGGTGAATGACCTTAGTGGACCGTGGTTACATATATAAACTTGAGTCTTTACAAATAAATATATATCAAGTTATCAACAGACCCCTTGATTAATTCTAAACTGAAAAACCAGTAGTTAAAGAAAAACTTAAATTGAGAAACGAAATTAACGTAATGCTGAAGTTCTTGAACTGTCATCGTCTGAGGTTGTGCGTGAAATATATATGGAATACACGTCTTGACAGGGCCTTTAATTTTTAATAAGATTTTAACTTAATATGTACATTGATTTTTTTTTTCAATAGGCCAATATTAATATATTAGATGTTATGTTAGTTTTTGTTCTTTTACCAATGTTTGAAATATTCTGCATCTCCAGTTCTTTCAACACCTTATATCCTTAGCTCAAATCAGTTAACCTGCCTAACCCCATATGTGTATTGAACAATGTTGAAGTATAGTATATATAGTGTCACAAAGGGGCCTCAAAGAATTGGGAAGTTCTCCATACTCGCGCGTTTATTTATCAATTGAGTTGACTTTCGTTTTCCAATAGCAATGGAAAACCCAACATCTTCCTCCAAAAATCTTCCTTCAAACTATGGGAATATCATTACAGTTCTTAGCATTGATGGTGGAGGCATCAGAGGAATCATTCCCGGTGTTATTCTTGCCTACCTTGAGTCTCAACTTCAGGTTAATTAATATATCTCGATGCAAAAACTGCACTAAGCACACACATGCACATTCATAAATAGATCTCTAATGCCTAATTTTGAAGGTGTACATGTGTATGTATATATGTTTTATCTGTATATAGGAGATAGACGGTGAGGATGCAAGGCTTGCAGATTACTTTGATGTAATTGCTGGGACAAGCACAGGGGGTCTTGTTGCTTCCATGTTAGCAGCTCCTAATCCAAAGGCCAAAAATCGCCCTTTATTTGCTGCCAAAGATATAGTGCCATTTTACCTACAAAACTCTCCAAAAATTTTCCCCCAGACAAGGTCTACTTTTACTAATTAGTAATTACTATTATTAAGTTATATGCATATATATACATGGATATGATTATATTTATCATGCTATACATGCATAAAATTCTTTTAAAGTGAGGAAAAAAAACATAAAATAAGAAATGGGCTATCCATCCTTAATTAGTTAAAGTATATTAAAATCTTAACCTACTTTAATTAATCAAGTATGGATTCATTCTTATTTTCTTATTTTACACTTTTACTTATCTTAGAGAAATCTAATTTGATTAAATTTGACGTGCACACAGGGGAATATTTGCACCGGCCATAAACATAGTGAAAGCTTTGGTAGGATCTAAGTATGACGGGAAGTATCTCCACGAGCTCATAAGAAAGATGGTAGGGGACACAACATTGAGCCAAACATTAACAAACGTTGCTATTCCAACTTTTGACGTCAAGAAACTTCAGCCTACCATCTTTTCCTCGTATCAGGTCGTGAATTAATTAGAACTTTTATATATATGTTTCCTTTTTTATTATCTAGTACTGTTTTGAATGGAAATGAATTGTAAAATTGTGATTCAATCATCTTATGTAGTTGGCAACAGAGCCAGCTTTAGATGTTCCACTGTCAGATATTTGCATAGCCACTTCAGCTGCTCCAACTTATTTGCCAGCTTACTATTTCACAAAACAAGATGAACAAGGGAAAGTCATAAAAGAATTCAACCTTATCGACGGTGGCGTGGCTGCCAATAATCCTGTAAGATTCTTGAAACAAATTACAGAGAAGTAATTAAGGTGTAGCATTTGATTGATGACTTATATGTGATGCTTTGCTTTTTTATTTGCATGCAGACTTTGGTAGCAATTAGAGAAGTGACCAAGAACCTCCTAAGGAACCCAGATGGGAATATTAACCCCTTGGACTATAATCGTTTTCTTGTGCTATCAGTAGGAACTGGATCAAACAGGAGTGAGGAGAAATACGATGCTAAGATAGTGTCTAAATGGGGAATTCTAACTTGGTTATTCAACTCTGGATCAACTCCCATCATAGATTGTTTCAGTGAAGCAAGTACTGATATGGTTGACTACCACAACTGTGTGCTTTTTACTGCGCTTCACTCTGAAGACAACTACCTCCGAATTGAAGTGAGTTATCCATATAGATTCCTGATTAAGTACTATTCATTACTAGGTAAAGCTATGTAGTCATTGGTACAAAATTAACCTAAACAATTAGGTCATGAAGTGAATCAGTTAGGAAAATGATTTTTGAATGTCAAATAGGGACATTCCTTTAATGTATTTTTGGAATATATATATAAAAATTAAATGAGAGATAAAAGTAAAAGTAGATATTGTCAAATATATATAACATTTAAAACTTGGTGTTTAAATATATAATAGAACCTGTCGATTAAGATCAAACCTTTATAAAAGAAGTAAATTAATCAACTCGAATGTATTAATTTAAAGTATTAATTTTTGACCTTGAACCATTTTCTACAACCTCCCTCCTGCTTATAAGCCACAAGACGTCACCCATATTAAGCAACTTTTTTTTATTATTATTTTTTTTTATATTTTTCGCATATACTAATTAATAGCTAATTTTAACAAATATGTATATCATTTACTTGTTTCCATTTAATTTATTTAGGATCTAATTTTAAATTTACTAATTAATAATTATTACTACAAAATCTATTAATTACTAACTTATTTTGATTTAATTCTTTTCTTTTTGAGGATAAAGGTTTGTAAAATGAAAATATCCACACCTTTTTTTTTTACTAAAAAAAAGATATTTATTCTTTCAAATTGGTAAAATACATCGAAAACAACATAAATTCAACATCACTAAAAACTGAAAATGATGAATCTGCGACCAAACTCACGGCACCCAGGTTAATAGCATAATATGGCAAATGCCTACAAATGTGATAAAATCAAAGTAACCGGAATACTCATGCCTCCAGATCTGTAACGTTGACGCCCAAGTATTGATTGAATCTGCAATGGATCGAAGCTGATATGTCAATCTGAACCAAACGAACACCGCAACAAGATGGGAAACCAAACGACGCTGCAACAAGACGACGAACAAAACACCGCCACACGCAGACGACGAAACATGGAAAAACAAGAAAGAAAAACCAGATCTATATGGAACAACAACTTATTTAGATAAAAGGAGATAAAAAACAATATAGAGAGGTGATTCTAAATCAAAAGAAGACCCAAAACCACCTCCTTCCGGTGGATGGGGAAGAAGGAAAAGAGGAGTAGAGGGAAGGTTGAGAGAGATGCGGCTCTAGAGAGAGAAATAGTTCTTTTCATGAAATTTTGTTTCGGTAATACGAAACTTTGTCAGTTACATTTTAGCTTTTTTTGAAGAAAAAAAAAGAACTACTCGCATTTATATTAAATATCCACACCTATATATTAAATATAGAGTATACTCTCTTAAGAGTAACATCTCTCAGACTATTCTCATTTATAGGATGATAAATGTCATTCTTAATTTTTTTTAAAGATTGAAACTTTATAGTTAATTATGCATACTTATTTTTATAAGTACTTAATTAATAACAGTCTGCATTCGGAAATGGACATATTTCTAAAATATAACTCCACACATGTCAACTATTGATTTGAATGAGTGTGATAAATAGTGCCTATGATAAACCATAACTAATTAAAAATTACTCTTTTTTTTTTTTGCCGACATTATATTACTCATCATTATATTTGTAGCTCACAATATTGGTTGCTTCAAACAGGATGATACATTATTGGGGGATTTAGCTTCTGTAGATGTATCCACCAAAGAGAATTTGGATAATCTGGTAAAGGTGGGTGAGCAGTTACTGAAGAAAACGGTTACACGAATGAATCTAGATACGGGACTATATGAACCAGTTCAAGATAAAGGCACCAACGAACAAGAACTCAAAAGGTTCATTTGATTTAGTTATTTATTTTGTAATGAAGTTTGCACAGAGGAAAAAAAGAAGAAAACTTCACCTTAATACTTCAAATTTATTTATTCATGCAGGTTTGCGGAATCACTCGCGGAGGAAAGAAAACTGAGGAAGCCCAAATCACAAGATGGGATGTGAATAATCACCACATCACATGTGCGTCAATCCATTGTTTATGCTCTTTAATTGATTTGCTTAATAATTCCTGTAAGATTACGATGCAAATGTAAAATTTTCTAGCTATAGCCCCTCTATATATTTCCTATAAAAATTGCTATTAGACCCAACACGATGTAAAGTTCCTGTAAAATTTGCTTACCACGGGATCATAGAGGTGAAGACTAGCTTCATAGGAGAAATAGAGCTTAGAAGCTTGTGATAAGCTATGAATATAGCAGGGTTATTCCCAATTGGAGAAGGGAATGAGTCTCCTAAGAAATGGGGATTAAGAGGAACTTTTGATCTATTTTCTTCTTGCTTTCATTCATATTACTATTAGTTTATATAACCAATTTACAAATAACAACTCAATACAATTTACCATACTATTAAGGATCTAAGGACACATGGCTACATCAGCATATTTCTAATATTGCAAAATATAAAAACTCATAAGTGACAATATTCTGGAATCTTCTGCACCAATAAAGACTACAAGAAGCTCTCTTACATTTTGCATGAGTCCCTATACTTATTTGGCATTTTAATAGTTCTTTTGGGCATTTCCAATACTGTTGTGGCCCATTGCTATCTTTTATCGGTTGTAGTATTCGTATCATTACCGACCCCTTGAAATTGATCTTGTCCTCAAGATCATAGTGTGGTATGCTGCTATATGGTACCCTCCAATCAGACTCAATCCTCTTAATGAAAGAAAATGAGGATTGGTAGTAAACTTTGGTATGCACCAACAAGGTGGATAACTATGGCAACATTGGCTATGTCACCCAGAGCTTGGGAGCTCATCCAAACTTTTTGAGTTTCTGTCACAGTACCAACAATTCCCTTAACTCCTTTGTTTCCTATAACTTTACCAATACCAAGGCCAAGTCCAAATGTAGAGTACGTAAAGGACATGACAACAGCTACAAGGGAGAGCCACCATAACCGATCGAAGTCTGGAATTTGAGAGAAGACAATTTCCTCTATACCAAAGGAAATCATGTAAATATTGATGGTCCTTGGATCTTTTCCTCCAATTTTGTGGAAACAATTAGACCGTTTGAGTGCAATCATGCTTATGAAAGATGCTATAGTGTATCTGATGGCAACTCCCAAAAAATTAACATAATGAACTAGCCCACAAAACTTGACCTTAAAGCCACCAAGGTTTGAATAAACAACATCCATATAAGAGTAGTTTCTCTTGCAAGGGACAGGGTCGCTAGTACGGTAACAAGCAGAGAGAAGAAAGGAGGTGTAATATGTTACCACCATAGAGAAGAGAATACCAATTAGTAATGAGGCCCAATTATAAATGAAGCCCAAATTAGTAACTAGGTTCCTGTCAGGACCATTTTCTTTTGATAGCAATGAGGCCCAAACAAGCATAAAGTCCAAATAGATGGTGAAGCCCATAGAAACCCTAAGTTTATTAAGGCTTCTACTGCTCCAAGGCACCCGAGGAACCTAAGGCCAGCAGGAGTTGGCACCAGGTGACAGCGCCGTCGTCGGAAAAGGAACCATCGCCATCGGTGACCATGATCAGCCTGAAGGAGGCGGAGATGCATTTGAAGGTGAGTCTGATGGACACAAATATGGCTTTACTGAGATGTAGAAGTGCTGAGACGGGAACCTACTACAGTGAAGAAGGTGCACGGCGGAGGAGGAGCCGCTTGACGAGGTGCTGTAGACCTGGAAATATAGGAAGCTACTGGTTGCTTGACGTGATCAAGAGGAAGGAGCTGCAACATTTGTTCGTCTAGAAGTTTTCCTAGTGTGGTATAACAAAGCTATGGCTGGAGATTAGTGATACTAATCTAATATGTGTTCATGTGTAAATGAGAATACATGAAATCTATTTTCGGAAAAACTAACATTTGGTATCAGAGCTCTCTTAGCCTCTGCCTTGCTTGCTAAAAAAAAAATTTGGACTTTATTTATTTAATAAAAAATAAATAAAGATAAAGCAGCCCTAATATATCTCACACACTACACTATCTGACCAAGTCAAGATTCGGTTACTCTTTTAAAATGTTTAAGAGATAATGGTTGGTTAAGTGATTGAGGGATAGTGGGATATCTGTTTCCTGAAAAGAACGGGTCAGTTTTTATGATGGAGAAAATCTGATCTCTATAAATAAGCATGGAGTCCCTAGTCTAAGCACGGACAATCAGAATCAATACCCACCTATCATTGAGATAGTGTCTATAGACTAGAAGCATTCTGTGCTTGCTGCAACATCAGTAACGCAGCACTGAGGAAGAGCCGCTTGACGAGGTGCTGTAGACTTGGAAATATAGGAGGCTACTGGTTGCTTGACGTGATCAAGAGGAAGAAGCTGCAACATTTGTTCGTCTAGAAGTTTTCCTAGTGTGGTATAACAAAGCTATGGCTGGAGGTTAGTGATCCTAATCTAATATGTGTTCATGTGTAAATGAGAATACATGAAATCTATTTTCGGAAAAACTAACATTTGGTACCAGAGCTCTCTTAGCCTCTGCCTTGCTTGCTAAAAGAAATATATTTTCCTTGCTTGCTCTTCTTATCAGTAACGAAGTTTGAATTTTTCAGAAAATGGGTATTGAGTTTTGACCTTTTAAATCCAAACTAAAACCAGAAATATGAATATAATCAAGTTTATAAGCTTTCTGTGAGAATTAAAAGGTATCTTTGGTGTTGAAAATGGTTGGAAACCGTCGGGTTTCCATTCGGGTTTTCGCAGGTCATAACCGGGTCAAAATGACCCGGCTAGAGGAAGAAGACGACTTTTTAAAAGCACCCGTGTCTGTCTTATCTTATTTTGAATGGTTATCAGCTTTTATGAAAGCTTATTACTGTACATTTTCAACCTTGGCCATTGTTTTGATTATTATATTATATTCTTTCTTTAATTGAAAGGGAACATGGTTGCAATCTACCTGACCCTATACATTCTAGTTGTGCGTGTACTTTTCAGTTTCAATTAACATTGTTTTATTAATTGAATAAGACAAAACATGATGATATTGAAAGATGGTTCCTTGACTTTTTGAATCACATGTATTGCCATTGTTTTAAATATTATTGTATTTGTGATAATATTAAGTAAAGTGATGTGATGAACTCTTAACAATGGCACAGAGATGTTATATTTATTAATATGAATAAAGACAAACATGTTTGACCATTTACCAAACATGACCATGACCATACAACCACGGTTCTGGCTTCTGCGTTGTTTTTTTTTATAAATAATTTCACTATACATGCAATTTATATTGAATCATATGATGCTATTTGTTGAAGCTGGTTTAATGTTATATACGTGTATCTGTGGTTAATTATTCCGCTGCGTATCATATTTGTGATGTTGTATTAAATTTTATGGAGTAGCCACAACATCCATATTCAAGATAATACTTAAGCAAATCACATAATAGCTAAATATGATAACTTGTAACTAATTGTGATTGATATAATAAATCTTCCCACAGGGTTTTATTATATTTGTCATAATTGATTAGGATGAAATAATTAAATTATAATCTCTTAAGTAGCCTACAGGTATTAGGAGATGATGATAGTTTATTAGTTTCATCATAAAGCAATTAAAGTGGATCTAATTTGTGTTAAAATCTTAGCCCACGGGTAGATTTTGATGACATACTGATTTCATATGTGCCTCGAATTTTGATATATAAGCATTTATTTAATTTGTCTGTTTCTTTGCTACAGTTCAATCTTTGATTATCTATGATGACAAAAATGAAGTTCCCATGCTGACTGGTGACAACTATAAGGAATGGAAGGAGAGAGTTCTCCTTCATTTGGGGGTGACGAACCTGGATTATGCTCTCCGCAGGGATTAGCTAGCTGAGCTCACTACTGCTAGTACTCCGGATGAGATTGTGTTGTATGAGCGATGGGAAAGATCAAATTGTCTTTCCATTATGTTCATTAAGACACGTATCTCTGCTAGTATCCGTGGCTCAATTCTTGAATGTGAGAAAATTCAGGACCTTTTAAAGGTCATTGGTGAACAGTATGAAACTTCTGATAAGGCATTGGCTAGCACCCTAATGGTAAAGTTGTCATCCATGAAACTCATTGGAGTCAAGGGTGTGAGGAAACACATTATGGAAATTAGGGCTCTAGCGGCTCAACTTAAGTCGCTTGAAGTTGAAATTTCAGACTCTTTCCTTGTGTACTTAATTCTGAACTCGCTCTCATCACAGTATGGTCCTTTCAAGATATCCTACAATACACATAAGGAAAAATGGTCTATCAATGAACTCTTGACCATGTGTGTTCAAGAGGAAGGGTGACTTGCTCAAGAAATTGTTGAAGGTGCACTTACAGTGACTCGTGATAAAGGGAAAAAGGACAAGAAGGAAAGGAAACGCATGCCTCCTATTGCCAAAATTAAGAATGAGTCCAGGTGCTTTTTCTGTAAAAAGAAGGGGCACATAAAGAAGGACTGCTATAAGCATAAGGCTTGGCTGGGAAAGAAGGATAATGTTTTTTCCTTTAAATGTTTTGAATCTAATATGACTGATATTTGTCATGATACATGGTGGATTGACTCGGGTTCTACTATCCATGTTGCTAATACCATGCAGGGCTTCTCAAGCTAGAGGGAGCCAAATGAAGGTGAACGATTCATCTATTCCGAAAATCGGATGCGTTCGCATGTGGAAGCTATTGGCTCATGTAGACTTAATTTAGAATCTGGATTTGTTTTTGAATTGAATAATGTCTTTTTTATTCCTGGGTTTTCTAGGAATTTAATTTCGGTTTCAAGACTTATTCCTTTGGGTTATTCAATAAATTTTAACGCATCCGGATTTGATTTATTGTTTAAGTCTACTATATTGTTGGAAATAGTGTGTTGAATGACGGTTTGTTCAAAATTAATTTATCCAACACGATTCCATATAGTTTAATGGCTACATAAGAAAAGGCTGGTATTAAACGTTGTATCATGAATGAAAAATCCTCAATGTTATGACATAGGAGACTAGGACATATCTCCATAGAAAGAATTAATAGGTTGGTGAATGATGGAGTACTTGAGACTCTTGACTTTACTGATGTTGACACTTGTGTAGACTGCATGAAGGGAAAGCAGACTAACAAGACAAATAAAAATGCCAAGAGGAGTTCAGAAATATTAGAAATCATACATACTGATATATGTTGTCCCGATATGGACTCACATGGTCAAAAATACTTCATCTCTTTCATAGATGATTACTCACGATACATGTATCTTTACTTACTTCATAACAAATATGAAGCATTAGATGCTTTTAAAGTTTTCAAAGCAGAAGTAGAGAAACAATGCGGAAAGCAAATAAAGATTGTGAGATCGGATAGAGGTGGAGAATTTTATGGAAAATACACTGAGAGTGGACAAGCGCCTGGTCCATTTGCAAAGTTTCTTCAAGAGCATGGTATTATGGACCAATACACCATGCCCGGCATGCCGGATCAAAATGGTGTGGCTGAAAGAAGGAACAGAACCTTGATGGACATGGTGAGGAGTATGCTTAGCAACTCCAAACTTCCTCGCTCACTATTTTAAGACAGCAGCGTACATATTGAATCGGGTTCCAACAAAAGCTGTTCCTAAAACCCCTTTTGAATTGTTCAAAGGTTGGAAACCAAGTTTAAAGCATGTGCGTGTTTGGGGTTGCCCAGCTGAAGTTAGGATTTACAATCCAAATGAAAGGAAGCTAGACCCAAGGACCATTAGTGCATATTTCATTGGTTATGCTGAAATGTCCAAAGGGTACCGGTTTTATTGTCCAACTCATAGCACTAGAATTGTTGAATCAAGAAATGCAAAGTTCCTTGAGAATGACGTGGCTAGTGGGAGTGATCTAACTCAAAACATTGGATTTGAGAAAGATCAATGTGAAAACACGATTCCCACATCAAGTTATAAACTAGTAGTTTTTGGTGATGCACGCCAAAATCAAGTGACTCAAGCTCCACGTCAAGTTGAACCTATTCTAGAAGATCAAATTGTTCAAGAACAAATACAAGAAGTTGAGCAAATTGTTGAACAACAGCCTCCTCAAGAGATTGTGGATGCAGCATTAAGAAGGTCGACTAGAATGAGGAAATCAGTGATTCCTAGTGATTTTCAAGTGTATTTACAAGAGTCTGAATATGACTTTGGAGCTGAAAATGATCCTGAAACATTTTCACAAGCAATTAACTGTAGTGGTTCTAAGTTGTGGTATGATGCTATGAAGGATGAAATGGATTCTATGGCAAATAATGGAGTGTGGGATCTTGTTGAGTTGCCTAATGGGGTAAAACCTGTCGGATGTAAATGGGTCTTTAAAACCAAGAAGGCTCATTGGGCAACATTGAGCGATACAAGGCCCGATTGGTTGCCAAAGGATTCACTCAAAAGGAAGGAGTTGATTATAGAGAAACTTTTTCTCCCATGTCCACGAAAGACTCCTTACGCATTATAATGGCATTGGTTGCTCATTTTGACTTAGAATTACATCAAATGGATGTGAAGACGGCTTTCCTTAATGGTGACCTAGAGGAAGAGGTTTATATGACACAGCCTGAAGGTTTTTCCTCTAGTGATAAGGCTCACTTGGTTTGCAAGCTCAAGAAATCTATATATGGACTAAAGCAGGCATCCCATCAATGGTATTTGAAATTCCATAGTGTCATTTCAACATTTGGTTTTGTTGAGAACAATATGGATCAATGCATATACCATAAGTTTAGTGGGAGCAAAATAATCTTTTTGGTCTTATATGTGGATGATATACTTCTTGCAACTAATGACTTTGGGATGTTACATGAGGTGAAACAATTTCTTTCTAAGAATTTTGACATGAAAGATATGGGTGAGGCATCATATGTCATTGGCATTGAGATCCATAGAATCCGATCTCAAGGAATTCTTGGTTTGTCTCAAAAGACCTATATTAACAAAATTCTAGAAAGATTTAGAATGAAAGATTGTTCACCAAGTGTGGCACCTATTCTGAAGGGTGATAGATTCAATTTGAATCAATGCCCTAAAAATGAGCTTGAAAGGGAACAAATGAAAAACATTCCATATGATTCTGTTGTCAGAAGCCTTATGTATGCTCAGGTTTGTATGAGACCTGACATTGCTTTTGCGGTTGGAATGCTTGGGAGATATCAAAGTAATCCAGGAATGGAACATTGGAAAGGTGCAAAGAAAGTGTTAAGGTATCTTCAAGGAACCAAGGACTACGTGCTTATGTACCGAAGATCTGACATTTTGGAAGTATTTGGTTTCTCGGACTCTGATTTTGCTGGTTGTGTTGACTCTCGTAAGTCAACATCTGGATACATCTTCATGATGGCTAACGGAGCAATATCTTGGAGAAGTTCAAAACAGACAATAGTTGCTGCTTCTACCATGGAAGTCGAGTTTGTTTCTTTATTCGAGGCAACAGCACAGGGTATTTGGTTGAAAAGTTTCATTGTTGGCCTACAAGTGGTTGATTCCATTTCAAGACCATTGAAGATATATTGTGATAATTCAGCTGCTGTTTTTATGGCTAAAAACAATAAAAGTGGAAGTCGAAGCAAGCATATCGACATAAAGTATTTAGCCATGAAGGAACGTGTCAAATCAAATGAAATTGTTGTTGAACACATTAGCACTGAATTAATGGTTATGGATCCGTTGACAAAAGGCATGCCAACTGAGTTGTTCACGGATCATGTAATGTCTATGGGACTCAATTCAGTTATGAGCTCTATTTAGATTGTAATGAAACTTTTGTTATTGTTTATCTTCTCTTTTGATGTATACATTTGGTTGAGAAAGACATATATTTTGGACTCAAGAATAAATTTTGAACATATTCATTCAGTTATTCATTCAGTTAAAGTTGTTGCTTTTGCTAAGGGTGATTACATTGTAGTACATGGAAGGTAATAATCATTTTGCTTAGAGAACCTACCGCCATGTTTCATGTGATTAATTTGGATGTGAGCATAAAGTTATCAGTGTTATAGATATAAAAAGGTGTGAGAAATATTGGACTAAGTCGGAGAATGTTGGACTTTATTTATTTAATAAAAAATAAATAAAGATAAAATGGCCCTAATATATCTCACACACTACACTACCTGACCAAGTCAAGATTCGGTTACTCTTTTAAAATGTTTAAGAGATAATGATTGGTTAAGTGATTGAGGGATAGTGGGATATCTGTTTCCTGAAAAGAAGGGGTCAGTTTTTATGATGGAGAAAATATGATCTCTATAAATAAGCATGGAGTCCCTAGTCTAAGCACGATCAATCAGAATCAATACCCACCCATCATTGAGATAGTGTTTATAAACTAGAAGCATTCTGTGCTTGCTGCAACATCAGTAACGCAACACTGAGGAGGAGCCGCTTGACGAGGTGTTGTAGACCTGGAAATATAGGAAGCTACTGGTTGCTTGACGTGATCAAGAGGAAGGAGCTGCAACATTTGTATTTGTTCGTCTAGAAGTTTTCCTAGTGTGGTATAACAAAGTTATGGCCGGAGGTTAGTGATCCTAATCTAATATGTGTTCACGTGTAAATGAGAATACATGAAATCCATTTTCGGAAAAATTAACACCACCGGGGTCGAAGCAGAAGAGGCCCAACAATAAGGTCCCCTTCCGAGATTGACCATATCCCTGTAGAACCCCAAGGTCGTTCTCTGCGGCAAAGTTCCAAGGAATCCATGGCGGCCATGGTGGCGAGGAAGGAACTCGAGGCGGACACCACAGCAGCGGAACCAGAGGACATTAGTTTCTCCTTCGCCAAGGGGGTTGCTTCCAACAGCCTTTCGAGGAGGCAAACGGCAACGTCGGAGAAGAGGCCAAATATACCTTCGCCGACAACAACAGAAAGGACGAAGAAAGAAAATTCCGGGGACCTGGCGTCGACGCCGTCGTGTGGGCGAAGCCATCACTAGCGGTTTGCTTCTGTTTGGGGTGGAGTCCCTGGGTCGTGATTGTGGAGAAGATTATCTCATGATGCTGTTCGACTCCAGGTACTAAACTGCTCTCAGATTGCTTCTGTTGGGCGTCGAATTTTTGGATCGTGATTGTGGAGTTGATGACTGTTGACTTGAGTGGAATGATTGGAGCCAAGGAGACCTCATCAGCACCTGAGTTGCTCGATGGTGGAGATGGGTTATGCTTGATCTGGGTTTTTAGGGATTTGAAGGAGTTGAGAAAAACTTCATGGTGGTGTTTTTCAGAAAGATTGAAGTCAATAATAGCTTTGGTGAGTGCATTGATGGAAGTTTGGTGTAATCTAATTTTTCTGACGGTGAATGGTTATGCATTTTTTTTGTTTTTGTTGATGAATGAGGTTGAGTTGCATGGATCAGAGCACCAATGATAAGGTATGAATATAACAGGGTTATTCCCAATTGGAGAAGTGAATGGGTCTCCTGAGAAATGGGGATTAAGAGGAACTTTTGATCTATTTTCTTCTTGCTTTCATTCATATTACTATTGGTTTATATTTTATATAACCAATTTACAAATAACAACTCAATACAATTTACCCTACTATTAGGTTGTTGGTATCTATTTTCTAATATTTCAAAATATAAAAACTCCTAAGTGACACTATTCTGGAATATTTTGCACCAATAAAGACTACAAGAAGCTCTCTTACATTTTGCATGAGTCTCTATACTTATTTGGCATTTTAATAGTTCTTTTGGGCATTTCCAATACTGCTGTGGCCCATTGATATCTTTTATCGGTTGTAGTATTTGTATCAGCTTGCAAGTGAGAAAAGTTTCTCATAAGAAATCATATTGAAAAAGATAATGAATTAGGTACATTATACTTTTATTTATAGAGCTCATTATCCTCACTATATGTAACTAACTTCCTAACCAACTAAACCAACTAATTAACCACAGTAACCAATATTCTATTACTTAACAATTCCAGCTCTTCATTGAATTGAATTTTCTTGTAAGATAAATGTGAAAATAGTTGTTGCTGAGTTTCAAAGTTCAACAAAATTCAAAATTTATGATTTAATGTGCCGCAGTGAATGAAAAAAGGGTGAAGCTAGGAGATGCTTGAGCATGTATAATTAGGTTTTATTTGTCTGTGTGTGTATTCAATCGTGGTGCCTGTGTGTAATTTTTTAAACCGATTCATTTAGACCTTAATTTTCGGTCCGACAATTTAACCGTTCTAACAACAAAATCAAAATTTCTTTGCGCATCGATAGTACCTATGATTAGTCGCTTATATTATATATGAAAAAACAAAGGTACCTATGATTAGTCAACAGTATTGCAACCAAAAAAAAGAGTCCACAGTAAATATTTCCTATATGAGAATGCCTCAACAAAAAAAAATACTGTACTTCAAACAGAAAATAATATATCTTTCCTTCTAACCAACATAAAAAGCCGCTATGTACTAGTTCTACACAGTACACACATCTCAAACCCCTACCCACATCCCATTTTATGCCCAAAAAATGAAAAGGAAGTGAAAGAATATGTATCGATAATATTAATTAGAGCAAGGAAGACAGTAATAACTAAACTGCAACAATACAACAAAGAGGAGAGACAACATCAACAAAAATGGAGTTCCTCCTTCAGCGAGTATCTTTTTCCTTCTTTGGGTAATTTCCAGCATGATCTTTTTGAACTGGAAGTAATTAAATCACTTGTGCTTTAATAATAAGGTTCAGTATGTGGGCTATCCATAAAAATTAACTGTTGCATCTGTGTCAGCATTGAGTCATAATCTCAGCCCCATCAGGGGTTATCAGGATGGTGTGTTCAAACTGTGCTGAAAGACTTCCATCTTCCGTCACAACTGTCCAATTGTCATTCCACATAACAGGATTGATGCTGCCCATAGTCAGCATTGGTTCTGCAAAATTTACCAGGTATAAAAATAAAAGAAAATTAATATCAATAATCAATAATATAACAAAACAAATATTAGAAGATGATTTAATGACCTGAAAGGTAAGTTGTTACATGCATGACAATGTCATGACTGTCTCATGATAATCATGTCATCCATGTGCCAATCTTTACATGTATTCCAATATCACCACATCTATTTTCAATGTACCAAGGCCACTTATGTCATCATATTAGCTGGCTGAATGGAAATGAAATTTTACAGTTCAAGTATACATAGCACCTCGAAATGTAATTGACCTGAGAGTAAATTATTAACTTTAATTATTTGAAATTCTTCTCAATCACAAATTTTTCTTATAACTCTTGTGATGAAACATATCGGTGTGGCCGTGACATGAGCTTTTTCTTGAAACAAACAAACAAGTAAAAAAGTGGGGATGCCATCGACAGGATGCCAAAAAGTTCAAGTAGGATATCCATTTCTGAAACCCTAATACCCTAGAGTACTTTCCAACTTTTGACAAAATAACACTGATGGTAAGCTTGGAGCTTGGATTAGCTGAAAATAAGAAGGTATGGAATGAGGGATTGGAAACTTTGGGATGAAAATCACTTTGCACTTAATAATTGCAACAGAAATACATTTCGGGTGGTTGAAAGTGGAATGCAAGATCGATTGCACTTTGGCTGCACAGTTTCCGGCAACTCATCTGGTAGCGTGAAAATGGTCTGAAAATGCATGAGAATGCTTTAACTATGATTTTTCTCATTATAGTATCTACATCCCCTACTGTTCATACCATGTAAGTAGGGGGAAAAAATCATTTCCATTTTGCACCCTCTCTACCAACGCCTGACGAGTCAAAATCAAAAGCTTTCAATCTCACTCTATTTCACTCCCTTCTATTTTCCTTCCACCTCAATATCCTCCTTCTCCACAAGGCAAAGCCAAAACATTTAGCAACATTCTCTATTGCCAATTGAAACGCTACAGGAATCATATGCCCCTTCCTCACCTCTGAGCTTCTGCATTATTGTGCTAAATTACCAAGTTAAATACTAAACCAACTTAGAATCAAGAGTTAAGATGCACTAATACTCCAATTGGTGGCATACCCATTTCCATATATGGATACGTATATCATATGGTAGCTGACATATTTTTGGACATACATGAATATTTTTTTGGCAGATACATGAAAATGTTCAACTATCATATTTTTAAGTCAGGCAAGGAGAGGAATTTGAAGTGTAAGAATGGAAAATTTTTGAAGGAGGGAGAAATGATGAGTGACAATATTTTACTGATTTTGAATTGTGACATTAGGAATGATTAAGAATTATAAACAATTATTCATAATTATTTAAATAAATTTTAATATACCTTGCTACTAGCCTACTACTATATCATATATTTAAAAAAATTGTCGTATTCACATATTGTATTATTCTACTATCATATCGGATACGAAATTGCACCATATCCATGCAACATAGACCAAGGGCAAAGGCAATGCAAAGTCTCTAGTTCCACAAACCACAAATAAAGCATGGGAGTTCATGACAATCTATATTGTACTAACTAAAATTACCAATTGTAAAGGTTTGATTTAGCATCATTCGTCCACGTTCATTGTTTCCTGAAGATAATAATAATTGTTACAATCACAACTCACAAAAGTGATTAAACATTGACGGAAAAGAAATCATATATAACAGGCAATAAAGTATTTTGGGGGTTTGGGGAAGATCTATGCAAGGAATATGGACATTTTTTTTAATATAAAAACAAGGGTGGCAATAAACAACCTTAGAAACTGAAAATCCCATGACCAAACAAGTAGCTTTAAATTCAACAACTAAATCAAGATACATTTCCAGATAGAGATGAAAGATATGTCAAAGTTAAAACGGACCTTCTTCTGTTTTTCCATTTTGGCATATTGTTTTAGAGATAGAAGATATGTGAAGATTTTATAGGTTAATTTTTATAGATCAATAAATCTTCTGTAATGTTACTTAAATTAGGTTTTCCATTTTGTTAATGAATAAAACCTTTTTAATATATGAAAATTTGTATCTATAAATGAACAGTTATTACATAAAACATTTGAATTTTTTTATTTTTATCTTGTTTTAAATCAGAAATAGGTTTTTATTCTAAACCTCCGACTTATTCCATTCATTTGTCGACAGTCAACAAAAAATATTATTTGATAAATCCTAAATTTAAACATAACTTCTAAAATATAAAATGATCATCGTTCATTAAATTAACAGACACACATATGTTGCCTTTGATATTCCCTAAGTCGTAAAATAATTCACTAAACTCCGTGAAGAATAGTGAATTGATGTAAAGCTAACAATGTCAGAAGTAGACAGTTAGAGTTACTTACTATAGTGAAGAATAACTGGATCGGCATGAAAAACACGTCCAACTCCATGGCCAACAAACTGTTGGACAACACCATAACCATATCTATCTGCATGATCACTAAAGAGGAAAAGACATCATTTATGAATCATTATATAATTAAGAATCAAAATTAATTTAAATCCCAGTCATCAACTACTAAGTACTAACCCATATTAATACAAGGGCGAGGTAACTGCTTGAGAAGATAGGACGAAGGGGATGAGAAAATGAACAGAGTTGAATCATAAGAATTTAAATGTAGTCTCTTTTGTTTTGTTCTAACCTGGTACCGTTTTCCTCTATCATACCATGCACAACGTAAGAATTAAGCTACAAGTATTTTATAATACCTCAAAAAGACACTGGGAATAATATACTAAAAAGGCTTAAAATATATTTGTTCTTATAGATTGGGCGAATTTTGGATTTATTCCTCTCATATCTTGAAAATGTTTGTTTCTATTAAATTATAAAACATTTTTTTTCAAAACCACCCTTCAAAAGGAGATGTTAAGGCTTGAGGGAGGAAAAGTTCAAAGTATGCTAGAGGGACCATGAATGGAGGAAGGAAGCTCGCCCTCTTTTCTGGTTTTATAGAACAGTTTTTCTAAGAACTGTTACAAATGACATGGAGGAACCATGTGAGGGTGAAGTTTATTGTTGTGGGCCACACAGGAGGGACTAATGTTGGAAGAAAATAGTTCACATCATTTGTAAAAACTTTTTTTTTTGTGAAATAGCAACATTCATCTTAAGGACTGAGGCAGAGTGGGTCATCCTAGATACTCTAAGACTAATATTAGTCTGATCTGATTTTAATGGTAAAATATTTAAATTTAATCAAATGGCATATACCATAATGTTGGGCAAAGTGTAATGTTTTTAGAATTTTAGTGGACTGGTGTACTACTCTCAGAGTACACAAGAAATTCAGTCATGTGCACTCATCTGTTTCAAGGTTTTCCACATCGAATAAATTTTGCCAATCGTTTACCACCCCATCCTTAAACAAATAACACAATGATGGGGATGAATATTTAAAATATATATATATAATTTTAAGGATACAAACTGACATTTTTTTATTTCCTGAGAGAAAAATAAAAACGAGTGTTCTTATAGGGACTAAAACAATTTTATGAGAAAAAAGAACAGGCTATTTTGGAGCCTAAAAGTGTCCATAGTTGGTTAAAATGTATAAAATAAGGGTCACGAGTATAAAGCAATGCAATTACCATTTACTATACATGACGTGATAACTAAGATAAGCGAAGTTTGAGAGAGAACAACAAATGATAGAAACTTCTTACTGAATTGTTTTGCCAATTGTCTTGAACTCCACTCCTGGTGCACATATTGATATTGCTTTATCTAGGCTTTCTTTAGTTACCTGTATTAATATCAATTATCATATAAAAGGTAATGTATTAGTTGATAAAAATGGAGCCAAGCTCCATAACCGGAAAAAGATTCTGGGAATGAAAAATAGCCAACAAAAGAAGAACAACACAGCAATTAGAGAGTCCCGGCCTTAGGAATGGCCAACCCTATCAAAACCACTTTTCGCTAATCTTTTCTCACTCTCTCTACGTGCATCCCCTCCCTCTTAGCATTCCTGCTTCATTCTTTTAGGATGCCCTGCTTCTCTCCGCTCAATCTCAGCATTATTTTTCTCCCCTGCAACAACCTTCTCTTTTGGCCCATTACCTGAAATGAGCATCATCCCTTAATGGTGTTTTCTTATTCTCCTCCTATACACCAAAATTCCCTTCTTGCATCTTCAAGAATATACTCTAGTGATTATGGTCTAACATCAAACAACCCACTCCGTTGAGCATAAGACAAATGAAGAGGATAATATATAAACAAACAACCAGTTAAAATAAAAGCCACATTAGAAACTTCTAGAACAGTGTTAGAGCAAGCTAAGCTTACTGCGGATAGGCTACAGCTGATCTCACCTCACTGCTGAGTCAGATTCAGTTAGAGGTGGTTACGAGCTATCTTCTATAAATAGCACATTCATTGTATCTAGTCATTCAAGAATCAAAAAACTGATTCAGTGAAATTTACTCTAGATCCTTCTCTCTCTATTCTCTCTGCTTTCTCTTCTATGTTCTTGTTTGGTTTATAACATGGTATCTCGAGCTTGAAACTCGGTCATGGCTTCCGTGTTCAATGTTGATGACGATCTACCGCCGCCACCTCCTCCTCCGCAGCCGCCTGCACCAGCGGCACCACCACCAAACCTAAACACTGTTCTTACGACGAAGCTAACTGACAAGAATTTTCTCCACCGACTCCAAATCGTTGAGGCTGTAATTCGAGCCAATCGACTCGAAAAATACATGGTGTGTCCTAGGGTTCCAGTGCGATACCTCGCTGTGGATGATCGAGTGAATCCAGAGTACCAGGCTTGGGAAGCTCAAGACCAGTACCTGTTCATATGGCTTATGAACTCGACTTCTGATACGATTCATGCGCGTGTTGTCGGTTGCGCACATGCGTGGGAATTATGGGATGAATTACACAACTATTTTAACTCGCAGATGAAGGCTTGTAGCACACAGCTTTGTGCCGAGCTTCGTCACATTGTCAAAGGTGATCGCACCATTGGGGAGTACTTGCTGCGAATCAAGGCACTGGTGGATGCCTTGATTTCGATTGGGAACCCGATCACTCATCAAGAGCATATGGATGCGATCTTGGAAGGTTTGCCCGATGATTACCATATACTCTTCTCTACAATTGAGAGCAGAATTGAACCTTACTCAATTGCTGAAATCGAATCTCTACTGTTGTCACATGAGTCTCGATTAGAAAGATTGAAGTCCAAAAATGTTGTTACAGAGGTGTTTGATGAGTGTGATTACACCTCATATTTCTTTATCATATTGCATGCATTTTCATGTAGTTTAGGCATTTTTAATTTTATTTTTGTTAGTTTTTACCTTAGAACGGGTAAGGTGGTTTTGTGGTGTTTTGTGCAGGAATTGAAGAATAAAATGCTCAGGACCAGTTATGTTGGAGTTTGCGTGAAGGAGGAGCTTGAAGTACAAGAAAAATGAGCCAAACAGAGCCCATCACGACCCGGCCGTGATAGGCATCACGGCCATGATCGAGTAGGACCGAAAAGAAAGAAGGTTGAACTCAGAACTAGTCACGGCCTTGATGACATGCCAACTGAACCAGACCCTCACAGGAAGAACTGATCACGGCTAGGCCGTGATGGTGGTCACGGCCGTGATAGACCAAGCAGTGAAGCCATCTCCAAGTCAGAACCCATCACGGCCTGGCCGTGACTGGCATCACGGTCGTGACGCGCAATATCTGGAAATTTAATTGCTGATTTGATCTGATTTTGTAACAACTTTGATCCCAAGTTACCCTACATTATAAATAGGACTCAGGCTCGAAAATAGGATCTCGGGGGACTGCTACCTTAGGCAAACATTAGGATTTCTCTTCTGCTCAATTTCTTCTCTTCTCTTAGGTTTTTTTTATGCTTTTGTTAATCAAGCTTGCTATGAACATGGCAATGCTTGAGTAGTTGTTTTTATTTCTAGGGATTTGGGCTATGCCCAAGACTTGTTTTATGTTATGAATTGACGTTTTACTTCTTGTTAATTTCAATTTGCTTTCATTTAATTCCTATTGCATGAATTACTTATGAATTTGGTGCGCACTTATTTGCATGTCATAGACACTCTAAGGAGGAACCTAACGGTGAACTTAGGTATCAGATCTATAGGAATCAAACTTAGGACTTAAATCACGAGAGTTAGAAGCGGTCCTTCGAGGGTTCACTGAATTGTCACAAAGCTTAAAGGGTTCGATTTAAATTCAATTACCACGAGAGTAGTGGTTGGTTTAATTGGGCACGGTTCTTGTATCCCGAGAGGGAACATTAACTTATTTATGATAAATTCACCGTCAAAGCAAATTTCGATAATTAACAAGAGGGGTAGTCAATTTAGTAATATGAGCAGTTTTGTTGGTAACCCAATTCCTGAAAATCTCTTTTGATATTGAAAAATCCCATATTTGATTTGATTGCGATTTTGTTTGATTGCGTTTTAGATATTTGATTTGTTAGTTAATCTTTTAAAAACCAAATCTTTTCCTAGTCCAGTTTAATTGATTTAATAATTGATAGTTATTTAAGATCACGATCCCTATGGATTCGATCTTTTTATTACTTGACGACGAAGTCGTTCACTTGCGGATTCGCAGCCATCAAGTTTTTGGCGCCGTTGCCGGGGACCGTGTTTTCTTGAATTTCAATTTAATTTTTAAATTGATTTTTCTAGACATTTTTTTATTTAATTTTTTTTTCCTTTCTTTTTCTAGTGTATCTACCTCTCTCTTTGCAGGAATTTTTCTCTCTTATGCAAAGATCCCAAAGTCTCGGAAATCTTATTGAAGTTGACCCCGAGATCGAAAGGACGTTTCATAGACGTGGGAGACTACAAAGACAAAGAGCGAGAGAAAGGTTGATTCCCATTCCACTCATGGCGAATCTACCGGATACTAAACCACTGAAGGACTACGCAGGCCCAAATGCTAGGGGTTTGCGAACTGGGATTGCTAGGCCAGAAATGAGGCGAAGAACTACACTATACTGCCTCAGTTAATTGGCATGATTATGCAACATCAATTTGGAGGATTACCCTCGGAGGACCCGACTGATCATGTGGAGACATTCTTGGAGTTCACCGATGCAATAAGAATTCAAGGTGCCCCGATTGATGCTATTCGCTTGAGGTTATTCCCCTCCTCTCTGACTGGAAAGGCAAAAGCTTGGTTTAAGCAAGTGCCCGCTAATACTTTGTCAACTTGGGACCAACTGGAGCAGGCATTCTTGGAAAAATTCTTCCCTCCATCCAAGACTGTTTACCTACGAACTCAGATCACCGGCTTCTTCCAAAAGAACGGAGAATGCTTATCCGAAGTTTGGGATCGTTACAAAGGATTGCTAGAGTCTTGCCCACAGCATGGGCTCGAGAGGTGGTTGTTAGTGCATACCTTCTACAACGGATTGGATTACTCTTCGAATGTGTCACTTGACTCCGCAGCTGGTAGAGCCTTTATGAATAGACCACTGACTGAAGCGTTCAATATCATTGAAAACGTAGCCACCAACTATCACCAATGGGGTTCGAAAAGAGGTGATAACCCGAAAAAGCTATCGAGGGGTAAGTTTGAAATGAATAGCACCGATCTAATTATGTCTAAATTTGACTCAATGAATAAACGCTTTGATAAGCTTGAAAAAACTAATGTGAGTTCAATAGGTGCTACTAATGTTGTTTGAGAGATTTGTGGAATGCAGAGACATGACATAATGGAGTGCCCACATGGTATTGCTCCTAGATCCGGTGCTTCGGGGGAACAAGTGAACTCTGGCCACAACTTCTATGACACAAACCCGAAGTTGCCAAATTATGCTCCTCCAAATCCTTACAACCAAGTGAGGAAGAATAATCCTTATCTCTCCTACGGGAACTACAACAACACGTTGAACCAAGAATTCCAAGAAGGCCAAGGTAATAGGAAACCCGCATCGGGGTATCCTCAGGTACAAAAGTCTAAACTTAAGTCTCTTTTGGAAAATTTTGTTGAAACTCAAACAAAGCAAAATGAAGAGTTTAGGCAACAAGGTAGGGCAGTCAATGAGGCAATAAAAGAGTTAACATCTAAGGTAGATAACTTAGCCATCCATAATAAGATGTTAGAAACTCAGATTGCCCAACAAGCTAGTACATATTCTAGAACTAAGGGTACGTTTCCAGGACAACCCGAAGTTAATCCCAATGAGCATTGTAATGTTATATACTTAAGGGATGATAAGCTTGGGGTAGTTGAAAGGGATGTGGAATGTGAGGAGGACATGAGTGAACATGAAGAGATAGAGCCAAAGTATGTCCCTCCACCACCTTACCAACCCCCAATACCTTTCCCACAAAGGTTGGTCAAGAAAAAGCAAGTAGAAAAAGAAACTAAGAGCTTAATTGATGAGCATGATGCCATGATAAAAACTAATATGCCTCCTAAACTAAAAGATCCAAGGAGTTTCTCTATTACTTGCTCAATTGGAGAAGTGAAAATAGACCATGCCTTATGTGACTTAAGGGCTAGTGCGAGTTTGATGCCACATACCATCTTTGAGAGGTTAGGAACCAAGGAATTGAGTCCATCCAAGTTCTCTTTACAATTTGCGGATGGCCCAACTAAAACTCCTCTAGGCATACTAGAGAATGTTCCCATAAAGGTAGGGAAATTTTTCATTCATACCGATTTCATGGTGTTGGACATGAACGAGAATTCTAAATTCTCTATCATTCTTGGAAGGCCATTCTTGGCCATAGCTGGAGCAATAATAGATGTAAAAAATGGTAAGCTCTCTTTGAATGTAGAGGAAGGTAGGGTGGATTTTGATTTGACTAACTCATATAACAACCCCTTTTGAGAGTCATGTGCGCAGGATTGAGATAATGCCTCCAAAGGTGAAGGGAGAGCTTAACATGGAAGAAACTCCCAAACTTTGCATGACAAATGATGCACCAAATAATGAAGAAATTGGAGTTGCTCAACATGTGGAGTTAAAACTTCCACCGGGAGGAAGTAAGGCCATGAAACTCAGAGTGAAAAGAGCAAAGCGAAAGCGCATGTGGCTTTATGAACAAAATAGGCTCTTTGAAGGACTTCATTGAAAGAGAGGTGTTCTTTCACTTCCAAGCCCAGCTGATCCCGGTTGATCCAAGGGAGTATGGTCAAGCTTAAGACCGTAAATAAGCGTTTCTAGGGAGGCAACCCAAGTTTTCGTTCCCTTTTTAATTTGTATTTGAATTTTGTTTTTGAATAATTTGAGAAGATTAAGAGAAGAAAGATCACTAATTGATGGTTTTGTCAAGTATTTTCAGGTTATGAAGGCAGGAAGAGCAAAAAGGCATGGAAAAATAAAGTCAGAGGAGATCACAGCCTAGTCGTGACGAGGATCACGGCCGTGATGGGCCAGAAGGTGGAAACCAGAAGGTATCACGCCCAGGCCGTGATAGCCATCACGGGCGTGATGTGAAAAAGTAGGAAGTCGGAATTAATCACGGCCCAGCCGTGATAGCCATCACGGGCGTGACGCGAAGGAGCCCAACAGAACAGAATTGATCACAGCCTAGCCGTGATGAACATCACGGCCGTGACACGTCTTCCAGCAGTTCTATGACTGGCATGTGAGCCAGTACCCTCCACCACCTCGGTGAGTTGTTCCATTTTTCTTCTCACTCCGACTTGATTATTTACATTGGGGACAATGTAAGTTTTTAAGCTTGGGGTAGAGGTATTTTTGCATTTTTTTTGCATTTTTGCATTTTTCATGTTGCATTCATATAGGCATAGTTTTGCATAATCACATGATTAAATTGCCCCTTGCTTAGAGTATGCATCCAATTGTGAGAACTTTGTGCCAAATGAATTGAGACAGTGAATTTTTTAACCCAATTTTTGTATTCTTGTGATAGGCTAAAAATAAAAATGCTTGAGATGATCTTCTGATAGTTGATAATTAGCATGTGGTTCCTTAGATTTGTGTTTCTCGTTGATTTTAAACTACTAAATGTGAGATTTTTGAGCCTAAAAGGGGTACTCGCAAAATCTACCCCATTCTTTGTGGTTGAGTGTTTTATTCCTCTTAGATTGTATTCTCTAGAACTTGACTTGAAATCGTTTTGAAACTTAAAAAATTTTTAAAACATATTTGAAAATGATTGACGCACTAGGTATTTTTCTGGTCTTATGAGTTTTGACTGATTAAATGCTACCCCTTAGTTGCCAAATTTTGAGCCTAATAGAATAAAATGTTTTTCTTGGTACCTTGATTTATTTTGATGAATGATGCCTGGTATGACGCCTTTTAAAGTATTGCAAAAAGGGCAAAAAGGTGGTTTGAAAAATAAATTGTGGGATGAAGAAGTTAGAAAAATATTTCTCTTAAGTTGAAAATCTCCCTTTCTCCAAATAAATAAAAAAAAATAAAAAAAAAATGGAGAAGGGGATGAGAAAAAAAGAAAAAAAAACAAAGAAAGAGAGAAAGAAAGAAAGAAATGTGGAAAAGTGAATTAAAACCCAAAAAGGTATTGTAAAAGGTTGTCATGCTTTGCATTGTTTTATATTTTGTTAGCCTTCTTGAATGTTCCTTTTCTTGGTTTCCCCACCTAACGATTAATCTCATGGCCCCATTACAACCAAAATAAAAAACCTTTTGATTCTTATGTGTTTTCATTAATAAAGTAGAGATTTTGGTTAATAGTCAAGCTAATGGTATGATACCTTCCTTGAGGAAATTGAGTGAATTGTCATATGTCCTTAAACACTTGAGTAAGGTGCAGTGTTGTCAAATAGCGGCCATGGTGGCGCCATGGCGGAAAGCGGTGGCGGCCATGGTGGCGCCATGGCAGCCGCATGGCGACTGGCGGTTATGGCAGAATCGCCTGCCATGGCGAAAATGGTAGGTTTTTGGGGTTTTTTTTGAGAAAAAAGCTGACCCATCTTTCTGGGTTGTGCGACCCGACCCAGCCCAAAATGGGTAAAAACCCTAATTTCACTCAATCAGACTTCCATCCCTTCATTTTATCCCAAATAGAAAACCCTAGAGCAGAAGAACCCCTTCTCTTCCTCCCATTTCACACTTTTTTCTCTGACCACCCCCCTCCGGCGACACCCACTGTCGGGCGACCACCGTCCGACGACCACCAACCTCCAGCGACCACCCTTTGACCGGCGACCAGCGACCAACTTCTTCTTTTCTCCTTTTTTCAGTCATTTTCGAAAATGGCAGGTGAACCAGCTTCTTCTGAAGCTTCACGAGCCCTCTCCAACTTCTTCCGTCTTGTTAGTAGTCTTGAACCTTGTTATTTTATCAACCTTGTTAGTACTTAGTAGTCTATGATAGGTATTATGAGACTTATATGATATTTTCTATCAATTTAGTTTATGGTTCTTGACATATGTTGTTAGTGTTTTGGATTTTATATTTATTACTGCAATTTTTGTTATGTATGTGTATATATATATATAATTTTTTTTTGTCCGCCATGGCATCCGCCATATGACCGCATCGCCATCCGCTATAATGTATGGCGGATTTTTGGCCGGCCGCCATCCGCCATCGATAACACTGGTGAGGTGAGAAGAGTGCCCGAATTAGTGAGAGGCATGAATCTAGAGAACCTAAGCTTCTAATTGGACTTGAAATTGATTGTCTCTTGGTTACTTATTTGGATATGCCTGTTACTTGGATTTATTACTCGGGTTCTAGGTTCACTGTCCATACTCTGATTGTTTATCTTTTTCGGCCATGGTTATTGCTTGAGGACAAGTAAAATCTTAAGCTTGGGGTAGTTTTATGAGTGTGATTACACCTCATATTTCTTTATCATATTACATGCATTTTCATGTAGTTTAGGCATTTTTAATTTTATTTTTGTTAGTTTTTACCTTGGAACGGGTAAGGTGATTTTGTGGTGTTTTTGTGTAGGAATTGAAGAATAAAATGCTCAAGACCAGTTATGTTGGAGTTTGCGTGAAGGAGGAGCTTGAAGTACAAGAAAAATGAGCAAAACAGAGCCCATCACGGCCATGATCGAGTAGGGCCGAAAATAAAGAAGGTTGAACTCAACTGGTCACGATCAGGCCGTGATAGTCATCACGGCCGTGACATGCCAACTGAACCAGACCCTCACAGGCAGAACAGATTACGGCTAGGCCGTGATGGTGGTCACGGCCGTAACAGACCAAGCAGTGAAGCCATCTCCAAGTCAGAACCCATCACGGTCTGGCCGTGACTGGCATCACGGCCGTGAGGCGCAATATCTGGAAATTTAATTGCTGATTTGATCAGATTTTGTAACAGCTTTGATCCCAAGTTACCCTACAATATAAATAGGACTTAGAGGCTCGAAAATAGGATCTCGAGGGGGCAGCTACCTTAGACAAAAATTAGAATTTCTCTTCTTCTCAATTTCTTCTCTTCTCTTGGGTTTTTTTTATGCTTTTGTTAATCAAGCTTGCTATGAACATGGCAATGCTTGAGTAGTTGTTTTTATTTCTAGGGATTGAGGCTATGCCCAAGACTTGTTTTATGTTATGAATTGACATTTTACTTCTTGTTAATTTCAATTTGCTTTCGATTTAATTCTTATTGCATGAATTACTTGTGAATTTAGTGCGCACTTATTTGCATGTCATAGATACTCTAAGGAGGAACCTAGCGGTGAACTTAGGTATCGGATCTATAGGAATCAAACTTAGGACTTAAATCACGAGAGTTAGAAGCGGTCCTTCGAAGGTTCACTGAATTGTGACAAAGCTTAAAAGGTTCGATTTAAATTCAATTACCACGAGAGTAGGGGTTGGTTTAATTGAGCATGGTTCTTGTATCCCGAGAGGGAACATTAACTTATTTAGGATAAATTCACCTTCAAAGCAAATTTCGATAATTACCAAGAGGGGTAGTCAATTTAGTAACATGAGCAGTATTGTTGGTAACCCAATTCCTGGAAATCTCTTTTGATATTGAAAAATCCCATATTTAATTTGATTGTAATTTTGTTTGATTGCGTTTTAGATATTTGATTCGTCAGTTAATCTTTTAAAAACCAAATCTTTTTCAAGTCCAGTTTAATTGATTTAATAATTGATAGTTATTTAAGATCACGGTCCCTGTGGATTCGATCTTTTTATTACTTGACGACGAAGCCGTTCACTTGCGGATTCGCAGTCATCAGTGTTCTCGGCCAATCTGGATCAAAGCAATCCCAATCCTAACCCTAATTCCACGCCACATCCCATTCCCTCCCTGAATAGTACCAATCAGGTGAATTCTACCTCAGTCCCTAATTTTCAGCAAGGTTGATCCTCTTTTCCGAGTAATGGAGGCTTTCAATGGTATAATTCCTCTTCCAATTTTGGCAATGGTTTTCGAGGTGGACGCGGTGGACGTCGTGGCCGAGGTAGGGGTGGCAGATATAGCTATGGAAGGTTTGGCAATGGAGCAGAGTGTCAGATTTGTGGCCGTAACAATCATAATGCTCTTGATTGTTACTATAGATTCAATCAAAATTATACATCACCACCACCTAATGCTAATTCCTTTGGTCCTTATGGTATAGGCCAGTACCATGGCCAATCCTCTTCAAATCAGTATCATCAACCTGCTCCTCATGCCAATTACCATTATGCTTCAGGACAATCTGCACAAAATTTCATGCCTCCTCCTATGCCTCAACTTCCTGTTCAACAACAGTCTCCGTTGCCTCTCCCATGGCAATCCAATAATGTGCATATGCCTCATTCTAATAGCCAAGTCAGCAGCTATCAGCAGCAACAGAACCCTATGGCTATGATGGCCTCTAATTCTGGTTCAGATTCAAGTGCCTGGTTTATTGACGGTGGGGCAACACACCATGTCACTGCAGATCTCAACAACTTGACTCAACCGGATGCACCAAGTGGCATTGACCAGATTTACATGGGTAATGGTCTTGGCTTATCTATACTCTCAATAGGAACTGCATGTGTTAGGTCACCTTTTGATCACACCCCCACATTAAGCCTTTCTAACATTCTCTATGTTCCAACTATAACCAAAAATCTATTCAGTGTTCGTCGTTTTTCAATAGATAACAATGTCTACTTTGAGTTCCTTCCTCATCTTTGTTTTGTTAAATCATAGGATGATTATAAAGTTCTCCTAGAAGGTTCTGTGATCTCTGCGGGTTTATATGTCTTTCACCAGTTCACCATAGTCTCAAGGTCTCAACCAAGTGCTGCTGGTCTATCAAGTTTTCCTACTTGTCTAAGTGTTTCTTACCCCACTCCCTTGACAAAGTGTATTTCTTCCAATTCTACTTTAGGTGATGTAAATAAAGTGCCCCTATCCCATTATATTTGGCACTATAGACTAGGACATGCCAATGATGTGGCAATGAAAACTATACTCCAAAAATGTAATCTCTCTCATATTAATAAAAATACTTTGGATTTTTGTACTGCTTGTTGTTTTGCCAAGTCTCATAAGCTTCCCTCTCACTCATCCCTGACTACTTATGCTCATCCTTTTGATTTAATCTTTCTTGATTTGTGGGGTCCAGCACCTATTAAGTCCTCTATGGGATATCAATACTACTTTTCAATCATGGATGTTTGCTCAAAATATACTTGGATATTTTTGTTAAAACAAAAATCTGACACTCTAAACACCTTCAAACAGTTTTTTGAGCTTGTCAAAGTACAATTTGGTGCATGTATTAAGGCTGTTCAGTCTGACTGGGGTGGGGAATTCAGGCCCTTTACGAAGTTCTTGGCTGATTTGGGTATCCAACATAGAGTTATTTGCCCCCACACCCACCATCAAAATGGTTCCGAGCGTAAACATCGTCACATAGTGGAAACTGGCCTAGCCTTACTAAGTTTCACTTCCTATGTCTTATTGGGACCATGCCTTCTGTACAGCAACCTTCCTCATTAATCGTCTCCCTACACCAGTTCTTTCCAATCAAACACCTTACTTCATTCTCTACAAATCTGATCCTGACTACTCTATGTTAAAGGTGTTTGGTTGTGCATGCTATCCATGCCTTAGACCCTACAATAAAAATAAGCTTGAGTTTAGAACCAGTGAGTGCACCTTTCTTGGTTATTCCACTTCTCACAAGGGCTACAAATGTCTAGCTAAAGATGGTCGAATGTATATTTCTAAGGATGTCCAATTTAATGAACATGTTTTTCCCTTTGCAAAACAGGTTCTGAAACCATCAGGTTCAGTAACACCCACCACTCCTAGTCACACTCCTCTCATAATTATTCCTCACATCCCTGGTCCTGCTCCTATGTCTCCCTCAAGTCCAAATGGTTCAAATCAATCCCCTATATCTGCTGCTCCTATTAATCAAGTCTCACCACCTCCATCATGTCAAGGCACACTTTCTCCTCAGTCTCCCTTTCTTGTTACACCTATTAATCAAGTTTCTCCTCCTATGTCTAGTCACTCCTCTCATCATACAGACCCTTACTCCTTGTCTTCTCTTCATTGTGGGTTAACACCTAGTGGTTCCTCTCATTTGTCTGGTGCATCTTCTACCTCAGCACCTGCACCTCTTAATGCCCACCCTATGATCACCAGGTCTAAAGCTAGCTTACCAGCTCCCACTTTATTGCTAACACATGCAGAACCTCATTCTCCTATTGAAGCCTTGACTATTCCTCATTGGTATGAGGAAATGCAGCAGGAATACAATGCATTATTGAACAATAATACATGGACATTAGTTGATCTTCCACCCAACAAAAAGGCCATTGGTTGTAAGTGGGTATTCAGGGTCAAAGAGAACCTGGATGGCACTATAAACAAGTACAAGGCTAGACTGGTTGCGAAAGGATTTCATCAGCAGTTAGGAAGAGACGACTCAGAGACATTCTCTCCTGTGATCAAACCTGTCACAGTCATAGTAGTTTTGACACTAGCAGTCACCTACAGCTGGTCCATATAGTAGCTAGATGTTAATAATGCATTCCTAAATGGATTATTGTCTGAAGAAGTATACATGGAGCAACCTATTGGGTTCAAAAGCTCCAATTCCTCTCAAGTTTGCAGGCTGAATCGTGCCATCTATGGGCTTAAACAGGCCCCAAGAGCATGGTTTGAAAGACTGACCAAAGCTCTTGTGCAGTTCGGGTTTCAAACTAGTAGGTGTGACCCATTCCTTTTTATTCATACACATGCTGGCCACTGCACTTACATTTTAGTCTATGTTGATGACATTATAGTCACTAGCTCATCTCCTACTCATATCTCAGCTATCATTCAAAAACTCAACTCCACTTTTGCTCTTAAGCAACTTGGAACTCTAGACTACTTTTTAGGGGTTGAAGTGAAGCACTTGGCCAACAATAAAGGTATTCTTTTGTCTTGGTCCAAGTACATCAGGGACTTACTTGCCAAAGCCAACATGAGCAATACAAAAGGGTCGCCTACTCCTATGGTCAGCAACAGCAAGTTGACTAAGTTTGGAGCCAATTACATGAATGATCCCACATTGTACAGGTCTATAGTAGGGGCATTACGGTATGCCACTATAACTCGGCCAGAAATTTGTTACAGTGTGAGCAAGGTCTGTCGGTACCTTTCCCAACCTCTAGAGGATCATTGGAAGGCAGTGAAGCGTATTCTAAGGTACCTCAAGCACTATTACTCATGAACTAATCCTAAAGCCTGCAAATCCTGCTGCTGCACCCTTCTCTATTCAAGCATTCACTGATGCTGATCGGGCAGCAGATTTGGATGACCGAAGGTCAACAACAGGCTCCTGCATCTATCTTGGCCCAAATCTTGTGTCTTGGTGGTCTTGCAAACAACCTTTGGTAGCAAGATCTAGTACAGAAGCAGAGTACATAGGGTTGGTAGCAACTACAGCTGAAGTCCTTTGGATTCAGTCACTCTTGAAGGAGCTGCACATCAAGTCTCAAATACCAGTGGTGTATTGTGATAATTTGAGCATTGTTTCACTGTCTCATAATCCTGTTCTACACTCAAGGACAAAGCATATGGAGCAAGATATTTTCTTTGTAAGAGAAAAGGTCTTAAACAAGTCACTCACTGTCTGTCATCTACCTGGAATTGATCAAGTGCTGACCTTCTCACCAAACCACTCTCACAGACAAGGTTTGAAGAACTGAGAAGTAATCTAGGAGTACTAGATCATCTAGCTCTTATAAACCCACCTTAGTTTCAAAGGGGGTATGTTAGCAGTGTTAGTAGTAATGACTGTAAACCCACCTTGTGTTTAAATGGGGGTATGTTAGAGCAAGCTAAGCTTACTATAGATAGGCTACAGCTGATCTCAGCTCACTGCTGAGTCAGATTCGGTTAGAGGTAGTTACACAGCTACCTTCTATAAATAGCACATTTATTGTATCTAGTCATTCAAGAATCAAAAAATTCAGTGAAATTTACTCTAGATCCTTCTCTCTCTTCTCGCTGCTTTCTCTTTTCTGTTCTTGTTTGGTTTATAACATACAGTATCTAAACTAGAAGCATAGAGAAAATAAGTAGTAAAGTGCACTATATCGGAGGCTACAAATATAAAATTGTTTGAAACATCAGCAGATGCAGACAGACATAAGTTGCAAATTATCATTTTTATGTAATTAAGGTTTAAATATAGAGTCAAGTATCATCAAGTGGCCCAGTTTTTTAATCACCTTGTTATCATAATTTGAGCTTATTAAAGATCTGACACATGATGGAATTTATGAATATATAATTATATAAATATATTAGATCCTTACCCTCACCCCAAACTACCTTTATCATTTTAAGTGGTTTTTATGATAACTATAATTATTATGTTATATTCATCAAAGGACCTTAACTAAACACCATAACTAGACTGCTCTAGGACCTCACATTATGACCAACCATAACTCACATAGTATAGGGCCTATAGGCCAAGACATCAGATTACGGCCACAATTCCTAATCAGAGACACATTGTACATTCTGCAATATATTCAACACAATAGCTTTTCCGGTGGAATCTTCTTAACTGAGTACTTTTCCTTTGGCAGTTCCATTAAATTTCATCAATCATAGGATTAGGATCTATTCCAAGAAAAGTGTAATCAAATGAATCTCAAATACAAAAGATCATCCTCTGTTAAATCCTCACAAGAATTTTAAGGGTAGACAGCAGAGAAGAATTGTGTATCTACAGATACTGATGTTTCAAACCTGAACTAGCTTTCTGGCCTCATCATCAACATCTCCACAAAAGAAAGTTGCCGATGTGTCACCATGATAACCCTACAACTCATCCATATATTCATTCACCAAACTGAAGCTAACAATTTTACAAATATTCAAAAGATGCAATTGCAAAACAAATGAGAATGGGGGAAACAAAGGATCTTAATGCAACTCGTTCGTGCAATAAGATGCTGGATGAATTAAAACTCAGAAAAAATGATACAGAACAAAGCAAACAAAAAACTTTTTGAAACAGAATTATGTGCGTATAGGTAGCCTCCATCCCCTCCCAACAAAATAGCAGAGGATAACCACTTTGTAAATATAAAATTAATGCTGATTATATAATCATGATGGCATAAGCAAAAAATAATAATGTAAGAGGACCATGCAAAGTTCATAATAAATGAAATTCCATGGCTATTCCACTCCCAACCCAAAGAAAAAGCAAAACAAGCACACAAAAAAAAAAACTTACATTTAGATAGACAGTAACATCAATGTTGATTATATCACCATCCTGCAAATAAAAGAATGTGTCAACATTTTTTTTCCACAGAGGATGTCTAGTTTGAAGAAAAACTTGCACAAATAAACCTCAAGCACACGGGAATCTGGTATTCCATGGCAAATGCATTCATTCACAGAAGTGCAGACACTCTTTGGAAAACCACCGTAGCCCAGAGGAGATGGGTATGCACCATTATCAATTATCATTTGGTGAACTGCTTGGTCAATTTCATCTGTTGTTATGCCTGGCTGTCAACAGAAGTTAAAACTAACATAAAAACAACTTTTTCTATTGAAATAAAAACAAACAAATCGATTTAATAATAAATTTTGATTAACATTTGAGCACCAAAAAAAAAATTTGATTAACATTCCATACATTACAATATTACATAAAACCAACTCTTGAAAAACAAGCATTATGGCTTCCATGTGTTGCCCTAGCCAAAAATGAAAAACCTAGAGTGTTTTTCAGTTAATTTGGAATTACACTCACCTTGACCAAAGTGCCAGCATACAGAAGAACCTGTGCTGCAAGTCTTCCAGAAGCTCTCATGCATTCCATCCCCTTCTCATCATGTACTTCAGGTACACTCACAATTCCGGCTGGAACTTTAGATTTGACATATGGAGGCCTTGGTATGTCCTTTGGCACTTGTCGGCGCGGAGAAACTTTTCCAGGTCTCAGAGGTTTACGTTTGCTGTTAGCTAATTCATCAACATTTCTGTAAAGACATCAACCAAAAGGTGTGAGAGAAACAGATGGTGCATTTGGAAGAGCTTAGCTTATGGATTAGCTTATGAAGATAAACTTATGTTAGCTAATTCATCAAAAAGTTGATGATTTTCATATAATCTCATTTTAACTTGCTGCAATAAGCTTGTCAAATAAGTTTATGAAAATAAATTATTTTTAGCTTATTTGAAAAAAGCTTATCGAATAAGCCGTTAATTAAATTGTTTAACCAGACTCACCCAAAGTCGCCCTTCCCCTTAATCAAGGGGATAATTAACTAGCATTGGCTGCCCAATGGTATTGTTTAAAGTCTACAACATATAATGGTAGTAACTGAAATCCCTATCTCAGCAGCTAGTGTAGAAAGTGAAAACAGTAAATCGCTTCTGTTGAGAAACAGAATATACCTTTTATTAAATAAGAGATTGGTGAAGCTGGAAAGTGATCGAGATAGCTGCATCGAAACATGGTTGATTCCTATATTGTAACGGAATGGTTGAGGAAAAGGGTGTTGCGTTGAGGAGCGTAGGAGGCGACCTCCGATGAAAGAGGAAATGAACCTCGGTTGTTGAAGTTGCACTGCCACACTCCCCGCTCCAACCATTCTTCTCCTCCTCTTCTTTGTTATCCCTTCCTTGAAATGATGACGCCAAGTTTTTTTTTCTTTCCCTTCCTGAAGTTTTCTTCTGGCCCTAAAGTTTCGGGGCTCTTCCCATCAAGGCCCAATCCGTGACCCGTATATGTCGAACAAGGTTTTTATTTTAATAAAAGATGTCGAACAAGGTTAAGAGCCGACTCTTCTGAGACTGGTCCATTAATGCAAAATGTAAAATGGAAACCCTCTCTCTTACTATTACTCTAAAGGTCCGTTTGGTGGTCATGATAAGAGGGACGGGATAAAATAAGCTATCATATCCTATCTGAAATTATTATTTGGTGAGCCAGCAGGATATGATAAAGCAATCCTGCCACTTATCATATATTGTCCATCTAATTAAAATTCTAGGATGGCTGGGTTAGCACTCACAATGATAGGATAAGATTTTTTTTCTAGTAACAAGTAGGACAGGGTGATTTAAAGTATATTAAAATATAAAAATATATAATATATTAAATAATTAAAGTATAATAAAATAATAATTTAAAGTATAATAAAATTTAATATGATTACCAAAAAAAGGTATAATAAAATATAAAATATTTAAAATAATAAAAATATTAATAATTCATTTTTATTTTTATTTTTATTTTATAACAATGCTAATTTTGTTATTTTATATTATTTTAAAAACTATAAAATAAAAAAGTATTCTAATAATTTAACTACATGTAAAGTAAAAACAAAAAGTGAATATTTAAAAATATAAAAAATTAATTTTAGTTAGACAAAATTTTTAAAAATTAAAAAATTATATAGAATTTTATCACAAGGATAATTTTGTCTTTTTATATAATTTTAAATAATGAAAATTATAAAAAAAAAACTAAAATCTAATAAAAGAAGAAAACATTTAGAATAAAAACGAAAAATTTAAAATTCATACTTAAATTATAATGTTGTCTGCTTGGTTATCTAGTGGACACCAAACGTCGGATATGATAACAGTTTATCCTGCTCATATCCTATCATACTCCTATCATGTTCTTTTATCATATCCGCCTCTATCCTATCATGACCACCAAACGAGCCCTAAAACGAGTCATTTACCGCTAAGGATTCGTTTGGTGGTCAGGATAAGAGAGACAAGATACGATAAGTTATCATATCCTGTCTGAAACTATTGTTTGGTGAGTCAGCAGGATGGGATAAACCAATCATGTCTCCTATCATATCCTGTCAATCTAGTTAAAATCCCATCCTGAGGGGGAGCTGGATTGGAACTCAAAAGGACAGGATAAGGTGACTTAAAGTATAAAAAAATTATACATAAAATAATTAAAGTATAATAAATTATAATATGGTTACCGAAAAATGTATAATAAAAGATAAAATAATAAAGATATTAATAATTAATTTTTAAAATAATTTTTTTCTCGCATGACTAATTTTGTTACTTTATATTATTTTAAAAAATGAAAAATAAATAAAAATATTCAAATAATTTAACTATATGTAAAGTAAAAACTAAAAATGATTTAAAATTATAAAAAAAAATAATTTAAGTTAAACATTATTTTAAAAAATTTAAATATTATATGTAATTTTATCATAAGGACAATTTTATCTTTTTATATAATCTTAAAAAATGAAAATTAAAAAAAAATTAAAATCTAATAAAATATGAAAACATTCAGAACAAAAACGAAAATTTTAAAATTCATACTAAAATTACAATGCTATCCAGTTGGTTATCTGGTGGACACCAAACATCGGATAGGATAACAGTTTATCATGCTCATATCATATCATACTCCTATGCTGCTCCATTATCCTATCCGCCCATATCCTATCCTGACCACCAAACGAGCCCTAAGGTAGCGTTTGGTATAAGTTTTAAAAAAGTATTCCCGGGAATGTTGGCATGGGAATAGAGTTTTCCCATGTTTGTTACAAGTTTTAAAATTTTATTCCTATGCATAAAAGATTCCCGGGAAAAAAAATTAGTGGATGATAGTTATAAACTTGGGAAAACTCTATTCCCATGTGTGAAGGTGGGAAAACTTTATTCCCGTGAATCACATCCCAGGAATGTAGTTTGCCTAGGAATAAAACATTCCAAATACCAAACGCCACCTAAATGTTTAATGGCTATTGCCGTTTTGAATAATTATGATTTTTTTATTTAAAATTCATAAAAACACAAAATCAAACCACTCACTCAATGGACTGGGTAGGGGTGATCAAAAATGTATGACACGCCCGAACCAACCAACCCGCTATTAATTTTTGTGAAACGGGCGGGTTGGATCGGTTGGCGGGTTGGGCAGATGTAAAAATCGAGTTCAAACTAATAACAACGGTCGGTTTCAGGTTTAGATTTATTCATCCATCGATACCCAACCCGACCCACTACTTAAAAAATAATTTTTAAGAAAAAGACCAGATTTACTATGAATGGGCCAAGGCCAATTCTTACCCTTACTATTTTTTACTAGCTGACCCAACCCACTTGACTTACTCCACTTGACTTACTCAGACACGTCTGAAGCCCTAGCCCCTAGCACGGCTTCTTGCCTTCTTCTTCTTTTAGCTTCTCCCTCCTCAAACCCTCAAAGAAAACCTACCCACTTGAAGCGCCGCTTGCGCCACCTCATCTCTTCTTGCACGTCACGTTCGCATCGCAGCAGAGGGGGTAGCGCCGTATCGCATCTCAAGTTATCTTCTGGTCGAGGGGCGAAGCGAAGTGATGGCGAAGACTGAAGAGAGAGGGCAGACTCGGTGGAAGGAGCGGCGAACCGATGTGGCGGTCCGATCCAGAGCTCCCGGACGCGAATCGTACCGTCTCCACTGGCCGGCCGCCACGAGCAGCACCTCTAGCCGTTCAGCTCCATGCAGTCGTCCACATGGTGGAGAGGGTGTCGTGGAGAAGGGCCTCGAGGGAGAAGACGAGATTCAGTGATTCACGAAGTTTCCAACTTTCCATTTCCAGATCTGAGATCTCCCTCCCTCTCTCTGTTGTTGTTTTTTTTTTTTTGTTTTAGATTTAATTGGGCTCAAATTCAAATGGTTTTTTTTATAAAATAAAATAATAAATAATAAGTAATTCTTGACCCGCTGCAAACCGCCCGAAACTGCCCGCCACCAGACCAACCCGTCACCAGACCAACCCATGTATATATCAGACGGAAATGGATTGTGTTTTTCTCTCATCAAATCCGAACGAGCCCTACAATCCCAACCCGGAACCGCCCGATGCTCACCCTTGGGACTGGGGGCTGAGGCACTATCCCCTCATCCTAAATTTTCTCTACAAAAAAAAAAACACTCACTCAACCGGGGATGGACCTACCTTAGACTAAATGGGGGCGGCTGCCACCACAAACTAAAATTATTTTAAAGTTTTGAATAAATTTTTTTTTGCCCCCACTAAAAAAAATAATTTACCCTCATTATGCTACATTCCCATGCTACATAACACTTTTGAATTTATTTGCAACTTACGTTTGTTGAAAAATATATTGGGAATTACTAATGAGATGTCTTATACATGAATTGCAAAGAAATGATCAAGATACTATAAATGCTATGACGTTAATTAGAGTGTCAAAGTAAAGAATGCAAAGTATGAGAGATGATGGTTGACATTATTTCCTCATTGAAGTATCATTATTTTATTATAAGCAAAATATTGTCATTTCAAATATATGGATGATGCATTCATCATCAAGGAAGGTCAAGTCATAAAATTGAAAAGGTTTCAACATTGCATCACTCTCAAATTGAGGTATATATTTTATCAAGTGATTGATTGACAATTTCAATATCTTAATTCGTTTGACAAGCATTGATTTGTTTAGCTAAACTTTCTCCAAAATAGTTTTCTTTTGTGGAACTTATGGGGCTTGATAGTCGACTTGAAAATTATATCAAAGATATTAGCTTAATGATAAATATTTTTGGATAGACAAATGTTAGTAATTAGCGTATTATGTTAGTGGGAGAGAGTCGAACCCATAACCTCTTTATCACTCCAAACCATATGTCCCTCTCCAAACCACCAATTGACCACCTTATAACTCCCTGAATGACAATAATATCATTATTTTATCGCTTAGGGTATCATGTTTATCATTATATATATATATATATATATATATATATATATATATATATATATATATATATATATATATATATATATAATGATATATATAATATCATTATATATATAGTATAAACTATAAAGTCTTGCCTCCCCTAGATAAAATTTATGGGTCCGTCCTTGCACTCAACCCCCTACTGCGGGTATCATGTTCCGTTGGAATTTTCAACAACCCGCATCGGTTGGTATGTGGTTCAAGTCAGCCACCCCGTTTGTACCGATTTGCATTGGTTTGTGGGTAGCTCAAGTGGTTTGAGCTAATTAAGGGTTAAAATAGTTGGAGTAGTAAGATATCCAAGATTCAAACTTTGACAAAGGAAAAAAAATAACCTAATAACTAACTACTAATATTTTACCTATTAAAAAAAATGGCCCAACTTGTAAAGAATAGCTTTTAAACGGGCTCATATTTATTGAGCCCGCATAGGCCTTTGGGTTAAATGGGTTGGTTTATGAGTTAGCCTTCATGCATTTTTTTATTAAAAAAATATATTTCTGGAATGAAATAAAATTATATATATTTTTTATATTTTATTCTAAAATTACAAAATAGTTTTTACTTTTTAATTTTTTATATGGGTAAATTGGTTGGTTAACTTGGTTCGTGGACCAAACCCTTTAACCCGCAGTTGCAGACCAACCCGCATATGCATATTAAACAGACCATAATTTTATGGGTCCAATCATTTGTCCACGGTACCATTGTAACTCGTGACAGGTACTTTGCATTGAGACCTGCAAACCTGGGCCTCTTCATCCTGGGTCTGCAAGTAAAAATTGTTCATCAATACAAGGGGCGAGGAATTGTTGCGAGAGCTCTGCAAGGAACAAGACATCATTGAAGGTATGTTTAACTCCATTGAAGGATATAAGGATCAAGATTGCGGAAAAGGGTTTGAATTCGAAGGATCGATGTTGAAGTTGATTCATTGGACATCAATGCCAAAGAGGAGCTTGTAGGTGATGAGTCAAATGGGTTGTAGTGCACAAACCTCAAGGGTCATGACAGGGACGGAGCTAGACTTGAATGATAGGGAGGACCAATTAATAAAATTAAAGCTCACTCAACAAATGTTTACTAATCAAATTTCATGCAAAATATCCATAATTATATATTTCAAAATGTTAATTACATTAATAATGTATCAAAAAACATATATCACCTCTCCTGCATTTCACAAAAATTATTTATAAGTAAACTTTTTAACAAATTTCTTTTTAATACTAGTGATTCACAATGAATTGTTAGATAATTATTTATATATATGTAATATAAAAAGGGGGAAAATCAGGGAGGGCCATGGGCCTCCTAGACTAAGGTAGCTGCGTCCCTGGGGTCATGGAACATGCAATGCAACTGAGATAATTATCTTAGACTCCATTCTCAGTCATTACCATTGTTGCTAATTAGTATTGACCATTTCCAATGTTCACTAACTTTATAGAGCCTAAATTTAGTTAAAAGTGTATAATTTATAGAAAAACACATTTTGATGAAAATGTTAGTGATGAGATCACATATTCACCTGAAGATTTTTTTCGTATTGAATATTTCTCATATATGCTAAGTCAATTTATTTCTTCTATTAAACCCGATTTGAATAATTTTTATAATTTGAAACAATTTTAATTTTTTATTTGAATCCAAAAAAAAATGTAATCTTTTGATGAGGTTGAATTGCAAAAATATTGTATTGATCTTGAATTTTTTTAAAGATCTATTGAATATTATGATATTGATGGTTTTGATTTGTTTTAATAATTGAAAGTATTGAGAAAAGTATCATCAGGAAAAAAATTAATACTCCAATAAAAATATTAAATTACGTTTAAAGATTTTATTAGTTTCTGAATGAATGTATTTCTTGTAGAATATTACCAACAATACCTATAACAATTATTACTATCTAAAAAAGTATTTCAAAATTAAAATTGAATAAATCTTATACAAGATCAACAATTAATATTATAAAATAGATTGAATAGATTAATCATATTATCAATTGAAAATGAAAAATTAGAAGTGAAAAAAAACATACTAGTAACTTATCCCGTTCATACTGCAATGATTTTATCTTTCTTTGCCGATAATGTTTAAAATACGCTAATGAATCTGCATATTATTTTGAGCTCTTGAAATGATAATGATTGAAAAGCTGTTCATGCAAAAGGTTTGCATGTGCACGCATATACAGAACAACAACGCCGTTTTTCTCTGTCCATGCATTTTGGTGTATAAAATATTTCACTGAATGCGAGCGCGGATGTACCTCAACCTTATAACAGAAATGTCGTTTAGTTGCTTCACGTCTGAAAAAAAAGTCGTTTTATTGTTGCCATATTACCTTTAAAGTTTAAACATATAATAGTAAATATATAGTACAGTAGCTTTTCTCGAAAAAGAATAGAAAGATTCTACAAAAAAAAAATGTAAAGAAAGAATTAATCGAAAATGCACACCGTAATGATAAAAATGGATTAAACTGCAGAATAAATTTACGGAGAGTGTGTGGAACTGGAAGACAGAAGAGAACCAAATTACAACCTTTGTTAGCATGAAGACAAAACCCCATTAAAACACGAAAGGGTATAATTCTGAGTATCAACTTCCACGCGTCAAATCAATAGCATTATGGCATGGCATGGCATGGCAACGCTAAACGACAATGTTCCAAAGTAATGCTTCGTGAACATCTGCGTTTCTGTATAGGTATTTTTTTATAATAGAATAAGGTCCCCCGCTCAAAATGCGGCCAAGGCCACTACCCGACGACTGGTCGTTTTCTCAAACCATCTCTTCCTTTGGTGGCGACAAATTTTGGAATCCGATGCCATTTTGATACTTTGGGTCAATTACCCTTAAGATGGACCTTTTTTAAAATTTCTACCTGGCCTATCTTGTGGCCCCACGGACCCACTCTTTTTGGCATGGGTCCCACCGCACTTGTCTGTCTATATTGATTATTGACCCAACTCAATTATTTTTTTTATTGATATATATGTTTTCTTTTTGAAAATAAATATATCTAGACACAAAATACTGATTAGCAAAAACTAAATATAGTGCTGCACTTTAAAAATAATAATCAAAATTTAAGTAAATTAGTATTAACGTGATTTTTTTTTTTATTTACAACAGTATCCAAATAATGTCTGACAAAAATGATGAATAGATCATATCCTTTTCAGGTCAATTACATACTTTATTCAGCAAGGATGGTCCACACCACGTGTTTGAAGGTGAGAGCGTGCCATAACTAGCAGTCATCATGTCATGCTTACAGTTTTTACGTCTGCTTTGACGGCGACACACCATCTGGGAGCACTACAAAATGTTTTTAATCTGATGATTCTGATCTTTATCTCTATCTTCATCTTCTGCTTCCGTAAAAATATTTTCCCATACAAATTGTTTAAAGAAAATAGGTATGTTATGTGTATACCTATTATGGATATCAAAGTGATACTTATACTCATAATTATATACTGTATATATATATCCTATCTTGAAATACAATATATTTCCATCTCACTCACACTCACACCAATTTACGGCGTCTAACGAATATCCAAATTCAGGTGTACAAAAAAATATAAGTGTAAAGAAAATATCATCTTAATAACTACTACTAATAAGGTTCAGTAAAAAAAAACTATTAAGGATATCTTTCAAAAAAATAACTATTAAGAATATAAAGAAATAATTAAAATCCATATACTTATTAATTATTACATAAATGTATTAAAAAGAATTACATATGAAATAGTTCAAATAATATTATGAATGAAATAAGAAATTAAAAATTAAACATTACTAGAAATTGTTTTATTATTTACAAATTTTCCTATGAATTTTACTTAAAAATTTGCGGGAATAAGATTTTCTACGAGTTTTTCTACAGATTTTTGTTTACAGATAATATCTTTGTGGATAAATTCTTTTTACAAATTTTAAAATCAGCAAGAAATTAATGAGTTTGTAGCGCATATGGAGAGAGCAGAGGCATGATGCAAAACAGCAAGAAGAGGTGCAGCAGGGAGTTGGATTGCGTGTTTTGAGTTTGGAACCTTCTATAGTTAGCGGCTGCCTAGCTGCCTTCACTAGTACGATAC
This sequence comes from Sophora flavescens, assembly GCA_030762895.1. Classification (NCBI taxonomy): domain Eukaryota; kingdom Viridiplantae; phylum Streptophyta; class Magnoliopsida; order Fabales; family Fabaceae; genus Sophora; species Sophora flavescens. The sequence continues at coordinate 27,133,401 of CM061064.1, read as the reverse complement.
ACTTGCAGCTTGCAATGAATGAGTTTTTGGCTGCGAGTGCGCAAAAGGCCACACACTCACCCTCCTGGTCCTGACTCATTTCATCTCAATTTATGTATGTACTGCAATTTCCGCTGTTACTAGATCAATAAATTTAAGATAAATGACATAATATTGATAGCTACCCGAATAAATCTGATTTGGTTGAGGGACGTGGAATTAATAAAAGAAAATTTTATATTGAGATTATAAATCCATCACTTTTTAATATAATAAATATATATATCAATTTTTTGTATAATTTTTTTTATTCCTTAATCAATATTCTAAGAATACTCGTTAATATTATCATTTTTATTATAATTAATAATTGGAAGTGATTTTCCTATAAATTTTTTAATTATTATATAGAAAGTATTAAAAAAAATTTATAGTCAAAACATTGAATATATATTATTTTTGCATAAACTTGAGCAAATTAACCTAATCGATGACCCGATTAACTTTTTTTTGTGTGGCTAAATTACTCAATTTGGTCTCTCATTTATTTTAATTTATTCAACATGGTTCATCTATTTTAAAAATGTTCAATTCGATCTTATATATGTCAAACGTTAAGCAATTTGATCATTTTTGTTAAGTTTCATTGTTAAGGTTATGCTTAATTATTCTTTTAATCCCTAATTTGTTTTAATTAATTTATTCAACTTTGTTCCAACTTGAGTGTAGTTTTTTTTTATTTATAAAAACTTGAGTGTAGTTAATCGTACAAACTCATGACAAGTTGAATTACGACCGACGATGTGGTTCACAATGGCCCGTTTTGGAAGACAAGGATGCAATTCTTGGTTGATGACAGTCGAGATGACAGTTTTTTTTCCCTTCTAATGTGATGCATCTTTTTTTTTCCCAAATCTGTCTTTTCATTCCCTAGATCTGGGGAAATATGTTGAAGGAGCAGGTGCATGTATGGAACAACTTTTTTTAGGCGTTCCTTTTCTTCATCCCGGGCTCGTTTCTCGTTTCTCGTTTCACTTATCTAGTTACAAGACTAAGTTTGCTTCGGCTTTTCTTCATCTTTCCAATTTTATTTTCACTGCTTTTAATCTTGGACCACTCCATGAAAACAAAGCCCGTATGGAGTGCATTGGCATGTGCTACAGTGCTAGCTATTAAAAGTGTATGTGATCCATCTACCAACAATATATGGAGGATAGGGAAATGCTAATGTTATATCTACATCGAAATACATTCACCTTCTTTACATTTATCCGTTTTAAGGAGAGAGAGCGAGATAGTTAAAGTCAAATTGATAGTATATTTAAACTCCAATTTTACTGTAATAAACAATGTTAGCAAGGCATAATAATACAACTTAATCTAAACAATAATGAAGATTTTTACGGGTGATATATTCGCAACTATCAAGGCCGAACCAAAGATAAGATTAGACAACTCTTTGTTTTAGACTTTCAGTTGATCCCATTTAACCCCTACATACTTTACTAATAAAAATTGATTGATACCTAAATAAAATTATACATATAGGTTTCTCCATCGATATAAAATAAAATTCAATCAAAATTAAGAATCTTAAGATAAAAAGTTTCAACTTTCAAACAAAGGCGAGTTCTACCGTGGACCACTTGCTTAGGTGATACCACGGTGAACCACATACGATTATCATTGGATTAAACAAGTGCATGGATTTTGTTTTACTGCTCTCACACCAGATCAAAACCCATTCTTCCCTTTCTCTTTCTGGATCAATGTTTGACTGTTGGAGCCCTCGTTGGAGAATAGGAAATGGAGACGCCGTCATCGGAGAACAGGAAATCGAAGCGTCGTCACAGTCACTGTGGTCGTCAATGCCATCTTCATCAAGGCACCAGACCGTGCCTCATACCACCGCCGCGAGTTGCCGTTGTTGCAACAATGTCCTCGGTCCAGATCTGACGAGGCCGTCGTTATTCCCCGCCGTCACGACCGCCAACCCATTGGTCATAGCTCCGTCGCGAGTTTCATTGCTGCAACAACGTCCTCGATCCAGATCAGACAAGCCTGCCGTCATTTCCTCCGTCACGACCGCAAGCCACTGGTCATAGCCCTGTCGCGAGTTGTCGTTGCTGCAACAACATCCTTAGTCCAGATCCGACAACCTCGCCGTCACGACGGCAAGCCCACTGGTCACAACTCCTCCGCCAGTTCTGGTTGCCGCAACAACATCTTAGTCCACATTCGACGAGTCCGCCGTCATTCCCCACCGTCACGATCACAATGCTCCGGTGAGGTCAATGTTGGTGGTGAGAGAAAATTGTGTGTTTAGAAATGAGAAATTGAAATTTCAATTGCATGTGGAAGGGTGCAACGTCTTATCGTGAATACACATTAATCTAACGATTGAAAGTCATGGTCCACCGTGGTAGCACCTATGCAAGTGGTCCACGCTAGAACTCACCTTCAAACCAATTTGCAACCAATTTGCGGGAATGTAAGGAAGTAGACCCACAGCTGAATTTTGATTTGTGCATGCAATCAAAATTTTCTCATTACTTTTAAAAAAGGAGAAAAAGCCTAAGCCGCAAAAGTTTGTTTCTCACTTTAAAAAGTGATCATAAGAGAGAGGGGTCCTTTAGAAAATAACAGTCCTGAATCTCTGACTCTCATCCCTTATCTTACCCATAGAAAGGGAGATAGATGCTATTAGAAAATAAGAGGACCATTTGAGCACTGACAGAACAAACATGTCTTGGACATGAAAGGAATCCTTCCCCTTCCCCTGAACCCTTCACACACCTTAGCTCTCTCATGTCATTCGGGACACAATCAATTAACTGCTAGCTGCAGCACCTTGATGAGATTCTTCAATTTGCTTTTGCTCCCCACTTTCTCTCTTCATCCTTTTTCTCTCTCTTTTTCTTTTAGAATTAATTTCAAGTTTCAACTAGTTATACGTACATCTTTCCACTGTCCAGGATCACAAAGAGATGTCAGAACTTAAAGTTCTTTGGTCGTTTTGGATTGCAACTGGTGAAGATTATCAACGATGCACCATTTTTCCCACAATTTTTTTCTTTTGGTGGTATTGCTTTATCTAGTATTGAATCCACCACCACCTGCCTATATATGGCTGTAGCTTTGACATCAAATCGTGTGGCATCCATAATTTTTTTAGTTGATTTTTGTTTAACTTTTTTTTTTTTTGATAAACAAAAGATTTCATATATAATTGAGCACAAAGGTAACTCATTCCTGTACTCTAATCATATATAATTATATTAGTATAATAACAACAGCAACCTAACAGCTGATTCAAAAAAAAAAAGTAACCTAACAGCTAAACTGATGTAGTATATTTCTCCTATTATTAATTATATTGAGATAATTTCTTTTTACAAAACATATTTTATGCCTTAAATTTTATAAATTAAATAAAATTATATTATTTTGTTTCTATATTTGTTTATTTTGTATGAACCACTGTAATTAAGGCATTTGGCTCCTCACGGCTCCTCGCTCCCTAGTGGCATCCCGAGGTATCCCATAAGTTTCGGCTCTTTGGACCGACTGTGAGACTAATCTCCAATAGGTTGTTTAGAGCAGGAAATTAACAATTGATTTTCACAACCTCCCCAACTAGAATGTATTTACTAATATTCGAATTTGCGTACATCCTTCTTGTGGGGAGATGTTTACTTGGTGTATATTTGTTTTATGTAATTAGATAATTGAGATTTACGTAACAATGTATTTCAAAATTTTACCAACGCTGTCTTCATCATCATTATATCATTCAATTTTAAGTTTTTAAAATTGGATTCTCTAAAATTATGTAACAGACTTTAGTGAACATTTTCTTATCAATGATTATAGTGCCTCGATTTATAATTACTTTTTAAAATGTGTCTAAGGATATGTAGAAGTTTTGAATTACTTCCCTAAAAAAAAGTTAAGAATTACTTTGTTCTTATGATCAAATTCCTATTCTCTCTGAATAATAAATTCTTGGTCAATTTTTTCTTTCTTATCTATACTATATACATTTAAGAATAGTCTCGTTGAATGTTATTACATGTGTCAACCTATTAACAAATTATCATTTAATATGTTTGTTAATTATTTGTGTATCTAGCATTACGATTCATCATAATTGCTCTTTGCTTCAAACAATACATTTTATGACCCCTTTGTATATCTTCACTTATAATTTTTTTTATTTACTCACTTATAGTTACTTTAATCGATCTCTTGACACAATTTATATTTTAATTATGATGAATATAAACATTTTTTACTTTTGTAACTATTCAAGCTAATTCTTCAATTATAGTTTGTTATCTTTAATTTAGTGATTGAAATATAATTACAGTCCTTTTTTTATAAAAAAATATATATAACTATTGTCTTAATTCAATATAATTGTACGATTTGTATATCTTCTTAAAATAAGAATCATAATTTTGACTTTTAAATTTTTTAATCATATATTTTATTTTAAGTTTGAACTTTTTAGTCTTTAAAACACCTTTGATCTTTCTCTTACTATATTAGTAAATATTAATTAACAAATACTGTTAGTAAGAAATCATCATTTTACGTCGTTATTGTTTGTTGATTATCAACAAATTTTTATAGAAGTAATAATTAAAAAAAATATCCATGATGCACGGGGTCAAAATTTATATATTGGATTATAAATGTGAACTTTATATGATTAAAACTTTAAATGAAAAACTTTGCATTCAAAATTTCAAACATATAAATATGATTTGAAATATGAAAAGTTGCATCATATGTTTGGATCTAATAATAATATAATAATAATAATAATAATAATTATTATTATTATTATTATTAAAATATCTTAAATTATAATTATCATTTTGTCATCTATGCGACTGAAGCAATCTGTATCCTTTAATTTTTTTATTAAAATCATTCTTAATGCAGACAAGATTTTTGAAATAAATAATTTTAAGATATTTTCAAATACTTGAGATTATTGGAATAGCGATTAATATCTCTCTTCACATTTTACAACTTTATTGGAACTCTAATCTTTCCGGCATTGGTAATTAATATGTGACATGAGTCCATCAAAACACGAATTCAACAATTATATATTTAAAAATAAAATCCAAAAAACTAGCATATTCCCCATGCATGACACGGGGTCCAGCAATCTAATACAGGTACTCAAGCAAAATATTTATTCTAATTCATATCTATACTATGTACATTTAAGAATAGCATTATTGAATGTTATTACATGTGTCAACCTATTAGCAAATTATCATTTAATGTGATTGTTAACTATTTGTGTCTCTAGCATTATGATTCATCATAATTGCTCTTTGCTTCATACAATACATTTTATGACCCTTTGTATATCTTCACTTATAATTTTTTTTATTTACTCACTTATAATTACTTTAATCTCTTGACACAATTTATATTTTAATTATTATGAATATAAAAAAAATTACTTTTGTAACTATTCAAGCTAATTCTTCAATTATAGTTTGTTATCTTCAATTTAGTGCTTGAAATATAACTACAGTTTTTTTTTTATAAAAAAAATATAACTACCGTCTTAATTCAATATAATTATACGATTTGTATATCTTCTTAAAATAAGAATCATAATTTTGAATTTTCAATATTTTAATCATATACTTTATTTTAAGTTTGAATTTTTTAGTCTTTAAAACATCTTCGATCTTTCTCTTACTATATTAGTAAATATTAATTAACAAATACTGTTAGCAAGAAATCATCATTTTATGTCGTTATTGTTTGTTGATTATCAACAAATTTTTATAGAAGTAATAATTAAAAAAATATCCATGATGCACGGGGTCAAAATTTATATATTGGATTATAAATGTGAACTTTATATGATTAAAAATTTAAATGAAAAATTTTGCAATCAAAATTTCAAATAGATAAATATGATTTGAAATATGAAAAGTTGCAGCATATGATTGGATCTAATAATATAATAATAATAATAATAATTATTATTATTATTATTAAAATATCTTAAATTATAATTATCATTTTGTCATTTATGTGATTGAAGCAATCTGTGTCCCTTAATTTTTTTATTAAAATCATTTTTAATGCAGACAAAATTTTCGAAATAAATAATTTTAAGGTATTTTCAAATACTCATCTGGAATAACGATTAATAACTCTCTTCACATTTTACAACTTTATTGGAACTCTCATCTTTTCGGCATTGGTAATTAATATGTGACACGGGTTCATCAAAACTACACGAATTCAACAATCATATATTTAAAAATAAAATCCTAAAGATTAGCATATTCTCTGTGCATGGCACGGGGTCCATCAATCTAGCTAGTACACGTACACAAGCAAAACATTTATTCTAATTCATATTTCGATTACATTTTGACAATAAATGAGAATGGGGAGATAAAATAAGAGAATATATGGGGAGAATTTATTCATATATGCCATATTACAAGGATCACTATTTTTTTTATAAGCAAAGTATATTGATTAGGAGTACTAGGATACTCCAACCCGTATACAAATGAGTGAGGAGAAGGGAAGCCTATTTACCATTGGTACTGGATCTAACAACAGAACCCAGAAGCAAGAGCACATAGACAACCAACATAATAGAAGCTAAACAGAAAGAAATCAGAAGAAAAAGCTGGATAAAACCACAATAAAACACATCAACACTAGTGCAATAAGTGCTTTTTACGTCAGTTAAAATTGTTTATACGTCAGAATATTGTCTGACGTAAATACAGCTGACGTTAAATATAAAACTATTAACGTCAGTTCTTTAACACAACTGACGTTAATGTTGTTCAAACTAACGTCAGTTCTTTAACAGAACTGACGTTACATGTTTTATTTTTAACGTTAGTTTCCTAATACAACTAACGTTAATAGTGTACTGTATATTTTATAAAATACTAATAACGTCGGTTGTTTGATACAACCGACGTTAATAGATTTTTTTTTTAAAATTCAGTTTTAAATTATCACTCCCCTCGACTATCCCTGCATTCAGTAAATATCCCAGTAACATAGAGAATATCACACACATTACAGAATTGCAAACACTACCCTTAAATTTCAATATTAACTAAAGGAAAAGAAATATACAAAGGAACAATGGGGGGACTTAAAACCAAAACCCATGTATAGGAAAAAAATAACTATCTACAAGTATATATATATATATATATATATATATATATATATATATATATATATATATATATATATATATATAAAAAATTTAGTCTCTAATGTCTAAAAACAAAACTATCAATCTAAGTGTATATATATATATATATATATATATATATATATATATAAATGTTATTAATTAGTTTCTAAAGTCTAATAAAAAAACTATTCATCTAAGTATTGCGGAGGTATCTTGTCAATTTCTTTTTCAGCTGCATACTTGAAGAAGAATTATGCCCAACGCATCCTCAAGTCTTTAAACTCATCTTTTTGAAGAGGCAATTGGTTGTTAAATGCCTACACACGTTCAAATAATAACAATAACATTAACGCAAGTCATTACCAAAACTAATATATAATTTAACAAGTTGTTTAAATATTACCTTCTTCCATCCATCCGTAATAGATGCGGAGACTATGTTCAGCATATGAAGCATCACATAATAGCCGCATGACCACCCGTCAGGTTGAAATCAAGACTACAAACAAAATTAATTTCAATGTCAGTTAAATATACATATAAATTAGTAATTATAATATTAATTATTTGATAAATAAACTACCAAACCTTGAGGATGATCCAATCAGGATTTCCCTTAGCCTTAGAAGTCCTACTTCTCCCGTTGGCGCAACTTATGCTACTCGCCTTCAGCGCGCTATCATAAACAAATAATCATGTCAATTAACAAATTCATATATCATGTGTGTAATAAACTAAAAACAACTGATATTAAAACTTAAATTAAATTGAAGATTAGTTACTTACGTATTTACAACTTCCACCACCTCCTGTGGCGGGTTTTGGTGGAGAGAACAGAAGAATATGACAGTATGCCTAGACGGGTGAAGTACGAGCAACTGCCAATGGTTATTCATACAGTAGGGAGCCATATATAATTCTTTCTGATTGTCTCACATCAAGTTACCTATGTATTTACTTAATTCATCACCAGCAAAGAATTGAGGCATAAGGATTGACGGATCTAAGAAGCCATAAACTGATTTGGAGCCCTTATCAAGCTGAAGACGATGGAGATACCTAAGATATGAATAGGTGTGGATGTTAATTACATAATATATATATTGAAATTAAAATAAATTATTAAATGGAAAAATACCAAAAATAAATAAGTTATAAAATTAAAATTAACTTAAGCGCACCAGAGACTCAAAACCGTGCTGGCCATCCACACGTTATCTCTGCAGGCGTGCCTGAGATCTTCACCACAGAAGGAAAATATCCTGTCTTGATTTGGGCGTGCCACCCATCCGTCATGCTCCAATGGACATTCAAAAATCTCAAAGGCATAATCCTCACCAAGTGAGAACAAACAAGTGACAGGTGACTGCGACACCGACGTCGACTTAGCCTTCAATTTAGAAAAAATAAAATAGATAAGTTGTTGATATTTAAAAAAAAACACAAGTAATTATTTGACTAATTTGGACATTCATAATGAATACATACCTTTGTTACCATTTCAAGCTCATGCCTTTGCATTTCCAACTCAAGCTCACGGTGTTGGACTTCCAACTCCCGCTCCCTAGCTGCCAACTCATCGTCCTCCACATGTGCCCTACTATAACTCTCTTTTGTGCTCACGTGTGAAGGGTTGGCATGTCCTGCGGTGTCCTGGGATGAACCGACGGAGGAAAGCTCTCTAGTAACCGCCTTCTTGAATTATGGGGCTTTAGATTAGCAGCAAAGCACACCTCAAGCTTCTGTCCGCTTTGCCTGGCCTTCTCTAATTTCTTCAAAGTCGTGGCTCCTCTACCCTGTTTCCTTTGAGACTGTGATGTCTGTATGGACAAAAAAAATGATAAAATAGAGGGTTGTAACATTATAAACTTACATTAAAAAGAAGGGCTAAAGATAGTATATAACATGTAAACTTACACTAGAATCAGGCATAGGAGCGATCGGGTCCTGCGTAGGTCCAACAATGTCCTCCCGGGCATGTGGGCCATCTGAATGATCCATATTTATGCATGTTCAGAAACAATATATATTTATTAAAATAGGTTATAACTAAAAATAAATACAGAAGTATAAATAAAAATAAATGTATACTAAGTTTAAACTACCTATATCAATATCCCTTCGTGATGATCATCACTAGTGGCATGTGTATCGTCCACCTGTGTCTCCTCGATTATAGTAGGCATGTTTGTTGAAAAAGAAGGAGTCTCAGGAATATCAAGATTTGAATCTTGATTTTCATCACTACCATTATACATGCTTTTTCCTTGGAGAACCACGGACAACCTTTTGTTAGAAAGATCAGTGATGTAGAACACTTGTTTTGCTTGGGAAGCCATTATGAAAGGCTCATTTATATTACCTAACTTGTTGAGGTCTACCAATGTGAACCCCAATTCATCGGTTTGCACACCACCGTTATTATCAACCCACTTACATTTAAAAATCGGCACCATAAGCTTAGTGTAATCGAGCACCCAAATATCTTCAATATATCCAAAGTAAGGTGTCGGTGCTTTACGGGTTTTGTGTCCTTTGCACTAGAGAAGTGCATTTCTTCGGCCACGATCATAACCCCACTATTTTGCATGGTACTCTTGTTATCTTGTTCCTTTATATGAAAGGAAAAGTTATTGATGTCGTGTCCGCTCCAACATATGACGTTGAAGCTAGGCCTACGTGCTAGCCATCTTACGTCATCAGAAGCAGTAGTACCATCCTTAAGCATTTCTTCCTTGAACCATGGTAAGAAAGTCTTGTTATGCTTGTTCAACAACCACCTTTCGCTCATTCGAGGGTTTTCTTGATTGACTTTTCTTTTATGTTCAAATAAGAAAGGTTGACAGAATCGATGTTGTTCAATACATACAAATGTGCTTGAAGCACTTCCTCCCGACCTTTGCTATTATTTCTTAAGCCATGTGTACCCTTACCTTGACATCTTATCTCATCATGCCGAGGCTTAGGAACCCCTATAAGATCCGTGTTATGAATCTAGTCCGAACAAAACTCAATAGCTTCTTCTGCAACATACCTTTGAACAACAGATGCTTCCGGACGATGAGGATTCTTCACGTACCCTTTCAAGATCTTCATGTAGCGCTCAACTGGGTACATCCTTCTCAGAAAAATCGGCCCACATAATCTAATCTCCCTCACCAAATGAACGATTAAGTGAACCATTATGTCGAAAAAGGAAGGAGGAAAATACATCTCCAATTGGCACAAGATTGTAGCAGCCTCAACTTCCAAGTCATCCAACATACGGGGGTCAACGACTTTGTTACATATAGAATTGAAGAATGAGCACAGCCGAGTAAAGGCATGTCTCACTTTTTTTGGAGCAATACCACGAATAGCAACGGGCAGAAGTTGTTGCATCAAAATGTGACAATCATGAGACTTTAAGCCAACCAATTTAAGATCACTAGAGACAAGCCTCTTCATATTTGAAGAGTAACCTTGTGAAACTTTGATGCCCTGAAGACACCCGCATAAACTCTGTCTCTCTTTTTTTGACAAAGTATGACATGCTGGCGGCAAATAAGTCCGCTTACCATCCTCAACAACTGGAGCTAACTGCTCTCGTATACCCAAAGCAACAAGGTCGAGACGAGCATTAACACCATCCTTTGTCTTGCCCTGAATGTTGAGAAGCGTCCCGATCACACTATCACACACATTTTTCTCCACATGCATCACAACAATGCAGTGTCTGACATCAAGCTTGCACCAATATGGAAGATCAAAGAATATCGACCTCTTCTTCCATATGTTTTTCTCAGCAGCTTTACCTTTCTTTTTGGACTTGCCGAATATAACATTGATGCCCTTTACCCTATGATAAACCTGTTCTCCAATTAAGGCCGCCAGAGCTTCTTCTGTCTCTTGGCATCCATTAAAAGCTTTTTTCATCTTACGATATGGGTGATCACGTCTAAGAAATCTCTGATGCCCAAGGTAAACCGTCTTATTTCCATGATGCAACTGAGTGTAGCATGTGCCTTCTTCACATATAGGGCATGCTTTATGCCCCTTGACACTATACAAGGACAAGTTACCGTATGCTGGAAAGTCGTTGATGGTTCAAAATAACATGGCACGAAGCTTGAAAGTCTCATGAGAATACCCGTCAACTACATCAACACCTTCCACCCACAGCGTTTTCAAGTCTTCAATCAAGGGACTTAGATAAACATCTAAGTCATTTCTCGGTTGCTCTGGGCCCGAAATCATCATAGACAACATCATGTATTTGCGCTTCATGCACAACCAAGGGGGCAGGTTGTAAATTATCAACAGAACAGGCCATGAACTATGAATACTACTCATGTTACCATAAGGATTCATTCCATCCGTAGCAAGTCCAAGCCTTAGGTTTCTTGGCTCATCGGCAAAATCCGGAAACATAGTATCAATATTCTTCCATTGCATAGAATCAGCAGGATGACGAACCTTTCCATCACGTTTCCTCTCATCATTATGCCATCTAAGATTCTTCGCATCTTTCGCATTGGCAAACAATCGCTTGAACATTGGAATTATTGGAAGATACCACAACACCTTCACAGGAGGACCCTTTTTTCTCACATCATCAAGATCATCATCATCACCACCACCCTTCACTTTGTATTGTGATAACCCACATTTTGGGCAATCGTGATTGTTTTCATGAACACCGGTGTACAATATGCAATCATAGGGGCATGCGTGTATCTTCTTATACTCCATACCCATCGGACACAATACCTTCTTGGCCTCATAGTTACGGTCAGGCAATGTGTTGTCCTCCGGAAGCAAGTCTTTCAACACTTCAAGCAATTCCGTGAAGCTTTTATCGGTCCAACCATTTCTCGCCTTCACATAAACCAATTTTAGCACCGCCGACAACCGTGTATGAGTAGTACACCCTGGATATAAAGGCTTATCCACATCACCGTACAACCTATCATACACATGAGCTCGATGAAAAGATTCTTGTCCAATATCACGGATCATGTCCTCTACTCGATCATCCTCCATATCTACGTCAACGTCCTCACTTTGGGAAACACTTGCCGTACTACTCAACAACACATCACCATGCCATATCCATATTGTATAACTCAAGCAAATCCCTTCACAAATCAAATGAGTACGTATTTCCTTCACCGTACCTTTCTTCGTATTCAAACACTTGACACAAGGACAACAGAACATTCCATTACTATTAGGAACATTCCTTTGAGTAAATTCTATAAATTCTCCCACCCCCTTCAAATACTCAGCACTAGTGCGCTTACAAACTGATAAGCCTCTGGCTTATCTAGTTTTATGACTAGATGAACTAGGGTTTATGTGCCAATTTATTCGAGTTCACTCTCGTTTTCACCCAAATTTGCCTTGTTTTGTTCCTAAGTTGGACTTTGACTCGTTTTGCGTCTTTTGTGTAGTTTTTAGGTTATTTTGAATAGAGTTACGCTTGTGGGTGCTTTTGTTGTTTCAGATTAAATAAGTGAAGCTCCGGGAGTCAAGGAAAGTCGAAAAGCAGTGAAAATTGCAAGTCTGGAGACACTTGCCCCGAGAGTGTATTATCGCCTCGCGAGACTGAAGGTCAACAAAGCAGCAAAAGTCAACATTTCTGTCTCGCCACGCGAGACTCTTCTCGCCCCGCGAATCATGAAGACCTGCAAGACAGAGACCATCACGGCCAAGCCGTGATGAAGACCACGCCCGTGAACAGTTTGAGGTTTGAAGACTCGCCCCGCGATAGACATCTCGCCTCGCGAGTGAATGAAGACTTGGAAGTCAGAGGCCATCACGGCCCAGCCGTGATGAAGGATACAACCTGAAATTGAAGACTTGCCCCGCGAACACACTTTCGCCTCGCGAGAGTTCAAATTGAAAGCGCGCCAATTTTAATTCTCGCCTCGCGAGCGAGCGCAGATCAGGAATCCTATTTAAAGGCTTTTGCAGATCAGATTTAAGGGGGAATCGTTAGGAGGCAGTTTTCCACTTAGGTTAGGGCAGTAGTTTCGAATCCTTACTTTCTCCTTGGAGCTGCGTCTCCTTTTCTCGTTTCTTTTTATTTTACGATGGTGATTGTGCCCGAGTGTTTGTCTATGAGCATGAGGAACTAATCCCCCTCGTCCGAGGGAACGATGAAGTCACCCATGGCGATGTAAATCCGATATGATGTATGTCTTTCTCCTTTAATTCAATTCTGGTTTTCCGATTCTGATTTGAATGTTTGATCATATGTTTTGCGTGATTAATCAGTTAAACGTGTTTGAGGCCTAACGGCGATTCGCGTTTCAGAACTTGAATCGGGATCATAAATGTTTTCTAATTCTGATTTGATTGTGTTAATCATATGTGTTGCGTGATTGACTTGTTAACGTTGATGAGGCTTAGTCAGCGATTCACGTTTAGAACTTGAATTAGGATCATCGATCGAATATTGCACTAGAGTGAGTAGGAGATCGGTGCAACGTTATAGGGAACAAGAATTAACAGAATTCGAGATTAGGATTATGAGACCTAGTAAGTAATTAATCCAATCGTCGAATACGTCCTAATGAGCACGAGAGTGGATTTAGGAGAATTTCGGGGTCCCGGTTGACATTGCAATTGAACTTAGGGAGGAATTCATCATCACTTGGGTGTACATGTTGGGTAGGATGATTTGTGACCTTGGACATTTTAGTTTTCTGATTTTTAGTTAATTAGTTTATTTAGATTGTTAATTGAATTTCGCTATTAATCTTCTCTCTCAACCACCTTCTTCCGTAACTTGACCGAACGCATCGGATTTCCCGCGGATTAGTCGAATTGGTAGCCCAATCCCTGAGTTCGACCTCGGTAATTACTTACCGGTTATTTTTATTACTTGCGACGACCCGGTACACTTGCCGGCGTCACAACAAGTTTTTGGCGCCGTTGCTGGGGATTGGCACAACCAATTTTTCTGATTTTAGGGGAGTTTGATTACTTGGTTAAGTTATTTTTGTTTTTATTTTTTATTTTTGTTTTTATTATTTTCTTTTTTATTTTCTACTATCTCTCTACTTCTTGATTCCACTTGGTCTTGCCTTGTGTTGTATGCGAGGTACACGTAGGAATGCTTCCGGGTTGCGAATATTGTGATGGGAACCATGACACTTGGAGTTGTTCGTTCTACTTCCCTCAAGTATATGTGGAACCATGGCATAATGACAGCGTGCCCCAGAACAACTATCAGAGTCGAACGAATCGATTGGGGTGATATGAGTAGAGACCATCCGGATGTCGCTTGGAGTAATGCTGACGATGGTCTAGCCTGGCAACCACAACCTCAACAAAATTGGCAACAGCAACCTCAACAGAATTGGCAACCACAACCTTGGGAGTTGGCTCTTGAGAAATTGTCAACTGTTACAGCCACATCTTTTGAGAAGATGAATGCGACAATTGATAAGTTGGCAACTCAGACAGGGGTGGCACTTCAGAATCTAGAGATGCAGATTGCCCATCTCACAAAACAACTAAATGAGTGTCCCCCAGAGACTCTCCCAGTTGATACCAAGAACGACCCTAAGAACCAATGCAATGCCACAACATCTAGAAGCAGTGGGGTGTTGGGATATGACTGGGGTGTAACTAGTTCTCAGGGAGTTGAGGAAGAACTACCACAGGTTGAGGAAGAACAACCGGAGGAAAAGGAGTTGGCAAAGGACAAGGCACCGGAGCAAGGGGGTAGAGATCAAGATGAAGATAAAGTGGCAGAGGATTTCACCATGCTTGCCAAGCAACCTGATTTTGATGCGTTAAATAACTATGTTGGCTTGCATGCATGTGTAGACACCGGTAAGATAGACCCTCCCACTTGTCTGGCACACTTCCTCGTGAAGACACCATTTGGCCCGAGAGGAAGTGGGTTCATAATTGAAGAGGTCAATGGAGTTTTCACACTCGGGCTTGGTGGAAGTATGGATAGAGTCGTATTGCTCCTACAAGGGCCACTTCACAAACCATTTGATCCGGGTGGAGGATTTGATATGATGAGCGTCTCTTGGCCTCTGTACCACAGACTATGGGATCCAGGTGGATGCTTCTTAATAAGTCAAGCTCGGGACGTTAAACAAACGCTTCTTGGGAGGCAACCTAAGCTAGGTATCCCTCTCTTTTCCTAACTTCTGTTTTGTTTTGTTTATGTTTTTGTTTTTGTTTGTCACTCTTGAATAATTTGAGAAGATCAAGAGTTGTTGTATGAATGTTGTGTCGGCAAGCTTGTTGGATGTCAATTGAATTTAGCATAGATTGATTGCATGAATTATTTGACCATTGATGATGTCCCCTAAGTTCTGAATTTAGAAAAGTTTATCCCCACTTAAAAATTGAAAACTGAAATTTGAGAACTTTGTTGTGATTACTTGATTTATGATAAGTTTGGGGTGAGGGGGTGCTCACACTAGGAATCGTATCTCGGTCAAACAATTTGCAAAATGTCCAGGTGAGGATTTGAGCCTCCAACTCTGTTTTTGAATGTGTGAATCACTATTAAGTTGCACTTTCCCGAATTTGCTTGAATCTCTTTATGGTTTGCATGTTTATGTGTTGCATCAAATGATTTAGGCAATTTTCTTTGAATTAAATACTTGGCCTAAAATGAACCATCCCTCATGCATGTTCCCTAGTTAGCCAAATTGAGCCCAATTGACCTATTATTTCTTGATGACCCTACATTACGAGCCAAAATCTGAAAAACCATGTTAACCCAATCTTAGGATTATGAGAGCATGGAAATGAGCAAGAGAAAGGTTGTGAGAAACTAAGTTTGGGGTGGCTACAAGGAGGTATGTCATTTTGGGGTGAGAAAAAGAAAAATAAAGGTTGAAACCCAAGGCAAAAAAAAAAAAAAAAAAAAAGAAAGAAAACAAAAAAAGTTTGCCAAAGGAAATGGGGCAGAACAAAAAGATTAGCAAGGAAAAGGCTGTAGTCACCCGAGCCCAAATGAAAAATGGAAAAAGGAATTTGAGTGGAAAAAGTGCCAAAATGCTCATGCTCTCTTAGTTCCTAGGGACTTAAGCCTAAATATCCTTCATTATCCTACCCTGAGCCAAGCCCCATTACAACCTTTAAAAGACCTTCTGATGATGCATATATGTTTTCGTGGGAACTACTTTTGAGATGAAAATCAAATTCACGGGAAGTGCTCTTGATATGTGAAATTGAGTGAAAAGTTGACAACCTTGACAAACTTGAGCGAATGAGTGAAATTTTAAATGCCCTTGTGAGGAAGGCAATTGTTTGAGATAGGTGATCTTCCTTTGTGTGTATCTCTGATCCTCAACTTAGAATAATGATGGAATGAATGATGAGTTCTCAATGGTTTAAAGTAAATGAATGTGGGGATTACATTTATGTAGGGGGGAGATCATTGGAGAAAAACTGTTTTGATTGCATTAAATTTGTGCGAAATCGATTGATTCCTTTAGGCTTGCCAAGTCTTGAGTCGTTTTTGAGTTTTAAGCTTGCTTGGGGACAAGCAAGGTTTAAGTTTGGGGTATTTGATAAGCCTCTGGCTTATCTAGTTTTATGACTAGATGAACTAGGGTTTATGTGCCAATTTATTCGAGTTCACTCTCGTTTTCGCCCAAATTTGCCTTGTTTTGTTCCTAAGTTGGACTTTGACTCGTTTTGCGTCTTTTGTGTAGTTTTTAGGTTATTTTGAATAGAGTTACGCTTGTGGGTGCTTTTGTTGTTTCAGATTAAATAAGTGAAGCTCCGGGAGTCAAGGAAAGTCGAAAGCGGTGGAAATTGCAAGTGCGGAGACACTCGCCCCGAGTGTATTATCGCCTCGCGAGAGGCGAAGGTCAACAAAGCAGCAAAAGTCAACATTTCTGTCTCGCCACGCGAGACTCTTCTCGCCCCGCGAATCATGAAGACCTGCAAGACAGAGACCATCACGGCCAAGCCGTGATGAAGACCACGCCCGTGAACAGTTTGAGGTTTGAAGACTCGCCCCGCGAGTGAATGAAGACTTGGAAGTCAGAGGCCATCACGGCCCAGCCGTGATGAAGGTCACAGCCTGAAATTGAAGACTTGCCCCGCGAACACACTTTCGCCTCGCGAGAGTTCAAATTGAAAGCGCGCCAATTTTAATTCTCGCCTCGCGAAAGGATGCTCGCCTCGCGAGCGAGCGCAGATCAGGAATCCTATTTAAAGGCTTTTGCAGATCAGATTTAAGGGGGAATCGTTAGGAGGCAGTTTTCCACTTAGGTTAGGGCAGTAGTGTCGAATCCTTACTTTCTCCTTGGAGCTGCGTCTCCTTTTCTTGTTTCTTTTTATTTTACGATGGTGATTGTGCCCGAGTGTTTGTCTATGAGCAAGAGGAACTAATCCCTGTCGTCCGAGGGAACGATGAAGCCACCCATGGCGATGTAAATCCGATATGATGTATGTTTTTCTCCTTTAATTCAATTCTTGTTTCCCGATTCTGATTTGAATGTTTGATCATATGTTTTGCGTGATTAATCAGTTAAACGTGTTTGAGGCCTAACGGCGATTCGCATTTCAGAACTTGAATCGGGATCATAAATGTTTTCTAATTCTGATTTGATTGTGTTAATCATAAGTGTTGCGTGATTGACTTGTTAACGTTGATGAGGCTTAGTCAGCGATTCACGTTTAGAACTTGAATTAGGATCATCGATCGAATATTGCACGAGAGTGAGTAGGAGATCGGTGCAACCATATAGGGAACAAGAATTAACAGAATTCGAGATTAGGATTATGAGACCTAGTAAGTAATTAATCCAATCGTCGAATACGTCCTAATGAGCACGAGAGTGGATTTAGGAGAATTTAGGGGTCCCGGTTGACATTGCAATTGAACCTAGGGAGGAATTCATCATCACTTGGGTGTACATATTGGGTAGGTGGATTTGTGACCTTGGACATTTTAGTTTTCTGATTTTTAGTTAATTAGTTTATTTAGATTGTTAATTGAATTTCGCTATTAATCTTCTCTCTCAACCACCTTCTTCCGTAACTTGACCGAACGCATCGGATTTCCCGCGGATTAGTCGAATTGGTAGCTCAATCCCTGAGTTCGACCTCGGTAATTACTTACCGTGTTATTTTTATTACTTGCGACGACCCAGTACACTTGCCGGAGTCACAACAAGTTTTTACAAACCATCCAACTACGATCCATAACTAGATAGGTTCTGTATATATACAGAACATATATCCAATATAAGGACAATACGGGAGATTGAAAACTAGTTTTTGGAAACCTAATTGAAAACTAGTTTTTGAAATCCCGTCAACCATGTATATCTTATTTGACTAACCGCCTAAAACAAAATTTCCCCGGTAATCTCACATCATTCTTCTCATCAAGCAGGCAACAATACATATTAGTACTATTGCTATATCTATTACTATAACCACTCAACCATATGAATCGATCAAGAGAGCATGATATATACAAGCAAGGCGTTTAAAAATTATTTCAAATTTACACAATTTTCAGGTTTCTTAAGACATAAAAGAAATAAGCAGATGAAGATAAATTAACAAAACAGAATTCCAATGAGCAATATATTGTTGATGTCACATGCTACAAGCAACTCTAAATTTCTTCCCATTTTGAAATAGGTCATGATAGCAGAAGAAAAACAAGAGAAAACACAAAACCCACGACCAGAAATAGAGACATTCCAAACAACTCAAACTCACAGTTTCAAGTTTCAACTACAGAGACTACAGTTTCAACATACACTCAAAACCAAAAATAAAAAAATGTGCCCTAAAGACTCACCAGAAATAGGTGCTCGCGTGGTGGTAGGGAGGGGAGCTCGAGTGGTGGCCAACGTTCGATGTGGTTACTGAGAGCAGATGGACAAGGAGAGTTAGTGCGCGAGAAGGGGAAAGAGAGATGTCAAGTTATTGCAAAGAATGAGCGGGAAAGACAGAGTTAGGGTTAAGAGTGTTCCTCACGGTGGTGGCGAAGAAGCCCTCATGGTGGTTGCGGTGGAGAGGAGCTCACGATTAGGGTAAAGTGAGAGTGAGAGTGAGTGTGATGAAAAGAGAAGAACAGAGACGTACAGAGCGAAGTGAAGAAGGCGCGCGGGTGTAAACGTTATAATCAAAAACCATCAATAAAACAACCGTTTACGTGAGTTGTTTAATACAACTGACGTCAGAAGTCATTTTTAACGTCAGTTGTCTTAAACAACTGACGTTAAAAGTCATTGTTTAACGTCAGTTGTATTAAACAACTGACGTTAAAAATAAATATTTTTTATTTTAAAAACATTTTTAATGTCAGTTGTCTGTATAAGTTTATGCAAAAACATTAATTCCTTTGACTACTGTGCTACTTACCCATGTACCTTGTAACTTAATCCTCTTAATGAATATTAAGTTTATAGATCAGTTTTGAAGAAAATCAGGTAGTCTCTCTTCTCTATATAAAGTACCATTCTTCTGTATCAGTCTGTAATACACCCTCTTCTTTTCCTTTATATTTCGTGCGTTTTCTATTCCTTCACAATATGACTCTATCATATTTGAGATTTTTGTTATTTCTTCCTATACCTAGACTTAAAGGTTTCTGTCTTAATGGTCAAAAAATCTTGAGGTTGAGTAAATCACATAACATGGATGGTAAGGTTGAGTGAATCACATAATGCGATTCCCTCACTTTATTACATCCCCTTCAGCCCTTTCACTCCGCTTTGGCAGCAAGTGACTGTGGATTCAAATGGAGCATCAAGGAATTCAAATGAGGGAGGGGATACATCCATTGGAGTTTCTGAGGATAGAACTGAGAAGAAGATAACGTTGAAGCAGAAACTTTTTTATATTTTAGGGCTACGTTGCAGAAATTTTTTATCTTTTAAGTAATTGTAACTTATGAATCGCTTCAATAAGATACGATTTGATTATACATATAACCTGTTTTATGTTAAGTGTTTATTTATTTTAATATGCACAATAATTTGTTTACTAATTCAAGCTAATTAATTAAGATTAAAAATAAACTTGTTTAAAAAAAAAGATTAGAAATAAACTGTACTATATATGGAGTGATCTGCGTTAAGAGTGACAACAGGGAGATGACAACGAAAGAAAGATAGGAATGAGTTTCAGATAGGAATATAGGATTATTTACGTCAGTTATTTATTTAACTGAAGTAAAAAATCACACTTTTAACGTCAATTGTATAAACAACTGACGTTAAAAGTGTTAATAATTCTTGCAAATCACTTTTAACGTCAGTTAATTACACAACTAACGCAAATAGTGATTTAATATTGACAAAACTATCACCGCCTTATTTTTAACGTCAAACATATGGTCAACTGACGTAAAACGTTTTCGTATATTACGTTATTTCCACCCGTGCAACTAGAGACACCAAGAAGCATATAACAACCCAAAGCCACTTGCACAGGAGAAACCCTTGGAGCATCCAGGAACCTGAGCGAACAGCAAGCAGCGAGAAACACACCACCACCAAGATGATAAGCACAATACTGCACTAAAGAGACAGAACACAACAATAAAGCACCCGAAACCTCTGGACAGCAACCTTGACGCCAGTTTTGCCTTAGCAGACTAAAAACACAGCAAACAATAACAAAAATAGAGCCATAATCCGCTGCTCATTTTATACAAGTAATAGGGTTAATACACCAGGCTGAGTAGTTGTAATGGTTAACCTCCAAAGCTGCAGAAAACCAGAACCAAGTTTTATTTGTCTAATTTGCTCGGTTATAACAATAAAATCGTACCTTTCCTGATTGAAAATGATCCCTTCTTAACAGCCAGATAGTCCAACAGGTTGCATGCCAAAGTAAGTTCCTAAATCTTTTTTGTTTTGAACTTTAATGCTTCCAAGTGCAGCAAGTAGTGGCCTCTATCTGATGTCCTGAGGAGGCACCACTACCACCTATAAAGTCACTCCCAGATCTCCTTCACTTGCGGACAGAGCAAGAACAAATGACATGTTGATTCCATAGCTTGACCACACAGAACACAGTTACAAGTATTGAGGTCCGAAATCACATTTCTCTGGAGAAGGTTGGATCTGGTGGGGATCCTATCATGGAACATTTTCCAGGAAAATGCTAACACCTTACTTGGAGCACAGGAGAACCAGATAGGAGAAATCTGTTGATCCCCTGCTGCAGCCGAAATAGCAGAAAGGGAAGAGTAGGCGGATTTAACTGAAAAAACCTTTGACTGATCATGAATCCATACCCATTTATCCTCCACATCCTTATTCTGGTAATCACCATCCAGAGTTGCATTAAAATTAGCCAATATCTCAGTCTCCCAAGCAAATAGCACCCTTCTCCAAACCCAATTCCACTTCCATCTCAAGTACCTAGATCAGAGATAACAAAGTTTTTGTTGACAGCCAGGGTAAAAAACCTAGGATACAAATCCTTCAAAGTCTGCTCCCCAAAACAAAGTTTTCGCTCCATTTCCTACCTTCTTATTACAGCCACCTAGAAACCAATTTTCTTGAGGAATTTCTTGGATTCCAATTAGTCAAATTTGGCACTACTGACTGATCACCATACCTTGACCGGATTATTTCACTTGGGTGTTTATTTTTCTATACAACCACTTTAGATTTTGACTGAAATTATATAGTTTAATCAAGATAACGTTATATTTAATATTTAATTATATATATATATATATGACATGTTATATCTAATGTATAATTATTATTTATTAACTAAATACTTTAATATTTGTACAAATTATAATTTTAAATGATATACATATGTAACATGTTTTTAACTTTTTGATTTGCTAGTAGGGATTATACTTATAATAAAGGTGTGCTTTTATTTTAATAACTAAGAGATAGAAACAACAATGATGTTGATTTGTCAATATATTATTGGATATATGTGTAAAGATTTTTTACATTGATAGTGCACATAAATTAAACTATATATCTTGACAGTGTAAAAAATCTTTACATATACATCCAATAATAATATCTTGACAAATGAACATCATCGTTGTTCCCTCTCTTAATTATTAAAATAAAAATACACATGTGAAGATATTAATGAATTTCGGTATAAAACTCATTACACAGTTCATGCATTATATTTTAATCCTATATATGTTGTGTGAAAACGCAAGTGAAGCAAAAACAGCCTGCCCAGGTAGCATTTTTTCAAAGCGAATTACGGTTTAATTTAATTGGGCCAAGTTTGGCCTGTTATGATGCAATCAGCGCGCTAAGTCTCAATTAATTAAAGTGTACAAAAAGCACTTTTCAGATTAAAGTTAAATCTAAGCCATATAATGAGGGCAATGAGTGGCGCCCAAAACCCAAGCCTAATTATAAGGAAAAATCTATTATAGTTTTCTGTGCCCACTCTTTGAACTAAGGTTAGATGCCATGTGCCTTTGTCCATTCACTTTATTAGTCCTCACGGGAATCTTACTTTACAGTTATGTTGCCTTTGATTTAAAGGGGTTATAATGTTACGTAACCTTTAATTTGAATCAAAACGTACTAACATTCACTAAAGTTGCAAAATTAAGTTAATTATTTGCCTGTTACTTCGAAACGAATCAAAGTGAATCAATTCCATTCTGTACATGATAGTTCTTGATTGGATAATATTGATATTCCCTCCTGCATAACGGTACTACGGAATCTGAAATTCAAATTTTTTTTTAATCAATGATATCCTTATCTAAAAATTGGAGACTGGTCCATATATGTAAAAATCATTGAAGTAAATTTTATCATTTCTGACTAAACATTTTTTATATATACGACATAAATCAAATTCCTAACATTATTCTTAAGGAAACCAGTAATCTATAAGTTGTATAATTTGGCCGTGTTGGTTTTTCTTTTCTTTTCCATTATGGTACCTTAACAACTTCTGTCCTATATGAATATTGGTATATATACCATGGTAGCATTTGGCTAACAAACAAAACAGAATGAATGAGATGTTTTATTCTGTTTTAATATGTTTTATACGTTATCCTTTTATATTTAAAAGGCGTTTCTTTTCTTTCAATCTTTGAGTTCAATCTACCAATGTGTGTTGGTATGAGTGGAAGGAGATTCGATCTCTTAAGCATGTAATTATGTATCCGATAATTGGATTTATGTACATGAAAAAAATATATTATTGAGAATGAGATGAGTCTTCGTTTAGGCTCCTAATAGTACTTTGAGAGATTTGTCAGTCATTTATCCGGTGGAATGATACTCTAAAAAACCAAAAAAAAAAATTGTTAATATAATTATAATAAAATATAAGAACCAAAGAAGTTAAAGTATAATGCACTCTTTGGCACTGTTTGTTAAGTCGCATCCGCTTATAGCTAATAGCTTATAATGGACGGGTTAGTAGCCCTATTTGGTAAACACATTTATTTCCTTGCCATGTAACCATACTAAAAAATGTTTGTTTTCAGTGTATAATACAAAATACACATAAATAAATATTATTTTTACTATATGTATATGCAAATAGTTTCTTTTCTTTTGACTGGCCACCCATGTAGAGATTTGCTCACATTATCTCTACCCAGAGGAGTAACTAGTTGGTTTTCTTTTTACTTATTTATCCTGAACTTATCGCCTTATACTTTGATACAGATGCTGCATGCAAATCATGGTACTTTCTGTCCATACATGAGAGAATGCATGGAATGGGACCCCGGAAACTGGAGCCATCCAAAAACATATATCACACAAGGTTGACGCCTAATTATAGAGGGACAAAGAAATTAACAAGAAAAATAAAATCAAACGAAAAGTTGTCAGGAGGGAAAAAGGTGAAGAAAAGCTCGCTTTGATCTTTGTGGAAATGTGATGTGCTGATGGCAAAGGATAATTGTTATCATACTCATATTAGTTAAAGAGTATGGACACTAACTCCATCTGGTATTGTTGATTTTGAGTAAATATAATCAACAGTTAGGATTTAGTAAATATAATTTGTTGAGCCGACAAGTGTAATTCTTGAAATTTATACATTGATCTTCAAAAAAAACTTTCATTTCACTTTGTACTTTCCCCATTAACAACATTTTACATCAAAATAATTTTGCTATTTTTTTTTAAACAAAAGTATATTAAATGATCAGTACTCAAACTCGTATACAAAATAGATAAAATTAAAAAATTAAAAATTACAAGTCAAACTAAAGTAATGCTTCAACCAAATGCCCTTCAAACTTTCCATGAAATTTTCTTCCCTTCCATCACCTCTCCCCTATCTCTACCTAAGGCACCCCCAGTTTTAGCCTTACCCTGGCACTCTTCTCTGTCTGTTTCTTCTCAAACAGTGGCTTTACAAGACTTTCATCTGCTTCAAGGACAAGTAGAAGACTTAAGAAGACAGCTAGATGAAGAAAGGCGAGCTAGGCTGCTCTTAGAGCAAAAGGTTGCTGCTTTATTTTTGTTAATTAGTCAATCTAAGTAGTTTTTAGGTATATAGACTACCTTGTACTTATAAACGTTCATGATGAATAAAATAAATTTCTCCTTTATTTCATTAATACTTTCATATTTTATTCATTTTTGATGTTGACAAAAGGGGGAGAATTAGAGAAATGTGATAGAAATGTGTTATAGAAGAATGGGAGAATGAATATGATATGATCTTAAATAATACATGGACATGAGTATGTTCTGATAGTTGCTATAATTGCTTAGATAAATCTTAAGTAAGATTGCTCTGATAATAATTTCAAAGTAAAACAAGTCAAACTTATGTGTGACTAAGTTAAACGGATTACATAATTAATCTTAATGTCTGATCAAGCATCTGCATGACCTGTCCGCTTAAGAAAATTTCAACCTGTCTGATATATGCTATTTTCTTTGTTGATATTTTCTGAGGTTCATTAAATCATCTCAATGTTTGTCATCATCAAAAAGGGGGAGATTGTTAAGTCTGTAAAATGTCTGATGTGCGTTTCCCTAAATATTGATGAGAACTAAACATTGGTTAATGATTTAATTAACCTTCATATTGGTTGCTAACCTGTCTATCTAGTGTGCAGATTAAAATTGTAAGAATGATCTATCCGCTCTAAAGTGACAGAAGCGCTCGTCCATTAAAGTGACAGAAGCGCTCGTCCACTGAAGTGATAGAAGCGCCCGTCCACTAAAGTGACAGAAGTAACAGAAGCGCTCGTCCACTAAGGTGACAGAAGCGCTCGTCCACTGAAGTGATAGAAGCGCTCGTCCACTGAAGTGATAGAAGCGCTCGTCTGCTGAAGTGACAGAAGCGCTCGTCCACTAAAGTGACAATAGCGCTCGTCCACTAAAATAATAGAAGCTCTCGTCCACTGAAGTGATAGAAGTGCTCGTCCATGACCGCGCTGTCGCCACGCCCCAAAAAGAACGAGCGTTTACAAAATAATGTAGTATAGAGCGACAACTCGGATCGTCTCTCAAGGACTCTTTAGTTGTTGTTATTATTAACAGAAAAAGTTAGAAAAAGTCAGAATTGGGGGTTTTGGATTGAAAACTAAATTAAGAAGCAAAACAGAAAACAAAGCAAGAAAATAGAAGCGATTTACCAAATAAGCTAAAGCGATTAACCTCATCGCTTTTGGTTTCCCAACTATCATCGGTTCATGCAAATTCCTAGCCCTAAGCAGATTCTAATCCCCTCCCGGTTGTAGCAATAATTCACAAGCGGAACCACTACTACGGATATATGTCCCTATTCCCGAATTAAGAAAACGGGTTTAAGCACTTCGTGAACTAAGCGAACACGAAACGTACACACGCGAATTAAGCAAACGCGATTATATATAGGAACATGATATCACCGAGATAAACCAACACAACACAATATACTCCCGAATTAAGCAAACAGAAATATAAAGCATGGCATTGAAAAGAGAAAAGGAAATGAAAACAGGAAATACAAGAACCTCAAGTATGGATAAAAACCAATTACAGTAGATTAATCTAGGAGACTAATTCTCCATTACAGACATAAGCAGAAAAGGAAACAAAACAAACTACAACTACTGACTAGCTAAGACTAGCTCAGAAACTAGCCAAAACTGGCTAATTCTGACCATCCCTTCATTTCTGCCTAAGACTGCTTATATACACGTTTCCGGTCGGAGTACTCGCGAGGCGAATCACTGCTCGCGAGGCGAATTACATGAAAGGTCTGCAACTCTTGGTCTTCTCGCGAGGCGAGCACATCCTTCGCGAGGCGAACTCTTCAGCTTCCAACTGTTACGCCCGTGGCATTCAACACGCCCAAACCGTGATGGCTTCTGATATTCCAATACTCGCGAGGCGAAGGAGTGCTCGCGGGGCGAACTCTTCACTTCAAAACTGCCACGGCCGTGATCTTCAACACGGGTAAACCGTGATCGTCTCTGACTTTTCAGGCTTGCATGACTCGCGGGGCGAGAAATCCTTCGCGGGGCGAGTGGCTCCAGATTTATTTTATTTTATTTTATTAACCTGAAAAACAGAAAATAAAAGTAAATACTTTATTCACTCTAAATCAACTAAATTAACATAAAAACACTTTACAGACTCAAAATACTACTTAAGGACAATCAAGTCTAAATTGGGTGAAAATGATATAAAATTAGCACAAAGTCAAGGTCTTTACTAGTTATAAAACCAGTCAAACAGAGGCTCATCAGTCCACTAAGGTGACAGAAGCGCTCGTCCACACAAGTCTTTGGACTTGCTAAGTCCTTAATGAGAAGCTTCGTCCAATGACATGGCATATGGAGCTCGTCTACTAGCCCGTCCGAATGTAAAATCTTAAATGGCTGGATGGATGCGGTTATTTTCAAGATGGATGCGGTTATTTTATGGACGTGAATTCTATAAGAATTATCATAATCTTATTTCAAGAACCAGGATCAAGAAAAGTCAGAAGTTACTCTCTCAAGCAACCTCGGCTATCAGAACCAAAGACTTGTTAAAGAATGCTTCCAACATGCTTTATTCCCTAGTACCTCTGGTCCTTACACGAAAAGGGAGTTGTACTCAGCAAAGTACAAAAAGCTCTCTGCACGACTCTGATATGGCTGTATCACGATGCATAAAGCCATGATCCTTCATGTTAGATTACAACCAACGTTCCTATTTCATTAATGGCTACCCAAAATGACTATTGCATTTTATGAAGTTCTGCTTGAAGCCAACATCTGAGTGAATGTCTCTAACGGATTCTAAATGCTTGAAGACTATAAATACAAAAGCCATTGAAGATGAAGAAAATAGAATACACATAGCATTAAAGATCCATTACTCCGCGCATTAATATCTTCACTCTTCAATTATGTATTCTTCAATCATTTGAAGTTATTACGCAGACTTTCCTAAGCTTTACATTTAAACCACTCTGAGTGTTAGTGAAAGTTCTGTCTGTCTGAAGTTGTATTTATTACAAACCAAATCTCTCAAACAAACCTGAGTGAGCCTGAAAAGGTAAGTGTGCAAAAAATACTTGTCTTAAGCCTGAAGAGGCTAGGTGTGGAAACAATACTTGGAGTCTGCAACCTGATCAGTTAGAGTGGATAAACCTTGGTGCTTCCAAGGACTGGATGTAGCTCTTTGCTTTGAAGAGTGAACTAGGATAAATAACTGTGTCAATCTCTCTTTCCTTATAACATCTTTAGTTCCTTTAGTTTTCTTATCCGTTTTTCAAGTGGTGTGTTTGTCTAAGTCACTGTTAAAGTTTCATCACACAAGTTACCCGTCTGTCCTGTATCTTTCCAATCGTCTGAACCTAGCTTCTGTATGCGAAAAGATTTCAGGGATAAACACAATTCAACCCCCCTTCTCGTGTTTATAGTTGTCTATTTCACTTACATCCTGCACAAGTTTATTAAAACAATAAAGCCATAAAATCATCACTATCCTGCACATGGTTCTCTCCTGATCAAAGGCAAAAAAAAAAAGATAAACAACCATAGAATGAAACCAATGATGATCCATTATGTGGCAAGCAAGATCGTACCAGAGAAAATTCAAGTTTTGAACTTGAAATCCAAAAATCCAGCAAAGTAACCAATAGGACAATGCTTACATGGAACTTATGTTTCTTAGTCAAGGGGGAAGGCTGAGTTTCACTTCAAAAAATCAACTGTTTAGCGACCGACATATTCGGTCGCTAAACTTTCTAATTCGGTCGCTATTTATTTTAGCGACCGAATTAGCGACCGATTAATGGTGGTGGCTGATAACCTGGTCGCTAAGATTTTAGAGACCGAAATACTAATTCGGTCGCTAAATGGCGACCATAATTTCGGTCGCTAAATAATAAAAAACGGTCGCTACAGGGTTGGTCGCACTGTTTGGGTTACCATTTTTAGCGACCGATAATCGGTTGCTAGTTCGGTCGCTAATGTTGGTTACTGTTAACCTATATTAGCGACCGATTTTCGGTCGCTAGACCACAATCTTTTAATGTTTACTAAAGTTTAGCGACCGAATTATTGGTTTCTAATTCGGTCGCTATACTGGATTTTATTAATTTTTTTAAATTTAATTTTTAAAATAATAATTTTTTTTTGTTTTTCTTTAAAGTTTAGCAAAATTACTAATAAAACACACCAAATTACTAATGAAATATACAATCATAAGAAATAATGAATATATATATATATATATATATATATATATATATATATATATATATAAAATAAGCCAAAGTGTCGTACAAGAATCGTTTAAAGTCAAAAAAATGAAAAAAAAAAATCAGTCACTATGAGGGGGAGGTGGAGGAACCCAATCATCCTCAGCGTCCGTACCACCGATGTCTGCTATCTGATCGTCCTCTGCGATAGCAGACATCGATGGCGGCGGCCGGGGCTGAACGAGGAGCGGCAGCAGACGGCACAACCGTCAGAGCATCACCCTGAGCAACTGGAGTTTGGATCCTCATCTGCTCCAACACCAGCCGCAGTGTCTGGCCCTGCTCGATGCTCGCCTGCATCAGCTGCTGGTGTGCCCGAGTCAACTGTGCAATCTGGTTCGCCATCTGCTGCTCTCTCTCGCTCTTCTCCCGAAGCTCCGCGTTCAGCTGCGTGATGGTGTCCTGCATTTGGTTGAACTGCTCCTGAGTGACGGTATCGGCGTAGGAAGGAGCAGGCGTGCCGGATGATAAAGCGATAAACTCGCCTCCCAGGTGTCCGAGACCATACACGTGCCCTTTCTTGTTCCTGCCCCCGACGACCTCCAAATAAATGGCATTATCGTCGACGAAGATAGGAGAGCTGGGCCCATCACCAGTCAAGGCCTCATCTTGTGACTGTGAGGCACGAGATATGGCATCGTCCTTCTTCTCGTTGAAGCCCACCTATAAAGTATAGTTGAAGAGATTTAGTTAAAATTATAATCAAAATTAACAAATCATTTATAATAAATTACATGTAAACACTAAATTGTTTTTTTGCTTACAGCATAGTTACGGGCCTTGTCGTTGACCCATGTCCCCGACTTCAACTTCTTCGTCCTCTCCACCAACTCCATAGCAGTGGGGCCCCGCTGTTTCTGTGCTTTCTGCACAGAAAAATATAATCTTAAATTCATAAGAATATGTAAAAATGAAAACTCATTAAATAGTATACTAAGTCAAAAGTTTAATGTATTACCAGCTCATCGTAGTGGGCGGCGGCTGATTTAGACCCGCCGGTCCAAGCACATGTGCCACCATCAGAAGCTCGATTACGCCGAGCTGTGGCCTGGATCTCCTGGAACTTCTCAGTAGCCCATTACTGGTCCAGCTGCCTCCTGATCTCATGATCCACCAACTTCCCCTTATTCATACCATTCCTCAGTTTGTTTGTCAGATTCTTCATGACCAGTGAGCCTTTATGCTCAAATATGTCCCTGACGAGACCCTCTAAAGCTACGTCCCACCTATAACTTACAGTTGTTAGGAAATTCGTGTTTGTATATATATATATATAATGTAAATTGAATTTAAATAACTTAATAAATTATTACCTTAAACTCTTTAAACAACTGATCCTTATGGCCCTCGGGATGGCCTTCCATGTAGGCCATAAACCATCAAACTTGTGTCGCAGGATCTTCGATATCGAATCAGAAGGGCCCTTCGCGGGCAGAAAGCTGTAGCAAAATTAGAGCATTAATAAATGTTATAAATAAAAAAAAAACAAGTAAATAGAAATTAGTGATACTTTATATATTAAAAAATTAAATTAACTTACTTGTTATCCCCCTTGGGGATAAGAAGAATCCTCCTATCGGATGGACCACGGCTCTCCTGTCCCGATGATGATGATGGTCCTGTCATAGGTGTGGATGATGACGGTGCAGCCTGTGTCCCGACCATATGAGGCTGGGTAGGGGGTGCAACTCCATCACCCTGAGGTGTCTCGTCCATGATAAGCCTCTGGCTCATCTAGTTTTATGGCTAGTATGATCAGGGTTTTGTGCAAATTATATCCTATTTTCACCCAAATTAGATTAGATTGTCCTCAAGCAAGGTTTTGAGTCTCTAAGGTAGTTTTAGGTTAAATTAGCCATTTTTGAGTCAAATAATGCACTTATAGCTATTTCTTTGTTTTCAGGTTAAGTATAAGTTGAGAGAATAAAGAAACAGGGGATTCGCCTCGCGAGAGTTTTTCTCACCTCGCGAACATGAAAGTCAGCAGAACAGTGAAAATGACATCCTCTCTGGTTCGCCCCGCGAACAGCACCTCGCCTCGCGACCCTGAAGGATGACTGTTCCAGAAATATGCAAGCTCTCGGGGTCGCCTCGCGAATAACTTCTTCTCCTCGCGATAATGGAAGTCAGAAAGCATCACGGTTGGCCCCTGATGTTCATAACGGGCGTAATAAGAAGACTCTTCAGTTCTTCGCCCCACGAGCAGTTCTTCGCCCCGTGAGAAGACCAAACGTTGCTGACTCTTCATGATATTCGCCTCGCGAATGATGGCTCGCCTCGCGAGTGGGCTAAATTTCTGAAGAAGTATAAAAGGCTGTTCTGGGCAGATTGAAAAGACTTTTGCTTCTCCATTGTTCTGTTTACATTTTTTTCATGGAGAACTAAGTTTCTAGGATTAATCTATTGTAATCGATTTCCACTACACTTGAGGTTCTTGTATTTCCTGTTTTGTATGCTTTTCCCTTTTCAATGCCATGCTTTATATTTCTGTTTGCTTAATTCAGGAGTATATTGTGTTGTGTTGATTTATTTTCGGTGATATTGTTCCTATAATTAATCGCGTCTGCTTAATTCGCGTGTGTACGTTTCGTGTTCGCTTAGTTCACGAAGGGCTTAACCCCGTTTGCTTAATTCGGGAATAGGGACATGTATCTGTAGTAGCGGTTTCGCTTGTAAATTGTTGCTACAACCGGGAGGGGATTAGAATCTGCTTAGGGATTGGAAATTGCATGAACCTATGATAGTTGGGAAATCGAGAACAATAGATTAATCGTTTTTAGCTATTTGACAATCTCTTTGAATTGCCTTGCTTCATTGCTCTGTTATTATTTTGTTTTCTTATTTGCATCCCAATCCAACCCCCCCCCCCCCCCCAAAACTGATTTTTGTGATCAATAACACTTTAAGACTCCTTGTGAGACGACATACGAGTTG
Source organism: Sophora flavescens (assembly GCA_030762895.1). Classification (NCBI taxonomy): domain Eukaryota; kingdom Viridiplantae; phylum Streptophyta; class Magnoliopsida; order Fabales; family Fabaceae; genus Sophora; species Sophora flavescens. The sequence continues at coordinate 27,101,609 of CM061064.1, read as the reverse complement.
TCGCCCTACACTACAGTTTTAAAACCCGCTCGTTCTTTTTGGCGCGTGCGCGACAGGGCGACCAAAAATTGGCGCCGTTGCCGGGGACTCTTATTTGTTATTTTTCCATTTTTTTTCTTTCTTTTCTTTTTCTTTTATTTTCGTTGTTGTTTTGAATTGGTCTGGCTACTAGGTCCAATTGCCCTGAATTGTGTGATTTTGATCCGAAAATTGAAAGAGCACTGCACACACTCCTAGAGAATTTCGGGCCAGCACTAGTAGTGATTCTAATTCCAAAACTGTTTTTGACACTATGGGTGACCAAAGGACATTAAGACAGCTTGCTGCCCCTGATGTTAACTATAATGGATTGTGCATTGAATATTCCAGTGTCATGTACTCCTTTTGAATTAAAATCTGGTCTAATCCATTTGTTGCCAAGGTTTAATGGTCTTGCAGGAGAGGACCCACACAAGCATCTGAAGGAATTTCAGGTTGTCTGCTCCACAACCTTGAGACCGGAGGAGAATGGCGAAGATCACATTAAGTCGAGAGCCTTCCCGTTTTCACTACAGGCTGCAGCAAAGGATTGGCTGTTATATCTTCCGCCAAATTCCATTACCACTTGGAACGATTTGAAGAGGCTCTTCTTAGAGAAATACTTTCCGCTTCCAGAGCTGCATCAATTAGGAAGGAAATATGTGGAATCGAGAGGAGAAATGAGTCATTGGTGAGTATTGGGAGAGATTCAAGCAGTTGATATCCAGTTGCCCCCAGCATCAGATTTCTAAACAGCTTCTTATCCAGTACTTTTATGAAGGTTTACTGCCGATGGATAGGAATATTTTGGATGCTGCTAGTGGGGGAGAACTTGTTGATAAGACTCCAGCTGCTGCCAAGCAACTCATTGAAAATATGTCACTGAATTCCCAGCAGTTTACTACCAGGAGAAATTCTGTAGAGACAAGAGGTGTGCACGAGGTCCATAGCTCTTCTTCCAACCAGGCCCTTGAGGATAGAATGGATAGGCTCACTTCCTTGGTAGAGAAAATGGTAATGGATAGGTTTCAGCCGACAAAGTTGTGTGGCATGTGCAGTTCTCCAGAGCACCCATATGAGGCATGCCCTATTTTGAAGGAAGAGTCAAGTACTGATTTGCCTCAAGCTTATGCAGTCCATCCTTATAATCAAGGCGTGATCGAAACCGTCTGAAGACTCCAGACCTCTCCACAAATAGGTACCATCCCAATTGGAGGAATCATCCTAATCTGTGGTATGGGAACTCATCCCAACAACAACCAATGGCAGCACCACAGAATCCTCCCCAATTGACTACTTCTGCACCTTATGGACATTCCCTAGAGGATATAATCAAGCAAATGGCTGCAAATAACCTCCAGTTTCAGCAGCAGGTTGGACAGATCTCGGCAAAGAAAATGATGCTAGCATTCAAGATTTGAGGACACAGATTGGACAGCTTGCCACATCCATAAACAACTTACAAAGAAGCTCAATGATCCAGTCAATCAGCACAACCAAACCAGGATAAATCCCAATGCCTCCAATCCTAATGTGAGTGCGATATCTCTGAGATCTGGAAGAGTTGTTGAGGCAACCTCTGAGGAAAAGGAAGAAACTGTGGAGGTAACTCCTGAGCCTACTGTTGATGTTGAAGCTGAAAAGGTGTACATTCCACCGATCCCCTTCCCACACAGAGTTTAGAAAAATAAGAAGATTGGTGGTGAAGATAAGGAGAAGGAAATTCTTGATGTTTTCAGAAAGGTGGTTGTAAATATTCCGCTGTTGGATGTGATCAAGCAAGTGCCCAAGTATGCAAAAATTCTCAAGGATCTATGCACCAACAAGAGGAAGTTGAAGAATAATGAGAGGGTTGATTTGGGAAGAAATGTTTCAGCTCTTATCCAGTCCAAGCCTGCACCTGAAAGAGTTGCTGTTATTGCCCCTACTCAGGCATTACCTCAGAAGTGCAAGGATCCAGGCACATTTACTATTCCATGCACTATTGGGGATAGAAGATTTGAAAATTGCATGCTGGATTTGGGAGCCTCCATAAATGTCATGCCCGCATCTATTTTTAATAACCTTGATCTTGGGCCCTTGCAGTATACAGGTCTCACCATCCAGTTGGCCAACAGGACTGATGACTACTTACGGGAATGGTAGAAGATGTCTTGGTGCAAGTTGATGATTTGATCTTCCTGCTGACTTCTACATCCTAGACATGGCGGAGAGACACATTCCAAAGAGATCACCTATAATCTTGGGCAGACCATTCATGAAGACAACCAAGACTAAGATTGATGTGAATGACGGGACTATGTCTATGGAGTTTGGTGATATTGTGGCAAAGTTCAACATCTTTGATGCTATGAAACACCCCCTGGAGGAGCACTCTGTTTTCTAATTAGAGTTGCTTTACGAGATCATTGATGATACCCATGAGGACCTTGTTTCGATTTTCCATTTATTTCTGGTTTTGATGATTTATATTCATGTACTTCACTGTCTGACACTAACTAACCCGTCTTTGTTTGTGCTAAGTTTCTTGATTCAACTTTGTAGGGTGATAGTGATAGTGAGTGAAGATGTCCTGTTCAGCGGAAGTCCTTGACATCCTGGCTACTCCCAATGTACCATCCGTTGAGCGACCACCATCCCTAGAGCTCAAGCCACTCCCCGGGAACACGAAGTTTGCCTACACGAGACGAATGAAAAACTTCCAGTCATCATTTCCTCCAGCCTTGACTCTGACCAGGAAGCTAAGCTTTTAGAGGTTCTGAAGAAGCACAAGAAGGCTATTGGTTGGACCTTAGCTGACATTCCAGGAATTAGCCCTTCCAGATGTTTGCACAGAATTCTATTGGAGGATGGAGCTAAACCAGTAAGGCAGGCCCAAAGGCGGATAAACCCATTGATTCTGGATGTGGTGAAGAAAGAGGTGACTAAACTTCTGCAGGCAGGTATTATATACCCCATCTCTGATAGTACTTGGGTAAGTACGGTGCAGTTGTACCCAAAAAGTCCGGTCTCACAGTAGTTAGAAATGATAATAATGAGCTTGTACCTACTAGAGTCTAGAATAGCTGGCGAGTCTGTATAGATTATAGGAAGTTGAACCAGGCCACCAGAAAGGATCATTTTCCTTTGCAATTCATAGATCAAATGCTAGATCGGCTGGCTGGTAAATCTCATTACTGCTTTCTTGATGGCTTTTCTGGGTATTTCCAGATCCATATTGCCCCTGAGGATCAGGAAAAGACCACTTTCACGTGCCCCTTCAGTACGTTTGCCTATAGGAGGATGTCATTTGGTCTTTGTAATGCTCCTGGCACCTTCCAAAGATGCATGCTTAGCATTTTTACTGAATTTATTGAAAACTGCATGGAGGTGTTCATGGATGACTTCACTGTATATGGCTCCTCATTTGATGCATGTCTGCATAGTCTGAGTTTAGTTCTAGAAAGATGCATTGAGACTGATCTGATTTTGAACTATGAAAAATGTCACTTTATGGTAGAGCAGGGGATTGTTTTGGGTCATGTAATTTCTAAGGAAGGTATTTCAGTAGATCATGCAAAAATTGATGTGATTTCTTCATTGCCTTACCCATCTTGCGTATGCGAGATCCGTTCTTTTCTTGGCCATGCAGGTTTCTACAGGCGCTTTATTAAGGACTTCAGCAAGATAGCTCTGCCATTGTCAAACCTACTGAAGAATGATGTCATGTTTCAGTTTGATGAAAATTGCAAGAAGGCATTTGACTACCTGAAAAGAGCATTGACCTCTACCCCCATCATCCAACCCCCAGACTGGACACTCCCTTTTGAACTCATGTGTGATGCTTCCAATTTTGCTGTGGGAGCGGTTCTGGCACAAAGAGTGGGCAAGGTTGCCCATGTCATTCACTATGCTTCTAGGACATTAGATGCTGCACAATCAAATTACACCACCACTGAGAAAGAAGCGCTGTCATTTGTATTTGCACTTGATAAGTTTAGGTCATATTTGCTAGGTTCTAGGGTTATTGTTTTCACTGACCATGTAGCCCTGAAGTACCTGTTAAAGAAACCAGAAGCTAAGCCAAGACTGATCCGGTGGATGCTTTTGCTCCAAGAGTTCAATGTGGAGATAAAAGACAAGAGTGGAGCTGAAAATTTGGTAGCCGATAACTTGAGCCGAATAGCAAGGGATGAGGATCCTTCTCCCATCCAAGATGACTTCCCTGATGAGAGACTTCTACATCTGTATGGGGTAACCCCCTGGTTTGCTGACATAGTTAACTTTATTGTTGCTGGTGTTGTTCCTGCAGGTACAAGTAGATCCAAGTTCCACAAGCTCAGGAGCGATGCAAAGTACTATGTGTGGGATGATCCGTACCTTTGGAAGTTTTACAGTGATCAGGTGATTCGGAGGTGTGTCCCCGATCATGAGACAGAGTCCATCTTGCACTTTTCACATGCCTCTCAAGTTGGAGGACATTTTGGACCATAGAGGATGGCAAGAAAAGTCCTGGATTCTGGGTTTTACTGGCCCACAATTTTTAGAGATGCCTATAAGGTTTACAGAAATTGCAAGGAATGTCAAACAGCGGGCCCTGCCATCACTCGTAGGAGTGAGATGCCTCAGGAGCCCATGCTCTTTTGTGAGGTTTTTGATGTGTGGGGGATTGATTTTATGGGTCCTTTCCCTGCTTCTTTTGGTTTTCTGTATATTCTTTTGGCTGTTGACTATGTTTCAAAGTGGGTGGAAGCCATCCCCACTAGGACTAACGATGCTAAAGTTGTTTCCAAATTTGTTAGGTCCAACATTTTTTGCAGGTTTGGCATACCTAGGGCTATCATCAGTGACCAGGGCACTCACTTCGCAATGAAACCATGGAAGCCTTACTCGAAAAATATGGGGTTGTGTATAGAGTTTCCATCTGCTTATCATCCCGGACCAATGGCCGGTGAGTTATCAAACAGGGAGATCAAGCGATTCTAGAGAAGATAGTGCAGCGAGAACAGAAAGGAATGGAGCCGCCGTCGGAAGACGACCGTGTGGGCTCGAGAGGACCGCTTTTAAGACACCAATAGGAATGTCCCCCTTCAGGCTTGTATTTGGTAAAGCATGTCACCTCCCTCGTGGAAGTTGAGCACCGTGCATATTGGGCGGTCAAGTCTTTGTAACATGGACATGAAGAAAGTCTGGGTTGAAAGGAAACTACAGCTGCAAGCAACTTGAGGAGCTTAGGCTAGAAGCCTATGAAAGCTCCAGGATTTATAAAGAGAAAACAAATCTGTTTCATGATAGGAGGATTGCTAGGAAAGAATTTTTGTGGGCGGTAAAGTCTTCTTGTTTAATTCCACTTTGAAATTGATGGCTGGGAAACTTAGGTCCAAATGGGATGGCCCCTTTATTGTTACTAATGTTTTTCCTTATGGTGCAGTAGAGATTCAAAGTGCAGGTACCAACAAGACCTTCAAGGTTAACGGGCAGAGGCTGAAGCCATTCCGTGGTGTGGATGCTGGTGACCCTGCGGATGCTAATGTTGAGGAGCTCTCCTTGGAAGCTCCCACCTACACTGACACATGATCAGGGAGTACCATTTCCTTTTCCTCACTATGATTTTATAGTTCTTTTGTTCATTGGGGACAATGTATGTTTTAAGTGTGGGGGAGGGAACTAGTTGTAGTTTTGTTTATCTTGTTTTTTTTCCTTTTCTTTTAATAAAGCTCCTGAATAATCTGAGAAGCTCAGGAGTTGTGTTAAGTCTTTTGTTGGCAAGTTTGCTGGATTTTGATTGACTTTGCACAGATTGATTGCATGATTGATGTGATGATTCCCCTAGGTTGAACAATTTCTGGAAAAAATTTTAAAGTGATCCCCATGTGATTGAAAACTGAACTTTGAGATTTTGTTGTGATGGCATGATTTATGATAAGTTTGGGGTGATAGGAAGCACACACTAGGGATAGAATCTCTGTCAAACAATTTGCATGAATGTCCAGGTGAGGTTTTGAGCCTCCAACATGTTTTTGACTGTGAGAATCACTTTCAAGTTGCACTTTCCTGAATTTGCTTGAATCTCTTTATGGTTTGCATGATTATGTGTTTGCTTCAGATGATTTAGGCATTTTCTTTGTAAATAACTACTTAGCCTAAAAATAATCTATCCCTAATGCATGCTTCCTTAGTTAGCCCCATTGAGCCTGATCAGCTGTTAATTCTTGATGACCTAATGTTATAAGCTAAAATCTGGAAAACCATGTTAACCCGATCTTAGGATTAGGAGAGCATGGAATCTTAGAAAGAGAATGGGTGCAAGAAACTAAGTTTGGGGTGGCTGCAAGGTGTAATATGTTGTTTGGGATTGAAAAAAAAAATACAATAAAAAGGTTGGAGCCAAGGGCTTGTAAAGAAAAAATGAAAAAAAAAGAAAAAAAGAGAAAAAAAAAAAGAAAAGTGTAAAAATGTTAAAAAAATAAAAGTATTAGAAAAAAAAAAAGAAATGGCTGTAGTCACCCAAGGCAAAAAGATGAATGAGAAAAGGAACTTGAGTGGAATTCCAATGTTTTGAAATGTTTCATGCTCTCTTAGTTCCTAGGGTCTTCAGCCTAGTACCTTTGTATATCCTACCCTTAGCCAGGCCCCGTTACAACCCATAAAAGACCTTTTGATGTTGCTTGCATGTTTTCTGTGGGAATCATTGGGAGATGAAAATCAAATTTATGGGAAGTGTTCTTGAAAAGTGAAATTGAGTGCAGTGTTGATAGCCTGACACAAATTGAGCGATTGAGTGAACACTAAATGCCCTTGTGAGGAAGACAGTTGTTTGAAATTGGTGATCTCCCTCTTGTGTGTAACCCGGATCCCCTGCTTAGATTGATGATTGTTTGAATGATGAAATTCTCAATTGTTTAGAATGAATGATTGTGGGGATTGCTTTGCTTGAAAGGGGGGGACATTGAAGAAAACTGTTTTGATGAAACTGCTTGAATTTGTGCAAGGTTGATTGAATCTTTTAAGCTTGCCAGGTCTTGAGTCTTTTTGATTTTTGAGTCTTAGTTTGCTTGGGGACAAGCAAAGTTTAAGTTTGGGGTATTTTGATGAGCCTCTGGCTCATCTAGTTTTATGGCTAGTATGACCAGGGTTTTGTGCAAATTATATCCTATTTTCACCCAAATTAGATTAGATTGTCCTCAAGCAAGGTTTTGAGTCTCTAAGGTAGTTTTAGGTTAAATTAGCCAGTTTTGAGTCAAATAATGCACTTATAGCTATTTCTTTGTTTTCAGGTTAAGTAGAAGTTGAGAGAATAAAGAAACAGGGGATTCGTCTCGCGAGAGTTTTTCTCGCCTCGCGAACATGAAAGCCAGCAGAACAGTGAAAATGACATCCTCTCTGGTTCGCCCCGCGAACAACACCTCGCCTCGCGACCCTGAAGGATGACTGTTCCAGAAATATGCAAGCTCTCGGGGTCGCCTCGCGAATAACTTCTTCGCCTTGCGATAATGGAAGTCAGAAAGCATCACGGTTGGCCCCTGATGTTCATAACGGGCGTAATAAGAAGACATTTCAGTTCTTCGCCCCGCGAGAAGACCAAACGTTGCTGACTCTTCATGATATTCGCCTCGCGAATGATGGCTCGCCTCGCGAGTGGGCTAAATTTCTGAAGAAGTATAAAAGGCTGTTCTGGGCAGATTGAAAAGACTTTTGCTTCTCCATTGTTCTGTTTACATTTTTTTTCTGTGTGTTTTCGTTTTTTTCATGGAGAACTAAGTTTCTAGGATTAATCTATTGTAATCGATTTCCACTACACTTGAGGTTCTTGTATTTCCTGTTTTGTATGCTTTTCCCTTTTCAATGCCATGCTTTATATTTCTGTTTGCTTAATTCAGGAGTATATTGTGTTGTGTTGATTTATTTTCGGTCATATTATGTTCCTATAATTAATCGCATCTGCTTAATTCGCGTGTGTACGTTTCGTGTTCGCTTAGTTCACGAAGGGCTTAACCCCGTTTGCTTAATTCGGGAATAGGGACATGTATCTGTAGTAGTGGTTTCGCTTGTAAATTGTTGCTACAACCGGGAGGGGATTAGAATCTGCTTAGGGCTTGGAAATTGCATGAACCTATGATAGTTGGGAAATCGAGAACAATGGATTAATCGTTTTTAGCTATTTGACAATCTCTTTGAATTGCCTTGTTTCATTGCTCTGTTATTATTTTGTTTTCTTATTTGCATCCCAATCCAACCCCCCCCCCCCCCCCCCCAAACTGATTTTTGTGATAAATAACACTTTAAGAGTCCTTGTGAGACGACATCCGAGTTGTCGCCCTAAACTACAGTTTTAAAACCCGCTCGTTCTTTTTGGCGCGTGCGCGACAGCGCGACCAATCCACAAAGGTGCTGGTAGGGTGGTCTCGATCTGAATGCTGTGGGTCGGCCGGCGGAGGGACTCTCGCAACACGACCTCTGCCACGACCTCCACGACGACCCCTACCTCTAGAGGAATCTGTCATCTGTGTAAAAAATGAAAAGATGATTACACAACAGTGTAAATAATACAAAAATAAATTACCTAGGTAGAATGACATTTACACAATGAATTATGACATAAATAAATTACCTAAGTAGAATCTCCGTCATTAAATTCGCCCTCACTATCATGCTCACTATGCCACCTCATGTGAGCTGCAGTGGCCATCGAAGAGTACAATCTTGTAAGTCTTGGCACGAGCGGACAATACCATATCTTTTTTAGCGACCTCTTCTTCTCAATGCCCATCCTAGTGGTTGTCTTGTACCGATCCGCACCACAAAATCGACAACATGTTATGCTCTCCACTGAATCATCCTTATAGTACAACATACATCCATTCAGGCAACAATCAATTTTCAAACACCCCAGACCCAAATTTTCCACAGACTTCTTAGCATGATAAAAACTAGTAGGCATCCGATTGTCTCCTGGCAACATCTTGGACACTGACCTGGTGAGGCGATTCAAACAGCCTTCTTGCATATTGTAGTCATATTTGATACTCAACCATTCCATGCACATCGACAACTCCGTGTACTCCCGACATCCTTCCCACAATGGAGATCGTGCAGAGACTCAAAGATATCATAGAATCTTTGAGCTTCGGGATTCAGATTCTCCTCTATGTATTGGGAACCCATTCCACCATCTTCTCCCCCATCTTCTTCTAGTACAACACCAACCGATGGTCCAGCATGATCCATTATCATCTGCTCGTATGGATTCAATTCTTCCCTCCAGTCACTACTTCCATAGTACGAACCTTCAAACACAATCGGTTTAAATCAGGCAACGCCTCACCATGGTTACTCTACCAATAGTAATCAGGCATGAAGCCCTTCTCATAAAGATCGGCTACAACTCCATCCACGCTTTTGAAAGATTGACACTTGCATCTTTTGCAAGGACACCTCAAATGATCACCGCCCAGCCATATAAATCTCTCCTGGCTAATAACAAAATCTATAAACTCACCCACTCCAACTCTATACTCTTCCCTAAGACGTTTATTTCGATCCAACCTACGATACATCCATTTCTGATTCTCCAGAATATCCATTGCTGCCAATTAAATAGCCTGACCAACCCTACAATAACACTTATATATTACGGTGCATTCCAATAACTCCATCAATCTCGTTCTTATGACAAGGTATGAACCTATCCTATTCGAGAAGAAACCTTTACCACACTCGGCTAATAATAGTTATTCCCTTATTCAAATACCTTATACTTAACAAAATTTCGGCAGCATTTCCCACCGGTCTCCAAGTACACGACTCGAGCACGGTGAGAATCACCGAGATCAAGTATGCACCAGGAGAACAAAAGGAAATGCATCAGATCAAGATTTCAACAAGTATATAAGGTATTTGAACATTGAAATGACTATTGTACGAATGTGTAAAAGGTTTTTTCCCAAACTGTCCCACTTGGACAATTCAAGATTCAATACAATGAGCATGCGTACCCTGAGAAGGTATGCATGCTCATTGATATTGAATCTCAAATAGGAAACAAAGGCTTTCGTAACTTAATAATTAACTCTAGTAGAAAATAAAACCATTGACTTATAAGGATTGCAGTATACTTCAACAAATATATATTGAAGCATAATTCAATACAAACTTAGATAAAATATAGTAGCAAACATCCTATTGAGCTCCGCTCTCCACTAACAAGTAACACATAATTGTCAAACACATGCATAACTTCTAAATTAGCAACACACAACAAGCATCCCTCCTTTTTAACAGGATCACATCCTATTGAGCTCTGCTCTCCACTAACAAACAACACATAATTGCAAATACACGCATAAATATTAAATTATCAGCACACGGTCAGCATCTTGCCTTTCAGGCAGGATGCCTTCCTATTGAGCTCCGCTCTCCACTAACAAGTAACACATAATTGTCAAACACATGCATAACTTCTAAATTAGCAACACACAACAAGCATCCCGCCTTTTTGACAGGATCACATCCTATTGAGCTCTGCTCTCCACTAACAAACAACACATAATTGCAAACGCTTGCATAAATATTAAATTATCGGCACACAATCAGCATCTTGCCTTTCAGGCAGGATACCTTCCTATTGAGCTCAGCTCTCCACTAACAAACAACAAGATATATAATTCAGATAACACATTACAAGCACCACACAATCAGAACCTTTTAGACAAAGCAGAACCTTAAAAGAGAGTATTGAGAAAACTTAACTATGCGACAAAATGCAACAACAAGTAAGGATAAGGGGAGGAGCCGCAGACAAGGAGATCAGGAACTGATAAATATAATAAGACAATATGAAAGCAAATTAATATCCTTAGAGCCAACTTAATTGTATTCAAGTTAGTAATATAAAAGTTCAACTAATTGTCATTACGACAAATTGATTACCTGTGGAGATGGAGAGGGGACGAAGGGACTCGGTTTCAACTCACAAGAAATAGAGCAACGACCTATAATGCATAAATAAAATTAATCATGTCAAATACTAACATTTAAGAGTTTGTTGAAAGCCATTCGGCCTTTTACTTTTGTCCTCTCTTTCTGTGTTGTTTAAATCATTCCTATATTGGGTCTTGATCTCTTTGAATTTCTTATGGATATACACATGAATAACATATTTGAACAGAGAGAGAGTTGTACAGAAAGCAATGGAAAATAGTTGATTAAATGAACCTTTAGCAAACTTCATGCAAATGAATCTATTTTTGTATTCATGACATGAATAGAACAGAAATGAATTAGATAACCATGTAAAAAATAATCTATCATCAATGACTTAGTGCACCACTTATAATAATTAAGTCATGAAGTATATACCACTTGGGTGTGGATCATAAGGCTTGGTGAAATAGCCGTACTTCCTAGCAAGTTGGTTTGTTTATACAATACAATATATATCAAACAAGTTCAATGTAGAGTTTACCATTCAAGTCCAGACCGTTTGATAATCAGGCTTCAGATTATAACTATTTAATACAAAAAATAGTGACTTGATAACCTACCAACAACTAACATGTCAAATACTAACATTTCAACAAACTGACAAATATTTGGTCGTTGGTGGGGGTATGCTTGTTCTTTTAATGCTTGTTATTGTAGTTATAGCTCACAAGCATCTAAGTCAATACTTATATTTATAATAATCTATTCTGATATCTAATTTCTTATCAACTTGTCATTGACTTGGTATTCAAACTCATATTAACATAGTCTTCCTTATGTCTAATACAATGTGCCTGTAATTTACTAATTACATTCTTGGCTTTATATTTTCTTATTTTATGCAGGGATGGCCATGAAACGTATAGTAGTCCTACTTCCAAGCATTACAGTCTTAAAGATAGTGAATCAAGAGGAAGCTAACTTATATTATCTATCCAATAAGTTATTTAAATCAATATACCCATACTGTCAGAATTTCTCTACTCTGGATTTCACTAGAACAACATCAATGATTAATTTGACAGCATAAATACCCATACTGACAGAACTTCCCTAAACCCTAACCCGAGACAGAACTGATCAGAGGAGACTGTGGGGTGGTGGTTGCACGAACAGAACCCCTTGAGATGGTGGTGGTGGCCGGAGGAGGAAGAGACAACACCTGAGAGAGACATTGAGAGAAACTGAGACAGAGAGAGAGAGAGAGAGAGCGAGATACACAGAGAGAGAGGAGAGGAGACCTTACCAAAGAAGGAGGTCACGGTGCTACAATGGTGGTCGTGGTGGCGGTGGTGGCACGGTGCTGCTGCGAGGAGGAAGAGAGGGTGAGAGACAAAGAAGGAGAAACAAAAAATGAGAAAGATAAGAGGAGAACCTTTCCAAGTGGTGGCCGGAGGAGGACGAGATGCTGAGAGGTGGCGATGCACGGCCGGAACAGGGAAATGGGAGGAGCTGTGCGTGAGAGGGAAGAGAAGAAAAGAGAGAAATGGGGGAAGAGAGGAAGGAAATCGCGATTTAGGGATTTAATTTTTAGCGACCGAATTATTCGGTCTCAAAATCGGTTTCTAACTGGGTTAATTTGAAATTTGAATTCATAAATTTAGCGATCGATTTATCGGTCGCTAACACGCTCTATTTTATTTTTTTTACACGCCGTTTGGCGACCAAATTAATATCGGTCGCAAATATAAATAAAATTTAACCGTTGCATTTAACTCAGCCGCCAGTTCGGTCGCTAAAAAGTCACCAAGTTTTGGATTTTACTTTCCTTTATTTAACGACCGAAATAGCGAACGATAACTCTGCTACGCTCTATTTCGGTCGTAGTATCAACTATAACATGTGTTTCATTTAGATCCTACAATCGGTCGCCATTTCCGTCGCAAACAGCAACCAAAAAATTCGGTCACTATTTTCGATCGCTAAATAACCTTTTTCTTGTAGTGTTTATCCATCAATCCTAATAGACAACAACTTAGGTGAACACCGAAACTCAAATGAAACTACCTTGTAAGATCAAGTCAAAATCATGGCACAAATTGATACAGTCTATCTAAATCTTAGTTGGTTTTTGCACACAAACCTCGACATTAGTGATCACTTTTCAGGTGAGTCAAAATCAACACTCTCATCTGAAGAGAAATCAGAATCGTCAAATGATTCCAATTCCATGGCTTAGAACATATGTAAACATACCAGTTGAAGAGTTTATGCTAAAGTGTATGCAAGTCACAAAGGGTTTATGCAAGAGTGTAGTCACTCTTGACACAAAAAAACACAGTCGACACAACCATAGCAGTATCATCCAATACCCACCAACAGTCTAACCACATAAGAACTTTGCTATAAAATGATGTGGTAGAAGCGCTCGTCCACTGATGTGGTAGAAGCGCTCGTCCACACAAGTGACAGAAGCGCTCATCCACACAAGTGACAGAAGCGCTCGTCCATAAAAGTGACAGAAGCGCTCGTCCACACAAGTGACATAAGCGCTCGTCCACACAAGCCTTTGGACTTGCTAAGCCCTTAAGAGAAAATCCGTCCAATGACGTGGCACTGAGGACGTCTACTGAATTTTAGTTAGGCATTATGGATGTATACTTGAGTCACAAGAATAACCCTCGTCTGCTGACGTGGCAAGATGAACGCGCTTATTTTCAAGTCTTTGGACTTGCTGTTCTTACCAAGTTATTTAGGTATTCATTTATGGCATCGTCCACTAAGGAAAAACCAGTCTACTTATCAATTAAATTATAAACAGTTTAAATAACCTTTGGACTGGTAATTCTTTGCACGAGTCCAAGCATTGTATACCTTATATTATGTTGAAAAACCACCACCAAAGATGTTGTGAAATTTATTTCTGTTAGTGTTGACTTTGAGGAAAACAAAAATTCATGACTCGTGCAGAGAAGAGTGTGTAAATGGGTGTTTGGTGTATGAGACTTTGTCGCTGTGCCACATAACACAAAAAACTAAAGGTGTGGCCAAAGAACCATGTCTCAATTCTTGAAACAATTATATATGAAAATTGATTTGGAGGGACAACACAACAACCATACGCTAGTCATTTCTATACTACCTATTAGATTAAACATCCTTTAGAACAACTTCAAACGCAAGTTTGTTTCAAGGATGAAAGCCAATAGTGAATAGGCTTTTCTCCCTGTCATATGCAAAAGAAAATAAGTAAAAAAAAATCAAAAGAATAAAAAATACAAAACTTGAACAACAATCACCTCTTTCAGCAAGAAACTTACAAAGTATCTCAACTACAGGGAATCCAAATACAATAAGATGGTATAAAAAAAAGAGCAAATATATCACTTAAACATTCATTAAAATAGCTGGAAGACATGAAGCCTTTACTCAGTCATAGCAAATAAACCTATAAGAAATAGATCCATAGCTATGTTTCTTATAAGAATTATTATATCAGTCCAAGCAAAAGGGAATGAAGCATAAATATATGTATATCAGTCCAAGCATCAATAAGTAAACATAAATATATGAATAGGCAAAAGTTAAAAGAAACATTTGAAATGAGCTGAACTGTGACATTCCAAAAATAAATTTCGAAGGATAAATTGCCTTAAGTTTAAAGGGTATAAACCAAAACAAATATGAGAGCACTTCATCCCTTGGTTAAAGTTGAAGCGTGGGTGGAAGGAGGAGATATGATGTGAATAGGGTTGAAGGAAAGGAGGAGGAAAAAAATCACATACCCATTTAAAAAAAAAAACATAACTTTAGTAATGAGGAAGAGAAAATAGACAAAATCACATACCCACCAACATCGACCAGATAACCGCCCTATTCGCCACAATCTTCTAGCTTCTTTGTGTGTGTCCCAATAACATATCTGCATCAGATCCCTTGCAGGGGGACGAAATGAGAGAAAGAGAGATCGAAAAGGAGAGGGTTTCACTTTGATGTAAAAGAAAAAGAAATGGAGGATAATATTGTATCTATCTTAGCATTAGTTTCATCATATTATATGACTTCAAGCTTTACGTCCCTATCTGTATCTATCTTAGCTTCAAGCTTTACGTCCCTTCCTATTTTGTTAGCTTTGGTTATTTGACTGAAAATAAAGTCTATCCTACAAAGAAAAATGATGGTTAATAGGCTAGTTAAGCTATCATCTTCAACAAATGATCAATAAAAAACTAATTTAACTCCTAAATCACGGTTAAGGTGACAACTAAGTAAACAGTAAAAAGAAGACCCAATAATCATTATAAAGTTATGATATACCGATCTCTTTTAGTTTAAAAAGTAAATAAATTTTTTTAAAAAAATTATGAAGTTTGGGTTGAGCATAAAAGTGCAAATTACAAAATGATATTAAAAAAAGTGTACATAAAAGATTTGCATGGAAGAAGAATGATGTACGTACGTAGGCATATTGTCCTGGCAATTGATCTATGTGACACACGTGTACGTAAATGCACATGTGCGACGCGAGTATCACAACCGTATTTGATCTTATTCTACATTTAATTTCTATACTTACCTCACAGTTATAGCCGTTATGGCCCCAAATTAAATGACCATGTGTGCCATGCCCCCCTGCGCTCTTCTACTACCATTTCCATTATATTTCATCATTTCAAAATTTCTTCTCTTCAATTAAGCGTGGAGCACTAGAAAGGGAATGTAAACTGTAAGGAAAGAACAACTGACCAAGCCTTCCCCCCAAATTAAGAAAACGAAATCATTTCACTGCAGGAAATTACTGTAAGTTTAATTTACTATGAATTCAAAGTAGCAAAAATCAGGTTATTTTTGTTACTACTTACTAGTGCATATACACTGTTTTTTTTAAATAAAAAAAAATCCTCAACCCGTGGAAGTCATATTAAAACCCGACTAATTCGATTCAAGTCGGATGGATCCATATAAGGAGATAAAACCCTCCAAACACCAATATTTCCATTCACAAACTCGAATATAAGATTTTACTTAAGGGAAATCAAATTCCAGTCACTTGAAACAACATGTGTTGGTTTATAAACTATTGATATAAAGTTTTAATACATTATTATTCAATTACAAATCATCTAATATTGACTTTTAAGATACATATTATAAAAGTCAAACATTTTAATAATTTAATAATTTATATGATAAATTAAATCCTATGTGTGGGTATATTTTTTTCATGCAATATAGTTTATCACACTTTCACTGTTGCAAAAAATGCTTTTCACGTTAGTTAAAATTGTTTTTTAACGTCTGAAAAATACCTGACGTTATTATAACGGACGTAAAAACTGACGTTATAAGTAATTTTTTTTATATAAAAAAATCCAAACTTTCAAATGACTCAGAAGTATAAAAGCCATAAAAATCCAAAATTTTATAACAGAATCAGAAGAAAACATACAAGAATAGAAAGTTTCAACAAAATCAGTAACAAACATATAAAAATCCAAACTTTTACAAAAGAATCAGAAGAAAACACATAAAAATCAAAACTTTACAACAGTTAAACATCAAACTTCGTTGAAGATAGTAGCACCATCTACTTGACAAGATCTCGGCATCGTCCTCATCATTTTTGGCAGATCTCCTTGAAGCAGGGACCTTCGATCTAAACCAGATCTGCAACTACCAAGCAGATCCGAACCAAGTGGCGGACCAGAACAAATTGGCATGGTGGCAGAGCTGATGAGAAGAACAACACCCAAACACAGCTTGAGATAGATCTGGCACAGAGCTGGTCGGAGGCGCGTGTGGTGGCATATCGGATCCATGGGAGACGTGTGTTGCCGGTATTCGCGGTCACTGGTCGCAGAAGAATCATCTAGAGCTTGAAGATCTGACACTTGAAGAAAGATCTAGATGAAGAAGACGCCAAGACGATCATCTCCCATTTACAGATTTGATCAGCTGCTGTCCGCTCTTGGGACTCGTTGGGGATGCATATATGGAGCCCCATTTGCAACGTCAGGAACGAGAGATAGTGAGTGAGAACGAAAGATTGGAGCGACTCACTATATCTGAAGAAATGAGAGTGTAAAGAAATGAAATATTGGAGAACGAAAGAAATCTTATGTGCTTCTGAAATGAAATGGAGACGATGCGACTTGAGAGAGATTAGGAATGGAGAGAGTCAGAGAAGTCAGAAAAAGAAAACACAGCTTGAGAGGATCTCAGCCGTTAATTACCTTGTGATCCTCGTCATGTTTCATCCAACGGTAGTCAATGAACATAGGAAAAATTTGATTCAACTTCTAACGTCAGTTGTTTATATAACTGACGTCAACAACTGACGTTAAAGATGCTCTTTTAACGTCAGTTATATAAACAACTGACGTTAAAAGTAGCGGCGATCACCTTTAACGTAAGTTGTTTATGCAATCGACGTTAAAGGTGATTTAAGTAACACCGATAATTAGAGTTACTCATCGCGCCTCATTTTTAACGTCTAAGTTTTACTTAACTGACGTAAATCTTTCATGTTTATTACATATTTTGCAGTAGTGTTTCCTTAAATTAGTGATTAATTAATTTTATCCTTGAAGATATTAGAATGCATGACAAATGGACATGGATATAAAGAGTCGGTTGAGAGGGTTAAAAGAAGTACAAGGATGTGATGTATTTACAAGTCTTATCTTTGCTAGTTGTATTAAATAAAAGAGTAAATTACATTCCTCTTATTTGAGAGATGTTTATTTTTTTAAAAAAATAATACACTAGCATACATTGAACAATGAAAATGACCTATATACTCTAATTTATATTTATATTTTCCATTGAAATTTTCTTAAGGTCAAAAACTTGAAATCATAGTCATTAGTTAGCAAGTCGAAGCACAACAACAAGATGAAAGCCAGGAGCGATTAAGGAGGTAATTTACAGAAATTTTAAGAAACATTTATAATAATATTTAGTTAGTTTGACTAAGTTGCACAGGTAGTATTGTCAACGTGCCTAATGACTAACACCTATGTCTTTAATTTGTTATTGTGACTTCCTTTTTTTTGTTTAAATAGAGATCAGGTATTACATAAGAGAGAATAAAATGGAGAAGAGAAAGAGAAGGATCACATTATAAGTGAACCTTTAATTTTGTAAAAGTTTCATCGATAAAAAAATAAAAAAAAATTAAAGTGTAATTTATCTTAATCTCTCAAGAAATCAAGAACGAGAATTGTAAATTTTTAATTAAATACAATAGAGAGCTAGATAATTCACATCATTCAAAAAAGAAAGAGTATAATTCACTCAGAAAAAATAATTAAATCAGAAAACTTAGTTCAATTGCTAAAATGAATTTTATGGAAATAGACTTTATCTTTGGGCATTTCTATGGAAATTGTTATGTCCATTATGATAATCGATCATTTCTTTATTTTGAAAGACATCCTAATTAATACACAAAAAAAATATTAGTATACGCTAGAAGTAATAAAATAGCTTGTAAGTTTAAAATAAATGTAAATAACACGTAAGAAATAAGAATGTAAAACCAAATATGTATTCTGTAAAAATAAAAATATGTATCAGCAAGCCTTAACTTTACCCGGCAAATTCCCCACCCCTAAAAAAAAAAAAAAACAGTGATAAGGGGAAAAAGTGTACAAAGGTAAAAATGGATTATGATTATTGAAACTATTTGATTTAAATCATTTAGTGTGAGTTTAAAACTAAATGATGATTTATTTTAAATCATTTACTTGCGCTAGGCTGGTGTAAAATTAAAACTAGTTTTTGTCGATATAACTCTAGTTTTCTATTTACATTTACTCGCAGCTAGGTTATTGATTGTTGTATATAGATTACAGTATTTTTTTTTTTATCGATATATGTTATTTGTTTATAAAAAAAATTGTGTGGGATTTAATCTTTAAAATAAGAAAGTACCGATAAATTCATCATTGTTTTAATATATTGTAAAGATAACTTAACCTATTAAATGATTCATTATCTTCTTCTTTCTTTTTTTTTTCAAAATGATTCATTATCTTCTAATTTTAGACAAAAAGTCGTTTTACAGAGCCAAATCTAGTACTGTTATCATCCCGATAAACGACAAATCCTCGTGTGATTGTGGCGGTGACGACAAATATGAATGGCATTTTGGCGTTTCAGTATGGAGAGGAGGGATATATCCGTAATTGAGTCAGGAACACAATTATTTTGCTTAAGACCGGTTCTCCACCAAACGGAATTCCCCAACGCAACGCAAATATATGATGATCGTTTCATCGTAACCGCATGATTCTTATATTTCCCCTGCAAATTCAGCGTTACTTGCGGTGTAATCTCACACCGCAGTCTGCACGGTCACCCTTCTCAATCTTTTCCAACATCCCCATTTTCCGTTTCAGTTCCATCCACCGTCAGTTTCGATGACGTGTCAATCCTCCATTGGCCTCCCCTTCGGCACCCATAACGGCGCCGTCAAATTCCCCGTTACCAGATTCCCCCGTCACTGTTAACGGAGACTGGACCACCACCACCACACACCCACAGCAACAACAAAGCACCATCACTAACCAAAAAAGCAATTACCCAATCCTAACCGTTGAACCCCCTTTCGATCCTCATTATCATCATCACAACAATTTTCGTCGTCTCCGTACTACACGCGCGCACCAACTCACACACACACTTCCCTTTCTCTCTTTTTCTCTCTTTCTTACATTAACAAAATCAGAGAAATTAAAACGCACAGCAGCGAGCGAAGCAGCAACACCTGAAAAGAGAAAGTAAGGTATGGAATCGCAGCAGCAGCAGCACGTACTTGCAGCAATGGACATGGCTCAAGTCGGTGTCAGAACAAGAGCTCAAGCTGCATTAGCCATGGTTGCAGCTTCAACAGCTTCACCTGCACCAACTTCCAAGAGAAGAAAAATTAACCACTCTAACGAACACCGAAAATTCTCAACTAGAAGGACGAGTAGCTCGGCCGTTGTGAAACCGGACGCGATGGCTGTTCTTCCGGTGCCGGCGACGGAGGAACGGTGCTCTAGCCCTATCTCCGATGAATTCCCCGCGTCTTGTTGTTCGAGCAATGGATCCGTTGGTTTAAACGAGGAGAGGATCAAACTGTCAGATCTGGAGGTAAAGAGAAAATAGAGTTGGGTAATTTTTTCGCTTCCTGAATTTTCTGAACTGAACAATTAATGTTGCGGTAGATTTTTATTGAACTTGCGTTTTGTCGCTCTCTTCTTTAATTAATTCCTTCTCTCATCGTCTTTCATTCATTCGCTTTCGTTTTCTTTTTCACCAAATTTAATGCACCGCATTCAACAATTTGTTTGTAGGTGGAGAGCGCGCAAGTTGAAACGTCAACGTGCAATTGTGGTGAAGAAATTGAGAGGTTTTTGAATTGTAGATTTAAATTTTGAAATCGCTTCAAATTCATACTGTATATTGCATTTTCAAAATTCTCAATAATTCAAGTTGTTTGCGTTAGAAAAAGCATGAAATAAATGGTGTCTCAACAGCCATAACGTCTTCCGTTCAAAATCTTAACTCATTCCCTCCTACACTATCTATCAGTATACATATACGTGCACATGCCAAGGTTTTAAATTGGGTTGTGGCCGCGTTGCGTTGTGAATAATCGAGGGAAAATACGGTCATTGCAGCTGTCGTGACAATTGCCAAAATCAACGCATGGCTGCCCGGATCTTTGTTTTGCACCCAGATTTGAAACCTTGACACATGCTATAATTCTGAACCATAACATAACACTGTGTTTGCCATTTGTGGTCTCGAGCAGGAGAGGGATGAGCTATTCTAGCAAGCTTCGAGAAAATTCTCAAGAGCTGGAGTCAGTGGAGACCAATTCGCACCGTTCTGAATCAACGGCGCAAAAAATGCCAACGGAATTGGAGCTTGAAGAATTCTTTGCTACCGCTGAGAAAGACATTCACAAAAGGTTTCAAGACAAGTAAGTTACAAATCAATTCGCGGAATTTCTTCATTACTTCAATTATTTATTTAATTTATTTATTTGTCTTTACTTTTTACATCTGAATTAGTAAGTATATTATGATATTATATCTCTAAAATTTCATTTCAGGTATAATTATGATATTGTGAAGGACGTGCCTTTGGAAGGACGCTACGAGTGGGTTCAGTTGAAGCCATAAACGAAACGTATCCTTTTCATTTTGGCTCTTGTTCTGGCAAGTCGCCACGCCAGCCAAACTCGAAGGAAGAAGACACTGATCGATTCAAAACATGCCACTTTGCTGACATTATTCTTACGTTTAGTTTAGGTATCTTCACTATTTTGTTTTCAATTAATCTTATCTTTTACGCCAGCCAGGACCAGGACTCTTTTGTTTGGTGTACAGTTTTTTCTGTTTTTTTTCTGTGCTTGACTAAGTAAGGTGAAGAAGATAACTCAGCTGATCCGTTTGTTCTTTTTACGGGTTATATATGGTGTAGCTAAAGCTTTAGCTTCCGTAGAATTATGTAATTAAATTCCCTTGGTAAAGAGCAAACGGTTCAATATTAAGACAGTTTCTACCACTCTCGTCTTCTCTTTAATTAAGCTCCCTTAAAACTCGTGTCGTTTTCTTTGTTTTAATTTTGTCGTTAATTAAGACGTACAGCAAATTTCGGTGATTGTATGCTTGTACCTTCTTTCTCTTTTCCTTACTTTTTATTTTCTTTTTTTGAAATTAAACATATATATGAAATGTTAAAATAAAGAATAAAGAAACGGAAGAACATACACAAGGTAGAAGATAAACCAGCATAAAGTGAAAATGGGGGAAGTGAAGGAGCTAGCTAGCTATATCAGCTATAGAGGGGAAGGGTGATGGTTTTGTTTAATTGTTGGGCGTGGGAGGGGCAGGTACACGCACCATGCCGTGCAAGTTACGGGCACGTGTTTGAGGAGGTGGGAAAGCTGATCTTATATCATCCACCCATGTGAGTAGAGTCTTCCAATCTTGGAACCAAATCCACTCTACTTTCACAAGTACAACAAAATGGGTACCGTAGTAAAAATTAGAATATCGTTATTGTTATTTCCAAATTTACTTATTTCTTGCTTTTCTAATTATCTAATAAATAAACGAATAATTAATAAGGATCAATAACCAAAGAAAGTACAAGGCCTTGATCAAATTTCAGATTATGGAGCCATTTGTAATTTTTCTATTAAATTCAGTTATAGAAACACATTAATTAATTATTTTAGGGTGGAAGAGAAGAGTGGTATTTGTGGCAACTGCTCCTGCAAAGCAATAAGCATAGTTAGCCTGATTGGACGCTGAGAACTACTACACCTTATTTAGCCGTACGTCGTTTTGGTTTTGAAATGATAATTTTAAAAGTTTATCTATATGTAGCGTGGGAGGAACGTGTTTGTCACGTACTATAGCTACGCCGACGCGGAATATTAAAACACTGGATTATTGCAGCACATGGTGTGAAGATTGAGATTCCCTGCAGCGTGTGGATTTCATGATTTGGTGTGGGGGGAAGGAAGAGAGTGAAAGACGACTCGATAGTTCTACAGCAAGCAATGAGCCTTGAGCTGCTGCTGCTTTTCCGTTATGCTATAATCATTGCATTTCGAATCATTATGATTCGGGTGAGATATGCCAGATATTCTCGTCGCCTGGAGGATCCTAATTCTTAGAAACTTTTCAATTTCTAGGACGTTACCTCCCCTTTCCCCCCAAATAGTAATATGTTTAATTAGAAGGCTATGTAAATAAAGCACGTTAATTGGAATTTCATGATTATACAGAATATGAACATTGGCTGTTGAAAGTTTAATTAGGATTAGCTTATTGGTCCGAATCCGGTTTGAAACACTGATCGAATTATTCATTTAGATTCGAATATAATTCAACTATAACTTTTTTTTAAAAGAAAAAAATGCCATGATACTTTAACCCATATAAAAATAGGAAATCAAAAGCAACAAACAACCTGTAAATATAACAATAAGTATAACAGCAAAATGTATTGTAAGATTAGTACTATAAGATTGCACAGTAAACCAACTTCGAGGACATATATTTTTACCATTGTATCGAATGCTCTTATTGAGCATATCCGAGAACCGGGGCCATGATGCATGTTTCCCCCATATGATGTGGTCCTAGTTGGAGAGTCCTGAGAGAAAATAAATGGGAATTTAGATATGTGGAGCCATGTTTTGAGAACACATGACTTTCGTTTAAGTATAAGTAAAATTAAGGGTGGCAAAATGATTCATTTGTCCATTGTCCATCATCCATCCAATCCATCCATGAGAAAATCTATCTAATCCATCCATGAGAAAATCTATCCAATTCATCCATTTATAAAAAAATAATATAAATGGATTGGATGGATTGGATTATTTTTTTTAGTGGATGGTTTATGATCCATCCAATATTTTTTAAAATCCATTGGACCAACAATAAAAAATGTAATGGATCAACTTTTATCCATTACAAAACCAATTTATTTTTTTATATTATTTTTCACCAAATAAAAAAAACCTCTATTTGTAACCCAAAAAAGCACTCCATCTAATTTTCTCTTCCGTTCCTTATTATTTTTTCTTCACTATTTTTTATTTTATTTATCTGCATTTTTTTCTTTTTTTGTTACATTAACTATTAACTAATTAATTGTTCTCAAGCACCAGTTGTAGTTCACGTTATCACGTACATTTTTTTTTTTGGTTGTCTTTTTTTTTTTGCTGAGAAACTTTAAAAAAAAGTATTAACTAATTGAAAGCATAGAAAGTCGTAACAAGTTTCGTAAAACAATGTCATGGAACGTTGTGGCAAAACAACCTCTGTAGATGGTCATAATCAATAACTCACATGTAATAATAGAAAAATACCTGTGATACAAAATGGTCGTGAGATAGAGTGGAGAGAGAGTAAAGATAGAGAGAGAGTAGGAAAAAAAGGAGAGAGAAAGGGTAGAGAGAGGAAGAAAGAGGAGAGCGAGGGTGAGATAGAGATAATATGTTAATTTTTTTTACAAATTATTTTATTTTTAGAAATATTTTATGGATGGATAAAAGAGATATAAAATTATTTAATTTCTTAAAATAAATTTTAGTGGATGGATTGGATATCCATCCATGAAAAGTTGTCAATGGATGGATCGGATGGATTTTATTTAATGGATCATGGATGGATTGGATTTTTTTTAATGATTTTTTAATGGATTATAATGGATTAATAGATTGTTTTTAATCCATCCATTAATTAAGATTCAAATAAAAATTTATCCGATCCATCCATTTGCCACCCTTAAGTAAAATAGAGTACATAGAATATAAGCTTAGTAGGAGGGACATTAATCTTAGCCTAGAGGTAAAAATTGGGAAACATATACCATACCACAGATTGCATGGTTTAAGTATCATGGGTCCATCGTCCACAAAAATGATGGACAAACAGAAGGAAATGTAAACCGTAAGATTCAAGCAAGATGAATGAAATAGTGGAGTGTTTCGAGTATTATTTGTGATAGAAAGATAGTTCAAGCTTAAAGGGAAATTTTATCAGAAAGCTATATGACTTATGATGTTGTTTGAGATTGAATGTCGGATACACTACAACAGAAAAGGCTTTAGATAGCATTTTCGTGTGCCTTTTAATAGCGCTTTTAAACGTTATCTATTCCCCTGTAATTAAAGCTTCTGACCTAAGATAGAGCTTCCGAAACGTTATCTTAGGGGACATCTAAGATAGCGTTTCCTCAAAGAAACGCTACCTTAAGGTCCTTTTTATAAAAAATGTTTACACTGATTTTTCCAAATTCTCTAGCTTCACTCATCAAAACCTAGTACATAAGAAAATCATATGAAAAACATCAACCAAATCAAAATACAGTAAAGCTAAAAATCATGCTATTCAATGTATCAAATTAATACAATTGTGTGTAAAAGATGAAGACCCACAACATAAACAAAAAACAAAAATTTACACAATCCTCAAATCCCCTCTAATTTTGAAACCCTAAGATTACATAAACAAAAATGCCAGTAACTAACACAGCAACGAACCATCGGACAGAGCAGGTGCGGTCAACTACGTGTGGTGGCGGTCAGCTACGAACCAGGTGCATGTAGTGGCGGTCAGCTACGAACCAGGTGCTGCGGCCGGACTCGTGGCGTCTGGACAACGAACCAGGAGCGTGAAGGAACATAGATCGGGAAGAAGGGACTTGGGGCGGCGGTGCATTTGAACGGCTAAGGACGATGGGTGGAGGAAGAGGCGCGGCGGCTCTGGTTCGTGATGGGTGAAGTAGATCTGGATGAAGGAACTTGGGGCACGACTGAAACTGTGAGATGAAGGAACGTCAAAGGAACCATGAAACCGTGATGGGTGGACACTACAAAAAAAGGTTATTTAGCGACTGAAAATAGTGGCCGAATTTTTTGATTGCTTTTTGCGACCGAAATGGTGACCGATTGTAGGATCTACATGAAACACTGATTAGAGTTGATACTGCGACCGAAATAGACCGCAGCAGAGTTATTGGTCGCTATTTCGGTTGCTAAATAAAGGAAAGTAAAAGTCAGAAATTTATGACTTTTTAGCGACCGAACTGGCGACCGCATTAAATGCAACGGTTAAATTGTATTTATATTTGTGACCGATATTAATTCGGTCGCTAAACGGTGCGTAAAAAATTTAAAATAGTGCGTGTTAGCGACCGATTTAAAAATCCGTCGCTAAATTTATGAATTCAAATTTCAAATTAACCCATTTAACGACCGATTTATCGACCGAATAATTTTGTCGCTAAAAATGAAATCCCTAAATCACGATTTCCTTTCTATCTTCCCCCATTTCTCTCTTTTCTTCTATTCTCTCTCGCGCAGCTGCTCCGCCCAGTCCCTGTTCCGGTCGCGCATCACCACCTCTCACCGTCTCGTCCTCCTCCGGCCAGCACATGGTAAGGTTCTCCCCTTATCCTTCTCATTTTGTGTTTCTCCTTCTCTGTCTCTCACACTCTCTTCTTCCTCCCAACAAAGACCGTGCCACCATCGCCACCACGACCACCACTGTAGCACCGTGACCTCCTTCTTTGGTAAGGTCTCCTCTTCTCTCTCTGTGTGTATCTCGCTCTCTCTCACTCTTGCTCAGGTCTCTTTGTCTCAATTTCTCTCAATGTCTCTCTCAGGTGTTGTCACTTCCTCCTCCGGCCGCCACCACCATCTCAAGGGGTTCTGTTTGCGCAACCACCACCCCGACAGTCTCCTCTGATCTGTTCTGTCTCAGGTTAGGGTTTAGGGAAGTTCTGTCAGTATGGGTATTTATGCTGTCAAATTAATCATTGATGTTGTTCTAGTGAAATCCAGAGTAGAGAAATTTTGATAGTAGGGGTATATTGATTTAAATAACTTATTGGATAGATAATATAAGTTAGCTTCCTCTTGATTCACTATCTCTTCGACTGTAATGCTTGAAAGTAGGACTACTATAAGTTTCATGGCCATCCCTGCATAAAATAAGAAAATATGAAGCCAAGAATGTAATTAGTAAATTACAGGCACATTGTATTAGACATAAGGAAGACTATTTTAATATGAGTTTGAACGCACATTGCAGGCTCTGTTTGCAGGATTTGCAGGTTTTCTGTTATGATGAGTCACTACACTAGTCACCAATTCTATTTTGCATTTGTTATTAGATTCAGTTGCATATATGAACTTCTTGATTAGGCTTGTTTTTTGTTATGCTCAGGGTGCTATATATACGTAGATATCTGATGAATGAATAATAGAGAAGAAAGATGATGAATGAAATTAGTATTTTTCAATAATAGCTTAGCTCTTACATTTTCCTAAGCTTAGCTAGTAGATTGTTAGTGAATAGCATATTTGAATAGATTTGTTGATTGTTAGTGAAGAGCTGAGCTCAATAGCATTCTGGTTGTGTACTGGTAGATTAGAAATGATGCATGT
Source organism: Sophora flavescens (assembly GCA_030762895.1). Taxonomy (NCBI): domain Eukaryota; kingdom Viridiplantae; phylum Streptophyta; class Magnoliopsida; order Fabales; family Fabaceae; genus Sophora; species Sophora flavescens. Next base: position 27,074,722 of record CM061064.1, on the reverse strand, counting down.
GGTTGTAATTGAATATGTTGTTTGTTAGTGGAGAGCTGAGCTCAATAGGATACTGGTTGTGTGCTGGTAGATTAAAATTGATGCATATGGTTGTAAACTTTATATGTTGTTTGTTAGTGGAGAGCATAGCTCAATAGGATGGATGTGTGAATTCTATACCTTGATTGCCATTAGTAGAGAGCAGAGCTCAATAGGATGTGATCCTGTCAAAAAGGCGGGATGTTTGTTGTGTGTTGCTAATTTAGAAGTTATGCATGTGTTTGACAATTATGTGTTACTTGTTAGTGGAGAGCGGAGCTCAATAGGATGTTTGCTACTATATTTTATCTAAGTTTGTATTGAAATATGCTTCAATATATATATTTGTTGAAGTATGCTGCAATCCTTATAAGTCAATGGTTTTATTTTCTGCTAGATTTAATTATTACTCTACGAAAGCCTTAGTTTCCTATTTGAGATTCAATATTAATGAGCAAGCGTACCTTCTCAGGGCACGCATGCTCATTCAATATTTTGGATGTGCTTGAAGGATTATTGAAGTTTGAGGTTTTTATTTAATTCTGCCTTAAGGCCAAGGTCTTAGATAATGACGGATTAAGTATAGGGTTAGATAAAATGAAGGGTGGGGCACAATTTGCCAGGCACATGACGTGCCGTCATCATTCAAACATTATTCACATTAGAAAGCGACTCTGTAATATTTTGAAAGCAACTCCGGTTTTCTACTCATTTGTTTCACTAGACAATGGAGCTTTCAGAAATAGTTGTTGATGACCATCCTTACTAGGTTATCTAGGCATTTCCAAAGAGGAAAAGTCCTCTCTATAACCATCCTTCAAAACGATGTAAAAGCATCTGCTTTCCTGAAAACTACTATGTTTGCTAATCTGTAAAGTTGCATGTGAAGTTGCATTTCGCTGTTCTATTTTAACATGCTAGTATGCTACATGGATCTTTCCATATTTTCTTACTATCACTTGATGAAGTTTAGACATATGACTTGTTTTCCTTATCGTTTTATCAGAAAATGGATCCGACTAAATGTTCTGAGACAACCATCCATTTAGACTAGGTACAGTATTGATGTCGCGTAAGTCAACGCGCGCGTGCGAATCCGGCAAGTGTACCGGACTGCCGTCAAGTAATAAAAGATATCGAACACACAGAGACTGTGTTCTCGAATCGCAATCGGTTTTCGAATCGATTAGTTCTGGACAGTTTTAAAGGGGTTTTGAAATTGGTTTAAATTTGAAATTGAAATGATACACAAACAGAAAACAAATGTTTTTGGGGTTTTCGATTTAAACGGATTCCTAGGGATTTGGGTTACCTTTGAGGTCGTTTATGTTGCTAACAGATTTACCTTTGTTGATTACCGAAATTGCCTTGAAGGCGAGTTTATCCTCTAATAGCTTAAGCTCCCTTTCGGGTTACAAAAGCCGTGCCCAATTGACCCGACCCCTACTTTCGTGGTAGTCGATCCCAGATTGGACCCTTTGCGTTCCGTGACAACTCGTTGCTCCTCGAGGGACGGCTTCTAACTTTTGTGATTTCAGTCCCAAGTCTGACTTCTATAGGTCCGACACCCAAGTTCACCGCTAGGTTCCTCCTTGAAATGTCTCGGTCATGCAAATAACCTAAGTTCACCGCTAGGTTCCTCCTTGGATCATTCACATCTCACAAACCAGTGGCTACCGGGCTTTACGAGTGGAACACCCTAGAAATCCTAAGTTCACCGCTAGGTTCCTCCTTAGAACGTCTATGTCACGTAAATAAACGGTTGCTTAGAAATTTATGAGTGATTAACACACTAGAAATCAGATCTAAAACAATTATGAAATCAACAATGGTTTCAACATCAAATTAACATCATTTACAAACCTCGGGCAGAGCCCTAATCCCTAGAAACTAAGCTACTACTCCAGTCTTGCCATGGAGATGACAAGCTGGGTTGACAACATAATAAAAATCAGAAAAGAGAAGAGAGGAGAAGAGGAGAAGAGATCCTAAATCTATGCCTAGAGTAGTAGCCCCCAATGTGTGATGATCTCGGACTCGATGCCTTGATCCTTATTTATAGAATCGGGAAGTTAGAGTCCCAAACCAACTCAAAATCTGATCTATTTCGGTTTCTTTAGGTCCAAGTAATGCGCGTCACGGCCGTGATGGCCATCACGGCCAGGCCGTGATGGTCTCTGCTTCTGGAAGTTGTGCAAAATCCGGTCATTCGCGACGCGAATATACTGCTCGCGACGCGAGCCTCTGTTTTGGCCCGTGAAGAATTTCACGGTTGGGCCGTGATGTGCTCGACTTGTGGTGGTTTTGGGTCACGGCGTGATGGCTATCACGGCCAGGCCGTGACGGACTCGACTTGACCTTTCTTCTTTTTTTGTTTGCTCGATCATGGCCGTGATGGGCATCACGGCTAAGCCGTGATGGGCATCACGGCTAGGCCGTGATGGGCTCTGTTTGGCTTATTTTCTTCGGGTTTTAAAGCTCCATCTTCATCCAAACTTCATCATGGTTGATCTTGAGCAATTTACCCTTGATATCTGCAAAACAACACACGAAAACCGCCTTACCCGTTCCAAAGGAAAATTAACCTAAAATCTAATAAAAATATGCCTAAACTACATGAAAATGCATGCAAAATGATGGACAAAGATGAGGTGGAATCACACTCATCAAGTATCTCATCAACTTAAGAATAACGATCGGATTCACGTAATGATGGTTAATGCATAAACTAATCATTACTAAATTGTTCTTGTGTATTTGCAGGATTTGATTTTAATCCCGCGATCATTCTACAGTCGTTGGGGAAAAGGAATACCGCGTGTTGTGACTATTGAAGACAAATGCGGAAATCTGTTCAATGGGAATATAGTAATTCATGAGGATCGCCCATTTTGCAACAGACACAAATGGTATCTGGGAGTTGTATTTGTTGTCCACCGGTGTATTGGCAAAGTTTAAGTACCTTGGGGGTTCTCGCTTCTACATGTTCATCCCTTTGGAAGATTGATGAGTTTTGATATTTTGATTAGTACTTATTGACTGTGGTGTGTTTTTATGTTTTAATCGTTAATTAGTACATTATTAAACTTTTTTTTTATAAACAATTATTAAACTTGCGTTAATTAATGTATGTGTTTTCTTGATCATATTGACTGTGGTGTTTTGGATCGTTAGTACATCATATTTACGTTTTCTATTTATTCAACAAAAATATTGGTATATTTTGTTTATATCAGAAATTAAAAATCAATGGGGTAATAGTTGAAAAACAAAATTTGGTCGGTAGGATTAAGTTACAGGAAAATTTTTATAAAAAAATTCAAAATTTGCGGCCAAAAATAGCGGCCAAATATCAGTCACCAAATTCGGTTATCCGAGCGTGCGACCAACTATCTGGCGACCAAAAATATATAATTTTGTGACCGAAATATCGGTCGTAAATTTCTGACGAAATACAAATTCGGTCCCTAAACATTTAGCAATTAGGGTTTCTGCTACCCCCTTAATTCGGTCGCTAATTCGGTCGCTACACAATATAGCAACCGAATTATCATGTTTAGCGACCGAAATCTTCGGTCGCTAAATAGGTTTTTTTTGTAGTGAGAGTAGATCTGGACGAATGAACCATGAAACAGTGATGGGTGGAGTAGATCTGTTCGAATCGTGAAACCACCTAAGCTTGCGACTTCAAAAACGAAGGAAGGCACATCGTTGCCTTGTTAACGATAGAAAGAAAAAGAGTTTGAGTACCGTGGGATGAGGGAGTTGAACGCCCCTCACGTTTTAAAATTTTGGAAAAGGAAACAATAGCGCTTCTGTATAGAAGTGCTATTGTAGGGGTACATAATATAGCGTTTGCTAGCGGAAGCGCTATCGTTCTATGACTTGACTTTTAATAGCGGTTCCTTAAGGAAACGCTATCTTAATTAGGTGATACCTAAGATAACGTTTCCTTAAAGAACAACTATTAAAAATCCCCGCATCACTTTTAATAGCGTTTCCGTGCGGAAATGCTATAAAAGGTGCGTTATTAAAAGTCTAATCTGTTGTAGTGATAATAAAAAGTCAATAAATTCAATATATTAGATATGAGAATGTTGAATTGAATAAGTGAATACACAAGACAAGATAGGATTATGAATGAATGCAATAGAGAAAAGGTTGGGGTTACACGTATTATAGAAAAGATGATAATTCTCCTTAGGCAATTTAGACATATATGTGGAGAATAAACGTAGTAACCTCAATAAAGAGAGTAGATCATGATGATGGAGAAAGTAACTCAATCGCTAGCGATATAGGAGATCGAGAAAAGCTATATGCAAAATCATTCAGAAGGATTTGGATATCAATTATTTTTTTGTAGACATGATTTACGATCGAACGTTATTATGTGTTTTGATCCATGTAGTCAACTGCACCTCGTGGAAAAAAAACTTAGTTCCTTTTCTTGTTGCTTTTTCAATAAATATATTATCATGTTATGTACAAGGTTATTACTTTAACTCAAAAATTGTAATGCTTATGCTTAATTTAAAAATATATGTTTTGAAAATAAAATTGTGGCACAAGGATAGGTTGGGACAAACTAAAGCATAATCAAATTCCGACTCAAAAACACATCAAGTATAATTTCGAAAAGCTGAATCCAATACAGTTAGCTTTAGGTTGGGACGAGTTATTAGAATCCTATCTTTTGGTTGCTAAATGACTTATTTTTTTTAGTGAATGGATCAGATCTTGAATAGCTTAATATCAACGATGAGTTTTCATCTTAAATTTTTTTGGCCATTTTCAAATTTTTTTTTTGCGCGAATATATGAATCACTTTTCTATTTTGTGATTTTTGAATTTTTTTTTCATAATAAAAAAATATATTGAAAAGAGTATAAGAGGTACTCTAACCCATTTATAAAAGGAGATCAAAGACAGAAGGCCAACTGTAAAAATAATGCCGACTAGAACTAGTGCAGTATTAGTTTTAGAAATGCAATGCCTAATCCCAATTAAAACTGCTAAAGTTTGAGGAACTCAAAAAACTGATCCCAATACAAATCAAATCGCTGTATGAATGATAGAGCAAATGTGCCAACATGCTATTGTGTTTCCAAATGAATCCTTGGTAGCTCTGCATAGTTACTTTTCAAATTTGTGATTTTTGATTTTATTAGGTCACTACTTACAGTTGTGCCCGTGCGGGTCTATCATTACATAATTCCCATTGTATATATTTTCGAATAGCGAGACCATTGTCACTAACTAGGAATAGGTAAGACAAGAAAACAAGAAACCAATTCAAATTAATGCAAGATTGTTCTTTCTCCTAATTATCATGTAGGGGCCCCCGGATATTCTTTTATATGCGACACACGTCATGACAAGTTATTAATGATACAAATTATAATTCACAGATAGAATAGTATTTCACATCCATACAAACTAAAAACCTTGTTTGTCCTTCCTCATCTAGTCCTTGTAAACCAATAATTAGCAGCACAGTTTACAAACTTAGACACAATGTACGTAAAACCAAGATTCACATCAAAAAAAAAAATAGTATTGATTTTCTTTTTGAAGGCTTTATGACCGCTAATTATTTTCTTTTGTCTTGGTGTCTTTATTGTGGGTATGTATGATATTAGTCTTGACAATGTCCCTTATTAGTTGATATAATATATGGTTCGAGTGGCACAGGTGGGCACAACAAAGTGGTCATCATATTATTAATTAAAAAAGACGTCTCATAGGATCCTATATATAAAGATATAGGAGATGATGCCATATGGGTTAACATTAAGTTAGAGTTGAATTGAAACACACCCTTTAATAAAAACCTATAAGAGAAGTAATGTAATGTATCTAGATAGATTTGTTGTGCAACTCACACCCCATAAGAGATCAGATATAGATGGAGAGAATGGACAGTATAGGCAAGTACAATCTAAAACTGCAAAAACTGAATTAAATTAGGTAAATCGTAGCTAAAACGAAGATTGAAGGTACAAGAGCATGTGCAAACTTGAAATAGCTAGCCACCACCCTAGAAAAAGGAAGCACAGCAGTAAAATTTACGCACTGCTGAATCATAAATAAGAGATGGATGAGTTAACTTGCGGGCCCTGTCATTCAATTCTAGCTAGGGTGCATGATTTGATATATCAACGGTTGAAAGCGAAACGTTCCAAATTATGCAATGCGTGTCAGTGACTAAGGTAAGGTAAATAATAGAAACAGTATCTCTTTTGGGTTGGGGGTTGTTATGGACTTATGGTAAGGTGATTGACGGAAGAAGAAGAGGATCGAAAGAAGTGTAAGCATTGTTGTGGCAGTGGAATGGTGTTGAGTGATTAGATGAACTCTTATTAAAGGGAAAGTGCTTTTTCTTTTTGATGAATTAGGGAAAGTGCTTTTCAGTTTTCATATATTATTTGGGTGGGATATCTTATTCTTATCTTAGTATAAATTTAGAAGTCTGGCCGCTATACTTGTGTATATATATGAATAGAATATTGTCTTATTTTGGGTGTTAAAATAATTTAAATATTATGAGAAAAGAAAGTGCCAAAATGGGCACAAACATCTACACCATACAGTGGAATGGCGTCACTTAGGTACGGCACCAATCTTCTTGGATCTTGTGCCCTATTCTTTCACTTCTCACTTCTTTTCAGGCCACTTTAGGTCCCTCATTACCCACGTGGAATATTGACTTCCCAAGTTTTCTTCCAAAATTTTCTTTCCAATCCACCCTGTCATTCTGTAGTCTTCACTTTTATCTTGTCACCTAGTTATTCTTGTGAGAAATGTTAGAAAAAAAAATATATATATATTTTAGGCGTTGTCGTCACTGCACCTAATTTGTAAGACTTGTCTTTTTAACGCCAATGTGTCTGTCTCCATTGTCTAAAATGACTGCAATATTTGATTTTTCTCATAATAACTTATTTTTTTATTCCTTAATAAGTGTCATTTATTTATCTCTCTTGTCAAAACTTTGAGATGTAGCTTTGGACACTCTTATCTTATGGGGTTTAATGGATTTTGGAAAAAATAAATATTGGGTTTCATTCTGTATACAAAACTGAAAAGTATAGAATGGATTTTTAAAATCTGTGTGTGATATGTGATCTTTCAATTTTTGGAAATGTACAAGAGATACATTGGGGACCCTGCTGGATTCTAGTCTAATATGGCATCAGAGTTTAATGGAAACAAAGATAGGGTGATGAAAGTTTTGATGCCAGGGAAGGCAAGATCAAGATTGACGTGATATAGGTGTTGGTTTGTTGATTTCACTTTTGTGTTGACAGAGGTGAAGCATACGACACCGTTCAGGAAAGACATTGTTTTTTTGTCTTAATTGTTAAAAGGTCAGCAGATTGTTTTGCAATTTTCGCACATAATGGGCTTATGCTCAAGTGGCCCGTCCAAAACCAGGGCTAGGCTCGTTTGTATTTAGTTGTCCAGGCCCATAAATAGGATTGCCCTTCCGTTTCCAACACAGCCTATAGTCTCAAGTGCGCTTTCTGCAAACCATATATCTAAGAGGATGGATCTTACTTCATATCACCCTTCTCCTTTTTCTTCAGCCCTTCTCTTCCCTAACTAGGTGCACCTTGAAAGTAACCAAAAAAGCTAAAGGAATATAAGAAGAAAAAAGAAGCCCACCATGGCCCAAGATATTAGAACTTTTGGATGGGACATTCACCACTGGATTTGGATCCTGTTTCTTTTCCTTATGTTTCTTCTCATTATATAAAAGAAAAATAAATAAAAGTAATTTTTCTATGTATTGGAAATATGAGAGGAGAAAACGATAAGATCCAAATCCTTAAGAAATAAATATATTTTAAAACATTAATTATTAATAAAAATTATATTACTTGATTACATTTTCTTTATCAAAAATTAATATTTTATAAATGTTGTAAATATTAAAAGTTGTTGTTTCATAAATACTTGTGAGTATAGTTAAAAAAATATATTAAATATTTATCGATCTTTTAAAATGTCCCTCAAAATAAAACAAGACTCAATTTGAGTCAGTTATTGTGAGATAAGTTAATTTGTATTATGATCAGTTTCATAAGGATTGTGAGCATCTGTGGCTTTGGTTGGAATTTATTGCCTTTGGTGTTTAATGGTTTTTTTTTTTATCAGAACTGTGGCTAGGATTAGTGGGTATTACTTTGATGATCTTAATAGGCAAACACACTTTGTTTTTTCCTCTGGTTGCTATATAGTGGTCAGTATTAATAGTTGCACTTGTATGAACAGACTTCAGATGGTTGCAGGTGTATCGTGACCAGTCTCTCTGATATTGCTAATGTTCACAAAAGGTTTAACTTATGCAAAATATGCCTTTGCTTATGCTGAAATGTCAGAGGCAACACAGGAGATTTTAAAGCTCACAGAGGCATCAAACGTGTTCTTTATGGCTCTGTTTAAGCCCTCAATTTCGACCATGCAAACTCTTTGACTTTCGGCAAAGTATATAATGTTCACAGGGATGTTGGCCTGGTGGACGTTTATTGGTTGGTTCATGTTCAACAAAATATTGACATAGTTCTCTCTTTTGACTGCAGAAGTGAATGCTAAACATTAAGGTGCAATCGTCACATTGAGGTAGCAGGGTGTGGTAAGTAATTTCATATATTAAAAATAATAAGTAATTTTTTTGGGTAAAATATATAAATACTAAAAAAACGTATATTATATTACAGTATACTGTATATATAATTTTTTTTTTTTATGTATTTTTGGTCTCTAATACATAAAAAAATTTAATAAATATATTATTTCAGATATTAAAAATAATAAGTAATTTTTTTGGATAAAATATATAAATACTAAAAATACGTATATTATACTACAGTATACTGTATATACAAGCTTTGAATACAGTATTAATACAACTCCAACAGTTGACATTTTGACAATCCATGTGGTAATTTAATTAGTCCATAAATCACCACATGGGTAATGTAAGGAATGGTGTAATTTTAGGGTGGTGTAGTTTAGACCAACCCTATTATATACATGGCTTTTTACACACTGTTTTTTCTTGTATCATTCACAAAAAGTAAGAAATGTTCAGATAGTGAGTTGGGTGCTGATTTGTGCAATACTTTGGTACCAGATTGGTTAGATGGCTGTTTGATTTAGGCCGGGTTTACAAAATCGGACCGGCCGGTCCGACCGGTTTAATGGGGACTCGAGATCTAGGCCGGTTCGGTTGGCCTCCAGAACCGACCTTGCTTGAAACCGGTCTTAGATCCGTCGAATCGGTTCAAAACCGATAAAACCGATTATAACCGGTTGTGGACCGGCCTGAACCGGTTTCCTAAAAAAAAAATTAGTATAAAAGGATTTGGGTCATCCTAGTCAAAACCCAATTCCTTTGTTTTCTAACATATGTGGGCTAGTTATAGATTTTGGGCTGGTTTTCCCTATAAAGATGATTTTAACATATATCTTTATATTTATTTAGTTTAATTTCAAAATAAAAAAAATTATGCTTAATAATTTTAGTTGTTATGTTGTTTTTTTGTTTAATATTGTTACAAATATTATATTAAAAATTAAAATAATATTATTTAATCATAACCGGTTCAACCACGGTTCAATCTCGATTGGATCATTGAACCTCGAATCGCTGCCTTCACCGGTTCGATGGCCTGTCCGGTTTTGTAAACCTTAGATTTAGGCTTATATAATAGCGATACTTGTTTCACATAGAAATTTCAGAATTTTATTTACATAGAATCTTTTTTTTATCATTGTTTTATATATGGGTTAGAATATTCCGATACCCTTTATTTTTTATATATATATATATATATATATATATATTTTGCTTATAAAAAACTGAGTCAGTTATTCAAGAACAAAGAGTGTGGTCAACTAAACCCAAAAAAAAAAAATTGGAAAGAGAGAGAGAGTAGAAAGGAGTAGAACACAAAAAAAAAAGGGAGAAAATCTTGAATCTGCACTGGATCCCACTATGCTCTCTACACCAACCTAAAGAAAATCTACAACGAATCATTGAAAAGATTGGAGGGAAAAAGGGGGGTCGAACGTGGGGTGGGGACTAGTTTAATTTATCCTAATTAGTAATTACTAAACATTTTCATCTGAGGCATCCGATATCATAGACCTGCCGGATCTTCCAGAACCGTCTTTCTCAATAGAATGGGTGACTAAAGCCTTCACGACTTGCCGAAACTTTCTTCTGTAAGTTGGAAGCTTTGATACACTTCTTATCATTCCAATCATCCTGGCAATGTATATATATATATAAGTATCACATACTTAAGAGTAAGCACACAAAATCCCATATATCGCTTTAGTTATAGATCTTTTAGAATGTAGAGCATGCACACACACACTCCATCACAAATGTGAAGCCATGAAACAATTAATTTAGAGCAATGCTACCAACACACTCTTTATCATTGGATGAATTTTATGTGGAACCTACTATGATTCTAAATGAAATTCACCGAATAATCAAAAGTGTGTATGAAAGAAAGAATGTTAAAAGGAGTACGATGCCAACACCTCTCAACATTTTGTTCTCCCAAGTCATGTCACATACCTTCTGGAAAGTCCCTGGATTTGAGCAGCTCTAAGAGCATCTTGAAACACAAAACCATCATTATCATTATCAGAAGCTTTTTGCAAGCGTTGTGTATTGCTTCCAAAGAGAACAAGTTTCTCCAAGTATCTTACTTCACCCTCCTCCAACATAATGGCCTTAATCTGTTCCTTCAAAACCATTACAGGATTGAAGAACCAATCCAGCAATTTATCCTTTGGTCTGTTTAAATAGTTTATCTCAAAACCATCAGGTAGCAATACACCATTTGAGTTGGATTTGATGGAGAAGAGAAGAGTTTGTAGAAGTGAATAACAAGGCAAGCCAACACCAACGATGGCAGTTAAATCATTGTTCTTTCCTTTCAACCACTCATAAAGGTCAGCAGCTGTTAGCACATTAGCATCCAATAATGCCTTCCCTCTCATCTCAACCGACCTCATCAAATTTCCCCATATCTGTCACGTTACATATTGCAACAGCAACAATATAAGATTAGAAAAATGCCTTCATGGTCTTGATAGTAGATATCTGATGCCTCAAATGAGAATATTCACATTTTTATAGCATCTTTGCAGGTTAATTTCTAAGTATAACATCTTGATCCTAGAAATTTTTTATTTGAAAATGGGAAACTAACACAAATTTGCAGCTTGCAGGCTCATCTTATGGCATACGGTAGATGACTGATTTTTTCCTCTTAATTAATATTACTGGTTTTGCAACATTGGATTAAATAGAGACATATACCTGCACCATCTTCACCTCTTGAATGGTCTGTCTTACTGATCTTGAATGGGCTAAGTTTGGCACCAACATTGCAGGTGGCTCCGTGGGAGTATTTACTCTGCTTCCATCCTCACTGCATCCTCTAACAGAAAACTCCATTGATTGAGAATCTTTATTCTTTCGATACTGGGGCCTGGCTGCAAGCAAAGTGAATGCTGATGCTAATGGAACAAACGACAGAGCACTAGATATATATAGGAGGGTAATAATGGGAAAAAGTTTACTTTGGAAATATTGTCCCTTCTCGAAGATAGAGCCAGTCATTTGTATATTCATCAAACTCAGCAACCATTGCAATCACATAGGCTAAACCTCTACGAAATGATCTTTCCTTCACTCCCAACAAGGTTAAAAGGTGAGATTCAATCACTCCGTGAAGGTAGGTAACATTGCCTGCCTAGAGTTAGAAATGAAGGACAAGAAGAGTGTTCAATTCAAACCTGATATACTACAACAGATGCTTTAAGTCCAAAAAAAATGCTTGAGAAAGTAGCCAATAAAATGCTTGCAATGACAACAAGTGGCCACACGAATATTGTCAAACCAAGAATGGGAACACAAGCTCTTTCAAGGAATGGACCTTCTCTGCTAATTAAATCATGCACCAGTCGAAACCATCCCTTGAACAATAGGTAAGGACTCTTTGCTATAGCAATTGTTGTGAAAAGAGAAAGCTCAACAATGAGCCCAATTATCCCAACAACAATACATCCAGGAACATGAATTAATCTGCAACACAAGATCAAATTAAGGAACAGATGCCAGCAAATAAAGTGATCAATATAAAGTGAAAATATAAATTGCCTTCAACATTTGAAAATATAAATTTTAATTAACAACACAATGAAACAATTTGGTTCCACATAAAAAATATATAAAGTGATCAATCATGTCTTCCAGTCCGCATGAGCTTTAATAAGTTGATAATTTGGAGTGAAGAAAGCTCCAAAAAAAAAAAAAAAAGGTAACTTGAGTTCGGGATTCCAACTTCTTAGTCCCAATCTCTGGAGCCCAAAGAACTGAAGTTTCCAATTTAAAAAATCACAATATACTTTGCAACATTGCTCAACAGTCTACAAAACAACATGTTCTTCTATTTTCATAGTTTAAGAAGGAAATGAAACATAGTTAACACAAATAATTAAATGGTCATTACCTTAGCCTCTCATGCTCATCTGAGCAAGGTTTTTCCCGTAGTTCCTTCAAGTAACTCTGGTACGAATGGTAACATACATCAGCAAAATCCCTAACTACGATCCAACTGCCTTTGATAGTTCCCCATGTTCCATCCTGAGTACAGAGAAAGTATGTAAAATGAGCTGACAAAGGTTACCAAAAACAAAGAATGTGCTAATAAATTAAACAGAAAAGTGTTAATGTGTCATGATAGAAAAAGATCTTGGAACCTCACCACAAGACAATGCAAAAATTTCTTGGAATCGTGTTCATGTCTGAAGGCCTCAAAAGTTGCAATGCATGGGGTGAAAAAGCCATAGCCCACCCCAACAAGCACACTTCCACCTATTCCTAGACCCAACCATAAACCGAACAAGCCTGGCAAAACAAGCAAGATTGCAACTTTCATTGGTGCATCAAAAATTTGCATCCTGCAAACACACAAATCATATAATGATTCAAATTACATAGAGCAAATTAAGCATGGAAGGTGCGGGAGTGTCATACTTCAAAAGGGTGTAAACTGTCGAAGCTACATGTGCAGGAAACAACCCCAAAATCACCCCAATGTTTCCTATGATCAGTAATAGAGCAGCGATAGGACCCACAATTACGCCTGCAGAATTAGAAGAAAATTTCAACGACCCATCTTTCAAATTCACTTTAGAACTTAAAAGCAAATTGAAAAATAAAATCTTTTAACAGTTACGATTGAATAAATAAAAAATAGCAAATCATAAAAGAAAAAAGTGAACCTTTTATTGTACTTAAGAAGAAAGCAGAGAAGAATGCAAATACCACATAAGTGGCCTTCATCAAAGCATTGAGAGAGCCATGAAAAGCCATGCTAATGGATCATCAAGACGTTAACATGCTAATGGAGATTTGAGTGCAAATCGGGAAAGAAAGAAATCACAACAATGGGTCCCAGGGAGGGGAAGGAAACGTGTGTTGCAAGAAAATGACAAAACGAGAGAACGAAAACGGAAACTCAACCAAATCAATCATCAGGATGTTAGAAATGCAAAAGAACATTCACAATTTGGGTACTGGATCCTCTGCACTACTTGGTAACAGTTGCACGTGGATAATCGAAAGGTTGACACTCATTAAGTTATATATTTTTGTCAAATATTTCATTATAAAAAAATATTTTCAGATGTTGGATCCTTTCCTATTCTAATATTTGAAGAAAAAAAAAATTAAAATTGGGTTCAATAATATAATATTTGTATTAATATTAGTACATATAATATGAAGCTTATTTTCTGAATATAAAAAAACTTATTTGTTTTATTGATCGGTCCTGTCTCATTTATTTTTTTTATATTTTTCTCATTATATTTCTGTAACAGCCTAAAATGATTTTTTGAAAATATTATGAAACCTTGAGCAGAGACTTATTTAATAATTTTTTTTATATATACATATAAATTCTATAATCAAAGTTAGGACTCCACAAGAATGCATGTTAGTTTAAAGTAATAAGGAATTTGGTTCCTTTTAAGCAAGATTTCATATTCAAATATTGTAAATGAAAAAATAAATTTAAATGGATGTTCTAACTCGATTTGAATTAGTCAGAGTTCAAAGTAATGAATATTTTTTTTTGAACATCTCATTGGTGCCTTTTGTTTTTTGGTATATTCTAGAGATACATGCATACAAATATGATAAAAAGTAAGTAAGAAATAAAAATAAACACATGCGATTCCAAATATGATATCTAAAATTTGATGTTTAAATAACACAACTCTTTTGGATAACAAAGTGTAAAAGAAAAGTGGAGTAAGGACTCTCTTATGATTGAGCTAAGTGTTAACTTAGGCCCAACCTTGCCCGTATAGGCCGGACCACAAATAGGTCCTATTATGTTTATGGTTGGCCGACATGTAGGAACTCGGGCCCAACCTCTGGAATGTTCCGGCCGACTTGTAGGAAAATGAACTCGGGCTCAACCTCTAGAATGCTCCGGCCGACTTACACGGAACGTAATGGACGTAATCAAGAGACTTTAATGTCCGTCGGTCGAGTAATAATGACTCAATAGGCAAACGGCTAGCTCATAGAAGCTGGCTACCGTAACAGACAAAAGGCCTAAGATAAATAGGACCCGAGGGGCTAAGGGAAAGACAACTTTGATTGATCACCGGGTTGCTTAGCCGACCGAGTACCTAGCTTTTTTGCTAGAACAATTTGGCGCCCACCGTGGGGCCCTGGTAAAACTTTTCCTTCTCCACTCAAGGGAAAGATGAGTCGTACTAGGGCTCGGGAAGAAACTTTTGATTATCATTCAATGGCAGTCAGCGAGTCATAACTCTCCGCCGAGCACGCTTCTCCACGATTGGTGGACACAATAGAACCACAAAGGAGAGACAACCTGGATATACGCCGACATATGAACGACTTCCATTACGTGAAGTTCGAAGGCAGGGACCAAGTTTCAAAGGGCATGAGTATGATGAACATCTAACGATCGTAAAGCTGTATTTCCAATCATTGAAGAACTCGGTCGAGTTCTCGCGGAAGACCTAGTGTGAGAATGCATTTGGCGATGTCGCGACCGTCCCGTCCGGGCGCCGCGAAAAAAGAGATAAAAAATAGAGGAGTCGCCACTAAAATTTTTTATTGGGAAAATCTTAGAAAAACCCAATTATTTAAAGGTAAACCGGTCTAAAAAAAAGAGAGAGATGAGTCCGGGAGTCGGTTACGAGTAGGGAAGGTGTTAGCACCCCACATCACCCGTTTAAAAAAACGGTACCTCAAGTTAATCGTGCAAAAACATTTTAATAACCTTTTAAATATTTATTTTACCCCAAAAAATTATTTACAAGAAAGAATTATTTTTAATTTTTAATTTTTTAAAATTTATTGTTTATAAAAACTAAATGAGGTTGAACATGGCACGTGAGTCCACAAGGTAACCTCAAATCTAAGGGACTGGATATGGCACCGTGTCCATAGAGCATCCCTAAAAATAGAAAAGTTTAATTATTTGATTAATTATTTTAACATAAAAAGAGACACAAAAAAAAAGGAAAATTTAGTTTTGGCTTGACAAGATGATTTATCTTGCTCCTACGTATTCCCGGGTGCGATAGGAAACTCAAAGGCACATAGTTCTTTATAAAATATTTGATTGGTTGGTTGATTTTAATTTTTGATAAAGATTTGATTTATTTATTTTATTTTTAAAAAAAAGATTTTATTTCAGAATAAATTCACTCTTACACAGAGTCTAAGATAGCGATGCTATACGATAAACCCTTACAATTCATACGCCACTTGAGGATCAAAAATCATACATCAACGTCGTAGATTGTTGCGTGAATTAAAAAAAGAGATTTTTTTTCATCTTATAAATTTTGATAAAATCTTGTAAAAAAAGTAAATTGAAAACATTTTATTATTTTTTTAACACAATGGGAATTCACTCTTGCATAGGGTTAAAGATAGCAAAGCTATACGATGAACCCTTACAATTCATACGGCACTTGAGGATGAAAAAAATCCATACATCAACGCCGTAGATTACTGTGTGAATTCAAAAAAAAAATCCGCTTTTTATTTTTTATATATTTTGTTTTAAAAATATATTTTTATTTTTATTTTATAACAACAACAACCAGCAACAAGTTTGGGCCATATAACCTACAAACCCAACAGAAACCAAAAAAACATCAAGACCCAACAGCCTATTCAAACAATAGAAAGGGCAGAAGAAATAAAAAGAAAAATAAGGGAAAAAGTAAACGAAGCCTCCATGTTTACCCACAATGTGCAGAGGGAGAAAAAAGAAGGGAGCTTGACACAGAGTTGGCGGCACGACAAAGAAGGCGTGGATAGAGGAACTCACGCTCGTGATGGCGGAGAAGACACGGACAGAGGAAGTGGCGGTGCTACGGGGAAGTGATGCTCGTGGCGGTTCCTCTGTGCTCAGAGGAAGTGACGCTCGTCGATCTGGCGCTCGTGAGGGTTCACCTGTACGTGGTGGGTGCAGATCTGGTATGGTTCGGATCTGGTGGAGGATGGAGGTCATATGGGTTCTGCTGTTGCTGGCGGCGAACTCGTGCGGCGATGTGGCTCGTGGCGAGTCTGGGCAACACGGAATGCAGGTCGAGCGCCGAGAAGCGGCGATTTGGCTCTGGGTTCAGTGGGCACGGTGGTTTGGAGAAGCTCCGAGGCAGCGGCGTCGTTACTGCACATAAACGAATCTGCTCTGCCACTCTTCAGCCGTGAAGCACCGCACGCCGCCGTTGCTTCCCGTAATTGACGTCACCACCGCGAGTTGTGAAGTCCTCCGCCGCGTTACTGTTGCTTCTGGTTTGGTTTCTCATGTACATTGAGACCCTTCATTAATGTTGCTATATGTTTTTTTTTAATGATGGTAGCTGGGATTAATAGAGAAAGTGATAGGAGACACTAGAGGCTATGGTGGATGGGAGTAACAAGAACATTAAGAAAAAATGTGGGTCAGTGAAAGGTTTTTTTCCTTTTCCCCGTTTTGTTCTAGTTTGTTTCTTGAAACAAAGATGGAGAAGAATACAGGAAAGAACTCTAAGTGTATTTTTTCTGATTGATTTTTTTCATTTTTTTCTCCCCCCTACTTCTTCTGATGGGTCCCAATTTATAGCAAGAATTATTGAAGAAGATGACAAATGTTCTTGTTAGACTACCAGCTGGTATAGGTACAGATAGTGGGGAGCATATCTGCCTTTGCTCCACCACCTTGCTTGGTTGCAATGGCAGGGATGGTGTCCTTCTCTTTTTGGAAAAAAAGTGAAAGGAAACCAAAGATGGGAAATAAAAGAGAAAGCTGGTTTACCTCAAATGGAAGAAGACAAAGCAAGGATAAAAAAAAAGGACAAGGAATTAAAATTTATTTTTATATTTTATTTTTTCAAATAAAAATCAGAACTCTTTTTTGATCTTGGGCTCAACAAGCCATTTGTAACAATAAAATGAAAATGGGCTACACTAATTCTATAATGGGCCAAGAACAAAAACATTTTTTGTTTTATTTTTATCATCATTTTTTGTTTACTATTTTTCAAAACATTAATTAAAAAAAAAACTGGGCAAAATTAGGTGTTCACAGCTGCCCCTCTTTACTTGTTTCTTATTAGATAGTAGCTGTAACCGTAGTTAACCTATTATCGTTATAAGAGACGAGTAAAGATATGAACTCCAATTTTGGCCGGGGTTTTCTGACAAGTAAAAGGATGCATAATTAAAAGAGCTTGCGGGATGGATTGTCCATAGAAGCTCGATTAGAAAGATGGAAGAGCTTACGGGGTATGGTACCCCCTGAAGGTTGACAAAAGATAGAAAACTTGCGGAGTCGATTATCCGCTGAAGCTTGAAATTAAAATGATTAAAAGCTTACGGAGCCGGTTATCCACTGAACTTGACAAAAAATAAAAAGCACGCGGAATCGGTTATCCGCTGAAGCTTGAAAAGAAATGTTAAAAGCTTACAGAGTCTATTGTCCGCTGAAGCTTGAAAGCAAAAAGATTAAGAGCTTGCGGAGTCGGTTATCCACTGAAGCTTGACATAAAATAAAAAGCACACGCGGAGTCGGTTATCCGCTGAAGCTTGAAATGAAATGTTAAAAGCTTACGGAGTCGATTGTTCGCCGAAGCTTGGCAGAAAATAAAAAGCAAGCATAGTCGGTTATCTGCTGAAGCTTGAAAGCAAAAGGATTAAAAGCTTGCGGAGTTGGTAATCCGCTGAACAAAAGTTTAAAAACTTGCGGAGTCGGTTATCCGCCGAAGCTTGAAAGGAAAGGTAAAAGCTTGTGGAGTCGGTTATCCACTGAAACTTGAAAGGAAAGGTAAAAAGCTTGTGGAGTCGGTTATACACTGAAGCTGGACAGAAAATAAGAAGCATGCGGAGTTGGTTATCTGCTGAAGCTTGACAAGAAATGTTAAAAGCTCACGGAGTCAGTTGTCCGCTGAAGCTTGAAAGGAAAGGTAAAAAGCTTGCGGAGTAGGGTATCCGCTGGAGCTTGACAGAAAAATAAAAATAAAAATAAAAAGCATGCGGAGTTGGGTATCCGCTGAAGCCTGATCTGAAAGAAAGGTAAAAAGCTTGCGGAGTAGGGTATCCGCTGAAGCTTGACAGAAAAATAAAAATAAAAAACATGCGGAGTCAGGTATCCGCTGAAGCCTGAAAGAAAGGATTAAAAGCTTACGGAGTCGGTTATCCGCTGAAGCTTGAAAGAAAAAGTAAACTTATGATGTCTATGAGCTTACGGGGCTTTGTGCCCACAAAAGATAAACAATTGCAATGCAATGAGATAATGCATGATACCAGAAATGTCCTATATGCTTGATGAAAACCTCAGATGATTTCAATGCAACACAAGTAAAGCCTGTAATACATTAATACTTCTTTTTTTCTTTTTTCGTTATTATCCTCGACCCCTTAAAGCGTTGATCACAGACAAGTTCTGAGATGAACTAAAACAAGTCATATGTTCATGGAGAATAAGGTCAAGCACTTTTGAAAGGGTATGCTCCCTTTGCGATGATTGTCCCAATGCTTCCTGTCAGTAGACCATAGTACCCTTTGTTAGGAGACTATTTTGTCCTTTACGGCCTTTTGAGACTTTCAAATAAATTCTAAATGATTTTGAATACACTAATACATGTTTAACATTTCAGTATATACTTATCATGATGAATGCACGCACACATTTGACAAAAGTTAAAACAGAGGGATAAGGGTACAAAGAATTGGGAGTCAATGTCATTATATTTGGACAAAAGGAATACAAAGCAGATATTACAATGGAGTATGGAATTGCAAAAAAGGTTGTGGAGTGGAATCACATCTCCTCAAGTGACACCTCTTTCCATGACTAGTGTTAGTATCCCTCATACTATCTTGACTGCTTACTAATCAACATCTGAGAATGCTATATGCCCTGGTCTTCATGCATCTAGCCCACTGATTGCCTCAGTTCATCTGCTTGACGACACTTCCATTGTTTATTTTATTTTTTTGAACCCTAAATTTTGCCTAGACCGCCTTTTCAGGTTTTCAGCCTAGCGGGTTGCTCTAACTTTTGCCTAGACTGTCTTTTCAGATTTTCAGCCTAACGAGCTTTTCTTTTTTTCATTTTTCACCTTTTTTTTCTTTCTTATTTTTTTTTTTGGGAAGTGCGTTCAAGCATAATACTTTTTGACTGCATCTGAGTTTACAGGGAGTGGAAGATCTTCCCCATCCATCCTGGTTAGAATTAAAGCTCCTCCCGAGAAGGCTTTTTTCACAACGTAAGGTCCTTTGTAGTTTGGGGTCCACTTCCCACGATGATCCTTTTGGATTGGTAGGATCTTTTTGAGCACTAGATCACCCTCCCGAAACTACCGGGGGGCGTACTTTCTTCTCGTAAGCTCTCATCAACCTTTTCTGTTACAATTGGCCGTGACACAGTGCTGCTAATCTTTTCTCTTCAATAAGGTTTAATTGGTCGAGTCGATCTTGGACCCACTCGGCTTCTTCCAATTTTGCCTCTCTCAATACCCTTAATGAGGGGATCTCTACTTCAATCGGGAGCACTGCCTCCATCCCATAAACTAAAGAATATGGCGTTTCCCCTGTCGAGGTACGAATAGAGGTACGGTAGCCGTGTAAAGCAAAAGGTAACATCTAGTGCCAATCCTTATACGTCACCACCATCTTCTGGCCAATCTTCTTGATATTTTTATTGGCGGCCTCAATTGCCCCATTCATCTTTGGGCAATACGGGGAGGAATTGTGATGCTTTATCTTGAAGTTTTCGCACATCTCTTTCATCATCTTGTTGTTCAAGTTAGTCACATTATCAGTGATAATCTCACTTGGCAACCCATAACGACAAATTAATTCTTTTTTTACAAATTTGATCACGACATTCCTGGTCACATTGGCATACGATGCAGCCTCAACCCACTTTGTGAAATAATCAATGGCAACAAGAATGAAGCGATGCCCATTTGAGGCTTTTGGTTCGACTGGCCCGATCACATCCATTCCCCACATTGAGAATGGCTAGTGTGCTGACATGACATTCAAGGGAGCCGGTGGCGCATGAACCTTATCAGCATATATTTGACACTTATGGCACCTCTTCGCATAATTAAAGCAATCTGCTTCCATTGTCAACCAGTATTGGCCAGCCCTCAAGATTTTCCTGGCCATTGCATGACCACTCGCGTGTGTTCCAAAATATCCTTCATGTACCTCCTCAATTATCCGTTTAGCTTCGTTTGCATCAACGCACCTCAACAACACCATGTCATGATCATTTCTTTTGTAAAGAATACCTCCGTCTAAATAGAAACCCATAGCAAGTCTTCTTAGAGTTCTTTTGTCATTTTCTGAAGCACCCGGAGGGTATTCCCTTCTTTGGATGAAGCATTTGAGGTCATGGTACCACGGATCTTGATCAGGCTCTTCCTCTATCACTTGACAATATACAGGATGATCACGACTTTCCATTTTGATGAGTGGTAGGTTCCTCTCGTCACTTACTTTGAACATCATGGACAAGGTAGACAGTGCGTCAGCTAATTGGTTATCTTCTCGGGGAATATGGTGAAATGTGACTTCATCAAACTGCTCAATCAAACCTTTGATATAATCATGGTACGGGATTAACTTGGCATCTCGGGTTTCCCATTCCCCTCTTAGCTGGTGGATGACTAATGCAGAGTCCCCGTATACCTCTAGTATCCTTGCCTTTGATTCTATTACTGCCAGGATCCCAAGCACACAAGCTTTATATTCGGCTATGTTGTTTGTACAATCAAAGCAAAGCTTTGCAGTGACAGGGAAATAATCATTTTCCGGTGTGATTAGTATTGCCCCAATTCCATGTCCTAATGCATTAGAAGCTCCGTCAAATAACAAGGTCCACTTTTCTTTTTCCGGTGGTTGTTCGCGATCCAACAAAGCCATTATATCTTCATCTTGGAAATGACATTGCATCGATCCATAATCTTTTACTGGATGATTGGCTAGATATTTTGCGAGAGCACTCCCTTTTATTTCTTTTTGGGTGACATAGACAATGTCATATTCTGATAGCAGGACTTGCCAGCGAGCAATTCTTCCGGTCATAGCAGGCTTATCAAAGATATACTTGATCGGATCCATTTTGGACACCAACCAGGTAGTGTAACACAACATGTAATACCTCAAACGGCGAGCCGCCCAAGCCAAGGCACAACAAGTGCGTTCTAGCAGTGAGTAGTTGGCTTCGCAACTGGTGAATTTCTTACTTAGATAATAGATGGCATGTTCCTTCCTTCCTGACTCATCGTGTTGCCCCAATACGCAACCCATCGATTCATCTAGCACAGTCAAATACATGATGAGAGGTCTTCCCGACACTGGGAGAACCAAGACCGGAGGCTCCTGTAGGTATTGTTTGATCTTCTCAAAGGCTTTTTGACAATCTTCATTCCATGTCACAGCCTGACTTTTGCGCAGCAATTTAAAGATTGGTTCACATGTCGCGGTTAGTTGGGAGATGAACCGGGCAATGTAGTTCAATCTTCCTAAAAACCCATGAACTTCCTTCTCCGTTTGAGGTGCTGGCATGTCGATGATTGCTTGAACCTTTTCAGGATCAACTTCTATTCCTCTTTGACTAACAATGAACCCTAGAAGCTTGCCTGATTTCACTCCAAAAGTGCATTTGGCTGGATTCAATCGGAGCTTAAACTTTCTTAACCGCTCAAAAACTTTCTGCAGATTATCAACATGGTCATCTTCGGATCTGGACTTGGCGATCATGTCATCTACATAAACTTCTATCTCCTTATGCATCATGTCATGGAATAAAGCCACCATAGCCCGCTGATATGTTGCCCCGGCATTTTTCAAGCCAAAGGGCATAACCTTGTAGCAAAAGGTTCCCCCTAAAGTGACAAATGTAGTTTTCTCCATATCTTCAGGAGCCATCTTGATCTGATTATATCCCGAGAATCCATCCATGAAAGAGAATAATGCTTGTTGAGCAGTATTATCTACAAGAACGTCAATGTGAGGCAGAGGAAAGTCATATTTTAGGCTAGCTCTGTTCAGATCTCGATAGTCAACACACATTCGAACCTTTCCATCTTTCTTGGGAACAGGAACAATGTTAACAACCCATTGAGGGTACTTTACAACTTCCAGGAAACCTGCATCCAGTTGTTTCTTGACCTCCTCTTTGATCTTTAGAGACATTTCTGCTTTCATCCTTCGTAGCTTCTGCTTTACTGGGGGACACTCCGGCTTTAATGGCAATTTGTGTTATGCTACACTAGGGTCTAACCCTGGCATGTCATGGTACGACCATGCGAAAACATCTTTATAATCCATCAACAACCTGGTCAACCTACTTCGCTCCTTTTCTTTCAGGGAAAGGCTGATCTTGACCTCTTTTTTATCATCTTCAGTTCCCAAATTGATTAGTTCACTCGGCTCTTCATGGGGGCGAATTTCCCTGGCTTCTTGTTCTACCAACCTTAATAGTTCAGGAGGAACTTCCCCGTCATCATCAACAACCTCATCAGCATGATCAATAGGATAGTCAAAATTGTATGCTGAGTTATTAACACTGTCATTTTCAAGAGAGTCACTTTTAGATCTGCATTTTGGTAGTTATCAGGGAAAGATGAATGAATAACGGTTAAATATGGGAAACTGCATTTATTGGCGAGGAACGATGAATAAAAGCGAAAGTAACAAAAAAATAAGAGGGATAAGAACATAAAGATATTGAATGCATGCATTTATTGATAAGTCATACTGAAACGGAAACAAGTAAGCCCATTACAACAAAAATCTTAAAGCCTTGGGCAGAGCTAAAGGATAAGCATTACAAAATTACTTTGAAAAAAACTCTATAGTCCTGGGGAACTCAATGACCTCCCAATTGTTGAGCTCTATATCCGGAGGGCATGGATACACCAAATTGACATCATGATCGGCGAGATAATCATCTTCAACAGCTGCTGCTTGGTCCAGGAATACGAACCCTACACTTCGGAAGCTCTGTCGAATGTCACGGATGGGAACCCTTTCAACCTTGTATTCACGGTTTTCCAACCGAGCCAACCTCTTTATTTTCTTCTCTTCTATAACTCTCATCTTGTCGGCCTTGGTGGGTTTATATCCCAACCCAAACCTGTCCTTGTTCTCGACGAGCATGAGGATGTCAGTGACACCTTGGCTATTCTTCCCCAAACCGCTTCCAGGTCGGTATCCTTCTTCGAGCATAACCCTAGCCATCATAACAGACGCTTTAGATGACTGAGGTTTCAAGAGTGGAGCACCGTCCCCGACATAAGTGGCATTGGCAATTTCAAGCGATTGGAAAGCGGTCTCAAGAGCTTATTCGGCAGCTTCAATGTAAGGGGTTGTTGATGGCTTACATACTAACATATCCTCCTCTCCAGAAACAATTATCAACTTACTATCAACAATGAACTTCACTCTCTGGTGCAATGTGGAAGGTATAGCTCCAGACGAAATGATCCATGGTCGTCCTAGGAGACAACTGTAAGTTTGTGTGATGTCCATTACTCGGAAGAGTATTTCGAAGGTGCAAGGGCCAATCTGAATAGGGAATTCAATTTCTCCCATGACTTCCCTTCGGGTGCCATCAAAAGCTCTTACAATCATTGTGCTCGGCTTCATATGAGTTCCATCGAAAGGCCACTTTGCCAGTGTTGACTTTGGCATTACATTCAAAGAAGAACAATTATAAATGAGAACCCTAGTCATGACATGATCTCGATACTTTACAGAGATGTGTAACGCCTTGTTGTGCCCTATTCCTTCAGCTGGAATTTCATCATCAGTGAAAGTGATATAATTGTCAGCAACAATGTTACTCACGATGTTATCAAGCTTATCGATCGTGATGTCATGAGAGACATGAGCTTGATTCAACACCTTCATTAGTACCCTCCTATATGGCTCAGAATTCATCAACAATGACAAAAGAGATATCCGAGCTGGAGTTTGATTCAATTGATCCACAACCCTCTATTCGCTTTGCTTGATGAACTTCAAGAATTCGCCGACTTCTTCATCAGATACCTCCTTTTTATTATCACCCCTTTTGGTATCATTTTCAGCCGGCGTTCCTTCCACCTTCTCCTTCCCCTTGCGATCTTTTTCTTCCCTTTATGTTCCCTCCCTTAGCAATACCTCTGGAGTATAAATGCGACCACTCCTAGTCATTCCACCAATTCCCAAAATATTGGTAATCACAGTGGTCCCATTGGGAGGACTTTGTTGAACCTGCCTATCATATTTCCATGGTACCGCTTTGGTGTCCTTGTAAGGGAAAGGACTTGGGATTCGGATGACAAATGGTGTTGGCCCACTCGAAACCGGCATGGGTTCCTTCTCAGTATAGTGTATCACCACTGGCTTCGGAGCGACTTGCTCAGGAACCGATTGAGGATTAATCACAACTGTAAAAGGAGTTATCATGATTGGAGTTGGGGAAATTGTAGATTCAACGACCATGTTAATGCCACACTCATTCGATTCACAACCAATGAGGATAATCTTCATATCTATTAACTGTTGCACAACCTGTCGAAATTCTGCACATTCTTCAATTGAATGCCCCATATTCCCATTGAAGTCACACCTTATCTCTTCATCAAGAGTCTTCTCTTCAACAATTGAGGTTTGCACCAATCCATGTTTTTGAATCTCCCTTAAAATAACTCTCATGGGAGTTCTGACATCAGCCACTTGGCTCTTAAGAGTAGGTTCCATAAAGCTATCAATGGCATTGACTCCCGAACCCCCATGATTTGGAATAGGACCTTGTTCCCCATTCGGAGCATCTTTCTGAAAGCTCAGCCACTTAGCATCAATAAGATCTTGTACCTTAAATTTGAAAGCCCTACAGTTCTCAGTGGAATGACCTATTGCCCCCGCATGATACTCACATTTAGCATTTGGGTCAAACCATTTCGGATAAGGAGGCCCCAATGGTTTCATTGGGATAGGAGTCAACACAGATTTGCTTATAAGTCGATCGCGATGAGCTCAGTGTAGGTCATGGGTATCGGGTCGAAATGTACTGGCTTTCTTTCTGAGTTATATGGTGGTCTTGTTTGGCTGGTGTTTGGGTTTGGACCTAGGGGTTGAACAATTTGAGGTGACATGGTAAGGGGTGTTTGAGGTTGAGAAGGGTATGATGGCCGGTAAGGAGCCATCTGTTGAGGATTTGGATATTGTGAGGTGGCAGCGATGTATGGCTGGTTGGCTTGGTGATAAGGGGCGTATTGGGCTTGGAAGGCAGGTGTTTGGTTTGGTCTATATTGGTTTGGTTTCTTTTGTTCAAAGGTTACTGCGTGTGCTTCTCCTTCTTTCTTTTTCACAAACGGGGCTCTCTTCGGGCCGTTCATTACTGAAGTCTCAGTGATCTTGCCATCCCTCATTCCACTTTCAATTCTTTCACCGATAATGACCATGTCAGAAAAGTTCGATGACACACTCCCAATCATCCTATCATAGAAAGGCGACTGGAGTGTATCAATGAACTTTGCCACAATTTCTTTCTCGGCCATGTCAATATTGTACTTGTATTGCTTCAGGAATGCATCTGCTAGATCTTTGAAGGATCGGACATGGCCCCGTTCGAGATGCGTGTACCAACTTGAAGCTGCCCCGGTTAAACTGTCTTGGAAGAAGTGAATCAAGATCTTATCATCTTGAGCATATGATGCCATCTTTCTTACATACATGGTCAAATGGTTTTTGGGACAAGTGGTTCCCCGATATTTGTCGAAATCGGGTACCTTAAATTTTGGTGGAATTACAACATTTGGCACCAGACAAAGTTCCGAAGCATCCCGCAGACCATAACTATTTACTCCTTCAATGGCCCGTAGTCTTTCTTCTAGCACTTCCAACTTTTCTTTAGATTAGGAATTCCCTCCTGACTGATTCATTGGAGTTTCACCATACATATTCTGAGGGAAGGAGTATGGCATGTAGGAGGATCCAAAGTTTGGCATCATTTGAGTCCCCTGGGGTCCATAATGTAGGGTGTATTGTGGATTTTTTGGATTGGCAGAAAGTGTCACCGTCGGGGTGTTACCATCTGTAGGGTTGACAGTTTGTGTCTATGGCATTTCGATAACATCGGTGGGGGGTTTGTGTCTGAGTGATATGTTCGGAGTTTTGAATGCCATCTTGTGGGCTGGGGCCGTTGGTGACACAAATCCAGGAGGCAAACCGTATGGGGGATTGTTCGGGTCAAATGAAAAATGAGTTTGGTTGCTTGGATAAATAGTGAGAGGCATCATGGACCCTGGTTGGTTGGAGCCTTGAATAGGAACCTGAGCAAATCCGGGCGGAAGGAGAGGTGTGGCCGGATGTCCTTCGTTCGACGCTGGAGGGTTCTCCTCTGTGTTCTTTTCCTTCTGCATTGCTTGTAGGATCTCCATCATCTTAGTCATCTAATCCTTGATTTGACTGACTTCATCCCTGATCTCTTGGACTTCTTCTAGTCCATCCGCCATGGCTCTTGTCTGTGATCGAGTGCGATAAGGGTGTCTTGGAGCAATTGTTTAGAAAGGCCACACACTATTTTAATCAAAACAAAAGTGAGAACAAACTGTTGGAAAAAATGTAAAAAAGCTTTTATAAAAATCACCTTTGGAGTTTTTGAGTTAACACCTTATAACAAACAAGAGATGGTCCCTCCATCCCATACAGAGAGCATTGTGCTCATAAGATGGAATGGAGTTGACGACAAATCTAGGGGAGAAACAACTCTCCACAATAGATGTTGTCTCAAACACACTAGCAATTTTGAATTGAGACATCTCGTCCTACCCTTTGCGCAGAAGGAAGAATCCTATAAGGCAAATATGTAGTGGACCACATACTAAAGGAAAACCATGCTCCACGATAAGTGTCGTCGCAAGTCAAGTGCAAGAGTTGGAGTGCGAAGGAATCATAGAAGCAAGAACTGATTTCATTAAAAACTCCTCAAAGCAATACATAGAATTATGGTGGCAAGGCCATATTTCATTAAAATCTCCTCAAAACAATACATGGATTGGGATTACATCATAATTCTCGACATTGTTACAACATTTTCATCCTAAAGTCAATAGCTTAGGTCTCTTTCTTTATAGCCCTCGAGCAAACCCTCCACACATTTGCATGAAATCATCCAACTCAGTTGAGAGATGAAGCATAGGGTCCGCACGAATTCGTTTTTCTGCCTTTTCAAAGTGTTTGACAAAATTCGGAATATAATGGCTTAGCTCCAAATTCATGCTCATATATCTTTTTTCCCATATGTCAATATCTATCCCTCGCTCTCGCGCCTCTTCTCTCCACCACTTCACAGTATTCATTGCTTGAACCACTCGATCATGATAGTGTTTTGCTGAGGTCCACCCTAAATCGCACTGCTTCTTGATTTCGACTAGTAGGATATTCAGCTCTTGGACCTTTTGTACCAATTCATCAGTCATCCTATCTTGTGCACAAATTTGTTTTTGTAATTTGCCATTGACTACCCTTTGTCGATTGACTTCCACTTCCAATGACTTTCTCATATCTCCTTGGTTAATGACTTTTTCTTCTAACTGGTGCTTTTCTTTTCTTAGTTGATGTCTCTCTGCTGTTAAGGACAATACTTTGCTTTCAAGATTCTAGATCCTAGTCATGACGCTCGGCGGGACCTTGTCTGTGTTCTTCTGGACTCTTGAGGTTACGGAGATATCTGCACACAAATCTTTTAAATGTTCATTTTCCTTTGTTAACTTCTCACATCGCTTCTGACCAATGGCTATTTTCAACTTGGCATCTTGCTTTTGTTGTTCCATTTCCTTCATTTGTGCTTCCAGGACTTTCAATTGTTCTGCCATTTGAGTTACCGAGGGGGAGTAATCTTCAGCTTTCGTGCTTTCTGCGGGAATTTTGATAGGACCTTTCCTTGATTTTCTCCATGTTTCATACTCTGAGACAATGATTAGGATTGGTCAGCCCAATTGTGATCTCCCCGCCATCCTCACATTTTCCCATGCATTTCTAACTTCTTTTGCCAACAACTTGGTATTCTCACCATCCTCGTATCGAAAACAGCATCCACCGAGTTGTTCTTCTCGTGGCACGGTTTGCGTCCAACAAAGTTGTTGTAAGGCTATGGTGGGTGTGTAGGATATGCACCCTCTCAGGCCCATCAAAGGAACATTTGGATAATCACCACAACTATAATTGATATCTTGATGCGGACTCGGCAAGTGTACCGGTTCGTTGCAAGTAATAAAACGGTAAGACCGGATATCGTTCTCAGGGATCGTGGACAATTACCACTTCGCAAATTAGACTACTATCTAGGCGATCAAATTTTGGAATGAAGGTAGCTCTATCATCTAACAAGCAAACAAGAATAAAATGTTTTTGTTCTTTTTTGTAATTTTATCAAACAGTTAAAAGGCAGACAGAAATATGAATAACAATTAGATAGAATTGTTAGGGTTAGACTAAGCTAATCCTCCCTTGATTGTTATGAAATGATAACTAACACAGTTCCTACTTCAATTATGACAATCGAATCTTTTCTAATATACTCAAACCCTAATGTCTTAGGTGGAATGAGCCTAAAATCCCAAATTAAACCCTAATGTCTTAGGTGGATTAATCAGAGAAATTGCATTAAGAATAAAGATTCATGAGATTGCAAGCAGCCAACACCTATGTCTAGATTCTTGGACTACTTGGCATATGATTCATGAGCATGCTTTAACATCAACCTTTCAATTGTCTATTAAAGCAACTAATCATTCCTAAGATGATCAAGCCTAGGAAAGCATTAAGCATGGAATCATACACTCATAAAGAAGAAGGAAACGTATTATAATCAAGTCATTTTACAACCAAGTTCGGATAAGCAATAATCTAACCCCAACAAAGGGGAGTTTAGCTACACATAATTGAAGATAGAATCAAAGAAAGAGTTACAGAGATGAACAAAGGAGAGAGCTCCATAGAATGTTGCACAGCAGCCACAGCAGCAAAGGTCTTATTTTTAGGTTTTTCTGGATGTGTCTTCTGTTATGCCCAGAGGTTCTTTTATAACTCGTGGCCCGTCACGGCCGTGACATCCATCACGGCCAGGCCGTGACGGGTTCTGCCTCTTGCAGATTTTGTGACTTCAGGACTCTCGCGGGGCGAGCTAACATTCGCGTCGCGAACCCTCTTTTTCATGCCCGTGATCTCCATCACGGCCAAGCCGTGATGGATTCTGACTTGTGGTGGTTTTTGGGTCACGGCCGTGATGTACATCACGGCTAGGCCGTGATCGATTCTGACTTTTGGAGGTCTGGCACAATCAGTCTCTCGCGAGGCGATACTTGCTTCGCGTCGCGAGCCATTTTTTCACGCCCGTGATCTCAATCACGGCCAAGCCGTGATGGATTCTGACTTGTGGTAATTTTGGGTCACGACCGTGATATCCATCACGGCCAGGCCGTGACAGCTTCTGACTTTTGGCCCCCTTTTTCTTCAGTTTTCAGGCTTTCTCTTCATCTCAGCTTCCTCATGGCTAAATCTTGGGCATTTAATCATAAATCCCTGCAAAACAACACACAATACCACCTTATCCATTCCAAAGGAAAAACTAAACAAAATCCAACTAAAATGGCCTACCTATATGCAAATGCATGCAGAAATGTACATGGAAAATGAGGTGAAATCACACTCATCAAATCACCCCAAGCTTAAGACTTTGCTTGTCCTCAAGCCAAAACCAAGGCCAAAAGATGAAAATAACCAGAGCAATGATAGTGAACTAAGAACCCGAGTAAAATGATCCAAGTAATGGCATTCAATTATTTCAGAAGAGACAATCAATTCAAGTCCAATTAGGGGCTTAGTTTTCCTAGACTCACATTCTCACTGATTCGGGCACTCTATCTCACTTGAAGCTCACCCCAAGCTTGTTCATTTGCTTGGCTCTCTTTCTTGCCTCACTCACTCAAGTGTTAAGGGAATATGACATTTCACTCCATTTTCCTCAAAGAATGATTCCTACCATAAGCTTGACTATCAACCAAATCTTTACTTTATTAATGAAAACATCTAAGAATCAAGAGGTCTTATTCTTTGGTTGCAATGGGGCCATGGGATCAATTTTCAGGTGGGAAATTCAAGAACAGGAAATTTCAAAAGGCCATACAAACAATCAAGCATTGCAAGGCACGACCTTCTAAAATACCTTTCTTTGGGTTTCAGTTTACTTTTCCACCATTCTTTCCTTTTATTTTTTGCTTTTTATTTCTCACTTTCTTTTGTCATACCCTTCTCCATATACTTTTCTTTTCCTTTTTTTTTTTTCTTTTATTTGGAGAAGGGAGAATTTTCAACTCAAGAGAAAT
Source organism: Sophora flavescens (assembly GCA_030762895.1). Taxonomy (NCBI): domain Eukaryota; kingdom Viridiplantae; phylum Streptophyta; class Magnoliopsida; order Fabales; family Fabaceae; genus Sophora; species Sophora flavescens. The sequence continues at coordinate 27,043,741 of CM061064.1, read as the reverse complement.
AATTTTTTTCTGATTCATTTTTTTCTTTTCATCATCCCAAACTTTCAACTACATTTTCCAACCCTTTTTGCACAGTACTTTAGAAGGTCCCTCATAAGCATATTTAACAAAACATTTTGGGGTACCAAGAAAAGCATGCTATTCATTCAGGCTCAAAATGGGGCAACTACGGGTAGCATTATTTATTCAAAGCTCAGAAGGCCGGAAAAAATACCTATTGCCTCAATCCTTTTCAAAAATGTTTACAAAAATTTTCACGCTTTGAAATGGTTTCAAGTCAAGTTCTAGAGAAAAACAATCCAAGAGGAACAACACTCTACACAAAGAACGGGGGCAGATTTAGTGAGTACCCCCTAATGGCTCAAAAGCTCACATTTATCAGTTCAAAAACCAGTGAGGAACACAAGTCTAAAGAAACACATGCTAATCATCAACTATCCAAGACCATCTCAAGAATATTTATTTGAAGCCATATCACAAGAATAGAAAAATCAGGGTCCAAAAATTCACTAACACAGATAAATTGGCACTCAGTTCTCACAATCATAAGCTCAATCTAAGCAGGGGTAACCGAATCATGCGATCATGCAAACTTAAGCCTATATGAATGCAATATTTACAATGCAAGCAAAAAGATTACCCCTACCCCAAGCTTAAAGACTTACATTGTCCTCAATGTAAATAATTAAGTTTAGAGAGGGGAGAAAACTGGAACAACTCACCAAGGTGGTAGTGGTGCTGAATCACATGTTTTCTGGTTTTATCCCCTCCTGCCCTTCTTCTCCTCCTTCCTTCAAAATCTGAAAACACTTAACAAAACTATTAACAAACCTCTCGAGCTTCTCAAATTATTCAAGAGGAGAAATCAAAAACAAAAGAGAAGATGAAAATAAAATTTGGGTTGCCTCCCAACAAGCGCTTCTTTAACGTCACTAGCTTGACGGATGATTTTTTTTTTTTGTTCTTTTAAGATGGTGCCTGAAGAGTGACGGAGACCGCCTGACGATCAAAGTTGCCTCCAAGGTAGTGCTTTAGCCTTTGTCCATTAACAGTGAAGGTATCACCGGATGATGGATCTTCCAATTTAACTGAACCAAATGGAGAGACAGACTTGACATAGAATGGGCCTGACCATCTTGATCTCAATTTGCCCGGAAAGAGCTTGAGTCTTGAGTTAAACAAAGAAAAGCGACTGGCCTTCTTCAAATTTCTTGGGAAGAATGTACTTATCATGCCAGAACTTTGTTCTTTCCTTGTATATCCTAGCACTCTCATAAGCCAAGAGTCGGAACTCATCCAACTCATTCAATTGAAGCATCCTCTTGTCCATGGCCAGCCTTGTATCAAAGTTCAGGGCCTTCACTGCCCAAAAAGCACGGTGTTGTAGCTCTACCGGAAGGTGACATGATTTCCCGAACACTAATTGGTAAGGTGACATACCAATAGGTGTCTTATAAGCAGATCCGATAGGCCCAAAGTGCATCATCCAATTTCTTCGCCCAATCCTTCCTTGCATTGTTCACGCTTTTTCCAAAATTCTCTTCAACTCCTGGTTGGACAATTCCACTTGCCCACTGGTTTGGGGATGGTATGGTGTGGTAACTTTGTGGTTCACCCCAAACTTGGCAAGCACTGCATTGAACTCATTATTGCAAAAGTGAGTACCCCCATCACTAATGATAGCCCTAGGGGTCCCAAACCGGGTAAAAATATTCTTCCTCACAAAACTGATCACAGTTCTTGCATCATCTTTCAGAGTTGGCACGGCTTCCACCCACTTGCTCACATAATCAACCGCCACCAGAATGTACTTGTTGTTGTAAGATGACGGGAAAGGACCCATGAAGTCGATCCCCCACACATCGAAGAGCTCCACCTCTAATATACCCTTTAAGGGCATCTCATTTCTCTTGGAAATACTGCCGGTCCTCTGGCATTTATCACATTTCATCACCCAAGCTCTGGAGTCCTTGAAAATAGTGGGCCAAAATAGCCCGCTTTGCAAAATCTTCATGGCGGTCCTTTCACCACCAAAGTGTCCTCCATAGGGTGAGTTGTGGCAGTGAGTCAACACCCCATTAATCTCTTCTTCCGGAATGCACCTTCTCAGAATTCCATCCGAACCTCTTTTGAAAAGATACGGCTCATCCCATATATAGAATTTGGCATCATGAATGAGCTTATTCCTCTGTTGTGCATTGAAGTCCTTCGGAATCTTATTGGCGGCCTTGTAATTTGCAATATCCGCAAACCAAGGTGCCACTTGCACCACAAACAACTGTTCATCTGGGAATTCCTCTTGAATTGGCAACTTTGCTTCTGCTTGAACATCTGCTTGTGGAAGCCTAGACAAATGGTCGGCTACCACATTCTCCACTCCTTTCTTGTCCTTTATTTCCAAATCAAACTCTTGAAGTAGTAGTATCCACCTAATAAGCCTTGGCTTGGGATCCTGTTTAGTCATAAGATATCTCAAAGCAGAATGATCAGTGTAGACAGTAGTTTTACAGCCAATCAAGTAGGATCTAAATTTATCAAATGCAAATACCACAGCAAGCAATTCTTTTTCAGTCGTGGTATAATTCAATTGGGCATCATTAAGCACACGACTGGCATAGTAAATGACATGCAACACTTTATTTTTTCTTTGGCCCAAAATGGCTCCCACCGCATAGTCACTTGCATCACACATTAGCTCAAATGGTAAACTCCAATCTGGAGGTGCAATGACCGGTGCGGTGGTGAGTTTTTCTTTCAAAACTTGGAAGGCATGCATGCAATCATCATCAAATATAAAAGGAGTATCAGCTACCAAAAGCTTGCATAGGGGTTTCACAATCTTTGAAAAATCTTTTATAAACCTTCTATAAAAACCCGCATGCCCTAGGAAGCTTCTAACACCTTTCACATTTAAGGGAGGAGGAAGTTTTTCAATCACTTCAATTTTGGCTCTATCGACCACCATCCCCGTGATGAAATTTTATGCCTAAGAACTATACCTTCCCTGACCATGAAATGACATTTTTCCCAATTTAAAACAAGGTTAGTTTCTTGGCATCTTTTTAGAACACAGGCAAGATTATTCAAACAGTTATCAAAAGAATCACCAAACACAGAAAAATCGTCCATAAATACCTCAATAAATTTTTCATTCATATCAGAAAATATGGATAGCATGCACCTTTGAAAAGTGGCGGGTGCATTACACAACCCGAATGGCATTCTCCTGTATGCATAGACTCCATAAGGACAGGTGAAAGCGGTCTTCTCTTGGTCCTCTGGGTCAACCACAATCTGGTTATACCCGGAGTACCCATCAAGGAAACAATAGAAAGCATGGCCCGCCAACCGCTCTAACATCTGATCAATGAAGGGCAAAGGGAAATGATCTTTTCTGGTGGCCTCATTCAGTCTTCTGTAATCAATGCATACCCTCCATCCAGACACGGTCCTAGAGGGAATAAGTTCATTCTTTTCATTTGCTACCACTGTCATCCCCCCTTTCTTCGGCACAACTTGGACTGGACTCACCCATGGACTATCGGAGATGGGATAGATAATGCCCGCATCCAACAACTTCACAATATCCTTCCTCACAACTTCTTTTATATTCGGGTTGAGTCTTCTTTGGGGTTGTCTAACCGGCTTGAAATTTTCCTCCACACGGATTTTGTGCATGCAAAAGGAGGGGCTTATCCCTTTCAAATCGGACATAGACCACCCGATTGCAGATTTGTGCTCCCTAAGCACCCTCAACAGCTACTCTTCTTCCAAGGAATTCAACCCACTACTGATGATAACTGGGAATGAAGAGTTCATCCCAAGGAAAGCATAACGGAGATGGGATGGCAATTCTTTCAACTCTAGCACCGGTGGGTCACCCTTGTCTTCAATTCTCACATCTTCCACCACTTTGTCTTCATCAGTATTCACAACCAGACAAGCCTCCAGAGATTTAATCATGAGATCAACTTCTTCTGCACATACTTCTTCTTCTATATCCTCTACCATTAGAGCTGCTTCTAACGAATCTTCAAACTTCTGGTGCAAACTCTTGTCAGATAATGAATCAATGAGGTCCACTATCATGCATGTGTCCTTTCTGCTTGGGTGTTTCATTGCCTCAAACACATTAAAGGTGACCTTTTCGTCTTGTACCCGAAGCACCAATTCCCCTTGATTGACATCGATTAAGGCTCTACCTGTTGCTAGGAATGGTCTCCCAAGAATCAGAGGAGTATCACCATCTTCAGCCATATCTAACACCACAAAATCTGCTGGAAAAATGAATTTATCTACCTTCACCAACAAATCCTCCACAACACCATAGGGATATGTAATGGAGCGGTATGCCAGTTGAAGAGAAATCCCTGTTGGTTTTACCTCACCAATCCCCAGCTTCTTGAAAATGGAGAGCGGCATCAGATTAATACTTGCCCCTAAATCGCACAATGCTCTCCCTATGTTCAGATGACCAATCGTGCATGGGATAGTGAAGCTGCCCGGGTCCTTCATCTTTACTGGCAGCTTCCTTTGAAGTATAGCACTGCACTCTTCAGTAAGCATCACTGTCTCCTCCTTCCACCTTCTTTTGTTTGTAAGAATCTCTTTCATGAATTTTGCGTAGGAAGGCATCTGCTGTAGAGCTTCAGCAAACGGGATGTTGATTTGTAGCTTTTTGAATACATCCAGAAACTTAGAAAACTGCTGATCTTTTGCCTCCTTCTTCAACCGTTGGGGGTACGGGATTACAAATATGGGGGCAGCTCTTTGGGATTATCAACCTCTTCCAGAATCTGTCTTTTAGTCTTCTTCTTCGCAAATTCTTCATCAACCAATTTCTCCCTCTGCGGTTTTTCAGCTTCTACACCAGTAGGAATAGAGGTAGTATCTTGGGAAGTTCCAGGTTCTTCATTGTTTACCTCTTCAAACTGCACCTTATCAATTCCAGCATCACTTGTCTTTTCTTCCCTCTCTTTTTCTTGTGGATTTAACACTCTCCCACTTCTTGTAATAATGGCCTTACAATCTTCCTTTGGGTTCTTCTCAGTATCCCCAGGCAATTGTCCTTGAGGTCTCTCTGCCATCTGCCTTGCCAGTTGGCCTATTTGATGCTCCAAGTTCTTGATTGAGGCATTTTGATTCTTCATAGTCTCTTGAGTCGCTTGCATGAACTGGCCTAGAATGTTCTCCAATTTGCTTGAACTCTCTTGAGGAGGCTTTGCTTGAGAACTTGAACTTTGCCCTTGTCTCCAACCAAAGTTAGGATGGCTGCGCCACCCCGGGTTGTAGGTGTTGGAGTAAGGATCATTTCTAGGCCCTTGGTTGCCCATATAATTTACCTCTTCTTGTCCCGAACTTCCAACCACATTGATCTCACAGTTTCCATTAGCATGGTTGCCTCCATAGAAATCACACACTGAGGTACCTTGAACTTGGACAGCTTGTAGTTGAGAATTCTGCAGTTGAACCGACCCCAATTGCTTGGTAAGAATAGCCATTTGTGCCTTGAGAGCACCAATTTCATCCAGCTCTAGAACACCTCTCTTGACCATTGATCGAGAACTAGGCATTTGATAGTCATTATTAGCCATGTTCTCAATCAAGTCCTTTGCTTCTTCGGGCGTCTTCTGACTCAATGTCCCTCCTGTAGTCGGTTCAATCATACTTCTTGAATTCCTGTTGAGCCCATTAACAAATGTTGCAACCTGCTGCCATGTCTCTAGTTCATGATTTGGACAAGCTGTGAGTAAGGACTTGAACCTCTCCCAGGCTTCATAGAGTGACTCACCATCCCTCTGTGCAAAGGCATTAATCTCTGATCTCAACTTGATCATTCTTGACGGAGGGAAGAAGCGAGATAAAAACTTGCTGACCAAGTCGTTCCAAGTGATGATGCTTCCATGAGGATGAGACTGCAGCCATGACTTAGCTCTATCCCTCAAAGAGAAAGGGAAAAGCCTTAAACGAATGGCCTCATCGGAAGCTCCGTTTAACTTGATGGTGTCACACAGCTCAATGAAAGTACCAATGTGAGCATGAGGGTCTTCACTCTCCAAACCTCCAAACTGGTTTTGCTGCACAAGGTGGAGAAGTGATGCCTTGATTTCGAAATTATTGCAAGCCACTGCGGGTCTCACAATCGGAGTTCCACATCTATCAACTCTAGGGGAAGTGTAGTCCCCCATTGTTCTCCTTGGTGCATTATCTTCTGCCATGGTGACAGCTGCTACTTCAATTTGTGGTTCTTGCACACTTGGTAACTCAACTTGTTGCTCTTGTCTACTAGAAGATGCTCTTTCTCTATTCTGTCTTGCCTTGGCTTTCTTTCTATTCCTTCTACAGAGTCTCTCGATCTCAGGGTTGAATTGGAGTTCACCTGGATCGTTTGTACCTCGCATACAAGGAACAAACAGAGTAGCGCCGAAAAAGAACAGAACAAAACAGAAAAATACAACAGAGAACAGAAAACAAGAAAGGAAATAAAACAGTAAGAAAACAGTAAAAAATGCCTAAATTAGGAGTCCCCTTTGGTACTCGTGATATTGGCACACCGATCCCCGGCAACGGCGCCAAAAACTTGATGCGGACTTGGCAAGTGTACCGGTTCGTTGCAAGTAATAAAACGGTAAGACCGGATATCGTTCTCAGGGATCGTGGACAATTACCACTTCGCAAATTAGACTACTATCTAGGCGATCAAATTTTGGAGTGAAGGTAGCTCTATCATCTAACAAGCAAGCAAGAATAAAATGTTTTTGTTCTTTTTTGGAATTTTATCAAACAGTTAAAAGGCAGACAGAAATATGAATAACAATTAGATAGAATTGTTAGGGTTAGACTAAGCTAATCCTCCCTTGATTGTTATGAAATGATAACTAACACAGTTCCTACTTCAATTATGACAATCGAATCTTTTCTAATATACTCAAACCCTAATGTCTTAGATGGAATGAGCCTAAAATCCCAAATTAAACCCTAATGTCTTAGGTGGATTAATCAGAGAAATTGCATTAAGAATAAAGATTCATGAGATTGCAAGCAGCCAACACCTATGTCTAGATTCTTGGACTACTTGGCATATGATTCATGAGCATGCTTTAACATCAACCTTTCAATTGTCTATTAAAGCAACTAATCATTCCTAAGATGATCAAGCCTAGGAAAGCATTAAGCATGGAATCATACACTCATAAATAAGAAGGAAACTGTATTATAATCAAGTCATTTTACAACCAAGTTCAGATAAGCAATAATCTAACCCCAACAAAGGGGAGTTTAGCTACACATAATTGAAGATAGAATAAAAGAAAGAGTTACAGAGATGAACAAAGGAGAGAGCTCCATAGAATGTTGCACAGCAGCCACAGCAGCAAAGGTCTTATTTTTAGGTTTTTCTGGATGTGTCTTCTGTTCTGCCCAGAGGTTCTTTTATAACTCGTGGCCCGTCACGGCCGTGACATCCATCACGGCCAGGCCGTGACGGGTTCTGCCTCTTGCAGATTTTGTGACTTCAGGACTCTCGCGGGGCGAGCTAACATTCGCGTCGCGAACCCTCTTTTTCATGCCCGTGATCTCCATCACGGCCAAGCCGTGATGGATTCTGACTTGTGGTGGTTTTTGGGTCACGGCCGTGATGTACATCACGGCTAGGCCGTGATCGATTCTGACTTTTGGAGGTCTGGCACAATCAGTCTCTCGCGTGGCGAGACTTACTTCGCGTCGCGAGCCATTTTTTCACGCCCGTGATCTCCATCACGGCCAAGCCGTGATGGATTCTGACTTGTGGTAATTTTGGGTCACGGCCGTGATAGCCATCACGGCCAGGCCGTGACAGCTTCTGACTTTTGGCCCCCTTTTTCTTCAGTTTTCAGGCTTTCTCTTCATCTCAGCTTCCTCATGGCTAAATCTTGGGCATTTAATCATAAATCCCTGCAAAACAACACACAATACCACCTTATCCGTTCCAAAGGAAAAACTAAACAAAATCCAACTAAAATGGCCTAACTATATGCAAATGCATGCAGAAATGTACATGGAAAATGAGGTGAAATCACACTCATCAGGCATACCCACTTAAAAGAGTTTCTTTCCACTTTGTCAAACTCGCTCTTCCATTCCTCTTCATTAAGCTGTCTTGTAGGGATGTTATGGAAGCCTCTTAGTGGATCTGAATGGTGGTAGATATAGACTTTTGCGTACATGTGAGTCATGACCCATACATAGAGCAACTGCACACAACATCTGGGCTTCCCCTTTGGATGCCGCTGTCAAAATTCTAGAGTCAAAAACGTTTCAGCCAATACTGCTGGCACGGGGTTTTTCTTTCTTTCAACTGTGAAGAACACATCCATTGTTGCTCGATCTATCATGTCTAGCGCCGATGGAAATAGAACCGACCCATATATTGCTAGTGCCAATACCCTCTCAAAGGTTTCCCAGTCTTGTCGAACCATTAGTTTCCTTAAATGATTTTCAAGAAATTTTCGGGTCAACCCTCGCAAGTTTGAGTACCCGGTCAAGTTCACTTCAATTTCAGGAAGCCCTAGTAGCCCTGCTATGCTTGCAGTGGTCAAGTATTGCCCCATGTAAAAGTACACGGTGGGAATTTTCTGCATTGGCAACCTTAACAGGCAAGCATATTCTTCAATGATGGGTGTAATGTTCATGTTTGTCAACTCAAAGCATCTGAGATGTGGGCTCCAATACCGACTTAGAGCACTCAAAGCAGTAGCTTGAACCGGTATGAAAATTATGTCCAAGATCCCTCCATACTTCTTGACGAAGCTTTTTCGATGTTCTTGAGGTAAAGATTGGCTCAACTCTTTCAGATTCTCTAATGAGCTCAAAATCACCCTGGAGCTCTTGGTGGCGGGAGCATTGCTAGTGTGTCTGACATTTTCCATCTCTTGTTATCAAAGGTGTTATCTCTCACCAAATTATCTGTGCAAGGGAAATTTTATTTTATTAATAACATTTGGAAAGCAAAATTACTTATGCATGAGAGTGCACCAAGATGCATGAATGAATGACATATTGACGATGCATGGCCTAAAATACTACATGCACGAGCATACAATATAATAATGAGTGTAACAGGATGCACGAATGAGTGGCATGTTAAGGTGCGTGTGGGATGCGTGCAGAAAATCGTTATGATGCATGAGATATAAATGTGATTATTCATGTGGCAGAAAAAGATGGAATGCGCTCACTTTTGTCCTACATAGGTCATATCCTAAAGTTGCGACTTCTGAAGTCAAGACCCTATTTTGGTAGGCTACTGATGGCATTTTATGTGCATGACTTTCGGGATAGATCCAGACCCCTAAACATATGGTCCCCGGATTACCCTCATCTAAAAGATAAGGATCCGAATCCACGAACCTCACCACAGGGACAAATAAGTCACAATATGGTAGTCCATGTACCGGTAGCAATCCGAGCGGGAGAATTAGTGACTGTCAGGGACTCAAAAGCATCACAATAACATCACTTAAGCCCCCCTCTAATCTTATGGCATTCCAAGACTCGGGTATAGAGCCCAAAAGTGTGTGCAACATGTGATAGTGATGTGTGTGATGGGGCATACAAACCTTCACAAAATCCTACTAAAACAAAACTACACCAAACCTGTCAAAAAGGAACAAACAACACCAATACAAAAGTTCTCTACCCTAAGGTTGCAAGAATATACAAAAGCAGTTATGAAAACATTTTAAAAAAAGAAATAAAACAAAAAGGGTAAAACAAATATTTTCAAAGCTGTTTTAAAATAATTTGCACAACCAACTATGATAGACCTGACTCTCAAAATTCCCCAGTGGAGTCACCAGCTGTCGCGACCGTCCCGTCCGGGCACCGCTAAAAAAGAGATAAAAAACAGAGGAGTCGCCACTAAAATTTTTTATTAGGAAAATCTTAGCAAAACCAAATTATTTAAAGGTAAACCGGTCTAAAAAAAGAGAGAGATGAGTCCGGGAGTCAGTTACGAGTAGGAAAGGTGTTAGCACCCCACATCGTCTGTTTAAAAAAAAGGTACCTCAAGTTAATCGTGCAAAAACATTTTAATAACCTTTTAAATATTTATTTTACCCCAAAAAATTATTTACAAGAAAGAATTATTTTTAATTCTTAATTTTTTTAATTTTTATTAATTTTTATATTTTTATATTTATTGTTTATAAAAAACTAAATGAGGTTGAACATGGCACGTGATTCCACAGGGTAACCTCAAATCTAAGGGACTGGATATGGCACCGTGTCCATAGAGCATCCCTAAAAATAGAAAAGTTTAATTATTCGATTAATTATTTTAACATAAAAAGAGACACACAAAAAAGGAAAATTTAGTTTTGACTTGACAAGATGATTTATCTTGCTCCTACGTATTCCTGGGTGCGATGGAAAACTCAAAGCCACGTTGTTCTTTAGAAAATATTTGATTGGTTGGTTGATTTTAATTTTTGATAAAGATTTGATTTATTTATTTTATTTTAAAAAAAAGATTTTATTTCAGAATAAATTCACTCTTACACAGAGTCTAAGATAGCGATTCTATACGATAAACCCTTACAATTCATACGCCACTTGAGGATGAAAAATCATACATCAACGTCGTAGATTGTTGCGTGAATTAAATTTTTTTTTCATCTTATAAATTTTGATAAAATCTTGTAAAAAGATTAAATTGAAAACATTTTATTATTTTTTTAACACAATGGGAATTCACTCTTGCACAGGGTTAAAGATAGCAAAGCTATACGATGAACCCTTACAATTCATACGGCACTTGAGGGTGAAAAAAATACATACATCAACGCCGTAGATTGCTGTGTGAATTCAAAAAAAAAATCCCCTTTTTATTTTTTATATATTTTGTTTTAAAAAGGTATTTTTATTTTTATTTTATAACAACAACAACCAGCAACAAGTTTGGGCCATATAACCAACAAACCCAACAGAAACCAAAAAACCATCAAGACCCAACAACCTATTCAAACAATAAAAAGAGCAAAAAAAATAAAAAGAAAAATAAGGGAAAAAGCAAACGAAGCCTCCATGTTTACCCACAACGTGCAGAGGGAGAAAAAAGAAGGGAGATTGACACAGAAGGGTTGGCGGCGCGACGGAGAAGACGTGGACAGAGGAACTCACGCTCGTGATGGCAGAGAAGACACTGACAGAGGAAGTGGCAGTGCTCCGGGGAAGTGATGCTCGTGACGGTTCCTCTGTGCTCAGAGGAAGTGACGCTCGTCGATCTGGCGCTCGTGGCGGTTCGCGGTGGAGTAGACGCAGACAGAAGGGTGGAGCTCGGGGATGCTTGCGGTGACGGAAACACGGATCGACACCTGTACGTGGTGGATGCAGATCTGGTATGGTTCGAATCTGGTGGAGGATGGCGGTCAGATGGGTTCTGTTGTTGTCGGCGGCGAGCTCGTGCGGCGATGTGGCTCGTGACGAGTCTGGCCAACATGAAATGCAGGTCGAGCGGCGGGAAGCGGCGATTTGGCTCTGGGTTCAGTGGGCATGGTGGTTGGGAGAAGCTCCGAGGCAGCGGCGCCGTTACTGCATAGAAACGAATCTGCTCTGCCGCTCTTCAGCCGTGAAGCACCGCACGCCGCCGTTGCTGCCCGTAATTGACATCACCACCGCAAGTTGTGAAGTCCTCCACCGCGTTACTGTTGCTTCTGGTTTGGTTTCTCATGCACATTGAGACCCTTCATTAACGTTGCTATATGTTTTTTTTTGAATGATGGTAGTTGGGATTAATAGAGAAAGTGATAGGAGACACTGGAGGCTCTGGTGGATGGGAGTAACAAGAACATTAAGGAAAAATGTGGGTCAGTGAAAGGTTTTTTTCGTTTTCTCCGTTTTGTTCTGGTTTGTTTCTTGAAACAAAGATGGAGAAGAATACAGGAAAGAATTCTAAGTGTATTTTTTCTGATTGATTTTTTTCATTTTTTGCTCCCCCCTGCTTCTTCTGATGGGTGCCAATTTATAGCAAGAATTATTGAAGAAGATGACAAATGTTCTTATTAGGCTACCAGCTGGTATAGGTACAGATAGTGAGGAGCATATCAGCCTTTGCTCCACCACCTTGCTTGGTTGCAATGGCAGGGATGGTGTCCCCCTCTTTCTGGAAAAAAAATGAAAGGAAACAAAAGAAGGGAAATAAAAAAGAAAGCTGGTTTACCTCAAATGGAAGAAGACAAAGCAAGGATAAAAAAAAAGGACAAAGACAATAAAATGAAAATGGGCTACACTAATTCTATAATGGGCCAAGAACAAAAACAATTTTTGTTTTATTTTTATCATCATTTTTTGTTTACTATTTTTCAAAACATTAATTAAAAAAAATCCGGGCAAAATTAGGTGTTCACAGGCGAGTTAAAGGATTTTCAATCGTTGAAGAACTCTGCTGATTCCTTTTGGATGACCGAACGTGAAAATGCATCTGCTGACTTAATGGAATTTCCCCATACCACCCCCAAATCTGACCCGATTGTTCCAGGTTAGTATTATGGTTAGACCGAGTTTATACTCGAGCCTACTTTGTTTACACTTAAATCCCTTCGTCACTCATAACTTGAGGCTTGGGGACTTATGTTATGGTTGAGCTGAGTATCAACTCGGGTCCACCTTATCTACATACACTAAACTCTGGTAACAGGTAAAGAAAGACTAATCTTGCATGGTTGGAGGCCTGGAGGTCTACTAATACGCTATGGTTATATCGAGTTTATACTTGGGCCGACTTCATACTCATATCCATCTTGTTTGTGCCGTTGTGGACAGGTCGAGTTCATACTTGGATCCATCTTGTTTACACCAAAGTCCTAATGGACTTAGAAACGGGAAGCCTTAATATATTGTGTTATGGTTATACCGAGTTTATACTCGGACCGACTTTGTTTACACAGAAGTCCATTCGTCACTCACGACTCGAGACTTGGAGGAATTATGTTATGGACAGACCGAGTTCATACTCGGATCCATCTTGTTTACACCAAAGTCCTAATGGACTTGGAAACGGAAAGACTTAATATATTGCGTTATGGTTAGTCGAGTTTATACTCGGGCCGACTTTGTTTACACAGAAGTCCATTCGTCGCTCACGACTCGAGGCTTGGAGGAACTATGTTGTGGATAGGCCGAGTTCATACTCGGATCCATCTTGTTTACACCAAAGTCCTAATGGACTTGGAAACGGGAAGACTTAATATATTGCGTTATGGTTAGCCGAGTTTATACTCATACCGACTTTGTTTACACAGAAGTCCATTCCTCTATTACAACTTAAGGCCCGAGGACTTATGTTATGGTCAGGCCTAGTTTATACTCAGATCTGCCTTGCTCATACAGAAGTTTTACTGGACTTGGAAAAGGAAACACTTAATATTGGGGATGAGTTCGTGTTTAGCCCAATATTGAACACATAGGATGACCCAAAAGTCATATTAGAGAGCCAAGAGTTGGAGTTAGAAATGGTTAACTTATAAATGTTGATGATTATAGGCATCAATGTCGGTCAGCCGACTATTATTACTTGGGCGACGACAATTATCCGAGAATAAAGAGGTCTAACTATGGCAATTAACACGAAGCCTAGTATAATTAGGGACTGAGAGGTTTGAAAAATGAGGAATACCTAATTACCAGACATACTAAACCGAGATAGTAGTATAATCATTCATATCCTTTTTATGCATATTATTACTCTCAATACTATTATCATTATTCTCCATTATCCTTTAAGGGACACTAACTACTTATCAATTATTCGGATATACAAGTATTCAAACCGTGCTGAAAAAAGAATTTATTGATTTAGAGGTCAACAAGGACATTAAGCCAATCTTAATCTTGGCACCATTAAGCCGCCGACCTATGTTTTGGCATTGTAAAGTCTGACTTATGTTTCGACATCATCAAGCCGACCTATGTTTCGGCATTGTAAAGTCTGACTTATGTTTCAGCACCATTAAGCCTGACCTATGTTTCGGCATTCTAAAGCCCGACCTATGATTCGGAATTGTAAAGTCCGACGTATGTTTCGGCACCATTAAGCCCGACCTATGCTTCGGCATTCTAAAGTCCGACTTATGATTCGGCATTGTAAAGCCCGACTTATGTTTCGGCACCATAAAGCCCGGCCTATGATTCGGCATTGTAAAGCCCGACCTATGTTTCGGCACCATTAAGCTTGGTCTATGTTTCAGCATTCTAAAGTCGGACCTATATTTCGGTATTGTAAAGCCCGACCCATGATTCAACATTGTAAAGTCTGACCTATGTTTCAGCACCACAAGATCCAACTTGTTTCGGCACTTTGATGCCCGACTTATGTCTCGACACTATAACGTAATGTTCGTTGTTCAACAAAAGTCGAGTAATTAAGGCAACCTAACATATATCTGTTATGGGAGTCCGAGTTGTATACTCGGGGTCAACTTGTATATTTGGGGTCGACTTTGTTAGCATTCTAGGATTACTATGGATTTGGGTCAGGAATCAGTAGACTTGGGAGGTGAGACCGAGTTCGTGTTTGGCCCATAGCCCAAGAGTTAAATAAGTCACATGGAGAAATCGGATAGTTAGAGGATGAAACATATAACAACTGAACGACCAACTCGTGAATGAAAGATAATAACAAGTATTAACACCCGTCGTCTGGCTATGATTACCCAAGGCGGCAACGATTATCAGAGAGTAAAGAGACCCAGTTATGAGATGTAAATACGGAGCCTACTATAAGTAGAGGTAGTAGGAATGGAGAAAGACAAGGGATAACACATCTGAATTAGGGGTGTTCATCAACCGATCCAAATTGATTCAAACCGTAAAAACCGAACCGAAAAATCGAAAACCGAAAAAACCGAAAACCAAAAAAACGGCAAATTTTTATTGGATTGGATCGGATTTTGGATCATATAGTGAAATCCAATCCAATCCAATCCAATCCAAACCGATCTATTATATACATATACTATTATTTTTGAAATTATAGTATTACTCATACTTAAACATTATTCTTCATACATTTATATCCCCTATTCTCTTTAATATTTTTGTTGGAATGACATATATAAGACTATTTAGAATAAATATTAATGTCTCGAAGTTATATTTTACTAAAAGTTTTGGTGCATAGCATATATATATTTGATTGAGTAATCATGAAAAATAGGAAAACAATTAAGTAAATTTGAAAAATAATTAGCTACAATTTATTTGTGGCCGATTCAAGAAAAAAAATAGGATAAGTAGGAGTAGATATAGAGAATTGATATAAAAGAACTTGTTAAAAAATATCAATAATCTTTTTCTTCTCAAACTCACAAATTAAAATGAAGATTATCTTTTATCCACTATTAAATAAGTAGAAAGGACACTTGACATTAGAAAAAAAATTAAAGTATGACAAAAACCGAATTATCCAATCCAATCCAAACCTCATTTGATTGGATTGGATCGGATCAGATTTTTTTAAGGAAGCAAACCGATCCAATCCAAACCGCACGATGTTTTTATTATTGGATCGGATGACTTTTTAGCTCAAAACCGATCCAATCCAATCCGCGAACACCCCTTGATCTGAATACACTGAGCCGAGATAACAAATATTTGCCAAGAACAATATCATTCAGAGAAAAACTCTGATCAAGTCATATGATGGCTTATGTTACGGTTGGACTGAGTATTAATTCGAGCCCAACTTTGTGTTAACGACATCATAAAAGAGAGCTTTTAAACCTCTTCGTCGATTCTCGACTTGAGGCTTGAGGGACTTATGTTATGGTTGAGCCGAGTGTTAACTTAGGCCCAACCTTGTTCATATAGGCCGGACCACAAATAGGTCCTATTATGTTTATGGTTGGCCGACTTGTAGGAACTCGGGCCCAACCTTGTGTGACTGAGTTTATATGCTTGGGCCGATTTTATCCTTATGGATGGTCCATCGGAGATTTGGGCCAAGGGACAAGAAGACTTCATATTGGAGGCCAACTTGATACTTAGTTTCATATCAAACATATTGGGCATCTTAAGAGCCTAATAAAATAGGTGGGGAAATTAGAAGAATGTCGAAAGTTAGGAGTAGAGACGGTTAGCTTGTAATTCCAGTTGCCCGCTCATCATCATAAGGAGGCAACAATTATCGAAGAATGATGAAGATCCGACTATCAAAAGAGACATAGGATCCGATACAAATAGAGAGGACTCTCACTTTCTCTAGAAAAATCGCTCCATCAACTTAGAATTACGTTAGCCTAGATTCCCATTTGGGATACGTAGGAGCAGAATACTATATCCTGTCAGGTCATATCCACAAATTAGCCTTAGAATTTATAAGTAGAAATGCTTATCTACTTTGTTTCGGTCAGAATCCAATTAACCGGAGTTTAGCAAGAACTTACGGCATAGGCCAAGTATTAACTCGAGCCCAACCTTGTTATGCATATATCATGCAAGAGATATTTTAAGCCTCTTCGTCGATTCTCAACTTGAGGCTTGGGGGAATTATGTTATGGTTGAGCTGATGTGTTAACTTGGGCCCAACCTTGCTCGTATAGGCCGGACCACAAATAGGTCCTATTATGTTTATGGTTGGCCGACTTGTAGGAACTCGAGCCCAACCTCTGGAATGTTCCGGCCGACTTGTAGGAAAATGAACTCGGACACAACCTCTAGAATGCTCGATCGACTTATACGGAACGTAATGGACGTAATTAAGAGATTTTAATGTCCATTGGCCGAGTAATAATGACTCAATAGGCAAAGGGCCAGCTCATAACAGCGGACGCTTGGCTACCGTAATAGACAAAAGGCCTAAGATAAATAGGACCCAAGGGGCTAAGGGAAAGACAACTTTGATTGATCACTTGATTGCTTAGCCGGCCGAGTACCTAGCTTTTCTACTAGAACATACTCCATGGTTAAAGGAATTTTTTTTAATTAGACAACCGACATTGGTTGCGTCTTCTATCGAGTTTTTTTTTCAAATAATTCTAAAAAAAATAACTACAAGAATGCCCCATTTTAAACTTAAGTACCTTAATGCCCCTTTTATTTGATTCAAGTGGGAAGTCGTCTTCCCCAATGCCAACCTCCCAATGGGTTTTTTTTAACTATTAAATTATTTAAAATAAAAATAAAAAATACAAGCCAGAAGTCGGTAACCCTAACGCCGACTTCTCAACATACTATAAAAAAGAGGTGCATTTTGGTACTTAATTTAGAAAGGAGGGTATTATAGGACCCATTTGGATCGTCTTTTTTTTGTTGAAAAAAACACTTATTTTTTAAATAAAACTGTTTCGAAAAAAATATAGGTATTTGGATGAACTTTTGAATAAAAGCAAAAGTAGTAAAAAAAAATACGTCTTGGTGTTTTTTTAAAAAGTTATAATTCAAATCTTCTAAAAAAAATGAGAAGTAATATAACAGAAAGAGTGAAGATCATTAGTGTTTTAATGGACGATAATATCCCTATAATAAATCTCTTAAAAGCCATTTTTATAAAATTCATCCAAACACAAGATAGTTTATGTTTCTACTTTTATATCGCACAACCTTTTATTGTTCATAGAAGTACTTCTACATCTAGTGTATAATTTTTAAAAAATAGTTATTTGGGGGAAAAAACTCTCTTCTACCTTTGCATGGCTATATAGCTCTCAAGAAAAAAATAAATGCATGAGTAAAACCTAACTGCCCAAACAAGACGCAACTCTGTTTCTGTCCCTCCTACTGTAGCTTAAATAATAAATAAAAAATATATGAAATATTATTAAATTGTACATAAGTTAATATAAATAAATTAGTATTTATATTAATAATTTTCTTTTTTCTTTTATTTGTCTAATCTGAGTGGGCTTTCGGAAATGCCCATAAGAAGCCTCATCGGAAACATAAGAAAAGGAAAGTAGATTAGGACATACAAACATGAGAAAAGCCTCATGGCCAAGTTCATATTCTTTGCCATTTTTATGGTTGAAGACTTGAAGTTTCAAATTAATATTATTATTATTGTTATTATTATTTTGATGCTCGGATTTTTTTATATATTCTTAACTTTTTTTTTTGTTGTACATATATTCTTAACTTTACCTTCATGTTTTTAATTACGAAGTTTACTGATAAAAAAAAATAGTAAAGCCCATTTTGGTCCCTCAAATTTTTCAAGGACCCTTTTTAGTTCCTGAAAAAAAAAAGTCATAATTTGGTCTCCTAGATTTTGTTTCGGGAGACACTCTGTTCCCCCTATGCATCTAACGAAGGGACCAAAGTGTCACCAATAACAAAATTTGAAAATTTTAAGGGATCAAAATAGACATCTACTCTAAAAAAAATTACTAAGTTTATTTACACAATAGCCCAACTATTTACAATACAATTTATTCTTTACTTAGGATTTGTTTGGATGGTGAAAAACTTTGTCTCTGTTTTTGTGTAAAAAATAAAGACTGAATCAGTGATGCTTGTTGTATCCTAGAAAGACGTGGCAAGACCTCACGCAAAATCACTTTCATAATCTCTGGGATTAGTTCTCTTTTACATGTTAACATCAACTCTATTCTTTCTTGGAATCTCTTCGATAAGTTATCTCTTTGGTCATGAAGTCTAAAGCTGAGCATACAACGAAAGGTAATATCAGTCTAACAATGCTGAAAACTGAATATAGAACGTTTTTCTTCTCCAAACTACATTCTATACCTTTTTTTTTCCCTTAAAAAATGGAACACTCATGGTACAACACTTTGGAAAACCAAGTTAATGTGAATATAACTAACTACTAAAATGAATATTATATATAAATATATGTATATAATGTTTGCAATGCTAATTAATATCCTATTAAGGAATTAAAGCTAAAAACATTTTATTAGCAACGAAGTTCCTAATAATAATATCTCAAGATAGAAACTTTGTAATGGAAACAAATATTTAATGTTACTCCCAGAATTGGACAAAAACCCCAATTTCTTGGAGATTAAATCAAATTAGACCTCCATCTTGCTAAAAGTATATTTCTAAAAATCCACCAAACACGATATATAAGAAGAGTTCTAGATAAGGAAATGGGACTTATTCATTCTCAATTCACTAGCATAAAACCTTAACTTAGGATCTTTGTAATACAATATTTTTTATTGTTTCTACTCGGACGAAACACTTGATCATAACATTAGATACAATAATTGAAGAAAAAGGTTAGTGGTTACTGGTTAGTGAAATCAATATTTATGTGTGTGTTTAGATGAACGCTTGATAAAAGTGATTTTGAATGTAATTGATTTTGTAAAATTGATTTGATTAGAATTGAGTTTGAAGTGGAATGATTTATATTTGTAGCTTAAAATCAAAATCGTTTCTGAAGACAAAATCAATTTTACTTGCCAGTAATCAAACATCTCATCTTTATTAAAATCACATTTGAGAGATGACGATCAATTCTGAAAGTTTCAAATGTGAAATCAAATACACAATATAATCAAAATCCTTTCAAACAGATATCTGATCGCCAATGGGGCCGAGCCAACTCTCTTTGAACCTTTTTGCGCATTGGCCAATGGATATGAAGACAATAAACCAAAAATTTGTTGTTGAGTGAAATATAAAGGCCTGACCCTGAAGTGAAATAATTTTCAGATGATAAAGGATATTTTTCTTTTGGCGTTAGCAGTCAAATAATTAAAAAGCAAGAAGCAAATCATTAATCTGTACAGAAAACAGCCAAATCTTAATTCCTACTGGATCAACCGAAATCAGAAGAGGAGAAAAGAAGAATCAAAATTAACAAACAATTTCCTAACACAAATTCACTGACTTGTCCCAACCCAATTACAAAAAACAAAACCAAAATGACCTTTCCCTTTCTTTTTTGCTCAGTCTCCAAGGCAAGGAAAACAAAAAGGAAAAGGAATGGTCCATTCCTCTACAAATTCAACACCTCCTCCAGCCGCAACTCTATAACCCAATCTCCAAATCTCCGCAACTTGACCCTCCTTCATTCAGCATCTCCTGTATCACACCCAAAAAACAAAGAGCAAATAATCAGAACAAACACCTAGTGATCTGAACAAGGAAAAACCAAAATAAATAAATAAATCGGAGTCGTAAGGTGTTTTAGACAAAATGTGTTGGGAGTTATAAGATTCAAAATTCGCATATCACTCTCTACTTAGGTAACAAGGTAACAATTAACATATAAATAAATAAATAAAGGGGGAAAAAAGGAGTCATGATTTGTGACCTGAGAAAGTGGAGCACCCTCATTGACCAATGGAGACTTTCGTGCTTCAACTCCCCTGTCACTCTTCTCAGGCTTATTCTTGGAGCCAATGTGACTTTTTCTCAGACCCAGAAGTCCTTTCCACCTTGTTGAAGAAGACCCCTTATTGTGTGGTGGCCTTAGAGAAAAACCCTTGTATTCATCATCATCATCATCCACAAGGAGCTCTTCCCTGAGTGTGGTGGTGGTGGCCCTTCGCATCTGGTTGTTGTTGTTGTTGGAGTTATTATTGTTGTACGGCAACAGCCTTCCCTTGGAGAAAAGCTCATCAGCACTCATCATAGAATAGTTGGTCACTGAGAACTCAAAGTCAGAGGACACTACTGGTACTGTGTCTGATGATCTGGAACTTCGATCTTGCTTCATTGCTTGCTGGGAATCCACGAAGTCATTTGAGAAAGAGATTCTGGGGTTCATTGGAGCCAAGTGATGATGATGTTGATTACCCTTCTGCTCGGAGTTGTACATGTCTAAGCATGCCATGAGATTTCAGAACAACAACATCTAAAAATTAATATGAAAACAAACAAAATGGATGCCACAGGTACGTACAAACAAGAAGGAGCTTAATACTACTTGGACCCCCTGCCCCTCCCACTCTTACGGCCCCACTTACACTACATATTTGTATTTATACTAGTACATGTCTAAATCTATAAGTAAAACATTTTTATTTAAAAATATATTTTTAAATTATTGAATATATTATTTTCAATATAAATTTCCTATTTCTATTTTCTTAATCAGTTAACATTTGCCTATATAATATAATATAACTCATGTATGTCATCATAAGGCATCTTCTTTTGGATTTTTCTTCACTTATACGGAGTATATTTTAGAATAATAATTAGTATTTTCTCATGGCATGCCGTGACATGATGTTTTGTCATGACATGCTAATTTGGCATTCAATGACGGTCAATCTTCAAGATATGTACCTTCTCCAGTTACAACTGGGGTCTCTTTGGACATAAGTGAACTCGATGAAACTGCTAAGAAATTCTCTATATTTTTTTCTTACATTTTACCCTGTGGGTAGTATAGTAACTAGCGTAAAGCTCGCCTTTTTATGCCAATCCCTTGTGTTTCATGGTGTAAATTACTCCCTCTGTCTTACAGTATAAAAAAACAAATAAATCCTTTTATTTTTTCTTTAAAATATAAGAAATATATAATAATTTTCATATTTATTAAATACTAATTTCCAATATATATTATCCTTATTAATTATAAGTCATCAAAATATTAATTAAAAACAATAATTTTAGAAATTTATATGAGTGTTAATTATAATTAAGTTATTATAATATATTTTTTTGATATATGTATTTTAGGATTTTATTTATTATATTTTATACAGGAGGAGGGAAGATTCGAAGAACTTCACTTTTAACTATGTTGTCTCAACAGCCAATGCTTATACTAAGAAAACATGCATGCATTATCCATCTTATTGTTTTTGTTCTCTCTTTTTTAAAAATAAAATGGATAATCTAACTTTTATTGTTCTATATATATGTTGACTAGTTGGAGGAATGGAGGTGGTCAATGCATAAACAAGGAGTTTAACATCTTTCTTGTAGTCTTCAGTCTTCACATCAGTTCATGACAGAGAAGTGGAAAATTTAAAATCCTGTCTGAAAAACCAAACAAATGTGTAAAATTTACCTTCGTCATGTGAAGGTGGTAAGTTGATATATAACATATGGTACAGAAAGAAACAGCAGTGACATCTAAAAGAATGAGGAGTTGGGATGATAGAGAGTTAAATGATGCAAATATTTTCATCTAAGTTTTGAAGGCTCCCACCACAGTGTCACAGTGGCAGAGTTACAGAGAGGACCGGCATGCGCCATGCATGCACAGCTCTGCTAATTGACCGACCTTTGACTCTAAAGTGAATGAGCTGGCGATACTGACGGATCAAAGTGACCACGTGACCCGGGATAGCCTCTGATCGAATTAGATAACCAAATTCAATTCAAACACAAAAATATAATAATTTGAATTGGGATTAAGATCCTTAGAGATAGAAAGTATGGATATATTCACTGTTTGACACGTACTTCCATTCTCATTTTATATTTTTGTTTACCTTATCGTTGAGGTGAAATATTTACACGCGATAAGGTAACATAAAGCTAGACGGAAAAATGTTAAAAACACTTTGTAAGACTTAAGAAATCTAAAATAATATAAATTTTTAGGGAAAGTGATATATTCATTGTCTTGTCTTAAAAACTGGTGTTTTTAGTTTCTTAAGCTTTTTTAGATTCTTTAACGGATGCGACTAGTTAGCAAGACCAAGAGAAAAACTGTATGAATTTGCTAATTGGAGCTACAAAGGGGTTATATATTGAAAATGGGGTGGTTGCATTAACTCTCCATAACGAGGCATTTAAATCAGCTTCCCTGTTACAAGTCACGCTACTGCAAGGAATCACGTGGCGTGATGCCTTCACTTCCAAAAGTCAGACGGCACTCGTCTTCAGTCTTCACCAATTACCAACTCATTGAATTGCATGTTTGATGTAATAAATATTCCTGGGTAGTGATTTGACTTTGTATCCCAACTTCTGTTTTGCTTTTGCCAATCATAGGGAGGAAACGAACGCATGCAGCCTCCACAAATCAACAAAAATATAATCATGCATTGTTTATTTGTTACTAATTAATATAAATATATAAGTATTAGTATATGCAAATGGCCTATAGAGATGAAAAGTGGGAGCGATCATAGTATTGAACTCTTAAACCAATGTTTAGAAGTAAAAGGCAAGGTATATGAACATTTGTATCGTGGCATTTAAAAGACACCTCACTCTTATTGCATTTGATCAGATGTAAAAAGAAAAAAAGAAATCCTAAAAGTTGAGGTACTCCAGTCTCCAGGTCCAGGAAATTAAAGCCTGGTAGAATTCAGAAAAGGACAGAGAGGGTACTATGTATTTTATCTTGCAGCCAAGGAGCATCACAGCATGGTTGTCACTCACGTGGTTCAACACCCTTTTCAAGTGGTTCGGCTAACGGGGTTATGCCGCGTGGTTGATTCCCCACAAATGAAAAGCCTTCGAACATGCATGGACCAGTCAAACACATTCGGCAAATTCTTAATTGGAGAGTAAAAGGCTGTTGGAATTGGCCTGAGGTAGCTGCATCCCGATTTTGGTCTCCCATCCTGTGAGCAACTACTTGCATCTTATTGGCTATGATATTATCTAAACCCAAGTTAAAATTTTCATATTAGCTCTTGTATTTATGTGTATGCTCATTTTCCTATGTCAGATCAGGAGAAAGAACGAACTACTAGTTGATTCTCTAATGTTGTTAATTGTTTGGTTGCCCCTGTTAGTATATGTTTGGTTCAACGTTAATGTTGTTTAAAAGCACGTCAAACTAGAAGCTACAATACGTGATTCTAAGGCAAATAGACTGAGTTCCAAACATGCTATTAGTAGAGGCAAATTTTAGAAAGTGAGAACAAAATTTTCGAATTTTATAGGGTGTCTCTCTTTTGGGGATGAGTTACTCATTTCCTTCTTTCGGGTGCAAAAATAGTGAATCAATTACCAGGGTACGGAAATGCACGGCCCAAGTGAAATTAAAACGCTTAATTGGAATATAATGGATGTATATCTACTCCGTCCTGTCCATATTATAAACAAAAAAAAAATTAATGCAACATACATATTAATGTGATTAATTAATCTCATTTAATTTATTTTGAAAATTAGGTTTTTTTTATCTAAATTACTCTTTATGGTAATGAGAAGTTGCTTGTATTGTTGGGAATAGAATAAGTCATTGAAAAATAAAATTTATATTAAATGAAGAGTATTTTAGAAATAATGTTATTAAATGAGTCATTAAAAAATAAAATTTGCTTATATATTGAACCAAAATATTTGAGATTTTTACTTATAAATTTGAACTCGTAGTCAAAGTTTTAAATTACGGTTACAAATTAGATATTGCAAACAAATACAATCGATACGAATATAATTATGACAACGATATGATTTCGACAATTGCCAAAATCAACCTAGCTGCCGCAGCCCATATTTCGATTTCAGAGACAAATTTGAAATCTTGCTCGTAGTTGTAATATAATAATGTTTCGCTAGCATCATTGAAACAATTGTCTGATGAGTGGATATCCATCTGAGAGAAGTTTTCTTATGTAAATGCTGATTTTTTTTTTTTGGAGACAGACTAGGACCTACATTTTAAATAACGCCTTCCAAAAGTCCTCAAGCTGTGAAGAGCCTTTCTTTCAGCCAGTACTTCCTCTGTGGTATATAAGTTTAAATAGGCGAAGTCACGCTTGCTGAATCTATTCATTAATTATTACGACTTTTTGAGGTTTGCGCCAGTTGCATGCCACACATAAAAACCTTCACTGTTCCTCTCCTCATGTGTTCCACACCAGAGGCACAAAGTGAGTTTCTTTGAATAAAGTACTAGTGTGGATCTTTTCTAGCTAACACAAGTTTTATATAGTAAACCGAATGATTATGTCCGTTTTATATTTTTGTTACATACATCCATTTTATATTTAAATGATAATATGTATATCACTATGTAGGTAAGATGTACATAAGTATGTCCAGGTTGTTAGCTATGGTGCACAAATATTTTATATGCATATGGTATTAGTATGTGATAACGATACTCATGTGATATTATGGTCTCTTTATTTTAATATTTTTTGTGTTTTTTTTATGCGTTTAATTTTGATATACCATTAATATTAAGACCATTAACCAATTATTATAAATCATTTTATGTGGGACGTTTAAAATAATTATCCTAAGATATAAACATTCTTAATGATGTAATAATTTATGATTGGTTAACCGTAAAAGATCTTTACATTAACATTCACAACAAATAAATCATTTTTATATATCCATTTCAAAAACTCTCAAAATATGAATTCAAATCTCACTTTTAAAATGACACATTGAGAGCATATTCTCACTTCTACAATCTTAGGTATCATTTGATAGACATGCAGGAACGGAACGAACAAAATGAACTTTATTTCCAGTAAAAAAAAATGAACTTTATTATATGTTTGATTTATTTTATGAACAAAACATAACATGAATAAAAAGGAAATTTAGATTTCACAAAAAGGAGGTAAAAAAAATAGAAGGGAAAAAAAGAAGAAAAACATTTTATTTTTATCATGTTCTGTCCTATGTTCATACGAGCTATGCTATTAACACACTACTTAACATTATCTTTTCAACATATTTTCTCTTATCGGTTGAAATTGATTTTGGTCATACAAATTTCAAGTGGGATCTATTTTCAAAATAGTAAGACCCACGTGAATTTTAACTAATAAAAGAGAATCTTATGAAAAGAGAGTGTTAGAGAGTATACCACACGAGAAATGCTAAAGAACACAATAAAGGCTACCTTAATCACCTTAAAAATTTGTCACATAGAATAAGAATTTTATCCTAACTAAATAATTTAGAGAAATTATGAGATTTATATTTACAATTAAAATATTCTTCAAAAAAAAAAAAGTAAAATAATTTAATTTTTTATTAATATATATTGACTGGCTATCTTAATTTTCTTAATATATATATATATATATATATATATATATATATATATATATTTGTATAGTATGGTACTATCCTATCTATGCGATATAAATTAATTAGGAGTAACAAAACACAAGCTCCACTATCTTTCCCTTCATTGCCTTGTTTATTGCTAGATCAAGAGCTGGTGTTTGTTAACATGCCGTTGATAGGTAACTTTGCTGGGGCTAAATTCAGTTTTTGGCATAGTATTGATGTTAACTGCAATATCCTGTTCTAAATCAAAAAGTCTTTTGTGTTTTTCTCTCTTTATTCACTGATCCTGTGACTCCTGTCAGCCTGCAATTCTGCATACACTATTGTACAGGCATAACCAGAATGGAATCTAGCAGCTAAAACAAGGTCCGGGACCCGAAAGCAGATAAAATCAGTACAATGTAGTCAGTCTCTAGAATGGCCGGTTGTGATCCCTTACAAATAATAGGGTGTTTCAGTGCCAGTGGTAGGAATGGGAAATATGAATTTTAAAAATTGGAAAATTTAAATAATAATAATAATAATCCTCTCTGTATCAAATTTTTTTTTACTAGAAAAAGATATTCATTCATTCAAATTGGAAAAATACATCGAAAATAACACAAATTCAACATCACTAAAAACCGCAAAGGATGAATTTGCGAACAAACTCACATCACCCAGGTTAATAGCATAACACGGCAAAATGGCTACAAATGTGACAAAATCAAAATGATCGGAATACCCATGCCTCCGGATCTGGAACGTTGACGCTCAAATGATCTATGTGGAAACCAAACGACGCCGCAACAAGACGACGAATAAAACACCGCCGCAAGCAGACGACGAAAACACGAAAAAACACAAAAGAAAAACCAGATCTATGTGAAAAAACCACTTATTTAGATAAGAGGAGAGAAAAAACGATGTAAAGGGTGATTCCTGATAAAAAAAATGACCCAAAACCACCCTATTCAGGTGGATGAGGAAGAAGAAAAAGAAGAGTAGAGGGAAGGTTGAGAGCTCTCAGCACAATTGTAATTAGACTTTGACATTTTATTGTTTTCATAGTATAATGGTAATGTACTATATTAACGATCAACATGGTGTGACACAGTTGGTAGATAATTGGACTCCTTAAGCATGTTGTCAGGAGTTCGATTCTTGGTTTATGCGTATGGAAGAATATGAACTATATTAATGTTACACATTAACATTATGAACTGAATTTACGAATGTATAGGCGAAAATATTTGTTGTGTCATTTATATAATTTTTTAAATTGTGAATTTCAGATTTATAGCTGTTTTATCTGATTATCTGACTTATATGAAAAGGTTGATTGTAATACACTTCGATGTCCAATATTCAATATTCAATATTCATGTTTTCTAGTTGTATGGTTGAAGCCTTGTAATTCTAGTGAGGTTTTTTTCTTGGTTCGGAATCCACCCTAATTAGTCCTTTGAGTCGAGTGAGTCCGTCAGAGTATTCCCAGGCTTAAGTCCTTCGGACCCGCTATGAGACTAATATCTGGTTTGGGTGATTGAGAAGGATTTTACCACTTGATTCTCAGCCTCCCAAATATAGGGGTGACTCCACAATGATTCAAACACTGATTCTCCAGATCCTCCTCCGTATGAGGGTAAGTTGCTTCTACTTGATCAACATACCGTAAATTGTTTATACTTACCAACACCCCATTGGTCGTTATTTTATATGCAAACATCTTGCTTGTGTACTGATAGTTTTGGTTCTTGAACTTGTGCGCAAATCTTGTGCTTCAATTATAATTCCTTTATTTAATGATATTATTGGTTTATAAAAAAAAAAACTGTTTTTTGGACTGACTGCAAGAGTTCAATCTATTTTGTTTTTTCAAAAAATAAAAGAGAAAAGAATACTGAGGTGTTCCTATTCCATTTTAGAGTGAGTTTAGTTTATGCCCAAATGTTGTGTCACAAGACTGCTTTAATGAATTTCAAATCCTGCTTGTAAGGTCCGATTACATGGAGTTCAATTTGCTAACCAGGCCACAATTCATTATCCCACCACTTGTTCATCATTGAACTACATATGGCAGGCTGTATGGCACATATTTTTAACTTTCAATCTAATAATTCCGGATCATGAAGTAAAACGATTAACATCTCATGCATTCTGAATTAATTTACAAACTTGAGATGTTTTCTTCTGGAGATCCCATAAGTTAATTCCAAGTCTGCATCATACTTGGGAGATAGGCAAGCGACTTTTGAAGAAAGCGAATGGACAAGAACTGATGAACTAAAGATAATTAAGGAATCAAATTAAAACCTCATACCCCGTGTACCAAAAGTCACCATAGTTAATTACTATGTAGTTATGATATTTGAACTTAAATTTTGGATACCATATGTGACATTATATATATTTATCTCTATCTCTCACTTACTTTTTGTCATCTTTATATACACGCTTCTCCAAAATATACTCAAAAAAAACAAAAGAGACACCTTATAGTATCTCGAATTTGTATACAAAAATCATTTTTCATTACTATATTGTCTAGTAATTAACTCTGCCCAAGAAACTCTGAAAATATTACAAAGAAAATATCTCAATATTTGCGTTGAGCAAACCATAAAATACATAAACCATGTTCACCAAAATGCAGAATCTGTGAGCGGTTCTTTCATTTCTATATCCGTACACACGGATTGTACATGGATAGAATGATGCGCCACAACATACGATCGATATGCTTTCAAATTTCAAAACTCACACGGGCAGCTGTAAGCCAAGGATTTCGAAAACAGATAACAAAAAGTAGGCGAATTCTGGCTTTTTGATCAAAATGAGTTCATTTTAGAAACTATTTATCAGTTTAAGGTTATTCTGAAACTATTTATCAATGGGGGTTCTTTTGAATACGTGACATATTTTATTTTATTTTTTCACTTTGACGGGTCAAAGACGTCAATCAGACTGGCGCCTTCAAAGGCGTCAGTCTGACTGACGCCTTCCAGAGCCAAAGGCACCAGTCTTCAAAGGCATGGTAATAATGATGATGATGATGAAGGGTAAAAGCATGGTAATTTGAATTTCGCTTCTACTATTGATTCGGAGGCGTCAACTAATTTCCACAACGATAAGGCAAATTTTTTGGCAGTGGTCATAGCGAGAAACTATTGTCAGTGAACAGTAGCATCGATGGAGTTTGAGTTTTATCCGGACTTTAGTTTCCGAAAGTTTTCAGGAAATTAAAATGCGGATACTCTGAATGCACCTTCGGAAAATAGAATCGGGAAGAAAGTTTTCCGGAAAATCAAATCCGGACAGTGTGTGTGCATTGTCAGCTTTTTGTGAGTAAGGTCGTTTTAGGAAAAGAAATGGAAAAAAAAAATGCAAGGTGTATGGAGCAAAATGGTAGGTGTAAATAGCATGCCCCTTAATGTTACATGCATACTACCCCTTAATGTTATATACACTACCAGTAACTCGCATACACCAAAGGAAATTAAATTTTTTCAAAATATTACTGAAATAGCGGAAGTAAATTTCTAGTATTATGTGTTTCGTATAAGACTAGACTTAAACTTCCGGTATTTTGACTTAAAACAGTTAAAAAATCTTAATAGTAAAGTAAAGATTATGTAAAGAGTATAGGCAGAAATTTATCTTGGTTCACCGACAAACTGTGGGCTACATCCAGTCATTTGTTTCATCAAGCTTTAACACTATAATTGACCAAGGTTCCGAACGAGTATTATTTGGTTACCTAGCCTATCCAGGGTCAACCAAAAGTATTGTTTGCATACCTAGCCTCTTCTGGCTCAACAAGTATTCTTCAAACAAGTCTCTTCAGGCTCAGAGTTTTGAGAATGTTTTGAAGCACAACTTCATAGTTATAGAGCAATTCAACCAATCCTTAACACTACAAGGAGTGAATATGAACTTTGAACTTGGTGAGTTGCAGATGAGTTATTCTGCAAATGATTTTAAGAGAGAGACAAACTTTAGCGAGTGATTGTTGCTTTCAGCTATTGATTTCTAAGATGAATGATGTTATTAATATAGCTTTTCACTGATGAGTAAATATTGACTTGTTCTTAGTTGGTCATCACTGTATAACTCCTTTGTTCAGTCTTCGACTTCTTATATTTATACTTGTTCACGGATATTCAATGAGATGCTTTGGAAAGTCTTCAACTTTGTTCTACAGAAAATAGCTGTGGTGAAATGATAATAAATGCTTTGAAGAACGTTCTTTCCTTATCTTAGCTTTGGACATTTGAGATAGACGCTTCATTGAAGTGTGATATCTTGATCATGATTTATTATGTAATCTTGATCGTTTTCTTTCAAATTACTTGAGAAGATAGTGTTTGTATATATATTTTGAATACTTTATCATGACTTTGACTGTGAATTGGTTTAGCTTTCTTGGTCTTATATAAGAGCAGACAGTCTTCCGTAAGAACGAACAATATTGTATAAGAATAATGGTTGGTGCTATCTTCCTTCCATTTACTTGTTGGATGGATAAGTCCTTTTTATTTAGTTTTGCAGTGAACACGACAATTGTTTAATAGTTTGCTTTTGTATTGCTGACTAGTCTTCTTCATAGTTGATGCGTATGAGAGATGTTGATGTAGGCTTCTGTGTGAGTCAGGCTTCATAAACATTGTACGTAGTCAGCTTTAAGTCAGACACATGTACTTAAGCTTAAGATCCTGTCATAATCTTTTCTTGACTGATCTGATAATTGAAATTTTTTTTGCTACACAAATCAAGTAGATGATTAGCAATATTCAGATGGAAATACCGAATTACTGGTGTTAGGTCTAGTTCGTGAACGAAATCATCCACACAAAACACTTCGGGCAAAAAAAAAAAAAAACAGGCATGAATGGTGATGAAGCAAGTATATTATCATAACCGTTGTGAATTTCACGCAAAACATACTCTCTAACACACTGTTTCAAACGCACTCAGACATATTCAAACACACTCAGTTATAATAAATTTTATTTTTTAATATAAACAATAAATTATTATAGAAAATAATTTTATTCAAATGTGGATGATAAAGTAGAACACTTAGCAAGTTTCTTCTTTTTATTTTTTATTTTTTTTACGGAAGTTTATTATTTTTAGTGAACGTTATAAATAATTAATCAATTATGAGATTATTTGTAATGATTATTGTAGAAAACATGAAAAACTGGAAAAAAAATATAGTTGAAGCATAAAATAAATAAATTAGTGATATGAAATTAATTTTATAATGTGAGTGTATGAAATAAAGATATGAGTATATATAATATTTAGTTAAAAAAAATTATATGAACTTAATTTTTATGTATTGTTAGTGTAAAAAATTATTTGTACAAATATTTAATAATATGGAAATAAATCACTATCATTATTATTTTTATCTCTTAGTTATTAAAATAAACATATATATACATCTCAAAATCTTAGTGGATGTAAGTGTAAATTTGTTTTATATCCTAACAATACATACAGCTTTAATACATAATATATATATATATATATATATATATATATATATATATATATATATATATTTATATATATATATTTTTGATAAACATGAGATAGGTACGAAGTATTCACCATCGTTAGCAGTTATTCATCTCCATCAGGGGAACCTGTTAGGTATCATAAGATGGGTTATTCCTTCCCAATCAGATTTTCTCCATACACAAAGATCAGGATTCGAACATCTGATCACTTCTTTAAAAGAAACAAGTAAAATCAGAAAATCAAATCTAAAATAATCACTTTTAAAATTTGCTACTACTACCAGCATTCGCGGTCAAATCTTATTGCTACATTAACGCCGCGACAAATATCCTTTTCTAACTCGAATATTGTAGTTACCAACTCCACACAATGCAATATAACGAATACAACCTTTTTTTTTTTCAGTCCGATGTCAGCAAAGGAAGAACGATTGACGCGTTGCATACCTACTACGCCAAGGACTGGATGCCCTTGTATCCCGACCTTAAACTGGTAGAAAAATATTGATATCGTGAATCCGTAAAAACAACTTTATCGTCAAGAATGATCAAATTGTAGAAACTGTGATCTTAAACAATAATTAATTATTAAATTAATTAAACAAGATGGAAAAAGAATTTGATTTTTAAAATAAGAATTAACTAACAAATCTAGTAATTAAAACACAATCAAATAAAATTAAAATCAAATCAAATATGGAGATTTTCAAATTAGAAGAGATTTCCAGGAAGTGTGGGTTACCAACAAGACTGTTCATGTTACTAAATTGACTACCCCTCTTGTTAATTATCAAAATTGCTTTGCAGGTGAATTTATCCTAAATAAGTTAATGTTCCCTCTCGAGATACAAGAACCGTGCCCAGTTAAACCAACCCCTACTCTCGTGGTAATTGAATTTAAATCAGATCCTTTAAGCTTTGTGACAATTCAGTGAACCTTCGAAAAATCGCTTCTAACTCTCGTGATTTAAGTCCTAAGTTCAATCCCTGTAGATCCAATACCTAAGTTCACTGCTAGGTTCATCCTTAGAGTATCTACCCTATGACATGTAAATAAGCGTGCACCAAATTCACAAGTAATTCATGCAATAGGAATCAAATCGAAAGCAAATTGGAATTAACGAAGGGAAAACATCAATTTATAACATAAAATAAGTCTTGGGCATAGCCCCAATTCCTAGAAATAAAAAGACTACTCAAGCATTGTCATATTCATAGCAAGCTTGATTAACAAAATCATAAAAAAAAAACCTAAGAGAAAAGAAGAAATTGAGAAGAAGAGAAATCCTAATTTTTGCCTAAGGTAGCAACCCCCCAGATATCCTTATTTTCGAGCCTTAGAGTCATATTTATAATGTAGGGTAACTTGAATTCAAATCTGTTACAAAATCAGATCAAATCAGTAATTAAATTTCCAGATATTGCGCGTCACGGCCGTGATGCCTGTCACGGCCAAACAATGACAGATTTTGTCTTGGAAAACTTGGCATTTGTTGGCCTATCACAGCCGTGATGGCCATCATGGCCTGGCCGTGACAGGTTCTGACTTTTGCATTCTTTTCTTTTCAGCCTTGCTCGATCATGGCCGTGATGGCTGTCACGGCTACGCCGTGATGGGCTCTGTTTGGCTCATTTTTCTTGTTTTTCAAGCTCCGTCTTCATGCAAGCTCCATCATAACTGATCCTGAACATTTTAATCTTCAATTCCTACACATAAACACCACAAAACCACCTTACCCGTTCCAAGGTAAAAACTAACAAAAATCAAATTAAAAATGCCTAAACTACATGAAAATGCATGCAACATGATAAAGAAATATGAGGTGTAATCACATTCATCAAACTACCCCAAACTTAAGATTTTGCTTGTCCTCAAGCAATCACTAAGGCAAGAAAAGATAAATAATCAGAGCATGGACAGTGAACCAAGAACCCCGAGTAATAAATCCAAGTAACAGGCGCATCCAAATAAGTAACCAAGAGATAATTAATTTCAAGTCCAATTAGAAGCTTAGGTTCTCTAGATTCATGCCTCTCACTAATTCGGGCACTTTTCTCATCTCACTCAAGTGTTTAAGGACATTTGACAATTCACTCAATTTCCTCAAGGAAGGTACCCTACCATAAGCTTGACTATTAACCAAACCTCTACTTTGTTAATGAAAACTCATAAGAATCAAGAGGTCTTTTATTTTGGTTGTAATGGGGCCATGGAATTAATTGTTAGGTGGGGAAATTAAGATAGGGAAAATTCAAGAAGGCTAAACAAAATATCAAACAATGCAAAGCATGACAACCTTCTAAAATACCTTTTTGGGCTTTAATTCACTTTTCCACATTTCTTTCTTTCTTTCTCTCTTTTTTTTTCTCATCCCCTTCTCCATTTTTTTTTTATTTTTTTTATATTTTTTATTTGGAGAAGGGGAGATTTTCAACTTAATAGAAATATTTTTCTAAATTTTTCATCCTACAATTTATTTTTCAAACCACCTTTTTGCCCTTTTTGCAATACTTTAAAAGGTGTCATACCAAGTGATGTCGCGCGCGAATGCACGCTCGTGCGATTCCGGCAAGTGTACCGGACTGCCGTCAAGTAATAAAAGATATCGAACCCACAGAGACTGTGTTCTCGAATCGCAATCGGCTTTCGAATCGATTAGATCTGGACTTTTTAGAGGGTTTTGAAATTGGTTTTTGAATTTGAATTTAAGAGATAGATGAGCAGAGAACAATTAAAACAGAAAACAATTGTTTATGGGGTTTTCGATCTAAACGGATTCCTAGGGATTTGGGTTACCTTTGAGGTTGTTTATGTTGCTAATCTGATTTACCTTTGTTGATTACCGAAATTTCCTTGAAGGCGAGTTTATCCTCAGATAGCTTAAGCTCCCTCTCGGGTTACAAAAGCCGTGCCCAATTGACCCGACCCCTACTCTCGTGGTAGTCGATCCCAGATTGGACCCTTTGCGTTCCGTGACAACTCGTTGCTCCTCGAGGGACGGCTTCTAACTCTCGTGATTTCAGTCCCAAGTCTGACTTCTATAGGTCCGACACCCAAGTTCACCGCTAGGTTCCTCCTTGAAATGTCTCAGTCATGCAAATAACCTAAGTTCACCGCTAGGTTCCTCCTTGGATCATTCACATCTCACAAACCAGTGGCTGCCGGGCTTTACGAGTGAAACACCCTAGAAATCCTAAGTTCACCGCTAGGTTCCTCCTTAGAACGTCTACGTCACGCAAATAATCGGTTGCCGAAATTTATGAGTGATTAACATGCTAGAAATCAGATCTAAAACAATAATGAAATCAACAACGATTTTACATCAAATCAACATCATTTACAAACCTCGGGCAGAGCCCTAGTCCCTAGAAACAAACTACTACTCCAGTCTTGCCATGGAGATGACAAGCTGGGTTGACAACATAGTGAAAATCAGAAAAGAGAAGAGAGGAGAAGAAGAGAAGAGATCTATAATCTATGCCTAGAGTAGTAGCCCCAATGTGTGATGTATTAGATGATTGTATTCTCCAGATCTGATGCCTTGGTCCTTATTTATAGAAATGGGGAAGTTAGAGTCCCAAACCAACTCAAAATCTGATCTATTTCGGTTTCTTCAGGTCCAAGTAATGTGCGTCACGGCCGTGATGGCCATCACGGCCAGGCCGTGACGGTCTCTGCTTCTGGAAGTTGTGCAAAATCCGGTCTTTCGCGACGCGAATATACTGCTCGCGACGCGAGCCTCTGTTTTGGCCCGTGATGAATTTCACGGCTGGGCCGTGATGTGCTCTGACTTGTGGTGGTTTTGGGTCACGGCCGTGATGGATATCACGGCCAGGCCGTGACAGACTCTGACTTCAGCCTTTGTTCTTTTTCAGTTATACTCGATCATGGCCGTGATGGGCATCACGGCTAGGCCGTGATGGGCTCTGTTTGGCTCATTTTCTTCAGTTTTAAAGCTCCATCTTCATCCAAACTTCATCATGGTTGATCTTGAGCAATTTACCCTTGATATCTGCAAAACAACACACGAAAACCGCCTTACCCGTTCCAAAGGAAATTAACCTAAAATCTAATAAAAATATGCCTAAACTACATGAAAATGCATGCAAAATGATAGACAAAGATGATGTGGAATCACACTCATCAAATCACCCCAAGCTTAAAACTTTGCTTGTCCTCAAGCAATTACTCAAGCCATAAGATAAATCAATCAAAACATGGATAGTGAACCAAGAACCCTATAAGCTAATCCAAGTGATAGGCATATTTAATAAGCACTCAAGAGACAATCAATTCTAGTCCAATTAGAAGCTTAGGTTTTTTTCAAGTTCATGTCCTCACTTATTTGGGCACTCATCTCACCTCACTTAAGTGTTTTAGGGTTTATGACAATTCACTCCATTTCCTCAAGGAAAGTATTTTACCATAGGCTTGACTATTAACCAAATCTCCACTTTATTAATGAAAACACTTAAGAATCAAGAGGTCTTTTCCTTTGGTTGTAATGTGGCCATGGGATTTATTGTAAGGTGGGAAAATCAAGGAAAAGGGAATTTCAAGAAGGCTAGACAGATTATCAAACATTACAAAGTATGACACCTTCTAAAATACCTTTCGGGGGCTTTGATTTACTTTTTCCACCTTTCTTCCTTCTATATATATATATATATATATATATATATATATATATATATATATATATATATATATATTTTCATTTCTCACTTTCTTTGTCATCCCCTTCTCCATTTTTTCAGTTTATTTCATTTTTATTTGTTTGGAGAAGGGGAGCTTTTTAGCTCAAGAGAAATATTTACATCCCATTCTTTTTCCAACTACCATTTTGCCCTTTTTGTAATACTTTAAAAGGTGCCATACCAAGCATTATTTATCAAAGTAATTCAAGGTACCAAGAAAAGTATTTTATCTTTAGGCTCAAAATTGGGCAACTAAGGGGTAGCATTTATCATTCAAAGCTCGGGAGGCCGGAAAAAATACCTAGTGCCTCAATCATTTTCAAAAATGTTTTCAGAAATTTTTAAGTTTTGAAATGGTTTCAAGTCAAGTTCTAGAAAATACAGTCCATGAGGAATTAAATCACTCTATCACAAGAAATGGGGTAGATTTAGTGAATACCCCTTTTGGCTCAAAATTTTACATTTAGTAGTTCAAAAATCAGTGAGGTACACAAGTTTAAGGAACCACATGCTAATTATCAACTATCAAATGACTATCTCAAGAAATTTCATTTTTAGCCATATCACAAGAATAATGAAAAATTGGGTTCAAAATTCACTATCTCAATTCATTTGGCTCCAAGTTCTCACAATCAGATGCATGTTCTAAGTGAGGGATAATCTAGAGAATGTGATCATACCAATCTATGCCTATGAGAATGCAATATGAATGCAACAATGCAAATGCAGAAATAAATACCCTTACCCCAAGCTTGATTACTTACATTGTCTCCAATGTAAATAATCAAGTCGGAGAGAGGAGAAAATGGAACAACTTACCGAGTCGGTAGCGGGTGTTGACTTCACATTCCAGTCAAAACTTGGGTGGGAATTTTATCACGGCCGTGAGGCTCATCACGGCTAGGCCGTGATCAATTCTGTCCTCAGGAGTTGCCCTGTCACGACCGTGATTTACATCACGGCTAGGCCGTGATGCTCTCTGGCCTTGGCATCCTACTCATCACGCCCGTGTTGGTTGTCACGGCTAGGCCGTGTTCCTTTCTGTGCTCTTGTTTATTTCATCACGGCGTGGCATTGCCGTCACGCCAGGGCGTGATGGCCTCTGACTTTATCTTTTTTTTATGCTCTTCTTCTCTTTCTCAACCTGAAAACACTAGACAAACCTATTAATGATATTTTTGCCTCTTGATCTTCTCAAATTATTCAATAGGTTAATTCAAAAAAAAAACAAAAGGAAAAAGGGAAAGAAAACTTGGGTTGCCTCCCAAGAAGCGCTTATTTATGGTCTTAAGCTTGACCATACTTCCTTAGATCAACCGGGGTCGACTGGGCGTAGAAGTGCAGGCACACTTTTCTTCCAAGGAGCTCCTTCAAATAGCCGTTCCTGCTCATACGGCCAGTAACGCTTCCTCTTTGCTCTTTTCTCTCGGAGCTTCCTAGCCTTCCTTTCTTCCGGCGGAAGTTTTGTTTCCGCATGGACAGCAACTCCAATTCCATCACTGCTGGGTGCATCATTAGCCATGTATATCTTCGGAGTTGCTTCCATGTTCAGCTCTTTCTCTATCGCTGGAGTCTTTACATCAATTCTGCACACATGGCTCTCAAAAGGAGGGTTGTTACAAGAGTTAGTCAACTGAAAATTTACCCTACCTTCCTCTACATTTAGAGAGAGTTTACCATTCCTTACGTCTATTACTGCTCCAGCGGTTGCCAAGAATGGCCTTCCTAAAATGATGGGGAATTCAGAATTCCCT
The DNA here is from genome assembly GCA_030762895.1 of Sophora flavescens. Lineage (NCBI taxonomy): Eukaryota > Viridiplantae > Streptophyta > Magnoliopsida > Fabales > Fabaceae > Sophora > Sophora flavescens. The sequence goes on along the minus strand of CM061064.1, from coordinate 27,005,880 downwards.
TTCATATCCAATACCAGGAAGTTGGTAGGGATGAAAAATTTCCCTACCTTCACAGGGACATTCTCTAGTATGCCTAGAGGAGTCCTAGTTGAGCCGTCCGCAAATTGTAAGGAGAATTTGAACGGTCTCAACTCTTTGCTTTCCAACCTTTCCATGATAGTGAGGGGCATCAAGCTCGCACTAGCCCCTAAGTCACATAAGGCTTGGTCAATGTGCACTTGTTCAATCGAGCAAGCGATGGAGAAACTACCTGGGTCTTTCAGTTTAGTAGGCATTTTAGTCTCTACATCTACTTGCTTTTTCCTGACCAACCTTTGTGGGAAAGGTATCGGGGGTTGGTATGGTGGTGGAGGGACATACTTTGGTTATGGCTCTTCCTTTTTGCTCGTGTCCTCCTCCGGTTCCACCTCCATTTCAGCTACCCCCACCCCAAGCTTATCATCCCTTAAGTGTATGACATTGCAATGCTCGTTGGGATTTGCTTCGGGTTGCCCCGGGAATGTACCCTTAGGTCTCGAGTACGTGATGGCTTGTTGGGCAATTTGTGTTTCTAGCATCTTGTTATGAGTTGCTAAGTTGTCTACCTTAGATGTTAGATCCTTTATTGCTTCACTCACTGCCCTTCCTTGTTGTCTAAACTCCTCATTCTGTTTCGTCTTAGTTTCAACAAAACGTTCAAATAAAGTCTCGAGTTCAGATCTTTGTACCTGAGGATACCCCGGTGCTGCTCTCTTATTACCTTGACCCTCTTGGAACTCATGGTTGAGCGTGTTGCTGTAGTTGCCGTAGGAGAGGTAGGGGTTGTTCCTTCTTTGGTTGTAGGGATTTGGGGGAGCATAGTTGGGCAGCTTCGGGTTCGTATCGTAGTAGTTGTTACAAGAGTTCACTTGCTCACCCGAAGCACCGGATCCATGTGGGCCATCATGTCATGTCCCTGCATTCCACAAATCTCACAAACAAGGTTAGTAGCACCTAATGCACTCACATTAGCTCTTTCAAGCCGATCAAAACGTTTATTAAGTGAGTCTATCTTTGACATAATAAGATCTGTGCTATTTACCTCAAACTTACCCCCCGAAATCTTGTTCGGGTTATTACCTCTTTCGGATCCCCATTGGTGGTAGTTGGTGGCGACATTCTCGATGATGTTGAATGCCTCAGTGAGAGGCCTATTCATAAACGCTCCACCGGCTGCAAAATCTAGTGACACCTTCGAAGAGTAGTCTAATCCGTTATAGAAGGTGTGCACTATTAACCACCTCTCGAGTCCGTGATGTGGGCACGACTCCAGCAGTCCCTTGTAACGATCCCAGACTTCTGATAATGATTCTCCGTCTTTCTGGAAGAAGCCGGTGATCTGGGTTCTTATGTAGGCCGTCTTGGATGGACGGAAGAATTTCTCCAAGAACGCCTGTTCCAGTTGGTCCCAAGTAGTCAAAGTGTTAGCGGGGATTTGCTTAAGCCAGGCCTTTGCCTTTCCAGTGAGAGATGAGGGGAACAGTCTCAAACGCACAACATCGACTGAGGCTCCATTAATCCTGATTGCGTCAGTGAACTCCAAGAATGTTTCTATATGATCGGTCGGGTCCTCCGAAGGCAATCCTCCGAATTGATGTTGCCTAATCATGTTGATTAGCATGGGCGGTATGGTATAGTTTTCCGCCTCAATCTCTGTCCTTGCACTCCCAGTTCGCAAGCCTCTCGCATTTGGGGCTGCGTAGTCCTTCAAAGGCTTTGTATCCGGTTGATTCGCCATGAGTGAAATGGGAATCGACCTTTCTTCCTCTCTTAGTAGTCTTCTACGTTTGTGGAAGGTCCTCTCGATCTCCGGATCAATCTCACTAAGGCTCCCAAGACTTAGGGATCTTTGCATATAACTCAGAGAGATGGATACAATAGAAGGAAAAGAATTTTTTTTTTATTTTTGATTTTTTGATTTTTTTTTTAATATTTCTGAGATAAAAATCAAATAAAAAGAAAAAGGTCCAGAAAAATCAATTCAAAATTTGAATTGAGATTCGAAAAGGCACAGTCCCCGGCAACGGTGCCAAAAACTTGATGTCGCGCGCGAATGCACGCTCGTGCGATTCCGGCAAGTGTACCGGACTGCCGTCAAGTAATAAAAGATATCGAACCCACAGAGACTGTGTTCTCGAATCGCAATCGGCTTTCGAATCGATTAGATCTGGACTTTTTAGAGGGTTTTGAAATTGGTTTTTGAATTTGAATTTAAGAGATAGATGAGCAGAGAACAATTAAAACAGAAAACAATTGTTTATGGGGTTTTCGATCTAAACGGATTCCTAGGGATTTGGGTTACCTTTGAGGTTGTTTATGTTGCTAATCTGATTTACCTTTGTTGATTACCGAAATTTCCTTGAAGGCGAGTTTATCCTCTGATAGCTTAAGCTCCCTCTCGGGTTACAAAAGCCGTGCCCAATTGACCCGACCCCTACTCTCGTGGTAGTCGATCCCAGATTGGACCCTTTGCGTTCCGTGACAACTCGTTGCTCCTCGAGGGACGGCTTCTAACTCTCGTGATTTCAGTCCCAAGTCTGACTTCTATAGGTCCGACACCCAAGTTCACCGCTAGGTTCCTCCTTGAAATGTCTCAGTCATGCAAATAACCTAAGTTCACCGCTAGGTTCCTCCTTGGATCATTCACATCTCACAAACCAGTGGCTGCGGGGCTTTACGAGTGAAACACCCTAGAAATCCTAAGTTCACCGCTAGGTTCCTCCTTAGAACGTCTACGTCACGCAAATAATCGGTTGCCGAAATTTATGAGTGATTAACACGCTAGAAATCAGATCTAAAACAATAATGAAATCAACAACGATTTTACATCAAATCAACATCATTTACAAACCTCGGGCAGAGCCCTAGTCCCTAGAAACAAACTACTACTCCAGTCTTGCCATGGAGATGACAAGCTGGGTTGACAACATAGTGAAAATCGAGAAAAGAGAAGAGAGGAGAAGAAGAGAAGAGATCTATAATCTATGCCTAGAGTAGTAGCCCCAATGTGTGATGTATTAGATGATTGTATTCTCCAGATCTGATGCCTTGGTCCTTATTTATAGAAATGGGGAAGTTAGAGTCCCAAACCAACTCAAAATCTAATCTATTTCGGTTTCTTCAGGTCCAAGTAATGCGCGTCACGACCGTGATGGCCATCACGGCCAGGCCGTGACGGTCTCTGCTTCTGGAAGTTGTGCAAAATCCGGTCTTTCGCGACGCGAATATACTGCTCGAGACGCGAGCCTCTGTTTTGGCCCGTGATGAATTTCACGGCTGGGCCGTGATGTGCTCTGACTTGTGGTGGTTTTGGGTCACGGCCGTGATGGATATCACGGCCAGGCCGTGACAGACTCTGACTTCAGCCTTTGTTCTTTTTCAGTTATGCTCGATCATGGCCGTGATGGGCATCACGGCTAGGCCGTGATGGGCATCACGGCTAGGCCGTGATGGGCTCTGTTTGGCTCATTTTCTTCAGTTTTAAAGCTCCATCTTCATCCAAACTTCATCATGGTTGATCTTGAGCAATTTACCCTTGATATCTGCAAAACAACACACGAAAACCGCCTTACCCGTTCCAAAGGAAATTAACCTAAAATCTAATAAAAATATGCCTAAACTACATGAAAATGCATGCAAAATGATAGACAAAGATGATGTGGAATCACACTCATCAAATCACCCCAAGCTTAAAACTTTGCTTGTCCTCAAGCAATTACTCAAGCCATAAGATAAATCAATCAAAACATGGATAGTGAACCAAGAACCCTATAAGCTAATCCAAGTGATAGGCATATTTAATAAGCACTCAAGAGACAATCAATTCTAGTCCAATTAGAAGCTTAGGTTTTTTTCAAGTTCATGTCCTCACTTATTTGGGCACTCATCTCACCTCACTTAAGTGTTTTAGGGTTTATGACAATTCACTCCATTTCCTCAAGGAAAGTATTTTACCATAGGCTTGACTATTAACCAAATCTCCACTTTATTAATGAAAACACTTAAGAATCAAGAGGTCTTTTCCTTTGGTTGTAATGTGGCCATGGGATTTATTGTAAGGTGGGAAAATCAAGGAAAAGGGAATTTCAAGAAGGCTAGACAGATTATCAAACATTACAAAGTATGACACCTTCTAAAATACCTTTTGGGGGCTTTGATTTACTTTTTCCACCTTTCTCCCTTCTCAATATATATATATATATATATTTCTTTTTTTCATTTCTCACTTTCTTTGTCATCCCCTTCTCCATTTTTTCAGTTTATTTCATTTTTATTTGTTTAGAGAAGGGGAACTTTTTAGCTCAAGAGAAATATTTACATCCCATTCTTTTTCCAACTACCATTTTGCCCTTTTTGTAATACTTTAAAAGGTGCCATACCAAGCATTATTTATCAAAGTAATTCAAGGTACCAAGAAAAGTATTTTATCTTTAGGCTCAAAATTGGGCAACTAAGGGGTAGCATTTATCATTCAAAGCTCGGGAGGCCGGAAAAAATACCTAGTGCCTCAATCATTTTCAAAAATGTTTTCAGAAATTTTTAAGTTTTGAAATGGTTTCAAGTCAAGTTCTAGAAAATATAGTCCATGAGGAATTAAATCACTCTATCACAAGAAATGGGGTAGATTTAGTGAATACCCCTTTTGGCTCAAAATTTTACATTTAGTAGTTCAAAAATCAGTGAGGTACACAAGTTTAAGGAACCACATGCTAATTATCAACTATCAAATGACTATCTCAAGAAATTTCATTTTTAGCCATATCACAAGAATAATGAAAAATTGGGTTCAAAATTCATTATCTCAATTCATTTGGCTCCAAGTTCTCACAATCAGATGCATGTTCTAAGTGAGGGATAATCTAGAGAATGTGATCATACCAATCTATGCCTATGAGAATGCAATATGAATGCAACAATGCAAATGCAGAAATAAATACCCCTACCCCAAGCTTGATTACTTACATTGTCTCCAATGTAAATAATCAAGTCGGAGAGAGGAGAAAAATGGAACAACTTACCGAGTCGGTAGCGGGTGTTGGCTTCACATTCCAGTCAAAACTTGGGTGGGAATTTTATCACGGCCGTGAGGCTCATCACGGCTAGGCCGTGATCAATTCTGTCCTCAGGAGTTGCCCTGTCACGGCCGTGATTTACATCACGGCTAGGCCGTGATGCTCTCTGGCCTTGGCATCCTACTCATCACGCCCGTGATGGTTGTCACGGCTAGGCCGTGTTCCTTTCTGTGCTCTTGTTTATTTCATCACGGCCGTGACCGCTGTCACGGCCAGGGCGTGATGGCCTCTGACTTTATCTTTTTTTTATGCTCTTCTTCTCTTTCTCAACCTGAAAACACTAGACAAACCTATTAATGATATTTTTGCCTCTTGTCTTCTCAAATTATTCAAGAGGTTAATTCAAAAAAAAAAACAAAAGGAAAAAGGGAAAGAAAACTTGGGTTGCCTCCCAAGAAGCGCTTATTTATGGTCTTAAGCTTGACCATACTTCCTTAGATCAACCGGGTCGATCGGGCGTAGAAGTGCAGGCACACTTTTCTTCATTATTTGATGCATCATTTGTCATGCAAAGTTTTGGAGTTGCTTCCGTGTTAAGCTCTTCCTTCACCTTTGGAGGCATTATCTTAATCCTGCACACATGTCCTCCTCACATTCCACATCCTTTTCAACTACCCCAAGCTTATCATCCCTCAAGTATATAGCATTACAATGCTCATTGGGATTAACTTCGGGTTGTCCCCAAAACGTACCCTTAGTTCTAAAATATGTACTAGCTTGTTGGGCAATCCGAGTTTCTAACATCTTATTATGGATGGCTAAGTTATCTACCTTAGATTTTGACACTTTTATTGCCTCATTGACTGCCCTACCTTGTTGCCTAAACTCTTCATTTTGCTTTGTTTGAGTTTCAACAAAATTTTCCAAAAGAGACTCAAGTTTAGACTTTTGTACCGAGGATACCCGATGCGGGTTTCCTATTACCTTGGCCTTCCTGGAATTCGTGGTTCAACGTGTTATTGTAGTTCTCGTAGGAGAGATAAGGATTATTCTTCCTCACTTGGTTGTAAGGATTAGGGGGAACATAATTTGGCAACTTCGGGTTCGTGTCATAGAAATTGTGACAAGAGTTCACTTGTTCCTCCGAAGCACTTTGGATCAAGGAGCAATACCATGTGGGCACTCCATTATGTCATGTCCCTGCATTCCACAAATCTCACAAACAACATTAGTAGCACCTATTGAACTCACATAAGCCTTTTCAAGCTTATCAGAGCGTTTATTCAATGAGTCAAATTTAGACATAATTAAATAATTGCTATTCATTTCAAACTTACCCCCCGAAAGCTTTTTCGGGTTATTACCTCTTTCCGAACCCCATTGGTGATAGTTGGTGGCTACGTTTTCAATGATATTGAACGCTTGATCGATGGTCTATTAATAAAGGCTCCACCAGCTGCGGAGTCAAGTGACACCTTCGAAGAGTAATCCAATCCGTTGTAGAAGGTATGCACTAACAACCACCTCTCGAGCCCATGATGTGGACAAGACTCTAGCAATCCTTTGTAACGATCCCAAGCTTCGGATAAGCATTCTCCGTCCTTTTGGAAGAAGCCGGTGATCTGATTTCATAGGTAAGCAGTCTTGGATGGAGGGAAGAATTTCTCCAAGAATGCCTGCTCCAGTTAGTCCCAAGCTGACAAAGTATTAGCGGGCACTTGCTTCAACCAAGCTCTTGCTTTTCCAGTCTGAGAGGAGGGGAATAACCTCAAGCGAATAGCATCGATCGGGACACCTTGAATTCTTTTTGCATCAGTGAACTCCAATAATGATTCCACATGATCAGTTGGGTCCTCCGAGGGTAATCCTCCAAATTGATGTTGCCTAATCATGCCAATTAACTGAGGCGGTATAGTGTAGTTCTCCGCCTAAATTTATGGCCTAGCAATCCCAGTTCGCAAACCCCTAGCATTTGGGGCTGCGTAGTCATTCAGTGGTTTGGTATCCGGTAGATTCTCCATGAGTGGAATGTGAATCAACCTTTCTCTCGCTCTTTGTCTTTGTTGTCTCCCACGTTTATGAAAGGTCCTTTAGATCTCGGGGTCAACTTCAATAAGATTTCCAAGACTTTGGGATCTTCGCATAAAAGAGAAAAATACCTGCAAGAGAGAGATAGATACTCTAGGAAAAAAAAGAAAAGAAAAAGAAATAAATAATAATAAAAATGTCCAGAAAAATCATTTAAAAATTAAACTGAAATTCAAGAAAGCACAGTCCCCGGCAACGACGCCAAAAACTTGATGAGCTCCGGCAAGTGTACCGGATCGAAGCAAGTAATAGTTAAAACGGCAGGTAAATTACCGAGTATCGAACTCAAGGATTGGGAAACCAAGTACAACTTCACAAATTAAATAACTATTTTATACTAAGAAATAAGTGTGAATAGATTTCAAGAAAATAAAATAAACAATAAAAGAAATCAAAATCAAATATTTTTTGTTTTTAAATATGAGAAGAGATTTCTAGGATTGAGGCTACCACAATGACAAATTATGAAATCTAATTGACTACCCCTTTATTAATATTTAACTCAATTGTAGGTGAATCATCCTAACTTAGTTAATGTTCCCTCTCGAGATATAAGAACTGTGCTCAATTAAACCAACTCCTATTCTCGTGGTAATTGTATTTAAATTGAACCCATTACAATTTATGATAATTCAATGGTACCCTCGAAGGACCGCTTCTAACTCTCGTGATTTAAGTCCCAAGTTCAATATATTCATATGGATCCAATACCTAGGTTCACTGCTAAGTTCATCCCTAGAATATCTAAGACATGCAAAAAGGTGATCAATCAATTCACATGGATAAAGCACAATAAGAACCAAATCAATGAATCAAACATTAACAAAAGGGAAAAATCAAATTTTCATCATAATAATGTCAAAGGGCATTGTCCAATCCTAGAAACAAAACAACTACTCAGCCATAAAAGAAAGAACAACAAGAAGAAAAGAAATAACAATTGAAAATTTCTCTATGCGGTGCTGTGTGTGTTGTGCCGTTGCCGGGGATTGGCAATACCAATATCATTAGTAAAAAATGAGGCAACTACTTTAGTTTTTTTAATTTTTATTTGTATATATTTGACCTTTTCTTTTGAGTTTTGTTTGTGCAAGGTTGATGAAACACATGGACTATCGTTACTATCCAACTTGAGAATATCAACTTGATTGGAGCGTGTTTGATGGTATCACTGATAAGCACGTGAAGATATACTCCAAAGAGGAATGAAAATCCTATTTGTCATCTTTGCAACCACCACCATACTTCGACCTGGATCCCGATTTGCTAGAGATTCTTTGGGATATAGATGCTTATATTTTGAGATTGAGCATAGAGCGTAGCAAGGAGGAAGTTAGTTCCATGATTCAGTGGGTTGAAATGCGAGCAGTTAAAAATGCTAGTAAGATAGAGGCATCGCTAAGTGACAACTTTCAGAAGTTAGAAGAACAAGCTAGTGAATTTCCTAAATTGCTAGCATAAAAGCAACATGGAATTCAAATTGAAGAGAATCTATTTGCTAGCATGGACGTGAATGAAGATGAAGTGGTGGTGGAAGATGATTCAAGAGGAGAGGATCATGAAGAGGAGTGCAAGGAGGAAATATCTCCTATTGTTCCTTTGCAAGGGACAAAAGAGACCAATCATGTGGAAAATACTTCTCTCACCATTCCTATTGTTCCAGGTGAGGAATTTGAGCCTCCAACATTGTTTTTAAATCGTGTGAATCACTTTTGAGTTGCACTTTCCCGGATTTACTTGAATCTCTTCATAGTTTGCATGGTTATAAGTTTGCATCAAATGATTTAGGCAATTTTCTTTGAAATAGCTACTTGGCCTAAAAAGGACAATCCCTAATGCATGTTCCCTAGTTAGCCACATTGAGCCTAATAGCCTATTGTTTCTTGATGACTTTATGTTATAAGCCAAAAATCCGGAAAAACCATGTTAACCAATCTTAGGATTTAGGAGGGCATGGATGTTTAGCAAGACAATGGTTGAAGGAAACTAAGCTTGGGATGGCTACAAATTTTATCATGTTACTTGGGTTGAGAAAAAGAAAAAAAATAAAAGGTTGAAGCCAAAGATTAAAAAAAAAATGTAAACATGCCAAAAAGGGGAAAAATGAAGAAAGGGGTGTAAAAGGGAAAAAGGGTTGTAGCTACCAAAAGTAAGAAAAATAGAAAAATATAAAAAGAAATGCGAGTTAAGATCAAAGATTGTAATTTCCAAATTTCATGCTCTCATAAATCTTAGGAACTTAGCCTTGTATCTTTGAATATCCTACCCTTAGTCAGGCCCCATTACAACCTATAAAAGACCTTTTGATGTTGCATACATGTTTCTGTGGGAACTTTGTGTAGATGAAAATCAAATCCATAGAAAGTGCTCTTGAATGGTGAAATTGAGTGAAAATTTATAGCCTAGACAATTGAGTGAACGAGTGAATTACTAAATACCCTTGTGAGGAAGACAACTGTTTGAAATTGGTGATCTCCATTTTATGTGTATGTTGGACTGATGAGTGTGATTCCACATCATCTTTGTCTATCATTTTGCATGCATTTTCATGTAATTCTCTCATACCTTGTGTACCTCACTGATTTTTGAACTACTAAATGTAAGATTTTGAGCCAAAAGGGGTATTCACTAAATCTACCCCATTTCTTGTGATAGAGTGTTGTGATTCCTCATGGACTGTATTTTCTAGAACTTGACTTGAAACCATTTCAAAACTTAAAAATTTCTGAAAACATTTTTGGAAATGATTGAGGCACTAGGTATTTTTCTGGCCTCCCGAGCTTTGAATGATAAATGCTACCCCTTAGTTGCCCAATTTTGAGCCTAAAGAAAAAAAAATACTTTTCTTGGTACCTTGAATTGCTTTGATAAATAATGCTTGGTATGGCACCTTTTAAAGTATTACAAAAAGGGCAAAATGGTAGTTGGAAAAAGAATGGGATGAAAATATTTCTCTTGAGCTAAAAAGCTCCCCTTCTCCAAACAAATAAAAATGAAGTAAGCAAAAAAAGAAAAAAATGGAGAAGGGGATGACAAAGAAAGTGAGAAATGAAAAGAAAAAAAAAAAATAAAATAAATAAATAAATAAATGAAGGAAGAAAGGTGGAAAAGTAAACCAAAGCCCAAAAAAGGAGTATTTTAGAAGGTGTCATGCTTTGTAATGTTTGATAATCTGTCTAGCCTTCTTGAAATTCCTTTTCCTTGATTTTCCCACCTTACAATAAATCCCATGGCCACATTACAACCAAAGGAAAAGACCTCTTGATTCTTAAGTGTTTTCATTAATAAAGTGGAGATTTGATTAATAGTCAAGCCTATGGTAAAATACTTTCCTTGAGGAAATGGAGTGAATCATCATAAACCCTAAAACACTTGAGTGAGGTGAGATGAGTGCCCAAATCAGTGAGGACATGAACTTGAAAAAAACCTAAGCTTCTAATTGGACTTGAACTTGATTATCTCTTGAGTGCTTATTGAAAATGCCTATTACTTGGATTAGCTTCTAGGGTTTTTGGTTCACTATCCATGTTTTAATTGATTTATATCTTATGGCCTGAGTAATTGCTTGAGGACAAGCAAAGTTTTAAGCTTGGGGTGATTTGATGAGTGTGATTCCACATCATCTTTGTCTATCATTTTGCATGCATTTTCATGTAGTTTAGGCAAATTTTTATTAGATTTTAGGTTAATTTTCCTTTGGAACGGGTAAGGCGGTTTTCGTGTGTTGTTTTGCAGATATCAAGGGTAAATTGCTCAAGATCAACCATGATGAAGTTTGGATGAAGATGGAGCTTTAAAACTGAAGAAAATGAGCCAAACAGAGCCCATCACGGCCTAGCCGTGATGCCCATCACGGCCATGATCGAGCAAAACTGAAAAAGAACAAAGGTCAAGTCGAGTTCATCACGTCCTAGCCGTGATAGCCATCACGGCCGTGACCCAAAACCACCACAAGTCGAAGCTGTCGGGGCCAGGCCATGATGGCCATCACGGCCGTGATGGCCATCACGGCCAGGCCGTGATGAGCATCACGGCCATGACAGACAAACCAACGAAGAATTTTCAAGGCGAATCCGTCACGGCCAGGCCGTGATAGCCATCACTAGGCCGTGACGCCGTATTACTTGGCTCGAAGTAACAGAATTGGATCTAATTTGAGTTGGATTAGGACTCTAACTGCCCAATTCTATAAATAAGGGACCAGGCAGAGGCGAAAAACATCGACCTTTGGGGCTACTACTCTAGGCTTAGATCTCTCTTCTCCTCTTCTCTTCTCTTCTCTGATTTTTGTATTTTCATGCTATTTGTAATCATGCTTGTCATCTCCATGGCAAGACGTGAGTAGTAGCATAGTTTCTAGGGATTAGGGCTCTGCCCGAGGTTTGTAAATGATGTTGATTTGATGTAAAATCGTTGTTGATTTTGTTATTGTTTTAGATCTGAATTCTAGTGTGTTAATCACTCATAAATTTCGGCAACCGTTTATTTGCGTGACGTAGACGTTCTAAGGAGGAACCTAACGGTGAACTTAGGATTTCTAGGGTGTTTCACTCGTAAAGCCCGGTGGCCACTGGTTTGTGAGATGTGAATGATCCAAGGAGGAACCTAGCGGTGAACTTAGGTTATTTGCATGACTGAGACATTTCAAGGAGGAACCTAGCGGTGAACTTGGGTGTCGGACCTATAGAAGTCAGACTTGGGACTGAAATCACGAGAGTTAGAAGCCGTCCCTCGAGGAGCAACGAGTTGTCACGGAACGCAAAGGGTCCAATCTGGGATCGACTACCACGAGAGTAGGAGTGGGTCAAATTGGGCACGGCTTTTGTAACCCGAGAGGGAGCTTAAGCTATCAGAGGATAAACTCGCCTTCAAGGCAATTTCGGTAATCAACAAAGGTAAATCAGATTAGCAACATAAACAACCTCAAAGGTAACCCAATTCCCTAGGAATCCATTTTAATCGAAAATCCCAAAAACAATTGTTTTCTGCTCATCTATCTTTTAATTTTCCAATTCAAACATTTTTCAAAACCATTTACAAAGTCCAGACCTAATCGATTCAAAAACCGATTGCGATTCGAGAACACAGTCTCTGTGGGTTCGATATCTTTTATTACTTGACGGCAGTCCGGTACACTTGCCGGAATCGCACGAGCGTTGCATCCGCAGCGCGGCACATCAAGTTTTTGGCGCCGTTCGGGATCATGCCTTTTCGAATTTCAATTAGTTTTTAAATTGATTTTCTGGACCCTTTTCCTTTTATTTGATTTTTATTTCTGAAATTTAAAAAAAAATCAAAAAATCAAAAAATCAAAAAAATTCTTTTCCTTCTATTGTATCCATCTCTCTGTGTTATATGCAAAGATCCCTAAGTCTTGGGAGCCTTAGTGAGATTGATCCGGAGATCGAGAGGACCTTCCACAGACGTAGAAGACTACAAAGAGAGGGAGGAAGGTTGAGTCCCGTTCAACTCATGGCGAATCAACCGGATACAAAACCTTTGAAGGACTACGCAGCCCCAAATGCGAGAGGCTTGCGAACTGGGATTGCAAGGCCAGAGATTGAGGCGGAGAACTACACTATACCGCCCATGCTAATCAACATGATCAGGCAACATCAATTCGGAGGATTGCCTTCGGAGGACCCGACCGATCATATAGAAACATTCTTAGAGTTCACCGACGCAATCAGGATTCATGGAGCCTCAGTCGATGTTGTGCGTTTGAGATTGTTCCCCTCATCTCTCTCTGGAAAGGCGAAGGCCTGGCTTAAGCAAATCCCCGCTAACACTTTGACTACTTGGGACCAACTGGAGCAGGCGTTCTTGGAGAAATTCTTCCCTCCATCCAAGACGGCCTACATAAGAACCCAGATCACCGGCTTCTTCCAAAAAGACGGAGAATCATTATCGGAAGCTTGGGATCGATACAAGGGACTGCTGGAGTCGTGCCCACATCACGGACTCGAGAGGTGGTTAATAGTGCACACCTTCTATAACGGATTGGACTACTCTTCGAAGGTGTCACTAGATTCTGCAGCCGGTGGAGCGTTTATGAATAGGCCTCTCACTGACGCATTCAACATCATCGAGAATGTCGCCACCAACTACCACCAATGGGGATCCGAAAGAGGTAATAGCCCGAACAAGATTTCGGGGGGTAAGTTTGAGGTAAATAGCACAGATCTTATTATGTCAAAGATAGACTCACTTAATAAACGTTTTGATCGGCTTGAGAGAGCTAATGTGAGTGCATTAGGTGCTACTAACCTTGTTTGTGAGATTTGTGGAATGCAGGGACATGACATGATGGAATGCCCTCGTGGCATCGCACATGGATCCAGGCGCTTCGGGTGAGCAAGTGAACTCTTGTAACAACTACTATGATACGAACCCGAAGCTGCCCAACTATGCTCCCCCAAATCCCTACAACCAAAGAAGAAACAACCTTTACCTCTCCTACGGCAACTACAAAGAACACGCTCAACCATGAGTTCCAAGAGGGTCAAGGTAATAAGAGAAACAGACCGGGTATCCTCGGTACAAAGATCTAAACTCGAGGCTTTATTTGAAAGTTTTGTCGAAACTCGGACAAAACAGAATGAGGAGTTTAGACAACAAGGAAGAGGGCAGTGAGTGAGGCAATAAAAGATCTAGCATCTAAGGTAGACAACTTAGCAACTCATAACAAGATGCTAGAAACACAAATTGCCCAACAAACCAAAGACGTACTCGATACCTAAGGATACATTCTCGGGGGCAACCCAAGCAAATCCCAATGAGCATTGCAATGTCATACACTTGAGGGATGATAAGCTTGGGGTGGGGGTAGCTGAAATGGACGTGGAACCGGAGGAGGACACAAGCGAAAAAGAAGAGCCAGAACCGAAATATGTCCCTCCACCACCGTACCAACCCCCGATACCTTTCCCACAGAGGTTGGTCAGGAAAAAGCAAGTAGATGTAGAGACTAAAATGCCTACTAAACTGAAAGACCCAGGTAGTTTCTCCGTCTCTTGCTCGATCGAACAAGTGCAAATAGACCGAGCCTTGTGTGACTTAGGGGCTAGTGCGAGCTTGATGCCCCTCACTATCATGGAAAGGTTGGAAAGTAAATAGTTGAGTCCGTTCAAATTCTCCTTACAATTTGCGGATGGCTCAACTAGGACCCCTCTAGGCATACTAGAGAATGTCCCTGTGAAGGTAGGGAAATTCTTCATCCCTACCGACTTCCCGGTATTGGATATGAAAGGGAATTCTGAATTCCCCATCATTTTAGGAAGGCCATTCTTGGCAATCTGCTGGAGCAAGAATAGACGTAAGGAATGGGAAGCTCTCTCTAACTGTAGAGGAAGGTAGGATCGATTTTCAATTGACTAACTCTTATAACAACCCTCCTTTTGAGAGCCATGTGTGCAGAATTGATACAACGTCTCCAGTGGTAAAAGAAGAACTGAACATGGAAGCAACCCCGAAGGTATGCATGGCTAATGATGCACCCAGCAGTGATGGAAGTGGAGTAGCTGTCCATGCGGAAACAAAACTTCCGCCGGGAGGAAGGAAGGCTAGGAAGCTCCGAGAGAAAAGAGCGAAGCGGAAGCGTTATTGGCAGTATGAGCAGAAACGGCTATTTGAAGGAGCTCCTTGGAAGAAAAGTGTGCCGACACTTCTACGCCCAGCCGACCCCGGTTGATTGAAGGAAGTATGGTCAAGCTTAAGACCATAAATAAGCGCTTCTTGGGAGGCAACCCAAGTTTTCTTTCCCTTTCTCCTTTTGTTTTCGATTTAACCTCTTGAATAATTTGAGAAGATCAAGAGGCAAAAAAATAAAATAAAAATATCATTAATAGGTTTGTCTAGTGTTTTCAGGTTGAGAAAGAGAAGAAGAGCATAAAAAAGATTAAGTCAGAGACCATCACGCCCTGGCCGTGACAGTGGTCACGGCCGTGATGAACTAAACAAGAGCACAGTAAGGATCACGGCCTAGCCGTGACAACCATCACGGGCGTGATGAGTAGGATGCCAAAGCCAGAGAGCATCACGGCCTAGCCGTGATGAGCCTCACGGCCGTGATAAAATTTCTACCCAAGTTTTGACTGGAATGTGAAGCCAACACCCGCTACCGACTCGGTAAGTTGTTCCATTTTTTCTCCTCTCTCCGACTTGATTATTTACATTGGAAACAATGTAAGTAATCAAGCTTGGGGTAGGGGTATTTATTTTTGCATTTGCATTGTTGCATTCATATTGCATTCTCATAGGCATAGATTGGTATGATCACATTCTTTAGATTGCCTCTCACTTAGAACATGCATCCGATTGTAAGAACTTGGTGCCAAATGAATTGAGATAGTGAATTTTGAACCCAATTTTTCATTATTCTTGTGATATGGCTAAAAATGAAATTTCTTGAGATAGTCATTTGATAGTTGATAATTAGCATGTGGTTCCTTAAACTTGTGTACCTCACTGATTTTTGAACTACTAAATGTAAGATTTTGAGCCAAAAGGGGTATTCACTAAATCTACCCCATTTCTTGTGATAGAGTGTTGTGATTCCTCATGGACTGTATTTTCTAGAACTTGACTTGAAACCATTTCAAAACTTAAAAATTTCTGAAAACATTTTTGGAAATGATTGAGGCACTAGGTATTTTTCTGGCCTCCCGAGCTTTGAATGATAAATGCTACCCCTTAGTTGCCCAATTTTGAGCCTAAAGAAAAAAAAATACTTTTCTTGGTACCTTGAATTGCTTTGATAAATAATGCTTGGTATGGCACCTTTTAAAGTATTACAAAAAGGGCAAAATGGTAGTTGGAAAAAGAATGGGATGAAAATATTTCTCTTGAGCTAAAAAGCTCCCCTTCTCCAAACAAATAAAAATGAAGTAAGCAAAAAAAGAAAAAAATGGAGAAGGGGATGACAAAGAAAGTGAGAAATGAAAAGAAAAAAATAAAATAAAATAAATAAATAAATAAATGAAGGAAGAAAGGTGGAAAAGTAAACCAAAGCCCAAAAAAGGAGTATTTTAGAAGGTGTCATGCTTTGTAATGTTTGATAATCTGTCTAGCCTTCTTGAAATTCCTTTTCCTTGATTTTCCCACCTTACAATAAATCCCATGGCCACATTACAACCAAAGGAAAAGACCTCTTGATTCTTAAGTGTTTTCATTAATAAAGTGGAGATTTGATTAATAGTCAAGCCTGTGGTAAAATACTTTCCTTGAGGAAATGGAGTGAATCATCATAAACCCTAAAACACTTGAGTGAGGTGAGATGAGTGCCCAAATCAGTGAGGACATGAACTTGAAAAAAACCTAAGCTTCTAATTGGACTTGAACTTGATTATCTCTTGAGTGCTTATTGAAAATGCCTATTACTTGGATTAGCTTCTAGGGTTTTTGGTTCACTATCCATGTTTTAATTGATTTATATCTTATGGCCTGAGTAATTGCTTGAGGACAAGCAAAGTTTTAAGCTTGGGGTGATTTGATGAGTGTGATTCCACATCATCTTTGTCTATCATTTTGCATGCATTTTCATGTAGTTTAGGCAAATTTTTATTAGATTTTAGGTTAATTTTCCTTTGGAACGGGTAAGGCGGTTTTCGTGTGTTGTTTTGCAGATATCAAGGGTAAATTGCTCAAGATCAACCATGATGAAGTTTGGATGAAGATGGAGCTTTAAAACTGAAGAAAATGAGCCAAACAGAGCCCATCACGGCCTAGCCGTGATGCCCATCACGGCCATGATCGAGCAAAACTGAAAAGAACAAAGGTCAAGTCGAGTCATCACGGCCTAGCCGTGATAGCCATCACGGCCGTGACCCAAAACCACCACAAGTCGGAAGCTGTCGGGGCCAGGCCATGATGGCCATCACGGCCGTGATGGCCATCACGGCCAGGCCGTGATGAGCATCACGGCCATGACAGACCAACCAAGAAGAATTTTCAAGGCGAGAATCCGTCACGGCCAGGCCGTGATAGCCATCACGGCCGTGACGCGTATTACTTGGCTCAGAAGTAACAGAATTGGATCTAATTTGAGTTGGATTAGGACTCTAACTGCCCAATTCTATAAATAAGGGACCAGGCAGAGGCAGAAAACATCAGACCTTTGGGGCTACTACTCTAGGCTTAGATCTCTCTTCTCCTCTTCTCTTCTCTTCTCCTCGATTTTTGTATTTTCATGCTATTTGTAATCATGCTTGTCATCTCCATGGCAAGACGTGAGTAGTAGCATAGTTTCTAGGGATTAGGGCTCTGCCGAGGTTTGTAAATGATGTTGATTTGATGTAAAATCGTTGTTGATTTTGTTATTGTTTTAGATCTGAATTCTAGTGTGTTAATCACTCATAAATTTCGGCAACCGTTTATTTGCGTGACGTAGACGTTCTAAGGAGGAACCTAACGGTGAACTTAGGATTTCTAGGGTGTTTCACTCGTAAAGCCCGGTGGCCACTGGTTTGTGAGATGTGAATGATCCAAGGAGGAACCTAGCGGTGAACTTAGGTTATTTGCATGATCGAGACATTTCAAGGAGGAACCTAGCGGTGAACTTGGGTGTCGGACCTATAGAAGTCAGACTTGGGACTGAAATCACGAGAGTTAGAAGCCGTCCTCGAGGAGCAACGAGTTGTCACGAACGCATAAAGGGTCCAATCTGGGATCGACTACCACGAGAGTAGGAGTCGGGTCAATTGGGCACGGCTTTTGTAACCCGAGAGGGAGCTTAAGCTATCAGAGGATAAACTCGCCTTCAAGGCAATTTCGGTAATCAACAAAGGTAAATCAGATTAGCAACATAAACAACCTCAAAGGTAACCCAATTCCCTAGGAATCCATTTTAATCGAAAATCCCAAAAACAATTGTTTTCTGCTCATCTATCTTTTAATTTTCCAATTCAAACATTTTTCAAAACCATTTACAAAGTCCAGACCTAATCGATTCAAAAACCGATTGCGATTCGAGAACACAGTCTCTGTGGGTTCGATATCTTTTATTACTTGACGGCAAATCCGGTACACTTGCCGGAATCGCACGAGCGTTGCATCATTGCGCAGCACATCAAGTTTTTGGCGCCGTTGTTGGGACTGTGCCTTTTCGAATTTCAATTAGTTTTTAAATTGATTTTCTGGACCCTTTTCCTTTTATTTGATTTTTATTTCTGAAATTTAAAAAAAAAAAAATCAAAAAATCAAAAAAATTCTTTTCCTTCTATTGTATCCATCTCTCTGTGTTATATGCAAAGATCCCTAAGTCTTGGGAGCCTTAGTGAGATTGATCCGGAGATCGAGAGGACCTTCCACAGACGTAGAAGACTACAAAGAGAGGGAGGAAGGTTGAGTCCCGTTCAACTCATGGCGAATCAACCGGATACAAAACCTTTGAAGGACTACGCAGCCCCAAATGCGAGAGGCTTGCGAACTGGGATTGCAAGGCCAGAGATTGAGGCGGAGAACTACACTATACCGCCCATGCTAATCAACATGATCAGGCAACATCAATTCGGAGGATTGCCTTCGGAGGACCCGACCGATCATATAGAAACATTCTTAGAGTTCACCGACGCAATCAGGATTCATGGAGCCTCAGTCGATGTTGTGCGTTTGAGATTGTTCCCCTCATCTCTCTCTGGAAAGGCGAAGGCCTGGCTTAAGCAAATCCCCGCTAACACTTTGTAAAGCCGTGGCAGATTCTGTCTTGGAAAACTTGGCATTGGTTGACCTGTCATAGCCGTGATGGCCTGGCCGTGACAGGTTCTGACTTTCGCATTCTTTTCTTTTCAGCCTTGCTCGATCATGGCCGTGATGGCTGTCACGGCTAGACCGTGATGGACTCTGTTTGGCTCATTTTTCTTGCTTTTCAACATCCGTCTTCGTGCAAGCTCCATCATAACTGATCCTGAACATTTTAATCTTCAATTCCTGCACATAAACATCACAATATGATAAAGAAATATGAGGTGTAATCACACTCATCAAATACTCATTAGACAAACAATACACAATATAGACAACCTTGTTCATTTATTTGTATAAAAAATTTACATACTTAACTTCTATCATCAAACTTTTAGTAGTAGACTGATTTTTTAATTTTTTTTTTCATAACACCTATGGCATAGGTTTATGTACCAATTGAAGAGGAAGGTGGTCACTGGTTTTTGATGGTTGTGCACTTAGAAGATAAGAAGGTTTTTCACCTCGACTCACGCCTCACTGATGACAAGTTACCAGCAAGAAGGGAAACAATTCAATTTGTGGTATTTTTTCTACCTTTAAATTGACACTAGAAGCAACCAAACTTTATACTGAAATTCTTCTCTCACACATATTATAGAGCGATACCTTGGGTAGTCTTCTTATACGAGTATACATTGCTCAGCCAACTTTCACTGGACACATCAATGTAGGATCTTGGAATGTCGTTGAACCTTGGGGTATTCCAAATTGTGGTACTAGGTGTGTAAGTAGCCTACAATTTTTACAAATATATACCTTGATTGTTACTCATATTATTCAATCATCCTAATGTTTTTTGCTAAAACTGTTTGGGATACCCATGCAGTGATACTTCAGGGCTACGGGTTGTTGAGTGGCTGAACATGCAGCATTCATTTGCCAACAACATAGCCGGGGTGGTTAGTGTTATTCAATCATTTTTTCCCCTTTCTACTATGCCGCAATCCACCTTTGAGCTAACTCAACTTTGATATGTTAATTTTCTCTCAGCTGAATGAAAAGAAAGTGCGCATGAAGATTACCATGCGACTGTTGTTGGGTCCACACAGCCAATGTTTGAATACATTGTTGATGAAGGC
This sequence comes from Sophora flavescens, assembly GCA_030762895.1. Taxonomy (NCBI): domain Eukaryota; kingdom Viridiplantae; phylum Streptophyta; class Magnoliopsida; order Fabales; family Fabaceae; genus Sophora; species Sophora flavescens. The sequence goes on along the minus strand of CM061064.1, from coordinate 26,985,941 downwards.
TACAAGTCATTGGGCTGCCATCAATAAAGGGCCGCTTGAATGATGGACCGCCAATTATGGGGACAACTTTTTTTGGGCCAGACCACCATACCCTATAGCTTTAACCGTCCACAGTGTCACAATTTTTAGAATTGTATTTTGTACAAAGTATCATGGATATATTTTGTGTGATCACCAATATGTATGGTATTTGCTATGCTTTGATGGGCTTGCAAATGGGTGGCTAGTGGCAGTACAGATTGTTAATGCATTTTAAATATGTCCCGTTAGGAATGTTAGATACGGGATATTTTGGGCCTTCACTATCTTAGGCCGTTTGTAAACACTCCAACGTGGTATCTTTTTCTACTTCAGTATTACACATGCCCATTACTAAGGGACTATGTGAATTAAATGGCCAGTATTTGGGCTTGCTACTCGTTACAGACTTGACCCATTTACAGTAAATTTGTTATTTTGTATACCATTCGGTCCATTAAGTGTTGTAATTACTTGCCTATATAACTAGTGGGCTTCAAATTTCGGGCCTTTATAACTAAGAGGACCTTAACACCTAACTACTAACCCCAAAAGAAATTCAACTACCAGTCCATTTTCTACTCAATGCATTCTATCAAGCTAACAAGGCAGAAATTGCATTATAATTTTATTCCCCCACCATGCCAATGCATATGCCTACATATTATGCCAATCAACTATAGGAATTACAATCAGATAATATTTTGGACCCCTTACACATTGATGCGTATGGGCTACTACACCCTTGGGTGGAAATGCGAAAACACCAAAAAGGATAACAAAATTAATGGTCCTTGAATTGCCGCACCACCCTTTACATGGATTTTTTTTTTGACTAAACCACCCATTACATGATCTTACCCATATTCCACTGCTTTTATAATGCAACGAAAAAATTTATATTCATCATATACAGAACAGGTATAAGACCCTCCTAAAATGCAATGCACCTTGTCTTATGGGGCTTTTATAACATTATAATCACCCCGCACCCCTTTGTGCCTAATTCTGAGGGCGTGCCATACTAAGCTCTGGATTTTCAGATTTAACTTTATACTGCAGGACCCATACAAGGCTAAAAGCAGTATACATTCAACCATCAATTGTGCCATTAAATGAAATAAAATAAACCCTAATCAACCAATTACAACAACAGATTAGTCATACATATAACAAGCCAGGTCATATTCTAAAATAAAATATGGGACATAGCTGTCACTGACACTTAAAACTATTAATTTAACAACACATTAACAAAAGTACGTAAATATGAAAAAATATTTATGTATATATAGACCTCACTATGTAGTAAGGTCTTCAGCCAAATTGTGTCCTTCATCGTCCTGTGCGCTCAATGAGTTCGCCACACCAAACCCAGCAGCTTCTTGATTTACTCGCCCTCCTGGACATGATCTTCTATTGTGTCCAATAGCCCCACATGCACCACAGCACAACCCATACTTCTTACCGTTGGTGGATTATGTAAAATTTTAGGTTCAACTTGAGGCTCAATGTTTTCCTGTCCTGCTACACTACTGTTCTTCATTTTCAACCTATTAATCTCCCTAGTCACAAGCTCTAGTACATGTTCATAGTCTTCGTCATCCCGTGAAGCCAAGTCACATACCTGTCTACTGTGCTGCAGCAAACTGGCATATCTTGCAACCAAATACGAGTCCCAATAAAAAGAACTATCTTGAAAATTACCACGTAATGCAACCTTCGCTGCCTTGGACCATCTATCCATCACCAAACACTTTGGCAACTCAGTAAAATCTAAATGCACCAATACAGTTATCACATGCTCACACTGCAATCCTATTGATTCCATCCTAATGCACCAACAGGTAAATCCGATCGGAGAACGAATGTCCATTAGCATATCCAAAACTATCACTATAATCAATGTCAACACCCTGAAATTACATTAACATACACACTCATTTCAGTTTACACAACGTTTCAACATGCCATTCATTCAACTATAATGTGGTGTTAACCAATTGAGCTATATACTTACATTGTATTCTTCGTTTTCTTCATTGCCGTACATGTTTACACAATCCTTCCACCAAGGTGGTGGCTACCTGTGTCCACAAACCAGACACACGATATTTGCATCGGTATTTTAAACTCTCAGTAATTCCAAAATTTACACACCTATGAATGTTCATTTACATAATTTTAAAGCCCAATTTAGCATTTATACGTTCAACCATCTGCATAAGATGTTCCCTGAACAATTTTACATCCAACCTCATCTAACGTGCCTACCTAGTTAGGGTGGCTGTTTCCATTATCCATTAGGTCCTTTTCACACCTATTAGAAAGCCATAAAATATTTTGGCCAACCAATAACTACACAACAACACCAATCGCTACCACCAACCAATTTGTCCGCATCCATTTTATCTAAAAATTTATTAACATATGCTCCCATTCACCCTAACTCTCCCTATACACATTTTACTATACCACCCACAGGTCAGGGACGACCGAAGACGCCAGAACAAACATAGCAAGCTAAACCACCAACATTACAAAGCCTTAAAATGCGTCACAAATCAGAGTTTATGTAGCCCATAGCAAAGTATAACATACCTGTGAATTTTTGATATAAAGCGACTATCCTCTCAACAGGTGCTTCAAATACCCCTTCCGCAATAATTGTTGTGTGTGTTTGGTTTCATTTCTGGAGTGCTTCTGCACCTGTCAAACGTGATTCTTGTAAAAAAAAGAGGTGTTTGAGAACATGTTTGTGGAAGCAATTTTGCATCCATAATTGATTCTAGTAAACACGCTTTTGGATTCTAAGTTTTACATCAAACTTGCTTTCAAAGTAAAAACATCCAAACATAAATCACTTTACTTCAAACTCAATTGTATTGAAATCAATTCTACAAAATCAATTCTATCCAAAATCACGTTTGTCAAACGTTCATCCAAACACACACGTTATTTCTCTGTTGGCGGTCGATGCTATCAACTCCCTCGAGATGGTTTGAGGCCCGATTGTTTAGAAACGCAACAAATTTCATTGCCGCGGTCTCAATCAAACGAGCTTCCAAGATCTGAATCGGTTAGGCGTTGGCGATTAGGGTTCAGGCTCGAAGAACAATAAGAAGGGTTCCCAACCTTGGGAGAAGGGCCTTTTCAATTTAGTCATCAGCTGTTTCCAAAATTAGCCAAGGGGTATTTTTGCAAAAATAAAGATTTGGACCTGACCGGCAGTCGGTTAATAGGCAGCCAATAAAACTTGTGCACCATGGTGTTACCCACTCACTTATGCATTGGAGAATCCGTCCAACAAGTATGCTGGCATTCACGTTGTTTGAACTTTCAAGTTCAAAAATTAAAACACCAATGTCATCTTTTTATATCGTTTTATTCTCATTAATATACACATTTTAAAGTTTTTATGCCTCTACCATGTTATTAATTTAACCAAATCGTAATAGCCTATATATGTTCATTCATGCTGAGTAATGATTTTATAAAAGACTTACACTTGCCTCATTTAACTCATGGATAAGATGGTGGGGATGCTACGTACACCTCACACATGAACATGAACATCCACCCCACAAAACTTTTAAAACTTTTTTTATTACTAAATTACCCTTAATTAACTTATCTACTTTAATTACTTGGTAAAAATCACCGCTTGCCCCTTCTTCTCTCTCATCTCCCTCTTCTCTCTAAGAACAAACAATACAGAACAAAGGATTTTGATAACCAGAAATTGATACCCTACATAACAAAGCACAGAAATTGATAACCAGAAATTGCAATAAAGGAAGATGAAATTTGAACAAACCCAAAATGAAAACAATAAAGAGAAGGGCGGCGAAAGCAAGAAGAATGGCAGCGTTGCACCCTGTTTTGAACCAAAGACCAAAAAACAGACAGATTCCACCGAAGAAGACTCTATTCAAAGAATGTTTATTGCACCTCGTTTCCCTTTTTTGTTTTTAAAATTTTAATAAGGGTGGTGATGAACAAAAGAAGGAAGAAGAAGAAGAGGGTGTGTGACGAAACAAAGAATGGAGAAGTAAGGAGGTTTTTGAAAGTTAGATGGGCAATTATGTAATTTCACAATAAAAAATTAAAAGTGTGGGGGTGGATGGAGCACACGGAGGGGGTACATGTAGCAGCTTCATAATATGGTTTAAGATGGTTTAACTCGCAGACTATATAAATATTGTTCTTGCTGACCCCAAAATAAGACCCAAAAATGGGTCAATTTACCCTTTGCATGACCAAAGTCCATTAAGCCTAAATTAATCCTCCAGCTCTCCACACATGACAACTGATCTTACAAGAACAATCGAATTCTCCCAGCTCTCTTTTACTCTTGTTAGTCTATTTGAAATGTTCAACCCCTTCTTTATTAGCTAGTCTTCCTTTGTATAGAGCAGCTCCAGGTGTGGGAGGGATGATTCTGTTACGCCAGTAAGCCCCATTTCTGCGTGTTAGTGCGTTTTGCCGATGAACCCTTTGCATGTCTGTCCTACATGGCACTTCTAGAGAACTCATTGTTTTGTCATATTTTGTTGCTCCTTGATGCTACCCAGGTGCTTGTTCCTAGTCAGGATTGTGCTTATGAACTCGAGCATACTTTGGCCGAGTCCGAGTTGGCTTGCGAAACTGCGTTCGAGGTGGTCCGAGTTCCTAGGTTTGGCCTCTAAATGAGTTGGGCCATCCTTATAATGGGTTGGACCCTTTGATTATGGCCTTTGACCAGATATGGTAGGAACAAGATAATTCAATAGCCAGGACAATGAAGTCCTTCCCAACCGTTACCATGTTTCAAGAATCTCAAGTCTGCCATATTTCGATCGAGGGGAAACGGTTATGACATTTGACTATAAAGCATGGACAAGGAAGAAGATAAATGATTCATTCATACACTAGCCATCACTTCGAGTAGATGCTTCTGCAAGAAACTTGGTACTTGGGTTTTATGACAAAACATAATACGTACGTATGTATTTTGGCAAGTGATGCTTTTTTCTTCTTCTTCTATATATATATATATATATATAGACATAGACAAATGTTAGTGTGTTAATATTAGTATTTTTTTAATAGGTGAGATTTGAACCATCAATCTTCTTATCACTCCACTCATTAACTCCTTCACCAAACCACACTGACCACTTTATGACTCCCGGCAAGTGATGCTTGTTGAATGAGAAAACAACATGACATGCAATCAAATTAAGACAAAACAAGAAAGCTATCCATTTAGCCAAACTAACAAAGGATGATAATCTCCGTACATTTAACCAAACTAACCATTTAGCACCCAATAATATAAAAAAGATTGCTAAAAAAAAACAACTAAATATTTAAAGAAGACACAAACTTTTAGAGCACTGAACAAGATTATCCTCCTCTTGCCTAAGTTTCTAACACACAGATAATTCCTTCACTAAATTGAAATATATATGATCACTCATGCAAATTTTTGCCACTCATCATCATCCTCATAAACTCATTCAAATCTATAAAACCATCACCATCACCATCCACCCCCTTCACCATTTTTTTACAAGCGCTAAGACTGCAACTCTCTCCTAGCCTTTTGAGAACTTGTGACAATTCCTCAGCACTAATTTTCCCATCACCATTCACATCAAACACTTGAAAAGCATTCTTAATCTCAGTTTCTTTTACCCCACCCTCTCCATTGTCTCCTCCATTGAATATTTTCATGAACTCTTTAAAGTCAATGAACCCATCTCCATCAGTGTCCATGACTTTAAATGCATTGACTGCTTCAATGTCCCCAATGCCCCTATCAAAGGCCTTTGCAGCTGCCTTGTACTCTTCAAGGGAAATCTTGCCATCTTTGTTGGTGTCAAATTTCTCAAACACCCATTTCATTTCTTCTACTTTTGGCTGGAAACTCAGTCCTTCACCTGCACTCGATGTCTGTCTTGAATTGAAGCTTTTCTTTTGGGGCAGATTTTTGCGTGGAGAGGAGAGTTTCCCCGAGAAGCTATACTTTAACTTTCGGAAACTCCAATTTGACATGGTCTAATATTTTTGTGATCACTGAGATACAAGAGATACACAAATATATCTTTGGCTTCACTATGGTACATTGGTACTGCTAATAGATTATGGCTTGTTTATATAGATATGAAAGTGGGTATAATCTGAATAAAGAGTTATTCTCGTTCCCAGAGTTTAAACTAAAGTAGAGCATATGCTTTGTCCTACATTCTTACGCGTTGTGATTGTGAGTGGCTACTTATTCAAACTGTTTATTGACGTGAATACCCAATTTTGTCTGGATGCTATGTTTTATTTGATTTGATTTGATTAAAATTTAAAATGAAAAAAAAAACAACAAAAAAGGATAAAAGACCAAAAATTGTAAAAATAAAAATCCATCTTCCTAGCCCATGTTCTTTAGCCCAAAGCCCAGTAAAAAAAAGAAAAGAAAAGAAAAATAACAGATAGATATATGCTTCCTATCATTAAAAAAATATATTAAAAAAAAAAGAGAGAGTTCCTGTTCAATAGTGGGACAATGGGTAAGAGGCAAAATTTTTTAATTTATCTCATAACCAAAGGCTAAGTTAAGCTTTGTTAAATTTGCAAAGGATGACAATTTGAATCCAAGCATGAAAAGGGAAAATATCATCGTGCTACTCCTTATCTCTCATGCAGCATCAGCATGGTCAATAACAGTCAAAGAGCCAAAATAGACTAAATACAAGAAAGGAAAATGGCAGCACAAAGCAAGACATATCAGATACAAAATCAACGAGATTGGAAATGAGAAAAAGACTATCCAATGTAATCAAAGCAGAGGATCACTTGGTTTCCTTGTTTTTTTTGAATCTTGCTATCAGTATAAATCACAACAGAGATAGAGCAAGGGGGCTTCTTCCGGGACCAACACAGAAGACCATCTTCTTCCCTCATCAACCCAAGAACAGGACCACTTTCACCATTCATTTACAACATCTCCGCCTAGCCAACCTCCCTCCATAGCCAAACACCATATCATCTTCATATCCCTTACCAAAAATAAATCAAAACAGACCCATTTACAACAATCCCTTTCATAATAAAAACCAAGAATAAAAAAAAACATAACAGAACTTCATCCCAAGTTCCTCCACCGTGCTCCGCCATCTTCCTCGTCAGTCGCCGTCGTCACCGTGCACGAACCGCACCATCGAGACCCGTAAACCGCCGCCATCCTTTCGAACCAGATCCGCACAAAGCTTCTCAACCCCTGCCCCACTGTGTCATCCAGTCACCATACACAACCAGTTCCGCCACGACAACACCGCCACCACATGCCCTGCCCTTCTCCGTCATCACTATATTGTCACGAACCAGAATCACAGAACCCCACCACCGCCATCTCCGCCACTTCCGCCATCCGCTGTAAAGACCACCACAACACCGCCTCTGCTCTGCCCGGCACCGCTCAGGACCACAGCACCACACCAAACCAGACGCCGCCGTCGTCACCGTTGCGAGCCACAGATCCGGGATCCACAACAGAACCCACACATCTCCGCCCTCTTCTTCTGTGCTTGTTGCCCATCTCCGCCCCGTGACCTCCGCCTCTCTGAACGCGTCGAGTCGTGCTGCCGCCGCCGTATGACTAGTCGCCTCCTCGCTTTCGCTGCTGCCTTGACCCATTCACGTTTTGCTCCTCTCAGTCACGTTTGGGTTTCTTTCTTTTCCCTTCATCTGGTAGTGTTTGGCTTCTTTTTTAAAACAATAGATAATTTCTATTTTATTTTAGTTGTTTGTTTCATTTTTTTTTTATTTTTTTACTTTTTTTTACTTAGCTTTGTATTGGTCTTGGGTTGGAGTTTGTGGGCTAACTGATTAGGCCAAGTTCTTTCAAAAAAGGATGCTAAGCTATGAAAAATACAAAAAAATCAGAAATGACAAAATAAAAATAAAATCCTTTAAAAATAAATCTTTTTTTATTCGCGCAACAATCTATGACGTTGATGTATGAATTTTCATCCTCAAGTGTCATAGGAATTGTAAGGGTTCATCGTATAGCTTGACTATCTTTAACCCTGTGCGAAAGTTAATCATCTTTTATAATAAAATAATAAATGTTTTCAATTTAAACTTTTTAACAAAATTTTATCCGATTTTATAAAACAAAAATAAATAATTTTTTTTAATTCACGCAACAATCTACGACGTTGATATATGAATTTTCATCCTCAAGTGGCGTATGAATTGTAAGGGTTTATCGTATAACACTGCTATCTTGGACCCTGTGCATAAGTGAATTCCGTTTTTGTTAAAAGATAATGAAATATTTTAAATTTGCTCTCTTAACAAATTTTAATAATATGTTTTTATAAAATAAAATCTTTTGGATTCACACAACAATTTACGACGTTGATGTATGAATTTCTCATCCTCAAGTGGCGTATGAATTGTAAGGGTTTACCATATAGCATCGCTATCTTGAACCATGTGCAAGAGTGAGTTCATTTTGAAATAAAATCCTTCTTCATAAAAAATAAAAAATCATTTTTTATTAAATTAAAATCAATCAACCAATCAAACATTTTGGATAAAGAACTACGTGACTTTGTGTTTCCCATCGCACCCGGGAATACGTAGGAGGAGAATCAATCATTCTGTCAAGCCAAAATTTAATTTTCTCTTTTATTGTGTTTATCTTTTAATTTAATTTAAAAAGTGGGGCAAAATAATTATTTTCAAAGGCTATTTAAAAAGTATGCAGGGGGAGAATCCCTTGTTTTTACCTTCTTTTTGCGATGCCCGGACGGGACGGTCGTGACAGCTGGCGACTCGGCTGAGGATTTTTGAGAGTCAGGCCTATCATAGTTGGTTGTGCAATTTTTTTTAATAGATTTGAAAATATTAGTTTTACCCCCTCTTTGTTTTATTTGTTTTGTATATAGTATTATATGCTTTAATAAATGCCTTTGTATATTCTTGCAACCCTAGGGTAGAGAATTATTCTGTGTTGCTGGTTGTTCTTTTTGCAAATGTGGTGTAGTTTTTTTAATAGGTTTTGTGTAGGTTTGTATGCTCCCATCACACACATCACCGTCGCATACATCACACACTTTTGGGCTCTATACCCGAGTCTTGGAATGCCATAGGATTAGAAGGGGTTTTGGTGGTGTTATTGTGATGTTTTTGCATCCCTGACAGTCACTAATTCTCCCGCTCAGATTGTTACCGGTACCGTGGATTGCCATATTGTGACTCATTTGTTCCTATGGTGAGGTTCATAGATCCGGGTCCTTATCTTTTAGATGAGGGCAATCAGGGGCCATGATTTTTAGGATTTTTTGTAACATCATAAAATTCTAATATAATTAATTTGAAAAAAAAGGGATTAAGTTATAAAAAATAAATAAAAAATAAATAAATAAATAATAATGATATAATAAAAATAAAATATAATTAAGAAGTTTAGTGTGAAGAATTTAATAGTATAAGGATTTATTGAAATTACTTAATTATTTTAAAAGAATAATATATATATATATATATATATATATATATATATATATATATATATATATATATATATATATATATATATATATATATATATATGATAATGGCGTGCATAGTGGCGTACAGGGCTTGATTCCGGATTTTGCCAAAATAATAATAAAAAAAAGGGGAAGGGAGGACAAACCTATTATGGGCACTGACTACGTGTGTGTGTGTGTATATGAACATAAAGCTAACTAACCGAGAGAAAGAAGGGAGCGTCGCATACGGTTTCGGATTTTCGCTGGTTCCTTTCTTTCTTGTCGGTATAACCATAACAATACAGATCCAAGAACGCTACCAAACGGGAGGGGAATTTTTAGGGAAGCACAAATCCCTATCATACGTAATTTCTAGAACATTCTGGAGGTCTTCGAGAGGTGAGTAACAGTACCTTTTAATAACCCTTTCCATGGTACATGTGTTTTGTTGTGTTGAGCGAATTACCTATGATTCTGAGAGATTTTAATTGAATGATGCATGTTGTTAATAAACTAATTTTTTTGGGGTTTTCAATTAAAATAAAAAGGATTATTAAATTGGGTATTTATTCTTGTTACTGATGGTATGAAATACATGATTGGTATTTTTATTAATTGAATGACGTGCTTATTGGTGTGTGCTATGCCATGTGAGTTTATTTGACATGCATGATAAAATCATATATTTAATTTTTGGTAAATGATTTGTTGCAGATATGATACATGAAATTGTGCCCTATGATGAATTGTATGATGTTTGCCACAATACCACCTTTGATAGGGGTATCGAAAAGTAATACCACCGTAATGGGGTATTGAAAGTAACATCCCGTATAATTGGGATGTCGAAAATAAGTAATACTACCTAAAAAGGAGTATCAAAAGTAACACCGCCACAGGTTGGGGTGTCGAAAAATGAGAAATACCACCATGTGCACATGGGAGGTATCGAAATGGAAATGTCCCCGACAGGAGGGTGACATCGAAACACTCCTCGTGAGTAGGGGTGGGCAATGAGATGCCATTGTCATGTGATGTGTGAATATATGGCATGCCGGCAAGAGGCCAATTTAATTAGGAGGTCTTCGGACCGCTTGGATTAAACTTGAATTTATCTGGTATATGGAATGTGGTGTATTGAGATGAGATTATTATTAATGTTAAAAGTATTTTCTTTATATATATTATTTTGAAAATTAGCGGGTGCCATGGACAGTTTTTCCGGTTACACCTTGCCTACTTGAGAACAATGCTATTTTCGAAAATGTTTTTATAAAACTGTATTGTTGATCACTGGGATTTTATATCTCATTATTAAGCATTGTTTTCAGAGCACGATGAGGACGTCATTGAGACTGAAGAGGCGTGAAGACTTAGTGAACTCCATTAGATAATCTTTCTAGTTTGGTTAGTCTGTTCTCAAATAAGAAGCAGTATGTGGCTAGATGCAATCGTTTATCGTTGGGATTGTAATTAGACGCCCGGTTTGAGGCTTTTGATTTTTATTTATTTATTTATATCTATATTCATTACATGGCTAATTTAATACTATATTATTTAATATGAGGCATTTTCAGACTTTAATGTTTTTTTTAATTTTTCTTTATGAGATATATGTTTTAATTAAATGTTTTAAAGGATATTTTATTGATTTTATCTTGGGATCACTAATGTAACGAAGGGCGTTACATTTTTGACCCGTCCTATAATTCACTCATAGAGCAAACTTAGTGACCAACCGGTTAGAGTCATGACCTTAGGTGTGTGCAAACATAAGTCTTACTCGTCTTAAGACACAAAGGGAGCATTTTTTTTCCTTCACCCACGTTCAATTTTTTTTTGTCAAAGAAAAATTTACATTTTTCAGTCTTTTGTGAAAGAAAAAATGATTTACACAACTCCCTTTGCTTGTAACAAAAAATCCATTTTCATATTTTGTATCTCATGCATTTCCATAAATAATAAAAAGGGACTTGTGTAAATCATCTTTCTGTAACTCATTCATATTCTTTGTATATTTTGTATCTTATGCATTAATTTTTTTTTTGGGTTAATAAAAAATAAAAAAATCATTTATCTCAAGCATTCATAAGAAGAAAAAAGGAAAAAATAAGAAGCCATGCATCTCCTTCATTTTATGCATGCATCACTAAAAACTTTTCAGACCAAAAAATTAAAAATTCATACATTTCATGCATCAATTACTTTTTATGTCAATCTCATCATTAAAAAAAACATTCATATCAACCGTTCATTAAAAAAAATCATTTATCTCAAGCATTCATAAAAAAAAATTGATTCATCTAAAAAATAAGAAGCTCATCTTATGCATTGTCGTTTTTGTGAATAAAAAAGTGCCTTCATGCATCACATGCATTAAAATTTTTTGAGTCAATATAAATAATTCTTTTTCATACATATCATGCATTAATACCTTTTGGGTAAAAACAAACCTTTTTTTCATGCATTTCATATACTCATTTCTTTTTAATTAAAAGTTTATTAAAAAAAATAATAAATAAAAAATTATTCCATGCATTGTGCTCCTTGGAGAAAATGGGACCACCGCGCTTTCAATGAAAAGAATGCCAATTAAACCATGGATCATGAGGTGAAGTTGGAAATAATACTTGCTCAGGTGGTCTGAAAATACGGATCACAACATTGTACCCGATCTTGTAGGTTCGGATGCCAATGAAGTTGAGGGGCACACTTTCACAGTCATTTCTCAGAAGTCAAGTAGGGCATGTCAATTTTGAGACCTCTCTGAAAAGGTTATTTTCTAGTGGACTACTCAGACTTCAAGAAGAAAGCTACAACGACATCACCAGAGATTTGCATTCTAATGGTTGTGAGAAGTGCCAACACTTTGCGGTCCCCGTCTTAGGAATTTCTAAGCAACCCAAGCTAGATCGGTTCATTAGTGGTTTACCATGAAATGGTGGTTACATTGTATTTTATCATGTAATACTTGAACCATGTTCACTTTCTTGAAGCATTAATGTAATGGATTTGCATCCATACCTTGTCTCATCCATTATTTACATCATCTTCCACATCATAATATTTCTCTCACCATTCTCATATCTCAATTTCTCATTTTCTTCCCCAAGTATCATCCTTGGTTTTGTTCATTAAGCTCGCGTTATTAGAAGTTCTTTGTGGGGCATTGATCAGCCCACCTGTACCTACGCCTTTTCAAAAAAAAAAAATAAAAATAAATAAAAGAGGAGCAAATAAATAAAAACTTGGTGAGTACCAACTTTGTCTCTAAAATAAAGTTTAAAAAATAATAAGCAATCAAGATTTGAAATGAAGATTGACCGTCTTTCTCTATCCTTAGCAAAATATCATGATCATCCCTAGTTACCCCTTTTGAGCCTGAAAAGTTTCTTCAAAGAACCCTGGACAAGGATCATCCCTAAACAAGGGGTAAGCAAGAAGAAAATGGTGATCATGAAACATAAAGTGAAAAAAAAAACCATAAGAAGAAAAAGAAAGAACAAAAATAAAGATGGAGAAAGAAAGAGGATGAAAAACCTCATGCAAAAAAAAAAAAAAAAAAGGAAGGAAAAAAAAAAGAAAAGTTAGAAGAAAGCAAATGTTCTCAAAAATCCGAAAAAACAGTATGGATCCTTGATCCTATTCAACCTTAACACATTTGTTTAAGCCTTATATCCTTCCTTTCATGACCCCCAACCATTGGCCACATTACAAGCCTGAAAAGTCTATTTTGATCAATGAATGATTGCTACTTTTTTATCAACTTTAATTTTGAGACAAAAAGTTTGTGCTCTTCTAGTTTTTAATTGATTACACCTCTTAAAAAAAAGAGAAAGAAAAGAATGAAAAAAAAAAAGAAAGCTCGTTAGACTGGAAACCCTCAAAGACAGTCTAAGCAAAAATTAGGGCAAGTTCTACATGGGGCAAAACCTTGCTTTCAAGGGTCTTATTTTATAGCATTTCCATTATTGGATGCCCTACACTGGGGCAGCTCCATTGTCAAGTTTTCCTTGTTAAGTGCCCTACACTGGGGCAGTTTCATTATTTGGACCCAACACTGGGGCAATATCGTTCTAAAGTTTTCCTTATTAAGTGCCCTACACTGGGGCGGTTTCATTCTGGGAACCCTACACTGGGGCACTCCATCCTCACGGAAACTACTCTGGGGCAATTTTGTTCTTAAGCAGCATACATCAAGCCCATTTCATTTTCATATGGCTGATACTAAGCCCATTTCAAATTGGGGCAATATCCTTTTGACCTCCATATCACCTCTTATGTGCCTTGCTATCAATACCATTTGAGTCGTCCAACTTTCGACACCAATCAAGAAGTTGTTCAAGCAATAATGTCCTTTCCTGTCATACTTTTGAATCCATGCAAGTTTGTTACATGATGCTTCAGGTAAGGTAAACATGAGTTCAATAGTACAATTTAACCATCTAATGGTAAATATTTGATGAACAACTCTGGCTAGAGGAATTCTTAATACAAGGGGAAAGTGGCATCTCAGTTGGCAATCAAGCAAGAAGATTTGATCTTCACAAATAAGGGTGGAAAAATTGTCCACATCCCAAAAAAGGAAAAAAAGAAAAAAAAAGAAAAATCAAAATCAAAATCAAAAAAGAAAAAGAAAATAAAAAGTAAAAAAAAAGGCTCGCTAGACTGAAAACCTGAAAAGGCAGTCTGGGCAAAAGTTAGAGCGACCCGATAGGTTGAAAACTCGCAAAGAGCGACCTATGTAAAAATTAGAGTCAAATACAAACGAAGTACAAGAAATCTCCTCAAACTGATAAACAGGGGCAGTTTAAGAGGACAAGCCATGAAAAGCTCCCAATACATGAAGGCTGGGGCAAGTCACATCCTTGAAAGATTGATCAGGCAATCTCATCCAATTGGGATAATCATCACAAAGAAGCATATCTCAGGCAAGAAGTAAAACATCAGTTCAACAAATAAGTGATGATCGAAATCAAGGAGTCTCACTCCATCTCATCCTCAATCTCGGATGCAATAAAAATCTAAAGAGTCAAGGATCAAAGAGGTGTTTGCAAAAAAGGAAAAATAAAAAAATCAGAGTTTTTTCATCATTGATAAAAAAGGATCTCATGCATCATGCATTTAAAAAAAATTATAATCAAGGTCTGCATCACTCATCAAAAGCATCTCATGCATCATGCATTAAAAAATAAAATAAAAAATAAAACAGGATTTTCACCAACCAAATAAAAAATCATCTCGTATCATGCATTGTCTCATCATTTCATGCATCAACAAAGTCAACATCACTTCTTGCATATGTTCGACTTTCGCGGGCACAGTGCCCCAAAAGTCATGTTATTGTTAGCTTTAGCAGACATAGGGCCTCATAAGCTTTGTTTTGTTTGGCTTTAGCGGGAAGAGGACCCCAAAAGTCATGTCTGGTTAGCTTTAGCAGGCATAGGGCCTCATAAGGTTTGTTTTGTTTGGCTTTAGCGGGTAGAGGGCCCCAAAAGTCATGTCTTTTTAGCATTAGCAGGCATAGGGCCTCATAAGCTTTGTTTTGTTCTGCTTTAACGGGCACAGGGCCCCAAAAGTCATGTCTTGGTTAGCTTTAGCAGGCATAGGACACATAAGATTTGTGTTGTTTCTGTTCAGCTTCAGCGGATAACCGGCTCCGCAAGTTTTTTACCTTTATTGTCAACCTTTCCGCAAGCTTTTTACCTTTCCTGTCAAGCTTCAGTGGATAACCGACTCCGCAAGCTTTCTATCTTTCCTTTCAAGCTTCAACCGGTAATCCACCCTGTAAGCTCATTTATCTTTCTGTTCGAGCTTCTGACGGGCAATCCACCCCGTAAGCGCTTTTATTTTTCTGTTCGAGCTTCTGACGGGAAATCCACTCCGTAAGCCCTTTTATCTTTCTGTCCGAGCTTCTAACAGGCAATCCACCCCGTAAGCTCTTTTATCTTCTGTTCGAGCTTCTGACGGGCAATCTACCCCGTAGACGGGTAATCCACCCCGTAGGCTCTTTTATCTTTCTGTTCGAGCTTCTGATGGGCAATCCACCCCGTAAGCCCTTTTATCTTTTGTTCGAGCTTCTGACGGGCAATCCACCCTGTAAGCTCTTTTATCTTTACGTTCGAGCTTCTGACGGGAAATCCACCCCCGTAAGCCCTTTTATCTTTCTGTCCGAGCTTCTGACGGGCAATCCACCCCGTAATCTCTTTTATCTTCTGTTCGAGCTTCTGACGAGCAATCCACCCCGTAAGCTCTCTTATCTTTCAGTCCGAGCTTCTGACGGGTAATCCACCCCGTAAGCTCTTTTATCTTTCTGTTCGAGCTTCTGACGGGCAATCCACCCCGTAAGATCTCTTATCTTTCAGTCAGATCTTCTGACGGGTAATCCACCCCGTAAGCTCTTTTATCTTTCTGTTCAAGCTTCTGATGGGCTATCCACCCCGTAAGCCCTTTTATCTGTTTGTTCGAGCTTCTGACGGGCAATCCACCTCATAAGCTCTTTTATCTTATGTTCGAGCTTCTGACGGGTAATCCACCCCGTAAGCTCTTTTATCTTTCTGTTCGAGCTTTTGACGGGCAATTCACCCAGTAAGCCCTTTTATCTTTCTGTTCGAGCTTCTAACGAGCAATCCACCCCGTAAGCTCTTTTATCTTCTGTTCGAGCTTATGAAGGGCAATCCACCCCGTAAGCTCTCTTATCTTTCAGTCTGAGCTTCTGACGGGTAATCCACCCCGTAAGCTCTTTTATCTTTCTGTTCGAGCTTTTTACGGGCAATCCACCCCGTAAGCTCTCTTATCTTTCAGTCCGAGCTTCTGACGGGTAATCCACCCTGTAAGCTCTTTTATCTTTTGTTCGAGCTTCTGACGGGCAATTCACCCCGTAAGCTCTTTTATCTTTCAGTTCGAGCTTCCGATGAGCAATCCACCCCGTAAGCCCTCTTATCTTTCAATCCGAGCTTCTGACGGGTAATCCACCCCGTAAGCTCTTTTATCTTTCTGTTTGAGCTTTTAACGGGCAACCCACCCCGTAAGTTCTTTTATCTTTTTATTCGATCCTCTGACAGGTGATCCTCCCTGTAAGTTCTTTATCCTCGTTTTTAAACTCAGCAGGTAATCCACCCTACAAGCTTTTTATGTGTAAACCTCAGTGGGCAATCCAACCCGTTGGTTGTTTGTAGAAAGTAGCTTTGTAGTCGCAGGTCTTTTGTTTGTCAGTGTATTCCGGACAAAATCGAAATTCACGTCTTTACTCATTTCTTATAACGATAATATGCTAACTTTGGTAACACCTATAATCTAATAAGAAACAAGTAAAGAGGGGCAGCTGTGAATACCCAATTTTGCCCGGATGCTATGTTTTACTTTATTTTATTTGATTAAAATTTAAAATGAAAAAAACAACAAAAAAGGATAAAATACCAAAAATTGCAAAAATAAAAATCCATCTTCCTAGCCCATGTTCTTTAGCCCAAAGGCCAGTAAAAAAAAAAGAAAAGAAAAAAGAAAAAATGAAAAGAAAAATAACAGATAGATATATGCTTCCTATCATTAAAAAAATATATTAAAATAATAATAAATAAATAAAAAAAAGAGAGAGTTCATGTTGCAATAGTGGGACAATGGGTAAGAGACAAAACTTTTAATTTGTCTCAGAACCAAAGGCTAAGTTAAGCTTTGTTAAATTAGCAAAGGATGAGAATTTGAAATCCAAGCATCAAAAGGGAAAATATCATCCTGCTACTCCTTATCTCTCATGCAGCATCAGCAAGGTCAATAACAGTCAAAGAGCCAAAATAGACTAAATACAAGAAAGGAAAATGACAGCACAAAGCAAGACATATCAGATACAAAATCAACGATATTGGAAATGAGAAAAAGACTATCCAATGTAATCAAAGAAGAGGATCACTGGGTTTCCTTGTTTTTTTTGAATCTTGCTATCAGTATAAATGACAACAGAGATAGAGCAAGGGGGCTTCTTTGGGGACCAACACAGAAGACCATCTTCTTCCCTCATCAACCGAAGAACAGGACCACTTTCACCATTCATTTTCAACATCTCTGCCTAGCCAACCTCCCTCCATAGCCAAACACCATATCATCTTCATATCCCTTACCAAAAATAAATCAAAACAGACCCATTTACAACAATCCCTTTACCATAATCCCTTTCACAATAAAAACCAAGAATAAAAAAAAAACATAACAAAACTTCATCCAAAGTTCCTCCACCGTGATCCGCCATCTTCCTCGTCAGTCGCCGTCACCACCGCGCACGAACCGCACCATCGAGACCCGTAAATCGCCGCCATCCTTTCTAACCAGATCCGCACAAAGCCGCTCAACCCTTGACCCACTGTGTCATCCGGTCACCATACACAACCAGTTCCGCCACGACAACACCGCCACCACACGCCCTGCCCTTCTCCATCATCACTACTGTCACGAACCAGAATCACAGAACCCCACCACCGCCATCCGCTGTAAAGACCACCACAACACCGCCGCTGCTCTGCCCGACGCCGCTCAGGACCACAACACCGCACCAAACCAGACGCTGCCGTCGTCACCGCCGCGAGCCACAGATCCGGGATCCACAACAGAACCCACACATCTCCGCCCTCTTCTTCTGTGCTTGTTGCCCATCTCCGCCTCGTGACCTCCGCCTCTCTGAACGCGTTGAGTCGTGCCGTCGATGCATGACTAGTCGCCTCCCTACTTGCTGCTGCCGTGACCCATTCACGTTTTGCTCCTCTCAGTCTCGTTTGGGTTTCTTTCTTTTCCCTTCATCTTGTTGTGTTTGGCTTCTTTTTTAAAACAATAGATAATTTCTCTTTTATTTTAGTTGTTTGTTTCATTTTTTTTTACTTAGCTTTGTATTGGTCTTGGGTTGGAGTTTGTGGGCTAACTGATTGGGCCAAGTTCTTTCAAAAAAGGATGCTAAGCTATGAAAAATACAAAAAATCAGAAATGATAAAATAAAAATAAAATCCTTTAAAAATAAATCATTTTTATTCGCGGAACAATCTATGACGTTGATGTATGAATTTTCATCATCAAGTGTCATAGGAATTGTAAGGGTTCATCGTATAGCTTGACTATCTTTAACCCTGTGCGAAAGTTAATCATCTTTTATAAAAAAATAAGGTTAAAGTAATGTTTTGGTCCCTATACGTGACATCGATTTTCAATTTAGTCCTTATACGTAAAAAGTTATCAATTTGGTCCCTATACGTGACACTGATTTTCAATTTGGTCCTCACAGCTAATTGGTCCCTATATAAGAGGACCAAATTATAAATTATTGTCACATGTAGGGAACAATTCAACAAAAAAAATTTGAAATCGGTCCCTACATGTGATAATTATTTTCAATTTGGTCCCTATATGTGATAATAATTTGCAATTTGGTCCTCTTATATAGGGACCAATTAGATGTGAGGACCAAATTGAAAATCAGTGTCACGTATAGGGACCAAATTGATAACTTTTTACGTATAGGGACTAGATTGAAAATCGATGTGACGTATAGGGACCAAAATATTACTTTAACCAAAAAATAATAAATGTTTTCAATTTACACTTTTTAACAAAATTTTAATTCACGCAACAATCTACGACGTTGATGTATGAATTTTCATCCTCAAGTGGCGTATGAATTGTAAGGGTTTATCGTATATCACTGCTATCTTGGACCATGTGCTTGAGTGAATTCCATTTTTGTTAAAAGATAATGAAATATTTTAAATTTGCTCTCTTAACAAATTTTAATAATCTTTTTTTATAAAATAAAATATTTTGGATTCACACCACAATCTACAACGTAGATGTATAAATTTCTCATCCTCAAGTGGCTTATGAATTGTAAGGGTTTACCGTATAGCATCGCTATCTTGAACCTTGTGCAATTGTGAATTCATTTTGAAATAAAATCATTCTTCATAAAAAATAAAAAATCTTTTTTTATTAAATTAAAATCAATCAACCAATCAAATATTTTCGATAAAGAACTACGTGGCTTTGAGTTTCTCATTGCACCCGGGAATACGTAGGAGCAGAATCAATCATTCTGTCAAGCCAAAATTTAATTTTCTCTTTTATTGTGTTTATCTTTTAATTTAATTTAAAAAGTGGGGTAAAATAAATATTTTCAAAGGCTATTAAAATTATTTTGCGCTATTAACTTGAGGTACCGTTTTTAAACGGGCGATGTAGGGTGCTAACACCTTCCCTATTCGTAACCGACTCCCGGACTCAAATCTCTATCTTTTTTTTTAGACCAGTTTTCCTTAAAATAAATGATTTTTCCAATGTTTTTCTCAAATAAAATATTGGTGATAACTCTCTTGTTTTTACCTTCTTTTTACGGTGTCCGGACGGGACGATCGCGACAATTGATAAACACTTGGTTGATAAAATTCGAAGAACTTTTTGGTGGAAGGAAGGGATTGATTGATAAAGGTCCACTTTACTTGGCAGGGAAAAAGATATTCTGTGTATTTCAAATTCAAGTTGAATTGCATCTCTGTGGACGATTCACGATTCCCTTTATATCTTTTTGTGAAACCGTGTATTCACCACCATCACCACGCCCCACTTAAGAGTTGATTCCTATTCATGTCACTTGGTTATTTCCTATTCTATGGATGCGTTTCAACTTGTAACGAAAATAGGACTCAGAATGTGAATGGAATGTTGGATCACTTTATGCAAACAATCAATTTCCATTTCAAAAAGCTTAGGGTATGCTTGGATTGATGGAAGATAATGGAATGAAGTGAAATACAACATAAAGGAATGGAACGGAATGAAATTTTCATTTGGATAGAATATTTTTAGGAAGTGGACGGAATGGAATGAGTTATAATATTTTATTCTCATATTATCCTTATTTTAAAAATAATAATAAAAATATTGCATTAATCAAAGGATAATCTGAACTTCTCCATAAAGTTGGATGGTTAATAGCTTTTGTTTGAGTTATTCGTAGATGCCTCTGATTGAAACAAAATGCCATAAACAAAAGAAAGGGGAAAATGAACTCTCTGTTATCAATCAAGTTTAATGGAAGGCTGGCCATAAAATATTAATATTAAAATAGCAAAGAAAATCATTATAATGGGTAAAACCGAGTTTTGTGGAAGCAAATTTTTTTAGCTTTTCCATTGAAAATAATTGATTCTAGATGTAGGACATACAAAATTCTACATATTTACACCTAAAAAGTGATTTTACTTTAACATCCAAACAAAATCAATTCTTCTAAACCTACTTTTAAAATATTGTTACCAAACACAAATCAATTTTTTTAACCTTGATTCTTCCAAAATCAATTCTATCAAAATCTAAAACAAACGGACCCTACGTTCTCGTGAAAATCTATTTGTTTTTATTTCTCCTATTTTTCCATGCAAGTTAATCATTTTTAGAAAATATATTAGTCTATCATTTTTTTTATTCTCTCTTAAAATCTATTTTATTTATTTTTCCTACGTTCTCGTGCAAGCTAACAACTTTTAAAAAATATATTATTCTATCATATTTTTCTTCTCTTTGAAAATCTATTTGATTTAATTCTCCTCTTTTTCTATGCAAGTGAGCCATTTTTAGAAAATATATTTAACTATCTTATTATAATTTTTCTTCTCTCTTAAAAATCTGTTTGATTTATTTCTTTTCTTTTCCCATGCAAGTTAACTATTTTTAGAAAATATATTTATATATCATTTCCAACCAAAATAAGTTGTTATATTCTTCCTCCCCGGATTTATCTGATGATGATTCAAATAGACGATGTATAAAAATAAAATTCATATTTAATTTCTTCCTATTATTATACTGATATACATAGTGAAAAGTTTCAACATTTTGATCCTACTCTACTTGCTTGATAGTAACAGCATAATCATGATTTTACCAAAACGCTAAAGCTAGAAAGCAAGATTATGTTTACATTAAAAGTGTAATTTTTTTAGTACATGGACCAAAGCATTTTTCCAAAGTCATCTATCTGCTGGTTCTAGTCTAGAGTTACTCAAGATTCTTAGGTGACAACTCCATCCAAAATTCAAAATCCGTGTTTGCATGCTACTCAATGATTTGCCCTGGTTTCATATTCCCTTTAATTACTTCTTGCACACCTTGGATATTCTTCTTAAATAATCCTTTTTTTTTTTCATTATTACTGCATTGTTTTTGTCCTTATTTTTCATATTGCTTCTATAATCACAACTGCAAAATATGCATTTAACATCGGAGATTCTATATCTGTTTCTCAAAAACCGATGTGTAAAACGAGGCGGTAACATTTTTGAAATTAAAAGCAAAGGATTCCACATCGGTTTCAATAATAACTGATATGTAAATATTTTCCACATCGGTTATATTTTAACCGATGTTTAAAATTAAAACAAAAAAATTTAAATTTTTTATCTTTTCACATCGGTTCCTGATGAACCGATGTCTAATATAAATTAACCACATCAGTTTTTATATAATCGATGTAATAAATTAAAAAAAGTGAAATTTTAAATTAAATCATAAGTTTACACATCGGTTACTATAGAACCGATGTGAAATATTAATAACCACATCGATTTTTGGATAACCGATGTGTAATATTTGACAAAACCCTACTTTTTGTTTCTATTTTCATTCCCTCCATCTGTCACGCGCCCTTTTCCTTTGTTTTTGCTCTGCTCTTCCATATACTGTATCACGAGCACACTACCTAGTCCCACGAGTACACTAAGGAGAGAGGAACTACGAGCAAAAATCATGTTTGCTTGCTTCACCGCCAACATTAACCTTCTGTGCTTGCTATTAAGAACTTGCATTCCTTTGTTTTTCATTCCCTCCCTTGTTTTGTGTTGGATTTCCACTCGCGATTTCCATTTGCTCCAGGTATTCTTCTTCTTCTTCCACTCGCGTTTTCCTCTTCCATTTGCGCCAGGTATTCGTCTTCTTCTTCTCTTTTGACTTAGCTTCCTCTTCTATTTCGTTTCTTCCTCTGCAGATCAGACTGAGATTTTGTTTCTTCCTCTGTGATTTTGTTCTTCAATACTGAGTTACGCCTCAACAAGGTTTGAACGAAAACCTAACATCTGTGATTTTGTTCAGATTCTTGATATTTTTTAGATTTTTGAGTTTGTGTCTTTGAAAACCTGGTTGTTGTGAGGCTAATGGTCTAGCACAGATAGATTCACTTTGTGAACTGCATGTCTAGGCTCTGTCATGAGATTTTGGTATTTGTGTCAACCTCTCTATTCATGTTTACTCGTGTAGCAGGCCCATAAGCATTAAATAATTTTCTTCCTTGAGATGATCTTTAAATTATCTATGTTGTTTGATAAAACCAGAAGTCATAACTCCTTGGCAAGATGTTCAAAATACATATCATTAAGGTGGATGATATCATTAGGAAATTGTCTTTAATCCCTTATCATCAATGTGTATAATAAGTTCATACTAGTTTGCTAACTCATTATCATTTGTACAATATAATGTCAACAAAGTAAGAGCTTTAATTAGACAAAAGATATATTTGCTTTGTTCTCCTTGAAAGTGCTGTTACTTTTGAATGAAGGGTTGTAGCAATTTTTTTTCCATGTACAAAATTAATTTTAAATCAAAGAGTTGCAGGGTCCAAGGACATGGTAAAGTTACGTGCCTATTTTTCCATATATAACTAGTACTTGCAGGTTATACAAATGGTATCTACCATGACAACTTCTTGACCTATTATCTTTGAAAGATCATAGCTCACCCAGGAAAAGTTATTGGACGGTTGTGAGTGAAACCACTAAAACTGAAGCTGATGCCAAAATCAATTAATTAATTAGTCCAGCTGGTGTTTGAATCCACTTTGCTTTTTAGGCTTATTACTGTGAATACATCCTCTATTTTGTTGATATATTACCTAGTGGTTTCCACTTGTCATGGTGCATTTTCTGTATGATGTGGGTTTACTTTGTAACATGTTTTGTGGAACATTTCACTTTGGTTTGCTGTTGTTTGTTGCTTATTAGGCGTTGATTTCTTATATTTGGCTGCAACCATTTAACTATTGTCTCTCTGTGTAGTGTTTTGGGCTGGTGTATCCCTAGTATCCTTATCATAAAATTTTACTAATATACTAAAAAAATGTTAGACATAATGTGTGAGTAAACATTTTATTTGTTATTTAAATTATTCATTGCTCAATGTGAAAGTTTTGTTTTCTTCTTACATTTTGTATTTCTGTCTTGACATTATTACTGGTAATATTTCTTGCTTTAATTTCTGTTTTGGTTTTAATTTTATTTTACTGGTATTGTTTTGCTTGCTTGTTATTCAGATGCTACGATACTTTGTTGTAGCAAGATATTAGTCTCTGTGTGGCAATCTCTTAAGCACTAGAGACTTCGAGTGTTCAAAGAGATTATTTTATAATTTGGTAGCTCTTAAGAGTTTCTGGTCTATTGTAGAAGTTGGTCATTTACATTTAGCTTGCCTTTTTAGAAGCTGTGTTTCAACTGCAATATGCACCAAAAATACATGGCAGGAAGGGAAACTTTGTGTTTTCTTAAGGAGAATAAAGGATATATATAGTTTTTGATTGAATATATATGATGGCCTGATGGATTTAGTTTTTTTCTTCATGTTCTTTGCTTCCTGCCTAAATAGCCATAGCTCTTCGCTACTCATTTTCTTATATGATCTTTTGGTCTTAAATAAGCTAACACTGTATTTTTTATGCTTTGATTTTAGACTCTACATGAGGGGCACAATCCTTGGATACAAAAGGTAAGAGCTTCTTACCCATAGTAGTTTTACCAATTTTGTATTTTATATCATCTTGTGTATGGATGCTGGGAAATTGAGAGTTGAGATTCATGGAGAGAAGCATTTAAGATTATACTTTCACGGGTTTTGTCAAGTCATTTGGTTTATGATGAGGCAATGTTATTTTTTCAGATCCAAATCAAACCTGTAACTATAACTTGGGTTTGACAACTTGGAGTCCACTTGCATGTGGTGTGCTAACAGGAAAATACAAGAAAGGAGTTATATCAGCAGATAGCTGCTTTGCATTGGAAAATTACAAAGTAAGGTTTGATTTCCATCATTTTGGATGAAAAGATTTCATTAGAGTTTTAATGTATTTGCTTGATAATTTATTTGATCCGAGAATATGCCCACAATAATTAGTAAAGCCTTAGTTTCCCGTTTGAGATGCAATACAAATGAGCACACGTGTACGTGCTTAATGTACCGCTCATTGTATTGGATCTTGAATTGTCCAAAGTTGGACAGTTTGGGAAAAACTTTTTCTTCATTCAGTTAAAATAGTTATTCATTGATTCTAATGTTATATACTTGATGAAAGTTCGGATTGATACATTTCCTTTCGTTCTCCGGGTGCATACTTTATCGTGGTGGATGTCATCGCGTTCAAGTCGTGTACGTCGGAGATCGAAGGGAAATGCTGCCGAAATTTCGTCAGGTATGAGCATGAGAGTTAAGGACTAACTGTTAACCGAATGTTGAAAAAGTTTCTTCTCGAATGGGATAGGGCCATACCCTGTCATAAGAAGTGGTTGATGAATATGTTGGACTAAGTACGAAGTTATTGGTTTAGTCATGAATCGCGGTTGGATGAATGCTAGACGGACAAGTGATGAGTATGAGAATGGAGTGGAAGATTTTCTACAGTTTGCAAAAACAAATTCTCCTGATAGTGGTAACGGAAGGTTTTATTGTCCTTGTGTTAACTGTTTGAATGAGAGACGACTAGAAGCTGAGGAGATACGTGATCATCTTATTTGTGAGGGGATTTACAAGAGTTATACAACATGGATATGTCATGGTGAATCGTTAGATAGGCCGAGGGTGTCGAATAGAGAGGAAGTTGATGACATGGATATGGACGATGGACTAGAGGACATGATCCGTGATGTTGGGCAAGAGTCTTTTCGGCGCACACATGTGTATGATACCTTGTCTGGCTTTGTATCCGGGGTGCACTAATTTCACACGGTTGTCAGCGGTGTTAAGATTGTTCAATGTGAAGGTGAGAAATGGGTGGAGCGATAAAAGCTTTACCGATGAGTTAGGATTCAAATTGGTGGACCTTAATAAGGTAGGTAATAAAGAAGAGCCTTTCATCATGGCATCCCAAGCAAAACAAGTGTTTTATATCCGTGATCCTTCTAACAAAAGGTGGTCAGTGGTTCTCCAGGGAAAAAACATGTATAATGGTAGTGAGGGAAATCAAGATTCAACTCTTGATATTTCTGATACTCCTTCTTTCTCAACACGGGTGCCTAATTTCAATGAGGAAAATGAAGTGGATAATGTACATGCTACTCGTAATGATCACCAAGAAGGGTTATGGGAGAACTTTACTAATTGACCACAATGTAAGTTTTGTTTGAGTTATGTTTAAAGTCATATTATATGTTTACATTGATATTTATAAGTTATGTTTATGTACGTTGATCGATATTTATAAGTTATGTTTGATATTTATCCTGATATACTAACAAGTTTTTTTGTTTAAACAGGTATACATGGCTGATCCTGAGGATATCCCTCATTCATGCAGCGGGTCAGAGATCCCGTCTACGGGTAGAAAGGGTAGACGTACCACACGAATGAGGAATTTGACTGCCAACCGTGGTGCAAATCAAAGGATAATAATAGACTTTGATAATAACCTCAATCCAATTGGGCCAATGGCAGAGCAGTTTAACAGTTTTGTGGTGACCTTGCTAGAAGCAGGTCTAGTATACTTATTGATAATTGGAAAGATGTACCGGCAGACGTGAAGGATTAGATATGGGAGAGTATTCTGGTATCTATACTTTTACGTCCTGTGTTTGTCTGTATCTACTTTATTTTAATCTTATTAATATCATATAGTAATTCATTGATTCTTTTGGTGTTAATGTAGCTCACCTTTGACATACCGGATACGATGGATATGAAGAAGCGTTTGATAAAGTATGCTGGTGAGCGTTGGAGGGCTTCTAAGGTTGACTGGGCAGATATTATGTATTCAATCGAACATGTGAAAAGAACCCACTTGAGGTGTACCCGTTTCTTGACCAGGAAACGTGGGATCGCTTTGTTCAGAGCCGACATGATCCCAGCTTTCAGGTTAACTTATTTGATTTGTCTCTAAATTTATGTATTTTCATTAATTTTATTTACTTATGTAATTTAACTGTCTTCTATTTATAACAGGAGAAGAGGAAAAAGGGGTAGGAAAACCAAAGCAAGAATGTCTACCCCCATGTCATGTCTCGTGGGGGATATAAAAAACATGGTCAGATAATGGTGGAAGAGGAAAAGAAAGCACTTCCGGAAGCAGCATCTCAGACGGATCCTAACGTTGAAAATCGTCTAGAACTTGTTGATCCACCTCCATCCCCACGCCATCGTAAATGGAAGAGGGACCGACAAAGAAAAACGGGACAATATACATCTGAGGAGGCCCGCCAAGTAGCTGAGAAGATTGTAAGTATAGTTTGAATTGTAATTGTCATTTTAAGATTGTTACCGAATTGTAATGTGACCTGATATTTTATATGTTATAGGATGCCTTGGACGAGCAAGAAACTGATGAGTGTGATTTCACCTCATATTTTCTTGACATTTTGCATGCATTTTCATATAGTTTAGGCGTATTTAATTTGATTATTTGTTAGTTTTTACCTTGGAATGGGTAAGGTGGTTTTGTGGTGCTTGTGTGCAGGAATTGAAGATTAAAATGCTCAGGATCAGTTATGTTGGAGCTTGCATGAAGATGGAGCTTGAAAAGCAAGAAAATAAGACAAACAGAACTGATCACGGCCTAGCCGTGATGGTCATCATGGCCATGATCGAGTAGAGCTGAAAAGAAAGAATGGAAAAGTCAGAGCTGGTCACGGCCTAGCCGTGATGTCCATCACAACCGTAACATGCCAACTGAACCAGACCCTCACAGGTAGAACTGATCACGGCTAGGCCGTGATGGTGGTCACGACCATGACAGACCAACCAGCGAAGCAACCTCCAAGACAGAATCCGTCACGACTTGGTCGTGATAGCCATCACGGCCGTGACGTGCAATATCTGGATTTTTAGAAACTGATTTGATCTGATTTTTGTATTTGCTTGGGATTCAAGTTACCCCACATTATAAATAGGCCTCTAGGGCTCGAAACTGGGCACTTTTTGACTGCTACCCATAGGCAAAAATTAGGATTCTTCTTCTTCTTCTTAATCTCTTCTCTCCTCTAGGGTTTTCTTTTTATGCTATTGTTAATCAAGCTTGCTATGATCATGGCAATGCTTGAGTAGTAGTCTTATTTCTATGAATTGAGGCTATACCCAAGATTTGTTTATGGTGATGAATTGACGTTTGGTTCCCTATTAATTTCAATTTTGCTTTCGATTTGATTCCTATTGCTTTAATTACTCGTAAATTCGGTGGCCACTTATTTGCTTGTCGTAGATACACTAAGGACGAACTTAGCGGTGAACTTAGGTATCGGATCTATAGGAATCAAACTTAGGACTTAAATCATGAGAGTTAGAAGCAGTCATTCGAGGGTTCATGAATTGTCACAAAACTTAAAGGGTTCGATTTAAATTCAATTACCATGAGAGTAGGGGTTGGTTTAATTGGGCACGGTTCTTGTAACCCGAGAGGGAGCATTAACTTATTTAGGATAAATTCGCCTTCAAAGCAAATTTTGATAATTAACAAAAGGAGTAGTCAACTTAGTAACATAATCAGTCTTGTTGGTAACCCAATTCCTGGAAATCTCTTTTGAATTTGAAAAACCCCTATTTGAATTACTTTCCTATTTTGTTTAATTGAAATTTTAAATTTGATTGTTACTTGATTCCGATTTCAAAAACCAAATCTTATTCCAGTTCAATTAAATAAATTTAATAACTAATTGTTATTTAAGATCACGGTCTCTGTGGTTCGATCTCTTTTTATTACTTGACAACGAAGCCGTTCACTTGCGGATTCGAGACGACATCAAGTTTTTGGCGCCGTTGTCGGGGACTGTGTTTTCTTGAATTTCAATTTAATTTTTAATTTATTTTTCTGGACAATTTTTTTTTTATTATTTATTTCTTTTTTTTTCTGGAGTATGTATCTCTCTACCATAGGTATTTTTCTCTTTTATGTAAAGATCCCTAAGTCTTGGAAACCTTATTGAAGTTGATCCCGAGATCGAAAGGACCTTTCATAGACGTAGGAGACTTGTAACGCCCTTTGTTACATTAGTAATCCCAAGATAAAATCAATAAAAATCCTTTAAAACATTTAATTAAAACTTACATCTCATAAAGAAAAATTTAAAAAAAAATATTTAAAGTCTGAAAATACCTCATAATAAATAGCGTAGTAATAAAATACCCATGTAGTGAATATAAATATAAATAAAAATCAAAAGCCTCAAAGTCGGGCATCTAATTACAATCCCAACGATAAATAAATGTGTCTAGCCACATACGGCTCCTTGTTTAAGAAAATACTAACCAAACTAGAAATAATAACTAATGGAATCCACTAAGTCTTAACACCTCTTCAGTCTCAATGACGTCCTCCTCGTGCTCTGAAAACAATACTTATGATGAGATATAAAATCCCAGTGATCAACAATACAGTTTTAAAAAATATTTTCGAAAATAGCATTGTTCTGAGCCGACACGGTAACCGGAAAAACTGTTCATGGCACCCGCTAATTTTTCCAAAATAATATATATAAAAGAAAATACTTTTAGTATCAATAATAATCTCATCTCAATACATCACATTCCATATACCAGATAAATTATAGTTTAATCCAAGCGGTTCGCAGACCTCCTAATTAAATTGGCCTCTTGCCGGCATGCCATATATTCACACATCACACGACAATGGCGTCCCATTGCCCACCCCTATTCACGAGGAGTGTTTCGATGTCACCCTCCTGTCGGGGACATTTCCATTTCGATACCTACCATGTGCACATGGTGGTATTTCTCCTTTTTCGACACCCCAACCTGTGGCGGTGTTACTTTCGATACTCTTTTTTAGGTAGTATTGCTCATTTTCGACATCCCAACCACATGGCGATGTTACTTTCGAAACCCCATTAAGGCGGTATTTCTCTTCGATACCCCTATCATAGGTGATATTGCGGCAAACATCATACAACTCATCAAAGGGCACAATTTCATGTCTCATACGTGTAACAATTCATTTACCAAAAATTAAATATTTGATCTATCATGCATGTCAAATAAACTCACATGGCATAGCATACACCAATAAGCACGTCATTCAACTAATACAAATACCAATAATGTATTTCATGCCAACAGTAACAAGAATAAATACCCAATTTAATAATATTTTTTATTTTAATTCAAAACCCCTAAAAATTAGTGTATTAACAACATGCATCATTCAATTAAAATCTCTCAAAACCATAGGTAAATCGCTCAACACAACAAAACACATGTACCATGGGAAGGGTTATTAAAAGGTACTGTTGCTCACCTCTCGAAGACCTCCAATGTGCTCAAAAAAATATGTATGATAAAACTACTGTCTCTGAAAAAAATCTTCTTCCCTTCAGTGTCACGATTGCACTACCAAACAAAAGAAACGCGTCTGAGAAACATCTTCCTTTCTGCACTCAGTATGGCATCTTCACAAATACTCCCCCTGTACGGCGCACCCCGCTAATCCCAACACTATTGCGCACTGCGTGTGTGTGTGTGTGTGTGTGTGTATATATATATATATATATATATATATATATATACCTTGGTTAATTAGTGAAACGGAGCATTGGGTTTTCAAATTTGTTTTTTTTTTTAGCCAAAAGCTTGGCTGCTTGGGCTTAACGCCCAAGTATCTTTTTTTTTTTCATATATATATATATATATATATATATATATAATTTTGCATTATTTATAATAGTTAATAAATTTCAATAAATCCTTATACCATCACATCTTTACACTAAATCTCCCATTTATATTTTATTTGCACTACACTTTTTAATAACTTAATATTATTATTATTATTTTTTCAAATTAATTATGTTAGAATTTTAGGATGTTACATTTCTCCCATCCTTAAAGAATTTCGTCCCCGAAATTCGTCTCATACTCACGTACTTATTTTAACATATGACATATTCAAACTTAAAGGTTACCATACCTTAGATAATAAAATCTGGGTATTGACGAACGATGTCCTCCTCCATCTCCCAAGTGGCTTCCTCAGGAGTCAATCCGTCCCATAACACTTTCACCAATGGAATCGCCTTGTTCCTTAGAATCTTAGTGCTCTTGTCCAGGATTTGACTAGGCTTTGGCTTATAAATCAAATTATCCTTCAATTGTACAGACTCGGGAGCTATCACATGAGATGCATCAGGCACATACTTTCTGAGTTGCGACACATGGAAAACATCATGAAGGTTTGCCAACTGTGGCGGAAGAGCCAATTGATAAGCAATAGGCCCGACTCTTTTAGGGATTTGGAAAGGTCCCATGAAACGAGGATTTAGCTTGCTGACTTTCATCGACCTCCCTACCCCCATCTTAGGAGTGACTCTCAAAAATACATGCTCATTTTCCTGGAATTCTAGAGGCTTTCTCCTTTTGTCGGCGTAGCTCTTTTGTCTACTTTGCACCGTGCGCATCCTCTCCCTAATCATTTTGATTCTCTCAGAGGTTTCCTGGACCAATTCAGGTCCTATCAAGGCTTTCTCACCTACCTCACACCAACATAAAGGGGACCTACACTTCCTCCCATATAGGGCCTCATAGGGTGCCATGCCTATACTAGCATGATAACTATTGTTATACGTAAACTCAATGAGAGGTAGGAAACTATCCCAACTCCCTCCTTTATCCAGGACACACGCCCTAAGCATGTCCTCAAAGGTCTGAATGGTCCGCTCTGACTGACCATCCGTTTGGGGATGACAGGCCGTGCTAAGGTTCAACTTAGTCCCGAAGGCTTGCTGAAAAGCTCTCCAAAATCTAGAGGTAAACCTCGGATCTCTATCTGACACTATATATGTGGGTATCCCATGAAGCTTGGCTATTTCCTTGATATAGAGGTATGCCAACTTGTCTAAGCTATAGGTTGCCTTAATTGGCAAGAAGTGGGCAGACTTGGTCAACCTATCCACTATCACCCAAATGACGTCTAAGCCCATACGTGTCTTAGGTAACCCCATCACAAAGTCCATAGAAATTCTCTCCCACTTCCATTTTGGAATCTCCAAGGATTGCAACAACCCCGAAGGCTTCTGATGTTCTATCTTAAACTTTTGGCACACTAAACACCTAGTTACCAAGCTAGCCACATCCTTTTTCATTCCTGGCCACCAATACATCCTCTTAAGGTCTTGGTACATCTTAGTTATTCCAGGATGTATGGTAAACTTCCCCTTATGAGCTTCCTCTAGTATCTTCTCTCTAAGGCTCCCCTCCTTAGGAACAACGATCCTATTCTTAAACTTCACTAGCCCATCAACAGACAACTCATAACCCTCTTGTCCCAACCGAGACTGCAACTCTTGGTCTAAAAGTTGTTCCCGCCTAACCTCATCTCTAAGGTCACTATTAATTTCCAACCTATTCATCTTCAAACTTAAGTCACTTAAGGAGACATCCAACACCTCCAGATTCATGTCCCTAAACTCTTCCATGAGGTTCAACTCTTGCACCATCAAGCTCGACACGTGTAGGGACTTCCTACTCAAAGCATCTGCCACCACATTGGCTTTTCCCGGATGGTATTTCAACTCGAAGTCATAGTCCTTAAGGAACTCCATCCACCTTCGTTGTCTCATGTTCAACTCCTTCTGGTCGAACAGATATTTAAGGCTTTTATGGTCACTAAAAACTTCAAACCTTGCCCCATAAAGGTAATGCCTCCAAATTTTAAGGGCAAAAACCACAGCTGCTAGCTCTAGGTCATGGGTAGGGTAATTCCCCTCATGTGGCCTAAGCCGCCTAGAGGCATATGCTACCACCTTGCCCTCCTGCATTAAGACACATCCCAAGCCACTCTTAGATACGTCGTAGTATACCACAAAACTCACTAATGGATCCGGTATAGTTAAGACCGATGATGACACCAATATCTTATTAAGCTCTTGGAACCCGTCGTCACACTCCTGGTCCCACACAAAAGGTTTCCCCTTCCTAGTCAACTGAGTCAAAGGTAAGGCTAATCTAGAGAACCCCTCTATGAACTTCCTATAGTAACCGGCTAAGCCTAAGAAACTTCTCACTTCAGTTACTATCTTAGGTTGTTCCCATCCCAACACCTCATCAACTTTAGAGGAATCAACCGCTACACCATCCTTTGAGATGGTGTGTCCTAAAACTTTACCTCTTCTAGCCAAAACTCACACTTCTCTGGTTTGGCATAAAGACGCTCGTCCCTCAAGATCTGCAACACCAACCTTAAGTGTTCTCCAAGTTCTCCTGATGTCCTAGAGTATATTAAAATATCATCTATGAACACCACCACAAACCTATCCAAAAAGGTCCTAAAGATCCGGTTCATGTAGTCCATGAAAACGGCTGGGGTGTTGGTCACGCCAAAGGGCATCACTACATACTCATAGTGCCTATACCTTGTCCTGAAAGCTGTCTTAGGGATGTCCTCGCTTCTAACTCTAATTTGATGGTATCCCGATCTTAGATCTATCTTGGAAAACACTGACGCTCCCCTTAATTGATCTAAGAGATCATTTATCCTAGGCAAGGGATATTTGTTCTTGATGGTTACCTTATTCAGTTGCCTATAATCAACACACAACCTCATACTCCCATCTTTTTTCTTCACTAAAAGCACTGGTGCTCCCCAACATGACACACCAGGCCTAATGAACCCCTTTTGTAACATATCCTCTATCTGTTTCTTGAGCTTGCTCAACTCTAGAGGTGCCATCCTAGAGGGTGCTACTGATACAGGTCCACTCCCAGGTACTAGATCTATGGTAAACTCAATCTCTCTATCTGGAGGTAAACTAGAGACATCCTTAGGAAACATATCTGGGAACTCACACACAATAGGCAACACCGCTATATCACTTTCAGCCTCTATCTTAGCAGAAAAGAGAAGTATATATCCCTGAGCTCCCTCAACTAAGCACTTATGACATGAGGCAGCAGAGATAAGGTGTTCCGTCCTAGGAGAGTCAACAGACATAGACTGTGGAATGAAAGAAATAGTTCGACTAGCACAATCAATAATAGCATTATTACGAGACAACCAGTCCATGCCCAAAATAATATCCAGACCAGACATAGGTAAACATATCAAATCAACAATATAAGTCAGGTCTTGAAACAATAAGGGACATTGCAGGCAGACAGAAGAAGTAATCAATCTATCTTTAGCAGGAGTAGAAACACACAAATCATATGACAGTTTAGTAACAGGCAACTCTAAGAATTGAGCACATTTAAATGAAATGAATGAATGTGTTGCTCCCGAATCGAACAATATGATAACATCATGACCTTTAATAAAGCCCTT
Source organism: Sophora flavescens (assembly GCA_030762895.1). Classification (NCBI taxonomy): domain Eukaryota; kingdom Viridiplantae; phylum Streptophyta; class Magnoliopsida; order Fabales; family Fabaceae; genus Sophora; species Sophora flavescens. The sequence goes on along the minus strand of CM061064.1, from coordinate 26,951,861 downwards.
ACCTTGGATCAAACCGTCGGACTCCTTCACCTCCTCTCCTTGGATGGTAAAGACCCTTCCGTGGTTCAATGATCTGGTTTGAGATTGTCCTCCTGACTTACACATCCTAGCAAAGTGTCCCATCTTCCCGCATTTGTGGCAAGTGGTTTGTGCCGCGGGGCACACACGATCTCCATGCTGCCACCCACACTTGTAACATGCAGTCCCCGTCTCACCTTGAGCACCTTGAACCTTCTTACCCTTCGTGATTGTGGGCACAGGTCATAGGTTCTTTTGGAAATTACCCCCTTTCCCATGGAATCTCTTGCCGTCACTGAAACTCTTCTCCTCCGACCTCTCAGCCAGCACAGCTTGCATATTCTGCTCCGTCACCCTACACTTATTCACTAAAGTGGGGTAGTCTCGAATCTCTAGAAGCCCAATGAGGCTCTGCAGCTCTGGCTTCAAACCCTGCTCGAACTTAATTGCTTTCCATGGACCATCAGGATTATCCCTCACCTGTGTGGAGAACCTTGCAAGCCTCTCAAATTTGGCCACATATTCCTCCTTCGTCATACTCCCCTAATGAAGATGTAGAAACTCCATCTCTTTCTATATCCGGACACTGTGCGGAAAGTACTTCTCCAGAAATACCTCCTTGAATCTGTCCCACAAGATAGGGGCGCCCGAAGCAAGCAACCCGCCCCTGGCACAGTTCCACCAGTGCTCTGCATCCGACTCCAACATATAGGTGGCAAAATCCACCCTCTGAGTATCAGAGCACCCCATGGCCCGGAAGATCTTCTCTAATTTCAGTAACCATTCCTTTGCCTCAATAGGATCTGTGGTCCCTCGAAAAGTTGGAGGATTATTATTCCTGAACTCTGACAGACCCCTGTACTGTGGATGTGGAGCTGCAACCGGTACCACGTTAAGCACGTCCCCCTTATCCCTCATCTGATGGAGAGTCTCCGTCTGCTCCTGCATAACTCTGGCCATTCGAGCCAAAGTCGTTGCAAGCGCATCATTTCTCCCTCGCCTGTTTGCTGCCATAATCTGCATACCACCAATCAAACAGTTGGTTGATCAAGTCCAATATCCAAAAGGATAGAATGCAGAATTACAACTCTAACAAGCATCCTATGCGCCCAAGTTTTGTTTTTGAAAAAGCCCCCCTACCACAGTCCGATTTAGAATCGAACTGCTCTGATACCATAAATTGTAACGCTCTTTGTTACATTAGTAATCCCAAGGTAAAATCAATAAAAATCCTTTAAAACATTTAATTAAAACTTACATCTCATAAAGAAAAATTAAAAAAATATTTAAAGTCTGAAAATACCTCATAATAAATAACGTAGTAATAAAATACCCATGTAGTGAATATAAATATAAATAAAAATCAAAAGCCTCAAAATCGGGCGTCTAATTACAATCCCAACGATAAATAAATGTGTCTAGCCACATACGGCTCCTTGTTTAAGAAAATACTAACCAAACTAGAAAGAATAACTAATGGAATCCACTAAGTCTTCACACCTCTTCAGTCTCAATGACGTCCTCCTCGTTCTCTGAAAACAATACTTATGATGAGATATAAAATCCCAGTGATCAACAATACAGTTTTAAAAAATATTTTCGAAAATAACATTGTTCTCAAATAAGTGTAGCAGGAAAAAACTGTCCATGGCACCCGCTAATTTTTCCAAAATAATATATATAAAAGAAAATACTTTTAGTATCAATAATAATCTCATCTCAATACATCACATTCCATATACCAGATAAATTATAGTTTAATCCAAGCATTCCGAAGACCTCCTAATTAAATTGGCCTCTTGTCGGCATGCCATATATTCACACATCACACGACAATGGCGTCCCATTGCCCACCCCTACTCACGAGGAGTGTTTCGATGTCACCCTCCTGTTGGGGACATTTTCATTTCGATACCTCCCATGTGCACATGGTGGTATTTCTCATTTTTCGACACCCCAACCTGTGGTGGTGTTACTTTCGATACTCGTTTTTAGGTAGTATTGCTCATTTTCGACATCTCAACCACATGGCGATGTTACTTTCGATACCCCATTAAGGCGGTATTTCTCTTCGATACCCCTATCATAGGTGGTATTGCGGCAAACATCATACAACTCATCAAAGGGCACAATTTCATGTCTCGTATGTGTAACAATTCATTTACCAAAAATTAAATTTTTGATCTATCATGCATATCAAATAAACTCACATGGCATAGCATCCACCAATAAGCACGTCATTCAACTAATACAAATACCAATCATGTATTTCATGCCAACAGTAACAAGAATAAATACCCAATTTAATAATCTTTTTTATTTTAATTCAAAACCCCTAAAAATTAGTTTATTAACAACATGCATCATTCAATTAAAATCTCTCAAAACCATATGTAAATCGCTCAACACAACAAAACACATGTACCATGGGAAGGGTTATTGAAAGGTATTGTTGCTCGCCTCTCGAAGACCTCCAACGTACTCAAAAAAATATGTATGATAAAACTACTGTCTCTGAAAAAAAATCTTCTTCCCTTCAGTGTCACAATTGCACTACCTAACAAAAGAAACGCGTCTGAGAAACCTCTTCCTTTCTGCACTCAGTATGGCTTCCTCACAAATACTCCCCCTGTGCGGCGCACCCTGCTAATCCCAACAATAGCACGCACTGCGTGTATATATATATATATATACCTTGGTTAATTAGTGAAACGGAGCATTGGGTTTTCAAATTTGTTTTTTTTTATTTAGCCAAAAGCTTGGCTGCTTGGGCTTAATGCCCAAGTATCTTTTTTTTCCATATATATATATATATATATATATATATAATTTTTGCATTATTTATAATAGTTAATAAATTTCAATAAATCCTTATACCATCACTTCTTTACACTAAATCTCCCATTTATATTTTATTTGCACTACACTTTTTAATAACTTAATATTATTATTATTATTATTATTATTTATTTATTTTTTCGAATTAATTATGTTAGAATTTTAGGATGTTACAAGACTACAAAGACAAAGAGAGAGAGAGGTTGATTCCCATTCCACTCATGGCGAATCTACCAGATACCAAACCACCGAAGGATTACGCAGCCCCAAATGCTAGGGGTTTGCGAACTGGGATTGCTAGGCCAGAAATTGAGGCGGAGAACTACACTATACCGCCTCAGTTAATTGGCATGATTAGGCAACATCAGTTTGGAGGATTACCCTCGGAGGAACCGACTGATCATGTGCAGACATTCTTGGAATTCACCGATGCAATAAGAATTCAAGGTGCCCCGATCGATGTTATACGCTTGAGGTTATTCCCCTCCTCTCTGACTGGAAAGGCAAAAGCTTGGTTGAAGCAAGTGCCCGCTAATACATTGTCAACTTGGGACCAACTAGAGCAGGCATTCTTGGAGAAATTCTTCCCTCCATCCAAGACTGCTTACCTACGAACTCAGATCACCGGCTTCTTCCAAAAGGACGGAGAATGCTTATCCGAAGCTTGGGATCGTTACATGGGATTCCTAGAGTCTTGCCCACATCATGGACTCGAGAGATGGTTGTTAGTGCATACCTTCTACAACGGATTGGATTACTCATCAAAGGTGTCACTTGACTCCGCAGCTGATGGAGCCTTTATGAACAGACCTCTGACTGAAGCGTTCAATATCATTGAAAACGTAGCCACCAACTATCACCAACGGGGTTCGGAAAGAGGTAATAACCCGAAAAAGCTTTCGGGGGGTAAGTTCGAAGTGAATAGTACTGATTTAATTATGTCTAAATTCGACTCATTAAATAAACGCTTTGATAAGCTTGAAAAGGCTAATGTGAGTTCAATAGGTGCTACTAATGTTGTTTGTGAGATTTGTGGAATGCAGGCACATGACATAATGGAGTGCCCACATGGTATCGCTCCTGAGTCCGGTGCTTTGGGGGAACAAGTGAACTCTTGTCACAATTTCTATGACACGAACCCGAAGCTACCAAATTATGCTCCCCCAAATCCCTACAACCAAGTGAGGAAGAATAATCCTTATCTTTCCTACGGGAACTACAACAACACGTTGAACCACGAATTCCAAGAAGGCCAAGGTAATAGGAAACCCGCATAGGAGTATCCTCAGGTACAAAAGTCTAAACTTGAGTCTCTTATGGAAAATTTTGTTGCTACTCAAACTAAGCAGAATGAAGAATTTAGGCAACAAGGTAGGGCAGTTAATGAGGCAATAAAAGAGTTAACATCTAAGGTAGATAACTTAGCCATCCATAACAAGATGTTAGAAACTCAAATTTCCCAACAAGCGGGAAATTCAATGAGGCAACCGGGCAAGTTTCCTGGACAACCTGAAGTAAACCCAAATAATGAACAGTGTAAAACTGTGAGTCTAAGGAGTGGTAAGAAACTTGAGAATCCCGAGGCTAAAGGGGAGAGTGATAACAAGAGTGTAGATAAGGAGGAGAAACCTACTAAGACACAACCCCTAGAAGAGGAAGAGCCTAGTGAAAAAGTGTCTCAGTATGTCCCTCCACCACCTTACCAACCTCCGATACCTTTTCCTCAAAGGTTGGCTAAGGCCAAGTTAGATAAGCATTTTGGAAAATTTATAGAGGTCCTTAAGAAATTGTACATTAATGTACCCTTCATTGAGGCGTTACAACAAATGCCCACATATGCTAATTTTCTTAAGGATATCTTGTCAAATAAGAGGAAGCTAGAGGACTATGAAACAATGGCTTTAACTGAGGAGTGCAGTGCTTTAATTCAAAATAAATTGCCTCATAAATTGAAATATTCAGGTAGTTTCTCTATTCCTTGCTTGATTGGTAACACTAGTTTTGATAAAGCTCTTTGTGATTTAGGGGCCAGTGTTAGTCTTATGCCCCTCTCTATTTGCAAGAAGTTGGAGATGGGTGAACTAAAGCCCACAACAATCTCCCTTCAATCGGTCCGTCAAATTCCCTGTTTGTATCTTGGAGGATGTTCCTATTAGAGTGGGTAAATTTTTCATCCCTGCGGATTTTGTGGTACTTGAAATGGAAGAGGATTCCTAAATCCCCATTATTCTTGGTAGGCCTTTCTTGGCTACCACAGGAGCTATTATTGATGTTAAAAATGGAAAATTGACTTTAACTGTAGGTGTTGATAAAGTTGAATTTGATTTAGCTAAATCTATTAAACACCCTTCTTTTGAAGATTCTTGTTGCAGGGTTGACTTTATGCACCAAGTGGTGAAAGAAGAATCCACTCAAGCTTGTGTTGATGACCCATTAGAAATGTGTTTGATTGGTGGAGACTTAAATGCTCATGGAGGAGAAGTAAGAAATTATGCCCGCTTTCTGGAGGCTAGTCCAGAAATTTCTCCGAACAAAACAAAGAAAGAAAACTTGAGTTGACACCAAAGAATAAGGATTTGAAAGATGAAGAAGCCCCTAAGGTAGAACTAAAACCTCTTCTTTCCACGTTAAGGTATGAATTTCTTGGTCCTAACTCTTCCTATCCGGTGATTGTAAACGCTAGCTTGAATGAGTTGGAAATTGAGAAATTGCTTAGGGAGCTTAGAATGCATAGAAAAGTGATAGGATATACAATTGATGATATTAAAGGCATAAATCCTTCTTTTTGCATGCATCGCATTTTAATGGAAGATGAGCATAAACCATCCATTGAGCATCAACGTAGGTTGAACCCTAATATGAAAGAGGTGGTTAAGAAAGAAGTGCTTAAGTTGTTGGATGCGAGGGTTATTTATCCAATCTCCGATAGTGAATGGGTTAGTCCGGTGCATGTGGTTCCTAAGAAAGGGGGGATGACTGTTATTCAAAATGAAATAACGAACTAATCCCTACTAGGACGGTAACCGGTTGGAGAATGTGTATTGATTATAGGAAGTTAAATAAGGCAACAAGGAAAGATCACTTCCCTCTTCCATTTATTGATCAAATGCTTGAAAGGTTAGCTAGGCATTCATACTTTTGTTACTTGGATGGATATTCCGGTTTTCATCAAATCCCTATACATCCTAGTGATCAAGAAAAGATCACGTTTACTTGTCCCTATGGCACTTTTGCCTATAGGAGAATGCCTTTTGGTCTGCACCGGCTACTTTTCAAAGATGCATGACTGCAATTTTTTTTGAATTTATTGAAAACATCATGGATGTTTGTATGGATGATTTTTCTCTTTATGGAACTACCTTTGATGACTGTTTAACAAATTTGTCTAAGATTTTGCAGCGATGTGAAGAAACCAATTTGGTATTGAATTGGGAGAAATGCCATTTTATGGTAAAAGAAGGTATAGTGCTTGGGCACTTGATTTCTGGTAGAGGTATTGAGGTGGATAGGGCCAAAATAGATGTTATTGAAAATTTGTCCCCCACCAGTAAACGTGAAAGGAGTTAGAAGTTTCTTGGGACACGCCGGCTTTTAACGGCGTTTCATCAAATATTTTTCAAAAATTTCTAAACCGTTATCTAACCTATTAATGAAAGATGTTCCATTTGATTTTAATGAGGAATGTTTGAGTGCATTTTATAGGTTGAAGGAAGCTTTGACCACCGCTCCCATTTTGCAAACACTAGATTGGAATGAGCCATTTGAAGTAATGTGTGATGCTAGTGACTACTCCGTGGGAGCAGTGTTGGGACAAAGGATAGACAATAAGGTTCATGCAATATACTATGCAAGTAAAACTCTAGATGGAGCTCAAGCCAATTATGCCACAACTGAGAAAGAGATGCTTGAGGTTGTCTTTGCATTTGAGAAATTCATATCATACCTTGTGGGGTCTACAGTCATAGTGTACACGGACCACTCCGCACTAAAGCACCTCATGACTAAGAAGGAAGCAAAGCCAAGACTCATCCGATGGATTCTCCTTCTGCAAGAATTTGACTTGGAGATTCGGGACCGGAAAGGGACGGAGAACTTGGTTGCGGACCACTTATCCAAACTTGAACCATTGGAACATGAGAAGGACAACTTGTCGATAGATGATTCTTTCCTCGATGAGCAACTGTTTGCCATCTTGGTAGAGAATTCACCATGGTATGCGGATTTTGTGAATTATTTTGTATGTGGGATTCTACCACCGGAGTTCAATTATCAACAAAAGAAGAAGTTCTTTTCCGATCTCAAGAACTACGTGTGGGATGAGCCTTACATTTTCCGCAAGTGTGCGGATAGCATTTACAGAAGGTGTATTCCAGAAGTCGAGGTTCCAAGTATCTTGAGTTGTTGTCATTCCTCATCTTACGGAGGACATGCTAGTGCCTCAAAGACAGTGACAAAGGTGCTTCAAACTGGTTTCTATTGGCCTCATATTTTCAGAGAGGTCCGAATGTTCGTGCTTACTTGTGATCCATGTCAGAGAACGGGGAACATCTCTAAGAAGCATGAAATGCCACTCAACACTATGCTAGAAGTATAGATATTTGATGTGTGGGGAGTTGACTACATGGGACCCTTTCCTTCCTCTTGCAACAATAAGTTCATTCTTGTAGCTGTTGATTACGTCTCTAAATGGGTGGAAGCCATTCCTTCCCCAATAAGTGATGCAAAAACCATAATCAAACTATTCAAGAAGGTGATTTTTCCAAGGGCAGTCATTAGTGATGGGGGATCGCACTTCATTGAAAAACAATTGAAAAACTCCTACTCAAATATGGAGTCACTCATAGGATTGCTACACCTTACCACCCTCAGACTAGTGGGCAAGTCGAAGTTTCCAATCGAGAGATAAAGAGCATTCTAGAGAAGACTATTTCAAGTTTGATAAAGGATTGGTCCTTAAAGCTTGATGATGCTCTTTGGGCTTACCGTACGGCTTACAAGACTCCTATCGGGATGACACCCTTTAGACTTATTTACGGTAAGCCATGTCACTTACCAGTCGAGCTTGAGCATAAGGCTTTGTGGGCTATTAAGATGCTAAACTTTGATATAAAAGCCGCCGGGGAAAAGAGAATCCTTCAACTTCACGAACTTGATGAGATAAGATTGGACGCTTATGAGTCCGCACGATCTTACAAGGAGAGAACAAAGAAGTGGCATGATAAGCATATCCTTCGTAGAGAATTCCATGAAGGAGAACTGGTGCTACTCTACAACTCGAGGTTGCGGTTATTCCCAGGAAAGCTCAAGTCTAGATGGTCCGGACCATTTAAAGTAATGAAAGTATTTCCGTATGGTGCCGTCGAGGTTTGGAACCAGGAACGTGGAACATTCAAGGTCAAGGGACAGAGACTGAAACACTACCTTGGAGAACATCCACTTGAACAGGAGGTTACGATTTCCCTCCTCGATCCAACATCAAAGGATTGAAATGACTATGGTCTAGCTTAGGACCGTAAATAAGCGCTTCTTGGGAGGCAACCCAAGCTTTCTTTCCCTTCTTAGTTTGTTTTTAAATTTTGTCTTTGAATAATTTAGAAGAATTGAGAGAAGAATGATCACAATTAATGGATTTGTCAAGTGTTTTCAGGTCAGGAAGGCATGAAGAGTGAAAAGGGCATGGAAAAGAAAGTCAGAAATGATCACGCCCAGGCCGTGATGGTGGTCACGGCCGTGATGAACCAACAGCTAAAAGTCAGACAGTATCACGGCCAAGCCGTGATATCCCTCACGGGCGTAACGAGAAGGCCCCAGAAGATCAGAATCCATCACGGCCTAGCCGTGATGTAAGTCACGGCCGTGATGTGAAGACCAGAAAGTCAGGAAGGAACACGGCTAGTCCGTGATAGTCATCACGGCCATGACAGGCTAGATGAAACAGAACAGATTCCATCACGGGCCAGCCGTGATACTCATCACGCCCGTGAAAAGGGATTTTCCTGACACAACGCGTCACGGTCTGCCCGTGATGTGGGTCACGGCCATGATACATTTTTAACTAAGTTTTTTTAAAATGCATACCCCTCCCCTATGCTACACGACCTAACTCTCTTCCTCCTCTCTACTTTCTCTCTACCTCCATAGCCACCAAGTTCTCACCCTTCATTCCAACTCCTCCATTCCTTCATCTCACACTCTTAGACGCAAACCCTCTTTAACCCAAACCCACCATCTTCCTCTTCATCCACTCATCTTCTTCTTCCTCTCACAACCTCCACCATACCCATTCACCCAAAAAGCTTGAAAACTCACCTCCCCCATGACACCCATACCCAACCAACTCTACTCCCTTGATCCCTAGACCTAACCCAACAAAATCCACAAGTCAAATCCTTCAATTTTGGGCAAAATAAAAAAGTCCCAATTTTGAAACCCTAAACCCTAAAAATCCGAATTGCAGAAAAAGTGAAAGAGGGGATTGTGAATTTTGGTGCTTTGAGATTCATTGAAGAAAGTCATGGCAAGCAAACGTCAAAGGGCAACCGAAGCCTCACGCCCTCGTACCAGAGGAAGCAGGAACCCAGGTAACTACTCTAACTCTGACTCTCCTAACTCTGAAACTGATGAACATGGGTATGGGATTGTTTTCAAAGATAATGCTCAACAAGATAGATTTAATATTTTGAAAAATAGGAAGATTATACAAACAAAATATCTTGATGATGCATGTATAGACACCCTAGGCCTCACTGTTGGCATCAACTGGATGTTAGAAACATAGGGTGGAGCGAGTTTGCTCGCACTAGATACCTTGCATTTGCTGGCCCTACTCTGGAGTTCTTAAGCTCTCTAAATGCATAAATTCTCCAAGGGCCGCATTGCCTTGAGGGACGGATTACATTCTGGCTCTTCAACCAGGATTTTGTGCTAACCTTAGCTGAATTTAATGAGATTTTTGGTTTACCTGTAGGGGGTGACAGAAGATACCCCTTAGGGTTTAGTGCACATAGTTTCTGGTCAATAATCGACTATGAGGGCAGGAGTTTTGACCCTCGGACATCCAAGTCCACAGCCCTTGTTAACCCAATTAAGTATAAGATATATGCATAAGGTCATAGCCAACACCCTGTTTGACCGTGGAGAGAGTGACGGATCCGTCCGCCAGGACGAGGTCTTTATACTTTGGGCCATGCTCCACCCTGAGAGCAACGTGGACACAGGGTCGTTTTTGGCTAGGCACCTCTTAAAGGTCGCCAAGAGTTCGAGTGGCACTATTGTCATTGGTGGCTTAATCACCACCATATGTCATCACTTTAACTTAGATTTGGATGGTTTTGAGGCCGCCCCAGGACGGACACGTATCACCTTGCAGGCTTGTGAGGCCATGGGGATGATCACCCAGGAGGATGATACGTACTCCCTGAAACACCCAAGGTGAAGGCACTCAATTCCTCTCCCTAACCCTGCACTTTTGGATGTAACAAATCCGGCAAATTGGAAAGTGCCGGTGAGAGAGGAGCCTCAGCCTATTAGGATACAACGGCCGTTACGCCCGCCACCGTAGGCTAGGCCGTCTGGGCACCCATCTTCTTCCTCTGCAGGTACATCGTCTGATGATCCCTATGCGCGGTTCTCGTCCACCTTTGACACTATCTTAGCAAACCAGGAGCGCATCATGGAGGAGCAGCGCGAGCAGAGAGCCATGATCCAGCAACTCTATGACTGGCATCTGAGCCAGCGCCCACCACCTCAGTGAGTTGTTTTTTTTTTATCCTCTCTAGGACTTAATTATTTACATTGGGGACAATGTAAGTTTTTAAGCTTGGGGTAGGGGTATTATTTTTGCATTCTTGCATGTTGTATTCATTTAGGGTTAGTTTTGCATATGTTTTGCATGATCACATGAATAGATTGCCCCTTGCTTAGAGTATGTCTCCAATTGTGAAAAACTTTGTGCCAAATGAATTGAGACAGTGAATTTTTGAACCCAATTTTTGTATTCTTGTGATAGGCTAAAAATAAAAATGCTTGAGATGATCTTTTGATAGTTAATAATTAGCATGTGGTTCCTTAGATTTGGGTTTCTCATTGATTTTAAACTACTAAATGTGAGATTTTGAGCCTAAAAGGGGTACTCACTAAATCTACCCCATTCCTTGTGATCGAGCATTTTATTCCTCTTGGATTGTGTTCTCTAGAACTTGAATTGAAACCGTTTTGAAACTTAAAAAAAATTTTGAAAGCATATTTGAAAATGATTGAGGCACTAGGTATTTTTCTGGCCTTCTGAACTTTGACTGATTAAATGCCACCCCTTAGTTGCCCAATTATGAGCCTAAAAGAATAAAATACTTTTCTTGGTACCTTGATTTATTTTAATGAACGATGCTTGGTATGACACCTTTTAAAGTATTGCAAAAGGGCAAAAAGGAAGTTGGAAAATTAAATTGTGGGATGAAAAAAAAAAATTTCTCTTAAGTTGAAAATCTCCCCTTCTCCAAATAAATAAATAAAAAATGGAGAAGGGGATGAGAAAAAGAAAGTGAGAAATAAAAAGTAAAAAGGAAGAAAGAAAGAAAGGTGAAAAACTGAACTAAAGCCCAAAAAGGATTTTAGAAGGTTGTCATGCTTTGCATTGTTTGATATTTTGTTTAGCCTTCTTGAATTTTCCTTTTCTTGATTTCCCCACCTAACAATTAATCCCTTGGCCCCATTACAACCAAAATAAAAGACCTCTTGATTCTTATGTGTTTTCATTAATAAAGTAGAGATTTGATTAATAATCAAGCTTATGGTAGGGTACCTTCCTTGAGGAAATTGAGCGAATTGTCATATACCCTCAAACATATGAGTGAGGTGAGAAGAGTGCCCGAATTAGTGAGAGATGTGAATTTAGAGAACCTAAGCTTCTAATTGGACTTAAAATCGATTGTCTCTTGGTTTCTTATTGAATATGCATGTTACTTGGATTTATTACTCGGGTTCTAGATTCACTGTCCATGCTCTGATTGATTATCTTTTCTGGCCTTAGTTATTGCTTGAGGACAAGTAAAATCTTAATCTTGGGGTAGTCTATTAATGAGTGTGATTTCACCTCATATTTCCTTGGCATTTTGCATGCATTTTCATATAGGTTAGGCGTATTTAATTTGATTATTTGTTAGTTTTTACCTTGGAACGGGTAAGGTGGTTTTGTGGTGCTTGTGTGTAGGAATTGAAGATTAAAATGCTCAGGATCAGTTATGTTGGAGCTTGCATGAAGATGGAGCTTGAAAAGCAAGAAAATGAGACAAACAGAACTGATCACGGCCTAGCCGTGATGACCATCACGGCCATGATCTAGTAGAGCTGAAAAGAAAGAATGGAAAAGTCAGAGCTGGTCACGGCCTAGCTGTAATGTCCATCACGGCAGTGACATGCCAACTGAACCAGACCCTCACAGGCAGAGCTGATCATGGCTAGGCCGTGATGGTGGTCACGGCCATGACAAACCAACCAGTGAAGCAACCTCCAAGACAGAATCCGCCACGGCCTGGCCGTGATAGCCATCACGACCGTGACGCGCAATATCTGGATTTTTAGAAACTGATTTGATCTGATTTTTGTATTTGCTTGGGATTCAAGTTACCCCATATTATAAATAGGCCTCAAGGGCTTGAAACTGGGCACTTTTTGACTGCTACCCATAGGTAAAAATTAGGATTCTTCTTCTTCTTCTCAATCTCTTCTCTCCTCTAGGGTTTTCTTTTTATGCTATTGTTAATCAAGCTTGCTATGATCATGGCAATGCTTGAGTAGTAGTCTTATTTCTAGGAATTGGGGCTATGCCCAAGATTTGTTTATGGTGATGAATTGACGTTTGGTTCCCTGTTAATTTCAATTTTGCTTTCGATTTGATTCATATTGCTTTAATTAATCGTAAATTCGGTGGCCACTTATTTGCTTGTCGTAGATACACTAAGGACGAACTTAGCGGTGAACTTAGGTATCGGATCTATAGGAATCAAACTTAGGACATAAATCACGAGAGTTAGAAGCGGTCCTTCGAAGGTTCACGAATTGTCACAAAACTTAAAGGGTTCGATTTAAATTCAATTACCACGAGAGTAGGGGTTGGTTTAATTGGGCACGGTTCTTGTAACCCGAGAGGGAGCATTAACTTATTTAGGATAAATTCGCCTTCAAAGCAAATTTTGATAATTAACAAGAGGAATAGTCAATTTAGTAACATAAGCAGTCTTGTTGGTAACCCAATTTCTGGAAATCTCTTTTGAATTTGAAAACCCCCTATTTGAATTACTTTCCTATTTTGTTTAATTGAAATTTTAAATTTGATTGTTACTTGATTCCGATTTCAAAAACCAAATCTTATTCCAGTTCAGTTAAATAAATTTAATAACTAATTGTTATTTAAGATCACGGTCTCTGTGGTTCGATCTCTTTTTATTACTTGACGACGAAGCTGTTTATTTGCGGATTCGAGACGACATCAGTAACCCAAGGAACCTTTGTTCCTAGAGGACACGATGATATCTTAGCTGCTGCCATCGGTAAACCAGACCACCCGGGCCGTGTCATTGGTGTTGGATGGGGCGTCGGTATTCGCCAATACTATGGTTCATCTTCACACCAATGCCACAGGGATGTTGATGCAGATAGAGCACGGCTAAAATAGGAGATTGCAGCTGAGCTTAGACAGGAGATGGCCGAGCAGTTTGCCCAGCAGCTGGCAATATTGACTTATATGTCCCAGTAGATGACAGTCGGTGTCCAACCCTCTGTCCATGTGAGCACTAAGGGCTCATGTGATCCTCCTCATCAGTCTGAAAATGATGATGATGGTGATGATGATGATGATGATGATGATGATGATGATGACGACCCTGATATGTGTGAGCTGTATGTTGATGATCATCATGATCGCCGCTTAGTGGCATTGGGGAGGGCACATAATAACTTCGACAATACCATACACCATCGTTTATTACCGGATGATCAGGTGAAGGTCGTTGTTAAGATTATTTGAGATGTTGATGCTCAAGTCCCCGTGCCCACTGAGAAGGTTCAAACAGTGGGTCAGGCCCCCGGTAACTTCATCCCCTGACCAAGAAGACTGGACAACTTTCTTGTTGCATCTGAGGTATTCAGTTTGTTGTGTTTTTCTATATTCATAGTTGAAATTATTTATTATTGTTTAAAGATAATGCTTTATTTTTATTTGTTATAGGATGTTGGAAATGATATTCTGCCTAAAAGGTCGGATCCAGGAAGACCAGAGATGTCTGCTCCTGCCAAGGTATTCATTTGACCATTTAATTAATCACGAATGAAATAACTTATCTGTGATTACTAATATATATCTTTGTCGTTTAGGGGATCGACAAAGGGGCGCCTGGTGATGTTTTTAAACTTCTGGCTATACAGGTTGTGACCATGGAGAATGACGCAACTTTGGTAAGGTTGGAACATGATGCCAGTCCAGGTGATGAACTGTATATCCCAAAGATGGAACTTATGGAGATTGTAGTCGATAAAGAAATGGCCAGTTCTGCACACCTATCGTTATGGTGCACGTAAGTACATTTTATTTATAAGTTAAGTAATTAAATTTTAAATACTATGATAATTAACATGGTTTTTAAATATATTAGCTAGGTATCTGCATCGTATGTTAGTTGATCAGGGTAACCTCGCCCTATATGGGTTCATTGACCCCATGTTCATTCAGGGTGATGTTCTCCTAGCATCAGAAGACCCGGTCACCACCATACGTGATATACTTGCCCGAGACGATCATCAAGTCTACCGTGTGCCTTATCTCAATAAGTAAGTACCGGTTATTTAATTATAACTATATATGACTTAGTCACTAATTGTTCCGTAAATACTGCAAGCATTGACAACTTTTGATCTTGTACCCTAGGATGAATGTCGTGGTCTTTTTCTGCTCAATTGGAAATAAGCCAGCGAATGAACTGAAGATGATCATGGAAACGTAAGCATTAAAATACTTTATAATCTGTAATGCAGTTGTTTTAATTATCTGAAATATATTAGATATACTTTAATTAATGTTTATTTTGTCATGATAGTTCCATTAATGCAAACCACATGTTGCGTGGTGAAAGGTATCGGGCTATTAGATGGATTATTCCTAACGTAAGATATTTATTAGTTCAAACGCTTCAAATCCAGTGGGTATAATTATTGATTTCTATTTAATTCCTCATATTCTAATTGGGTTTCATTTGTATGTAGTCCCGTATACAACGTAGATCATGGGAATGTGGATACTTTGTGATGAAGTGGATGTTCGAAATTATCTAATCCAGGATCTCTGAAAGATGGCACGAGGTAAATGTTAATTGGTAACAATTAGAAGTAATAGTTATAGATTTGTTATATGTTTTATGTTAGTTTATTACATAAAATATATAATCTTTTGTCCAATTAAACTTGCAGATATTCAACAATCCAACTCCATTATCTGATTCCGACATCAATAACATAAGGAGACGTTGGGCAACTTTCTTTCTTGAAGTGTACCAACCATAGTTTGTATGTAGTTAGTTTAAAAACTTATTATGTACTAGCTATAGTGTACTTTTGACTGATCATATATATTTTGATATGAAATCTATAATATATCATGTAGCTTTTTGGTTTCTAATTATTTTTATTGTCTGAATGTAATTGAACGTACATATGTATTATTCGTAATAAATTCAGTATATATTAATTTAGTGTGTTTTGTTGTACAAAAGTGATTGTGTTTAGAATATTTAGAATATGTTATACTGGTATTGATCTGGATTACTGAAACAGGGGAAAGGAATGATATAAATGTAAAAAGAGTTTTTTTTAAAAAAATGAGACTTTACACATCGGTTACTCAAAAACCGATGTGGAAAGTTCACTTTTCACATGGGTTAATAAAAAACCGATGTGGAAAGTGATATTTCCACATAGGTTATGGGATAATCCATGTGACAAATGAACTTTCCACATCGGTTATTTAGAAAACCGCTGTTAAAAATGTACTTTAAACATCGGTTTTAAAACCGATGTGAAAAGTAACAATAAACAACATCGGTCTTTTCAACATCAGTTTGAAAATCGATGTGAAAAGCCAAAAATAATCGATGTAGAATCCCTTTTCTGCACCAGTGAATTTACGCAATCTCATCATGCGAACATATGTAAAATGATTTTTCTTTAATATTATAGGCCTGTTTGCATATTTCTTTAAAAATCTGTTTGATTTATTTCTTTTCTTTTCCTGTGCAAGTTAACTATTTTTATAAAATATGTTTATCTATCATTTCCAACCAAAATAAGTTGTTATATTCTTCCTCCCCGAATTCATCTGATGATGATTCAAATAGACGATGTATAAAAATAAAATTCATATTTAATTTTTTCCTATAATTATACTGATACACTAGTGAAAAGTTTCAACATTTTGATCCTACTCTACTTGCTTGATAGTAACGGCATAATCATGATTTTACCAAAACATTAAAGCTAGAAAGCAAGATTATGCTTACATTAAAAGTGTCTTTTTTTTAGTTCATGGACCAATGCATTTTTTCCAAAGTCACCTCTCTGCTGGTTCTAGTCTAGAGTTACTCAAGATTCTTAGGTGACAACTCCATCCAAAATTCAAAATCCATGTTTGCATGCTATTCAATGATTTGCCCTGGTTTCATATTCCCTTTAATTACTTCTTGCACACCTTGGAAATTCTTCTTAAATAATCTCTTTTTTTTTTTCATTATTGCTGCATTGTTTTTGTCTTTATTTTTCATATTGCTTCTATAATTTATGCAATCTCATCATTTGATACCTTTTCTTTTTATATGTGATCATGATTATTGATTTTAAAGAGATTGCACCATTACCTTTTATTTTTCTCTTACAATCCATTCATATTGAATTGGTTTTATTGCATTTGATTCAAATATTAAAAGTTTTTAATGTTAATTTTGAAACTGATCATGCTATCTTTATATAACATTTTGGGCGTGAGTTTGAAAGGTGTGGACAGAACAATTCTCTCATCTTCTTTGTTTTCTGGATTCTGCTCCAACGTGTTTCTGGCCTCGAGTGCACGGGTCCGACACATCGTTGTGTAAACCTTGGGGAGTAAACCAGACATCGGGTTACACCATCTGGATCAGGTTGGCATAAATATTTCTTCTTCTTTTTTTTCATTGCCCATCACTTCATTGTTTAACTCCAGACCATCTTTTGCTGGTGATTCACATTTTGATGGTAAAATAATGTTGAAACCTTGCTTCTCTGATTTACGACAGTGTGCAATACGATATGGAGATATTCTCAATTCTTAAAGTAGCGTAGGCTGTGAAAGTAGATTTATCTTAGAATAAAATAATATAAAATTAGACTTGCCTTGGAATAAAATAGTATAAAAACCATATTTGCTTTTATCTTTCATAATCATCAGCATGACATAAGTCTTCACCCTTCGTAGCAAGGACAAACTGGTGATATGCCTTAAATAAAATAGTATTCCAGTGCAAAAATAAATTGAAAGTGAAAAAATCAGATGTAGAGAAAAGGAAGTTAGGAAACGTCAAGAAAAAAGACAGGAAAATGAACCCACCAGCTTTTGGCAAATACAGTGCATAATACACAATTATGTACAATGTCTTACACTTGTATTGAAAAAATAAAATAAAAAACCTTAACCAGAACATCAAATTTATAGATACCTACGGACCTACCTGTTCACCGAAAAACTCACTTTCCGCTAAATCTGCCAACTACACATCACCATTCTTTGAGGCAACCAACTAAACAACATACACAAAGCAAAAAGAAAGAAATTTCCCAAATTTCAATATTTTTTTATAAGCTAATTTCATTGAAAAAGACTATATGAAGCATAAGAATAGCTAGGATTTAGTCATAATACAAAGAACAAAAAGGCTGCACATAGAGCATAAAACCCAGCAAAGACTCATGGGTTTTCCTCTTTAGGAGGAGAGAAAAATAAGGATAGATAAATAGAAAATAAATAAATAAATAAAGAAAAAGGAAAGAAGGTACGAGAGAGCTTTAAGGAAATGAATGGAAGAAGAATAGGAGAAAAACTCTCCTTTGAATATGGTCACCAATTAGCTTGGAGTGTTGGCTATATAAGCCTTGCCATTCTTTCATTTATCATAATCCGGAAGAAGAAGAAAAACCAAAACTTAGAGAGTTTTGAGAGGGAGAGAGCCTCATTATACATGAGAGAGAAATCCTTTTGAGAGAAAATCAAAAGAGAGTTTAGCCATCAATATTTTTAGTGAGATTATTATTACAACTTTTGTAATCCCATTAATTTATAATGGAAGATATTTTTGTTGTCTCATTGTGATTATATATAGTGTGGGAAAAGTCTGATCCTGGGATAACCAATTATCCGCTGGCCTTGTATTAGGTGTTCTTATTTGCTATCTTTCCCAACAAGTGGTATCAAGAGCTTCGGTTCATTACACAGTTTAACTTGTGTTATTCACAATGGACGAGTCAACCTCAATGGCATCCGCAACAATGATTAAGTTAACCTCTTCAAACTACTCCATTTGGAAGCCCAGAATGGAGGACATCCTCTACTGCAAAGATCTGTAACAACCTTTGCAAAATAAAGGGATGAAGCCAGACAACAAGTCTGATGATGATTGGAATTTGATGAACAGGAAAACTGTGGGACAAATTCGGCAATGGATAGATCAAAGTGTCTTTCATCACGTGGCGCAAGAAACAGTTGCGTACACGTTATGGACGAAACTAGAAACGTTGTAGAGAGAAAGATGGCCCAGAATAAAGCCTCTACTATTCGACGGCTAGTGAACCTCAAGTATAGAGAGACCCGGAGTGTTTCTGAACACTTGAGCGATTTCCAAGGATTGGTGAATCAACTCACCAATATGAAGATGGTGCTTGACGATGAATTGCAAGCATTGTTACTACTCAATTCCTTGCCAGACAATTGGGACACACTTGTGGTTTCGTTGAGTAACTCAGCACCACAAGGTGTTCTAACATTGGACATAGTAAAAGATAGCATGTTCAATGAAGAATCAAGAAGAAAGGAACAAGGAATGCTGACAGAATCTGAGGCGCTTGTCACAGAGTATCGTGGAAGGAGCATCCACAAGAAGTTTAACACTAGAATGTCAAGGACAAGAAGAGACGTAGAATGTTACTACTGTCACGAGAAAGGCCACATGAAGAGAGAATGCAGGAAGCTCAAAAGAGAGCAGCAACAAAATGGTGATGCGAGTAACGTAGCCGCTACCATTTTTCATGGTGATGAGGTAATCTTTGTTTGCGATGATGGTCATGTTAATTTGACATCACAAGATACATGTTGGGTCATGGATTCCGGTGCATCATTCCATGTAACCTCACAAAGGGATTTCTTTTCTTCTTATACAAACGGTGATTTTGGTCATGTGAGGATGGGGAATGATAATAGATCCAGGATTGTGGGTAAAGGAGATGTTTGCCTAGAAACAAACACTGGTTGTCGCCTAACATTGAAAGATGTGAGACATGTTCCTGACATGCGTCTCAATCTAATATCCACAGGCTTACTAGATGAAGAAGGCTATACTAGTGTGTTTGGAGATAGGAAATGGAAGCTAACACAAAGTTCCCTGGTGATAACCCGAGGCAAGAAAGTAAGCACTCTTTATGTGATAGAAGCCAAAGTCAATAATGAGTATGTTAATGCTCTCATAGAAGACTCCTCGGTTGAGCTATGGCATAAACGGCTCGGACATATGAGTGAGAAGGGACTTCAAATTCTAGCCAAAAGAGATACACTGGCAGGTGTGAAAGGATCGAAAATGTCACTTAAGTCATGTACTCATTGCTTGGTTGGGAAGCAACATAGAGTTTCATTCCGCTACAAGGCCCCACATAGAAGACCCAATGTTTTAGATTTGGTACATTATGATGTTTGTGGTCCAATGGCAACTAGTACTCATGGAGGTGCAAGATATTTTGTTACCTTTATTGATGACCATTCCAGGAAGGTTTGGGCGTATGCCATCAAAACAAAAGATCAGGTGTTTGTAGTATTCAGACAGTTTCATGCTAGTGTTGAGCGAGAAACTGGTAAAAAGTTAAAGTGTGTTCGCACAGACAACGGAGGAGAATTTATGGGAGCTTTCAGACATTACTGCATGAGTAATGGAATCCGGCGTGAACGATCTGTTCCGAAGACGCCTCAACACAATGGAGTGACTGAGAGGATGAACAAAACTATTGTTGAAAGAGTGAGAACGTTGTTATCTTATGCCAAGTTACCCAAGAGCTTTTGGGGTGAGGCTCTGATGACTGCAGTTGATTTGATCAACTTATCCCCTTCAGCTCCGTTGAATGGTGATGTTCCAAACAAGTTTTGGATAGGTAAAGATGTATCCTACAACCATTTGAAGGTGTTCGGTTGTAGAGCATTTGTTCATATTCCAAAAGATGATAGGTCAAAACTCGACTCCAAGTCGAAGGAATGCATCTTCTTGGGGTATGGAAATGAAGAATTTGGGTACCGGCTATGGGATCCTGTTGATAAAAAGATTATTAGAAGCAGAGATGTTATCTTCTTTGAAGACCAGAATATTGAAGACATTCATAAAGGTGTTAAGCCTATTAATTCTAGAGAACATCCAATCAACTTGGATCCAGTTCCTCTTCCAGAGCATTACCGGGGAGATGCAATAGAAGATGTTGGAGATGCAGAAAATGAACCTCCAATTGATAACAATCCAAATGAAGAAGTAGCTGATGGTAACAGGAACGGTGGTATCGATGATGATATGGCTGAAGACTATGAGGAAGAAGAACAAGATATTCAAGAGCCACAGTTAAGAAGGTCGGTCAGGATGTCTAAACCACAAACCAAATATCCTGAAACGGAATATGTGCTACTCGCTGATGGGGGAGAACCAGATTCTTATGAAGAAGCTATGATGGATGACCACAAGGGAGAATGGTTGAAAGCCATGCAAGAAGAAATGCAATCCTTGCATGAGAACAAGACTTATGAGTTGGTAGAGTTACCAAAAGGTTAAAGAGCACTCAAAAACAAATGGGTGTACAAGTTGAAGAGTGAGGAGAATAGCTCACGACCCAGGTACAAGGCGTGGTTAGTCGTGAAAGGCTTCAGTCAGAAGAAGGGCATTGACTTTGAAGAGATTTTTCACCCGTGGTAAAGATGTCATCAATTCAGGTGGTGCTTGGTTTGGCTGCAAGTTTGAATCTAGATGTGGAGCAGCTAGATGTGAAAACTGTATTTCTTCATGGTGATTTAGAATAAGAAATTTGCATGGATCAACCAGAGGAATTCAAAGTCAAAGGCAAAGAAGATTTAGTATGTTAGCTGAAAAAGAGTTTATATGGACTTAAGCAGGCACCACGTCAATGGTACAAGAAGTTTGATTCCTTCATGATTGAGCATGGATACCAAAGGACTACTTCCGATCATTGTGTCTTTGTTAAGAGGTTTGTTGATGGTGAGTTCATCATACTACTTTTGTATGTTGATGATATGTTGATCGTAGGACAAAATGGTGACAAGATCAGCAAGTTGAAGAAGGAAATGAAGAAGTCATTTGCTATGAAAGACTTGGGACCCGGGAAGCATATTCTTGGTATGTCCATCCGTCGTGATCAGAAGGAACGGAAGCTGTGGTTATCACAAGAAAAATATATCGAGAAGGCATTGGAGCGATTTCACATGGAGAAAGCAAAGCCAGTTGCTACTCCACTTGCTAGTCACTTTATGATAAGCTCAAAGCAAAGTCCTACAGGTGCAATTGAAAAGGAGGAGATGTGGAAGGTGCCATATGCCTCAGCTGTTGGAAGCTTAATGTATGCAATGGTGTGCACATGACCAGACATAACACATGCAGTTGGTGTTGTCAGCAGATTCTTGGCTAAACCAGGAAAAGAGCATTGGAATGCTATAAAGTGGATTTTAATATATCTTAGAGGAACTTCCAAAATGAGTTTATGTTTTGGAAGTAGAAGATCTGAACTGGTTGGCTACACAGATGCAAACATGGCGGGAGATATTGATTCAAGGAAATCTACTTCTGGATTCCTGATTACATTTTCAGGGGGAGCAGTATCGTGGCAGTCGAAGTTACAAAAATGTGTTGCTTTGTCTACCACAGAGGCAGAGTTCATTGCAATAACAGAAGCTTGCAAAGAAATGCTATGGATGAAGCGATTCTTGCATGAGTTAGGGCAAGAACAACAGAAGTACGTCATGCATTGTGACAGTCAGAGTGCTATACACTTGAGCAAGAATTCGATTTTTCACTCGAGGTCAAAGCACATTGATGTGAGATATCACTGGATACATGATATACTGGAATCCAAGCAATTACAGCTTGAGAAAATCCATACTGATGACAATAGCTCAGATATGATGACCAAGTCCTTACCTAAGGACAAGTATGAGTTTTGCAGAAGAGCTGCTGGACTGCTGGAGCCCTCCATTTAAATCGGAAGGGGGAGATTGATGGGTTTTCCTCTTTAGGAGGAGAGAAAAATAAGGATAGATAAATAGAAAATAAATAAATAAATAAAGAAAAAGGAAAGAAGGTACGGGAGAGCTTTAAGGAAATGAATGGAAGAAGAATAGGAGAAAAACACTCCTTTGAATATGGCCACCAATTAGCTTGGAGTGTTGGATATAAAAGCTTTGCCATTCTTTCATTTATCATAACCCGGAAGAAGAAGAAAAACCAAAACTTAGAGAGTTTTGAGAGAGAGAGAGCCTCATTATACATGAGAGAGAAATCCTTTTGAGAGAAAATCAAAAGAGAGTTTAGCCATCAATATTTTTGGTGAGATTATTATTACAACTTTTGTAATCCCATTAATTTATAATGGAAGATATTTTTGTTGTCTCATTGTGATTATATATAGTGTGAGAAAAGTCTGATCCTGAGATAATCAATTATCCGCTAGCCTTATATTAGGTGTTCTTATTTGCTATATTTCCCAACAAAAACAAAATGATGTCTGGTTTTAATGATCATAGCAGTTGTTCAACGCATGTCCTACATGTTTTCAGGTAGGATATGACTAATAGAAAATATAGAGCTAAACAACAATACATGTGGATAAATAAGTGAAATTAAACAGAACTGACTAATAGAAAATATGGAGCTAAACAACAATACATGTGGATAAACAAGTGAAATTAAACGGAACTTCACCGAGAAAGGAAAAAAAAAAAACAGAACTTCACCGAGGTAAGAACTTCAAAGTAGAAACTCCTTGTTCAACAGCAAACTGAACTTGAATTTCATGGTTATTTTCCGGTGCAAATGAGAATGTTAAAATGTCATTAGACAAAAGAGCTTAAAGAGAAAACCATTCACATATATCTTTCATGCACTTGAATTGAACAATAACCGATGCAACTTTTGTACCTTCACCATGATGACATGTCCTTCAATGGGATGCAAGTACTTTAAGCAATAATCAACCACCCCACAAATCTCCATTGTTACTATTGGCATTGATCAACCACCATGATTAATAGAAAAAGTTAAGAAGAATGAGGGAATAAAAAACAACATGCTTGACATATGGAACCAAGGTGGCATTAGCTACTTGTTCCCTAAGTTCAGTTATTAATACTGTACAAATTTATTATGTTAAGCAAAAGAGAATGGAAGATACAATAAAAGTGAACGGCTGAGACTAATATATACAATATTTATTGACACGGCAGCATGAAGCTGTTTTCTTTGTTGTAAATCAACACAAATTCGATTACCAAATATTGGAAAAGGAAGTAATCCAGTTTTATGTCTATAAGAGTTCTATTATTCTATATTAACAAACCATTGAACTGTTCTTCTGGTAATAGGAAACCGAAGCTGCCTCATTCTTTCCTTTTTATAGTTGTTTTCAAACAAAGAATCTCTAAAGACCTTACTTTTCATCAAAGAAAAAAAAACTCAAATAGTAACCAAGTAAAACCTGAATGGTTTGTATTCCTTCTCATTAGCACCAACAACAAACATGCATGCATCTCAGAGGCGAAGTAAAAGTAGACGAATAATGAAGGCTTGTGTGTGGATGAAATCATAGGCAAAAGATTGAAAGGAAATTTGAGGAAACATCATACCATGAACGATCTGTCTGATTCTCCCGCCACCATCACGAACTTGGAGTATTGTAGCGAGAACCAGTTCGATGGAAGCCTTCATGCCAGAGCTAACGGGTTGGTGCAGCTATGTGGAAGCCAGAGAAGTCATTGGAAGCAGAAGCCTTTGCAATAGTGCCTGAAACAAACAAAAAAAGAATGAGAGGAGTGAAAGGAAAAACAGAAAAATTGAGAGAGAGGGAGAGAAAGAGATGAAGATTTATGAAGAGAGGGTCATGAATTGTGCTGGAGAGGATTTTTGAAATTTGAGGAGGAGAGGAAGAAGGTGTGATTTGTTGCAGAGAGTGATTAGTTTTTACATGAAAAATAGAAAAGAGAGGATGAAAAGGTGGTATTGATGGTGCAATTCCAAAAAGAGGCAAAAAAAGAAAAAAATATGTAAAATGATTCATTTGTTCATTTATTTACAATAATACCATCTCCAAGTCATTGGTCCAAAAATTCCAAAATTGGATCCCTTTTTTGTCTTTAGTGATTTGTTTGTAGACTATTGGTTGTTTGACACGTGTCAAAAATTATCCCAACACTAAGCTAGAAATATATATAATATAGATATCAGGACACTTTAGTACAGAAAACACTTTTAACATCGGTTAAATTTGGGTTTTAACATCGGTTATTGAGCCGTTGTGTATACGGGCGATGTTGTATGTGCTGGTGTTAGACATCAGTTATGAATCGATGTTGAAAATACGCTTTACACATCGGTTAAAATTTTAATCGATGTCTAAAATGCACTTTCAACATTTTCTAACTCTGTTGAAAATAACTTTACGCATCGGTTAATGGCCAAAACCGATGTTGAAAGTGTACTTTAGACATCGGTTAAAATTAAACCGATGTCTAAAGTGCACTTTCAACGTTTTCTAACTCTGTTGAAAATCACTTTACACATCGGTTCCTTTATAAACTGATGTCTAAAGTCTACTTTCAACATCGGTTTTGATTAATAACCGATGTTGAAAGTTCTTTATTTTTTTTAAATCAGGCCTACAGCAGTTACAATTCTTTCCCTATTTCATTTGTACAACCAAAATCCCAACAAACAGAAACTAAATATTCTCAACAGAATCCCTTATAACCAAAATTTCATTCAAAGTCCTATATTGATCGATTATGCAAAAGTATAATTTTGATTACGCGCGCAAAAAAAGCCAAGGCAAAAGTTTACATCTAAAAATCTTAACTAAATACATAGAATGTCATAAATTCAAACTAAATAATATGACACCAAAGAAACTACACATAAATGAGTATATGATCACCCATTAATTCCCAGTCAACTCTAGAAAGAAGGTTTCCCAACACTTCTTTATGTCCATAATGTCCTCTTTAGATAGTGGAACCCGAGTGTCGAATATCTGCACGTAACATATGATAAATTAAACATTACAGATAATCAAACTAAAACAAAACATAATTAATATATAACTTATTACAAATTCTATTACTTACCGTCATCCATCCTTCAGTAATTCCACCGGATATAATGTCGAGCATCCACTTCATAACATAGTAGCAGCACTCCCATGAGCCACGTTGCCTATGAGACTACAAATGAACCTGATTTGAATATAATGAGTAAACACTTAATTAACTATATTGTAAATTGCAATTGAATCTCGGGTACTAATAAAATACTTACGTTAGGGAAAATCCACTTAATAGGCCTAAGCCTAGTACCATCTAACATGCGACGTGCGTCCATAAATCTATCATAAGAAAATATACACTTAAAGTATGTTATAGATTTCTGAGTAATTAATAAAACAAATGCAGTACTAAATAAGAAAATTAAAAGCTTACGTTTCAACAATGGCCTTAAGTTCCTTCGTCGCTCTTGTTCCCAACGAACATAAAAGCACCACAACATTCGAACTAGGATATAAGACCAATAATTGCCAATGTTCACTGAAGTTGGGAACAGTTAGTGACAAGTCACAGATAATTATAAATCACTTTTATACTTGTACTTACCTCTTGAGGCAAGGTGCTAGGTAGCACTGTTTGTTGCCTCGACCAAGCATGTGCCGCATACTCGCAGTAATCTCATCTGGGGGAAGCGTCTCACCCTCAATAAGGCCAGGGTCAATGAATCCATAAATATGGAGGTTACCCTAACAATACATTGGCGATGCAGATACCTAATATATTGAAAAAACATGTTAATTATAATAGTATTGAAAACTTATTTAGTTAACTAACAAATAAAAAATGTACTTACGTGCACCATAATGAGACGCACAACCAGCAAACCTTTTCACCATCAAGAGCTATCTCCATAAAGTCCCTTGCGGGGAGATTGAAAGGTTGATCAGGTCTGTCATCGTGTTCCAACTCTATGGAAGTCGGATTCTTCGCAAGTTTCACAGCCACTATAGCCAGACGATCAAGAGCATCAAAGTGATCCTCCTCATCGATACCCTAATCAACAAAGATAAAACATTCTTGAACACGGTTAAGTTAATTCAATTGTAAGTAATTGAATGATTATATGAATTCCTTGCCAGAAGAAGACTTCACAGGTCTTCCCAGATGAGACTTTTTGGGTGGAACATCCTTTTCAAAATCTTAAACAACAAAAAAAGCATTAATAAACACAATTAAATTATTTCAATTGTAAATATAGAAAAATACAAGTAATTGAATACTGGGATGAAACAAAAAACCTCAGAAGTCTTCTCGGCCAAGAGATGAAATTACCGAGGGCATGACCTACTATTTGAACATCCTCAGTGGGCACATGGACTCAAGCATCAGCATATCAAATATCTTCAACCACCACCCTCACCTCATCATCTCCTAATTTTCGGTTGTGTAAGGTATTTACCAAGTTGTGTGCCTTCCCAAATGCCACTAAGTCGTCATGATTATCATCAACATACAGCTCACACATGTCAGGTTACTCCTCCATGTCATCAGACTGATGAGGAGGATCGCATAGCCCCATGGTGCTCACACGGACAGAGGGTGAGACACCGGTATTTTGCTGGGAAATAGCAAAAGTTTGCATCTACTAGGCAATCTCTCGTCTAAGCTCATCTACAATCTCCCGTTTTAGCTGTTCTCGATCTACATCTTCCCTGGGGCGATGGTGTGAACATGAACCATGGCATTGGTTAATGTCAACGCCCCATCCAACACCAATGACACGGTCAGGGTGGTCTGGCTTACCAATCGCAGTAGCCAAAATATCTTCGCGTCCTTTAGGCACAAAACTTCCTTGAGTGGCCTGCTCGTCCAAGGAATCCTACAACATATAGAATGTCACATTAATTTGTGTAAGACAATGGATAAGATTGTTAAGATTACAATTAGAATTCAAAATAAACTTACAATCTTCTCAACTACCCGACGTGTCTCCTCTTTTGTATATTGTCCCGATTTTCTTAGTCGGGCTCTCTTCCACGACTTATGGCGTGGGGCTGGAGGTGGATCAACAACTTCTGGAGGGTTTTCATCATTAGGATCAGCCTGAGATGCTTCTTCCTGGAGTCTTTTCTTTTCCTCTTCCATCATTTTTATATTAAGACCATCATATCCCGCACGAGCCATGACATTGGGGTAGACAATATTTTTATGGATGTCTTGGTCCTTTTTTCTTTTCACCTGTTATAAATGACAGACAACCGTATTACATAAATTAATAAAATTGATTAAATTAATAGATGACTCAATTAATTTAACCTGGTGGGAGGGCTCGTGTCGGGACTGAACAAAACGATCCCAAGTCTCCTGGTCAAGTGACGAGTATGTTTCAAGTGGGGACTTGTCACTCTGCCCAAATATGTAGTATCTATCCAGGTCCACCTTAAATTGCCTCCAATGCTCACCCGCATACTTTATCCATGTCCTCCTCATACGCTCGGTATTGGGCACTTCAAAGGTGAGTTATATTACACAACAAAATGAAGAAATTAGTGTATGATATTAATATGGTTAAATAAAATAAATACAAACAAAGACATTAAAAGTATAGATACCATGATGCTATCCCATATCTGATCCTTCACACTATCCGGTACATGGTCCCAATCCTCAATAAGAATACGAGTCTTGCTTCGAGCAACGAAGCCCACAAAACTGTGAAACTGATCAGCCATTGGCCCTACAGGTTTGCAACGTTCATCAAACTGGATCTGTATCCTTTGATTAGTA
The DNA here is from genome assembly GCA_030762895.1 of Sophora flavescens. Lineage (NCBI taxonomy): Eukaryota > Viridiplantae > Streptophyta > Magnoliopsida > Fabales > Fabaceae > Sophora > Sophora flavescens. Next base: position 26,923,645 of record CM061064.1, on the reverse strand, counting down.
CCACGATTGACGGTCAAATTCCTTAACCGTGTGGCATCTATACCCTTTTTGCGTTTAGGCAGGGTATCCGACCGGCTGCGCGAAGGAGGGATGTCCTCGTGATCAGTCATGTATGCCTATTTAGACACAAAAAAAAAAATGTAATGTCAGTAAGAATTGAGTTATATCAAACATAACTTAAATTAACTTGTAAATATGACTTTAAACAAGACTTATAAACATAACTTATAAATATAACTCATAAATACATATGACTTATAAACATAGCTTATAAGTATAACTTATAAATATGACTGTAAACATAACTTACACTATGGTTAAGTAGTAATGTTCTCCCATAACCCTTCCTGATGATCATCACGAGTGGCATGTATATCGTCCACTTCATTTTCCTCATTGAAAGTAGGCACCCGTGTTGAGAAAGAAGGAGTATCAGAAATATCAAGAGTTGAATCTTAATTTTCCTCACTACCATTATGCATGTTTTTTCCTTGGAGAACCACTGACCACCTTTTGTTAGAAGGATCATTGATATAAAACACTTGTTTTTCTTGGAATGCCATGATGAAAGGCTCTTCCTTATAACCTACTTTGTCAAGGTCCACCAATGTAAATACCAACTCATCAGTTTGTATACCGCTGTTACTGTCAACCCACTTACATTTAAAAATGGACACTCTAAATTTACTGTAATCGACCTTCCAAATCTCTTCAATGACTCCAAAGTAAGATACGGATGCCATAACAGGGTTTGTATCTTTTGAACTAGAGAAGTGCATGGACTCGATCCACGACCATAACCCCACCTGTTTTGCACGGTGCTCTTGTCCTCCTGGGACTTTGTATAGAAGGAAAACTTATTGATATCGTATCCACTCCAACATGTGACATCAAAGTTAGGCCCTTGTTCTAGCCATTTTAATGTATCAGAAGCGGTACCATCAATTGCAATTTTTTCTTTAAACCAGTTTAAGAAAGTTTTGTTATGCTTGTTCAACAACCATTTTTCATTCATTTGAGGGTAATTTTCCTCTACAATGCTTTTGTGATCACGTAAGTAAGGTTCAACCTCGTCAGTGTTATTCAATATATACAAATATGCTTGAAGCACTTCCTCCCGACCCATGCTCTTAATAGTAATACCTCGTGTACCCTTACCATCACATCTTCCCTCATGACGATACTTAGGAAGCCCTACAGGTTCCGCTTCTGACACGTAGTCTGTACAAAACTCAATAGCTTCTTCTGCAACGTACCTTTCAACAATAGATGCTTCAGGACGGTGTGGATTCTTCACATACCCTTTCAAGATCTTCATGTATCACTCAAATGGGTACATCCACCTTAAATAAATGGGTCCACACAATCTAATCTCCCTTACTAAATGAACAATCAAATGAACCATGATGTCAAAAAATGAAGGGGGAAAATACATCTCCAATTGGCACAAGATAATAACTGCCTCATTTTTCAACTCATCCAACCTCTGAGTGTCAATGACTTTGCTACAAATAGCATTGAAGAATAAGCACAACCTAGTTATGGTGTGTCTAACTTTTTTAGGCAAGATGTCCCGAATAGCCACTGGCAGTAGTCGTTGCATCAAGACGTGGCAATCATGAGACTTTAAGCCAACTAATTTGAGATCTTTCATTGAGACAAGCCTCTTGACATTTGAAGAGTAACCTTGTGGCACTTTGATGCCCCGTAGACACTCACAGAAACTTCTTTTCTCTTTTTTTGATAAAGTATGACATGTTGGGGGTAAATAAGTCTTCTTACCATCTACTGACTGTGGAGCTAACTGCTCTCGTATACCCATCGTAACTAGATCCAGACGAGCATTCACACCATCTTTTGTCTTGCCCTGAATGTTGAGAAGCGTTCCAATTACACTATCACACACATTTTTCTCCACATGCATCACATCAATATGATGTCTTACATCAAGCTTGTACCAGTATGGAAGATCAAAGAAGATCGACCTTTTCTTCCATATTTTTTTCTCAGTAGCCTTCTTTTGGGTCTTCCCATAGATAACATTGATGTCCTTCACCTGTTGATAAACTTGCTCTCCAGTTAAGGCCGCCGGAGTAATTTGATTATCCTGAAGTCCATTGAAAGCTTTTCTCAATCTACGATAAGGGTGATTAGGTCCGAAAAATCTCCGATGCCCAAGGTAAATTGTCTTCCTTCCATGTTGCAGTTGATGGTAGCATGTGCCTTCTTCACATATAGGGCATGCTTTATGCCCCTTAACACTATACCCGCACAAGTTCCTGTATGTTGGAAAGTCATTGATGGTGCAAAATAACATGGCACGCATCTTGAAAGTCTCATGGCAGTACCCGTCAATCACATCAACACCTTCATCCCACAACATTCTTAAGTCTTCAATCAAGAGACTTAGATAAACATCTATGCTATTTCCTGTTTGTTTTGGGCCCGAAATCATCATAGATAACATAATGTATTTGCGTTTCATACACAACCAAGGAGGTAGGTTGTAGATTACTAGGAGAACAGGTCATGAACTATGAATACTACTTAAATTACCATAAGGATTCATTCCATCCGTAGCAAGTCCAAGTCTAAGGTTTCGGGGCTCATTACCGAAATCCGGAAACAAACTATCAATTCTCTTCCATTGCAAAGAATCAGCCGGATAGCGAAGCTGTCCATCACATTTCCTCTCATCTGTATACCATCTAATGTTCTTTGCATCATTTACATTAGCGAACAATCGCTTGAACCTCGAAATTATTGGAAGATACCATGACACCTTCACAAGAGGACCCTTTGTGCCCACATCACAACTAGAATCGCCATCCTTCACCTTGTAGCGTGATTCCCCACACCTGGGACATTCGTGCATCTCTTCAAACTCTTTCCTGTACAATATGAAATCATTGGGGTATGCATGTATTTTCTTATAATCCATACCCATTGGACACAATATTTTCTTCGCCTCATAGTTACGGGATGGTAATGTGTTACCTTCTAGAAGCATTTCTTTCAACAACTCAATCAATTCGGTGAAGCTTTTATCACTCCACTCATTTCTCGCCTTCACGTTGATCAATATTAACACCGCTGTCAACCGTGTGAAATTAGTGCACCCCGGATACAAAGGCACTTCTGCATCACTACACAAAGTGTCATACACATGTGTTCGCTGAAAAGACTCTTGCCCAATATCACGGATCATGTCCTCTAGTCGATCGTCCATATCTACGTCATCAACTTCCTCTCTTTGAGACACCCTTGACCTGTCTAACAATTCACCATGCCATATCCATATTGTATAACTCTTGCAAATCCCCTCACAAATAAGATGCTCCCGTATCTCCTCATCTTCTAGTTGTCTCCCATTCAAACAATTAACACAAGGACAATAAAACTTTCCGTTACTACTATCAGGAAGATTTCTTTTAGCAAATTGTAGAAAATCTTCCACTCCATTCTCATACTCATCACTTGTCCGTCTAGCATTCATCCAACCGCGGTCCATAACTACAACAATAACTTCATACTTAGGCCAAGATCTTCATCAACTACTTCTTATGGATGAGATCGAACTTTCATCAAATATATAACATATGAGAATTAAAGAATAACTATTTTAACTAAATGAAGAAAAAGTTCTTTCCCAAACTGTCCGACATGGACAATTCAAGATTCAATACAATGAGTGGTATCTTAAAAAAGTACACATATGCTCATTAATGTTGAATCTCAAACGGGAAACCAAGGCTTTACTAATTAATTAACACTAAAAAATAATAAAGTACTCCAATCCCTAAGTTAAAGCAAACAAAAATCAAAATAGAATAATAGAGAGGAGAAAGCTTACCGGGTGTTGGATGAACACAAATGGGGAAACGAAATCCTAAGGTCAAATAATCAATACCTGAAAGAGAATAAGAAAGAAGCTAAAGCTAATTGAACAAAGCCAAAAGTTAAAGGGTACACAAAAATGAATAAACCACAACGATGATTGTTTCTTGTTGATGTAGGAATCTCTACCATTTGCAATAAAGAAAATGCTTTAGTCATTCCAATTAGCAAGTGTTAATACAAAGTGTCACATTAATTTTAAGAGAAAAATAAAACTGAAATGTAAACTCACATATAAGAGGGTTATCAAACTGTAGTTTGGAGAAGAAGATAGAAATGTAAACTCACATTTGAATGGATAATGAGGTTGTGTCACTTCACTCTTCTAGGTTCATTTCTCACAAAATAATCCCTAATCCCTAAACGCAGAAATTACAAAACTGAAAATATATAAAAATGGAATGGGTTACTTCTATGATTCTTACAAGAAACGTACAATCAAATCACATTCTTTGCAGAAAAAGAGGGAACACCCAAGTTACAAAACTGAAAATATAGAAAAATGAAATGGGTTACCTCTGTGATGGAAACTGGAGATGGGTTGCGTTGATGGGGAGCTTGAGTGGTGAGAACCAACGCAAAGAGAATGGCGAACAAAACACCTGTGATTGCTGAAAGCAGAAAATGCAAAATGGCGACGACGGATGGCGCAAGGCGATGGACCACCTTCGTTGTTGCTCCAACCTTTGCGGACAACGCACGACGGAGCAAGCGGATCGAGCACGACGGAGCAAGACGACGCCGCGCACGGAGCAGAAGTAATGGCACGACGTGCACGATTTAGGTTTAGGAAGCCAAGATAAAAGAAAGGGCGCGATGAGAATGGAGGGAATGAATAGAACAAAATGGGTATTGGGCTATTAGACTTCGGTTCCAGAAACACCCGATGTAAAAAGTAACACAATTTTAATATTCCTTTTTGTTTTAAGACATTAGACATCGGTTACTAGAGAACCGATGTTAAAAGTAAAGCAAAATTTCGATTTTCATTTTTTGTTTTATTCTTAGATATCGATTGACAAATCGAACTGATGTGGAACACGTTTAACATCGGTTAATTTAGTAACCAATGTCAAAAGTTTTGATATTAATTTCAAAAATGTCACTGCCTCGTTTTAGACATTGGTTAAAAAGGAACCGATGTTAAATCTTGATATTTAAAGCATATTTTGCACTAGTAGCAGCAGAACCTGATCAGGTTTATGCAAAAACCTCTTCGTAGAGCTGAATCCAAATTTACAAAGATATAGATGTTATAGTTCTAGAGTAGATAGCTAAGAACCTTATCAAGCGGGTTCTAGAAGAACTTATTGAATAAGCATTATCAAGCATTACGTTACCAAGAACCTTTTTTTCTGCGGCTAGTTCAAGTGAAACGGGACATTTTTCATTTTTTTTAAGGGAAAGTTCATTTCTCTCTATTAATAGATTTTAAAAGTAAATTCGTCGTACATAGTAAAGTAAGTTAAAGCATCCATGCTTTTTACTTCATATGTTTTTTCTCATGAAATATGTAAAGAGAAAAATTTGTATGATTGATTAGGAAAGTAACAAATTATAGATTTTATATTTTCACACAAATGTAAAAGAAAAATTTAAAATGTAATGCAAAATTGTATATTTTTTTTCATAAAAAAGAATGAATTAATAATTTGTGTAGAAGCATGACTTACGTACAAACAAATACAAATGGGTTTTAGGAGAAAGAATAGAGCATTGCAAGAAGTTACACAATCTACATGTTGATGAACCCAACTCACCTGCTATACACATCTAAGCAATGTATGTAAGTATGAAAGAAATAACTACTGAATTCAATGAATCCATAATCTTGTGTAAAAAGTTTCAATAACATCTGTATCATATTATCATTTTCTTTTCTTCTTTGTTACACATCTTAATTGTATAATGTAACTTTGAAACAAATAACTGAATTCAATGATTTTTTTTTCTTCTTCGTCCCACGTTCTAAGTGAAAGATAATGAAGTTTTCTCAAAAGAGAAATATTAAAGAAAAAGGCTTTTGTCAAAGATAAAATTGAAAACAAAAATAATGGAAGAAAATTGTCGAAGTACTTGTTGGAACCAAAGGGATTATGGTTAATTACCCCAAAATTTTAATATTAACAAAATGATTAAATTGGAAGAACAAAGATGATTTTGTCGACGAACATATTTCTTTAAGTGTTAGAAAATGGGGTATGGATCTGCAACAAAGAAGAAGAAAGCAATGGTAATACGCAATCTCCAGGGCATGTAGGAACACTAGGCTTTAGGTTCGATTCGCCCCCACCAATCTCTCCTTGTAGATTGGATGCATCAGGTAAAACCGGCGAATCCCCTTCAGGATACAATGGAGTAACCTTGGTTTGGTTTGCACACCCTAAACCAAGCATATTGTCAATGGCAGTTTACAGAACAATAGTCTTCCTAACTCTTTCTGCGCACAAGGGAGAAAAGGTGATTTGGAGTGAAGAATGGTTAAGAGATTCTGAGATTTTTCGTACCAATTACTGCATGTAGATGGTTATATTTATAGACCAACTCATGTCACTTGGTGAAGCAAAACAACTCTTGAAAAATTCCACAACTGGTCAAATTCGATAAATAAGTAACATTAACATTCAATAGCTGAAACAACACATCAGTTGGCCTAGTGGCCAGCGGATGTGTCCCTTGCCTCACAGAGTCGAGTTTGAATCCGTGCTTCTACTGTTTTTGCACTATTGACGTTTAAAATAAAACGGTCACCTTTAAAACTCAAAAATTGCCACATAAAATGTTCGAACTCACACCCTTGAGGAATACTACAGGCGTTGCAACCGCTATGCTGTACAGCAAACTTATACTAAATTAACAACATGATATGTATTTATTTGACTGTTGATAACCTTTAATCTTTTATAAACTTTGAAAATCTCTCACATTAAGTGCGCATGAACATACAAATCCAAAGATTTATCGAAAAGTCTAAAATACTAGTAACTATGTTCATTAGGCGACTAGTCTCTCAGACGTATGTCCAATAGTTCTTAAATGCCTAATCATGCAAGTCTAAAGACGTACTCGGTATCTGAACAAGTATTTGACACTCGTCCAGCGAATAACTTACAGTTTTATGTTTCATCTGACTTTACCTTTATGCTTAAATTTAAAATACAATATATTGTAATATTGTTTTGGTAAAAACAAGTTTGAAACATAATACCCTCGTTTACATAAATGGTTTCCTGTCTTGACACAAGTTGCTTCAACAAAGTTTTTTTTTTGTTTGACAGTTTCAACAAAGTTGACTCTAACCAAACTAGGAAAGACAAAAGACAACTTTCGGGTACAACAAAGAAGTGACAATTCTACTTTGAGCTATCTGACAACTAATAGTGCTTTTCAAAAGAACAAAATAAGAAGTTATCAAACTAATTAAATGGGCCTTAGCATTTAATGTTATCTCTAAACGGATATATCATGAAGATCATTGAAGAACAAAGAGTTGAACGTGCACCTCGCCTATAAATATTGGATGACCTCCATTGAAGAAAAGTAGAACTGCTTATCCAATATTCAAAAAGCACAAACCCTACTCAAATAAATTTCTTCGTACTTTGTGATAATATTTCTTCAAACTTATTATGTGCAATATCATCACACATAGTGAGTTGCTTTTAGCTCAAATCTTTTAAACTCTTAGTTACAGTGAGACTGAAGAGGCTTGGGTATAAAAGAATACTTAAGTGCCTGGAGAGGTTGAATACTTGAGTTATTGTAAGCCTAAAGAGGTAAGAAGAAAGAATACTTGTAAGCTATTGGATTATAGTGGATAAAGCATTCAAGTAGAATGGACTGAAAGTAGCTCTCGATTGGAAGAGAGTGAACCAACATAAATCTCTCGAGTGGTTTTCTCTGTCCCTTATCTTTTAAGTCATGTTTTTACTAACTCTTGGAGATGTGATTTGAGTTTATTAACACTGCTTTCTAAACTTGTTTTCTGGTGTGTGCTTTATATATTAAATTGCATGTTAAACTTTTTTGAAAAAGAATTTTCAAAAAGTTAAGAAATACAATTCAAACCCATTTCTTATGTTTCTGTGTTAACTTCGGAAGTAATGATAATAATATACTTTCGCACATTTTTTAGTAGATATTTCCTAAGTGCTTACGACTTTGCATGACAATGAGTTGTGTGCTATTTTATTCAATTTTTTTCACGCATATGACTTGGTTGTGTAACGTAATTGTGAAAAAAGATAATCATTAAATCCAATGAATCCATAATTTTGTGCAAAAGCCGAAACAACCTTTATATCAATAATTTTTTTTATAGGCACCTTTATGTCAATATTAACTTTTTCTTTCTTCTTCTTCCCAAAAGATTAAGTAAAATATAACTGAGTTTATTTTTTAAAAATTTACTTTTGTTAATGATGGGATTGAAATAATAAATAGTGGGAAAAAATGGTTGTGATACTGGTAGTATACTTTCACGTGGATTTTAGCGACTATATTTCAAGTGATTACTATTTTGAATTTTAGGGCTAATTAACAAAACGAGTTCAACCAGTCAAGCCAATCTGCCAAGCATTTTTTTGCCTGCTCTATTTTACTTGTGGGTTAATTCGTTTTAAAAATGTAAGCCAACTTTTTTATATATAAAATTTTATCAGGGATGAATATAGGTCGGGTTTAGGAAAATAAAAAGTTCAAACCGAATATTAGAGCTCGAATTTGGATGGGTCATACTTGGCAAATATTCATTCTATCAACTTGAATTGAATTTGGATTGGTTTGGATAATTCGGTTAAGCATGATGATTTTCCTTTTTTTATTGCAATAAGCATACATAAAATATTGATTAGAAAACATAGAAAATGTTATTTACAAAGCTTTTTTTTATAGAGCAATGTTAGTAAGTTAAATGTTATGTTAATTTTCTCTTTTGTCAGGATTTGAACCCTTGTCCTCCTGCTCCATAACACCTTATAGCCTTAGTTCAAACTAGTTGAGCTACATCACCACCTCCTTTACAAAGATTGTTAATTTGAAGAATTACAATAGTTACACAATTCATATTTCACTAATTAGCTTCCATAAAAAGTAAATATCATAATCAATAACCAATAACCACTAGTACAATAAGTGTTTTTTACGTCAGTTAAAATTGATTTTATACGTCAGAATATTGTCTGACGTAAATACAGCTGACGTTAATAGTTAATATTTTAACGTCAGTTGTTTAAACAACTGCGTTAAAAATAAAACTATTAATGTCAGTTCTTTAACACAACTGACGTTAATGTTGTTTAAACTAACGTCAGTTGTGTTAAAGAACTGACGTTAAAGGTTTTAATTTTAACGTCAGTTGTTTATTGCAACTGACGTTAACAGTGTACTGTATATTTTATAAAATACTATTAACGTCAGTTGTTTGATACAACTGACGTTAATAGATTTTTTTTTAAAATTCAGTTTTAAAATATCACTCCCCTCAGCTATCCCTGCATTCAGTAAATATCCCAGTAACACAGAATATCACACACATTACAGAATTGTAAACACTACCCTTAAATTTCAATATTAACAAAAAGAAAAGAAATTTACAAAGGAACAATGGGGGGACTTAAAACCAAAACCCATCTATAGGAAAAACATAACTATCTACAAGTATATATATATATATATATATATATATATATATATATATATATATATATATATATATATATATATATATAAAAGTCTCTAATGGCTACAAACAAAACTACCAATCTAAGTATATATATATATATATATATATATATATATATATATATATATATATATATATATATATATATATATATATATATATATATATAAATGTTATTAATTAGTTTCTAAAGTCTAACAAAAAAAACTATTCATCTAAGTATTGCGGAGGTATCTTGTCAATTCCTTTTTCAGTCGCATACTTGAAGAAGAATTCTGTCAAGCGCATCCTCAAGTCTCTAAACTCATCTTTTTGAAGAGGCGATTGGTCGTTAAATGCCTACACACGTTCAAATAATAACAAAACATTAACGCAAGTCATCACCAAAATTATAATATATAATTTAACAAGTTATTTAAATATTACCTTCCTCCATCCTCCCGTAATAGATGCGAAGACTATGTTCAGCATATGAAGCATCATATAATAGCCGCACGACCACCCGTCAAGTTGAAATCGAGACTACAAACAAAATTAATTTCAATTAATGTCAGTTAAATATACATATAAATTAGTAATTATAATATTAATTATTTGATAAATAAACTACCAAACCTTGAGGATGATCCATTCAGGATTTCCTTTAGCCTTAGAAGTCCTACGTCTCCCGTTGGCGCAACTTATGCTACTCGCCTTCAGCGCGCTATCATAAACAAATAATCATGTCAATTAACAAATTCATATATCATGTATGTAATAAACTAAAAATAACTGATATTAAAACTTAAATTAAATTTAAGATTAGTTACTTACGTATTTACATCTTCCACCACCTCTTGTGGTGGGTTTTGGTGGAGAGAGCATAAGAATATGACAGTATGCCTAGACGGGTGAAGTACGAACAACTGTCAATGGTTATTCATACAGTAGGGAGCCAGATATAATTCTTTCCGATTGTCTCCTGATAAGTCTCTGGCTCATCTAGTTTTATAACTAGAAAAACCATGGTTTTGTGTTAATTATATCTCGTTTTCGCCCAAATTGGATTTAATTGTCCTCAAGCAACACTTTGAGTCTCTTAAGTAGTTTTTAGGATTTGTTAGCTAATTTTTAGTCAAATAAAGCATTTACTTCTATCTTATAATTTCAGGTTAAAATTGAAGCTCTTAGAGTCAAGGAAAATGAAGAAAATAGTGGAAAAGCAACTCTGGAAGTTTCGCCTCGCGAGACAGGATCTCGCCTCGCGAGCCCGAAGACCAGCCTGAATAGCAACAATCACCCTTTCTGTCTCGCCCCGCGAATCACCATCTCACCTCGCGAGAAAACCAATCTCTGAAGATCTGATTCATAAGATTCGCCTCGCCAACCAGGTCTCGCCCCGCGAGCGCGCGAAACCCAGAACCTCTGTTTATAAGTTGTTTTAGGGTAGATTTGAGGAAGAGCTTGGGAGGCAGATTGAGAAGGTGGCGGCTGGACCAGGGTTCCAACCCTAAAAGGGGATATTTTCCTTGCTCTGGGAATGGAAGAAGATTGGAGGATTCTTCTATGAGTTTTATTCATCTCTTCTCTCCTTCTCTTTTGTATTTTCAATTATCATGAGTAGTTGAATCCCCTCATTGTTGGGGTTAAATGTAGCTTTTCTGAACTTGATTGTATTTGATTTGGTTTCAATGCAAGGTTCTATTTCTTATTGAGTATTTGATTCTATGCTTAATGCTTTCCCTGGGTTGGTCATCCTTGGAATGATTTGTTGCTTTGATAGACAATTGACAGATTGATGTTAAGGCATGCTCATGAATCAAATGCCAAGTAGTTCATGAACCTAGACATAGGTCTTGGGGTGCTTGCAATCTTATAAGTCTTAGCTTCATGCAAAATCTCAGGTTATTCCACCTAAGACATTAGGGTTTGATTTGGGATTTTAGGCTCATTCCACCTAAGACATTAGGGTTTGAGTATTTCTAAAAGGCTTGATTGGAGTAATTGAATTAGGACTTGTGTTGGTAACCATTTCATTGCAATTGAGGGAGGATTAGTGTAGTCTAACCCTGACAATCTTAATCACATCTCTTCTTGTCTGCCAAGTGTTTGATAAAATATCCAAAAGACCAAAAATATTTTATTGCTTTGTTGTTTTCTGTTTTGATCTCCTTCATACCCCAGTTTAGTCTAGATAGTTGTTAAACTTGTGAATTGGTAATTCGCAACCGATCCCTGTGGATACGATAACTGATGAGTGTGATTTCACCTCATCTTTGTTTATCATTTTGCAAGCATTTTCATATAGTTTAGGCATTTTTAATTTGATTTTTGGTTAATATTACCTTGGAACGGGTAAGGCAGTTTGTGTGGTGTTGTTTTGCAGAAATCAAGGGTAAAATGCTCAGGATCAACCATGATGGAGCTCGGATGAAGGTGGAGCTTGAAAAGTGAAGAAAATAATCCAAACAGAGCCCATCACGGTCTAGCCGTGATGACCATCACGGCCATGATCGAGCAAAACTGAAAAGGAAGAAGGGCTGAAGTCAGAATCTGTCACGGCCTAGCCGTGATGAGCATCACGACCGTGACATACCATTTATTGAAGCAGAGCACAAGGCAGAGGCCATCACGGCCAGGCCGTGATGGCCATCACGGCCGTGATGCGTGTTACGTTGACCTGAAGCAACTGATTTGGATCAGAATTTGAGTTAGATTGGGATTCAAACTTCCCAAATCTATAAATAAGGACCCAGACAGAGGCAAAGAGGAGACTTGGGGGCTTCTACTCTTAGGCTACAATTTAGGATCTCTCTTCTTCTTCTCCTCTCTTCTCTTAGTTTTATTTTCATGTTGTTGTCAACCAAGCTTGTCATCACCATGACAAGACTTGAGTGGTAGTTTAATTCTAGGGATTGGGGCCATGCCCGAGATCTGATTTATGTTGTTAATTTGATGTAATATCTTTGTTAATTTCGATTTTGTTTTAGATATGATTTCTAGTGTTTGAATCACTCGTAAATTCAGTGGCCACTTGTTTGCGTGTCATAGACATTCTAAGGAGGAACCTAGCGGTGAACTTAGGTGTCGGATCTATAGAATCAGACTTAGGACTGAAATCACGAGAGTTAGAAGCCGTCCTTCGAGGATCAACGAATTGTCACAAAACGTAAAGGGTCCAATCTGAATTCGACTACCACGAGAGTAGGGGTTGGTTCAATTGGGCACGGTTTTTGTAACCCGAGAGGGAGCTTAAACTATTTGAGGATAAATTCGCCTTCAAGGCAATTTCGATAATTAACAAGGATTAATCAGTTTAGTAACATAAACGATCTTGTAGGTAACCCAAATCCCTAGGAATCCATTTAGATCCGAAGAACCATAAACTGTTTACTTTCTGTTTTATTTGATTATGATTTTAAGTTATCTCTTAATTCAAATTCAAAACCTTTTCAAAATCCATATCTTTTTTATACAGTCCAGATTTATCATTTAACGATTAGTTGTGATTTGAGATCACGGTCTCTGTGGGATCGATATCTTTTATTACTTGGCGGCAATTCGGTACACTTACCGGAATCGCACGTGCGCTCGCACGACGCACATCAAGTTTTTGACGCCGTTGCCGGGGACTGTGCTTTCTCAAATCTCAATTTAAATTTCAAATTGATTTTTCTGGACTTTTTCTTTGATTTTCGTATTTAAAAAAAAACTCTTCTTCTTCGTATCCATCTCTCTGTATTTTTCTGTTTTATGCAAAGATCCCCAAGTCTTGGAAACCTTGTTGAAGTCGATCCAGAAATCGAAAGGACCTTCCACAGACGTAGGAGACTACAAAGAGAAAGAGAGAGGTTGATCCCCATTCCACTAATGGCGAATCTACCGGATACAAAACCTTTGAAGGACTACGCAGTCCCAAATGCAAGGGGTCTGCGAACAGGGATTGTTAGGCCAGAGATTGAGGCGGAGAACTATACTATACCGCCTATGCTAATCAACATGATTAGGCAACATCAATTCGGAGGATTGCCTTCGGAGGACCCGACTGATCACATAGAGACATTCTTGGAGTTCACCGATGCAATCAGGATTCATGGAGCCTCGGTCGATGTTGTGCGTTTGAGATTGTTCCCCTCATCTCTCACTGGAAAGGCGAAAGCCCGGCTAAAGCAAATACCCGCTAACACCTTGTCAACTTGGGACCAACTAGAACAGGCGTTCTTGGAGAAATTATTCCCTCCATCCAAGACGGCCTATATACGAACCCAGATCACCGGCTTCTTCCAAAAAGACGGAGAATCCTTATCAGAAGCTTGGGATCGCTACAAGGGACTGCTGGAGTCTTTCCCACACCATGGACTTGTGAGGTGGTTATTAGTGCACACCTTCTACAACGGATTGGATTACTCTTCGAAGGTGTCACTCGATTCCGTAGCTGGTGGAGCTTTTATGAATAGGCCTCTGACTGAGGCATTCAACATCATTGAAAACGTGGCCACCAACTACCACCAATGGGGTTCAGAAAGAGGTAATAACCCGAACAAGATTTCGGGGGGTAAGTTTGAAGTTAATAGCACTGATCTTATAATGTCAAAAATAGACTCACTTAATAAACGTTTTGATCAGCTCGAAAGGGCTAACGTGAGTGCAATAGGTGCTACTAACATTGTTTGTGAGATTTGTGGAATGCAGGGACACGACATCATGGAGTGCCCACGTGGAATTGCTCATGGATCCGGTGCTTCGGGGGAACAAGTGAACGCCTGTCACAACTTCTACGACACAAACCCGAAGTTGCCCAATTATGCTCCCCCAAATCCCTACAACCAAAGGAAGAACAACCCTTACCTCTCCTACGGCAACTACAGCAACACGCTAAACCACAAGTTCCAAGAGGGCCAAGGTAATAGGAAACCCGCAGCGGGGTATCCTCGTGTGCACAATGTCTAAACTCGAGTCTTTATTGGAAAGTTTTGTTGAAACCCAAACAAAACAAAATGAAGAGTTTAGACAAAGAAGGCAGGGCAGCGAACGAGGCAATAAAAGAGCTAGCGTCTAAGGTAGACAACTTAGCAATCTATAACAAGATGCTAGAAACCCAGATTGCCCAACAAGCCAGCACATACACTAGACCTAAGGGTATGTTCTCGGGTCAACCCGAAGCTAATCCCATTGAGCATTGTAATGCCATACACTTGAGGGATGATAAGCTTGGGGTGGTTGAAGAGGACGTGGAACCAGAGGAGGACATGAGTGAGGATGAAGAGCCAGAACCAAAATATGTCCCTCCACCACCGTACCAACCCCCAATACCTTTCCCACAAAGGTTGGTCAAAAGAAAGTAAGTAGACATAGAAGCTAAAATGCCTCCTAAACTGAAAGACCCAGGTAGCTTCTCTATCGCTTGCTCAATTGAACAGGTACAAATAGACCAAGCCTTATGTGACTTAGGGGCCAGTGCGAGCTTGATGTCGCTCACTATATTGGAAAGGTTGGGAACCAAAGAGTTGAGTCCATTCAAATTCTCCTTACAATTTGCGGATGGCTCAACTAGGACTCCTCTAGGCATACTAGAGAATGTTCCTGTAAAGGTAGGGAAATTCTTCATCCCTACCGATTTCCTGGTATTGGATATGAAAGGGAATTCTGAATTCCCCATCATTTTAGGAAGGCCATTCTTGGCCACCGCTAGAGCAGTAATAGACGTATGGAATGGCAAACTCTCTCTAAATATAGAGGAAGGTAGGGTAGATTTTCATTTGACTAATTCCTATAACAACCCTCCTTTTGAGAGCCATGTGTGCAGGATCGATATCACGTCTCCAATGGAAAAGGAAGAGCTCAACATGGATGCAACTCCGAAGATTTGCATGGCTGATGACGCACCAAAAGGTGGAGTTGGAGTTGCTGATCATGTGGAAACGAAACTTCCGCCGGGAGGGAGTAAGGCCAGGAAGGTCTGAATGAAAAGAGCAAAGCGGAAGCGTAATTGGCCATGCTCTTTGAAGGACTCCCATGGAAGAGAAGTGTTCCTGCACTTCTACGCCCAGCCGACCCCGGTTGATTGAAGGAAGTTTGGTCAAGCTTAGGACCGTAAACAAGCGCTTCTTGGGAGGCAACCCAAGTTTTCTTTACCTTTTCCTTTTGTTTTTGAATTTAGCTCTTGAATAATTTGAGAAGATCAAGAGGCCAAAAATCATAAATTAATAGATTTGTCTAGTGTTTTCAGGTTAAAGAGGAAGGAAGAACAAAAAGAGCAAGGACCAATGAAGTCAGAAGCCATCACGCCCAGGCCGTGACAGTGGTCACGGCCGTGATGGGCTAATAAAGGAGACCAGAAAGGATCACGACCCAGTCGTGATATCCATCACGGGCGTGATGAGTAGGATGCTAAGATCAGAGAGCATCACGGCCTAGCCGTGATGCAGGTCACGGCTTGACAGGCCAGCTCACATAGACAGAATTGATCACAGCCTGCCCGTGATGAGCCTCACGCCGTGACACATTCTCCAGCAGCTCTTTGACCAAGAATGTGAGCCAACACCCGCTACCACCTCGGTGAGTTGTTCCACTTTTCTCCTCTCTCCGACTTGATTATTTACATTGGGGACAATGTAAGTTTTAAGCTTGGGGTAGGGGTATTTTTTCAATTTTTGCATTTTTTTGAATTTTTCATGTTGCATTCATATAGGCATAGTTTTGCATGATCACATTCTCTAGATTGCCTCACACTTAGAATATGCATCCAATTGTGAGAACTTGGTGCCAAATGAATTGAGATAGTGAATTTTTGAACCCAATTTTTTTTTATTCTTGTGACAAGGCTAAAAATAAAAATGCTTGAGATGATCTTTTGATACTTGATAATTAGCATGTGGTTCCTTAAATTTGTGTTTCTCACTGATTTTTGAACTACTAAATGTGAGATCTTGAGCCTTAAAGGGGTACTCGCTAAATCTGCCCCATTCTTTTTGATTGAGTGTTTTAATTCCTCTTGGATTGTATTGTCTAGAACTTGACTTGAAACCGTTTTGAAACTTAAAATTTTTTGAAAGCATGTTTGAAAATGATCGAGGCATTAGGTATTTTTCGGGCCTTCTGAGCTTTGAATTACTAAATGCTACCCCCTAGTTGCCCAATTTTGAGCCTAAAGGAATAAAATACTTTTCTTGGTACCTTGAGTTACTTTGATGAATAATGCTTGGTATGGCACCTTTTAAAGTATAGCAAAAAGGGTAAAAGGTAGTTTGAAAAGTAAAATTGTGGGATGAAAGAAAAAAAAGAAAAAAAAAATGGAAAATATTTCTCTTGAGCTAAAAATCTCCCCTTCTCCAAATAAATAAAATGAAATAAACACAAAAAAAATGGAGAAGGGGATGACAAAAAGGAATTGAGAAATAAAATAAAAAGGAGGAAAGAAAGGTGGGAAAATGAATCAAAGCCCAAAAAGGGTATTTTAGAAGGTGTCATGCTTTGCAAAGTTTGATAATTTGTTTAGCATTTTTGAAATTTCATTCTCTTGATTTCCCCACCTAACAATTAATCCCATGGCCCCATTACAACCAACGTAAAAGACCTCTTGATTCTTATGTGTTTTCATTAATAAAGTAGAGATTTGGTTAATAGTCAAGCTTATGGTAGAATACCTTCCATGAGGAAATTGAGCGAATTGTCATATTCCCTGGAACACTTGAGTGAGGTGAGACGAGTGCCCGAATCAGTGAGAACATGAATTTAAAGAACCTAAGCTTCTAATTGGACTTGAAATCGATTATCTCTTGGGGATTTATTGAATATGCCTGTTACTTGGATCAGTTACTCGGGTTCATGGTTCACTATCCATGCTCTAATTGATTATATCTTATGGCCTTAGTAATTGCTTGAGGATAAGCAAAGTCTTAAGCTTGGGGTGATTTGATGAGTGTGATTTCACCTCATCTTTGTTTATCATTTTGCATGCATTTTCATATAGTTTAGGCATTTTTAATTTTATTTTTGGTTAATATTACCTTGGAACGGGTAAGGCGGTTTGTGTGGTGTTGTTTTGCTGAAATCAAGGGTAAAATGCTCAGGATCAACCATGATGGAGCTCGGATGAAGGTGGAGCTTGAAAAATGAAGAAAATGAGCCAAACAGAGCCCATCACGGCCTAGCTGTGATGACCATCACGGCCATGATCGAGCAAAACTGAAAAGGAAGAAGGGCTGAAGTCAGAATCTGTCACGGCCTAGCCGTGATGAGCATCACGGCCGTGACATACCATTTATTGAAGCAGAGCACAAGGTAGAGGCCATCACGGCCGTGATGCGTGTTACTTGGACCTGGAGCAACTGATTTGGATCAGAATTTGAGTTAGATTGGGATTCAAACTTCCCAAATCTATAAATAAAGACCCAGGCAGAGGCAAAGAGGAGACTTGGGGGCTGCTACTCTTAGGCTACAATTTAGGATCTCTCTTCTTCTTCTCCTCTCTTCTCTTAGTTTTATTTTCATGTTGTTGTCAACCAAGCTTGTCATCACCATGACAAGACTTGAGTGGTAGTTTAATTCTAGAGATTGGGGCCATGCCCGAGATCTGATTTATGTTGTTAATTTGATGTAATATCTTTGTTAATTTCGATTTTGTTTTAGATCTAATTTCTAGTGTTTGAATCACTCGTAAATTCGGTGGCCACTTGTTTGCGTGTCATAGACATTCTAAGGAGGAACCTAGCGGTGAACTTAGGTGTCAGATCTATAGAATCAGACTTAGGACTGAAATCACGAGAGTTAGAAGCCGTCCTTCGAGGATCAACGAATTGTCACAAAACGTAAAGGGTCCAATCTGAATTCGACTACCACGAGAGTAGGGGTTGGTTCAATTGGGCACGGTTTTTGTAACCCGAGAGGGAGCTTAAACTATTTGAGGATAAATTCGCCTTCAAGGCAATTTCGATAATTAACAAGGATTAATCAGTTTAGTAACATAAACGATCTTGTAGGTAACCCAAATCCCTAGGAATCCATTTAGATCTGAAAAACCATAAACTGTTTACTTTATGTTATATTTGATTCTGATTTTAAGTTATCTCTTAATTCAAATTCAAAACCTTTTCAAAATCCAAATCTTTTTTATATAGTCCAGAATTATCATTTAACGATTAGTTGTGATTTGAGATCACGGTCTCTGTGGGATCGATATCTTTTATTACTTGGCGACAATCCGGTACACTTGCCGGAATCGCACGTGCGCTCGCACGACGCACATCAATAACCGGTCTCACCACCGTATTTCTTGTGCGTCTAGGTACACTTGCCTATTACGAAAATACGCATCAAGTTTTTGGCGCCGTTGCCGTGGATTGGCTTTGCCAATATCAGTAGTAATAAGGGAGACAACTAATTTAGACATTTTTTTTCCTGTATATATTTGATCTCTTTCTTTTCTTAGTTTTGTATATATTTGAATTTGTGTTTCTTTAATCTTGGGCCTTATTTGTCTGTGAGGTGGAAATTGACTTGACAGGATCATGGACTACAATTGTTATTATCCATCTGATGAAGAAATGGAGATGTCTGAGCTACAGCTGCGGGCAGATATGCTAGAATTGTCCATAAACATCCAACAAGTGAGAAATATATTGTCAAGGGCAACAGTCTCTCCTCCACCAGTGGTAAGCTATTCTGAATGGGGAAACCAAATTCCCAACACTTACACTCCATGGTGGGGGAATCCTCCAAACAATGCTTGGATTGATCAAGAGGAACATTGGGAATCTTCCACACCTTCACATCAACCACAACCATCTCAACGGTATGATGAGCCATCACCATTGGAAGTTGCTTGGGAGAGCTTCAAATCCACAACCGCAGTCAATTTTGAGCAACCTATTCAGGATAGTCGATCTCACTTAGAGGTTGTTTTGAAGAACTTCATGGTAACAACAATGGAAGAATTAGAAAATCAAGAATCTGCCATTCGAAGTTGCAGGGCACGTATTGAAGAAATCTCTAACCAACTATCCGGAATGGCAAATGGGAACTGGCTGGATGATGATGAAGATAATGCTTGGATGGATGAAGATGAAGATAAAGAAGTGGGAGCAATCGAATTAAGAAGTGAAGACCCTGTTTGTGAGAACATAGTTGCACCACCCCCCATTGAACCCGTGACTAAAGAGATTGAAAGGAAGAGGCATTTGGAGGACATCTATTTCACCATGCTTGAGGATGATGAAGACCTTTTGGAATTAGATGATTCTGTTGGTCCCTATGCATGTGTTGACTGTGATGGGAGAAACACTTGTGTGGTTTGTGCTGAGATTTCTGCATACATGGAAGGTAATGGATTTGGTAATGCAGTGAGTGAAGATTGTACACAAGCCAAAGCAGAACCAGTGATCCTCTCCACTTGTTTGCCACCTCCCATTTTGAAGCAACCAACGATGGAGTTCAAGCCTCTGCCTGAGAAACTGGATTTTGCATCTTTGAATATGAAGGCATCATGTCCAGTCCAAGAGGTTGAACCCCATTTTTATTGGGAAGATTTTGTTGACAAAGAGGTCATCTTTGACCCGAGAGGGATTGAAAAGGCCTTCACACTTGAAGAAGTCACCATGATTGTCAGGCGCTCACTTTCATATTCATGTTGCATGCCGTGGGATCCGGGAGAATTATGTTACAATTTGAGCATCCCTTGGCCGTTGTATCACAGGCAGTGGGATCCTGGTGGAAGCGTGATAAGCCTCTGGCTCATCTAGTTTTATGGCTAGTATGACCAGGGTTTTGTGCAAATTATTTCCTATTTTCACCCAAATTAGATTAGATTGTCCTCAAGCAAGGTTTTGAGTCTCTAAAGTAGTTTTAGGCTAATTTAGCTAGTTTTGAGTCAAAATAATGCACTTATAGTTAATTCCTTGTTTTCAGGTTAAGTAGAAGTTGAGGAAATAAAGAAGCAGGGGATCCGCCACGCGAATAGCTATTCGCCTCGCGACCCCGAAGGCTGACTGTTCCAAGAAAATGCAAGGTCCCTGGTTCGCCCCGTGAAGAAGATCTCGCCCCGCGAGTTACCCAGCCCTGAAAGTCAGAGACGATCACGGCTTGCCCGTGTTAAAGGTCACGGCTGTGGCAGTTTTGAAGTTGAAGAGTCTCGCCTCGCGATCATACATTCACCTCGCGAGCCTGGAAGTCAGAAAGCATCACGGTTGGCCCCTGATGTTCATAACGGGCGTAATAAGAAGACTCTTCAGTTCCTCGCCTCGCGAAGATGTGTTCGCCTCGCGAGAATACCAAAGGTTTCAGACTGTTCACAAGATTCACGTCGCGAGATATGCTTCGCCTCGCGAGTGGGCTAAAATTCTGAATAGTATAAAAGGCTGTTCTGAACAGATTGTAGGGACTTTTTTCTTCTCCATTGTTCTGTTTACATTTTGTTTCTGTGTGTTTTCGTTTTCTTTCATGGAGAACTAAGTTTCTAGGATTAATCTATTGTAATCGATTTCCACTATACTTGAGGTTCTTGTATTTCCTGTTTTGTATGCTTTTCCCTTTTCAATGCCATGCTTTATATTTCTGTTTGCTTAATTCAGGAGTATATTGTGTTGTATTGATTTATTTTCGGTGATATCATGTTCCTATAATTAATCGCGTTTGCTTAATTCGCGTGTGTACGCTTCGTGTTCACTTAGTTCACGAAGGGCTTAACCCCGTTTGCTTAATTCGGGAATAGGGACATGTATCTGTAGTGGTGGTTTCGCTTGTAAATTGTTGCTACAACCGGGAGGGGATTAGAATCTGCTTAGGGCTTGGAAATTACATGAACCTATAATAGTTGGGAAATTGAGAACAATAGATTAATCGGTTTTAAGCTATTTGACAATCTCGTTGAATTGCCTTGTTTCATTGCTTTGTTATTATTTTGTTTTCTTTGATTGCATCCCAATCCAACCCCCCAAAACTGATTTTTTGTGAAAAATAACACTTTAAGAGTCCTTGTGAGACGACATCCGAATTGTCGCCTAGACTACAGTTTTAAAACCCGCTCGTTCTTTTTGGCGCGTGCGTGACAGCGCGACCAAAAATTGGTGCCGTTGCCGGGGACTCTTAATTGTTATTTTTCCATTTTTTTCCTTTTCTTTTATTTTCTGTTTTTGTTTTGAATTGGTCTGGCTACTAGGTCTAATTGCCCTGAATTGTGTGATTTTGACCCGGAAATTGAAAGAACACTGCACACACTCCGTAGAGAATTTCGGGCTAGCACTAGTAGTGATACTAATTCCAAAACTGTTTTTGAAAACATGGGAGATCAAAGGACATTAAGACAGCTTGCTGCCCCTGATGTAAATTATAATGGATTGTGTATTTCATATCCTGGTGCTGATACTCCTTTTGAACTAAAATCTGGTTTCATTCACTTGTTGCCAAAGTTTAATGGTCTTGCAGGTGAGGATCCACACAAGCACTTGAAGGAATTCCAAGTTGTCTGCTCCACAACCTCAAGATCGTAGGAGTCACTGAGGATAGCATCAAACTGAAGGCTTTTCCGTTCTCACTCCAGGGAGCTGCAAAGGATTGGTTATTGTATCTTGAGCCCAACTCTATCACCACTTGGAATGATTTGAAGAAGGTTTTTCTAGAAAGATATTTTCCTGCTTCAAGAGCTGCTTCAATAAGAAAAGAAATATGTGGCATCAGGCAAGGGAATGAATCGCTAGCTGAATATTGGGAAAGGTTCAAGCATTTGGTATCCAAATGCCCCAAAATCAAATTTCAAACAACTCCTGATCCAGTACTTTTATGAAGGATTACTGCCGATGGATAGGAATCTTTTGGATGCTGCTAGTGGGGGAGCACTAGTTGATAAGACCCCAGCTGCTGCCAAGCAACTCATTGAGAACATGTCATTGAATTCCCAGCAGTTCACTACCAGAAGAAATTCAGTTGAGACAAGAGGTGTGCATGAGGTCCATATTTCATCTTCCAACCAGGCTGCCCTTGAGAATAGATTGGATGAGCTGACTTCCTTTGTAAGGCAATTGGCAATAGACAGGGGTCAGCCTGCAAAGTTATGTAGCATGTGCAACTCTCCTGAGCACCCATATGATCCATGCCCTATCCAGAGAGAACAGTTCGTCAGTGAAGTGTCTCAAGCTTATGCAGTAAATCCCTATAATCAAGGAAACAGTCAGAACCAATACAACACTCCAGACCTCTCCACCAATAGGTACCATCCCAACTGGAGGAATCATTCTAATCTGCGGTATGGGAACTCATCCCAACAACAACCGATGGCACCTCAGAATTCTCCTCCAGTGACTACTTTTGCACCTTCGGGACCTTCCCTAGAGGATATGCTCAAGCAATTGGCCGCAAATAACCTCCAGCTTCAGCAGCAGGTTGGGCGAAGTTGCGGCTTCACGAGCACGATTCCAGCAAATGGGACAGATTCAGACTTCACAGACACAGTTTCAGCAGCGAACAGATGCTAGCATTCAAGATTTGAGGACACAGATTGGACAGATGGCCACATCCATAAACAACATACAGCAAGGTCAAGGATCCAGTCAACTGCCTGCACAGCCAGTGATAAATCCCAATGCCTCCAACCCTAATGTGAGTGCCATTTATCTGAGATCTGGGAAAGTTGTTGAGGCCACCTCTGGAAAGGATGAAGAAACTATTGAGGTAACTCCTGAGCCTTCAGTCGATGTTAAAGCTGAGAAAGTGTACAGAACACCAATCCCATTCCCACACAGATTACAGAATAATAAGAAGATGGGTGGTGAAGATAAGGAGAAGGAAATTCTTGATGTGTTCAGAAAGGTGGCTGTAAATATTCCTCTTATAGATGTGATCAAGCAAGTGCCCAAGTATGCAAAATTTCTC
This sequence comes from Sophora flavescens, assembly GCA_030762895.1. NCBI lineage: Eukaryota > Viridiplantae > Streptophyta > Magnoliopsida > Fabales > Fabaceae > Sophora > Sophora flavescens. The sequence goes on along the minus strand of CM061064.1, from coordinate 26,900,223 downwards.
AAGGATCTATGCACCAACAAGAGGAAGTTGAAGAATAATGAGAAAGTTGATTTGGGAAGAAATGTCTCAGCTCTTATCCAGTCTAGGCCTGCACTGAAAGAGTTCTTGCCGCTTAACCCCTACTCAGGCACTACCACAGAAGTGCAAGGATCCGGGCATATTTACGATTCCATGCACTATTGGGGATAGAAAATTTGAAAATTGCATGCTGGATTTGGGAGCCTCCATAAATGTCATGCCTACCTCCATCTTTAACAACCTTGATCTTGGGCCTCTGCAGTATACAGGTCTCACCATCCAGTTAGCTAACAGGACCAGTGCCCGCCCCATGGGAATGGTAGAAGATGTGCTAGTGCAAGTTGATGATTTGATCTTCCCAGCTGACTTCTACATCCTGGACATGGCAGGAGAGACACATTCCAGTAAATCACCAATAATCTTGGGCAGACCATTCATGATGACCGCCAAGACTAAGATTGATGTGTATGATGGGACCATGTCTATGGAGTTTGGGGATATAGTTGCAAAGTTCAACATCTTTGATGCTGTGAAACATCCACTGGAGGAGCACTCTGTTTTCCACATAGAGCTGCTTTCTGAGACTATTGAGAACACCCATGAGGACTTGTTTTCTGATTTTCTAATTGTGTCTGACTTTGATGATATTTCTTCATGTCCTGATTGTACTAACACTAACCATTGTGTGGTATGTGCTGAGATTGCTGCATGTTTAGCAGGTGATAAATTTGTCAGTGAAGTGGATGAGGAACATGCTTGATACGGACTCGGCAAGTGTACCGGTTCGTTGCAAGTAATAAAACGGTAAGACCGGATATCGTTCTCAGGGATCGTGGACAATTACCACTTCGCAAATTAGACTACTATCTAGGCGATCAAATTTTGGAGTGAAGGTAGCTCTATCATCTAACAAGCAAACAAGAATAAAATGTTTTTGTTCTTTTTGGAATTTTATCAAACAATTAGAATGCAGACAGAAATGTGAATAACAATTAGATAGAATTGTTAGGGTTAGACTAAGCTAATCCTCCCTTGATTGTTATGAAATGACAAGTAACACAGTTCCTAATTCAATTATGACAATCAAGTCTTTTCTGAAATACTCAAGCCTAATGTCTTAGGTGCATTGAGCCTAAAACCCCAAATTAAACCCTAATGCCTTAGGTGGATTAACTCGAGATTTTGCATTAAGTCAAGACTTATAAGATTGCAAGCACCTCAAGACCTATGTCTAGGCTCATGAACTACTTGGCATTTGATTCATGAGCAAGCTCTAACACCAACCTTCCAGTTATCTATTAAAGCAACTAATCATTCCTAGGATGATCAAGCCTAAGAAAGCATTAAGCATGGAATCAAACACTCATAAGGAACAAGGAAACTGCATTACAATCAAGTCATTTTACAATCAAGTTCAGAAGAGCAATCATCTAACCCCAACAAAGGGGAGTTTAGCTACACATAACTAAAGATAGAATCAAAGAAAGAGCTACAGAGATGAACAAGGGAAGGGGCTCCATAGAAGGTTGCACAGCAGCCACAGCAGCAAAGGTCTTATTTTTAGGTTTTTTTCTGGATGTCCTTCTGTTCTGCTCAGAGACCCTTTTATAACTCGCGGCCCGTCACGGCCGTGACAGCCATCACGACCAGGCCGTGATGGTTTCTGACTTGGGCGCCTCTTCATTTACTAAGTCATCACGGCCGTGATAGCCATCACGGCTAGGCCGTGATCGTTTCTGACTTTTCCAACTGATTCATCACGACCGTGATAGCCATCACGGCTAGGCCGTGATAGCCATCACGGCTAGGCCGTGATAGCCATCACGGCTAGGCCGTGATCGTTTCTGACTTTTGGAGATCTGGCACAGCTGACACGTCACGGCCGTGATAGCCATCACGGCTAGGCCGTGACAGCTTCTGACTTTTGGCTCAATTCTTTCTTCAGCTCATCGCTCCTCACGGTAGTGAGGGCCATCACGGCTAGGCCGTGATACTCTCTGCTTGGCTCAATTTCTTATCTTTTAAAGCTCTAAGTCATCCAAGCTTCATACTTGCTAATTCTTGGGCATTTAATCATGAATATCTGCAAAACAACACACAATACCACCTTATCTGTTCCAAAGGAAAAACTAAACAAAATAAACACTAAAATGGCCTAACTATATGCAAATGCATGCAGAAATGTACATGGAGAATGAGGTGAAATCACAGTCATCAATGCTGAAGATGAAGTAGCGCCGGAGGCCCTCCCTACCTATCTGCCACCTCCCTCTGCGAAGCCACCAGAGGAAATGGATTTTGCACCATGGATAGTTCAAGGGATTGAAGCCAAATTCTATTGGGAAGACTTTGTTGATGAAGCGGTCGTCTTTGACCCAAGAGGAGGTGATGAGTCCGCCGCATTGAGCAAGGTCACCATCATTGTCAAGTGTTTACTCATATATCAAGGATGCAAGTTATGGGACCATGGAATGAACTCTACCTCTTTGGCCTTAGGCTACAAGAAATGGGATCCAGGCGGAAGCTCCTACACTGCCACTTAATCAGGGAGTTTCTTTTCCTTTCCCTCACTCTGATTTTATTGTTATGTTGTTTCATTGGGGACAATGCATGATTTAAGTGTGGGGGATGGAACTAGTTGTAGTTTTGTTGTGTTTTGTTTTGTTGTGTCTTGTTTGTTTCCTTTTCTTTGAATAAAGCTCCTGAATAATTTGAGAAGCTCAGGAGTTGTGTTGAGTCTTTTATTGGCAAGTTTGATGGATTTTGATTGATGTTGCACAGATTGCTTGCATGATTGATATGTGATGATTCCCCCTAGGATATGAAAATTTTTTTTGAAAAAATGATCCCCATATGATTGAAAACTGAACTTTGAGATTTTGTTATGATGGCATGACTTATGATAAGTTTGGGGTGATAGGAAGCACACACTAGGGATAGAATCTCTTTCAAACAATTTGCATGAATGTCCAGGTGAGGTTTTGAGCCTCCAACATGTTTTAAACTGTGTGATAATCACTTTCAAGTTACACTTTCCTGAATTTGCTTGAATCTCTTTATGGTTTGCATGATTATGTGTTTGCTTCAGATGATTTAGGCATTTTCTTTGTAAATAGCTACTTGGCCTAAAAAAAAGAAGAAAAAAAAACCACTTCCTAATGCATGTTCCCTAGTTAGCCCCATTGAGCCTATTAGCCTGTTAATTCTTGATAACCTAATGTTATAAGCCCAAAAATCTGGAAAACCATGTTAACCCGATCTTAGGATTAGGAGAGCATGTAATCTTAGAATGGGTGCAAGAAACTAAGTTTGGGGTGGCTGCAAGGTGTAATATGTTGTTGGGATTTAAAAAAAAAATACAATAAAAAGGTTGGAGCCAAAGGCTTGTAGAAAAAAAAATGATGAATGAAAAAAGGTTGAAAAAAGAAAAAAAATGAAAAAAGAAAAAAAATAAATAAAAGTGTAAAAAATGATAAAAATAAAAGATGCTGTAGTCACCCAAAGCATAAAGGAAAATGAAGAAAGGAACTTGAGTAGAAATTCAAAGTGTAAAAAGTTCATGCTCTCTTAGTTCCTAGGGTCTTCAGCCTAGTTCCGTTTGTATCCTACCCTTAGCCAGGCCCCATTACATCCCATAAAAAACCTTTTGATGTTGCATGCATATTTTCTGTGGGAACCATTTTTGAGATGAAAATCAAATTTATGGGAAGTGTTCTTGAAAAGTGAAACTGAGTGAAATGTTAATAGCCTGACACAAACTGAGCGATTGAGTGAACACTAGATGCCCTTGTGAGGAAGGCAGTTGTTTGAAGTTGGTGATTTCCCTCTTGTGTGTGACTTAGATCCCTTGCTTAGATTTCTGATTGCCTGAATGATGAAATTCTCAATTGTTTAGAATGAATGATTGTGGGGATTGCTTTGCTTGAAAGGGGGAACATTAAAGAAAATTGTTTTGATGTATTGCTTGAATTTGTGCAAGGTTGATTGAATCTTTTAAGCTTGCCAGGTCTTGAGTCTTTTTGATTTTTGAGTCTTAGTTTGCTTGGGGACAAGCAAAGTTTAAGTTTGGGGTATTTTGATAAGCCTCTGGCTCATCTAGTTTTATGGCTAGTATGACCAGGGTTTTGTGCAAATTATTTCCTATTTTCACCCAAATTAGATTAGATTGTCCTCAAGCAAGGTTTTGAGTCTCTAAAGTAGTTTTAGGCTAATTTAGCTAGTTTTGAGTCAAAATAATGCACTTATAGTTAATTCCTTGTTTTCAGGTTAAGTAGAAGTTGAGGAAATAAAGAAGCAGGGGATTCGCCACGCGAATAGCTATTCGCCTCGCGACCCCGAAGGCTGACTGTTCCAAGAAAATGCAAGGTCCCTGGTTCGCCCCGCGAAGAAGATCTCGCCCCGCGAGTTACCCAGCCCTGAAAGTCAGAGACGATCACGGCTTGCCCGTGTTAAAGGTCACGGCTGTGGCAGTTTTGAAGTTGAAGAGTCTCGCCTCGCGATCATACATTCGCCTCGCGAGCCTGGAAGTCAGAAAGCATCACGGTTGGCCCCTGATGTTCATAACGGGCGTAATAAGAAGACTCTTCAGTTCCTCACCTCGCGAAGATGTGTTCGCCTCGCGAGAATACCAAAGGTTGCAGACTGTTCACAAGATTCGCGTCGCGAGATATGCTTCGCCTCGCGAGTGGGCTAAAATTCTGAATAGTATAAAAGGTTGTTCTGAACAGATTGTAGGGACTTTTTTCTTCTCCATTGTTCTGTTTACATTTTGTTTCTGTGTGTTTTCGTTTTCTTTCATGGAGAACTAAGTTTCTAGGATTAATCTATTGTAATCGATTTCCACTATACTTGAGGTTCTTGTATTTCCTGTTTTGTATGCTTTTCCCTTTTCAATGCCATGCTTTATATTTCTGTTTGCTTAATTCAGGAGTATATTGTGTTGTATTGATTTATTTTCGGTGATATCATGTTCCTATAATTAATCGCGTTTGCTTAATTCGCGTGTGTACGTTTCGTGTTCGCTTAGTTCACGAAGGGCTTAACCCCGTTTGCTTAATTCGGGAATAGGGACATGTATCTGTAGTGGTGGTTTCGCTTGTAAATTGTTGCTACAACCGGGAGGGGATTAGAATCTGCTTAGGGCTTGGAAATTACATGAACCTATAATAGTTGGGAAATTGAGAACAATAGATTAATCGGTTTTCAGCTATTTGACAATCTCGTTGAATTGCCTTGTTTCATTGCTTTGTTATTATTTTGTTTTCTTTGATTGCATCCCAATCCAACCCCCCAAAAACTAATTTTTTGTGAAAAATCACACTGTAAGAGTCCTTGTTAGACGACATCCGAGTGTTCGCCTAGACTACGCTTTTAAAACCTCGCTTCTTTTTTTAAGTGAAACCACCCCAAAGCGCCTTCATGAGTTTTTCTAAACCTTTTCCTTTTTAATTATCTTTGCTTTGCTTTGCTTCGAGTCTTATGTTTGTTGACTGTTGTGTCGGTAAGCTCAACTGGATTTTGATAAAGTTTAGCATAGATTGAGTGCAGGATATATGTTGATTTTTGATGATTTCCCCTAGGTTTTGAAAAATTGAAAATTGATCCCCATGTGAAAAAAATTGAAAAATTGAACTTTGAGAATTCTTTTGTGATTGCATAATTTATGATAAGTTTGGGGTGAAGGGTTGCACACACTAGAGGTTGTATCTTGGTCAAACAATTTGCGAAAAATGTCCAGGTGAGGAATTCGAGCCTCCAACATTGTTCTTAAATTGTGTGAATCACTTTTGGGGTGCACTTTCCCGGATTTGCTTGAGTCTCTTCGTGGTTTGCATGTTTATGTGTGTGCATCAAATGATTTAGGCAATTTTCTTTGAAATAACCACTTGGCCTAAATTGAACCAATCCCTAATGCATGTTCCCTAGTTAGCCACATTGAGCCTAATAAGCCTATTGTTTCTAGATGACATTTTGCATAAGCCAAAAATCCGGAAAAACCATGTTAAACCAATCTTAGGATTAGGAGAGCATGGATGCTTAGCAAGACAAGGGTTGAAGGAGACTAAGTTTGGGGTGGCTACAAGGATGTGACATGTTGTTTTGGATTGAGAAAAAGAAAAATAGAGGTTGGAGCCAAAGGCAAAAAGAAAAAGAAGAAAAGTACAAAAATGTCAAAAAAAAGGGTATTCAAAGAAAAAAGGCTGTAGTCACCCAAAGTAAAAAAAAGAGAGAAGAAAAAGGAATTTGAATGGAAATTCAATGTGTCAAAATGTTCATGCTCTCTTAATTCCTAGGGACTTAAACCTAGTACTTTTGAATATCCTACCTTTAGCCAGGCCCCATTACAACCTTTAAAAGACCTTTTGATGTTGTATGCATGTTTTCGTGGGAACTTTGTTTGAGATGAAAATCAAATTCATGGAAAGTGCTCTTGAAATGTGTAATTGAGTGAAAGTTGATAGCCTTGACAAATTGAGTGAATGAGTGAAATACTAAATGCCCTTGTGAGGAAGGCAAATGTTTGAAATTGGTGATCTCCCTTTTGTGTGTAACTTGGATCCTTTGCTTAGATTGATTATTGCATGAATGATGGAATTCTTTCAGTTTAAAGTCAATGAATGTGGGGATTACGTTGATGTAGAAAAAGGGGGAAACATTGAAGAAAAATTGTATTGATAAAATTGCATGATGTTTATGCGATATTGATTGAGTCCTTTAAGCTTGCCAAGTTGAGTCTTTTTGAGTTTTAGTTTGCTTGGGGACAAACAAAGTTTAAGTTTGGGGTATTTTGATAAGTCTCTGGCTCATCTAGTTTTATAACTAGAAAAACCATGGTTTTGTGCTAATTATATCTCGTTTTCGCCCAAATTGGATTTAATTGTCCTCAAGCAACACTTTGAGTCTCTTAAGTAGTTTTTAAGATTTGTTAGCTAATTTTGAGTCAAATAAAGCATTTACTGCTATCTTATAATTTCAGGTTAAAAGTGAAGCTCTTAGAGTCAAGGAAAATGAAGAAAATAGTGGAAAAGCAACTCTGGAAGTTTCGCTTCGCGAGACACGATCTTGCCTCGCGAGCCCGAAGACCAGCCTGAATAGCAACAGTCACCCTTTCTGTCTCGCCCCGCGAATCACCATCTCGCCTCGCGATAAAACCAATCTCTGAAGATCTGATTCATAAGATTCGCCTCGTCAACCAGGTCTCGCCCTACGAGCGCGCGAAACCCAGAACCTCTGTTTATAAGCTGTTTTAGGGCAGATTTGAGGAAGAGCTTGGGAGGCAGACTGAGAAGGTGGCGGCTGGACCAGGGTTCCAAACCTAAAAGGGGATGTTTTCCTTGCTCTGGGAATGGAAGAAGATTGGAGGATTCTTCTATGAGTTTTCTTCATCTCTTCTCTCCTTCTCTTTTGTATTTTCAATTATCATGAGTAGTTGAATCCCCTTATTGTTGGGGTTAAATGTAGCTTTTCTGAACTTGATTGTATTTGATTTGGTTTCAATGCAAGGTTCTATTTCTTATTGAGTATTTGATTCTATGCTTAATGCTTTCCCTGGGTTGGCCATCCTTGGAATGATTTGTTGCTTTGATAGACAATTGACAGATTGATGTTAAGGCATGCTCATGAATCAAATGCCAAGTAGTTCATGAACCTAGACATAGGTCTTGGGGTGCTTGCAATCTTATAAGTCTTAGCTTCATGCAAAATCTCAGGTTATTCCACCTAAGACATTAGGGTTTGATTTGGGATTTTAGGCTCATTCCACCTAAGACATTAGGGTTTGAGTATTTCTAAAAGGCTTGATTGGCATAATTGAATTAGGACTTGTGTTGGTAACCATTTCATTGCAATTGAGGGAGGATTAGTGTAGTCTAACCCTGACAATCTTAATCACATCTCTTCTTGTCTGCCAAGTGTTTGATAAAATATCCAAAAGACCAAAAATATTTTATTGCTTTGTTGTTTTCTGTTTTGATCTCCTTCATACCCCAGTTTAGTCTAGATAGTTGTTAAACTTGTGAATTGGTAATTCGCAACCGATCCCTGTGGATACGATAACCGGTCTCACCACCGTATTACTTGTGCGGCTAGGTACACTTGCCTATTAAGAAAATACGCATCATCTCCCATCAAGTTCCCTATGTATTTACTAAATGCATCGCCAGCAAAGAGTTGGGGCATAAGGATTGACGGATCTAAGAAACCGTAAACTGATGCAACTCCCTTATCAAGCTGAAGACGATGGAGATACCTAAGATATGAAAAGGTGTGGATGTTAATTAAATAATATATATATTGAAATTAAAATAAATTATTAAATGGAAAAATACCAAAAATAAATAAGTTATAAAATTAAAATTAACTTACGTTCACCAGAGACTCAAAACCGTGTTGGCCATCCAGACGTTATCTCTGCAGGCGTCCCCAAGATCTTCACCACAAAAGGAAAATATCCTCTGTTGATTTGGGCGTGCCACCCATCCATCGTGTTCCAATGGACATTCAAAAATCTCAATGCATAATCCTCACCAAGTAAAAACAAACGAGTGACAGGTGACAGCGACATTGACGTCGACTTGGCCTTCAATTTAGGAAAAATAAAATAGATAAGTTGTTGATAATTAAAAAAAAACACAAGTAATTATTTGACTAATGTGGACATTAATAATTAATACATACCTTTGTTAACATTTTGAGCTCACGTCGTTTGAAGTCCAACTCAAGCTCATGCCTTTTCATTTCCAACTCAAGCTCATGGCGTTGGACTTCCAACTCCCGCTCCCTAGCTACCAACTCATCCTCCTCCACATGTGCCCTACTATAACTCTCTTTTGTTCTCACATGTGAAGGGTTGGCATGTCCTGCGGTGTCCTGGGATGAACCGATGGAGGAAAGCTCTCTAGCAAGCGCCTGCTTGAATTCAGGGTTGGATAGTAAGCTTTTCATCAGATGCGTTGTAATAGCAGGGTTGGAGATGACCTGCTGAGTCATGTCATCCAAAATTGATGCCTCATCGACGACCCGCTTTCATGAAGCAGACGTGCCATAATATTCTTTGATGGTCACGTTCCCAGGAACACCGATAACCCGACCAGGATGGTCTTTCTTTCCTAGAGCAGTCATCAAGACGTCCCGCCGTCCAGAAGGGACGAATGAGCCCTGGGAGCATTGTGCTTTAAGATCCATCTACAATGAAGAAATGAAAAAACGTGCAAGTGAAAAGTGTTAAGTTAAAAATATCTACACAAATATCAATTGAAATGAAGTTAATTATATACTTACAATCTTATCTGCCAGTTCGCGAGTGGTATCAACTTTAAAAGATCCCGTCTTTGTCATGTGGCCGGCTAACCAGACATCCTCGCGGTCGATGTCTCACGGAGGACTTAATGGTGTGCCCTCAGGCACCTCTCCTCTTTCTATTCTAGCAGCGTGCTCTTCCTGCTTCACCCTCAGCCTATCCGCCATCATCTCCTTGATCCGAGTCTCTTACCCACCCTGAGACATGGTGTGGCGGTGGACGTTCTTCGCCTGATTCTGCCGACCCTTCTCTACCTTAGCCTATTCAAACAAAAACACATAATTAAATACAGTTAAATGATCTATAAGAAACATACAAAATTAACTTAATCAACCAACCTGAAATTCTTCATCCTGTCGACTCCTAGCAAACATATCCCAAGTATCCTGATCAATCCAGGGATAATCCGAGAACATCTTATCAAGCCGCTTCTTCCCAGATACATAGTACCTGGTAAGATCATGCTTGAACCCTTTCCAACGCTTTGATGCCATTTTCAGATATTTCGTACGACGATCCTCGTGATTCGGTACAGTCCAAGCTACCTACACATTAAATACATAACATCTGAATAGATTATAACTCGGATAATTATCTAATAATGTAAATCAAAAGAATGTAAAGGTAAAATACCGTGATAGCCTCCCAAATCTGATCCTTAACGTTCTGTGGAACGTCATTCCAATGGTTGTAGTTGATGCTAACGTGCTGCTTCGCTTGTAGAAACACCCACTTTTAAAATTCTTTAGCACGGGGTCCCTGGGGATTTAGATTAGCATCGAAGGACACCTCAAGCTTCTGTCCGCTTTGCCTGGCCTTCTCTAGTTTCTTCAAAGTCGTGGCTCCTCTACCCCGTTTCCAATGAGCCTATGATGTCTGTATGGACAAAAAAAAGATAAAATAGAGGGTTGTAACATTATAAACTTACATTAAAAAGAAGGACTAAAGATAGTATATAACATGTAAACTTACACTAGAATCAGGCGTAGGCGCGATCGGGTCCTGCATAGGCCCCACAATGTCCTCCCGTGCATGTGGGCCATCCGACTGATCCATATGTATGCCTATTCAGAAACAATATATATTTATTAACATAGGTTATAAATAAAAATAAATACAGAAGTATAAATAAAAATAAATGTATGCTAAGTTTAAACTACCTATATCAATATCCCATCGTGATGATCATCACGAGTGGCATGTACATCGTCCACCTGTGTCTCCTCGATTATAGTAGGCATGTTTGTTGAAAAAGAAGGAGTCTCAGGAATATCAAGATTTGAATCTTGATTATCATCACTACCATTATACATGCTTTTTCCTTGGAGAACCACGGACAACCTTTTGTTAGAAGGATCAGTGATGTAGAACACTTGTTTTGCTTGGGAAGCCATTATGAAAGGCTCATTTATATGACCTAACCTGTTGAGGTCTACCAATGTGAACCCCAATTCGTCGGTTTATACACCACCGTTACTATCAACCCACTTACATTTAAAAACCGGCACCGTAAGCTTTGTGTAATCGAGCACCCAAATATCTTCAATATATCCAAAGTAAGGTGTCGGGGCTTTAACGGGTTTTGTGTCCTTTGCACTAGAGAAGTGCATTGCTTCGGCCACGATCATAACCCCACTATTTGGCATGGTACTCTTGTTATCTTGTTCCTTTGTATAAAAGGAAAAGTTATTGATGTCGTATCCGCTCCAACATATGACGTTGAAGCTAGGCCCACGTGCTAGCCATCTTACGTCATCAGAAGCAGTACTACCATCCTTAAGCATTTCTTCCTTGAACCATGGTAAGAAAGTCTTGTTATGCTTGTTCAACAACCACCTTTCGCTCATTCGAGGGTTTTCTTGATTGACTTTTCTTTTATGTTCAAATAAGAAAGGTTGAACAAAATCGATGTTGTTTAATACATACAAATGTGCTTGAAGCACTTCCTCCCGACACTTGTTGTTAATTCTTAAGCCATGTGTACCCTTACCTTGACATCTTATCTCATCATGCCGAGGCTTAGGAACCCCTATAGGATCCGTGTTATGAAGGTAGTCCGAACAAAACTCAATAGCTTCTTCTGCAACATACCTTTGAACAATAGATGCTTCCAGACGATGAGGGTTCTTCACGTACCCTTTCAAGATCTTCATGTAGCACTCAACTGAGTACATCCATCTCAGAAAAACCGGCCCACATAATCTAATCTCCATCACCAAATGAACAATTAAGTGAACCATTATGTCGAAAAAGGAAGGAGGAAAATACATCTCCAATTGGCACAAGATTGTAGCAGCCTCAACTTCCAAGTCATCCAACATACGGGGGTCAACGACTTTGCTACATATAGAATTGAAGAATGAGCACAACCGAGTAATGGCATGTCTCACATTTTTTGGAGCAATACCACGAATAGCAACGGGCAGAAGTTGTTGCATCAAGATGTGACAATCATGAGACTTTAAGCCAACCAATTTAAGATCACTAGAGACAAGCCTCTTCATATTTGAAGAGTAACCATGTGGAACTTTGATGCCCTGAAGACACCCGCAGAAACTTTGTCTCTTTTTTTTTGACAAAGTATGACATGTTGACGGCAAATAAGTCCGCTTACCATTCTCAACAACTAGAGCTAACTGCTCTCGTATACTCATAGCAACGAGGTTGAGACGAGCATTCACACCATCCTTTGTCTTACCCTGAATGTTGAGAAGCGTCCCGATCACACTATCACACATTTTTCTCCACATGCATCACATCAATGCAGTGTCTGACATCAAGCTTGCGCCAGTATGGAAGATAAAAGAAAATCGACCTCTTCTTCCATATGTTTTTCTCAGCAGCTTTACCTTTCTTTTTGGACTTGCCGAATATAACATCGATGCCCTTTACCCTCTGATAAACTTGCTCTCCAGTTAAGGCCACCGGAGCTTCTTCTGTCTCTTGGCATCCATTAAAAGCTTTTTTCATCTTATGATATGGGTGATCACGTCTAAGAAATCTCCGATGCCCATGGTAAACCGTCTTCTTTTCATGATGCAACTGAGTGTAGCATGTGCCTTCTTCACATATAGGGCATGCTTTATGCCCCTTGACACTGTACACGGACAAGTTACCGTATGCTGGAAAGTCGTTGATGGTGCAAAATAACATGCCATGAAGCTTGAAAGTCTCATGAGAATACCCATCAACTACATCAACACCTTCCACCCACATCGTTTTCAAGTCTTCAATCAAGGGACTTAGATAAACATCTAAGTCATTTCCTGGTTGCTTTGGGCCCGAAATCATCATAGACAACATCATGTATTTACGCTTCATGCACAACCAAGGGGGCAGGTTGTAAATTATCAACAGAACAGGCCATGAACTATGAATACTGCTCATGTTACTATAAGGATTCATTCCATCCGTAGCAAGTCCAAGCCTTAGGTTTCTTGGCTCATCGACAAAATCCGGAAACATAGTATCAATATTCTTCCATTGCATAGAATCAGCAGGATGACGAACCTTTCCATCATGTTTCCTCTCATCATTATGCCATCTAAGATTCTTCGCATCTTTTGCATTGGCAAACAGTCGCTTGAACCTTGGAATTATTGGAAGATACCACAACACCTTCGCAGGAGGACCTTTTTTTCTCACATCATCAAGATCATCATCATCACCACCACCCTTCACTTTGTATCGTGATAACCCACATTTGGGGCAATCGTGATTGTCTTCATGAACATCGGTGTACAATATGCAATCATTTGAGCATGCGTGTATCTTCTTATACTCCATACCCATCGGACACAATACCTTCTTGGCCTCATAGTTATGGTCAGGCAATGTGTTGTCCTCCGGAAGCAAGTCTTTCAACACTTCAAGCAATTCCGTGAAGCTTTTATCGGTCCAACCCTTTCTCGCCTTCACACAAACCAATTTTAGCACCGCCGACAACCGTGTATGAGTAGTACACCCTGGATATAAAGGCTTATCCGCATCACCGCACAACCTATCATACACATGAGCTCGATGAAAAGATTCTTGTCCAATATCACGGATCATGTCCTCTACTCGATCATCCTCCATATCTACGTCAACGTCCTCACTTTGGGAGACACTTGCTGTACTACTCAACAACACATCACCATGCCATATCCATCTTGTATAACTCAAGCAAATCCCTTCACAAATCAAACGAGTACGTATATCCTTCACCGTACATTTCCTCGTATTCAAACACTTGACACAAGGACAACAGAACATTCCATTACTATTAGGAACATTCCTTTGAGCAAATTCTATAAATTCTCCCACCCCCTTCAAATACTCAGCACTAGTGCGCTTACAAACCATCCAACTACGATCCATAACTAGATAGGTTCTGTAGATATACAAAACATATATCCAATATAAGGACAATACGGGAGATTGAAAACTAGTTTTTGAAATCCCGTCAACCATTTATATCTTATTTGACTAACTGCCTTAAACAAAATTTCCACGGTAATCTCACATCATTCTTCTCATCAAGCAGGCAACAACACATATTAGGACTATTGCTATATCTAGTACTATAACCACTCAGCCATATGAATCGATCAAGAGAGCATGATATATACAAGCAAGGCGTTTAAAAATTATTTCAAATTTACACCATTTTCAGGTTGAGCAATGAGCAATATATTGTTGATGTCACATGCTACAAGCAACTCTAAATTTCTTCCCATTTTGAAATAGGTCATGATAGCAGTAGAAAAACAAGAGAAAACACAAAACCCACGACCAGAAATAGAGACATTCCAAACAACTCAAACTCACAGTTTCAAGTTTCAACTACAGAGACTGCAGTTTCAACATACACTCAAAACCAAAAATAAAAAAATGTGCCCTAAAGACTCACCAGAAATAGGAGCTCGAGTGGTGAGGAGGGGAGCTCGAGTGGTGGCCAACGTTCGATGTGGTTACTGAGAGCAGAGGGACAAGGAGAGTTAGTGCACGGGAAGGGGAGAGAGAGATGTCAAGTTATTGCAAAGAATGAGCGGGAAAGATAGAGTTAGGGTTAAGAGTGTACCTCACGGTGGTGGCGAAGAAGCCCTCGCGGTGGTTGCGGTGGAGAGGAGCTCGTGATTAGGGCAGAGTGAGAGTGAGAGTGAGAGTGAGCCTGATGAAAAGAGAAGAACAGAGACGTACAGAGCGAAGTGAAGAAGGCGAGCGGGTGTAAACGTTATAATTAAAAACCATCTTTAAAAAAGCATTTTACGTCAGTTGTTTGTAACAATCGACTTTAAAAGTCATCTATTTAACGCCGGTTGTTTAAGACAATCGGCGTTAAATAAATGATTTTTAACGCCGGTTGTTACAAACAACTCGACGTTAAATAAATATTTTTTATAAACACTTTTAACGTCAGTTGTCTTAAACAACTGACGTTAAAAGTGTATAAGTTTCTACAAAAACATTCATTCCTATGACTACTGTGCTACTTACCCATGCACCTTGTAACTTAATCCTCTTAATGAGCATTAAGTTTATAGATCAGTTTTCAAGAAAATCAGGTAGTCTCTCTTCTCTATATAAAGTGGCATTCTTCTGTATCAGTCTGTAATACACCCCCCTCTTCTTTTCCTCTATATTTCGCGTGTTTTCTATTCCTTCACAATATGGCTATCATATTTGAGACTTTTGTTATTTCTTCCTATACCTAGACTTAAAGGTCTCTGTCTTAATGGTCAAAAAACTTTTCAGGTTGAGTAAATCACTTAACATGGATGGTAGGGTTGGGTGAATCACGTAATGTGATTCCCTCACTTTATTTCATCCCCTCATCACTTTCACTCCGCTTTCGCAGCAAGTGACTTTGGATTCAGATGGAGCATCAAGGAATTCAAGTGAGGGAGGAGATGCATCCATTGGAGTTTCTGAGGACAGGACTGAGAAGAAAATGACGTTGAAGCAGAAACTTTTTTATATTTTAGGGTTATGTTGTAGAAATTTTTTATCTTTTAATCATGTAATTGTAATTTTTGAATCGCTTCAATGAGATACGATTTGATTATACATATAACTTGTTTTATGTTAAGTGTTTATTTATTTTAATTTGCACAAGAATTTGTTTACTAATTCAAGCTAAGTAATTAAGATTAAAAATAAACTTGTTTAAAAAAAAGTTTAGAAATAAACTGCACTATTTGGAGTGATCTGCGTTAAGAGTGACAACAGGGAGATAACAACGAAAGAAAGATAGGAATGAAGGAATATAGGATTATTTATGTCAGTTATTTATTTAACTGACGTAAAAATCACACTTTTAACGTCAGTTGTATAAACAACTGACGTTAAAAGTGTTAATAATTCTTGCAAATCACTTTTAACGTCAATTCATTACACAACTGACGCAAATAGTGATTTAATATTTACAAAACTGCCACCGCCTCATTTTTAACGTCAAACATATGGTCAACTGACGTAAAACGTTCCTGTATATTACATTATTTCCACTGGTGAACTTAACCATATTTGAGTAATTCATAATCACATGTCAGAATCCCAACACAATCCATATTTGATATTTGACTATCATTCTCTATTGTTGTAATATCATAAAAAAGAAAAAACCCTAAATAGTAAATAGTAACACGACCATAGATTTATGTTGAGAAACTCATAGTTATATTTGAAAACAAACTAAAGATTAATGATGTAATAACCCGTTTTCTTGAATAGTGTGTGGGATAAGGATTAAGCAAGTTTTAAGGCTTAATCATGTTTCTTAGGAGTCTAATATGGTAAATCAAAGGGGGAATAAAAAAATACTAGATTTGGGACTCACTGTAGTGGCTGTCGCATGCATGTCACAAAAGGAAATGCCAAGATTGTTGTTATCACACGTTACAAAGTATAGGAGAGGGCCACCATTGTTCGTGCGCTCGTTGGCACTCACAATGGTCTATGTAGTAGTGGCAATGAGCACAAATTGGTGGTCCCATCATGGTTATGATTTGGTTGGCGATGAAGTGTGAGATGAATGGTGAGCAGTTACAAATGTGAAAACCAAGGACCTAAGATTTCAGAGCAGCTTCTGACTCACATATTTTGAATTAGCTGTGAAACCGCAAGTAAGAAAAAAAATCCACATAATTTAATGAATCCATATTTTTGTAAAAAAGCCCAAATAATCCTTTGGTTGTATTTTAATTTTTCTTTTGGGTATTGTTGTGGGGACTTAGAGCATTTAACACCCACACCACCTTTTGTAGATTTCATTAAAATTAAAAGAAAAAGTGTTTGCTCTTAATTTTATATTTGTAAATCAATGATAGAGGGACTCTCGTGTCTAAAAGCATGACATTCACTTGTAATTTCCTTTGCCTTTCTTCTTCATCTACATACTAAATGAAAGATAATAGCGCTTTTTTGTTTAAAATATATATAAATATATTTTGCCAATGATGGAAATAGAACTAAAAATAGTGGAAAGAAAACAACCGCCCAACCAATGTGTGTAGTGTGTACGATACAATATTTGTTTATTATTTTATTATCTTTTATCTTCTAATTCATTATTTCAAAAGCTACAGTGTCCTGAATTGTTGTCAAAATATCATTTCATTCTCATGGAGCCCACAATTGTGTACTAATGAATATAAAAAAAAATGACGTTCTTTAACGTTTTTTTGGTGAATATATAATATTAAATACGAATAATAGGATGTTTAAAATAATTTTCTAATTATATATAATATTAAATACGGTTTTTAAAACTTCAAATGCGGATAACATCTCTCAATAGTCTCAATATAAAAAAAACAAAGCATGACACTGACAAATAACAGCAAAACAGCAGAGAAAGATCATCATCTGGTGCATGCAAAAGGTTTATACTTCCTTATTCATAAAGCATTACAAAGGTTTATACTTCCTTATGTTTTATTTTCTGCTACCTTAATAAAGGACTAGTTTAGCAGCGGAACAGTTATGAATGACTCCACGTCTTCATTATTTTCTGGACCTATGATCATCTCTCTGGCCCTCTTTGCCTCCACCTTCCAGTCCGTCGTTATCAACAGTACCACCATGAAAACAACACACACAAACTGGGCCGCCAGTAACCCCATCCAAAGGCCCAAGAAGCCTAATTTAAAACCAAAGCCCATCAAGACAGCAACAGGTAAACCCACAACATAGAAACACAAAAAATTTATAATTGCACCCATAGCAGGCCTTGTACTACCCCTCAGCACCCCGCAGATAGTTGTTTGGGGACAGTTTCCTAACTCACAAATTGCAATAACAGGCAATGTTGATGCCAGCAGGGACAAAATAGCTTGGTCTTCAGTAAACATTAGTCCCCATGTTTTGCTCACATACATTGTGAACACAAAAGACATTGTACCTATGAATAAGGCACAAACTAGAGCAGTTATAGATGATTTTTGTGCATTCTTTGGTCTATTATCTCCAAGCTCGTTACCTACCCTTATTGAAACATCCATGCTTAGTGCAAAAGGGAAATTGTAAAGAAGTGCAGTGGCTTGAATTATTATTCCAGAGGTTGCTACTGTGTCTGTTGCATTGTTGAGTAGCCCTGAAAGGAGTATGAGTATTTCGTACCACCACCATTCTAAGCAAACGGAGACACAAACTTGGTATAGCTTGGCGAAGAATGGGTTTGCATTGGTTGAAACATTCACAAGACCAATCTTTCAAAGGGTGAACAGAATATGATTCAACAGAGAACCATAGGTAGAGGAAGAGGATAAGGAGGATGGTGAAGCTTGTGATGTCACCGGCTAAAGCAATGCCTCGAATGCCAAGGAAGTCAAGTAATGAAAAATGACATAGTTGATGATGGCATGCAGGACAAGAGAGATTGTTGCACTCGCCATTAGAAAGGTGGTCACGTTTTGGGTTCTGAGGAAAATCTTGAAAGGGTTTATGAGAGCTCGGAAGAAGAGATCTGGGAGGGAGAATGAGAGATAGGTGGAGGCAATGGATGAGATTGTTGGGTTTTGACCCAAAAGGAGAATGACAGGTTCGATGGTGAGCCACAAGAGTGAAATGTGAATGCAAGTGAGTATCAGAATTGTGAGTGTGCACTGAAGGGTACGAGCCATTAGCCTCATTTTTCTTGCACCATAGGCTTGAGAAGAGATACCTTACATGCCAGTTACAAGGCCATAAATGATAGAGTAGCCGGTGATGTTAGCCACACCAATGGCGAGGGATCCACCAGCCAATGAGTGTTTGTCTATTTTGCCCAAGAAGTGCATGGATATGGCCATTTTGCCATAGATGAGAAGGCTTGTGATAAGAATTGGGAGGGCTAGGGTAAAGAGGTGTTTCATCTCATCCTTCAGAGTAGAAAGAATCGAAGTGATAAAAGTGAATGCATTGAAGAGGAAACCCGAACACCAAAGATAGGCTAACTTCAAATGCTCAAAAAAAGAGGGTCGGTCACTCTGATCAATGGCTAATGAAGCTTCACTTCTCATGATCAAAGGTAACAAAAATGGAACCGAGCCTACATTTGCATGCAACATCTTGAGAAGAAGGGAGAGAAAGTGGTTTTCTTGGAAATTGCTTTCAAGGAGAAAACCAATCTTTATTTGTTTCTTCTTAGTTCTCACAGCAAGTGCATTTATATAGTCACACACTTTCTCGGTTTCTCCTCCTTGTTTGTCTCCTTTCATGTGTTACATTCAGGGATATCTCTGTGGCCCTTTTTTTTTCTAAAAAACAAAAATCTCTCTCTCTCTCTGTCCCTTAGGGGTTAATTAACATTTTCTTGATCAGGATAAAAATATCAATATAATAATTAAATGTTTAAAACTAAAAATCGAATCAAATATACTCAATTCAGCCAAATAAGAATGAATTTTAATTTTTATGGTAAAAAAATTTGAATGAGCTTTGATTTCTACATAACTAAAACAAGAAGGATTCTAAATCAAATTAATTTCTCACTAATGACTTTCAAAACACAATTTTATTTATATATCAAATCTCCTTTTATAATATTTTATTCCATATATTAAGATACTTTATTCCAATTATTCCTTATATATATTTAATAAAAGTAGTGTATTTTTAGTACTTCATCAGGAATTAAAAAGTCACGTGTTTTGTATTTTTCCGAGACTAAAAATAAATAAAATTTTTATAGGGATAAAAATTAAATTTTACTAATTTATAGAAATCAAAAACATATTTAACCCAATTTTTTTCTTCTTCTTTGACATGAGGCTAGACAACGATAGAGAGTTTTTAGTGAAAATCACACATTTTCAATTGTCAATGTGTTAAATAGATATTTTTAAACATTTTTATTTTTATTTCTATTTATATTTCTATTTCTTAAAAGCATTTATATAAAACAATTGAACTCTTTTGTTTTGGACTCTACCTAAAACTCGTGTGTACAGTGTACGCATGACTTATAAAATCAATGTATGGAAAATAAAAGCTTTTAATTTCTCATAGAACGCTTTTTTTTTCCTTCCTTGGTTGACCATTGCTCTTCTTGAGTTCTTATCAACATCCTTAGGGCTCGTTTGGTGGTCATAATAAGAGAGATAAGATAGGATAAACTATTATATCCTATCTGAAACTATTGTTTAGTGAGCCAGCAGGATAAGATAAACCAATCATGTCTCCTATCCTATCTTGTCCATCTAGTTAAAATTCTATCCTGAGGCAGGATAGGATAAGGTGATTCAAAGTATAATAAAGTATAAAAAAAATGTATACATAAAATAATTAAAGTTCAGTTTGCTGTTGAACAAGGAGTTTCTACTTTGAAGTTCTTACCTCAGTGAAGTTCTGTTTTTTTTCTTTTTCGGTGAAGTTCCGTTTAATTTCACTTATTTATCCACATGTATTGTTGTTTAGCTCTATATTTTCTATTAGTCAGTTCTGTTTAATTTCACTTATTTATCCACATGTATTGTTGTTTAGCTCTATATTTTCTATTAGTCATATCCTACCTGAAAACATGTAGGACATGCGTTGAACAACTGCTATGATCATTAAAACCAGACATCATTTTGTTTTTGTTGGGAAAGATAGCAAATAAGAACACCTAATACAAGGCTAGCGGATAATTGATTATCCCAGGATCAGACTTTTCCCACACTATATATAATCACAATGAGACAACAAAAATATCTTCCATTATAAATTAATGGGATTACAAAAGTTGTAATAATAATCTCACCAAAAATATTGATGGCTAAACCCTCTTTTGATTTTCTCTCAAAAGGATTTCTCTCTCATATATAATGAGGCTCTCTCTCTCTCAAAACTCTCTAAGTTTTGGTTTTTCTTCTTCTTCCGGATTATAAGTTTTGGTTTTTCTTCTTCTTCCGGATTATGATAAATGAAAGAATGGCAAGGCTTTATAGCCAACACTCTAAGCTAATTGGTGGCCATATTCAAAGGAGAGTTTTTCTCCTATTCTTCTTCCATTCATTTCCTTAAAGCTCTAACGTACCTTCTTTCCTTTTTCTTTCTTTATTTATTTATTTTCTATTTATCTATCCTTATTTTTCTCTCCTCCTAAAGAGGAAAACCCATCAATCTCCCCCTTACGATTTAAATGGAGGGCTCCAGCAGTCCAGTAGCTCTTCTGCAAAACTCGTACTTGTGCTTAGGTAAGGACTTGGTCATCATATTTGAGCTATTGTCATCAGTATGGATTTTCTCAAGCTGTAATTGCTTGGATTCCAGTATATCACGTATCCAGTGATATCTCACATCAATGTGCTTTGACCTCGAGTGAAAACTCGAATTCTGTCACAATGCATGACGTACTTTTGTTGTTATTGCCCTAACTCATGCAAGAATCGCTTTATGCATAGCATTTCTTTGCAAGCTTCTGTTATTGCAATGAACTCTGCCTCTATAGTAGACAAAGCAGCACATTTTTGTAACTTCGACTGTCACGATACTGCTCCCCCTGAAAATGTAATCAGGAATCCAGAAGTAGATTTCCTTGAATCAATATCTCCCGCCATGTCTGCATCCGTGTAGCCAACCAGTTCAGATCTTCTACTTCCAAAACATAAACTCATTTTGGAAGTTCCTCTAAGATATCTTAAAATCCACTTTATAGCATTCCAATGCTCTTTTCCTGGTTTAGCCAAGAATCTGCTGACAACACCAACTGCATGTGTTATGTCTGGTCGTGTGAACACCATTGCATACATTAAGCTTCCAACAGCTGAGGCATATGGCACCATGCACATCTCCTCCTTTTCAATCTCACCTGTAGGACTCTGCTTTGAGCTTAGCATAAAGTGACTAGCAAGTGGAGTAGCAACTGGCTTTGCTTTTTCCATGTGAAACCGCTCCAATACCTTCTCGATATATTTTTCTTGTGATAACCACAGCTTCCGTTCCTTCCTATAACGACGGATGGACATACCAAGAATATGCTTCGCGGGTCCCAAGTATTTCATAGCAAATGATTTCTTCATTTCCTTCTTCAAGTTGCTGATCTTGTCACCATTTTGTCCTATGATCAACATATCATCAACATACAAAAGTAGTATGATGAACTCACCATCAACAAACCTCTTAACAAAGACACAATGATCGGAAGTAGTCCTTTGGTATCCATGCTCAATCATGAAGGAATCAAACTTCTTGTACCATTGACGTGGTGCCTGCTTAAGTCCATATAAACTCTTTTTCAGCTGACATACTAAATCTTCTTTGCCTTTGACTTTGAATCCCTCTGGTTGATCCATGTCAATTTTTTCTTCTAAATCGCCATGAAGAAATGCAGTTTTCACATCTAGCTGCTCCACGTCTAGATTCAAACTTGCAGCCAAACCAAGCACCACCCGAATTGATGACATCTTTACCACGGGTGAAAAAATCTCTTCAAAGTCAATGCCCTTCTTATGACTAAAGCCTTTCACGACTAACCTCGCCTTGTACCTGGGTCGTGAGCTATTCTCCTCACTCTTCAACTTGTACACCCATTTGTTTTTGAGTGCTCTTTTACCTTTTGGTAACTCTACCAACTCATAAGTCTTGTTCTCATGCAAGGATTGCATTTCTTCTTGCATGGCTTTCAACCATTCTCCCTTGTGGTCATCCATCATAGCTTCTTCACAAGAATCTGGTTCTCCCCCATCAATGAGTAGCACATATTCCGTTTCAGGATATTTGGTTTATGGTTTAGACATCCTGACCGACCTTCTTAACTGTGGCTCTTGAATATCTTGTTCTTCTTCCTCATAGTCTTTAGCCATATCATCATCGATACCATCGTTCCTGTTACCATCAGCTACTTCTTCATTTGGATTGTTATCAATTGGAGGTTCATTTTCTGCATCTCCAACATCTTCTATTGCATCTCCCCGGTAATGCTCTGGAAGAGGAACTGGATCCAAGTTGATTGGATGTTCTCTAGAATTAATAGGCTTAACACCTTTCTGAATGTCTTCAATATTCTGGTCTTCAAAGAAGATAACATCTCTGCTTGTAATTAATGAATGTAATCGTTTTCTTTGGATGAAACGAATTTATGTATGCTTGTGAGGCTGTGAATGGGAAAGTGGGACTTTCCTTTTCGGCCGGTCATGGCTATGAAATTCGGGTCATGACACTTCCTCCGTGGGTTTATGTGTAAATTTGGCCATGGAAATGCCCTCTATGCAGAAACTAAGGCTGTTCTTCTAGGTATGAAGTTGGCTAGATCTATGAAATTGCCAAATGTTATCTTTGAGATTGATTCATGTGTTGTGGTCGACATCATCAAAAGGAAACGCTCCTGGTTTCCTTCCTTCAAACATCTCTTTGAAGAGGTTCATTTCCTTCTTCATCTTCCTGATTGGACTGCTTCCATTGGTCTAACAATTAGAGAAGCAAATCCATGTGCTGACATGCTTGCAAATAGAGGTCATTATGACTCTTTTGATATTACTGTAGTAGATCAGGTCTTTCCTTTATTAGGCATAGCTATTTGTAAAGATGCTAGGGAATGCCCCTCATGCATGATTATTTTAGTTTCTTCCTTTGATATTAAAAAAACTAATCAAATACATTTCAATTGTCGTTATTTTTTTATATAATAATAACGAATAGGAGATTTAAAATCGTGCATTATTTTCTTTTAAAAAAAAATCGTACACTCTTTCATAAAAAAAAATTTGTGCATTCTTAATTCATTTCTCACGGTCAAACCCAGTTTTTTAAATCGGGTCATTGATTGAGACGAATAACAAAAGATGTCAATTAAAATATGAAAGGCGTAACGAAGGCGGTGTTGATACAGTGAAACCAACTATATCTCGTAAGGAGGAGATTTGGGAACATCGGTTTAAATCCTTGTGGAGTCATCTTTTTTGAGAGGTCGAAATTCAAAGGGTAAAATCATGTTTAATCAATTAAACCAGAGATGAGTTTCATAACGGGCCAGAAGAATCTAAATCGTGAGATACCGTGGTAGACCCACTGAGGCCCAATGGGCTAATTAGGCTGGATTCCAAAAAAAAAAATGGAAGGCGTATAGCAGAGGATATTGGCAAAGACCAAAGAGAAGGAGAAGCATCTGTGGTGAGGAGCGAGGACGATGGCCATCGACACCGTTGAAGCTCCCTCTCTACCGTTTCAGACCGGGTACTATTTCTCCTTCTTCATTTTCATCCCTCTCTCTATCTCTCTTCTTCAAGCTATTCTATCAATTCCTCTATTGTAACTAACCTTTCTTCTTCTTCATTTTTTCATTTTTAGTCAGTCGCGCCATTTCTATCTTGCAGTTGATGAGCTTGATTCAAAATGATATCTCTTATTTATTATTTTTAATAATCCATTTCTGAAGCTGTCTATAGATTACGATTTTCCTCCAATTTAAAACAAAACGAGTGTGCAGCAAACTATGGTTGATCTGCTGGATTTGGTGGGTCGACGTGCTTGCTTGTCGATCGTCGTCTGTTGTAGCAGCCGCGATGACCTTGACTCTCTCTGCTCCTCTCTATCCCCCCTTCCCTCCATTTCCTATTCACCTTTGGTATTTCTCTTCTCTACTTCAATTCAATCCCAATTTTGTGTGTTTAATACTTTAATTTGCAAGTGTGATCTCACTGGTGTTTCTATTTCTTTCTCTGTGTTTTAAATCATGTTTTCATGCTCTTTATTTATCCAGGGATATAATGTAACCTGTCTTCATAATTCATCTCACTATGGTGTGGCTCACAATATTGATAAAAGATGCCTTTGGAAGAATTCACGGAGAACTTATGAAAATAAACTTATGCAAATAATTTATGATTTTCGTACAAGCTCATTTTTGCTTATTGCAACAAGCTTGTCAAAGAATTTTATGAAAATAAGCTATTTTTAGCTTATTTGAAAAAAGCTTATCGAATGAACACTTAATTAAGCTGCTTACCCAAATGCACCCAAAATCTTAGACCATTAGCGGTGCAATTCAAGGTCTTTTGTTTTTTGGGACTTGGTGTTTTTCTACACCTTCTGGTATATTGACTCGTACACTTGTTGGGTCAAGGTTCATATTTACATCTGATTCTGGTTTTTTGATCCTTATAATTTCATGTGCTACAGGATTTGATAATTTGTTGTTCTTTACTCGATTTTGTTTTCCATCTTCAAGATCAGTGACCTTGCTGAAGATGAGCGTGCTTGTATTTTAGAGAAATTTCGGCAAGTGACTACAAGGTGGAACCAGATTAATCATGCTGGAGCAGGAGATGAGGATGAGGTTGGGAAAGATGACGGCAGATCTCATGTGATCATTGTAACAGATGCTTGCCTTCCTCTGCTTGCTTCAGGGAGCCTCCCATGTATGGTCATCTTCGATTAACTATGAGTTACCAGCAAAGAAGGTATGACTTGTTTCCTATAGTTGGTAATAACCATGACTGCCTGCTTTCATGTGTGCTATACCTACTACCTTAAATGTCCTTCGTAGCATATTGTATTTTTTTCAAACTTATTTTTCCTTTGATTGAAGTAGGTCTCATCATATTATTTCTCATTGTGATTAATGGTGTCAATTTGCCAAGGTGGTGTTCATTGTGGGAAGGCCCTGTAGCAATTGATGATTCCAAATGACTGACCACCTATACCAGACAGCAAAAGTGATCGCTAACTGATATGCTGTTGTTTCTTTTACTCCCGAGTCCTGAGATTTTAAAAGTTGGTTTTTGTATATATCTTGAAGAACTTGAAACTGATGATAGTTTCCGGTTCAGTAGATTAATTCACATAGATCAAGTGAAACCCACATCCATCTTAAGGTTTCTTTATCCTTCCTATATAAGGATACTTTTGTGTGCTCTGTACTGTGCAGTCACTACTTACTAGTGAGAAGGGAGCCTGTTCCCTTCATATTTTTAAAATTTGGTTCTCTAATAAGAGTTCTGTTTCTTCTCAAGAATCATTCATCTTTATACCTGGCTACATTTACTTGTTCAGCATTGGTGAAGAATGCTGGTTAAGTGGTTTATGTGTGGGGTGTGTGTGTAGTGTGTGTGTACATGTTGTCTCTGCCTGCCACCTTAATGTCCTCTCTATATTTTTCTCATCATTTTTTGTGTTTGCTACAGGAAACATATGGGAGGCATGTGGCAACTTGTTTAATAGCTGGTTCTTTCTTTGGTCCCTAGTCCTATAGTTTTGTTAAGTGATAGTTTGTGCTTTTGCTTTGTTGCTAATATTCTTCATTAAAGTGCAGATGGAATTGTCATCAATATGGTTGTTGGTGGCGAAGTGGTAACTTTAAAAAGTATTGAAGAAAGCAGTAATATTATCATGCAAGAGATGCCAATGCAAGTAAGTTTGCTTGCTAACTCTTATCAGATAGTCTGACTATATCAAGATCATATGGCATTCATCTTGCTTTGAATTTGTCGAGGTCTATTCATATATATAAATTTGCTTTTAGAGGAAGAAAGTTGGTCTTCTGTATTATTAGATAAAACACTTGTTTTTTTTTTCTTGATAAATTCATATTGACTAAAAGAAGTGCTTCAGGTGTTATTTGAGACAGAAAAGTGCCTCTCAAGCAAAAAGGAAAACTTTACCACACAACTATAAGAGCCTAAAAGTTTTATGATACTAAAAGTTGGACAGGAAAAAGTCAACAAGAGCATAAGCTTGGTGTTGCAGAGATAAGGATGTTGCGTTGGATGAATAGACATACAATACAATATAGGGTTAGAAAAGAATGCATTAGAGAGAACACAAGGGTGGCAGCTATTATGAGAATGATAGTGGAATCTCATCTTAGGTGGTTTGATCATGTCGGAAGACCATCAGAAGTCTAGTAAGAATAGATCATGCGGAAGATAACCTAATTGTTCGGTAAACTAAAAGTGAAACCATTAAAAAGGACCTAGATTTAAATGGCTTTTTTGAAGACATGGTTTATCACAAAAACACAGTAGTGTCATTTGATTCATGCAGCTGACACATCTAGTGGGAAAAGAAGCTCGGTTGTATTGAACTATCGATCATCCCTTTTTCAGTTATTATAAACGTTTCTTATTGTTTTTTAATTCGTCTTAAGCATAGATATGATTAACATACGCGGATTCTTGACATTCTATGAAGAGCTTGATCTTTATCCATGGCCGAAGAAAGCAGAGAATTTGATTGCTTGCACTCCTAGAGAATGGTTGAAGACTTGAAGCTCCCTCATTGCTTTGCATGTTCAGTGAGTAGTCACTACTATAAAGAACATATATACTGCTCAGAGTTTTTTGAAACTATTTTTCAGATGTAGACTTTTATGCCTGATTACATGATAATATGATATATTGGTTATGTAAAAATGGAGTAAGGAAAATTCGGTAGCAATGTCCAATTAGTTTTTTTTGGAAATGTAGTAGTCATATACTGTTGAAGTTTGCAAAAGGGTATTTGAAAGCTGGAGAGCATGAGCAATTGACATCTAAACTTATTGTCTTCTTAAATAATGGAAACAAGTTTTTTTTTTTTTTTTGGTAGAGAAACTCAACTTTATATTTTTTTTTTCAAGAAATTTAACAATGAAGTAGAATGCCAAGCACATGACAAAATTTGAAAGACGGGGGAACTTTCAAACTAAGCATTTATATTGGCATTGCACTACTCATAACTTAGTGGGTACATATGGAACTTTGGGATGGCAAGTTTGTGCACGATTTCCAATTAGCCTTCCACTGGCACTAGTTTAGACAACCTCCTCCTATGTGTGTTATAGGCCCTTTTTGAGATAGGCTAACTTACTAAATTTTTTTTCTAGCATATAAATTTGTTTCATTAAAATAGAGGTGTTTGATAAAGAGACTTATTTTATTCGCTTATAGTTTTTTCATAAGTAATTTTATTTGGCTTATAATTTACTAACTTTTCTCTCATTTTTACACTTGTTATTTTTAAAGAAATTAATTTCTATTTAACCTGACCCTACCTAATATATATATATATATATATATATATATAATTTAATAAAATAAAAAATTGACATTCTAATTATAAATCTTTAATTAGAATTTAAAAATAATTTATATAAAATCATATAAACATATTCCTTTATGACATTTTATATTTATAAGTCAGTTCAACAAATAATTTTATCAAACACTTCAAATTCAATTAGTTAGTTTTTCAGTTATTTGCTTTCTTTTAAAAATTAGCTTATCAGTTATTTTTGTCAAACAGAACCTTAGTATGGGCTGTTGGGTTCCATGTAAACTAAAAGAAAAGGAAAATGGAAAGTCAAGATCCTGCATTAGGCATAATTAATCAAATATTTGTTAGTCTTTGAAGTAATAATTTAAAACAATACCAGTGTCCTTATAATATTTATTTTAAGCTTTTCTACAATTTTAATTGGTTGTGCTCAGTGATCATGTGTCAAATATTATTGTGTAAATTTATCTCGTTGGCATTGTCCACTCATTTTTCTTTAAAAAGAACTCATAACCATTAACCATTGGAAAAATTCTTAAAATTAAATTGAACTATTTTTTATTGATTCGGATTTCCCCCCACCTAAAACCGAACTAAATTGACCCGTTATACCCCTATCAAGCTGGGATATTATTCAGTGTTCACGCTTCAGAGACTACCAAACGAAACTGGCCCGATCCGATTAGGCTAACCTTCTAGCCTACAATAGGTTGCAACTTAAACTACTTAAATTATGGTAGACTAAACACAAAAAGAAGGTTAGGTTATAACCTATTTATTCATTCACTAATTTTTTAAGGTTTAACTATTTAGTAGGTTCCTGATCTATTTGAGAATTTTCAATTAGGTCCCTATACTAAAAAAAATTTTAATTAGATCCTCAAACTTTTATAAAGTTTTCAATTGGATCCTTGAACTAATTTTATTTTTAATTGGGTCCATGAACTTATATAAAATTTTAAATAGAGTCCCTAAATTATAAAATTCGTTAGTGATATATTGAATTGGACGGAATATAACTGATTTCATCCAAGTTGGATAACCATATCAGTCATTTATTTGTAGTTTGGGTGGAAGATGAACCTTGAGACATTGTCACAACAAAATACATCAAGATGTACCAAGATGAAGTGAAATGTAGTAAGTTACAAGCGTATGAACTATTTTGGACGAAATTATTTCAAGGATGGGATATACAATCGTAAAACATAAATCGGGGAAGAAATGAACTATTTGTTTAGATGGAGGAGAAGCGATCGCAGGCCACGTTTTGGTTTTCTGGCTCAACATTTTGGTCTCTTGCAACCCTAAATACAAAATTGGGGGAATTCCATATCACGTTACATATTAGCAAACTTAAACACCTCTTCATGGAACCCTACCCCAGTCAGGGACCGAATTAAAAACTTTTTTAGTATAGGGACCCAATTGAAAATTTTATAAAAGTTTAAGGACCCAATTATAATTTTTTTAGTATAGGGACTTATTTGAAAATTCCCAAATAGTTCATGGACCTACTCAATAGTTAAACCATTTTTTAACTATGAGTGAGTACCTAAATTCATCCCAGAAAAAAATGCATCCCTGTTTTAGTTGTTTTAAAATAAATAATCCAACTAGATCCTTAAAAGTCTTTGGCTATGTTTGGTAGGATGGAGTTGGGTGATTAGTAATGAAGTGGAGTGGTGAACAGACATTAACCCATTATTTGAGAGTTCCTTCATTAATAGAGCGAGATGGTTGAGGATGGCAACCCAAACCACTCCATCCCACCCAAACCCTCTCATTTTCATACCCTCCAAATTGGGGGATTTGATATTTTCCTCCACTCTATTAAACTTCCAAGCATTGGAGTATTATGCTTTTAACTTTCCACTCCACTCCATTACTAATCATTCCATTATTAACCACTCCACTTTTTCTCCTTTAAAACTCCCAAACATAGCCTTAAATGTCAATTAAGATTAATCCCTTTTATGATAAATTCTGGAGACACTTTAGTCTCTATTAGGAACTATTTTGATAGATATATGAGATTTTTGAGTATCAAGATTTTTTTTTAGGAACTAAATTGGAAGGTGCAATATGAGAGAGGAATTTAGATATTCACTCTAACTACTATAAGAAAATACTTAAATTCAAAAACAATCACTACATGCATATATTTTAACAAAAACTATATACATATATATTTTCATTTTTATATCATTACTAATTAATAGTAACTATCATCAACTTTACAATACCTATTCACTTTTTAGCATGAAATTTTAGTAGTGTCAATACAAACATTTTCACAAAATTTGAAAACATGGTTTATAAATTTGAATTTTTAAAAAAAGAAAGTAAGATCATCAATTTGGTCTTCAAATTGACAACAATACCCAAAAGAAAAAAAGATAATACGACAAAAGGGTTGTTTGGATTTTTGTATGCGAATATGGCTTCATTAAATTATGTGTTTTTTATCCTTACCTGTGTCTTACAGCTAACTCAAATGTGAGTCAGACATTGCTCTGAAATGTGAGTCAGAAACTGCTCTGAAATCTCAGGTCCTTGGTTTTCACATCCAGAAACTGATTAGCAACCAAATCATAACCATGATGGGACCACCAATTCATGCTCATTGCCACTACTACGTGGACCATTGTGAGTGCCCAACGTTCGCACGATCGATGGTGGCCCTCCCCTCGCTCTATGATGTGTGATAGCGACAATCTTGGCATTTCGGAGAATTCTAACATGCACCATGGAGAACTCGGAGGAGCGGTACTCCACATGTTTCAACCGTGGATATAATATTATAAAATTTCAATGGTCAAGATTAAAAGGGGTAAAATAGGCATTATAATAAAAATGATTTATTTGATTTAAAATTAATTTTTAAAATCCCATGGCTGCCACTGTCTTTAGGGGTACACCGCTGTCGCCATCCATCTCTGTCCCCTCTCTCCTCCGCCCTCCCTCCCTCCAACTCCGGTCCTCTGCATTTCCTCCCTTCACGACTGCGTTTCTTGTCTTTGCGTTTCCTCTCTTGTTTATGTGACCCGATGAGAAGAACGAAGAAGATGAACAAGGCATTCGCCGGAGATAATGCCTTGGGCGACGGTGGAGGAGACCGCTTTTGGTGGTGGCGGTGGCGCCGCTCCTCTCTCTGCAATCACCCATCCAGAAGATGAGGCTGTTTGACATGAAAATGAAAACCCTATGGCTGCATAGCTACCATGAAAGGTAGGGTTGCGGTGGAAGGCAGGGCAGCAACACGACGGGACGGTGAGACCCCTTGATCATTACGTCGATTCTGGTCTCCTCCTCCTCCGTCGTTGCCGCCGACACCAACGAAAACCCCATCCCCGTCGTCGTGCTCATTTTCGGTGACCTGCAATTGCTCTGTCCCCACATTCGTCTTCGAACCCAAAACCCAGATTTGGCCTCGGACCCGCCGCCATCGTCCACGGGCTCACCCTCTTCATCGCATCTCCGTCACTGCAATGTTCCCTGTAGATCATGTCAAACCTGTCGTCACCTTTGACGTAACCAGTAACCACCGGCTGCCATGATGTTTTCATTTTTACAGTATGTGTTTTTAGTTTTTTTTTATTTTTTTATAGCAAAATACCAATCATGCCCTTGGAGTACCGCTCCTCCAAGTTCTGAATGGAGCATTGGATACGTTTGCATTTCCCTTTGTGACATGCAACAACCACCACAATGAGGCCCAAATCTATTATTTTTTTTAGTCCCCTTTGATTTACCATGTTAGACATGCTTATCCTTTTGTTCTCAAATATAACTATGGGTTTCTCAACATAAATCTATGGTTGTGTTACTATTTATTATCTAGGGTTTTTCTTTTTTATGACATACAACAATAGAGGGGATGAGGATTTCTTGTCCCATTTTGGAGTATCACATCATGTCCCAATCAATAATATCTTGTCATGTATTCTATTTTTTCAATATTAAATAAAATTTTAACTTACATGACATGATATTATTGATTGGGATATGATGTGGTACATCAAAATAGGACTGGAGATCCTTGTCCCAATAGAGGATGGTAGCCAAATATGGATTTTGTTGGGATTCTAGCCGATGATTATGAGTTAATTAAATATAGTTAAGTTGTTGTTTACTGTTTAATATATTTTCTTTTTATGGAAGCTAATTAGCGAAATATGAATTGTGTAACTATTGTAACTCATCAAATTAACAAGATTTGTAATGGAAAGTCATGCTTAACCTGATTACCCAACCTGATCTAGGTTCAATTCAAGTTGATAGAATAAATTTGTCAAATATGACCCATCCAAATTCGACCTCTGATATTTTGTTTGAATTTTTGAATTTCTTAAACCTGACCTGTATGCATCCCAAATATTATATAATTTGGGTTATGAGTACCATTTTGTTAATCATCCCTATATAAAATGCAAAATAGTAGGCACTTGAAATATAGTTGCTAAAAATGGTTTGAAAGTATACTACCACCATCACCACCATATTTGGGTTTTTGACCAAACTAGGTTCCTTTTAGAAACTATTTATCAGTTTAGGGTTATTCTGAAACTATTTACCAATGGGGGGTCGTTTTGAATATTTTATTATTTTTTGGTCTGACGGGTTGAAGGCGCCACTGCAGATGGCGTCTACACTTTATATAAAAAAATCAAAAGGGGAGGCGCCAATTGCAGTGGCGCCTCTGCCCCTACCTACCTGCTACAGTAGCGCACTGTAGCGCTACTGTATCAGTTTTTTTTTTTAAAAAAATTTGAATATTTTTTTTAAAAAAATTATTTCTAAAAAAACCCATTCACCAGATAATGAACTGAATTCATCAAATATTTGTACATGATTCACCAGATATTTGCACATACTTAACCAAAAAAATTATTTCTCAAAAAAACCTATTATGCTGAATGGTGAAGATTACATATTTAAACTGTTTAATACCACAGCATTAACATTAGCTATCAAGATTACATATTTAAACTGTTTAATACCACAGCACAGAAGAAATAACAGTTTTTAAAATTAATTATTAATATTTTTATTATTTTATGTTTTATTATACCTTTTTCGGTAATCATATTATAATTTATTATACTTTAATTATTTTATGTATACATTTTTTTTATACTTTATTATACTTTAAATCACCTTATCCTATCCTGCCTCAGGATAGAATTTTAACTAGATGGACAAGATAGGATAGGAGACGGGATTGGTTTATCCTATCCTGCTGGCTCACTAAACAATAGTTTCAGATAGGATATGATAGCTTATCCTATCTTATCTCTCTTATTATGACCACCAAACGAGACCTAAGGATGTTGATAAGAACTCAAGAAGAGCAATGGTCAACCAAGGAAGGAAAAAAAATAACGTTTTATGAAAAATCAAAAGCTTTTATTTTCCATACATTGATTTTATAAGTCATGCGTACACTGTACACACGTGTTTTAGGTAGAGTCCAAAACAAAAGAGTTCAATTGTTTTAGATAAATGCTTTTAAGAAATAGAAATAGAAATAAAAATAAAAATAAAAATGTTTAAAATTATCTATTTAACACATTGACAATTGAAAATGTGTGATTTTCACTAAAAACTCTCTATCGTTGTCTAGCCTCATGTCAAAGAAGAAGAAGAAAATTGGGTTAAATATGTTTTTGATTTCTATAAATTAGTAAAATTTAATTTTGATCCCTTTAAAAAAAATATTTATTTTTAGTCTCATAAAAATACAAAAAACGTGACTTTTTAATTCCTGACGAAGTACTAAAAATACACTACTTTTATTAAATATATATAAGGAATAATTGGAATAAAGTATCTTAATATATGGAATAAAATATTATAAAAGGAGATTTGATATATAAATAAAATTGTGTTTTGAAAGTCATTAGTGAGAAATTAATTTGATTTAGAATCCTTCTTATTTTAGTTATGTAGAAATCAAAGCTCATTCAAATTTTTTTACCATAAAAATTAAAATTCATTCTTATTTGGGTGAATTGAGTATATTTGATTTGATTTTTAGTTTTAAACATTTAATTATTGGATTGATATTTTTATCCTGATCAAGAAAACGTTAATTAACCCCTAAGGGACAGAGAGAGAGAGAGATTTTTTTTTTTAGAAAAAAGAAGGGCCACAGAGATATCCCTGAATGTAACACATGAAAGGAGACAAACAAGGAGGAGAAACCGAGAAAGTGTGTGACTATATAAATGCACTTGCTGTGAGAACTAAGAAGAAACAAATAAAGATTGGTTTTCTCCTTGAAAGCAATTTCCAAGAAAACCACTTTCTCTCCCTTCTTCTCAAGATGTTGCATGCAAATGTAGGCTCGGTTCCATTTTTGTTACCTTTGATCATGAGAAGTGAAGCTTCATTAGCCATTGATCAGAGTGACCGACCCTCTTTTTTTGAGCATTTGAAGTTAGCCTATCTTTGGTGTTCGGGTTTCCTCTTCAATGCATTCACTTTTATCACTTCGATTCTTTCTACTCTGAAGGATGAGATGAAACACCTCTTTACCCTAGCCCTCCCAATGCTTATCACAAGCCTTCTCATCTATGGCAAAATGGCCATATCCATGCACTTCTTGGTCAAAATAGACAAATACTCATTGGCTGGTGGATCCATCGCCATTGGTGTGGCTAACATCACCGGCTACTCTATCATTTCTGGCCTTGCAACTGGCATGGAAGGTATCTCTGCTCAAGCCTATGGTGCAAGAAAAATGAGGCTAATGGCTCATACCCTTCAGTGCACACTCACAATTCTGATACTCACTTGCATTCCCATTTCACTCTTGTGGCTCACCATCGAACCTGTCCTTCTCCTTTTGGGTCAAAACCCAACAATCTCAATCATTGCCTCCACCTATCTCTCATTCTCTCTCCCAGATCTCTTCTTCCGAGCTCTCATAAACCCTTTCAAGTTTTTCCTCAGAACCCAAAACGTGACCACCATTCTAATGGCGAGTGCAACTATCTCTCTTGTCCTGCATGCCATCATCAACTATGTCATTTTTCATTACTCAGCTTCCTTGGCATTCGAGGCATTGCTTTAGCCGGTGACATCACAAGCTTCACCATCCTCCTTATCCTCTTCCTCTACCTATGGTTCTCTGTGGAATCATATTCTGTTCACCCTTTGAAAGATTGGTCTTATGAATGTTTCAACCAATGCAAACCCATTCTTCGCCAAGCTATACCAAGCTGTGTCTCCGTTTGCTTAGAATGGTGGTGGTACGAAATACTCATACTCATTTCAGGGCTACTCAACAATGCAACAGACACAGGAGCAACCTCTAGAATAATAATTCAAGCCACTGCACTTCTTTACAATTTCCCTTTTGCACTAAGCATGGCTGTTTCAATAAGGGTAGGTAACGAGCTTGGAGCTAATAGACCAAAGAATGCACAAAAATCATCTATAACTGCTCTAGTTTGTGCCTTATTCATAGGTACAATGTCTTTTGTGTTCACAATGTATGTGAGCAAAACATGGGGACTTATGTTTACTGAAGACCAAGCTATTTTGTCCCTGTTGGCATCAACATTGCCTGTTATTGCAATTTGTGAGTTAGGAAACTGTCCCCAAACAACTATCTGCGGGGTGCTGAGGGGTAGTACAAGGCCTGCTATGGGTGCAATTATAAATTTTTTGTGTTTCTATGTTGTGGGTTTACCTGTTGCTGTATTGATGGGCTTTGGTTTTAAATTGGGCTTCTTGGGCCTTTGGATGGGGTTACTGTCGGCCCAGTTTGTGTGTGCTGTTTTCATGGTGGTAGTGTTGATAACGACAGACTGGAAGGTGGAGGCAAAGAGGGCCAGAGAGATGATCATAGGTCCAGAAAATAATGAAGACGTGGAGTCATTCATAAGCTGTTCATTGCTAAACTAGTCCTTTATTAAGGTAGCGAGAAAATAAAACATAAGGAAGTATAGACCTTTGTAATGCTTTATGAATAAGGAAGTATAAACCTTTTGCATGCACCGGATGATGATCTTTCTCTGCTTTGTTTTCTTTGTTATTTGTCAGTGTCATGCTTTGTTTTTTTTATATTGAGACTATTGAGAGATGTTATCCGCATTTGAAGTTTTAAAAAATCGTATTTAATATTATATATAATTAGAAAAGTATTTTAAACATCCTATTATTCGTATTTAATATTATATATTCACCACAAAAAAGGTTAAAGAACGTCATTTTTGTTTTGATATTCATTAGTACACAATTGTGGGCTCCATGAGAATGAAATGATATTTTGACAGCAATTCAGGACACCGTAGCTTTTGAAATAATGAATTAGAAGATAAAAGATAATAAAATAATAAACAAATATTGTATCGTACACACTACACACATTGGTTGGGCGGTTGTTTTCTTTCCACTATTTTTAGTTCTATTTCCATCATTGGAAAAATATATTTATATATATTTTAAACAAAAAAGCGCTATTATCTTTCATTTAGTATGTAGATGAAGAAGAAAGGCAAAGGAAATTACAAGTGAATGTCATGCTTTTAGACACGAGAGTCCCTCTATCATTGATTTACAAATATAAAATTAAGAGCAAACACTTTTTCTTTTAATTTTAATGAAATCTACAAAAGGTGGTGTGGGTGTTAAATGCTCTGAGTTCCCACGACAATACCCAAAAGAAAAATTAAAATACAGCCAAAGGGTTATTGGGGCTTTTCTACAAAAATATTGATTCATTAAATTATGTGGATTTTTTTCTTACTTGCAGTTTCAAAGCCAACTCAAAATGTGAGTCAGAAACTGCTCTAAAATCTTAGGTCCTTGGTTTTCACATTCGTAACTGCTCACCATTCATCTCACACTTCATTGCCAACCAAATCATAATCATGATGGGACACCAATTTGTGCTCATTGCCATACTACATAGACCATTGTGAGTGCCAACGAGCCAGGAACAATGGTGGCCCTCTCCTATACTTTGTAAAGTGTGATAACAACAATCCTGGCATTTCCTTTTGACACATGCATGCGACAGCCACTACAGTGAGTCCCAAATCTAGTATTTTTTTAGTCCCGCTTTGATTTACCATGTTAGACTCCTAAGGAACATGATTAAGCCTTAAAACTTGCTTAATCCTTATCCCACACACTATTCAAGAAAACGGGGCATTACATCATTAATCTTTAGTTTGTTTTCAAATATAACTATGAGTTTCTCAACATAAATCTATGGTCGTGTTACTATTTACTATTTAGGGTTTTTCTTTTTTATGATATTACAACAATAGAGGATGATAGTCAAATATCAAATATGGATTGTGTTGGGATTCTAACATGTGATTATGAATTACTCAAATATGGTTAAGTTCACCAGTGGAAATAATGTAATATACGGGAACGTTTTACGTTAGTTGACCATATGTTTGACGTTAAAAATGAGGCGGTGGCTGTTTTGTAAATATTAAATCATTATTTGCGTCAGTTGTGTAATGAATTGACGTTAAAAGTGATTTACAAGAATTATTAACACTTTTAACGTCAGTTGTTTATACAAATGACGTTAAAAGTGTGATTTTTACGTCAGTTAAATAAATAACTGACGTAAATAATCATATATTCCTTCATTCCTATCTTTCTTTCATTGTCATCTCCCTGTTGTCACTCTTAACGGAGATCACTCCATATAGTGCAGTTTATTTCTAAACTTTTTTTAAACAAGTTTATTTTTAATCTTAATTAATTAGCTTGAATTAGTAAACAAATTCTTGTGCAAATTAAAATAAATAAACACTTAACATAAAACAATTTATATGTATAATCAAATCGTATCTCATTGAAGCGATTCATAAGTTACAATTACATGATTAAAAGATAAAAAATTTCTGCAACATAACCCTAAAATATAAAAAACTTTCTTCTTCAACGTCATTTTCTTCTCAGTCCTGTCCTCAGAAACTCCAATGGATGCATCTCCTCCTTCACTTGAATTCCTTGATGCTCTATCTGAATCCAAAGTCACTTGCTGCGAAAGCGGAGTGAAAGTGATGAGGGGATGAAATAAAGTGAGGGAATCACATTACGTGATTCACCCAACCTTACCATCCATGTTACGTGATTTACTCAACCTCAGAAGTTTTTTGACCATTAAGACCTTTAAGTCTAGGTATAGGAAGAAATAACAAAAGTCTCAAATATGATAGAGCCATATTGTGAAGGAATAGAAAACGCACGAAATATAGAGGAAAAGAAGATGGGGGGGGTATTACAGATCGATCTGAGAAGAATGACACTTTATATAGAGAAGAGAGACTACCTGATTTTTCTTGAAAACTGATCTATAAACTTAATGCTCATTAAGAGGATTAAGTTACAAGGTGCATGGGTAAGTAGCACAGTAGTCATATGAATGAATGTTTTTGCAGAAACTTATACACTTTTAACGTCAGTTGTTTAAGACAACTGACGTTAAAAGTGTTTATAAAGAATATTTATTTGTAACGTCAGTTGTTTGTAACAACTGATGTTAAAAATCATTTATTTAACGTCAGTTGTCTTAAACAACTGACGTTAAATAGATGACTTTTAAAGTCAGTTGTTACAAACAACTGACGTAAAATGCTTTTTTAAAGATGGTTTTTAATTATAACGTTTACACACGCTCGCCTTCTTCACTTCACTCTGTACGTCTCTGTTCTTCTCTTTTCATCAGGCTCACTCTCACTCTCACTCTCACTCTGCCCTAATCGCGATCTCCTCTCCACCGCAACCACCGCGAGGGCTTCGTCGCCACCACCATGAGGTACACTCTTAACCCTAACTCTGTCTTTCCCACTCATTCTTTGCAATAACTTGACATATCTCTCTTCCCTTCCTGTGCACTAACTCTCTTTGTCCCTCTTCTCTCAGTAACCACATCGAACGTTGGTGATCAGCCTCTGGCTCATCTAGTTTTATGACTAGTATGACCAGGGTTTTGTGCTAATTTTATCGCATTTTCACCCAAATTAGACTTGATTGTCTTTAAGCAGCATTTTGAGTCTGTAAAGTATTTTTAGGTTAATTTAGTTGATTTAGAGCCAAATAAAGCACTTATGCTATTTACTGTTTTCAGGTTAATAAAAAGAAATAATTCTAGAGTTCTTCGCCCCGAGAGAGAGCATTCACCCCGCGAACCTGAAGCGTGACTGTTCCAGAAATTGCAAACCTTTCTGTGTCGCCCCGCGAATACATGACTCGCCTCTCAAAGCCAAGACCGAAGCCATGACTTTTCCATTCCTCGCCACGCGAGCCGCGATTCGCCTCGCGAAAAGATCAAACGTTGCGATCGTTCATAATATTAGCGTCGCGAGACAGTGTTTTGCCTCATGAGCTAGTTGAATCCGAAAAACTGTATTTAAGTCTTTTAGGCAGAACTGAACAGGGGTCTTCTAATCTTTTGTTTTCTCTTTAGTTTAGATGGAAGTAGAATTAGGTTTAATGCTTTGTTTTTCTTTTGTAATGGAGAACTAGTCTCCTTTGATTAATCTACTGCGATTGGTTTCTATTATCACTTGAGGTTCTTTAATTCCTATTTTATTTTATTTTCTCTTTTCAATACTATGCTATATATTTCTGTTTGTTTAATTCAGGAGTGTATAGTGTTGTGTTGATTTATTTCGGTGATGTTATGTTCCTATATTTAATCGCGTTTGCTTAATTCGCGTGTGTTCAATTCGTGTTCGCTTAGTTCACGAAGGGCTTAACCCCGTTTGCTTAATTCGGGAATAGGAACATATATCTGTAGTAGTGATTTCACTTGTTAATTGTTGCTTGATAATCTTCTAGATTATGTCATTTTTATGTGCTTATTGGGTGGATTTTTACTCCTAATTGTGCTAAATGATTGAGTTTTGTCCCTAAGTTTAGGTAATTTAATTTTTAAAAGGTTTTGAATATTTTAGTTAAATTTTATGTTTTTAGAGTTAATCTAATAATATTTTTTTTACTTGTTTAAATTTGTAGGAAATAATAGCAATTGAGTTGCTACACCAAATAGAAAAAGAATGAAAAGGAATGGGCAATTTGAATTTCAACTTAAATTGGAATTGGACTCCACTAATAGAAAGAGCCCACATAAAAATATTGTTGCTTTGCTGGATCCTTGGAAACAAATTCAAACAATGGCGTTGGAAAAAGCTGCTGGCCCACGTGAAGAATACTTGCTGAAAAGAAAAAGGGAGACCTAATGAATTAAGAAAGCAGCTACGTGAACAGGAGAGGGCATGGTGAAAGAAAAGGATTTTTCAATAAAAAAAAAGGGGTTTGATTGTGGTGCTCCAGGTGGGCTTTTTAGAAGGAAAAAAAAAAGCAGAGTGGCCTTTTTAAGAGAGGCAGCGTGAGAGCTGGGGAGCCGCAAGTCACATGGAAAAAAAAGAGGGTATTAAAAGGGGACAGCCGAACAGTAGAAAAAAAGAAGGACGCAAAAAGGGAGGACGCAGGCGCACAGCGAGCAGCGCGGCGGGAGGAGGAAAGGAGAAAATATGAAGCTGCCATGCTTGGACATTGAGATCATCTTCATTTTTATGAAGTTTTCTCTACTCTCTTTATTTTATTTTATTTTATTTTAGGGTTTAGTATGTCTAGCTAAATCTCTTTTTGTTGGGGGTTGGATGATAGCTTTTCTAAACTTGGTTGTTTATGTATTTGGTTTAATACAAGTTTCTATTTCTTTATGAGTGTTTGATTCCATGCTTAATGCTTTTCTTGGCTTAGCTACCCATGAAATGATTTGTTGCTTTGATAGACAATTGACAGATTGATGTTAAGGCATGCTCATGAATCAAATGCCAAGTAGTTCAGGAACCTAGACATAGGTCTTGGGGTACTTGCAATCTTATAAATCTTGACTCTTAATGCAAAATCTCATGTTACTCCACCTAAGACATTAGGGTTTAATTTGGGGTTTTAGGCTCATTCCACCTAAGACATTAGGGTTTGAGTATTTTGGAAGATTTGATTGTCATAAATGAATTAGGACTTGTGTTAGTAACCATTTCATTGCAATTGAGGGAGGATTAGTGTAGTCTAACCCTGACAATTCTATCCATTTCTTTCTGCATTCCAAGTGTTTGTTAAAAATCCTAAAAGACCAAAAACATTTTATTCTTGTCTGTTTTGTTTTGTTTACTTTTGCTGGGCTCGGTACTTAGTATTGAGCTCCCTTCCATCCAAACTCGATAGTCTAGATAGTTGTATAATTTGTGAAGTGGTAATTGACAACCAATCCCTGTGGACGATATTCGGTCTCACCGATTTATTACTTGTACGACTGGGTACACTTGTCTTTATTCTAAAAATACGCATCAAGTTTTTGGCGCCGTTGCCGGGGATTGGTTTTGCCAATATCATTAGTAACAAATAAGACAACTAATTTAGACATTTTTTTATTTCATTTTCTGTGTATATTTGATTTTTTTCCCTTGAGTTCTGTTTGTGCATGGTGGACTGCAAATCATGGAGACTTATTATTTTCCAGCCTTGGATGTAGTTACAAAATATTCTTTTGGGCCTAATTTGGTCATGGGAGACTATAGGCTTTGGGGATATCAATGCCCTCATGCACAAGCTTATAGTGTAATCATGAAGCATGAGGAGGAATGGAAATGGAATGAGCCAAGTCCTTTGAAAGTTGCTCTGCAACAATATTCACTAGAGCTATCCATCTCTGAGGCCAAAATAAGAACTAACTGTGATAGTATCAACGCTGTGAAGCAGAATTTCAAAATGCAAGTTGATGAAATTTGCAAACAGTTGGTACAAGAATCACATGGAGCGCAATTTGAGCAAAATCTGGTTTTGGGGATAGTTCAAAGTGAAGTTGAAGTGGTAGTGGAGAGCAAAGAGGATCTATATTTCACCATGCTTGCCAAGGATCTTGATATTGCTGCCTTGGACAAATATATTGGTTTGCATGCATGTGTGGATCCTACAAAATTGGCTCAACAAGTAAAACCTCAGGTGCTTCATGGATCATTTATGCCTGAAGAGGTCACAAAAGGAGTTTATCACTTGCCATTTGACCCAGGGAGAAATTGAGGGGAGATTCATATTGCTTCTGCAATTGCCACTCCACAAACCATGGGATCCGGGAGGAGGGTCTCACATGATGAGCATCTCTTGGCCCCTATGCTACAAGCAATGGGATCCGGGTGGAAGCTTCTCAATGAGTTTTTCTTAACCCTTCACTTTAATTTAATGTTATTTTCTTGTTAGTTGCGTGTTTCACATGTTTTAGTTAGTTTGTGTTAGAATAAAATAGACCAAGCACTTAAAGGTTTAGGATCTTTGTTTTGAGATGTCACTTTTAGAATTCTCATTATTTTGTGTATTTTGTCTGGCTATTTTCCTTTCTTTGGAAGTTCTTCTTGTAGTATAGTTTTCATTTTTCAAATTTGTTCATAGCAATTTTCATAACCTCTTTGCATATTTTTGTTTCTTTTTTATTAAATTCATGGCAATAAGGTATGGAACGAAATTTTGGAATCTTAGTTATAACCTTAGTGAGATATTGGGCTTGATTTTTAATTCTTTGAGTGTGCACCATTGAGTTGATGTGCTGAGATTTGCTTGATTCTTTTATCTAAGATTCATGAATTGCATGTTTCGCATAAAAATGATTTGGGCCATTTTTCATAAGCCACTTGAGCCAAAAAGCCAACCTTGCATGAAAAATTCCCTTGCTAACCCCTTTGAGCTTATTGTTACTTTTTGTTCTCACCCTTGCTTCTTGAATGATAATTACCATGTTTATTCCAACTTGAGGATAGGAGAGCATTGGTGAATTGCTTGTGGACAAACAAAGACTTTGGTTTGGGGGAGAGAGTAATGAAATATTGTGAGAAGCTTTGAAAAAGAAAAAAAGTGAAAAAAAAAAGACATGAAAAAGTGGGAAAAAATTGATACCCGCAAGAAGAAAAAAAAATATTTTTGAAAAGATGGAAGTTGAAACAAAGAAAAAAAAAGAAAAAAAAAGAAGTTTAAAAAAAAAAAAAGATTTATGTGAATAAGGTTGAGAATAAAGTTGAAAGAAGCTTCAAAGAAGGGAAAGGAGAAATGGAAAAAAAAAAAATTCAATTATAGCAATTGGGAATTTGTGCTTTACATTGAAACATTTGAGTTGTTGTAATTGCTCTCCTATTCTCTTGGACATTTTTCTATTTGTTTCTCACCTCATTTTTTTTTCCACTTTAGCCAAGTTACAACCCAAAATAAAGTCCCTTTGATTTGTGCATGCTTGTGGTTTGTGATTTTTTTTTTAGAGTTAGATGAAAAGCAAATCTATGGTTCCATGACTCTAATGTGTGCTTTGAGGGAAGCACTTCACCACCATATACTTGAGTGATTATTTGATGAGTGTGTACCATGTGAGGACTAAAGTTCTATTTTTTTCTTCCCTTGCCAAATTGCCATGATTTTTAATTTTGAAGAATATGGAGATTGCAAAGTTGTTATGCTTTTTGCTTCTTGGCATTTTTGGAATTGATCTTGCTATTGGTTGATGCTTCTGTTTTAGGGATTAGTCATTGTACAATTTTGCCTTATAGTGATTTTGTTTAATTGGATGCTCTTTCAGTTTTCCCAAATCATATAAGAGTCTGGTATGTTGTCCTGAGTGTTTTGTGTACCAGTTTGGGTTACTTTTGCTTGGGGACAAGCAAAGTCTTAGGTTTGGGGGAGTGATAATCTTCTAGATTATGTCATTTTTATGTGCTTATTGGGTGGATTTTTACTCCTAATTGTGCTAAATGATTGAGTTTTGTCCCTAAGTTTAGGTAATTTAATTTTTAAAAGGTTTTGAATATTTTAATTAAATTTTATGTTTTTAGAGTTAATCTAATAATATTTTTTTTACTTGTTTAAATTTGTAGGAAATAATAGCAATTGAGTTGCTACACCAAATAGAAAAAGATGAAAAAGGAATGGGCAATTTGAATTTCAACTTAAATTGGAATTGGACTCCACTAATAGAAAGAGCCCACATAAAAATATTGTTGCTTTGCTGGATCCTTGGAAACAAATTCAAACAATGGTGTTGGAAAAAGCTGCTGGCCCACGTGAAGAATACTTGCTGAAAAGAAAAAGGGAGACCTAATGAATTAAGAAAGCAGCTACGTGAACAGGAGAGGGCATGGTGAAAGAAAATGATTTTTCAATAAAAAAAAAGGGGTTTGATTGTGGTGCTCCAGGTGGGCTTTTTAGAAGGAAAAAAAAAAGCAGAGTGGCCTTTTTAAGAGAGGCAGCGTGAGAGTTGGGGAGCCGCAAGTCACATGGAAAAAAAAGAGGGTATTAAAAGGGGACAGCCGAACAGTAGAAAAAAAGAAGGACGCAAAAAGGGAGGACGCAGGCGCACAGCGAGCAGCGCGGCAGGAGGAGGAAAGGAGAAAATATGAAGCTGCCATGCTTGGACATTGAGATCATCTTCATTTTTATGAAGTTTTCTCTACTCTCTTTATTTTATTTTATTTTATTTTAGGGTTTAGTATGTCTAGCTAAATCTCTTTTTGTTGGGGGTTGGATGATAGCTTTTCTAAACTTGGTTGTTTATGTATTTGGTTTAATACAAGTTTCTATTTCTTTATGAGTGTTTGATTCCATGCTTAATGCTTTTCTTGGCTTAGCTACCCATGAAATGATTTGTTGCTTTGATAGACAATTGACAGATTGATGTTAAGGCATGCTCATGAATCAAATGCCAAGTAGTTCAGGAACCTAGACATAGGTCTTGGGGTACTTGCAATCTTATAAATCTTGACTCTTA
The DNA here is from genome assembly GCA_030762895.1 of Sophora flavescens. NCBI lineage: Eukaryota > Viridiplantae > Streptophyta > Magnoliopsida > Fabales > Fabaceae > Sophora > Sophora flavescens. The sequence continues at coordinate 26,855,701 of CM061064.1, read as the reverse complement.
ATGCAAAATCTCATGTTACTCCACCTAAGACATTAGGGTTTAATTTGGGGTTTTAGGCTCATTCCACCTAAGACATTAGGGTTTGAGTATTTTGGAAGCTTTGATTGTCATAAATGAATTAGGACTTGTGTTAGTAACCATTTAATTGCAATTGAGGGAGGATTAGTGTAGTCTAACCCTGACAATTCTATCCATTTCTTTCTGCATTCCAAGTGTTTGTTAAAAATCATAAAAGACCAAAAACATTTTATTCTTGTCTGTTTTGTTTTGTTTACTTTTGCTGGGCTCGGTACTTAGTATTGAGCTCCCTTCCATCCAAACTCGATAGTCTAGATAGTTGTATAATTTGTGAAGTGGTAATTGACAACCAATCCCTGTGGACGATATTCGGTCTCACCGATTTATTACTTGTACGACTGGGTACACTTGTCTATATTAGAAAAATCGTATCATTGCTACAACCGAAAGGGGATTAGAATCTGCTTAGGGCTTGGAATTATATGAACCGATGATAGTGGGAAACCGATAACAGTAGGTTAATCGCTTTAGTTTATTTGTTAATCTTTTCACTGATCTGTTTTCATTGCTCTGTTTTCTGTTTTGTTTCTTTATTTTATTTCTATCCAAAACCCCCCCAAAACTGATTTTGTGTTAATAACAACAACCCAAGAGTCCTTGTGAGACGATATCCGAGTTGTCGCTCCCTAAACTACATTTTTACAAACCGCTCACTTTTTTGGCGCGTGCGCGACAGCGCGACCAAAAATTGGTGCCGTTGCTGGGGACTCTTGTTGTTATTAACAGAAAATTAAATTAAAAAAAAAACCTTTTGCATTACTGAATTAGTTACGGCTGCTTTGTCTGGTTGTAATCTACCCATGGATGAGTATATGCAAGGTTATATGCCTAATGTTAATTATGAACCACCATGCATATATTATCCTGACTTTCTTGGGTTTAATGCACTTGGTTGCCAAGGTTTAGTGGTCTTGCGGTGAGAATCCGCGGAGAGCATCCAAGGAATTCCGGATTGTTTGTTCTACAATGCTGAGACCTGAAGGAATAACAGAAGACCACATCAAGATGGGAGCTTTCCATCTCTCACTTGAAGGCGCTGCAAAAGAGTGGTTGTATAATCTTGAGCCGAATTCCATCTTCAGCTGGTTTGATTTGAAGAAAGTCTTCCTATTGAGATACTTTCCTGCCTTCAAAGCTGCATCAATCAGGCACAACATTCCTGACCCTTCCACTGATGAGTACCACCCCAGCTGGGAAACCATCCAAACCCTTGGTATGGGGACCAACAACTAATGTTACCACTGGCACCACCACAGAATCCTCCCCAAGTGACCACTTCTGTACCTTCTGGACCTTCACTAGAGGACCTATTCAAGCAAATGACTGCGCAAATGACTACATTTTTTCAGCAGCAAATTGAACAGTTTCAGGCCTCACAGACACAGTTTCAGCAGCAAACAGATGCTAGCATTAATACTTTTCAGCAAGTCAGCGGGGCTGCACTGCAAACTCCACATTCCCTTGAAGAACATACAGATTCACCAGCAGTTATTCTTGACAATACTTCTGAGGACAATTTTGATATTGATGTCAAGAATACTTCTGTTGATGAACTGTGTGTTGAAACTCCAGATATTCACACCTCCCCTGATTTTATCTATTATACTTCATGTGCTGATTGTAATGAATTTGCTTCGTGTGTAGCATGTTTTGAAAGGTATGAGGAGCAAAACATCCATATGGAACAGGAGGACATCTGCTTCACCATGCTTGAGGATAATGAAGAACCTTTGGGATTAGATGATTCTATGAATTCATATGCATGTGTTGAAAGTGATGGGATGGATGAACTGTGTGCTGAATTTCCATACATTCAGGCCTTTTCTGATTCAGTTTATTGTATTATATGTACTGACTGTACTAACTCTAACCTTTGTGTGGTGTGTGCTGAGATTTCTGCATGTATAGCAGGTGATGGAATTGTTAGCGCAGTGAATGAAGAACGTGCAGAAGATGAAGCAGCACCGGAGACCCCAGCTACCTATTTGCCACCTTCCCCTGCAGAACAACCGGTGATGGAGTTCAAGCCTCTAGATTTTGCACCATGGCCAGTCCAAGAGGTTGAACCCCACTTTTATTGGGAGGACTTTATTGACAAGGTTGAAAAAGAGGTCACCTGTGACCCGAAGGGGAGTGAGAAGTCCGCCGCACTTGGCGGAGTTACCAAGATTATCAAGTGTCCGCTCCCATACTTATGCTGCATGCCATGGGATCCGGGAGGATCATATTGCAATTTGAGTATTCCATGGCCATTGTATCACAGACAGTGGGATCCTGGTGGAACCACCCCAATGAGTTTTCTTAAACCCTTTCTCTTTAGTTTACTTTCATTTTCTTGTTAGTTCCTGCTTGCTTTATTTTTGTTTTGTTTTCTTTTAGCTCCTGAATAATTTGAGAAGATCAGGAGTATGTGTGTTGAGTCTTGTGTCGGCAAGCTTGATTGGATTTTGATTGAATTTGCATAGATGGATTGCATGTTATGTGTTGACTGTTTTTCCCCCTAGGATTTGAAAATTGAAAATTTGATCCCCACTTGAAAAATTGAAAACTGAACTTTGAGATATTTTGTTGTGATGGCATGATTTATGATAAGTTTGGGGTGATGGGAAACACACACTAGGGATAGAATCTCGGTCAAACAATTTGCAAAAATGTCCAGGTGAGGATTTGAGCCTCCAGCATGTTTTTAATTGTGTGAATCACTTTTGAGTTGCACTTTCCCGAATTTGCTTGAATCTCTTTATGGTTTGCATGTTTATGTGTTTGCTTCAAATGATTTAGGCATTTTCTTTGTAAATAACTACTTAGCCTAAAATAACCATCCCTAATGCATGTTTCCTAGTTAGCCCCATTGAGCCTAATTAGACTGTTAATTCTTTATGACCTTATGTTATGAGCCTAAAATCTAAAAAACCATGTTAACCCGATCTTAGGATTAGGAGAGCATGGAATCTTAGCAAAGAGAATGGTTGCAAGAAAATAAGTTTGGGGTGGCTACAAGGATATGATGTGTTGTCTGGGATTGAGAAAAAGAAAAAAAATATAATAAAAAGGTTGGAGCCAAAGGCAAGAAAAAAAGAAAAAAAGAAAAAAAAAGAAATAAAAAGTACAAAAATTTCAAAAAGGATATTGAAAGAAAAGAGGCTGTAGTCACCCAAAGTAAAAAGAAGAATGAGAAAAGGAACTTGAGTGGAATTTCAATGTTTTGAAGTGTTTCATGCTCTCTTATTTCCTAGGGACTTAAGCCTAGTTCCTTTGTATATCCTACCCTTAGCCAGGCCCCATTACAACATTAAAAGACCTTTTGATGTTGCATGCATGTTTTCTGTGGGAATCATTTGGAGATAAAAATCAAATTTATGGGAAGTGCTTCTGAAAAGTGAAACTGAGTGAAATGTTGTTAGCCTGACAAAAACTGAGTGATTGAGTGAAACACTAAATGCCCTTGTGAAGAAGGCAGTTGTTTGAATTTGGTGATCTCTCTCTTGTGTGTAACTTGGATCCCTTGCTTAGATTAATGATTGTTTGAATGATGAAATTCTTAAATGTTCAGAATAATTGAATGTGGGGATTACTTTGTTTGAAAGGGGGGGGGAACATTGAAGAAAACTATTTTGTTGAAATTGCTTGAAATTTGTGCGAAGGTTGATTAAATCCTTAAAGCTTGCCATGTCTTGAGTCTTTTTAAGTTTTTGAGTTTTAGTTTGCTTGAGGACAAGCAAAGTTTAAGTTTGGGGTATTTTGATCAGCCTCTGACTCATCTAGTTTTATGACTAGTATGACCAGGGTTTTGTGCTAATTTTATCGCATTTTCACCCAAATTAGACTTGATTGTCTTGAAGCAGCATTTTGAGTCTGTAAAGTATTTTTAGGTTAATTTAGTTGATTTAGAGCCAAATAAAGCACTTATGCTATTTACTGTTTTCAGGTTAATAAAAAGAAATAATTCTGGAGTTCTTCGCCCGAGAGAGCATTCGCCCGCGAACCTGAAGCGTGACTGTTCCAGAAATTGCAAACCTTTCTGTGTCGCCCCGCGAATACATGACTCGCCTTGCGAAACTGAAGACCAGAAGCCATGACTTTTCCATTCCTCGCCACGCGAGCCGTACTTCGCCTCGCGAGAAGATCAAACGTTGCGGCATCGTTCATAATATTCGCGTCGCGAGACAGTGTTCGCCTCGCGAGCTAGCTGAATCCAGAAACTGTATTTAAGTCTTTTAGGCAGAACTGAACAGGGGTCTTCTAATATTTTGTTTTCTCTTTAGTTTAGATGGCAGTAGAATTAGGTTTAATGCTTTGTTTTTCTTTTGTAATGGAAAACTAGTCTCCTTTGATTAATCTACTGCGATTGGTTTCTATTATCACTTGAGGTTCTGTAATTCCTGTTTTATTTGCTTTTCTCTTTTCAATACTATGCTATATATTTCTGTTTGTTTAATTCAGGAGTGTATAGTGTTGTGTTGATTTATTTCTGTGATGTTATGTTCCTATATTTAATCGCGTTTGCTTAATTCGCGTGTGTTCAATTCGTGTTCGCTTAGTTCACGAAGGGCTTAACCCCGTTTGCTTAATTCGGGAATAGGAACATATATATGTAGTAGTGATTTCGCTTGTTAATTGTTGCTACAACCGAAAGGGGATTAGAATCTGCTTAGGGCTTGAAATTATATGAACCGATGATAGTGGGAAACCGATAACAGTAGGTTAATCGCTTTAGTTTATTTGTTAATCTCTTAACTGCTCTATTTTCATTGCTCTGTTTTCTGTTTTGTTTCTTTATTTTATTTCTATCCAACCCCCCCCCAAAAACTGATTTTGTGTTAATAACAACAACCCAAGAGTCCTTGTGAGACGATATCCGAGTTGTCTCTCCCTAAACTACATTTTTACAAACCGCTCGCTTTTTTGGCGCGTGCGCGACAGCGCGACCATTGGCCACCACTCGAGCTCCCCTCCCCACCACGCGAGCACCTATTTCTGGTGAGTCTTTAGGGCACATTTTTTTTATTTTTGGTTTTGAGTGTATGTTGAAACTGTAGTCTCTGTAGTTGAAACTTGAAACTGTGAGTTTGAGTTGTTTGGAATGTCTCTATTTCTGGTCGTGGGTTGATGAGTGTGATTTCAACGCATATTTCATTACCATTTTGCATGCATTTCTCATATAGTTTAGGCATATTTAGTTTGATTTTGTTAGTTTTTACCTTAGAACGGGTTAGGCGGTGTTGTGGTGTTGTTTTGCAGGAATTAATGATAAAATGCTCAAGATTGACCCTGATGGAGCTTGGATGAAGATAGAGCTTGAAAAGTGAAGAAATGTGCCAAGCAGAGTCCATCACGGCCTGGCCGTGATGACCATCACGGCCGTGACCAAGCAGAGCTGAAAACACAGAAGACAAAAGTCAGAAGCTGTCACGACCTGGCCGTGATGCCCATCACGGCCGTGATAGACCAAAAAGTAAAGACGCGCCCAGGGCAGAACCTGTCACGGCCTGGCCGTGATGGCCATCACGGCCGTAACGCGCGACTGATCTATAAATAGAGCCACACTGAACAGAAAAAGGGGACTTTTACCAGAGACTTGGAAACCCTAAAGAGGGCTGACGGCTGGGGAAAGGCTGGGACCTTAAAGATGACAATTTCTCTTCTCTTGGATTGGAAGAAGATTGAAGGATTCGTCATGGAGTTTTCTTCTTCTCTTCTCTCTTTCTCTTTTGTAATTTCTATTACTATGAGTAGCTAAATCCCCTTCTTGTTGGGGTTAGATGTAGCTTTTCTGAACTTGATTGTCTCTTGATTTGGTTTCAATGCAAGTTTCTATTTCTTTATGAGTGTTTGATTCTATGCTTAATGCTTTTCTTGGCTTAGCTACCCATGGAATGATTTGTTGCTTTGATAGACAATTGAAAGATTGATGTTAATGCATGCTCATGAATCAAATGCCAAGTAGTTCATGAACCTAGACATAGGTCTTGGGGTGCGTGCAATCTTATAAGTCTTGGTTCTTAATGCAAAATCTCAGGTTAATCCACCTAAGACATTAGGGTTTAATTTGGGGTTTTAGGCTCATTCCACCTAAGACATTAGGGTTTGAGTATTTCAAAAAGGCTTGATTGGCATAATTGAATTAGGAATTGTGTTGTTAACCATTTCATTGCAATCAAGGGAGGATTAGTGTAGTCTAACCCTGACAAAGTTTATCCATTTGTTAATTCTGCACTCCAAGTGTTTGTTGAAAGTCCAAAAAGACCAAAAATATTGTATTGCTTTTGTTTTTTTACTTTATGTTTTGATCTTTCACACCATAGTTTAGTCCAGATAGTTGCTTGACTTGTGAATTGGTAATTGGCAACCGATCCCTGAGGACGATATTCGGTTCTTACCGTTTTACTACTTGCAACGATCCGGTATACTTGCCGAATCCGTATCAAGTTTTTGGCGTCGTTGCCGGGGATTGGTTTTGCCAATATCAGTAGTAACAAAGAAGGCAACTAGTTTAGACATTTTTATTTTTAATTCTTGTGTATATTTGATTTTTTTTCTTTTAAGTTCTGTTTGTGCAAGGTGGACTGCAAATCATGGAGACTTATTATTTTTCAGCCTTGGATGGAGTCACAAAATATTCCTTTGGGCCTAATGTAGTCTTGGGAGACTACGGGCTCTGGGGATATCAATGCCCTCATGCACAAGCTTATAGTGTAATCATGAAGCATCAGGAGGATTGGGAATGGAATGAGCAAACACCTTTGAAAGCTGCTCTAGAACAATATTCCCAACAGCTATCCATCTCTGAGGCCAAAGTAAGAGCCGATTGTGACTGTATCGAAGCTCTGATGCAAAACTTCAAATCGCAAGTTGAGGAGATTTGCAAACAATTAGTACAAGAGTCACATGCAGCACAATTTGAGCAAAATCTGGTTTTTGGGATAGTTCAAAGTGCAGATGAAGTGGTAGTGGATTTCACCATGCCTGCCAAGCAACCTGAATCTGCTGCATTGGAAAAATATATTGGCTTACATGCATGTGTGGACACTGGAAAGTTAGTCCCTTCCACTTGTCTGTCAAACTTCCTCGGGAAAACACCATTTGACCCGAGAGGAAGTGAGTTCAGTATTGTAGAGGTCAATGGAGTTTTCACACACTTGCTAGGAGGAAGTAATGCTAGATTCATATTGCTTCGGCAATCGCCACTCCACAGACCATGGGATCCGGGAGGAGGATCCTAGCCTGTCAAGCTAGTGACGTTAAAGAAGCGCTTATTGGGAGGCAACCCAAGTTTTCTTTTCCTTTTCCCTTTGTTTTTGATTTTGACTCTTGAATAATTTGAGAAGATCAAGAGGAAAAAGATAATAAATTAATAGTTTTGTTAAGTGTTTTCAGGGCAAGAAGGAAGGATAAGCAAAAAAGGGCAGGGAGAGACAAAGTCAGCAACCATCACGCCCAGGCCGTGACACTGGTCACGGCCGTGATGAGCTACCCATGAAGATCAGAGATCATCACGGCCTGCCCGTGATGAGCATCACGGCCGTGATGCATTTTCCAACAAGTTTTTAACTAGGCCTGTGAGCCAGCACCCGCTACCACCTCGGTGAGTGTTCCAATTTTCTTTCTCCTCTCCAACTTGATTAATTACATTGGGGACAATGTAAGTTTTAAGCTTGGGGTAGAGGTATTTTTGCAAAAATTTTTAAATTTTCATATTTTTCATGTTGCATTCATATAGGCATAGTTTTGCATGATCACATGATTCGGTTGCCCCTTACTTAGATTAGGCATCCAACTGTGAGAACTGAGTGCCAAATAATTTGAGATAGTGAATTGTTGAACCCAATTTTTTATTCTTGTGATAAGGCTGCAAATAATAATTCTGAGATGATCTTTGATAGTTGATAATTAGTTGTGGTTCCGTAGATTTGTGTTTCTCATTGATTTCTGAACTACTAAATGTGAGACTTTTGAGCCAAAAAGGGGTACTCACTAAATCTACCCCATTCTTTGTGATAGAGTGTTATTACTCTTGGATGTAATTCTCTAGAACTTGACTTGAAACCGTTTTGAAGCTTAAAAATTTTTGAAAACATTTTTGAAAATGATTGAGGAACTAGGTATTTTTCCGACCTAATGAGCTTTGATTGATGAAATGCTACCCCTTACTCGGATAATTAAATAATAATGTAAATCAAAAGAATGTAAAGGTAAAATACCGTGATAGCCTCCCAAATCTGATCCTTAACGTTCTGTGGAACGTCATTCCAATGGTTGTAGTTGATGCTAACGTGCTGCTTCGCTTGTAGAAACACCCACTTTTTAAATTCTTTAGCACGGGGTCCCTAGGGATTTATATTAGCATCGAAGGACACCTCAAGCTTCTGTTCGCTTTGCCTGGCCTTCTCTAGTTTCTTCAAAGTCGTGGCTCCTCTACCCCGTTTCCAATGAGCCTGTGATGTCTGTATGGACAAAAAAAATGATAAAATAGAGGGTTGTAACATTATAAACTTACATTAAAAAGAAGGACTAAAGATAGTATATAACATGTAAACTTACACTAGAATCAGGCGTAGGCGCGATCGGGTCATGCGTAGGCCCCACAGTGTCCTCTCGTGCATGTGGGCCATCCGACTGATCCATATGTATGCCTGTTCAGAAACAATATATATTTATTAACATAGGTTATAACTAAAACTAAATACAGAAGTATAAATAAAAATAAATGTATACTAAGTTTAAACTACCTATATCAATATCCCCTCGTGATGATCATCACGAGTGGCATGTACATCGTCCACCTGTGTCTCCTCGATTATAGTAGGCATGTTTGTTGAAAAAGAAGGAGTATCAGGAATATCAAGATTTGAATCTTGATTATCATCACTACCATTATACATGATTTTTCCTTGGAGAACCACTGACAACCTTTTGTTAGAAGGATCAATGATGTAGAACACTTGTTTTGCTTGGGAAGCCATTATGAAAGGCTTATTTATATGACCTAACCTGTTGAGGTCTACCAATGTGAACCCCAATTCGTCGGTTTATACACCACCGTTACTATCAACCCACTTACATTTAAAAACCGGCACCGTAAGCTTAGTGTAATCTAGCACCCAAATATCTTCAATATATCCAAAGTAAGGTGTCGGGGCTTTAACGGGTTTTGTGTCCTTTGCACTAGAGAAGTGCATTGCTTCAGCCACGATCATAACCCCACTATTTGGCATGGTACTCTTGTTATCTTGTTCCTTTGTATAAAAGGAAAAGTTATTGATGTCATATCCGCTCCAACATATGACGTTGAAGCTAGGCCCACGTGCTAGCCATCTTACGTCATCAGAAGCAGTACTACCATCCTTAAGCATTTCTTCCTTGAACCATGGTAAGAAAGTCTTGTTATGCTTGTTCAACAACCTCCTTTCGCTCATTCGAGGGTTTTCTTGATTGACTTTTCTTTTATGTTCAAATAAGAAAGGTTGAATAGAATCGATGTTTTTCAATACATACAAATGTGCTTGAAGCACTTCCTCCCGACACTTGCTGTTAATTCTTAAGCCATGTGTACCCTTACCTTGACATCTTATCTCATCATGCCGAGGCTTAGGAACCCCTATAGGATCCATGTTATGAAGGTAGTCCGAACAAAACTCAATAGCTTCTTCTGCAACATACCTTTGAACAATAGATGCTTCCGGACGATGAGGATTCTTCACGTACCCTTTCAAGATCTTCATGTAGAGCTCAACTAGGTACATCCATCTCAGAAAAACCGGCCCACATAATCTAATCTCCCTCACCAAATGAACAATTAAGTGAACCATTATGTCGAAAAAGGAAGGAGGAAAATACATCTCCAATTGGCACAAGATTGTAGCAGCCTCAACTTCCAAGTCATCCAACATACGGGGGTCAACGACTTTGCTACATATAGAATTGAAGAATGAGCACAACCGAGTAATGGCATGTCTCACATTTTTTGGAGCAATACCACGAATAGCAACGGGCAGAAGTTGTTGCATCAAGATGTGACAATCATGAGACTTTAAGCCAACCAATTTAAGATCACTAGAGACAAGCCTCTTCATATTTGAAGAGTAACCATGTGGAACTTTGATGCCCTGAAGACACCCGCAGAAACTTTGTCTCTCTTTTTTTGACAAAGTATGACATGTTGGCGGCAAATAAGTCTGCTTACCATTCTCAACAACTGGAGCTAACTGCCCTCGTATACCCATAGCAACGAGGTTGAGACGAGCATTCACACCATCCTTTGTCTTACCCTGAATGTTGAGAAGCGTCCCGATCACACTATCACACACATTTTTCTCCACATGCATCACATCAATGCAGTGTCTGACATCAAGCTTACGCCAGTATGGAAGATCAAAGAATATCGACCTCTTCTTCCATATGTTTTTCTCAGCAGCTTTACCTTTCTTTTTGGACTTGCCGAATATAACATCGATGCCCTTTACCCTCTGATAAACTTGCTCTCCAATTAAGGCCGTCGGAGCTTCTGCTGTCTCTTGGCATCCATTAAAAGCTTTTTTCATCTTATGATATGGGTGATGACGTCTAAGAAATATCCGATGCCCAAGGTAAACCGTCTTCTTTTCATGATGCAACTGAGTGTAGCATGTGCCTTCTTCACATATAGGGCATGCTTTATGCCCCTTGACACTGTGCCCGGACAAGTTACCGTATGCTGGAAAGTCGTTGATGGTGCAAAATAACATGCCACGAAGCTTGAAAGTCTCATGAGAATACCCATCAACTACATCAACACCTTCCACCCACATCGTTTTCAAGTCTTCACTCAAGGGACTTAGATAAACATCTAAGTCATTTCCTGGTTGCTTTGGGCCCGAAATCGTCATAGACAACATCATGTATTTGCGCTTCATGCACAACCAAGGGGGCATGTCGTAAATTATCAACAGAACAGGCCATGAACTATGAATACTGCTCATGTTACCATAAGGATTCATTCCATCCGTAGCAAGTCCAAGCCTTAGGTTTCTTGGCTCATCGGCAAAATCCGGAAACATAGTATCAATATTCTTCCATTGCATAGAATCAGCAGGATGATGAACCTTTCCATCACGTTTCCTCTCATCATTATGCCATCTAAGATTCTTCGCATCTTTTGCATTGGCAAACAGTCGCTTGAACCTTGGAATTATTGGAAGATACCACAACACCTTCGCAGGAGGACCTTTTTTTCTCACATCATCAAGATCATCATCATCATCACCACCCTTGACTTTGTATCGTGATAACTCACATTTGGGGCAATCGTGATTGTCTTCATGAACATCGGTGTACAATATGCAATCATTTGGGCATGCGTGTATCTTCTTATACTCCATACCCATCAGACACAATACCTTCTTGGCTTCATAGTTATGGTCAGGCAATGTGTTGTCCTCCGGAAGCAAGTCTTTCAACACTTCAAGCAATTCCGTGAAGCTTTTATCGGTCCAACCATTTCTCGCCTTCACACAAACCAATTTTAGCACCGCCGACAACCGTGTATGAGTAGTACACCCTGGATATAAAGGCTTATCCGCATCACCGCACAACCTATCATACACATGAGCTCGATGAAAAGATTCTTGTCCAATATCACGGATCATGTCCTCTACTCGATCATCCTCCATATCTACGTCAACGTCATCACTTTGGGAGACACTTGCTGTACTACTCAACAACACATCACCATGCCATATCCATCTTGTATAACTCAACCAAATCCCTTCACAAATCAAATGAGTACGTATATCTTTCACCGTACATTTCCTCGTATTCAAACACTTGACACAAGGACAACAGAACATTCCATTACTATTAGGAACATTCCTTTGAGCAAATTCTATAAATTCTCCCACCCCCTTCAAATACTCAGCACTAGTGCACTTACAAACCATCCAACTACGATCCATAACTAGATAGGTTCTGTAGATATACAAAACATATATCCAATATAAGGACAATACGGGAGATTGAAAACTAGTTTTTGAAATCCTAATTGAAAACTAGTTTTTGAAATCCCGTCAACCATGTATATCTTATTTGACTAACTGCCTAAAACAAAATTTCCACGGTAATCTCACATCATTCTTCTCATCAAGCAGGCAACAACACATATTAGGACTATTGCTATATCTAGTACTATAACCACTCAGCCATATGAATCGATCAAGAGAGCATGATATATACAAGCAAGGCGTTTAAAAATTATTTCAAATTTACACCATTTTCAGGTTGAGCAATGAGCAATATATTGTTGATGTCACATGCTACAAGCAACTCTAAATTTCTTCCCATTTTGAAATAGGTCATGATAGCAGTAGAAAAACAAGAGAAAACACAAAACCCACAACCAGAAATAGAGACATTCCAAACAACTCAAACTCACAGTTTCAAGTTTCAACTACAGAGACTGCAGTTTCAACATACACTCAAAACCAAAAATAAAAAAATGTGCCCTAAAGACTCACCAGAAATAGGTGCTCGCGTGGTGAGGAGGGGAGCTCGAGTGGTGGCCAACGTTCGATGTGGTTACTGAGAGCAGAGGGACAAGGAGAGTTAGTGCGCGGGAAGGGGAGAGAGAGATGTCAAGTTATTGCAAAGAATGAGCGGGAAAGACAGAGTTAGGGTTAAGAGTGTACCTCACAGTGGTGGCGAAGAAGTCCTCGCGGTGGTTGAGGTGGAGATGAGCTCGCGATTAGGGCAGAGTGAGAGTGAGAGTGAGCCTGATGAAAAGAGAAGAACAGAGACGTACAGAGCGAAGTGAAGAAGGCGAGCGGGTGTAAACGTTATAATTAAAAACCATCTTTAAAAAAGCATTTTACGTCAGTTGTTTGTAACAACTGACTTTAAAAGTCATCTATTTAACGTCAGTTGTTTAAGACAACTGACGTTAAATAAATTATTTTTAACATCAGTTGTTACAAACAACGGCGTTACAAATAAATATTTTTATAAACACTTTTAACGCCGGTTGTCTTAAACAACGGCGTTAAAAGTGTATAAGTTTCTGCAAAAACATTCATTCCTATGACTACTTTGCTACTTACCCATGCACCTTGTAACTTAATCCTCTTAATGAGCATTAAGTTTATAGATCAGTTTTCAAGAAAATCAGGTAGTCTCTCTTCTCTATATAAAGTGTCATTCTTCTGTATCAGTCTGTAATACACCCCCCTCTTCTTTTCCTCTATATTTCGTGCGTTTTCTATTCCTTCACAATATGGCTCTATCATATTTGAGACTTTTGTTATTTCTTCCTATACCTAGACTTAAAGGTCTCTGTCTTAATGGTCAAAAAACTTCTGAGGTTGAGTAAATCACGTAACATGGATGGTAAGGTTGGGTGAATCACGTAATGTGATTCCCTCACTTTATTTCATCCCCTCATCACTTTCACTCCGCTTTCGCAGCAAGTGACTTTGGATTCAGATGGAGCATCAAGGAATTCAAGTGAGGGAGGAGATGCATCCATTGGAGTTTCTGAGGACAGGACTGAGAAGAAAATGACGTTGAAAAAGAAAGTTTTTTATATTTTAGGGTTATGTTGCAGAAATTTTTTATCTTTTAATCATGTAATTGTAACTTATGAATCGCTTCAATGAGATACGATTTGATTATACATATAAATTGTTTTATGTTAAGTGTTTATTTATTTTAATTTGCACAAGAATTTGTTTACTAATTCAAGCTAATTAATTAAGATTAAAAATAAACTTGTTTAAAAAAAAGTTTAGAAATAAATTGCACTATTTGGAGTGATCTGCGTTAAGAGTGACAACAGGGAGATGACAACGAAAGAAAGATAGGAATGAAGGAATATAGGATTATTTACGTCAGTTATTTATTTAACTGACGTAAAAATCACACTTTTAACGTCAGTTGTATAAACAACTGACATTAAAAGTGTTAATAATTCTTGCAAATCACTTTTAACGTCAATTCATTACACAACTGACGCAAATAGTGATTTAATATTTACAAAAGTGCCACCGCCTCATTTTTAACGTCAAACATATGGTCAACTGACGTAAAACGTTCCCGTATATTACATTATTTCCACTGGTGAACTTAACCACATTTGAGTAATTCATAATCACATGTTAGAATCCCAACACAATCCATATTTGATATTTGACTATCATCCTCTATTGTTGTAATATCATAAAAAAGAAAAAACCTAAATATTAAATAGTAACACGACCATAGATTTATGTTGAGAAGCTCATAGTTATATTTGAAAACAAACTAAAGATTAATGATGTAATGCCCCGTTTTCTTGAATAGTGTGTGGGATAAGGATTAAGCAAGGTTTAAGGCTTAATCATGTTTCTTAGGAGTCTAATATGGTAAATCAAAGGGGGACTAAAAAAAATACTAGATTTAGGACTCACTGTAGTGGCTGTCGCATGCATGTCACAAAAGGAAATGCCAAGATTGTTGTTATCACACGTTACAAAGTATAGGAGAGGGCCACCATTGTTCGTGCGCTCGTTGGCACTCACAATGGTCTATGTAGTAGTGGCAATGAGCAGAAATTGGTGGTCCCATCATGGTTATGATTTGGTTGGCGATGAAGTGTGAGATGAATGGTGAGCAGTTACGAATGTGAAAACCAAGGACCTAAGATTTCAGAGCAGCTTCTGACTCACATATTTTGAATTAGCTGTGAAACCGCAAGTAAGAAAAAAATCCACATAATTTAATGAATCCATATTTTTGTAAACAATCCCAAATAACCCTTTGGTTGTATTTTAATTTTTCTTTTGGGTATTGTTGTGGGGACTCAGAGCATTTAACACCCACACCACCTTTTGTAGATTTCATTAAAATTAAAAGAAAAAGTGTTTGCTCTTAATTTTATATTTGTAAATCAATGATAGAGGGACTCTCGTGTCTAAAAGCATGACATTCACTTGTAATTTCCTTTGCCTTTCTTCTTCATCTACATACTAAATGAAATATAATAGCGCTTTTTTGTTTAAAATATATATAAATATATTTTGCCAATGATGGAAATAGAACTAAAAATAGTGGAAAGAAAACAACCGCCCAACCAATGTGTGTAGTGTGTACGATACAATATTTGTTTATTATTTTATTATCTTTTATCTTCTAATTCATTATTTCAAAAGCTACGGTGTCCTGAATTGTTGTCAAAATATCATTTCATTCTCATGGAGCCCACAATTGTGTACTAATGAATATCAAAACAAAAATGACGTTCTTTAACCTTTATTTTGGTGAATATATAATATTAAATACGAATAATAGGATGTTTAAAATAATTTTCTAATTATATATAATATTAAATACAATTTTTAAAACTTCAAATGCGGATAACATCTCTCAATAGTCTCAATATAAAAAAAACAAAGCATGACACTGACAAATAACAGCAAAACAGCAGAGAAAGATCATCATCTGGTGCATGCAAAAGGTTTATACTTCCTTATTCATAAAGCATTACAAAGGTTTATACTTCCTTATGTTTTATTTTCTGCTACCTTAATAAAGGACTAGTTTAGCAGCGGAACAGTTATGAATGACTCCACGTCTTCATTATTTTCTGGACCTATGATCATCTCTCTGGTCCTCTTTGCCTCCACCTTCCAGTCTGTCGTTATCAACACTACCACCATGAAAATAGCACACACAAACTGGGCCGCCAGTAACCCCATCCAAAGGTCCAAGAAGCCCAATTTAAAACCAAAGCCCATCAAAACAGTAACAGGTAAACCCACAACATAGAAACACAAAAAATTTATAATTGCACCCATAGCAGGCCTTGTACTACCCCTCAGCACCCCGCAGATAGTTGTTTGGGGACAGTTTCCTAACTCACAAATTGCAATGACAGGCAATGTTGATGCCAGCAGGGACAAAATAGCTTGGTCTTCAGTAAACATAAGTCCCCATGTTTTGCTCACATACATTGTGAACACAAAAGACGTTGTACCTATGAATAAGGCACAAACTAGAGCAGTTATAGATGATTTTTGTGCATTCTTTGGTCTATTAGCTCCAAGCTCGTTACCTACCCTTATTGAAACAGCCATGCTTAGTGCAAAAGGGAAATTGTAAAGAAGTGCAGTGGCTTGAATTATTATTCCAGAGGTTGCTACTGTGTCTATTGCATTGTTGAGTAGCCCTGAAATGAGTATGAGTATTTCGTACCACCACCATTCTAAGCAAACGGAGACACAACTTGGTATAGCTTGGTGAAGAATAGGTTTGCATTGGTTGAAACATTCACAAGACCAATCTTTCAAAGGGTGAACAGAATATGATTCCACAGAGAACCATAGGTAGAGGAAGAGGATAAGGAGGATGGTGAAGCTTGTGATGTCACCGGCTAAAGCAATGCCTCGAATGCCAAGGAAGCTAAAGTAATGAAAAATGACAAAGTTGATGATGGCATGCAGGACAAGAGAGATAGTTGCACTCGCCATTAGAATGGTGGTCACGTTTTGGGTTCTGAGGAAAATCTTGAAAGGGTTTATGAGAGCTCGGAAGAAGAGATCTGGGAGAGAGAATGAGAGATAGGTGGAGGCAATGGATGAGATTGTTGGGTTTTGACCCAAAAGGAGAAGGACAGGTTCGATGGTGAGCCACAAGAGTGAAATGGGAAAGCAAGTGAGTATCAGAATTGGGAGTGTGCACTGAAGGGTATGAGCCATTAGCCTCATTTTTCTTGAACCATTGGCTTGAGCAGAGATACCTTCCATGCCAGTTGCAAGGCCAGAAATGATAGAGTAGCCGGTGATGTTAGCCACACCAATGGCGAGGGATCCACCAGCCAATGAGTGTTTGCCTATTTTGCCCAAGAAGTGCATGGATATGGCCATTTTGCCATAGATGAGAAGGCTTGTGATAAGCATTGGGAGGGCTAGGGTAAAGAGGTATTTCATCTCATCCTTCAGAGTAGAAAGAATCGAAGTGATAAAACTGAATGCATTGTGTAACACCCCGATTTTCGCTGCTTTGTAATATCGGTAATAAATATATAAATATATATTTTTTTTTTCCGAGACTTAGAAAATGATTTTGGATAAACCAAGGTCATTTCCTTGTTATACTTATTTTTATAAGGTTACGGCGAAGTTTTTGGTTGAAAACTCAGACGGAAGCCGTTCTGCTGTTTTCTGTGTTTTCACTGACAGTAAAAGTTTACTGCTCAGAAGACCTAATTTTGAGTCGTGAACGAGATGAAAAATATTTTTTATCATATTTACTACGATACTGGAAGTTTTGAAAATTTTGGTAAAAAAATTAAAATATTATATTTGTTGCGGGCCTATACGACAATATGTCTCTAGCGAGCCACGAGTCAGATGAATCGGAAAGTCGGCAAAGTAGCAGAGACATTGGATTGACCGACTTGACGAGCATTTATGACGAGTCTATCCTATCATAAATGGCAATAAATGACACATTTATGGCAACATTTAATTTTGTTGTGAAATGACCAAAATACCCTTGTCTTTTTATGACAATTACTACCAAATGCCATTTGACAAATTGACTCCAAAACTTTGCCCCATCCTCACGGCTTCAATAGTGCATCTTCTCAAAGTGGTTGTCTTCTCCATATAAATAGCAATCTTCCATTTTCAAGTTCTTTTCTTTCAAAGTTCATAAGTTTCCATAAGAAACACCATAGCCAAATTCAAAGAAACCTCATCCAAATCTTGTTTTCTTGGATCAACAAGAGGTAATACCTTACTCTCTTATCATATAAATCATTTCTCTTCACAACTTTTGAGAGATTCATGACTAAGAATCCTATGTTCTTTCACTTGTTTAAAGTTCTTGAAGTTAGATTCAAAAATTCATAACTAATTCTAGAAAAATCCTTTTGACATGAAACCAATTTCTATGATCTTATAATCATCTCTACTTTCATCATCTAGAAGCACAAGATCATGAGAAATTTCTTTCCTTGATTTTTTTGTTATAGCCGAACCTAGGTCAACTTGGAGTTCTTAGGTTTGTTTCATTTTTATGACTTGATTCATGATTCAATCCTTTTGTATCTTGCTAGTTCTTGTATTCAAGTATATATAAGATCAAGAAAATCAACCTTTAACCTATTAATCTCATCAAAACCGAAACCCTAGATTTGTGAACTCAAGGGTTTTGTGATTCAAATTTGTTAGTAACACTTGAATCAAACCCTAAGTTTTGTAAATTGATTAAATCCCAAAAGTTGATGAAGTTTTAAAATTCCTAGCCTATGGAGCTTGATGAAATCCGAACCCTAGTTCTTAGAACTAGATGAGTCTAATTCATGTTCTTGGTTCATAATCATGGTTTTAGTGATTAATCATACTTAAGTAACTTATGGATAATAAATCCTTAAGCTAATCAAATTTTCAACTTTCTAACCTAGATAATTGGTTGAAAGCGAAACCCTAACCATAAAGGCTAGAGGATTTTGTTTCAAATTTTAGTCTTGTAATAAGTAATCTATGTTAGTTAAGACTTTAGTAATTAGGATCCAAAAGATGACATTAAGAAGATAACCCTAAACCTATTTTTCAAGTCTTGGCCGAATCTAGCCCTAAAGTGTCATAGATGGTTGAGAGTTGATTAATTATAGTTATGATTGTTTGAATGAAGGTGGTTGTGTTAATTCGTGGCGGGACAACGAGGATCGCTGTGTACGTGTTCTCGGTACAAACTCAGGTGGGGGAAAGAACCATTCCATCGTCGAAACTGATAAGTAGTATATAATTTATAATAATGGTGTAGGGCGACCTAAACCCTACTAGTGGACGAGTAATCGACAATACCAAAATCGTATTGAAATCTTTTTCGTAAAACCAATGACGATTTGGAAATTGTGGGTTTATCGCCTTAGGTTGATTATTCATATTTGAGGATGTTTGAATTATTTACTTTTGATTGTTTGTGATACGCTGGTTGAGGTATTCCATCTGTATCTGACGTATTGTTTCCGTGTTTGAATATTATGATATTGAGGACGTTTGAATATTCTGTTAATTAATGTGTTATGTATGATCTGCCTGGGTTTAATTCTATGCTTAGATAATTTTAAGGAAAGATATATATTGCTCGGAGGTATTTGTTTGGGTGAGAGTTTTGAATATGAAGTAGAAGTGCCTCGCTATTATTTTATAGAAGTGATGTGATATAGAGTGTAAGTGGAGGTTATGAGGAAAAGCTTGAGGTACTAGGTTGTTGTTGATAAAAGTCAGTGAGAATCATGTGTTGCATTGTTGTTCATAACCGTGTATTTGAGATACACGAGGTCCGAAGTTCTTGTAGACCGTTCCAAATTAGAATTTAAGTTGTGCAACTATAGTGTCATTTCTTTGCATGAGCACCCTTGATAGAGTTAAGAGAGAGAGAATCGGGGTGTGCACCGACGGTACTGTGCAGCTATAGTGTCATTGCTTTGCATGAGCATTCCTACCATGGATGAGAATGTGCACCGGCGTGGGGAACGTGTCACTTGGATGATGGTCGGCATTCCTAACGAGGGATGTGTGACAGGAGTAGTAGTGGCCACATCAGCATAAAGGTCTAGTTGCATGAGTTGAAGGGTAGAGGATGATGTTATAAAGTATGGATGATTGTAAATTGTGAGTGATGCATGTTTGTGACCGTTATTGTATTATATGCTATGAATCTTTTCCACTTATGATGGTAGAACTGTTTCTTATCTCCCTATTTTCTGTATTTTGGTTTATGTCTATTTTGTTACGTTAGAAAACCATATGGACGACTATGCTACGGAGGAGATGGATGGAACCATATACAAGACAGAGGTTGTTGAAGAGTTGAACGACGTTCCGGATGAAGTTGACGCTGAAGAACAACTTACGGATCCTAACAATATGGCGTAGTTAGTTAAAGGCCAGTGAGTCACATAAGATGTTTTGTTTCCGTTAGTGATAAGTAAGTTGTGTAAAATAAAGGATACTTATATGTGTGTATTTATGTAAATAGTTTGGTGTGTTTTATATCTTTATAAGTTATATAATTATTAATTAAGTTTTAATTTTTTACGTATTTTTCAACGTTAGGCGTGCGATTAAGTAAATAACTAATTAAGGATTTAATGTAATAATACAATGAGGCACATCGGGGTGTCTCACATTGAAGAGGAAACCCGAACACCAAAGATAGGCTAACTTCAAATGCTAAAAAAAAAGAGGGTCGGTCACTCTGATCAATGGCTAATGAAGCTTCACTTCTCATGATCAAAGGTAACAAAAATGGAACCGAGCCTACATTTGCATGCAACATCTTGAGAAGAAGGGAGAGAAAGTGGTTTTCTTGGAAATTGCTTTCAAGGAGAAAACCAATCTTTATTTGTTTCTTCTTAGTTCTCACAGCAAGTGCATTTGTATAGTCACACACTTTCTCAGTTTCTCCTCCTTGTTTGTCTCCTTTCATGTGTTACATTCAGGGATATCTCTGTGGCCCTTTTTTTTCTAAAAAAAATCTCTCTCTATCTCTCTGTCCCTTAGGGGTTAATTAACGTTTTCTTGATCAGGATAAAAATATCAATCCAATAATTAAATGTTTAAAACTAAAAATCAAATCAAATATACTCAATTCAGCCAAATAAGAATGAATTTTAATTTTTATGGTAAAAAAATTTGAATGAGCTTTGATTTCTACATAACTAAAATAAGAAGGATTCTAAATCAAATTAATTTCTCACTAATGACTTTCAAAACACAATTTTATTTATATATCAAATCTCCTTTTATAATATTTTATTCCATATATTAAGATACTTTATTCCAATTATTCCTTATATATATTTAATAAAAGTAGTGTATTTTTAGTACTTAATCGAGGAATTAAAAAGTCACGTTTGTTGTATTTTTCTGAGACTAAAAATAAATAAAATTTTTATAGGGATCAAAATTAAATTTTACTAATTTATAGAAATCAAAATCATATTTAACCCATTTTTTTTCTTCTTCTTTGACATGAGGCTAGACAACGATAGAGAGTTTTTAGTGAAAATCACACATTTTCAACTGTCAATGTGTTAAATAGATATTTTTAAACATTTTTATTTTTATTTCTATTTCTATTTCTTAAAAGCATTTATCTAAAACAATTGAACTCTTTTGTTTTGGACTCTACCTAAAACTCGTGTGTACAGTGTACGCATGACTTATAAAATCAATGTATGGAAAATAAAAGCTTTTAATTTTTCATAAAACGTTATTTTTTTTCCTTCCTTGGTTGACCATTGCTCTTATTGAGTTCTTGTCAACATCCTTAGGGCTCGTTTGGTGGTCATAATAAGAGAGATAAGATAGGATAAGCTATCATATCCTATCTGAAACTATTGTTTAGTGAGCCAGCAGGATAGGATAAACCAATCCTGTCTCCTATCCTATCTTGTCCATCTAGTTAAAATTCTATCCTCTGGCAGGATAGGATAAGGTGATTTAAAGTATAATAAAGTATAAAAAAAATGTATACATAAAATAATTAAAGTATAATAAATTATAAAATGATTACCGAAAAAGGTATAATAAAACATAAAATAATAAAAATATTAATAATTAATTTTAAAAATTATTATTTCTTCTGTGCTGTGGTATTAAACAGTTTAAATATGTAATCTTGATAGCTAATGTTAATGCTGTGGTATTAAACAGTTTAAATATGTAATCTTCACCATTCAGCAGAATAGGTTTTTTTGAGAAATAAATTTTTTGGTTAAGTATATGCAAATATCTGGTGAGTCATGTACAAATATCTGATGAATTCAGTTCATTATCTGGTGAATGAGTTTTTTTAGAAATAATTTTTTTTTAAAAAAAGTCAAAATTTAAAAAAAAAAAACTGCACGATGAGCGCTACGGTGCGCGCTTTTGTGCAGAAAGGTGGAAAGCGGGCGCCACCGCACTGGCGCCTCCCCTTTTGATTTTTTTTTATATAAAGTGTAGGCGCCATCTGCAGTGGCGCCTTCAAAGGCGCCATCTGCATTGGCGCCTTTGACCCGTCGAGCAGAAAAATAATAAAATATTCAAAACGACCCCCATTGGTAAATAGTTTCGAATAACCCTAAACTGATAAATAGTTTCTAAAAGGAACCCAGTTTGGTCAAAAACCCTCAATTCAAGTGCATGAAAGATATATATGAATGGTTTTCTCTTTAAGTTCTTTTGTCTAATGACATTTTAACATTCTCATTTGCAACGGAAAATAACCATGAAATTCAAGTTCAGTTTGCTGTTGAACAAGGAGTTTCTACTTTGAAGTTCTTACCTCGGTGAAGTTCTGTTTTTTTTTTCTTTTTCGGTGAAGTTCCGTTTAATTTCACTTATTTATCCACACATATTGTTGTTTAGCCCTATATTTTCTATTAGTCAGTTCTGTTTAATTTCACTTATTTATCCACATGTATTGTTGTTTAGCTCTATATTTTTTATTAGTCATATCCTACCTGAAAACATGTAGGACATGCTTTGAACAACTGCTATGATCATTAAAACCAGACATCATTTTGTTTTTGTTGGGAAAGATAGCAAATCAGAACACCTAATACAAGGCCAGCGGATAATTGATTATCACAGGATCAGACTTTTCCCACACTATCTATAATCACAATGAGACAACAAAAATATCTTCCATTATAAATTAATGGGATTAAAAAAGTTGTAATAATAATCTCACCAAAAATATTGATGGCTAAACTCTCTTTTGATTTTCTCTCAAAAGGATTTCTCTCTCATATATAATGAGGCTCTCTCTCTCTCAAAACTCTCTAAGTTTTGGTTTTTCTTCTTCTTCCGGATTATGATAAATGAAAGAATGGCAAGGCTTTATAGCCAACACTCCAAGCTAATTGGTGGCCATATTCAAAGGAGAGTTTTTCTCCTATTCTTCTTCCATTCATTTCCTTAAAGCTCTCCCGTACCTTCTTTCCTTTTTCTTTATTTATTTATTTATTTTCTATTTATCTATCCTTATTTTTCTCTCCTCCTAAAGAGGAAAACCCATCAATCTCCCCATTCCGATTTAAATGGAGGGCTCCAGCAGTCTAGCAGCTCTTCTGCAAAACTCGTACTTGTCCTTAGGTAAGGACTTGGTCATCATATCTGAGCTATTGTCATCAGTATGGATTTTCTCAAGCTGTAATTGCTTGGATTCCAGTATATCACGTATCCAGTGATATCTCACATCAATGTGCTTTGACCTCGAGTGAAAACTCGAATTCTGTCACAATGCATGACGTACTTCTGTTGTTATTGCCCTAACTCATGCAAGAATCGCTTCATCCATAGCATTTCTTTGCAAGCTTCTGTTATTGCAATGAACTCTGCCTCTATAGTAGACAAAGCAACACACTTTTGTAACTTCGACTGTCACGATACTGCTCCCCCTGAAAATGTAATCAGGAATCCAGAAGTAGATTTCCTTGAATCAATATCTCCCGCCATGTCTGCATCTGTGTAGCCAACCAGTTCAGATCTTCTACTTCCAAAACATAAACTCATTTTGGAAGTTCCTCTAAGATATCTTAAAATCCACTTTATAGCATTCCAATGCTCTTTTCCTGGTTTAGACAAGAATCTGCTGACAACACCAACTGCATGTGTTATGTCTGGTCGTGTGCACACCATTGCATACATTAAGCTTCCAACAGCTGAGGCATATGGCACCATGCACATCTCCTCCTTTTCAATTTCACCTGTAGGACTTTGCTTTGAGCTTAGCATAAAGTGACTAGCAAGTGGAGTAGCAACTGGCTTTGCTTTCTCCATGTGAAACCGCTCCAATACCTTCTCGATATATTTTTCTTGTGATAACCACAGCTTCCGTTCCTTCCGATAACGACGGATGGACATACCAAGAATATGCTTCGCGGGTCCCAAGTCTTTCATAGCAAATGATTTCTTCATTTCCTTCTTCAACTTGCTGATCTTGTCACCATTTTGTCCTACGATCAACATATCATCAACATACAAAAGTAGTATGATGAACTCACCATCAACAAACCTCTTAACAAAGACACAATGATCGGAAGTAGTCCTTTGGTATCCATGCTCAATCATGAAGGAATCAAACTTCTTGTACCATTGACGTGGTGCCTGCTTAAGTCCATATAAACTCTTTTTCAGCTGACATACTAAATCTTCTTTGCCTTTGACTTTGAATCCCTCTGGTTGATCCATGTAAATTTATTCTTCTAAATCGCCATGAAGAAATGCAGTTTTCACATCTAGCTGCTCCACGTCTAGATTCAAACTTGCAGCCAAACCAAGCACCACCCGAATTAATGACATCTTTACCACGGGTGAAAAAATCTCTTCAAAGTCAATGCCCTTCTTCTTACTGAAGCCTTTCACGACTAACCTCGCCTTGTACCTGGGTCGTGAGCTATTCTCCTCACTCTTCAACTTGTACACCCATTTGTTTTTGAGTGCTCTTTTACCTTTTGGTAACTCTACCAACTCTTAAGTCTTGTTCTCATGAAAGGATTGCATTTCTTCTTGCATGGCTTTCAACCATTCTCCCTTGTGGTCATCCATCATAGCTTCTTCATAAGAATCTGGTTCTCTCCCATCAATGAGTAGCACATATTCCGTTTCAGGATATTTGGTTTGTGGTTTAGACATCCTGACCGACCTTCTTAACTGTGGCTCTTGAATATCTTGTTCTTCTTCCTCATAGTCTTCAGCCATATCATCATCGATACCACCGTTCCTGTTACCATCAGCTACTTCTTCATTTGGATTGTTATCAATTGGAGGTTCATTTTCTGCATCTCCAACATCTTCTATTGCATCTCCCCGATAATGCTCGGGAAGAGGAACTGGATCCAAGTTGATTGGATGTTCTCTAGAATTAATAGGCTTAACACCTTTCTGAATGTCTTCAATATTCTGGTCTTCAAAGAAGATAACATCTCTGCTTGTAATTAATGAATGTAATCGTTTTCTTTGGATGAAACGAATTTATGTATGCTTGTGAGGCTGCGAATGGGAAAGTGGGACTTTCCTTTTCGGCCGGTCATGGCTATGAAATTCGGGTCATGACACTTCCTCCGTGGGTTTATGTGTAAATTTGGCCATGGAAATGCCCTCTATGCAGAAACTAAGGCTGTTCTTCTGGGTATGAAGTTGGCTAGATCTATGAAACTGCCAAATGTTATCTTTGAGATTGATTCATGTGTTGTGGTCGACATCATCAAAAGGAAACACTCCTGGTTTCCTTCCTTCAAACATCTCTTTGAAGAGGTTCATTTCCTTCTTCATCTTCCTGATTGGACTTCTTCCATTGCTCTAACAATTAGAGAAGCAAATCCATGTGCTGACATGCTTGCAAATAGAGGTCATTATGGCTCTTTTGATATTACTGTAGTAGATCAGGTCTTTCCTTTATTAGGCATAGCTATTTGTAAAGATGCTAGGGAATGCCCCTCATGCATGATTATTTTAGTTTCTTCCTTTGATATTAAAAAAACTAATCAAATACATTTCAATTGTCGTTATTTTTTTTATAATAATAACGAATAGGAGATTTAAAATCGTGCATTCTTTTCTTTTAAAAAAAAGTACACTCTTTCATAAAAAAAAATTCGTGCATTCTTAATTCATTTCTCACAGTCAAACCCAGTTTTTTAAATCGGGTCATTGATTGAGACGAATAACAAAAGATGTCAATTAAAATATGAAAGGCGTAACGAAGGCGGTGTTGATACAGTGAAACCAACTATATCTCGTAAGGAGGAGATTTGGGAACATCGGTTTAAATCCTTGTGGAGTCATCTTTTTTGAGAGTTCGAAATTCAAAGGGTAAAATCATGTTTAATCAATTAAACCAGAGATGAGTTTCATAACGGGTCAGAAGAATCTAAATCGTGAGATACCGTGGTAGACCCACTGAGGCCCAATGGGCTAATTAGGCTGGATTCCAAAAAATAAAAAATGGAAGGCGTATAGCAGAGGATATTGGCAAAGACCAAAGAGAAGGAGAAGCATATGTGGTGAGGAGCGAGGACGATGGCCATCGACACCGTTGAAGCTCCCTCTCTACCGTTTAAGACCGGGTACTATTTCTCCTTCTTCATTTTCATCCCTCTCTCTATCTCTCTTCTTCAAGCTATTATATCAATTCCTCTATTGTAACTAACCTTTCTTCTTCTTCATTTTTTCATTTTCAATCAGTCGCGCCATTTCTATCTTGCAATTGACAGGCTTCAGTTCAAAATGGTATCTCTTATTTATTATTTTTAATAATCCATTTCTGAAGCTGTCTATAGATTACGATTTTTGCTCCAATTTAAAACAAAACGAGTGTGCAGCAAACTATGGTTGATCTGCTGGATTTGGTGGGTCTACGTGCTTGCTTGCCGATCGTCGTCTGTTGTAGCAGCCGCGACGACCTTGACTCTCTCTGCTCCTCTCTATCCCCCCTTCCCTTCATTTCCTATTCACCTTTGGTATTTCTCTTCTCTACTTCAATTCAATCCCAATTTTGTGTGTTTAATACTTTAATTTGCAAGTGTGATCTCATTGGTGTTTCTATTTCTTTCTGTGTTTTAAATCATGTTTTCATGCTCTTTATTTATCCTGGGATATAATGTAACCTGTCTTCATAATTCATCTCACTATGGTGTGGCTCACAATATTGATAAAAGATGCCTTTGGAAGAGTTCACAGAGAACTTATGAAAATAAACTTATGCAAATAATTTATGATTTTCGTACAAGCTCATTTTTGCTTATTGCAACAAGCTTGTCAAAGAATTTTATGAAAATAAGCTATTTTTAGCTTATTTGAAAAAAGCTTATCGAATGAACACTTAATTAAACTGCTTACCCAAATGCACCCAAAATCTTAGACCATTAGCGGTGCAATTCAAGGTCTTTTGTTTTTTGGGACTTGGTTTTTTTCAACACCTTCTGGTATATTGACTCGTACACTTGTTGGGTCAAGGTTCATATTTACATCTGATTCTGGTTTTTTGATCCTTATAATTTCATGTGCTACAGGATTTGCTAATTTGTTGTTCTTTACTCGATTTTTTTTTCCATATTCAGTACAGTGACCTTGCTGAAGATGACCGTGCTTGTATTTTAGAGAAATTTCAGCAAGTGACTACAAGGTGGAACCAGATTAATCATGCTGGAGCAGGAGATGAGGATGAGGTTGGGAAAGATGACGACAGATCTCATGTGATCATTGTAACAGATGCTTGCCTTCCTCTGCTTGCTTCAGGGGATCCTCCCATGTATGGTCATCTTCTGATTAACCATGAGTTACCAGCAAAGAAGGTATGACTTGTTTCCTATAGTTGGTAATAACCATGACTGCCTGCTTTCATGTGTGATATACCTACTACCTTAAATGTCCTTCGTAGCATATTGTATTTTTTTCAAACTTATTTTTCCTTTGATTGAAGTAGGTCTCATCATATTATTTCTCATTGTGATTTGTGGTGTCAATTTGCCAAGGTGGTGTTCATTGTGGGGAAGGCCTGTAGCAATTGATGATTCCAAATGATTGACCACCTATACCCATGACACAAAAAGTGATCGCTAAGCGATATCTTTGTTGTTTCTTTTACTCCCGAGTCCTGAGATTTTAAAAGTTGGTTTTTGTATATATCTTGAAGAACTAGAAACTGATGATAGTTTCCGGTTCAGTAGATTAATTCACATAAATCAATTGAAACCCACATCCATCTTAAGGTTTCTTTATCCTTCCTATATAAGGATACTTTTGTGTGCTCTGCCTTTGTGCGAGTCACTACTTACTAGTGAGAAGGGAGCCTGTTCCCTTCATATTTTTAAAATTTGGTTCTCCAATTAGAGTTTTGTTTCTTCTCAAGAATCATTCATATTTATACCTGGCTACATTTACTTGTTCAGCATTGGTGAAGAATCTTTGGTTAAGTGGTTTATGTGTGGGGTGTGTGTGTAGTGTGTGTGTACATGTTGTCTCTGCCTGCCACCTTAATGTCCTCTCTATATTTTTCTCATCATTTTTTGTGTTTGCTACAGGAAACATATGGGAGGCGTGTGGCAACTTGTTTAATAGCTGGTTCTTTCTTTGGTCCCTAGTCCTATAGTTTTGTTAAGTGATAGTTTGTGCTTTTGCTTTGTTGCTAATATTCTTCATTAAAGTGCAGATGGAATTGTCATCAATATGGTTGTTGGTGGCGAAGTGGTAACTTTAAAAAGTATTGAAGAAAGCAGCAATATTATCATGCAAGAGATGCCAATGCAAGTAAGATTGCTTGCTAACTGTTATTAGATAGTCTGACTATATCAAGATCATATGGCATTCATCTTGCTTTGAATTTGTCGAGGTCTATTCATATATATAAATTTGCTTTTAGAGGAAGAAAGTTGGTCTTCTGTATTATTAGATAAAACACTTGTTTTTTTTTCTTGATAAATTCATATTGACTAAAAGAAGTGCTTCAGGTGTTATTTGAGACAGAAAAGTGCCTCTCAAGCAAAAAGGAAAACTTTACCACATAACTATAAGAGCCTCAAAGTTTTATGATACTAAAAGTTGGACAGGAAAAAGTCAACAAGAGCATAAGCTTGGTGTTGCAGAGATAAGGATGTTGCGTTGGATGAATAGACATACAATACAATATAGGGTTAGAAAAGAATGCATTAGAGAGAACACAAGGGTGGCAGCTATTATGAGAATGATAGTGGAATCTCATCTTAGGTGGTTTGATCATGTCTGAAGACCATCAGAAGTCTAGTAAGAATAGATCATGCGGAAGATAACCTAATTGTTAGAGGTAAACTAAAAGTGAAACCATTAAAGAGGACCTAGATTTAAATGGCTTTTTTGAAGACATGGTTTATCACAAAAACACAGTAGTGTCATTTGATTCATGTAGCTGACACATCTAGTGGGAAAAGAAGCTCTGTTGTATTGAACTATCGATCATCCCGTTTTCAGTTATTATAAACGTTTCTTATTGTTTTTTAATTCGTATTGTTTTTTTAATTCGTCTTAAGCATAGATATGATTAACATACCGCAGATTCTTGACATTCTATGAAGAGCTTGATCTTTATCCATGGCCGAAGAAAGCAGAGAATTTGATTGCTTGCACTCCTAGAGAATGGTTGAAGACTTGAAGCTCCCTCATTGCTTTGCATGTTCAGTGAGTAGTCACTACTATAAAGAATATATATACTGCTCAGAGTTTTTTGAAACTATTTTTCAGATGTAGACTTTTATGCCTGATTACATGATAATATGATATATTGGTTATGTAAAAATGGAGTAAGGAAAATTCGGTAGCAATGTCCAATTAGTTTTTTTTGGAAATGTAGTAGTCATATACTGTTGAAGTTTGCAAAAGGGTATTTGAAAGCTGGAGAGCATGAGCAATTGAAATCTAAACTTATTGTCTTCTTAAATAATGGAAACAAGTTTTTTTTTTTTTTTTTTTTGAGAAACTCAACTTTATATTTTTTTTTTCAAGAAATTTAACAATGAAGTAGAATGCCAAGCACATGACAAAATTTGAAAGACGGGGGAACTTTCAAACTAAGCATTTATATTGGCATTGCAGTACTCGATCATAACTTAGTGGGTACATATGGAACTTTGGGATGGCAAGTTTGTGCACGATTTCCAATTAGGCTTCCACTGGCACTAGTTTAGACAACCTCCTCCTATGTGTGTTATAGGCCCTTTTTGAGATCGGCTAACTTACTATTTTTTTATTCTAGCTTATAAATTTGTTTCATTAAAATAGAGGTGTTTGATAAAGAGACTTATTTTATTAGCTTATAGTTTTTTCATAAGTAATTTTATTTAGCTTATAATTTTACTAACTTTTCTCTCATTTTTACACTTGTTATTTTTAAAGAAATTAATTTCTATTTAACCTGACCCTACCTAATATATATATATATATATATATATATATATATATATATATAATTTAATAAAATAAAAAATTGACATTCTAATTATAAATCTTTAATTACAATTTAAAAATAATTTATATAAAATCATATAAACATATTCCTTTATGACATTTTATATTTATAAGTCAGTTCAACAAATAATTTTATCAAACACTTCAAATTCAATTAGTTAGTTTTTCAGTTATTTGCTTTCTTTTAAAAATTAGCTTATCAGTTATTTTTGTCAAACAGAACCTTAGTATGGGCTGTTGGGTTCCATGTAAACTAAAAGAAAAGGAAAATGGAAAGTCAAGATCCTGCATTAGGCATAATTAATCAAATATTTGTTAGTCTTTAAAGTAATAATTTAAAACAATACCAGTGTCCTTATTATATTTATTTTAAGCTTTTCTACAATTTTAATTGGTTGTGCTCAGTGATCATGTGTCAAATATTATTGTGTAAATTTATCTCGTTGGCATTGTCCACTCATTTTTCTTTAAAAAAAACTCATAACCATTAACCATTGAAAAAATTCTTAAAATTAAATTGAACTATTTTTTGTTGATTCGGATTTTCCCCCACCTAAAACCGAACTAAATTGACCCGTTTTACCCCTATCAAGCTGGGATATTATTCAGTGTTCACGCTTCAGAGACTACCAAACGAAACTGGCCCGATCCGATTAGGCTAACCTTCTAGCCTACAATGGGTTGCAACTTAAACTACTTAAATTATGGTAGACTAAACACAAAAAGAAGGTTAGGTTATAACCTATTTATTCATTCACTAATTTTTTAAGGTTTAACTATTTAGTAGGTTCCTGATCTATTTGAGAATTTTCAATTAGGTCCCTATACTAAAAAAAATTTTAATTAGATCCTCAAACTTTTATAAAGTTTTCAATTGGATCCTTGAACTAATTTTATTTTTAATTGGGTCCATGAACTTATATAAAATTTTAAATAGAGTCCCTAAATTATAAAATTCGTTAGTGATATATTGAATTGGACGGAATATAACTGATTTCATCCAAGTTGGATAACCATATCAGTCATTTATTTGTAGTTTGGGTGGAAGATGAACCTTGAGACATTGTCACAACAAAATACATCAAGATGTACCAAGATGAAGTGAAATGTAGTAAGTTACAAGCGTATGAACTATTTTGGACGAAATTATTTCAAGGATGGGATATACAATCGTAAAACATAAATCGGGGAAGAAATGAACTATTTGTTTAGATGGAGGAGAAGCGATCGCAGGCCACGTTTTGGTTTTCTGGCTCAACATTTTGGTCTCTTGCAACCCTAAATACAAAATTGGGGGAATTCCATATCACGTTACACATTAGCAAACTTAAACACCTCTTCATGGAACCCTACCCCAGTCAGGGACCTAATTAAAAAAAATTTTAGTATAGGGACCCAATTGAAAATTTTATAAATGTTTAAGGACCCAATTATAATTTTTTTTAGTATAGGGACTTATTTGAAAATTCCCAAATAGTTCATGGACCTACTCAATAGTTAAACCATTTTTTAACTATGAGTGAGTACCTAAATTCATCCCAGAAAAAATGCATCCCTGCTTTAGTTGTTTTAAAATAAATAATCCAACTAGATCCTTAAAAGTCTTTGGCTATGTTTGGGAGGATGGAGTGGGGTGATTAGTAATGAAGTGGAGTGGTGAACAGACATTAACCCATTATTTGAGAGTTCCTTCATTAATAGAGCGAGATGGTTGAGGATGGTAACCCAAACCACTCCATCCCACCCAAACCCTCTCATTTTCATACCCTCCAAATTGGGGGATTTGATATTTTCCTCCACTCTATTAAACTTCCAAACAATGGAGTATTATGCTTTTAACTTTCCACTCCACTTCATTACTAATCATTCCATTATTAACCACTCCACTTTTTCTCCTTTAAAACTCCCAAACATAGCCTTAAATGTCAATTAAGATTAATCCCTTTTATGATAAATTCTGGAGACACTTTAGTCTCTATTAGGAACTATTTTGATAGATATATGAGATTTTTGAGTATCAAGATTTTTTTTTTAGTATTTTTTTTCAGGAACTAAATTGGAAGGTGCAATATGAGAGAGGAATTTAGATATTCACTCTAACTACTATAAGAAAATACTTAAATTCAAAAACAATCACTACATGCATATATTTTAACAAAAACTATATACATATATATTTTCATTTTTATATCATTACTAATTAATAGTAACTATCATCAACTTTACAATACTTATTCACTTTTTAGCATGAAATTTTAGTAGTGTCAATACAAACATTTTCACAAAATTTGAAAACATGGTTTATAAATTTGAATTTTTAAAAAAAGAAAGTAAGATCATCAATTTGGTCTTCAAATTGACAACAATACCCAAAAGAAAAAAATATAATATGACAAAAGGGTTGTTTGGACTTTTGTATGCGAATATGGCTTCATTAAATTATGTGTTTTTTATCCTTACCTGTGTCTTACAGCTAACTCAAATGTGAGTCAGACATTGCTCTGAAATGTGTGAGTCAGAAACTGCTCTGAAATCTCAGGTCCTTGGTTTTCACATCCAGAAACTGATTAGCAACCAAAATCATAACCATGATTGGACCACCAAGTCATGCTCATTGCCACTACTACGTGGACCATTGTGAGTGCCCAACGTTCGCACGATAGATGGTGGCCCTCCCCTCGCTCTATGATGTGTGATAGCGACAATCTTGGCATTTCGGAGAATTCTAACATGCACCATGGAGAACTCGGAGGAGCGGTACTCCACATGTTTCAACCGTGGATATAATATTATAAAATTTCAATGGTCAAGATTAAAAAGGGTAAAATAGGAATTATAATAAAAATGATTTATTTGATTTAAAATTAATTTTTAAAAGCCCATGGCTGCCACTGTCCTTAGGGGTACACCGCTGTCGCCATCCATCTCTTTCCCCCTTTCTCCTCCGCCCTCCCTCCCTCCAACTCCGGTCCTCTGCATTTCCTCCCTTCACGACTGCGTTTCTTGTCTCTGCGTTTCCTCTCTTGTTTCTGTGACCCGATGAGAAGAACGAAGAAGATGAACAAGGCATTCGCCGGAGATAATGCCTTGGGCGACGGCGGAGGAGACCGCTTTTGGTGGTGGCGGTGGCGGTGGCGCCGCTCCTCTCTCTGCAATCACCAATCCAGAAGATGGGGCTGTTTGACATGAAAATGAAAACCATATGGCTGCATAGCTACCATGAAAGGTAGGGTTGCGGTGGAAGGCAGGGCAGCAACACGACGGGATGGTGAGACCCCTTGATCATTACATCGATTCCGGTCTCCCCCTCCTCCGTCGTTGCCGCCGACACCAACGAAAACCCCATCCCCGTCGTCGTGCTCATTTCCGGTGACCTACAATTGTTCTGTCCCCACATTCGTCTTCGAACCCAAAACCCAGATTTGGCCTCGGACCCGCCGCCATCGTCCACGGGCTCACCCTCTTCATCGCATCTCCGTCACTGCAATGTTCCCTATAGATCATGTCAAACCTGTCGTCACCTTTGACGTAACCAGTAACCACCGGCTGCCACGACGTTTTCATTTTTCTGATGTGTTTTTAGTTTTTTTATTTTTTATAGCAAAATACCAATCATGCCCTTGAGTACCGCTCCTCCAAGTTCGAATGGAGCATTGGATACATTTGCATTTCCCTTTGTGAAATGTAACAACCACCACAATGAGGCCCAAATCTATTATTTTTTTTAGTCCCCTTTGATTTACCATGTTAGACATGCTTATCCTTTTGTTCTCAAATATAACTATGGGTTTCTCAACATAAATCTATGGTTGTGTTACTATTTATTATCTAGGGTTTTTCTTTTTTATGACATACAACAATAGAGGGGATGAGGATTTCTTGTCCCATTTTGGAGTATCGCATCATGTCCCAATCAATAATATCTTGTCATGTATTCTATTTTTTCAATATTAAATAAAATTTTAACTTACATGACAGGATATTATTGATTGGGATATGATGTGGTACATCAAAATAGGACTGGAGATCCTTGTCCCAATAGAGGATGGTAGCCAAATATGGATTTTGTTGGGATTCTAGCCGATGATTATGAGTTAATTAAATATAGTTAAGTTGTTGTTTACTGTTTAATATATTTTCTTTTTATGGAATCTAATTAGCGAAATATGAATTGTGTAACTATTGTAACTCATCAAATTAACAAGCTTTGTAATGGAAAGTCATGCTTAACTTGATTACCAAACCCGATCTAGGTTCAATTCAAGTTGATAGAATAAATTTGTCAAATATGACCCATCCAAATTCGACCTCTGATATTTTGTTTGAATTTTTGAATTTCTTAAACCTGACCTGTATGCATCCCAAATATTATATAATTTGGGTTATGAGTACCATTTTGTTAATCATCCCTATATAAAATGCAAAATAGTAGGCACTTGAAATATAGTTGCTAAAAATGGTTTGAAAGTATACTACCACCATCACCACCATATTTGGGTTTTTGACCAAACTAGGTTCCTTTTAGAAACTATTTATCAGTTTAGGGTTATTCTGAAACTATTTACCAATGGGGGGTCATTTTGAATATTTTATTATTTTTCGGTCTGACGGGTTGAAGGCGCCACTGCAGATGGCGTCTACACTTTATATAAAAAAAAATCAAAAGGGGAGGCGCCAATTGCAGTGGCGCCTCTGCCCCTACCTACTTGCTACAGTAGCGCACTGTAGCGCTACCGTATCAGTTTTTTTTAAAAAAAAATTTTGACTTTTTTTTCAAAAAAAAATTATTTCTAAAAAACCCATTCACTAGATAATGAACTGAATTCATCAGATATTTGTACATGATTCACCAGATATTTGCACATACTTAACCAAAAATTTTATTTCTCAAAAAAACCTATTCAGCTGAATGGTGAAGATTACATATTTAAACTGTTTAATACCACAGCATTAACATTAGCTATCAAGATTACATATTTAAACTGTTTAATACCACAGCACAGAAGAAATAATAATTTTTAAAATTAATTATTAATATTTTTATTATTTTATTTTATTATACCTTTTTCGGTAATCATATTATAAGGATGTTGATAAAAACTCAAGAAGAGCAATGGTCAACCAAGGAAGGAAAAAAAATAACGTTTTATGAAAAATCAAAAGCTTTTATTTTCCATACATTGATTTTATAAGGCATGCGTACACTGTACACACGTGTTTTAGGTAGAGTCCAAAACAAAAGAGTTCAATTGTTTTAGATAAATGATTTTAAGAAATAGAAATAGAAATAAAAATAAAAATAAAAATGTTTAAAATTATCTATTTAACACATTGACAATTGAAAATGTGTGATTTTCACTAAAAACTCTCTATCGTTGTCTAGCCTCATGTCAAAGAAGAAGAAGAAAATTGGGTTAAATATGTTTTTGATTTCTATAAATTAGTAAAATTTAATTTTGATCCCTTTAAAAAATTTATTTATTTTTAGTCTCAGAAAAATACAAAAAACGTGACTTTTTAATTCCTGACGAAGTACTAAAAATACACTACTTTTATTAAATATATATAAGGAATAATTGGAATAAAGTATCTTAATATATGGAATAAAATATTATAAAAGGAGATTTGATATATAAATAAAATTGTGTTTTGAAAGTCATTAGTGAGAAATTAATTTGATTTAGAATCCTTCTTATTTTAGTTATGTAGAAATCAAAGCTCATTCAAATTTTTTTACCATAAAAATTAAAATTCATTCTTATTTGGCTGAATTGAGTATATTTGATTTGATTTTTAGTTTTAAACATTTAATTATTGGATTGATATTTTTATCCTGATCAAGAAAATGTTAATTAACCCCTAAGGGACAGAGAGAGAGAGAGATTTTTTTTTTCAGAAAAAAGAAGGGCCACAGAGATATCCCTGAACGTAACACATGAAAGGAGACAAACAAGGAGGAGAAACTGAGAAAGTGTGTGACTATATAGATGCACTTGCTGTGAGAACTAAGAAGAAACAAATAAAGATTGGTTTTCTCCTTGAAAGCAATTTCCAAGAAAACCACTTTCTCTCCCTTCTTCTCAAGATGTTGCATGCAAATGTAGGCTCGGTTCCATTTTTGTTACCTTTGATCATGAGAAGTGAAGCTTCATTAGCCATTGATCAGAGTGACCGACCCTCTTTTTTTGAGCATTTGAAGTTAGCCTATCTTTGGTGTTCGTGTTTCCTCTTCAATGCATTCACTTTTATCACTTCGATTCTTTCTACTCTGAAGGATGAGATGAAACACCTCTTTACCCTAGCCCTCCCAATGCTTATCACAAGCCTTCTCATCTATGGCAAAATGGCCATATCCATGCACTTCTTGGTCAAAAGAGACAAACACTCATTGGCTGGTGGATCCCTCGCCATTGGTGTGGCTAACATCACCGGCTACTCTATCATTTCTGGCCTTGCAACTGGCATGGAAGGTATCTCTGCTCAAGCCTATGGTGCAAGAAAAATGAGGCTAATGGCTCATACCCTTCAGTGCACACTCACAATTCTGATACTCACTTGCATTCCCATTTCACTCTTGTGGCTCACCATCGAACCTGTCCTTCTCCTTTTGGGTCAAAACCCAACAATCCCATCCATTGCCTCCACCTATCTCTCATTCTCTCTCCCAGATCTCTTCTTCCGAGCTCTCATAAACCCTTTCAAGTTTTTCCTCAGAACCCAAAACGTGACCACCATTCTAATGGCGAGTGCAACTATCTCTCTTGTCCTGCATGCCATCATCAACTATGTCATTTTTCATTACTTCAGCTTCCTTGGCATTCGAGGCATTGCTTTAGCCGGTGACATCACAAGCTTCACCATCCTCCTTATCCTCTTCCTCTACCTATGGTTCTCTGTGGAATCATATTCTGTTCACCCTTTGAAAGATTGGTCTTATGAATGTTTCAACCAATGCAAACCCATTCTTCGCCAAGCTATACCAAGTTGTGTCTCCGTTTTCTTAGAATGGTGGTGGTACGAAATACTCATACTCATTTCAGGGCTACTCAACAATGCAACAGACACAGTAGCAACCTCTGCAATAAAAATTCAAGCCACTGCACTTCTTTACAATTTCCCTTTTGCACTAAGCATGGTTGTTTCAATAAGGGTAGGTAACGAGCTTGGAGCTAATAGACCAAAGAATGCACAAAAATCATCTATAACTGCTCTAGTTTGTGCCTTATTCGTAGGTACAATGTCTTTTGTGTTCACAATGTATGTGAGCAAAACATGGGGACTTATGTTTACTGAAGACCAAGCTATTTTGTCCCTGCTGGCATCAACATTGCCTGTTATTGCAATTTGTGAGTTAGGAAACTGTCCCCAAACAACTATCTGCGGGGTGCTGAGGGGTAGTACAAGGCCTGCTATGGGTGCAATTATAAATTTTTTGTGTTTCTATGTTGTGGGTTTACCTGTTGCTGTATTGATGGGCTTTGGTTTTAAATTGGGCTTCTTGGGCCTTTGGATGGGGTTACTGTCGGCCCAGTTTGTGTGTGCTGTTTTCATGGTGGTAGTGTTGATAACGACAGACTGGAAGGTGGGGGCAAAGAGGGCCAGAGAGATGATCATAGGTCCAGAAAATAATGAAGACGTGGAGTCATTCATAACTGTTCCGCTGCTAAACTAGTCCTTTATTAAGGTAGCAGAAAATAAAACATAAGGAAGTATAAACCTTTGCAATGCTTTATGAATAAGGAAGTATAAACCTTTTGCATGCACCAGATGATGATCTTTCTCTGCTGTTTTGCTGTTATTTGTCAGTGTCATGCTTTTTTTTTTATATTGAGACTATTGAGAGATGTTATCCGCGTTTGAAGTTTTAAAAAATCGTATTTAATATTATATATAATTAGAAAAGTATTTTAAACATCCTATTATTCGTATTTAATATTATATATTCACCAAAAAAAAAGGTTAAAGAACGTCATTTTTGTTTTGATATTCATTAGTACACAATTGTGGGCTCCATGAGAATGAAATGATATTTTGACAACAATTCAGGACACCATAGCTTTTGAAATAATGAATTAGAAGATAAAAGATAATAAAATAATAAACAAATATTGTATCGTACACACTACACACATTGGTTGGGCGGTTGTTTTCTTTCCACTATTTTTAGTTCTATTTCCATCATTGGAAAAATATATTTATATATATTTTAAACAAAAAAGCGCTATTATCTTTCATTTAGTATGTAGATGAAGAAGAAAGGCAAAGGAAATTACAAGTGAATGTCATGCTTTTAGACACGAGAGTCCCTCTATCATTGATTTACAAATATAAAATTAAGAGCAAACACTTTTTCTTTTAATTTTAATGAAATCTACAAAAGGTGGTGTGGGTGTTAAATGCTCTGAGTTCCCACGACAATACCCAAAAGAAAAATTAAAATACCACCAAAGGGTTATTTGGGCTTTTCTACAAAAATATGGATTCATTAAATTATGTGGATTTTTTTCTTACTTGCAGTTTCACAGCCAACTCAAAATGTGAGTCAGAAACTGCTCTGAAATCTTAGGTCCTTGGTTTTCACATTCGTAACTGCTCACCATTCATCTCACACTTCATTGCCAACCAAATCATAACCATGATGGGACACCAATTTGTGCTCATTGCCATACTACATAGACCATTGTGAGTGCCAACGAGCCAGGAACAATGGTGGCACTCTCCTATACTTTGTAAAGTGTGATAACAACAATCTTGGCATTTCCTTTTGACACATGCATGCGACAGCCACTACAGTGAGTCCCAAATCTAGTATTTTTTTTAGTCCCGCTTTGATTTACCATGTTAGACTCCTAAGGAACATGATTAAGCCTTAAAACTTGCTTAATCCTTATCCCACACACTATTCAAGAAAACGGGGCATTACATCATTAATCTATGGTCGTGTTACTATTTACTATTTAGGGTTTTTCTTTTTTATGATATTACAACAATAGAGGATGATAGTCAAATATCAAATATGGATTGTGTTAGGATTCTAACATGTGATTATGAATTACTCAAATATGGTTAAGTTCACCAGTGGAAATAATGTAATATACGGGAACGTTTTACGTCAGTTGACCATATGTTTGACGTTAAAAATGAGGCGGTGGCAGTTTTGTAAATATTAAATCATTATTTGTGTCAGTTGTGTAATGAATTGACGTTAAAAGTGATTTGCAAGAATTATTAACACTTTTAACGTCAGTTGTTTATACAAATGACGTTAAAAGTGTGATTTTTACGTCAGTTAAATAAATAACTGACGTAAATAATCCTATATTCCTTCATTCCTATCTTTCTTTCGTTGTCATCTCCCTGTTGTCACTCTTAACGGAGATCACTCCATATAGTGCAGTTTATTTCTAAACTTTTTTTAAACAAGTTTATTTTTAATCTTAATTAATTAGCTTGAATTAGGAAACAAATTCTTGTGCAAATTAAAAGAAATAAACACTTAACATAAAACAAGTTATATGTATAATCAAATCGTATCTCATTGAAGCGATTCAAAAATTACAATTACATGATTAAAAGATAAAAAATTTCTGCAACATAACCCTAAAATATAAAAAAGTTTCTGCTTCAACGTCATTTTCTTCTCAGTCCTGTCCTCAGAAACTCCAATGGATGCATCTCCTCCCTCACTTGAATTCCTTGATGCTCCATCTGAATCCAAAGTCACTTGCTGCAAAAGCGGAGTAAAAGTGATGAGGAGATGAAATAAAGTGAGGGAATCACATTACGTGATTTACCCAACCTTACCATCCATGTTACGTGATTTACTCAACCTCAAAAGTTTTTTGACCATTAAGACAGAGACCTTTAAGTCTAGGTATAGGAAGAAATAACAAAAGTCTCAAATATGATAGCCATATTGTGAAGGAATAGAAAACGCACGAAATATAGAGGAAAAGAAGAGAGGGGTGTATTACAGACTGATACAGAAGAATGACACTTTATATAGAGAAGAGAGACTACCAGATTTTCTTGAAAACTGATCTATAAACTTAATGCTCATTAAGAGGATTAAGTTACAAGGTGCATGGTTAAGTAGCACAGTAGTCATAGGAATGAATGTTTTTGCAGAAACTTATACTTTTAACGTCAGTTGTTTAAGACAACTGACGTTAAAAGTGTTTATAAAAAATGTTTATTTGTAACGTCAGTTGTTTGTAACAACTGACGTTAAAAATCATTTATTTAACGTCAGTTGTCTTAAACAACTGACGTTAAATAGATGACTTTTAACGGCAGCTGTTACAAACAACTGACGTAAAATGCTTTTTTAAAGATGGTTTTTAATTATAACGTTTACACACGCTCGCCTTCTTCACTTCACTCTATACGTCTCTGTTCTTCTCTTTTCATCAGGCTCACTCTCACTCTCACTCTCACTCTGCCCTAATCGCGAGCTCCTCTCCACCGCAACCACCGCGAGGGCTTCGTCGCCACCACCGTGAGGTACACTCTTAACCCTAACTCTGTCTTTCCCACTCATTCTTTGCAATAACTTGACATATCTCTCTTCCCTTCCTGCGCACTAACTCTTTGTGTCCCTCTGCTCTCAGTAACCACATCGAACGTTGGTGATCAGCCTCTAGCTCATCTAGTTTTATGACTAGTATGACCAGGGTTTTGTGCTAATTTTATCGCATTTTCACCCAAATTAGACTTGATTGTCTTTAAGCAGCATTTTGAGTCTGTAAAGTATTTTTAGGTTAATTTAGTTGATTTAGAGCCAAATAAAGCACTTATGCTATTTACTGTTTTCAGGTTAATAAAAAGAAATAATTCTGGAGTTCTTCGCCCCGCGAGAGAGCATTCGCCCCGCGAACCTAAAGCGTGACTGTTCCAGAAATTGCAAACCTTTCTGTGTCGCCCCGTGAATACATGACTCGCCTCGCGAAACTGAAGACCAGAAGCCATGACTTTTCCATTCCTCGCCACGCGAGCCGTACTTCGCCTTGCGAGAATATCAAACGTTGCAGACTGTTCATAATATTCGCATCGCGAGACAGTGTTCGCCTCGCGAGCTAGCTGAATCCAGAAACTATATTTAAGTATTTTAGGCAGAACTGAACAGGGGTCTTCTAATCTTTTGTTTTCCCTTTAGTGTAGATGGAGGTAGAATTAGGTTTAATGCTTTGTTTTTCTTTTGTAATGGAGAACTAGTCTCCTTTGATTAATCTACTGCTATTGATGCTATATATTTCTGTTTGTTTAATTCAGGAGTGAATAGTGTTGTGTTGATTTATTTCGATGATGTTATGTTCCTATATTTAATCGTGTTTGCTTAATTCGCGTGTGTTCAATTCGTGTTCGCTTAGTTCACGAAGGGATTAACCCCGTTTGCTTAATTCGGGAATAGGAACATATATCTGTAGTAGTGATTTCGCTTGTTAATTGTTGCTACAACCGAAAGGGGATTAGAATCTGCTTAGGGCTTGGAATTATATGAACCGATGATAGTGGGAAACCGATAACAGTAGGTTAATCGCTTTAGTTTAATTGTTAATCTCTTAACTGCTCTGTTTTCATTGCTCTGTTTTCTGTTTTGTTTCTTTATTTTATTTCTATCCAAAACCCCCCCAAAACTGATTTTGTGTTAATAACAACAACCCAAGAGTCCTTGTGAGACGATATCCGAGTTGTCGCTCCCTAAACTATATTTTTACAAACCGCTCACTTTTTTGGCGTGTGCGCGACAGCGCGACCAAAAATTGGCGCCGTTACCGGGGACTCTTGTTGTTATTAACAGAAAATTAAATTAAAAAAAAACCTTTTGCATTACTTAATTAGTTACGGCTGCTTTGTCTGGTTGTAATCTACCCATGGATGAGTATATGCAAGGTTATATGCCTAATGTTAATTATGAACCACCATGCATATATTATCCTGACTTTGCTGGTTTAATGCACTGGTTGCCAAGGTTTAGTGGTCTTGCAGGTTAGAATCCGCAGGAGCATCTGAAGGAATTCCGGATTGTTTGTTCTACAATGTTGAGACCTGAAGGAATAACAGAAGACCACATCAAGATGGGAGCTTTCCATCTCTCACTTGAAGGCGCTGCAAAAGAGTGGTTGTATAATCTTGAGCCGAATTCCATCTTCAGCTGGTTTGATTTGAAGAAAGTATTCCTATTGAGATACTTTCCTGCCTTCAGAGCTGCATCAATCAGGCACAACATTCGTGACCCTTCCACTGATGAGTACCACCCCAGCTGGGAAACCATCCAAACCCTTGGTATGGGGACCAACAACTAATGTTACCACTGGCACCACCACAGAATCCTCCCCAAGTGACCACTTCTGTACCTTCTGGACCTTCACTAGAGGACCTATTCAAGCAAATGACTGCACAAATGACTGCGCAAATGACTACTTTTTTTCAGCAAGAAATTGAACAGCTTCGTGCCTCACAGATACGCTTCAAAGAAGCAAATGATGCTAGCATTAATACTTTTCAGCAAGTCAACGGGGCTGCACTGCAAACTCCACATTCCCTTGAAGAACATACAGATTCACCAGCAGTTATTCTTGACAATACTTCGAGGACAATTTTGATATTGATGTCAAGAATACTTCATTGATGAACTGCGTGTGTTGAAACTCCGATATTCACACCTCCCGATTTTATCTATTATACTTCATGTGCTGATTGTAATGAATTTGCTTCGTGTGTAGCATGTTTTGAAAGGTATGAGGAGCAAAACATCCATATGGAACAGGAGGACATCTGCTTCACCATGCTTGAGGATAATGAAGAACCTTTGGGATTAGATGATTCTATGAATTCATATGCATGTGTTGAAAGTGATGGGATGGATGAACTGTGTGCTGAATTTCCATACATTCAGGCCTTTTCTGATTCAGTTTATTGTACTATATGTACTGACTGTACTAACTCTAACCTTTGTTTGGTGTGTGCTGAGATTTCTGCATGTATAGCAGGTGATGGAATTGTTAGCGCAGTGAATGAAGAACGTGCAGAAGATGAAGCAGCACCGGAGACCCCAGCTACCTATTTGCCACCTTCCCCTACAGAACAACCGGTGATGGAGTTCAAGCCTCTAGATTTTGCACCATGGCCAGTCCAAGAGGTTGAACCCCACTTTTATTGGGAGGACTTTATTGACAAGGTTTAAAAAGAGGTCAACTGTGACCCGAAGGGGAGTGAGAAGTCCGCCGCACTTGGCGGAGTTACCAAGATTATCAAGTGTCCGCTCCCATACTTATGCTGCATGCCATGGGATCCGGGAGGATCATATTGCAATTTGAGTATTCCATGACCACTGTATCACAGACAGTGGGATCCTGGTGGAACCGCCCCAATGAGTTTTCTTAAACCCTTTCTCTTTAGTTTACTTTCATTTTCTTGTTAGTTCCTGCTTGCTTTATTTTTGTTTTGTTTTCTTTTAGCTCCTGAATAATTTGAGAAGATCAGGAGTATGTGTGTTGAGTCTTGTGTCGGCAAGCTTGATTGGATTTTGATTGAATTTGCATAGATGGATTGCATGTTATGTGTTGACTGTTTTTCCCCCTAGGATTTGAAAATTGAAAATTTGATCCCCACTTGAAAAATTGAAAACTGAACTTTGAGATATTTTGTTGTGATGACATGATTTATGATAAGTTTGGGGTGATGGGAAACACACACTAGGGATAGAATCTCGGTCAAACAATTTGCAAAAATGTCCAGGTGAGGATTTGAGCCTCCAGCATGTTTTTAATTGTGTGAATCACTTTTGAGTTACACTTTCCCGAATTTTCTTGAATCTCTTTATGGTTTGCATGTTTATGTGTTTGCTTCAAATGATTTAGGCATTTTCTTTGTAAATAACTACTTAGCCTAAAATAACCATCCCTAATGCATGTTTCCTAGTTAGCCCCATTGAGCCTAATTAGCCTGTTAATTCTTGATGACCTTATGTTATGAGCCTAAAATCTAAAAAACCATGTTAACCCGATCTTAGGATTAGGAGAGCATGGAATCTTAGCAAAGAGAATGGTTGCAAGAAAATAAGTTTGGGGTGGCTACAAGGATATGATGTGTTGTCTGGGATTGAGAAAAAGAAAAAAATATAATAAAAAGGTTGGAGCCAAAGGCAAGAAAAAAAAGAAAAAAAGAAAAAAAAAGAAATAAAAAGTACAAAAATTTCAAAAAGGATATTGAAAGAAAAGAGGCTGTAGTCACCCAAAGTAAAAAGAAGAATGAGAAAAGGAACTTGAGTGGAATTTCAATGTTTTGAAGTGTTTCATTCTCTCTTATTTCCTAGGGACTTAAGCCTAGTTCCTTTGTATATCCTACCCTTAGCCAGGCCCCATTACAACCTTAAAAGACCTTTTGATGTTGCATGCATGTTTTCTTTGGGAATCATTTGGAGATAAAAATCAAATTTATGGGAAGTGCTTCTGAAAAGTGAAACTGAGTGAAATGTTGTTAGCCTGACAAAAACTGAGCGATTGAGTGAAACACTAAATGCCCTTGTGAGGAAGGCAGTTGTTTGAATTTGGTGATCTCTCTCTTGTGTGTAACTTGGATCCCCTTCTTAGATTAATGATTGTTTGAATGATGAAATTCTTAAATGTTCAGAATAATTGAATGTGGGGATTACTTTGTTTGAAAGGGGGGGAAC
Organism: Sophora flavescens; assembly: GCA_030762895.1. NCBI lineage: Eukaryota > Viridiplantae > Streptophyta > Magnoliopsida > Fabales > Fabaceae > Sophora > Sophora flavescens. The sequence continues at coordinate 26,811,004 of CM061064.1, read as the reverse complement.
ATTGAAGAAAACTGTTTTGTTGAAATTGCTTGAAATTTGTGCGAAAGTTGATTAAATCCTTAAAGCTTGCCATGTCTTGAGTCTTTTTAAGTTTTTGAGTTTTAGTTTGCTTGAGGACAAGCAAAGTTTAAGTTTGGGGTATTTTGATCAGCCTCTGGCTCATCTAGTTTTATGACTAGTATGACCAGGGTTTTGTGCTAATTTTATAGCATTTTCACCCAAATTAGACATGATTGTCTTTAAGCAGCATTTTGAGTCTGTAAAGTATTTTTAGGTTAATTTAGTTGATTTAGAGCCAAATAAAGCACTTATGCTATTTACTGTTTTCAGGTTAATAAAATGAAATAATTCTGGAGTTCTTCGCCCTGCGAGAGAGCATTCGCCCCGCGAACCTAAAGCGTGACTGTTCCAGAAATTGCAAACCTTTCTGTGTCGCCCCGTGAATACATGACTCGCCTCGCGAAACTGAAGACCAGAAGCCATGACTTTTCCATTCCTCGCCACGCGAGCCGTACTTCGCCTCGCGAGAAGATCAAACGTTGCAGACTGTTCATAATATTCGCGTCGCGAGACAGTGTTCGCCTCGCGAGCTAGCTGAATCCAGAAACTGTATTTAAGTATTTTAGGCAGAACTGAACAGGGGTCTTCTAATATTTTGTTTTCTCTTTAGTTTAGATGGCAGTAGAATTAGGTTTAATGCTTTGTTTTTCTTTTGTAATGGAGAACTAGTCTCCTTTGATTAATCTACTGCGATTGGTTTCTATTATCACTTGAGGTTCTGTAATTCCTGTTTTATTTGCTTTTCTCTTTTCAATACTATGCTATATATTTCTGTTTGTTTAATTCAGGAGTGTATAGTGTTGTGTTGATTTATTTCGGTGATGTTATGTTCCTATATTTAATCGCGTTTGCTTAATTCGCGTGTGTTCAATTCGTGTTCGCTTAGTTCACGAAGGGCTTAACCCCGTTTGCTTAATTCGGGAATAGGAACATATATCTGTAGTAGTGATTTCGCTTGTTAATTGTTGCTACAACCGAAAGGGGATTAGAATCTGCTTAGGGCTTGAAATGATATGAACCGATGATAGTGGGAAACCGATAACAGTAGGTTAATCGCTTTAGTTTATTTGTTAATCTCTTAACTGCTCTATTTTCATTGCTCTGTTTTCTGTTTTGTTTCTTTATTTTATTTCTATCCAACCCCCCCCCAAAACTGATTTTGTGTTAATAACAACAACCCAAGAGTCCTTGTGAGACGATATCCGAGTTGTCTCTCCCTAAACTACATTTTTACAAACCGCTCGCTTTTTTGGCGCGTGCGCGACAGCGTGACCATTAGCCACCACTCGAGCTCCCCTCCCCACCACGCGAGCACCTATTTCCGGTGAGTCTTTAGGGCACATTTTTTTATTTTTGGTTTTGAGTGTATGTTGAAACTGTAGTCTCTGTAGTTGAAACTTGAAACTGTGAGTTTAAGTTGTTTGGAATGTCTCTATTTCTGGTCGTGGGTTAATGAGTGTGATTTCAACGCATATTTCATTACCATTTTGCATGCATTTCTCATATAGTTTAGGCATATTTAGTTTGATTTTGTTAGTTTTTTACCTTAGAACAGGTTAGGCGGTGTTGTGGTGTTGTTTTGCAGGAATTAATGATAAAATGCTTAAGATTGACCCTGATGGAGCTTGGATGAAGATAGAGCTTGAAAAGTGAAGAAATGTGCCAAGCAGAGTCCATCACGGCCTGGCCGTGATGACCATCACGGCCGTGACCAAGCAGAGCTGAAAACACAGAAGGCAAAAGTCAGAAGCTGTCACGACCTGGCTGTGATGCCCTTCACGGTCGTGATAGACCAAAAAGTAAAGACGAGCCCAGGGCAGAACCTGTCACGGCCTGGCCGTGATGGCCATCACGGTCGTGACGCGCGATTGATCTATAAATAGAGCCACACTGAACAAAAAAAGGGGACTTTTACCAGAGACTTGGATACCCTAAAGAGGGTTGATGGCTGGGGGAAGGTTGAGACCTTAAAGATGACAATTTCTCTGCTCTTGGATTGGAAGAAGATTGAAGGATTCGTCATGGAGTTTTCTTCTTCTCTTCTCTCTTTCTCTTTTGTAATTTCTATTACTATGAGTAGCTAAATCCCCTTCTTGTTGGGGTTAGATGTAGCTTTTCTGAACTTGATTGTCTCTTGATTTGGTTTCAATGCAAGTTTCTATTTCTTTATGAGTGTTTGATTCTATGCTTAATGCTTTTCTTGGCTTAGCTACCCATGGAATGATTTGTTGCTTTGATAGACAATTGAAAGATTGATGTTAAGGCATGCTCATGAATCAAATGCCAAGTAGTTCATGAACCTAGACATAGGTCTTGGGGTGCGTGCAATCTTATAAGTCTTGACTCTTAATGCAAAATCTCAGGTTAATCCACCTAAGACATTAGGGTTTAATTTGGGGTTTTAGGCTCATTCCACCTAAGACATTAAGGTTTGAGTATTTCAAAAAGGCTTGATTGGCATAATTGAATTAGGAATTGTGTTGTTAACCATTTCATTGCAATCAAGGGAGGATTAGTGTAGTCTAACCCTGACAAAGTTTATCCATTTGTTAATTCTGCACTCCAAGTGTTTGTTGAAAGTCCAAAAAGACCAAAAATATTGTATTGCTTTTGTTTTTTTACTTTATGTTTTGATCTTTCACACCATAGTTTAGTCCAGATAGTTGCTTGACTTGTGAATTGGTAATTAGCAACCGATCCCTGAGGACGATATTCGGTTCTTACCGTTTTACTACTTGCAACGATCCGGTATACTTACCGAATCCGTATCAAGTTTTTGGCGTCGTTGCCGGGGATTGGTTTTGCCAATATCAGTAGTAACAAAGAAGGCAACTAGTTTAGACATTTTTATTTTTAATTCTTGTGTATATTTGATTTTTTTTTCTTTTAAGTTCTGTTTGTGCAAGGTGGACTGCAAATCATGGAGACTTATTATTTTCCAGCCTTGGATGGAGTCACAAAATATTCCTTTGGGCCTAATGTAGTCTTGGGAGACTACGGGCTCTGGGGATATCAATGCCCTCATGCACAAGCTTATAGTGTAATCATGAAGCATAAGGAGGAATGGGAATGGAATGAGCAAACACCTTTGAAAGCTGCTCTAGAACAATATTCCCAACAGCTATCCATCTCTGAGGCCAAAGCAAGAGCCGATGTGGATCAGATGTCAAGCTCTGATGCAAAACTTCAAAACGCAAGTTGAGGAGATTTGCAAACAATTAGTACAAGAGTCACATGCAGCACAATTTGAGCAAAATCTGGTTTTTGGGATAGTTCAAAGTGCAGATGAAGTGGTAGTGGATTTCACCATGCCTGCCAAGCAACCTGAATCTGCTGCATTGGAAAAATATATTGGCTTACATGCATGTGTGGACACTGGAAAGTTAGTCCCTTCCACTTGTCTGTCAAACTTCCTCGTGAAAACACCATTTGACCCGAGAGGAAGTGAGTTCAGTATTGTAGAGGTCAATGGAGTTTTCACACACTTGCTAGGCGGAAGTAAGGCTAGATTCATATTGCTTCGGCAATCGCCACTCCACAGACCATGGGATCCGGGAGGAGGATCCTAGCCTGTCAAGCTAGTGACGTTAAAGAAGCGCTTATTGGGAGGCAACCCAAGTTTTCTTTTCCTTTTCCCTTTGTTTTTGATTTTGACTCTTGAATAATTTGAGAAGATCAAGAGGAAAAAGATAATAAATTAATAGTTTTGTTAAGTGTTTTCAGGGCAAGAAGGAAGGATAAGCAAAAAAGGGAAGGGAGAGACAAAGTCAGCAACCATCACGCCCAGGCCGTGACACTGGTCACGGCCGTGATGAGCTACCCATGAAGATCAGAGAGCATCACGGCCTGCCCGTGATGAGCATCACGACCGTGATGCATTTTCCAACAAGTTTTTAACTAGGCCTGTGAGCCAGCACCCGCTACCACCTCGGTGAGTGTTCCAATTTTCTTTCTCATCTCCAACTTGATTAATTACATTGGGGACAATGTAAGTTTTAAGCTTGGGGTAGGGGTATTTTTGCAAAAAATTTTAAATTTTCATATTTTGCATGTTGCATTCATATAGGCATAGTTTTGCATGATCACATGATTCGGTTGCCCCTTACTTAGATTAGGCATCCAACTGTGAGAACTGAGTGCCAAATAATTTGAGATAGTGAATTGTTGAACCCAATTTTTTATTCTTGTGATAAGGCTGCAAATAATAATTCTGAGATGATCTTTGATAGTTGATAATTAGCTGGTTCCGTAGATTTGTGTTTCTCATTGATTTCTGAACTACTAAATGTGAGGCTTTTGAGCCAAAAAGGGGTACTCACTAAATCTACCCCATTCTTTGTGATAGAGTGTTATTCCTCTTGGATGTAATTCTCTAGAACTTGACTTGAAACCGTTTTGAAGCTTAAAAATTTTTGAAAACATTTTTGAAAATGATTGAGGCACTAGGTATTTTTCCGGCCTAATGAGCTTTGATTGATGAAATGCTACCCCTTACTCGGATAATTATCTAATAATGTAAATCAAAAGAATGTAAAGGTAAAATACCGTGATAGCCTCCCAAATCTGATCCTTAACGTTCTGTGGAATGTCATTCCAATGGTTGTAGTTGATGCTAACGTGCTGCTTCGCTTATAGAAACACCCACTTTTTAAATTCTTTAGCACGGGGTCCCTGGGGATTTAGATTAGCATCGAAGGACACCTCAAGCTTCTGTCCGCTTTGCCTGGCCTTCTCTAGTTTCTTCAAAGTCGTGGCTCCTCTACCCCGTTTCCAATGAGCCTGTGATGTCTGTATGGACAAAAAAATGATAAAATAGAGGGTTGTAACATTATAAACTTACATTAAAAAGAAGGACTAAAGATAGTATATAACAAGTAAACTTACACTAGAATCAGGCGTAGGCGCGATCGGGTCCTGCGTAGGCCCCACAGTGTCCTCCCGTGCATGTGGGTCATCCGACTGATCCATATGTATGCCTGTTCAGAAACAATATATATTTATTAACATAGGTTATAACTAAAACTAAATACAGAAGTATAAATAAAAATAAATGTATACTAAGTTTAAACTACCTATATCAATATCCCCTCGTGATGTTCATCACGAGTGGCATGTACATCGTCCACCTGTGTCTCCTCGATTATAGTAGGCATGTTTGTTGAAAAAGAAGGAGTCTCAGGAATATCAAGATTTGAATCTTGATTATCATCACTACCATTATACATGCTTTTTCCTTGGAGAACCACGGACAACCTTTTGTTAGAAGGATCAATGATGTAGAACACTTGTTTTGCTTGGGAAGCCATTATGAAAGGCTCATTTATGTGACCTAACCTGTTGAGGTCTACCAATGTGAACCCCAATTCGTCGGTTTATACACCACCGTTACTATCAACCCACTTACATTTAAAAACCGGCACCGTAAGCTTAGTGTAATCGAGCACCCAAATATCTTCAATATATCCAAAGTAAGGTGTCGGGGCTTTAACGGGTTTTGTGTCCTTTGCACTAGAGAAGTCCATTGCTTCGGCCACGATCATAACCCCACTATTTGGCATGGTACTCTTGTTATCTTGTTCCTTTGTATAAAAGGAAAAGTTATTGATGTCGTATCCGCTCCAACATATGACGTTGAAGCTAGGCCCACGTGCTAGCCATCTTACGTCATCAGAAGCAGTACTACCGTCCTTAAGCATTTCTTCCTTGAACCATGGTAAGAAAGTCTTGTTATGCTTGTTCAACAACCACCTTTCTCTCATTCGAGGGTTTTCTTGATTGACTTTTCTTTTATGTTCAAATAAGAAAGGTTGAACAGAATCGATGTTGTTCAATACATACAAATGTGCTTGAAGCACTTCCTCCCGACACTTGCTATTAATTCTTAAGCCATGTGTACCCTTACCTTGACATCTTATCTCATCATGCCGAGGCTTAGGAACCCCTATAGGATCCGTGTTATGAAGGTAGTCCGAACAAAACTCAATAGCTTCTTCTGCAACATACCTTTGAACAATAGATGCTTCCGGACGATGAGGATTCTTCACGTACCCTTTCAAGATCTTCATGTAGAGCTCAACTGGGTACATCCATCTCAGAAAAACCGGCCCACATAATCTAATCTCCCTCACCAAATGAACAATTAAGTGAACCATTATGTCGAAAAAGGAAGGAGGAAAATACATCTCCAATTGGCACAAGATTGTAGCAGCCTCAACTTCCAAGTCATCCAACATACGGGGGTCAACGACTTTGCTACATATAGAATTGAAGAATGAGCACAACCGAGTAATGGCATGTCTCACATTTTTTGGAGCAATACCACGAATAGCAACGGGCAAAAGTTGTTGCATCAAGATGTGACAATCATGAGACTTTAAGCCAACCAATTTAAGATCACTAGAGACAAGCCTCTTCATATTTGAAGAGTAACCATGTGGAACTTTGATGCCCTGAAGACACCCGCAGAAACTTTGTCTCTCTTTTTTTGACAAAGTATGACATGCTGGCGGCAAATAAGTCCGCTTACCATTCTCAACAACTGGAGCTAACTGCCCTCGTATACCCATAGCAACGAGGTTGAGACGAGCATTCACACCATCCTTTGTCTTACCCTGAATGTTGAGAAGCGTCCCGATCACACTATCACACACATTTTTCTCCACATGCATCACATCAATGCAGTGTCTGACATCAAGCTTACGCCAGTATGGAAGATCAAAGAATATCGACCTCTTCTTCCATATGTTTTTCTCAGCAGCTTTACCTTTCTTTTTGGACTTGCCGAATATAACATCGATGCCCTTTACCCTATGATAAACTTGCTCTCCAATTAAGGCCGCTGTAACTTCTTCTGTCTCTTGGCATCCCTTAAAAGCTTTTTTCATCTTATGATATGGGTGATGACGTCTAAGAAATCTCCGATGCCCAAGGTAAACCGTCTTCTTTTCATGATGCAACTGAGTGTAGCATGTGCCTTCTTCACATATAGGGCATGCTTTATGCCCTTTGACACTGTACTTTACAAGTTACCGTAGTGTCTTTGAAAGTCGTTGATGGTGCAAAATAACATGCCACGAAGCTTGATAGTCTCATGAGAATACCCATCAACTACATCAACACCTTCCACCCACATCGTTTTCAAGTCTTCAATCAAGGGACTTAGATAAACATTTAAGTCATTTCCTGGTTGCTTTGGGCCCGAAATCATCATAGACAACATCATGTATTTGCGCTTCATGCACAACCAAGGGGGCAGGTTGTAAATTATCAACAGAACAGGCCATGAACTATGAATACTGCTCATGTTACCATAAGGATTCATTCCATCCGTAGCAAGTCCAAGCCTTAGGTTTCTTGGCTCATCGGCAAAATCCGGAAACATAGTATCAATATTCTTCCATTGCATAGAATCAGCAGGATGACGAACCTTTCCATCACGTTTCCTCTCATCATTATGCCATCTAAGATTCTTCGCATCTTTTGCATTGGCAAACAGTCGCTTGAACCTTGGAATTATTGGAAGATACCATAACACCTTCGCAGGAGGACCTTTTTTTCTCACATCATCAAGATCATCATCATCATCACCACCCTTGACTTTGTATCGTGATAACTCACATTTGGGGCAATCGTGATTGTCTTCATGAACATCGGTGTACAATATGCAATCATTTGGGCATGCGTGTATTTTCTTATACTCCATACCCATCGGACACAATACCTTCTTGGCCTCATAGTTATGGTCAGGCAATGTGTTGTCCTCCGGAAGCAAGTCTTTCAACACTTCAAGCAATTCCGTGAAGCTTTTATCGGTCCAACCATTTCTCGCCTTCACACAAACCAATTTTAGCACCGCCGACAACCGTGTATGAGTAGTACACCCTGGATATAAAGGCTTATCTGCATCACCGCACAACCTATCATACACATGAGCTCGATGAAAAGATTCTTGTCCAATATCATGGATCATGTCCTCTACTCGATCATCCTCCATATCTACGTCAACGTCCTCACTTTGGGAGACACTTGATGTACTACTCAACAACACATCACCATGCCATATCCATCTTGTATAACTCAAGTAAATCCCTTCACAAATCAAATGAGTACGTATATCCTTCACCGTACATTTCCTCGTATTCAAACACTTGACACAAGGACAACAGAACATTCCATTACTATTAGGAACATTCCTTTGAGCAAATTCTATAAATTCTCCCACCCCCTTCAAATACTCAGCATTAGTGCACGTACAAACCATCCAACTACGATCCATAACTAGATAGGTTCTGTAGATATACAAAACATATATCCAATATAAGGACAATACGGGAGATTGAAAACTAGTTTTTGAAATCCTAATTGAAAACTAGTTTTTGAAATACCATGTATATCTTATTTGACTAACTGCCTAAAACAAAATTTCCACGGTAATCTCACATCATTCTTCTCATCAAGCAGGCAACAACACATATTAGGACTATTGCTATATCTAGTACTATAACCACTCAGCCATATGAATCGATCAAGAGAGCATGATATATACAAGCAAGGCGTTTAAAAATTATTTCAAATTTACACCATTTTCAGGTTGAGCAATGAGCAATATATTGTTGATGTCACATGCTACAAGCAACTATAAATTTCTTCCCATTTTGAAATAGGTCATGATAGCAGTAGAAAAACAAGAGAAAACACAAAACCCACAACCAGAAATAGAGACATTCCAAACAACTCAAACTCACAGTTTCAAGTTTCAACTACAGAGACTGCAGTTTCAACATACACTCAAAACCAAAAATAAAAAAATGTGCCCTAAAGACTCACCAGAAATAGGTGCTCGCGTGGTGAGGAGGGGAGCTCGAGTGGTGGCCAACGTTCGATGTGGTTACTGAGAGCAGAGGGACAAGGAGAGTTAGTGCGCGGGAAGGGGAGAGAGAGATGTCAAGTTATTGCAAAGAATGAGCGGGAAAGACAGAGTTAGGGTTAAGAGTGTACCTCACGGTGGTGGCGAAGAAGCCCTCGCGGTGGTTGAGGTGGAGAGGAGCTCGCGATTAGGGCAGAGTGAGGGTGAGAGTGAGAGTGAGAGTGAGAGTGAGAGTGAGCCTGATGAAAAGAGAAGAACAGAGATGTACAGAGCGAAGTGAAGAAGACGAGCGGGAGTAAACGTTATAATTAAAAACCATCTTTAAAAAATCATTTTACATCAGTTGTTTGTAACAACTGACTTTAAAAGTCATCTATTTAATGTCAGTTGTTTAAGACAACTGACGTTAAATAAATGATTTTTAACATCAGTTGTTACAAACAACTGACGTTACAAATAAATATTTTTTATAAACACTTTTAACGTCAGTTGTCTTAAACAACTGACGTTAAAAGTGTATAAGTTTCTGCAAAAACATTCATTCCTGTGACTACTGTGCTACTTACCCATGCACCTTGTAACTTAATCCTCTTAATGAGCATTAAGTTTATAGATCAGTTTTCAAGAAAATCAGGTAGTCTCTCTTCTCTATATAAAGTGTCATTCTTCTGTATCAGTCTGTAATACACCCCCCTCTTCTTTTCCTCTATATTTCGTGCGTTTTCTATTCCTTCACAATATGGATCTATTATATTTGAGACTTTTGTTATTTCTTCCTATACCTAGACTTAAAGGTCTCTGTCTTAATGGTCAAAAAACTTGAGGTTGAGTAAATCACGTAACATGGATGGTAAGGTTGGGTGAATCACGTAATGTGATTCCCTCACTTTATTTCATCCCCTCATCACTTTCACTCCGCTTTCGCAGCAAGTGACTTTGGATTCAGATGGAGCATCAAGGAATTCAAGTGAGGGAGGAGATGCATCCATTGGAGTTTCTGAAGACAGGACTGAGAAGAAAATGACGTTGAAGCAGAAAGTTTTTTATATTTTAGGGTTATGTTGCAGAAATTTTTTATCTTTTAATCATGTAATTGTAACTTATGAATCGCTTCAATGAGATACGATTTGATTATACATATAACTTGTTTTATGTTAAGTGTTTATTTATTTTAATTTGCACAAGAATTTGTTTACTAATTCAAGCTAATTAATTAAGATTAAAAATAAACTTGTTTAAAAAAAAAGTTTAGAAATAAATTGCACTATTTGGAGTGATCTGCGTTAAGAGTGACAACAGGGAGATGACAACGAAAGAAAGATAGGAATGAAGGAATATAGGATTATTTACGTCAGTTATTTATTTAACTAACGTAAAAATCACACTTTTTACGTCAGTTGTATAAACAACTGACGTTAAAAGTGTTAATAATTCTTGCAAATCACTTTTAACGTCAATTCATTACACAACTGACGCAAATAGTGATTTAATATTTACAAAACTGCCACCGCCTCATTTTTAACGTCAAACATATGGTCAACTGACGTAAAACGTTCCCGTATATTACATTATTTCCAATGGTGAACTTAACCATATTTGAGTAATTCATAATCACATGTTAGAATCCCAACACAATCCATATTTGATATTTGACTATCATCCTCTATTGTTGTAATATCATAAAAAAGAAAAAACCTAAATAGTAAATAGTAACACGACCATAGATTTATGTTGAGAAACTCATAGTTATATTTGAAAACAAACTAAAGATTAATGATGTAATGCCCCGTTTTCTTGAATAGTGTGTGGGATAAGGATTAAGCAAGTTTTAAGGCTTAATCATGTTTCTTAGGAGTCTAAGATGGTAAATCAAAGGGGGACTAAAAAAAATACTAGATTTGGGACTCACTGTAGTGGCTGTCGCATGCATGTCACAAAAGGAAATGCCAAGATTGTTGTTATCACACGTTACAAAGTATAGGAGAGGGCCACCATTGTTCGTGTGCTCGTTGGCACTCACAATGGTCTATGTAGTAGTGGCAATGAGCACAAATTGGTGGTCCCATCATGGTTATGATTTGGTTGGCGATGAAGTGTGAGATGAATGGTGAGCAGTTACAAATGTGAAAACCAAGGACCTAAGATTTCAGAGCAGCTTCTGACTCACATATTTTGAATTAGCTGTGAAACCGCAAGTAAGAAAAAAAATCCACATAATTTAATGAATCCATATTTTTGTAAAAAAGCCCAAATAACCCTTTGGTTGTATTTTAATTTTTCTTTTGGGTATTGTTGTGGGGACTCAGAGCATTTAACACCCACACCACCTTTTGTAGATTTCATTAAAATTAAAAGAAAAAGTGTTTGCTCTTAATTTTATATTTGTAAATCAATGATAGAGGGACTCTCGTGTCTAAAAGCATGACATTCACTTGTAATTTCCTTTGCCTTTCTTCTTCATCTACATACTAAATGAAAGATAATAGCGCTTTTTTGTTTAAAATATATATAAATATATTTTGCCAATGATGGAAATAGAACTAAAAATAATAGTGGAAAGAAAACAACCGCCCAACCAATGTGTGTAGTGTGTACGATACAATATTTGTTTATTATTTTATTATCTTTTATCTTCTAATTCATTATTTCAAAAGCTACGGTGTCCTGAATTGTTGTCAAAATATCATTTCATTCTCATGGAGCCCACAATTGTGTACTAATGAATATCAAAACAAAAATGACGTTCTTTAACCTTTATTTTGGTGAATATTTAATATTAAATACGAATAATAGGATGTTTAAAATAATTTTCTAATTATATATAATATTAAATACGATTTTTAAAACTTCAAATGCGGATAACATCTCTCTATAGTCTCAATATAAAAAAAAAACAAAGCATGACACTGACAAATAACAGCAAAACAGCAGAGAAAGATCATCATCTGGTGCATGCAAAAGGTTTATACTTCCTTACTCATAAAGCATTACAAAGGTTTATACTTCCTTATGTTTTATTTTCTGCTACCTTAATAAAGGACTAGTTTAGCAACGGAACAGTTATGAATGACTCCACGTCTTCATTATTTTCTGGACCTATGATCATCTCTCTGGCCCTCTTTGCCTCCACCTTCCAGTCTGTCGTTATCAACATTACCACCATGAAAACAGCACACACAAACTGGGCCGCCAGTAACCCCATCCAAAGGCCCAAGAAGCCCAATTTAAAACCAAAGCCCATCAAAACAGTAACAGCTAAACCCACAACATAGAAACACCAAAAATTTATAATTGCACCCATAGCAGTCCTTGTACTACCCCTCAAGACTTCCATGAGATAGTTGTTTGGGGACAGTTTCCTAACTCACAAATTGCAATAACAGGCAATGTTGATGCCAGCAGGGACAAAATAGCTTGGTCTTCAGTAAACATAAGTCCCCATGTTTTGCTCACATACATTGTGAACACAAAAGACGTTGTACCTATGAATAAGGCACAAACTAGAGCAGTTATAGATGATTTTTGTGCATTCTTTGGTCTATTAGCTCCAAGCTCGTTACCTACCCTTATTGAAACAGCCATGCTTAGTGCAAAAGGGAAATTGTAAAGAAGTGCAGTGGCTTGAATTATTATTCCAGAGGTTGCTACTGTGTCTGTTGCATTGTTGAGTAGCCCTGAAATGAGTATGAGTATTTCGTACCACCACCATTCTAAGCAAACGGAGACACAACTTGGTATAGCTTGGCGAAGAATGGGTTTGCATTGGTTGAAACATTCACAAGACCAATCTTTCAAAGGGTGAACAGAATATGATTCCACAGAGAACCATAGGTAGAGGAAGAGGATAAGGACGATGGTGAAGCTTGTGATGTCACCGGCTAAAGCAATGCCTCGAATGCCAAGGAAGCTAAAGTAATGAAAAATGACAAAGTTGATGATGGCATGCAGGACAAGAGAGATAGTTGCACTCGCCATTAGAATGGTGGTCACGTTTTGGGTTCTGAGGAAAATCTTGAAAGGGTTTATGAGAGCTCGGAAGAAGAGATCTGGGAGAGAGAATGAGAGATAGGTGGAGGCAATGGATGATATTGTTGGGTTTTGACCCAAAAGGAGAAGGACAGGTTCGATGGTGAGCCACAAGAGTGAAATGGGAATGCAAGTGAGTATCAGAATTGTGAGTGTGCACTGAAGGGTATGAGCCATTAGCCTCATTTTTCTTGAACCATAGGCTTGAGCAGAGATACCTTCCATGCCAGTTGCAAGGCCAGAAATGATAGAGTAGCCGGTGATGTTAGCCACACCAATGGCGAAGGATCCACCAACCAATGAGTGTTTGCCTATTTTGCCCAAGAAGTGCAATGATATGGCCATTTTGCCATAGATGAGAAGGCTTGTGATAAGCATTGGGAGGGCTAGGGTAAAGAGGTGTTTCATCTCATCCTTCAGAGTAGAAAGAATCGAAGTGATAAAAGCGAATGCATTGAAGAGGAAACCCGAACACCAAAGATAGGCTAACTTCAAATGCTAAAAAAAAGAGGGTCGGTCACTCTGATTAATGGCTAATGAAGCTTCACTTCTCATGATCAAAGGTAACAAAAATGGAACCGAGCCTACATTTGCATGCAACATCTTGAGAAGAAGGGAGAGAAAGTGGTTTTCTTGGAAATTGCTTTCAAGGAGAAAACCAATCTTTATTTGTTTCTTCTTAGTTCTCACAGCAAGTGCATTTATATAGTCACACACTTTCTCAGTTTCTCCTCCTTGTTTGTCTCCTTTCATGTGTTACATTCAGGGATATCTCTGTGGCCCTTTTTTTTTCTAAAAAAAAAATCTCTCTCTCTCTCTGTCCCTTATGGGTTAATTTACGTTTTCTTGATCCGGATAAAAATATCAATCCAATAATTAAATGTTTAAAACTAAAAATCAAATCAAATATACTCAATTCAGCCAAATAAGAATGAATTTTAATTTTTATGGTAAAAAAATTTGAATGAGCTTTGATTTCTACATAACTAAAATAAGAAGGATTCTAAATCAAATTAATTTCTCACTAATGACTTTCAAAACACAATTTTATTTATATATCAAATCTCCTTTTATAATATTTTATTCCATATATTAAGATACTTTATTCCAATTATTCCTTATATATATTTAATAAAAGTAGTGTATTTTTAGTACTTCGTCAGGAATTAAAAAGTCACGTTTTTTGTATTTTTCTGAGACTAAAAATAAATAAAATTTTTATAGGGATCAAAATTAAATTTTACTAATTTATAGAAATCAAAATCATATTTAACCCATTTTTTTTCTTCTTCTTTGACATGAGGCTAGACAACGATAGAGAGTTTTTAGTGAAAATCACACATTTTCAATTGTCAATGTGTTAAATAGATATTTTTAAACATTTTTATTTTTATTTCTATTTCTATTTCTTAAAAGCATTTATCTAAAACAATTGAACTCTTTTGTTTTGGACTCTACCTAAAACTCGTGTGTACAGTGTACGCATGACTTATAAAATCAATGTATGGAAAATAAAAGCTTTTAATTTTTCATAAAACGTTATTTTTTTTCCTTCCTTGGTTGACCATTGCTCTTATTGAGTTCTTGTCAACATCCTTAGGGCTCGTTTGGTGGTCATAATAAGAGAGATATGATAGGATAAGCTATCATATCCTATCTGAAACTATTGTTTAGTGAGCCAGTAGGATATGATAAACCAATCCTGTCTCCTATCCTATCTTGTCCATCTAGTTAAAATTCTATCATGAGGCATGATAGGATAAGGTGATTTAAAGTATAATAAAGTATAAAAAAATGTATACATAAAATAATTAAAATATAATAAATTATAAAATGATTACCGAAAAAGGTATAATAAAATAAAATAATAAAAATATTAATAATTAATTTTAAAATTTATTATTTCTTCTGTGCTGTGGTATTAAACAGTTTAAATATGTAATCTTGATAGCTAATGTTAATGCTGTGGTATTAAACAGTTTAAATATGTAATCTTCACCATTCAGCAGAATAGGTTTTTTTGAGAAATAAATTTTTTGGTTAAGTATATGCAAATATCTGGTGAATCATGTACAAATATCTGATGAATTCAGTTCATTATCTGGTGAATGGGTTTTTTTAGAAATAATTTTTTTTTTAAAAAAAGTCAAAATTAAAAAAAAAAAAAAAAAAGAATCAATGCATACGATGGCGCTTACAAAGGCGCCATCAGAAGCAGGTAGGGTAAAGCGGGGCGCCACCGCACTGGCGCCTCCCCTTTTGATTTTTTTTTTATATAAAGTGTAGGCGCCATCTGCAGTGGCGCCTTCAAAGGCGCCATCTGCATTGGCACCTTTGACCCGTCAGACCGAAAAATAATAAAATATTCAAAACGACCTCCCATTGGTAAGTAGTTTCAGAATAACCCTAAACTAATAAATAGTTTCTAAAAGTAACCCAGTTTGGTCAAAAACCCTCAATTCAAGTGCATGAAAGATATATATGAATGGTTTTCTCTTTAAGTTCTTTTGTCTAATGACATTTTAACATTCTCATTTGCACCGGAAAATAACCATGAAATTCAAGTTCAGTTTGCTGTTGAACAAGGAGTTTCTACTTTGAAGTTCTTACCTCGGTGAAGTTCTGTTTTTTTTTTCTTTTTCGGTGAAGTTCCGTTTAATTTCACTTATTTATCCACATGTATTGTTGTTTAGCTCTATATTTTCTATTAGTCAGTTCTGTTTAATTTCACTTATTTATCCACATGTATTGTTGTTTAGCTCTATATTTTCTATTAGTCATATCCTACCTGAAAACATGTAGGACATGCTTTGAACAACTGCTATGATCATTAAAACCAGACATCATTTTGTTTTTGTTGGGAAAGATAGCAAATAAGAATACCTAATACAAGGCCAGCGGATAATTGATTATCACAGGATCAGACTTTTCCCACACTATATATAATCACAATGAGACAACAAAAATATCTTCCATTATAAATTAATGGGATTACAAAAGTTGTAATAATAATCTCACCAAAAATATTGATGGCTAAACTCTCTTTTGATTTTCTCTCAAAAGGATTTCTCTCTCATATATAATGAGGCTCTCTCTCTCTCAAAACTCTCTAAGTTTTGGTTTTTCTTCTTCTTCCGGATTATGATAAATGAAAGAATGGCAAGGCTTTACAGCCAACACTCCAAGCTAATTGGTGGCCATATTCAAAGGAGAGTTTTTCTCCTATTCTTCTTCCATTCATTTCCTTAAAGCTCTCCCGTACCTTCTTTCCTTTTTCTTTATTTATTTATTTATTTTCTATTTATCTATCCTTATTTTTCTCTCCTCCTAAAGAGTAAAACCCATCAATCTCCCCCTTCCGATTTAAATGGAGGGCTCCAGCAGTCTAGCAGCTCTTCTGCAAAACTCGTACTTGTCCTTAGGTAAGGACTTGGTCATCATATCTGAGCTATTGTCATCAGTATGGATTTTCTCAAGCTGTAATTGCTTGGATTCCAGTATATCACGTATCCAGTGATATCTCACATCAATGTGCTTTGACCTCGAGTGAAAACTCGAATCCTGTCACAATGCTTGACGTACTTCTGTTGTTATTGCCCTAACTCATGCAAGAATCGCTTCATCCATAGCATTTCTTTGCAAGCTTCTGTTATTGCAATGAACTCTGCCTCTATAGTAGACAAAGCAACACATTTTTGTAACTTCGACTGTCACGATACTGCTCCCCCTGAAAATGTAATCAGGAATCCAGAAGTAGATTTCCTTGAATCAATATCTCCCGCCATGTCTGCATCTGTGTAGCCAACCAGTTCAGATATTCTACTTCCAAAACATAAACTCATTTTGGAAGTTCCTCTAAGATATCTTAAAATCCACTTTATAGCATTCCAATGCTCTTTTCCTGGTTTAGACAAGAATCTGCTGACAACACCAACTTCATGTGTTATGTCTGGTCGTGTGCACACCATTGCATACATTAATCTTCCAACAGCTGAGGCATATGGCACCATGCACATCTCCTCCTTTTCAATTTCACCTGTAGGACTTTGCTTTGAGCTTAGCATAAAGTGACTAACAAGTGGAGTAGCAACTGGCTTTGCTTTCTCCATGTGAAACCGCTCCAATACCTTCTCGATATATTTTTCTTGTGATAACCACAGCTTCGTTCCTTCCGATAACGACGGATGGACATACCAAGAATATGCTTCGCGGGTCCCAAGTCTTGCATAGCAAATGATTTCTTCATTTCCTTCTTCAACTTGCTGATCTTGTCACCATTTTGTCCTACGATCAACATATCATCAACATACAAAAGTAGTATGATGAACTCACCATCAACAAACCTCTTAACAAAGACACAATGATCGGAAGTAGTCCTTTGGTATCCATGCTCAATCATGAAGGAATCAAACTTCTTGTACCATTGACGTGGTGCCTGCTTAAGTCCATATAAACTCTTTTTCAGCTGACATACTAAATCTTCTTTGCCTTTGACTTTGAATCCCTCTGGTTGATCCATGTAAATTTATTCTTCTAAATCGCCATGAAGAAATGCAGTTTTCACATCTAGCTGCTCCACGTCTAGATTCAAACTTGCAGCCAAACCAAGCACCACCCGAATTAATGACATCTTTACCACGGGTGAAAAAATCTCTTCAAAGCCAATGCCCTTCTTCTTACTGAAGCCTTTCACGACTAACCTCGCCTTGTACCTGGGTCGTGAGCTATTCTCCTCACTCTTCAACTTGTACACCCATTTGTTTTTGAGTGCTCTTTTACCTTTTGGTAACTCTACCAACTCATAAGTCTTGTTCTCATGAAAGGATTGCATTTCTTCTTGCATGGCTTTCAACCATTCTCCCTTGTGGTCATCCATCATAGCTTCTTCATAAGAATCTGGTTCTCCCCCATCAATGAGTAGCACATATTCCGTTTCAGGATATTTGGTTTGTGGTTTAGACATCCTGACCGACCTTCTTAACTGTGGCTCTTGAATATCTTGTTCTTCTTCCGTATAGTCTTCAGCCATATCATCATCGATACCACCGTTCCTGTTACCATCAGCTACTTCTTCATTTGGATTGTTATCAATTGGAGGTTCATTTTCTGCATCTCCAACATCTTCTATTGCATCTCCCCGGTAATGCTCTGGAAAAGGAACTGGATCCAAGTTGATTGGATGTTTGATAAGCCTCTGGCTTATCTAGTTTTATGACTAGATGAACTTGGGTTTATGTGCCAATTTATTCGAGTTCACTCTCGTTTTCGCCCAAATTTGCCTTGTTTTGTTCCTAAGTTGGACTTTGACTCGTTTTGCGTCTTTTGTGTAGTTTTTAGCTTCTTTTGGATAGAATTACGCTTGTGGTTGCTTGTGTTGTTTTCAGGTCCATAAGTGAAGCTCTAAGAATTAAGGAAAGTCAAGAAATAGTGGAGATTTCTATTCTGGAGATTCTCGCCCCGCGAGAGGAAGCTCGCCCCGCGAGCGATTGAAGACCCGGGAAGACAGAGACCATCACGGCCTAGCCGTGATTCACATCACGGGGCGTGAAAGGAAGGTTCGCGACGCGAGACGTCCTTCGCGTCGCGATTGTGTGAATTCCAGAAAAGTACCAGAGTCAGAGACCATCACGGCCTAGCCGTGATGTGTATCACGGCCGTGACCCAAGATCCACACAAGGCAGAGAACATCACGGCCTAGCCGTGATTCACATCACGGGCCGTGAAAGGCGGGCTCGCGTCGCGAGACATCCTTCGCGTCGCGAGAATTCGAATTCAGAGTGCGCGCGAAGCGGCCGTCACAGCCTGGCCGTGATGGCCATCACGGCCGTGACGCGTGGCCTCCTTATAAATAGAGCAGATCAGAACAGAAAGAGAGGACTTTTTGGATCAGAATTTTCAGAGATTTTTTGTAATCCTTATTCTGGGGTTTCTTCTCCTCTTCTCCTCTCTTAATTCTTAGGCTTAGGATGAATTCCGATTGTACGTGCGTTTTTGTTACGGACATGAGGAACTAATCCTCTTATCTAGGGGATCGATGAAGCCACCCATGGCGGCATAGTGTTCATGTAATGTAACTCTCTCTCCTTTAATTCAATTATGGTTTTCCAATTCTGTTTTCATTGTGTCGATTATATGCTAGCGTGATCGACTAGTTAAGCGTGTTGAGGCCTAGCGGTGATTCGCGTTTTAGAACTTGAATTGGGAACATCGGTCGAGTATTGCACGAGAGTGAGTAGGAGATCGATGCAACCTATAGGGAACAAGAATTAATAGAATTCGAGATTAGGGTTAAGAGACCTAGCAAGTAATTAACTCAAATCATCGAATACGTCCTAATGAGCACGAAAGTGGATTTAGGAGAATTTAGGGGTCCCGGTTGGCATTAAAATTGAACTTAGGGAGGAGAATAACATCACTTGGGTACTTTGCATGATTGGGTAGGTGGATTCGAAACCTTAGATGCTTTTAATTCTAGATTTCATCACCATATCTTTAATCGATTCTATTTGTTAATTTGAATTGCGAATCTAGTTTATTTCCAACCACTTTCTCTACTTAACCAACTTATCGGATTTCTTGACAAATTAGTCGAATTGGTAACCCAATCCTTGTGTTCGACCTCGGTAGACTCTTACCGTGTTTTTATTACTTGCGACGACCCGGTACACTTGCCGGAGTCACAACAATGTTCTCTAGAATTAATAGGCTTAACACCTTTCTGAATGTCTTCAATATTCCGGTCTTCAAAGAAGATAACATCTCTGCTTGTAATTAATGAATGTAATCGGTTTCTTTGGATGAAACGAATTTATGTATGCTTGTGAGGCTGCGAATGGGAAAGTGGGACTTTCCTTTTTGGCCGGTCATGGCTATGAAATTCGGGTCATGACACTTCCTCCGTGGGTTTATGTGTAAATTTGGCCATGGAAATGCCCTCTATGCAGAAACTAAGGCTGTTCTTCTGGGTATGAAGTTGGCTAGATCTATGAAACTGCCAAATGTTATCTTTGAGATTGATTCATGTGTTGTGGTCGACATCATCAAAAGGAAACGCTCCTGGTTTCCTTCCTTCAAAAATCTCTTTGAAGAGGTTCATTTCCTTCTTCATCTTCCTGATTGGACTGCTTCCATTGCTCTAACAATTAGAGAAGCAAATCCATGTGCTGACATGCTTGCAAATAGAGGTCATTATGACTCTTTTGATATTACTGTAGTAGATCAGGTCTTTCCTTTATTAGGCATAGCTATTTGTAAAGATGCTAGGGAATGCCCCTCATGCATGATTATTTTAGTTTCTTCCTTTGATATTAAAAAAACTAATCAAATACATTTCAATTGTCGTTAATTTTTTTTTTTATAATAATAACGAATAGGAGATTTAAAATCGTGCATTCTTTTCTTTTTAAAAAAAAATCGTACACTCTTTCATAAAAAAAAATTCGTGCATTCTTAATTCATTTCTCACGGTCAAACCCAGTTTTTTAAATCAGGTCATTGATTGAGACGAATAACAAAATATGTCAATTAAAATATGAAAGGCGTAACGAAGGCGGTGTTGATACAGTGAAACCAACTATATCTCGTAAGGAGGAGATTTGGGAACATCGGTTTAAATCCTTGTGGAGTCATCTTTTTTGAGAGGTCGAAATTCAAAGGGTAAAATCATGTTTAATCAATTAAACCAGAGATGAGTTTCATAACGGGCCAGAAGAATCTAAATCGTGAGATACCGTGGTAGACCCACTGAGGCCCAATGGGCTAATTAGGCTGGATTCCAAAAAAAAATAAAAAATAAAAAATGGAAGGCGTATAGCAGAGGATATTGGCAAAGACCAAAGAGAAGGAGAAGCATCTGTGGTGAGGAGCGAGGACGATGGCCATCGACACCGTTGAAGCTCCCTCTCTACCGTTTCATACCGGGTACTATTTCTCCTTCTTCATTTTCATCCCTCTCTCTATCTATCTTCTTCAAGCTATTCTATCAATTCCTCTATTGTAACTGACCTTTCTTCTTCTTCATTTTTTCATTTTCAGTCAGTCGCGCCATTTCTATCTTGCTGATTGATGAGCTTGATTCAAAATGGTATCTCTTATTTATTATTTTTAATAATCCATTTCTGAAGCTGTCTATAGATTACGATTTTCGCTCCAATTTAAAACAAAACGAGTGTGCAGCAAACTATGGTTGATCTGCTGGATTTGGTGGGTCGACGTGCTTGCTTGCTGATCGTCGTCTGTTGTAGCAGCCGCGACGACCTTGACTCTCTCTGCTCCTCACTATCCCCCCATTCCCTTCATTTCCTATTCACCTTTGGTATTTCTCTTCTCTACTTCAATTCAATCCCAATTTTGTGTGTTTAATACTTTAATTTGCAAGTGTGATCTCACTGGTGTTTCTATTTCTTTCTCTGTGTTTTAAATCATGTTTTCATGCTCTTTATTTATCCTGGGATATAATGTAACTTGTCTTCATAATTCATCTCACTATGGTGTGGCTCACAATATTGATAAAAGATGCCTTTGGAAGAGTTCACAGAGAACTTATGAAAATAAACTTATGCAAATAATTTATGATTTTTGTACAAGCTCATTTTTGCTTATTGCAACAAGCTTGTCTAAGAATTTTATGAAAATAAGCTATTTTTAGCTTATTTGAAAAAAGCTTATCGAATGAACACTTAATTAAACTGCTTACCCAAATGCACCCAAAATCTTAGACCATTAGTGGTGCAATTCATGGTCTTTTGTTTTTTGGGACTTGGTGTTTTTCTACACCTTCTGGTATATTGACTCGTACACTTGTTGGGTCAAGGTTCATATTTACATCTGATTCTGGTTTTTTGATCCTTATAATTTCATGTGCTACAAGATTTGCTAATTTGTTGTTCTTTACTCGATTTTGTTTTCCATCTTCAGTATAGTGACCTTGCTGAAGATGAGCGTGCTTGTATTTTATAGAAATTTCAGCAAGTGACTACAAGGTGGAACCAGATTAATCATGCTGGAGCAGGAGATGAGGATGAGGTTGGGAAAGATGACGACAGATCTCATGTGATCATTGTAACAGATGCTTGCCTTCCTCTGCTTGCTTCAGGGGATCCTCCAATGTATGGTCATCTTCTCGATTAACTATGAGTTACCAAAGAAAGAAGGTATGATTTGTTTCTTTTAGTTGGTATTAACCATGAATGACTGGTTTCATGTTTGATATTCCTACTACGTTAAATGTACTTCGTTGCATTTTGTATTTTTTTAAATCTTTTTTTTCCTTTGATTGAAGTAGGTCTCATCATATTATTTCTCATTGTGATTTGGGGTGTCAATTTGCCAAGGTGGTGTTCATTGTGGGGAAGGCCCTGTAGCAATTGATGATTCCAAATGACTGACCGCCTATACCGCATGCAAAAAGTGATCGCTAATCGATATGCTGTTGTTTCTTTTACTCCCGAGTCCCGAGATTTTAAAAGTTGGTTTTTGTATATATCTTGAAGAACTAGAAACTGATGATAGTTTCTGGTTCAAGTGATTAATTCACATAGATCAAGTGAAACTCACATCCATCTTAAGGTTTCTTTATCCTTCCTATATAAGGATACTTTTGTGTGCTCTGACCGTGTGCGAGTCACTACTTACTAGTGAGAAGGGAGCCTGTTCCCTTCATATTTTTAAAATTTGGTTCTCCAATTAGAGTTTTGTTTCTTCTCAAGAATCATTCATATTTATACCTGGCTACATTTACTTGTTCAGCATTGGTGAAGAATGCTGGTTAAGTGGTTTATGTGTGGGGTGTGTGTGTACATGTTGTCTCTGCCTGCCACCTTAATGTCCTCTCTATATTTTTCTCATCATTTTTTGTGTTTGCTACAGGAAACATATGGGAGGCGTGTGGCAACTTGTTTAATAGCTGGTTCTTTCTTTGGTCCCTAGTCCTATAGTTTTGTTAAGTGATAGTTTGTGCTTTTGCTTTGTTGCTAATATTCTCATTAAAGTGCAGATGGAATTGTCATCAATATGGTTGTTGGTGGCGAAGTGGTAACTTTAAAAAGTATTGAAGAAAGCAGCAATATTATCATGCAAGAGATGCCAATGCAAGTAAGTTTGCTTGCTAACTCTTATCAGATAGTCTGACTATATCAAGATCATATGGCATTCATCCTGCTTTGAATTTGTCGAGGTCTATTCATATATATAAATTTGCTTTTAGAGGAAGAAAGTTGGTCTTCTGTATTATTAGATAAAACACTTGTTTTTTTTTCTTGATAAATTCATATTGACTTAAAGAAGTGCTTCAGGTGTTATTTGAGACAGAAAAGTGCCTCTCAAGCAAAAAGGAAAACTTTACCACACAACTATAAGAGCCTAAAAGTTTTATGATACTAAAAGTTGGACAGGAAAAAGTCAACAAGAGCATAAGCTTGGTGTTGCAGAGATAAGGATGTTGCGTTGGATGAATAGACATACAATACAATATAGGGTTAGAAAAGAATGCATTAGAGAGAACACAAGGGTGGCAGCTATTATGAGAATGATAGTGGAATCTCATCTTAGGTGGTTTGATCATGTCGGAAGACCATCAGAAGTCTAGTAAGAATAGATCATGCGGAAGATAACCTAATTGTTAGAGGTAAACTAAAAGTGAAACCATTAAAAAGGACCTAGATTTAAATGGCTTTTTTGAAGACATGGTTTATCACAAAAACACAGTAGTGTCATTTGATTCATGTAGCTGACACATCTAATGGGAAAAGAAGCTCTGTTGTATTGAACTATCGATCATCCCGTTTTCAGTTATTATAAACGTTTCTTATTGTTTTTTAATTCGTATTGTTTTTTTAATTCGTCTTAAGCATAGATATGATTAACATACCGCAGATTCTTGACATTCTATGAAGAGCTTGATCTTTATCCATGGCCGAAGAAAGCAGAGAATTTGATTGCTTGCACTCCTAGAGAATGGTTGAAGACTTGAAGCTCCCTCATTGCTTTGCATGTTCAGTGAGTAGTCACTACTATAAAGAACATATATACTGCTCAGAGTTTTTTGAAACTATTTTTCAGATGTAGACTTTTTCGCCTGATTACATGATAATATGATATATTGGTTATGTAAAAATGGAGTAAAGAAAATTCGGTAGCAATATCCAATTAGTTTTTTTTGGAAATGTAGTAGTCATATACTGTTGAAGTTTGCAAAAGGGTATTTGAAAGCTGGAGAGCATGAGCAATTGACATCTAAACTTATTGTCTTCTTAAATAATGGAAACAAGTTTTTCTTTTTTTTTTGGTTGAGAAACTCAACTTTATATTTTTTTTCAAGAAATTTAACAATGAAGTAGAATGCCAAGCACATGACAAAATTTGAAAGACGGGGGAACTTTCAAACTAAGCATTTATATTGGCATTGCAGTACTCATAACTTAGTGGGTACATATGGAACTTTGGGATGGCAAGTTTGTGCACGATTTCCAATTAGGCTCCCACTGGCACTAGTTTAGACAACCTCCTCCTATGTGTGTTATAGGCCCTTTTTGAGATAGGCTAACTTACTAATTTTTTTTTTCTAGCTTATAAATTTGTTTCTTTAAAATAGAGGTGTTTGATAAAGAGACTTATTTTATTAGCTTATAGTTTTTTCATAAGTAATTTTATTTAGCTTATAATTTACTAACTTTTCTCTCATTTTTACACTTGTTATTTTTAAAGAAATTAATTTCTATTTAACCTGACCCTACCTAATATATATATATATATATATATATATATATATATATATATATATATATAATTTAATAAAATAAAAAATTGACATTCTAATTATAAATCTTTAATTAAAATTTAAAAATAATTTATATAAAATCATATAAACATATTCCTTTATGACATTTTATATTTATAAGTCAGTTCAACAAATAATTTTATCAAACACTTCAAATTCAATTAGTTAGTTTTTCAGTTATTTGCTTTCTTTTAAAAATTGGCTTATCAGTTATTTTTGTCAAACAGAACCTTAGTATGGGCTCTTGGGTTCCATGTAAACTAAAAGAAAAGGAAAATGGAAAGTCAAGATCCTGCATTAGGCATAATTAATCAAATATTTGTTAGTCTTTGAAGTAATAATTTAAAACAATACCAGTGTCCTTATTATATTTATTTTAAGTTTTTCTACAATTTTAATTGGTTGTGCTCAGTGATCATGTGTCAAATATTATTGTGTAAATTTATCTTGTTGGCATTGTCCACGCATTTTTCTTTAAAAAAAACTCATAACCATTAACCATTGGAAAAATTCTTAAAATTAAATTGAACTATTTTTTATTGATTCGGATTTTCCCCCACCTAAAACCGAACTAAATTGACCCGTTATACCCCTATCAAGCTGGGATATTATTCAGTGTTCACGCTTCAGAGACTACCAAACGAAACTGGCCCGATCCGATTAGGCTAACCTTCTAGCCTACAATGGGTTGCAACTTAAACTACTTAAATTATGGTAGACCAAACACAAAAAGAAGGTTAGGTTATAACCTATTTATTCATTCACTAATTTTTTAAGGTTTAACTATTTAGTAGGTTCCTGATCTATTTGAGAATTTTCAATTAGGTCCCTATACTAAAAAAATTTGTAATTAGATCCTCAAACTTTTATAAAGTTTTCAATTGGATCCTTGAACTGATTTTATTTTTAATTGGGTCCATGAACTTATATAAAATTTTAAATAGAGTCCCTAAATTATAAAATTCGTTAGTGATATATTGAATTGGACGGAATATAATTGATTTCATCCAAGTTGGATAACCATATCAGTCATTTATTAGTAGTTTGGGTGGAAGATGAACCTTGAGACATTGTCACAACAAAATACATCAAGATGTACCAAGATGAAGTGAAATGTAGTAAGTTACAAGCGTATGAACTATTTTGGACGAAATTATTTCAAGGATGGGATATACAATCGTAAAACATAAATCGGGGAAGAAATGAACTATTTGTTTAGATGGAGAAGAAGCGATCGCAGGCCACGTTTTGGTTTTCTGGCTCAACATTTTGGTCTCTTGCAACCCTAAATACAAAATTGGAGGAATTCCATATCACGTTTCACATTAGCAAACTTAAAGACCTCTTCATGGAACCCTACCCCAGTCAGGGACCGAATTAAAAACTTTTTTAGTATAGGGACCCAATTGAAAATTTTATAAAAGTTTAAGGACCCAATTATAATATTTTTCAGTATAGGGATTTATTTGAAAATTCCCAAATAGTTCATGGACCTACTCAATAGTTAAACCATTTTTTAACTATGAGTGAGTACCTAAATTCATCCTAGAAAAAAATGCTTCCCTGTTTTAGTTGTTTTAAAATAAATAATCCAACTAGATCCTTAAAAGTCTTTGGCTATGTTTGGGAGGATGGAGTGGGGTGATTAGTAATGAAGTGGAGTGGTGAACAGACATTAACCCATTATTTGAGAGTTCCTTCATTAATAGAGCGAGATGGTTGAGGATGGTAACCCAAACCACTCCATCCCACCCAAACCCTCTCATTTTCATACCCTCCAAATTGGGGGATTTGATATTTTCCTCCACTCTATTAAACTTCCAAACAATGGAGTATTATGCTTTTAACTTTCCTCTCCACTCCATTACTAATCATTCCATTATTAACCACTCCACTTTTTCTCCTTTAAAACTCCCAAACATAGCCTTAAATGTCAATTAAGATTAATCCCTTTTATGATAAATTCTGGAGACACTTTAGTCTCTATTAGGAACTATTTTGATAGATATATGAGATTTTTGAGTATCAAGATTTTTTTTTTAGTATTTTTTTTCAGGAACTAAATTGGAAGGTGCAATATGAGAGAGGAATTTAGATATTCACTCTAACTACTATAAGAAAATACTTAAATTCAAAAACAATCACTACATGCATATATTTTAACAAAAACTATATACATATATATTTTCATTTTTATATCATTACTAATTAATAGTAACTATCATCAACTTTACAATACTTATTCACATTTTAGCATGAAATTTTAGTAGTGTCAATACAAACATTTTCACAAAATTTGAAAACATGGTTTATAAATTTGAATTTAAAAAAAAAAGAAAGAAAGTAAAATCATCAATTTGGTCTTGAAATTGACAACAATACCCAAAAGAAAAAAAGATAATATGGCAAAAGTGTTGTTTGGACTTTTGTATGCGAATATGGCTTCATTAAATTATGTGTTTTTTATCCTTACCTGTGTCTTACAGCTAACTCAAATGTGAGTCAGACATTGCTCTGAAATGTGTGAGTCAGAAACTGCTTTGAAATCTCAGGTCCTTGGTTTTCACATCCAGAAATTGATTAGCAACCAAATCATAACCATGATGGGACCACCAATTCATGCTCATTGCCACTACTACGTAGACCATTGTGAGTGCCCAACGTTCGCAAGATCGATGGTGGCCCTCCCCTCGCTCTATGACGTGTGATAGCGACAATCTTGGCATTTCGGAGAATTCTAACATGCACCATGGAGAACTCGGAGGAGCGGTACTCCACATGTTTCAACCGTGGATATAATATTATAAAATTTCAATGGTCAAGATTAAAAGGGGTAAAATAGGCATTATAATAAAAATGATTTATTTGATTTAAAATTAATTTTTAAAAGCCCATGGCTGCCACTATCCGTAGGGGTACACCGCTGTCGCCATCCATCTCTGTCCCCTCTCTCCTCCGCCCTCCCTCCCTCCAACTCCGGTCCTCTGCATTTCCTCCCTTCACGACTGCGTTTCTTGTCTCTGCGTTTCCTCTCTTGTTTCTGTGACCCGATGAGAAGAACGAAGAAGATGAACAAGGCATTCGCCAGAGATAATGCCTTGGGTGATGGCGGAGGAGACCGCTTTTGGTGGTGGCGGTGGCGCCGCTCCTCTCTCTGCAATCACCCATCCAGAAGATGAGGCTGTTTGACATGAAAATGAAAACCCTATGGCAGCATAGCTACCATGAAAGGTAGGGTTGCGGTGGAAGGCAGGGCAGCAACACGACGGGACGGTGAGACCCCTTGATCATTACGTCGATTCCGGTCTCCTCCTCCTCCGTCGTTGCCGCCGACACCAACGAAAACCCCATCCCCGTCGTCGTGCTCATTTCCGGTGACCTGTAATTGTTCTGTCCCCACATTCGTCTTCGAACCCAAAACCCAGATTTGGCCTCGGACCCGCCGCCATCGTCCACGGGCTCACCCTCTTCATCCCATCTCCGTCACTGCAATGTTCCCTGTAGATCATGTCAAACCTGTCGTCACCTTTGACGTAACCACTAACCACCGGCTGCCATGACGTTTTCATTTTTACAGTATGTGTTTTTTAGTTTTTTTTTATTTTTTTATAGTAAAATACCAATCATGCCCTTGGAGTACCGCTCCTCCAAGTTCTGAATGGAGCATTGGAGACGTTTGCATTTCCCTTTGTGACATGCAACAACCACCACAATGAGGCCCAAATCTATTATTTTTTTTAGTCCCCTTTGATTTACCATGTTAGACATGCTTATCCTTTTGTTCTCAAATATAACTATGGGTTTCTCAACATAAATCTATGGTCGTGTTACTATTTATTATCTAGGGTTTTTCTTTTTTATGACATTAAACAATAGAGGGGATGAGGATTTCTTGTCCCATTTTGGAGTATCACATCATGTCCCAATCAATAATATCTTGTCATGTATTCTATTTTTTCAATATTAAATAAAATTTTAACTTACATGACAGGATATTATTGATTGGGATATGATGTGGTACATCAAAATAGGACTGGAGATCCTTGTCCCAATAAAGGATGGTAGCCAAATATGGATTTTGTTGGGATTCTAGCCGATGATTATGAGTTAATTAAATATAGTTAAGTTATTGTTTACTGTTTAATATATTTTCTTTTTATGGAAGCTAATTAGCGAAATATGAATTGTGTAACTAATGTAACTCATCAAATTAACAAGCTTTGTAATGGAAAGTCATGCTTAACCTGATTACCCAACCTGATCCAGGTTCAATTCAAGTTGATAGAATAAATTTGTCAAATATGACCCATCCAAATTCGACCTCTGATATTTTGTTTGAATTTTTGATTTTCTTAAACCCGACCTGTATGCATCCCAAATATTAGATAATTTGGGTTATGAGTACCATTTTGTTAATCATCCCTATATAAAATGCAAAATAGTAGGCACTTGAAATATAGTTGCTAAAAATGGTTTGAAAGTATACTACCACCATCACCACCATATTTGGGTTTTTGACCCAACTGGGTCCCTTTTAGAAACTATTTATCAGTTTAGGGTTATTCTGAAACTATTTACTAATGGGGGGTCGTTTTGAATATTTTATTATTTTTTAGTCTGACGGGTCAGAGGCGCCACTGCAGATGGCGCCTTTGAAGGCGCCACTGCAGATGGCGCCTACAATTTATATAAAAAAAAAAATCAAAAGGGGAGGCGCCAATTGCAGTGGCGCCTCTGCCCCTACCTACCTGCTACAGTAACGCACTGTAGCGCTACTGTAGCAGGTTTTTTTTTTAAAATTTTTTTTTGACTTTTTTAAAAAAAATTATTTCTAAAAAAACCCATTCACCAGATAATGAACTGAATTTATCAGATATTTGTACATGATTCACCAGATATTTGCACATACTTAACCAAAATATTTATTTCTAAAAAAAAACCTATTCTGCTGAATGGTGAAGATTACATATTTAAACTGTTTAATACCACAACATTAACATTAGCTATCAAGATTACATGTTTAAACTGTTTAATACCACAGCACAGAAGAAATAATAATTTTTAAAATTAATTATTAATATTTTTTTATTATTTTATGTTTTATTATACCTGTTTCGGTAATCATATTATAATTTATTATACTTTAATTATTTTATGTAAACATTTTTTTATACTTTATTATACTTTAAATCACCTTATCCTATCCTGCCTCAGGATAGAATTTTAACCAGATGGACAAGATAGGATAGGAGACAGGATTGGTTTATCCTATCCTGCTGGCTCACTAAACAATAGTTTCAGATAGGATATGATATCTTATCTTATCTTATCTCTCTTATTATGACCACCAAACGAGCCCTAAGTGTGACACCCCAAACTTTACTACTCAATGATTTAAAAGAACATCAGTCCGACAAAATTTAGACTGGATCACTTCCACCCAAAAGTAAAAGTGAATTGACTAAGTCTCATCAAGAAACTTCTTTTATCATGAAAGTATCTATCCTGAACAAAATAGGATAGTTCCCATATATAAAATTTCACAAAAATTGGTTCAGCAAGGGGTTTTGAAACGATCACATCATCATGTGATAAGAAATAAACAGACAACTCAAATGTTTCACACAATCTATTGAGAAAAGAAAAAAAAAATTGCATCACACCTGAATTTAAAAGTTCAATTAAAGGATTACCAGTGATGTCAAAACTACCTTAAAAGAGATCGTCGAGAATTTTGAAGCTTCGACACCACTCATGGTATAAACTCTCCCCTTAGCCGTTGGTTTATTGGTTCTTGTTTTATTGACAATTGGTCCACGCCTTGGTGCATTACAATCCTTTGATAAGTGTCCTATTTGGTCACAATTGAAACATTTCCTTTCTTTAAAAGGGCAGTTATTTGCCATGTGATTTGGATCTCCACATTTGAAACATCTCCTGCCTTGGCGTTGGCTTTGGTTCCTTTGGCCTCTACTACCTGATGCAGAAATAACTGGACGATATAGTTGTTGGTTCTGGTCATTTCTTGGTGATCGGAAATATGGTTTTCTCTGGATTTGTTTCTCCTCCTGATTCTGATTTTGAAACTGGTTCTTGATTCGAGAGGGTCCTCTAACATTCCCTCCATTATCTCTCCCTTTCCTCATCAGTTCTACTCTTCTACATTTCTCAACTAAAGCTTGGAAATTCTTGATTTCCAAAGGTGGCGATCTCGACTCCTTGATTTCAAATCGTAGTACTCCTTCAAACCTTTCACACTTCCAGTCTTCATCTGGGTTATTTTGGAAGAAGCGAAAATACTTGGCAAGTGACTCAAATTTTGCCGCGTATTCCCCAACAGACATATCCTCTTATTGCAGACGCAAAAATTCTTGCTCTATTTCAGCTTGAGCACTCTGAGGAAAATACTTGTTCAGAAACAAGTTCCGAAATATCTCCCAAGTAATCTCCTGATTTTCTGCTTCCAGCAGTTGCTTAGTGCCCTTCCACCAATACTCAGCATCTCCAAACAGCAGATAAGTAGCATAAGGCACCTTCACTCCTTCTGGACTATGAATCAACTTAAATATTTTCTCTATCTCCTGAATCCACAAATCAGTTTTTGTAGGATCCACATCTCCATGAAATTGTGGAGGATTCTGGCGTCTAAAAGTAGTAAGACCTCTGCCCTCAGCAGCCTGTTCCGCTCGAAGTTGTTCCTGTAAATTCTGGGCAACCATTGTAGCGGTTTGTTGTGCAATAGCATCAGCAACATCTGCCATTGCTTGTGCAGCATAGTCCATGCCTATGGCTTCCTCATAGTTCTCTTCGAAGTTACCACGACCGTTAACACAACCACCTCTACGGCCTCTGCCACAGTCGCGTCCACGTCGACCTTCTGGTTCCATAACTGACCTACAAAACGCAATCAGTTAAATGGCAACCAGAAACTGAAACATATACTTACGTGTTCAAAACACATTGCTTCTAAGAAGCAATTCAATAAATGTACCATCTACTATCCATGGTTTCTCATGCTCCTCGTGACTCTTAGAGTAAACGAGAACATCATCGACGAAAATGATGACTAACTTATCAAGAAATGAATGAAAATTCTATTTCTTGAAGTCTAACTCAACTAACTTCGTTGGCAATATCCTACACAAAGCGGTTGAGATCTGGCTAAATCTAGAAACTAGATCAATCAGAAACTCAACATCCGTCCGTCCGTACAAACTTGGGACATTCTCAGAAAATTTTTCCAAAAATTTTCAATAACAGGTACCTTATTCAAATGTCTGATACCGTCCTAAGGGATAAACGAATGTATCGACATGAACATGAGTACCCTTTACTAAACACGAGATCTCTCAAGGTCTCAACCCAATCAGAACCAACCAAAACATATTTACTTGTGTGTCAACACACATTGTTTCAACCAAGAAACAATTCAAACAAGGTTCAACCAGAGATCACACAACAAAAACCTAACAGACCTATTCCCCAAGGTTTCCCGAAAGACTCGACCAGCTCTGATACCACTAATGTGACACCCCAATTTCAGGGTATCACACTTACGTAACTTATTTCGTAAACACACTCAATAAAATAGTGTTGCTGGTTGCTTTCGGAAAAATATAATTTTCTAGTTACTTATCCCTTTCAAAATTGGTGATAAAATTTTTTCGTTTTCTTTTACTACATATATAATCCAACACCATTAACATAATATAAATAGGTATCATGAGAATTTTACACTTAGACCTTCACATAACAGGTCATCTCCAAAAGACTTAACATAAGAAAATAAAGGCGCAATTGTAACATAGTGTTAATCTGGAATTACAACTCAAAAGAATGACTTTCAATAGTCAAACATCCAGACTGATCAAGTACCACTACTTTATAAGACACCAAAAGTCCTATAGCTGGTCAGTACTAATAATCACTGTTGGGAAGACCACCATAGTTTTTCCCAACCTATCGAAATATCCGGTGAGGATACCTCTACTTCCGGAACTATGGAAGTATCAAAACATATAAACTCCTAATTTACCATAAAATCGGTAAGAAATCAGAGAGGTGGTAAAGATATCTCCACTGCCAAAGTCTGGTACGTACTTGATGTAGATCCTGAATTATTATCCTCGTGACATTCCCACTGACGCATACCTCTTCAAGCATCTAGGAGTTAAGTCCTCGAACGACTCAGTGAATTCCTTCACTTTATCCGTACTAGTGTACCAAAGTACTACCTTAGTCTAACATAAACCTGATATGTTTGTAAGGGTGAGTTTCCAATATATGAGTTTTAATAAGACAACCCCATGCACGACTCTCAAATAGCAATTACGAAATATTCACAATATAATAACATTAATTCTAACAGTGGAATGATTTAATTCACAGGGCTTCATGCCCGACAGTCATCGTCATTTTATAAAAATGCATTTTATAAAAATGCATCACACTTCTATGATCAATCTCTAATTTGATACCTAATCTCTGGAGATCCCACAACTTTCTGTTTCGTTTCAAGCTGATCAGGCTCCACACATGGCACATTGTAAAAACGAACAAAACAATGCCCAAGAAATCTCAACCTCATGTGACCAGTGCTCAAACAAATTATTGCAATCTGTTCACATGACACCTCTGTGACAACCACTCAAACAGCTATTGCGGTTGTACACGATACACTTTGTCGGATAATCCATCTCAATCACATGTGACCAATGCTCAAACAAGCTATTGCAATTGTTCACACGACCCCTCTGTGGACAACTACTCAAACAGCTATTGCGGTTGTACAGAGAGATACATAACCACTCAAACAGCTATTGCGATTATGTATACGGGGTCACTTGTGCTATAACCACTCAAACAGCTATTGCAGCTATGCACAAGTATTATCCGACCTCGTATGATAGCCACTCAAACAGCTATTGCAGCTCAGTCATACGGCCCCCCTTATGACAACTACCCAACAATTGTTGTAGTCATACACAGGATAACTCATTGGTCCACACAGAACACAATGATCATCATCTCCCGACACGTCTGCCATATACATTGATCCACTCTGGATTCAATGCCCATAATCACATGACACAATTGCCATTGAATGCATGAGAAAAACTTTTATTCTCGTTTTGTTTTCTTTGTCGTAATAATATTTCCTTGTCGAAGCACAAAGCTTAACGACCATGCTTAATTTCTTATTAAGACTTTTCACTTTAAACAAATACGGGACACACAGTCCAAATCTTTTAATCTCAACACAGGACACACAGTCCGAATGCTCAATCACGAGGCCCTTAAACCGATGCACCAGTTTTAGGCTCGCGGATATGGAACTCACACTGTCCACATCAACTTAGGACACACAGTCCAAAAACAACCACTTTGCAGGACACTCCGTCCCATGACACAGATCCTTGATCTACGTGTCCATACAACACTAGAACCCCGACGTCTCGATTTCTAGGCTTAATTATCTGCTTGTAAAACATTAAGCTCAGTGAAAATCAAATACAAAACAACAGCTCCGAAAACTTATCCAAGTTTAACGGAATAACTTCACTGAATAAAATATTTTTACAGAAATCCTTTTTCTGTTAAAACGTTGATAAATCTTGAAAATCATTGATAAATTCCTTTCATTTCTAAATTGTTTCACTTCAGAAATTAATTTTCAATAAAGGTCAACAAAACAAAAAATTTAATAAATAAATTTCGAAAATTTAAATAATTAAATATTTAATATTTAATAATATTAAATAAATAATATTAAATAAATAATATTAAATAACTTGTATCACTTTTCCATCAGAAGTAATTGTTCTGACTGCTATAAATATTATTTTCGGAACTTAATCACTTTAAATAACATTTTATAATAAAATTGAATTTATTATATAAAAATTAGAGCCTGTGAAAAAATTTCATGGTTTCGCCCTTACTATGGCTTATTTACACTGTTTCCACAAAATATTATTAAAATAATAATTCTATTCATTTTTCTCAAAATCTCCCAAATTAATCCCTCTGATTAATTATCCAAACTTATTAAGGTTTTTATCCTTAATTAAAGTTTTTAACACTGACCAATGTCAGGTTACTCAGTCCAACACTCAACAGCAGATAAATTCCAATCACATAATAGTATAGCATATATCAATTCATGACATGCATCACAATTATAATATAAACAAATAATTATAATCATGTAAATCCACACATCACATCAATTCAATTACTCAGATAAACATCACATCAATCTAACAATTAATAGTAAACAGTACAATATAATAAAATATTTTATACAAAAAATTAATAAATGACTCCACAAACAAACATGAGATTATCTTAAACTCCTCAGGCATACCCCCCTTACCTCTTGAAGATCAAACCACGATTTCTATTAATTTCCTGATCTCGATCCAATTTTCTCTCCGTCAGCGTAAATCAGCTAACTCAGTTGTTTCCTTCAAACGAATTGAAACCAAAATAAATCAAATTAAACAACAATACATTTGGTTCATGGAGGTTAGGGTTCGGCTTCAACCAATTTTCTAGGTTAAGAAAATTAAAATTTGGTTAACTTAAGGATTAATGATCCATAAGTTACTTAAACATGATTAGACACTTTAACCATGATTATGAACCAAGAACATGAACTAAACTCATCTAGTTCTAAGAACTAGGGTTCGGTTTTCTCAATATTTTTAGGCTAGAAATTTTAAAATTTCATCAACTCTTGGATTTAATCAACGTACAAAGCTTAGAGTTGGATTCAAAGATTACAAACAACTTTTGAATCAGAAAACCATCAAGTACTCAAACCTAGGGTTTCGGTTTTTGAAGAAACAAATAGGCTCAAGTTTGATTTTTTTGATCTTATATATACTTGAATACAAGAACTATCAAGATATAAAAGGATTGAATCATGAATCAAGACATGAAAATGAAACAAAACCTAAGAACACAAATTTGACCTAGGTTCGGCCATAACCAGAATTTAGGGAAAGAAATATCACATGATCTTATGCTTCTAGATGATGAAAATAGATATGATTATAAGATCATAGCAATTGGTTTCATGTCAAAAGGATTTTTCTAGAATTAGTTATGAATTTTTGAATCTAGTTCCATGAATTTTGAAGTAAATGAAGAACATATGATTCTTAGCCATGAATCTACAAAAGTTGTGAAGAGAAATGATTCAAATGACAAGAGAAGAAGTTTTTATCTCTTGATGATTCAAGGAAATCAAGATTTGGATGATGTTCTTCACAAATTTCTCATGGTGTTCTTGAGAAACTTAGAGAAGAAGATGAACATAGTTAGGGTTTAGAACAGTTTTAGTATTTTGGGTAGATCTCTCAACATACTTGTCCGTTTTGGATGATCTTTATGTCGTTGGAAATAAGAGAGAAATATGAACAACTTTCATGTTGAAAGTTTTCCGAGATTCAGAATAGAAAATGGTCAGAATTGCTAGGTAAAATCTGATGAATTATGAACACTTTGGAGAAAAAGAACATGGAAATGGAAGAAAATGGCTTAATGAAGAAGACAACACACTTAAGTGAAGAAGACAAGTTGGAGCCGTGTAATTTGGGTAAGGTTTGGTCAAATTTTCCAATGGCATGGATTGTAATTGTCATAAAAAGGCAAGGGCAAAATAGTCATTTCATAGCAAAAATTCACTTTGTCATAAATGTGCCATTATGGCCATTATGACACGGATAACCTCGTCATAAATGCTCGGCAAGTCGGTCAAATCCATCATCTCTGCTACGTTGCCGACTCCTCGATTCATCTGGTGCAAGCTTTTCCTAGAGATATATCGACGTATACGCCCGCAACAAATATAATATTTTAATTTTTTTACCAAAATTTTCAAAACTTCCAGTATCGTAGTAAATACGATAAAAACATTTTTCATATCGTTCACGACTCAAAATTAGGTCTTCTGAGCAGTAAACTTTTACTGTCAGTGAAAACACAGAAAACAGCAGACCGGCTTCCGTCTGAGTTTTCAACCAAAAACTTCCCCGTAACCTTATGAAAATAAGTATAACAAGGAAATGACCTTGGTTTATCCAAAATCATTTTCTATGTCTCGGATAAAAATATATATTTATATATTTATTACCGATATTACGAAGCAGCGAAAATCGGGGTGTTACATTACTACCCCACAAAAAAAAAAATTCGTCCTCGAAATTTTGTCACTCGAAACCAAACAGGATTTTGTAATCTCCTCTTAACCTTAAGATTTTACGTTGTCCTCCACATCACTTCTTTCCTCTTATTCTATATTCCATAACACAATCATTCTTATGTTATTTCTATATATCCGTACTATCCTCAAAATTTCATCAGAGTCTATCACACTTGAAAAACAAAATCAAAACTTAATCACTTCTCTTATCAACATGGTTCCACCAGAAACCTTTATTCAAATCATCTCACTCTGAATATTATCACTAATACCAACAATATCTACACAGCACCACGTATCAATTCCTTACTCAAAATATTTAATCATAGTCTTAATTTCTCTTCATTATAATTCACCACCCCAAATTTGATATCACCTCGCACATCTTATCCTCAAAATCACTTCATTGCATATCTTAATGCAATTAAACCAAAAGGGATTATAGAATAGAATTATCTAATCCTTAACTTTCGAACTTTTCTAACAACTTAATTTTACTCAAGAACTTCTCTTTTCCGCTTACATTCAACTTAGGTAAAACTACCATAGACATCTTTCTGTAATTTCTTCCAATCATACGATTAAATCTTAACGATGATCATTTTATCATTATCCGAGTTCCTTTAGTAAACTCTACCTCGATCATAACAAAATATACCGAAATCATTTTATTTACTGATGTTACTTCTAGAAATTCTCAACTTACTAGTCACATTTACACCTCAATAAAAATCCACTCACCTCTTGTTGTACTTAGGTATTACACTTACTCTCAGCTAACCTTCTAAAGATCAATTTCTTTCTTACTTATCCATCTATCTTAGGATGATAAGCTGAATATTAACTTCAACTTGGTTCTTAACACTAGATGTAACTTTATCCCAACACTCGAAGTAAGCCTTGCTCAGAATGATGTTGGAAGATTACTTTATCACATTGGATGAGTCCTCTGATATACGCCTTTGTTGGTTTTTCCATTACACCGTGGACCTAAGCAGTGAAAAGGTGTCGACTCCGTCAACCTACTCACAATAATCTAAAAAGAGATTTTCAAGACAAGAAATTTCTTGATGTTGCTTTCACAAGAAAGCACAAAGAATAATTTGACCAATCTGAAAGATACAAGTGTCCAATATGTAAAAAGATTCTTCAATAGGTTCGTGAGTGTAAAAATGCATGGCCAATACATGTTTACAAACATGACTCTAATAAAGTTTCTTCCTTCACAAGAACTTTACAACTCAATGATTTAAAAGAACATCAGTCCGACAAAATTTAGACTAGATCACTTCCACCCAAAAGTAAAAGTGAATTGACTAAGTCTCATCAAGAAACTTCTTTTCTCATGAAAGTATCTATCCTGAACAAAATAGGATAGTTCCCATATATAAAATTTCACAAAAATTGGTTCAGCAAGGGGTTTTGAAACGATCACATCATATGATAAGAAATAAACAGACAACTCAAATGTTTCACACAATCTATTGAGAAAAGAAAAAAAAAATTGCATCACACCTGAATTTAAAAGTTCAATTAAAGGATTACCAGTGATGCCAAAACTACCTTAAAAGAGATCGTCAGAATTTTGAAGCTTCGACACCACTCATGGTATAAACTCTCCCCTTAGCCGTTGGTTTATTGGTTCTTGTTTTATTGACAACTGGTCCATGCCTTGGTGCATTACAATCCTTTGATAAGTGTCCTATTTGGTCACAATTGAAACATTTCCTTTCTTTAAAAGGGCAGTTATTTGCCATGTGATTTGGATCTCCACATTTGAAACATCTCCTACCTTGGCGTTGGCTTTGGTTCCTTTGGCCTCTACTACCTGATGCAGAAATAACTGGACGATATAGTTGTTGGTTCTGGTCATTTCTTGGTGATCGGAAATATGGTTTTCTCTGGATTTGTTTCTCCTCCTGATTCTGATTTTGAAACTGGTTCTTGATTCAAGAGGGTCCTCTAACATTCCCTCCATTATCTCTCCCTTTCCTCATCAGTTCTACTCTTCTACATTTCTCAACTAACGCTTGGAAATTCTTGATTTCCAGATGGCGATCTGATCACTCCTTGATTTCAAATCGTAGTCCTCCTTCAAACCTTTCACACTTCCAGTCTTCATCTGGGTTATTTTGGAAGAAGCGAAAATACTTGGCAAGTGACTCAAATTTTGCCGCGTATTCCCCAACAGACATATCCTCTTATTGCAGACGCAAAAATTCTTGCTCTTTTTCAGCTTGAGCACTCTGAGGAAAATACTTGTTCAGAAACAAGTTCCGAAATATCTCCCAAGTAATCTCCTGATTTTCTGCTTCCAGCAGTTGCTTAGTGCCCTTCCACCAATACTCAGCATCTCCAAACAGCAGATAAGTAGCATAAGGCACCTTCACTCCTTCTGGACTATGAATCAACTCAAATATTTTCTCTATCTCCTGAATCCACAAATCAGTTTTTGTAGGATCCACATCTCCATGAAATTGTGGAGGATTATGGCGTCTAAAAGCAGTAAGACCTCTACCCTCAGCAGCCTGTTCCGCTCGAAGTTGTTCCTGTAAATTCTGGGCAACCATTGTAGCAGTTTGTTGTGCAATAGCATCAGCAACATCTGCCATTGCTTGTGCAGCATAGTCCATGCCTATGGCTTCCTCATAGTTCTCTTCGAAGTTACCACGACCGTTAACACAACCACCTCTACGGCCTCTGCCACAGCCGCGTCCACGTCTACCTTCTGGTTCCATAACTGACCTACAAAACGCAATCAGTTAAATGGCAACCAGAAACTGAAACATATACTTACGTGTTCAAAACACATTGCTTCTAAGAAGCAATTCAATAAATGTACCATCTACTATCCATGGTTTCTCATGCTCCTTGTGACTATTAGAGTAAACGAGAACATCATCGACGAAAATGATGACTAACTTATCAAGAAATGAATGAAAATTCTATTTCTTGAAGTCTAACTCAACTAACTTCGTTGGCAATATCCTACACAAAGCGGTTGAGATCTGGCTAAATCTAGAAACTAGATCAATCAGAAACTCAACATCCGTCCGTCCGTACAAACTTGGGACATTCTCAGAAAATTTTTCCAAAAATTTTCAATAACAGGTACCTTATTCAAATGTCTGATACCGTCCTAAGGGATAAACGAATGTATCGACATGAACATGAGTACCCTTTACTAAACACGAGATCTCTCAAGGTCTCAACCCAATCAGAACCAACCAAAACATATTTACTTGTGTGTCAACACACATTGTTTCAACCAAGAAACAATTCAAACAAGGTTCAACCAGAGATCACACAACAAAAACCTAACAGACCTATTCCCCAAGGTTTCCCGAAAGACTCAACCAGCTCTGATACCACTAATGTGACACCCCAATTTCAGGGTATCACCCTTACGTAACTTATTTCGGAAACACACTCAATAAAATAGTGTTGCTGGTTGGTTTCGGAAAAATATAATTTTCTAGTTACTTATCCCTTTCAAAATTGGTGATAAAATTTTTTCGTTTTCTTTTACTACATATATAATCCAACACCATTAACATAATATAAATAGGTATCATGAGAATTTTACACTTAGACCTTCACATAACAGGTCATCTCCAAAAGACTTAACATAAGAAAATAAAGGCGCAATTGTAACATAGTGTTAATCTGGAATTACAACTCAAAAGAATGACTTTCAATAGTCAAACATCCAGACTGATCAAGTACCACTACTTTATAAGACACCAAAAGTCCTATAGCTGGTCAGTACTAATAATCACTGTTGGGAAGACCACCATAGTTTTTCCCAACCTATCGAAATATCCGGTGAGGATACCTCTACTTCCGGAACTATGGAAGTATCAAAACATATAAACTCCTAATTTACCATAAAATCGGTAAGAAATCAGAGAGGTGGTAAAGATATCTCCACTGCCAAAGTCTGGTACGTACTTGATGTAGATCCTGAATTATTATCCTCGTGACATTCCCACTGACGCATACCTCTTCAAGCATCTAGGAGTTAAGTCCTCGAACGACTCAGTGAATTCCTTCACTTTATCCGTACTAGTGTACCGAAGTACTACCTTAGTCTAACATAAACCTGATATGTTTGTAAGTGTGAGTTTCCAATATATGAGTTTTAATAAGACAACCCCATGCACGACTCTCAAATAGCAATTACCAAATATTCACAATATAATAACATTAATTCTAACAGTAGAATGATTTAATTCACAGGGCTTCATGCCCGACAGTCATCGTCATTTTATAAAAATGCATTTTATAAAAATGCATCACACTTCTATGATCAATCTCTAATTTGATACCTAATCTCCGGAGATCCCACAACTTTCTGTTTCGTTTCAAGCTGATCAGGCTCCACACATGGCACATTGTAAAAACGAACAAAACAATGCCCAAGAAATCTCAACCTCATGTGACCAGTGCTCAAACAGCTATTGCAACTGTTCACATGACACCTCTGTGACAACCACTCAAACAGCTATTGCAGTTGTACACAGATACACTGTCGGATAATCCATCTCAATCACATGTGACCAATGCTCAAACAGCTATTGCAATTGTTCACACGACCCCTCTGTGACAACTACTCAAACAGCTATTGCAGTTGTACAGAGATACATAACCACTCAAACAGCTATTGCAGTTATGTACAGGGTCACTTGTGCTATAACCACTCAAACAGCTATTGCAGCTATGCACAAGTATTATCCGACCTCGTATGATAGCCACTCAAACAGCTATTGCAGCTCAGTCATACGGCCCCCCTTATGACAACTACCCAACAATTGTTGTAGTCATACACAGGGTAACTCATTGGTCCACACAGAACACAATGATCATCATCTCCTGACACGTCTGCCATATACATTGATCCACTCTGGATTCAATGCCCATAATCACATGACACAATTGCCATTGAATGCATGAGAAAAACTTTTATTCTCGTTTTGTTTTCTTTGTCGTAATAATATTTCCTTGTCGAAGCACAAAGCTTAACGACCATGCTTAATTTCTTATTAAGACTTTTCACTTTAAACAAATACGGGACACACAGTCCAAATCTTTTAATCTCAACACAGGACACACAGTCCGAATGCTCAATCACGAGGCCCTTAAACCGATGCACCAGTTTTAGGCTCGCGGATATGGAACTCACACTGTCCACATCAACTTAGGACACACAGTCCAAAAACAACCACTTTGCAGGACACTCCGTCCCATGACACAGATCCTTGATCTACGTGTCCATACAACACTAGAACCCCGACGTCTCGATTTCTAGGCTTAATTATCTGCTTGTAAAACATTAAGCTCAGTGAAAATCAAATACAAAACAACAGCTCCGAAAACTTATCCAAGTTTAACGGAATAACTTCACTGAATAAAATATTTTTACAGAAATCCTTTTTCTGTTAAAACGTTGATAAATCTTGAAAATCATTGATAAATTCCTTTCATTTCTAAATTGTTTCACTTCAGAAATTAATTTTCAATAAAGGTCAACAAAACAAAAAATTTAATAAATAAATTTCGAAAATTTAAATAATTAAATATTTAATATTTAATAATATTAAATAAATGATATTAAATAACTTGTATCACTTTTCCATCAGAAGTAATTGTTCTGACTGCTATAAATATTATTTTCGGAACTTAATCACTTTAAATAACATTTTATAATAAAATTGAATTTATTATATAAAAATTAGAGCCTGTGAAAAAATTTCATGGTTTCGCCCTTACTATGGCTTATTTACACTGTTTCCACAAAATATTATTAAAATAATAATTCTATTCATTTTTCTCAAAATCTCCCAAATTAATCCCTCTGATTAATTATCCAAACTTATTAAGGTTTTTATCCTTAATTAAAGTTTTTAACACTGACCAATGTCAGGTTACTCAGTCCAACACTCAACAGCAGATAAATTCCAATCACATAATAGTATAGCATATATCAATTCATGACATGCATCACAATTATAATATAAACAAATAATTATAATCATGTAAATCCACACATCACATCAATTCAATTACTCAGATAAACATCACATCAATCTAACAATTAATAGTAAAATAAGACAATATAATAAAATATTTTATACAGAAAATTAATAAATGACTCCACAAACAAACATGAGATTATCTTAAACTCCTCAGGCATACCCCCCTTACCTCTTGAAGATCAAACCACGATTTCTATTAATTTCCTGATCTCGATCCAATTTTCTCTCCGTCGGCGTAAATCAGCTAACTCAGTTGTTTCCTTCAAACGAATTGAAACCAAAATAAATCAAATTAAACAACAATACATTTGGTTCATGGAGGTTAGGGTTCGGCTTCAACCAATTTTCTAGGTTAAGAAAATTAAAATTTGGTTAACTTAAGGATTAATGATCCATAAGTTACTTAAACATGATTAGACACTTTAACCATGATTATGAACCAAGAACATGAACTAAACTCATCTAGTTCTAAGAACTAGGGTTCGGTTTTCTCAATATTTTTAGGCTAGAAATTTTAAAATTTCATCAACTCTTGGATTTAATCAACGTACAAAGCTTAGAGTTGGATTCAAAGATTACAAACAACTTTTGAATCAGAAAACCATCAAGTACTCAAACCTAGGGTTTCGGTTTTTGAAGAAACAAATAGGCTCAAGTTTGATTTTTTTGATCTTATATATACTTGAATACAAGAACTATCAAGATATAAAAGGATTGAATCATGAATCAAGACATGAAAATGAAACAAAACCTAAGAACACAAATTTGACCTAGGTTCGGCCATAACCAGAATTTAGGGAAAGAAATATCACATGATCTTATGCTTCTAGATGATGAAAATAGATATGATTATAAGATCATAGCAATTGGTTTCATGTCAAAAGGATTTTTCTAGAATTAGTTATGAATTTTTGAATCTAGTTCCATGAATTTTGAAGTAAATGAAGAACATATGATTCTTAGCCATGAATCTACAAAAGTTGTGAAGAGAAATGATTCAAATGACAAGAGAAGAAGTTTTTACCTCTTGATGATTCAAGGAAATCAAGATTTGGATGATGTTCTTCACAAATTTCTCATGGTGTTCTTGAGAAACTTAGAGAAGAAGATGAACATAGTTAGGGTTTAGAACAGTTTTAGTATTTTGTGTATATCTCTCAACATACTTGTCCGTTTTGGATGATCTTTATGTCGTTGGAAAGAAGAGAGAAAGATGAACAACTTTCATGTTGAAAGTTTTCCGAGATTCAGAATATAAAATGGTCAGAATTGCTAGGAAAAATCTGACGAATTATGAACACTTTGGAGAAAAAGAACATGGAAATGGAAGAAAATGGCTTAATGAAGAAGACAACACACTTAAGTGAAGAAGACAAGTTGGAGCCGTGTAATTTGGGTAAGGTTTGGTCAAATTTTCCAATGGCATGGATTGTAATTGTCATAAAAAGGCAAGAGCAAAATAGTCATTTCATAGCAAAAATTCACTTTGTCATAAATGTGCCATTATGGCCATTATGACACGGATAAGCTCGTCATAAATGCTCGGCAAGTCGATCAAATCCATCATCTCTGCTACGTTGCCGACTCCTCGATTCATCTGGCGCAAGCTTTTCATAGAGATATATCGACGTATACGCCCGCAACAAATATAATATTTTAATTTTTTTACCAAAATTTTCAAAACTTCCAGTATCGTAGTA
This sequence comes from Sophora flavescens, assembly GCA_030762895.1. Lineage (NCBI taxonomy): Eukaryota > Viridiplantae > Streptophyta > Magnoliopsida > Fabales > Fabaceae > Sophora > Sophora flavescens. Next base: position 26,766,333 of record CM061064.1, on the reverse strand, counting down.
AATACGATAAAAACATTTTTCATATCGTTCACGACTCAAAATTAGGTCTTCTGAGCAGTAAACTTTTACTGTCAGTGAAAACACAGAAAACAGCAGACCGGCTTCCGTCCGAGTTTTCAACCAAAAAATTCCCCGTAACCTTATGAAAATAAGTATAACAAGGAAATGACCTTGGTTTATCCAAAATCATTTTCTATGTCTCGGATAAAAATATATATTTATATATTTATTACCGATATTACGAAGCAGCGAAAATCGGGGTGTTACACTAAGGATGTTGATAAGAACTCAAGAAGAGCAATGGTCAACCAAGGAAGGAAAAAAAATAACGTTTTATGAAAAATTAAAAGCTTTTATTTTCCATACATTGATTTTATAAGTCATGCGTACACTGTACACACGAGTTTTAGGTAGAGTCCAAAACAAAAGAGTTCAATTGTTTTAGATAAATGCTTTTAAGAAATAGAAATAGAAATAGAAATAAAAATAAAAATGTTTAAAAATATCTATTTAACACATTGACAATTGAAAATGTGTGATTTTCACTAAAAACTCTCTATCGTTGTCAATCCTCATGTCAAAGAAGAAGAAAAAAATTGGGTTAAATATGTTTTTGATTTCTATAAATTAGTAAAATTTAATTTTGATCCCTATAAAAATTTTATTTATTTTTAGTCTCAGAAAAATACAAAAAACGTGACTTTTTAATTCCTGACGAAGTACTAAAAATACACTACTTTTATTAAATATATACAAGGAATAATTGGAATAAAGTATCTTAATATATGGAATAAAATATTATAAAAGGAGATTTGATATATAAATAAAATTGTGTTTTGAAAGTCATTAGTGAGAAAATAATTTGATTTAGAATCCTTCTTATTTTAGTTATGTAGAAATCAAAGCTCGTTCAATTTTTTTTTTACCATAAAAATTAAAATTCATTCTTATTTGACTGAATTGAGTATATTTGATTTGATTTTTAGTTTTAAACATTTAATTATTGGATCGATATTTTTATCCTGATCAAGAAAACGTTAATTAAACCCTAAGGGACAGAGAGAGGGAGAGAGATTTTTTTTTTTTAGAAAAAAAAGGGCCACAGAGATATCCCTGAATGTAACACATGAAAGGAGACAAACAAGGAGGAGAAACCGAGAAAGTGTGTGACTATATAAATGCACTTGGTGTGAGAACTAAGAAGAAACAAATAAAGATTGGTTTTCTCCTTGAAAGCAATTTCCAAGAAAACCACTTTCTCTCCCTTCTTCTGATCAAGATGTTGCATGCAAATGTAGGCTCGGTTCCATTTTTGTTACCTTTGATCATGAGAAGTGAAGCTTCATTAGCCATTGATCAGAGTGGCCGACCCTCTTTTTTTGAGCATTTGAAGTTAGCCTATCTTTGGTGTTCGGGTTTCCTCTTCAATGCATTCACTTTTATCACTTCGATTCTTTCTACTCTGAAGGATGAGATGAAACACCTCTTTACCCTAGCCCTCCCAATGCTTATCACAAGCCTTCTCATCTATGGCAAAATGGCCATATCCATGCACTTCTTGGGCAAAATAGACAAACACTCATTGGCTGGTGGATCCCTCGCCATTGGTGTGGCTAACATCACCGGCTACTCTATCATTTCTGACCTTGCAACTGGCCTGGAAGGTATCTCTGCTCAAGCCTATGGTGCAAGAAAAATGAGGCTAATGGTTCATACCCTTCAGTGCATACTCACAATTCTGATACTCACTTGCATTCCCATTTCACTCTTGTGGCTCACCATCGAACCTTTCCTTCTCCTTTTGGGTCAAAACCCAACAATCTCATCCATTGCCTCCACCTATCTCTCATTCTCTCCCCCAGATCTCTTCTTCCGAGCTCTCATAAACCCTTTCAAGTTTTTCCTCAGAACCCAAAACGTGACCACCATTCTAATGGCGAGTGCAACTATCTCTCTTGTCCTGCATGCCATCATCAACTATGTCATTTTTCATTACTTCAGCTTCCTTGGCATTCGAGGCATTGCTTTAGCCGGTGACATCACAAGCTTCACCATCCTCCTTATCCTCTTCCTCTACCTATGGTTCTCTGTGGAATCATATTTTGTTCACCCTTTGAAAGATTGGTCTTGTGAATGTTTCAACCAATGCAAACCCATTCTTCGCCAAGCTATACCAAGCTGTGTCTCCGTTTGCTTAGAATGGTGGTGGTACGAAATACTCATACTCCTTTCAGGGCTACTCAACAATGCAACAGACACAGTAGCAACCTCTGGAATAATAATTCAAGCCACTGCACTTCTTTACAATTTCCCTTTTGCACTAAGCATGGCTGTTTCAATAAGGGTAGGTAACGAGCTTGGAGCTAATAGACCAAAGAATGCACAAAAATCATCTATAACTACTCTAGTTTGTACCATATTCATAGGTATAATGTCTTTTGTGTTCACAATGTATGTGAGCAAAACATGGGGACTTATGTTTACTGAAGACCAAGCTATTTTGTCACTGCTGGCATCAACATTGCCTGTTATTGCAATTTGTGAGTTAGGAAACTGTCCCCAAACAACTATCTGCGGGGTGCTGAGGGGTAGTACAAGGCCTGCTATGGGTGCAATTATAAATTTTTTGTGTTTCTATGTTGTGGGTTTACCTGTTGCTGTTTTGATTGGCTTTGGTTTTAAATTGGGCTTCTTGGGCCTTTGGATGGGGTTACTGGCGGCCCAGTTTGTGTGTGCTGTTTTCATGGTGGTAGTGTTGATAACGACAGACTGGAAGGTGGAGGCAAAGAGGGCCAGAGAGATGATCATAGGTCCAGAAAATAATGAAGACGTGGAGTCATTCATAACCGTTCCGCTGCTAAACTAGTCCTTTATTAAGGTAGCAGAAAATAAAACATAAGGAAGTATAAACCTTTGTAATGCTTTATGAATAAGGAAGTATAAACCTTTTGCATGCACCAGATGATGATCTTTCTCTGCTGTTTTGCTGTTATTTGTCAGTGTCATGCTTTGTTTTTTTATATTGAGACTATTGAGAGATGTTATCCGCATTTGAAGTTTTAAAAATCGTATTTAATATTATATATAATTAGAAAAGTATTTTAAACATCCTATTATTCGTATTTAATATTATATATTCACCAAAAAAAAGGTTAAAGAACGTCATTTTTGTTTTGATATTCATTAGTACACAATTGTGGGCTCCATGAGAATGAAATGATATTTTGACAACAATTCAGAACACCGTAGCTTTTGAAATAATGAATTAGAAGATAAAAGATAATAAAATAATAAACAAATATTGTATCGTACACACTACACACATTGGTTGGGCGGTTGTTTTCTTTCCACTATTTTTAGTTCTATTTCCATCATTGGCAAATATATATTTATATATATTTTAAACAAAAAAGCGCTATTATCTTTCATTTAGTATGTAGATGAAGAAGAAAGGCAAAGGAAATTACAAGTGAATGTCATGCTTTTAGACACGAGAGTCCCTCTATCATTGATTTACAAATATAAAATTAAGAGCAAACACTTTTTCTTTTAATTTAAATGAAATCTACAAAAGGTGGTGTGGGTGTTAAATGCTATGAGTCCCCACAACAATACCCAAAAGAAAAATTAAAATACAACCAAAGGGTTATTTGGGCTTTTTTACAAAAATATGGATTCATTAAATTATGTGGATTTTTTTCTTACTTGCGGTTTCACAGCTAATTCAAAATTTGTGAGTCAGAAGCTGCTCTGAAATCTTAGGTCCTTGGTTTTCACATTCGTAACTGCTCACCATTCATCTCACACTTAATCGCCAACCAAATGATAACCATGATGGGACCACCAATTTGTGCTCATTGCCACTACTACATAGACCATTGTGAGTGCCAACGAGCGCACGAACAATGGTGGCCCTCTCCTATACTTTGTAACGTGTGATAACAACAATCTTGGCTTAGTCCCCCTTTGATTTACCATATTAGACTCCTAAGAAACATGATTAAGCCTTAAAACTTGCTTAATCCTTATCCCACACACTATTCAAGAAAACGGGGCATTACATCATTAATCTTTAGTTTGTTTTCAAATATAACTATGAGTTTCTCAACATAAATCTATGGTTGTGTTACAATTTACTATTTAGGGTTTTTTTTTATGATATTACAACAATAGATGATGATAGTCAAATATGGATTGTCTTGGGATTCTAACAGGTGATTATGAATTACTCAAATATGGTTAAGTTATTGGTTATTGATTATGATATTTACTTTTTATGGAAGCTAATTAGTGAAATAGGAATTGTGTAACTTTTGTAATTCTTCAAATTAACAATCTTTGTAAAGGAGGGGGGTGGGGGTAGCTCAACTAGTTTGAACTAAGGGTATAAGGTGTTAAGGAGCAGGAGGACCTGGATTCAAATCCTGACAAAAGAAAAAATTAACATAACATTTAACTTACTAACATTACTCTATAAAAAAAAAAGCTTTGTAATTAACATTTTCTATGTTTTCTAAGGGTTGGGCTAAGGTGCACCACCCATATTTTGCACCACCCACTACACCACCCATATGTGGCAAATTTTGGACCAATCAAATTGCCACATAGGTTGGTCAAAATTTCAAACTTTCTAGTTGTATTATACTGTAGTCAAACTATATGAATACAATATATTGTAGTATAATATATGTATTTTTTGTATTCGCAAATTTAACCCATATTAAAATAATGTTTTTTGATTAAAAAAACTGATTATATTACAAAATAATATTTTAATATGAATTAAAATAATGTTCGTTGTCAATAATATTTTGCAATATAATCACTTTTTTTAAATCAAAAAACATTATTTTAATATGAGTTAAATTTGCAAATACAAAAAGCACGTATATTATACTACAATATACTGTATTCATATAGTTTGACTACAATATAATACAACTAGAAAGTTTGAAATTTTGACCAACCTTTGTGGCAATTTGATTGGTCCAAAATTTACCATATGGGTGATGTAGTGGGTGATGTAAAATGTGGGTGGTGCACCATAGCCCAACCCGTTTTCTAATCAATATTTTATGTATGCTTACTGCAATAAAAAAAGGAAAATCATCATGCTTAACCGATTTATCCAAATCCATCCAAATTCAATTCAAGTTGATAGAATGAATATTTGCCAAGTATGACCCATCCAAATTCGAGCTCTAATATTTGGTTTGAACATTTTATTTTCCTAAACCCGACCTACATTCATCCCTGATAAAATTTTATATATAAAAAAAGTTGGCTTACATTTTTTAAACGAATTAACCCACAAGTAAAACAGAGCAGGCAAAAAAATGCTTGGCAGATTGACTTGACTGGTTGAACCTATTTTGTTAATTAGCCCTAAAATTCAAAATAGTAATCACTTGAAATATAGTCGCTAAAATCCATGTGAAAGTATATTACCAGTATCACAACCATTTTTTCCCACTATTTATTATTTCAATTCCATCATTAACAAAAGTAAATTTTAAAAAAATAAACTCAGTTATATTTTACTTAATCTTTTGGGAAGAAGAAGAAAGAAAAAGTTGATATTGACATAAAGGTGCCTATAAAAAATATTATTGATATAAAGGTTGTTTCAGCTTTTGCACAAAATTATGGATTCATTGGATTTAATGATTATCTTTTTTCACAATTACGTTACACAACCAAGTCATATGCGTGAAAAAAATTGAATAAAATAGCACACAACTCATTGTCATGTAAAGTCGTAAGGACTTAGGAAATATCTACTAAAAAATGTGCGGAAGTATATTATTATCATTACTTCTGAAGTTAACACAAAAATATAAGAAATGGGTTTGAATTGTATTTCTTAAGTTTTTGAAAAAAAAATTCAAAAAAGTTTAACATGCAATTTAATATATAAAGCACACAAAAAAAAAAAGTTTAGAAAGCAGTGTTAATAAACTCAAATCACATCTCCTAGAGTTAGTAAAAACATGACTTAAAAGATAAGGGACAGAGAAAACCACTAGAAAGATTTATATTGGTTCACTCTCTTCCAACCGAGAGCTACTTTTAGTCCATTCTACTTGAATGCTTTATCCACTATAATCCAATAGCTTATAAGTATTCTTTCTTCTTGCCTCTTTAGACTTACAAGAACTCAAGTATTCAACCTCTACAGGCACTTAAGTATTCTTTTACACCCAAGCCTCTTCAGGCTCACTAAGAGTTTAAAAGATTTGAGCTAAAAGCAACTAACTATGTGTGAGGATATTGCACATAATAAGTTCGAAGAAATATTATCACAAAGTACGAAGAAATTTATTTGAGTAGAGTTTGTGCTTTTTGAATATTGGATAAGTAGTTCTACTTTTTTTCAATGGAGGTCGTCCAATATTTATAGGCGAGGTGCACGTTCAACTCTTTGGTCTTCATCGATCTTCATGATATATCCGTTTAGAGATGACATTAAATGCTAAGGCCCGTTTAATTAGTCTGATAACTTGTTATTTTGTTCTTTTGAAAAGCACTATTGGTTGTCAAATAGCTCAAAGTAGAATGGTCACTTCTTTGTTGTATCCGAAAGTTGTCTTTTGTCTTTCCTAGTTTGATTAGAGTCAACTTTGTTGAAACTGTCAAACAACCAAAAAACTTTGTTGAAGCAACTTGTGTCAAGAAAGGAAACCATTTATGTAAACGAGGGTATTATGTTTCAAACTTGCTTTTACCAAAACAATATTACAATATATTGTATTTTAAATTTAAGGATAAAGGTAAAGTCAGATGAAATATAAAACTGTAAGTTATTCGCTAGATGAGTGTCAAATACTTGTTCAGATACCGAGTACGTCTTTGGACGTGCATGATTATGTGTTTAAGAACTATTGGACCTACGTCGGACAGACTAGTCGTCTAATGAACATAGTTACTAGTATTTTAGACTTTTCGATAAGTCTTTGGATTTGTATGTTCATGCGCACTTAAAGAAATATGTTCGTCAACAAAATCATCTTTGTTCTTCGAATTTAATTATTTTGTTAACATCAAAATTTTGGGATAATTAACCATAACCCCTTTGATTCCAACAATTACTTCCATAGTTTTCTTCCATTATTTTTGTTTACAATTTTATCTTTGACAAAAGCCTTTTTCTTTAATATTTCTCTTTTGAGAAAACTTCATTATCTTTCACTTAGAACGTGGGACGAAGAAGGAAAAAAATACATTACTACAAAAAAGGGCTTTAATAGCACAGTTTCAATAGCGTTTTAATTTGAAACGCTACTTAAAATGAGGCGGAAGACTTTTAATAGCGCTTCTTTAAAAAAGTGCTATCTTAGGATGCACATAAGATAGGACTCTTTCAAGGAAGCACTATCTATTTTTAATGTATAATAATAGATAGCGCTTTCTTAAGAAAACGCTATCTTAGGCTAAGAATAGACAACACTTCTTTTAGGAAGCGCGGTATATTCTTACACCTAAGTATTAAGATATATCTTTCCCCTGAAACTAAAGTGTTGGCTCTCAAATTTGTCTCGCTAGGTTTACCCTCCCACCTCTTCAAGGCACTGCGCGACTGTCTCCCTCCACCGCGCCTTCCACTGTGCCGCCGTTCTCCTTCAGTCTCGCCGTTCGCATCATCATCTCCGAACGGTAAGCCTTCCTCTGTCTTCCCTCCTCAGTCTTTCACTCTTCCATTCACTCCACCGTCGACCTCAAGCACGTCGTTGCTACTTGCTGGCAGAGAGAAAAGGGAATCTTCCTTCACTCTCCCTGGAACCGGAAGAAGAAGAGTCAAACTAGAGAAAAGGGAACCATCGATCGCCATCTCTTCACCTGGACTGGGGTTTCAACAAAACACAGGAACCCTTATTTTTCGTAAGCTTCTCTCTCCTTTTCCCTCTTCTATTTTCTGAAAAACAAGTGTTATCGGACCAATAATTATGCTAGATTTCCTTTCTTCTAGGTTTCACATGCACACAAAGCAGACGGTTATTCAAGAATATGCAATGGAGTAACAAAGAGACCTTTCAGGCATGTGTATAATGTTTAGGAGTTTAGGTAGTCTTAGCATTTAAATTCAAGCAAAGTTTATTGTTTCGAACTAATATATGTGTATGTGTTGAATGATTATGAATAAAGGAAAAGGATTTCCACCCATTTTTTCCCCTTGAGATAATATCAAGTTAAAGTCTCCAAAAATTAACCAGTTTAGATCACGGAGCTCAACTAGATTTTCCTAATCTACATTTTTAAGTATTCATTTTCCTTCTATCAGGGTCACAGTTGTTGTGCTTAAGTAATGAACATGCAACTAAGAAGAAGTGATAGCACTTATGGGGATTAATATAATAGTCTAAAGAAACATGACAATGATAATTCCCTTCCTGTATTTAATTTGTTCCAGAATCGTCTTTTGCCCAGTTAAGAAATTCATGAAGCTTGTTCTGTAACAACTTCAAGGTTTGAATTTTTGTTGTTTCCTTGATTTGATTTTTAAATATAGCAGGTTTTAGACTTACACTTCTAGGAGAAATCAGATGTATCGTGGTAAATTTTCCCTTACACCCAAGAATGAAATCAAGGACCCAACAGGCTCAACATTTCCTAGTTACAAACATAGCAGTAATCCGAATCCCATGCATGTTTCTTCTTCATCTTCTTCTGCTTCTTCAGATGATGAAAATGACTCGTCTAATGATGAGGTATCCAAACAACTAGTCCTTTACAATCCTGTAGCAGATGGTAACAACACAATTGAACTTGTCCCTGATCCTCTTCAATGTGAACCTCCATTGCTCCCACGAAGCAAATCTCCAAGTTCAGCTCCCAGAGTTTTGACAGCAGTAGGTGCTTTCACTGTTCAATGCGCATCCTGCTTTAAATGGAGGCTTATTCCAACAAAGGAAAAATATGAAGAAATACGTGAACATATCATGGAACAGCTGTTTGTTTGTCAAAAAGCTCATGAGTGGCGGCCTGATGTATCATGTGATGATCCAGAGGATATTTCTCAGGATGGCAGCAGGATTTGGGCTATTGATAAGCCAAGCATTGCACAGCCTCCGGCTGGATGACAGCGACTGCTACGGATTAGAGGTGAAGGGAGCACCAAGTTTGCAGATATGTATGCATCTGTTACTGGTTATTATTATTTTTATTTGTTATAGTGGAATAGAAATACCCTTATGCATTAATACAGTACTACTTTTCTCCATCCACTAATGAACTTTTTGGGCTAGGAAGTTCTCATGGAAATTCTAATTTGTCAATCATCAAGTTTTTGTTACCCTGATTTTTTAATATTTCAGATATTATGTAGCACCATCAGGCAAGAGACTCCGCTCAATGGTAGAGATCCAAAAGTATGTTCCTGCTGCTTCTGCTTTACTGTCATTGTGATGTAACCTTTAATGTTACCGTACTTTTTCTGAGTTATTATTTCTTAAGCATTGGCTTTGATGTTTCTTATAATTTGTTCTTGGTGCTTCTGCATTTTTAGGTTCTTGATGGATCATCCAGAGTATAAGAGAGACCGGGTAACTTTGTCACGGTTTCAAATACCTAAGCCACTGCAAGAAAACTATGTGTGGAAGCGCCCTGCTAGACTTGCATATTCATGTGAAGGCAATGGACATGTTGAACCCAAGCAAGGTATATATAATATATAACAAAGTATATATGGGGTCCAGTGTAGGGCTTAGAGTGATACAATGTAATTTAATCCTAAAAAATATTCTTGTATAGGTAGGTACAACAATTTGTTTAGCTCTTTCATATATATATATATATATATATATATATATATAGCCCCTCTTTTTTCCTACATCCGTTTTTATGTTAATTTTTCAATTTATCTTTAGACCCTTATGCCAGAAAGGAGTCTATTTTGTGCCTTGTCCGGTATTTTTTTTCCTAATCATGAAATATGACATCTGCACTGCAAAAGACATGAATTTCTCAACTGATTCAGAATGCAGCAAGAGAAACATCTGTCAATTTAGCTCCCTCTTTTTGAAAGAAGCATCTGAGTACTAAGGATTTTACTATTTTTGTGCATTGTTTTAATTTTAATGTTTATATGACATCTGCACTGCAAAAGACATGAACTTCTCAACTGATTCAGAATGCAGCAAGAGAAACATCTGTCAATTTAGCACCCTCTTTTTGAAAGAAGCATCTGAGTAGTAAGGATTTTACTATTTTTGTGCATTGTTTTAATTTTAATGTTTATATGTATGATGCAGTGCATCCTCTAGCATGGGCAGGTCCAGAAGACTCTGCAAATTTGCATGAGGGAAGGCCAGAGCTTCCTGCTCCATGCATGGGATCCCATGTTTCTGACCTTATCAGCCGTCCCGCAAAGAAGCAAGCAACTCCCAGATCCTTCCAAAATAGTGCATAATAGTAAGAAGATTATCAACTCTGAAGTTAGAAAAGAAGGCCCTTGATCAGATCTCTAGATATCATTTGGGCTGATCATCTCCTTTTTTGTGTTGCTTTTGGGTAGACGGATTGCATCTTCCTGTGTAATTCGTCTTACAAATAGAGAAATAGATTGTCCTTTTGGATAAGAAAAGCTAAGTGTTGATGATGAACTGCAACAGAATATGAAAGGTTTACTCACTACTAGATTGTCCTTTTAGATCTTGGTCTCCATGTCTTAACCTTCTTATTAAATTACAAGATAGGTGTTTATCATGAGATTCCGGAAACCATAAAAACCAGTTCCTCTCCATTTATAGTGATCATCACCGGAGGTTAATTTAAGCAAATTTTCGTTTTTTCTGTTGCAGAGTAGGAACAATATTCAAGGATAGATTAGGTTTAACACTTACTTGTTGAGCTCTTTTCCACCTACTGTTACCTATTGAAGTTGCTGATGATTGAAAATTGTATTTACCTTCCGACTCTCTGTTTTCATCTTTATCTTCACCATTGTGATTTTGTACTAAAGTTGAAGGTTGGACTTCTTTAAACAGACACAGGCTCTTAATTTCTATTCTGGTTTCTGTTTTGGCAAATGAGTATTTTCTGTATGTTACATTTAGTAATAGTATGTTGCAATAGTCTTGTTTTGAATCTTAGATTAAACCCTGAAGTTATTTTGTTGGCAATTAAGTATTTTAAATAAATAGGTGCATGCCATAGAATATGGATGTTTCTCTGCCTGGTTGCTAATATCAGTGTTTATTTCTGTGAATTACAGGCTAGTGAGATTGTCAGAAAGGAATATGACATGAAGTGTAAAATCTTAAGGCACCTGGAATCAAAAGAAGTAAAGACCTCCACAATCGATAAAACTCGTGCTACAGTCAAGGATCTGCACTCAAGAATCAGAGTTGCAATTCACAGGATAGACTCTATATCAAAGAGGATAGAGGAATTAAGGGACAAAGAGCTTCAGCCACAGCTTGAGGAGTTGATTGAAGGGTATCAATATACAGGTTTTGCTCGTTTTATGATGTGTCTGTTTTGTGCTGTCATGTATTGGCTTTATAATACATTGTATATCCGGGATAAAATGTGTACCATGAAGAGCAATCATGAAAGTCTTTAATAAACAGAAAGTGTTTTAAGAAAAAAGTTTATTAGAATCGATGTAAGGAACACTTGCTTTCCTTCTCTCCCGTTTCTCGGTGCATGTTGTCAAACTATAATTATCATTCTTTGCTCTTCAAATCTAGAAGCCACCAGTCCCTGCGTTGTGTCCTGGTAGAAGGGCTAGTCACTAGTGTCAACAGTGGTCCGGGGTCCCTGAAATGTTTAAACATCAAACCCTTTTGTCCAAATTAGGAGTAATGTTATAGTTCAATGTAGTTGATGCTTTTCCATGTTCTAGTGTTACTTTTAACTTTAGTAATATCCTATACAAGATTGCTGGCTTTCTATTTTGTAACCTTCTTTGATGCACTAACAACCTTTAATGTCAGTTTAATGAATTTGGATCTGTAAGCAACTTAGTAAAGTTTATTTAGTCATTGGGATGTATGGTTCACACATAAATTTACTTGTATTGAACTTCTCGCTTTTGTATTTCATCTGCTTTCTGTTTTGCTTCAATGGCAAGTTAAGTCGGATGTGGGAAGAGATGTTTGAATGCCACAAGCTTCAGTTTCAAATCATGTCAGCATCATATAACAATAGCCATTTTAGAATCGCCATGCATTCTCAATTACATAGGCAGATTACGCCTATCTTGAAAATGAACTCCACTTTCTATCATCAAGCTTTACCAAGTGGGTCTGAGCTCGAAAATCCTATCCGGAGGCTTTAACTGGGTGGCTTCACAAATGTGTTCCTCTTCAAAGAAAAATCATCCTATCTCGGTGGCTTTAACATTGTTGGTATAGCTTTGTGTTGAGCACATGAATGGTGACTTTCAGATACAAGTCCATTGGATGGAGGCATTTGTACACGAAAGGATGTAATAAAGTCAGCATTGAATTACCTTATATGTAAGTTTAGTCATTTTAAGAATAAAAGGAAACTGATAATTGGTTTGGATAGGTTATTATGATTGGGTGGTTGCGGACCCTTAAAAAGCTACAAGTACTAGGTTCTGATGGTGAATAAATTTTTGTGCCAGAGACAAGTTGTATAGTGCCATTTTTGTAACCAAGGGTTTGTGGCAAGACTTTTACTTTCCTCCGTCATTTTCTGTACCAACAATGTTATCTTTTCATTTTATGTTATGTATATATAATTATAGGTTAATGTTTATTTGAATTTTAGGAGGAAACACTCAGATGACTGAGCTGAGAGCTCTTATAGTAGACCATCTTGATTAGTAAACTCCTTTACAGTGGTTCTTCCTTATGTTGTTGGGTTATTATTGTATACGGGTTGGGGTATCCCTTGTACCCTTTAATCAATATACTTTTAGCTTATCGAAAAAAAATATTGTATTTAAGCTTTTGTATGTAAATGTATGGTTTGTTGAGTTTTGCTAAATGCAATGGGATGGATAAACTGTTTAATGTCTTAGTTTTGCTGAGTGCATGTGGGAAATATAAAAAAAACAATGTAAATAATTAAAAAAAAGGGGGGAATAGGTAGCGTTTTCTTGGAAAAACGCTGCCTAAAGTTAAAAATAGATAGCGCTTCCTTGAGAAAGTGCTATCTATTGCAAACTTTAGACAGCGCTTCCTTGAGAAAGCGCTGTCTAAAGTATGTAATAGATTGACTTATTACGCAATTTAGACAACGCTTTCTCAAGGAAGCGCTACCTATTCCTACTTTCAGTAGCGCTTTCTTGAAAAAACGCTGCCTAAAGTGACAAATAGATAGCGCTTCCTTGAGAAAGCGCTGTCTAAAGTATGTAATAGATTGTCTTATTACCAACTTTAGACAGCGCTTTCTCAAGGAAGCGTTACCTATTCCTACTTTCAGTAGCGCTTTTTTAAGCGTTATTGAATCTCTCCCACCTTCAGTAGCGGGTGAATAGATAGCGCTTTGAAGCGCTACTAAAGAAAAAAAAAAAGCCCTACTGAAGCCCTTTTCTGTAGTAGTATATATCAATGAATTCAGTTATTTGTTTCAAAGTTACATTATACAACTAAGATGTGAAACTAAGAAGAAAATAAAATGATAATATGACACAGATGTTATCTAAACTTTTTACACAAGATTATGGTGGATTCTAACATGAAGTTGGTTATTTATGGATATATCGGTGCATCCAAATTTTTCATGTGAAAATCCTCTTGGATCCTCAACAACATATTCTTTGTATCTTTCACTACTACCACCCACTGACCACCTCCCCTATCACCTCCGACCACCACCACCTCTATCACCACCGACCACCCCACCAACACCACCAAACCGTACGTCCCCGTTTAAGCTAGGTGGTGTTGATTGTGGGGAAGGCCCTGTAGCAATTGATGATTCCAAATGACTGACCACTTATACCAGACAGCAAAAGTGATCGCCAACTGATATGCTGTTGTTTCTTTTACTCCTGAGTCCTGAGATTTTAAAAGTTGGTTTTTGTATATATCTTGAAGAACTAGAAACTAATGATAGTTTCCGGTTCAGTAGATTAATCCACATAGATCAAGTGAAACCCACATTCATCCTAAGGTTTCTTTATCCTTCCTATATAAGAATAATTTTGTGTGCTCTGCCTTTGTGCAAATCACTACTTACTAGTGAGAAGGGAGCCTGTTCCCTTCATATTTTTAAAACTTGGTTCTCCAGTTAAAGTTTTGTTTCTTCTCAAGAATCATTCATCTTTATACCTGGCCACATTTACTTGTTCAGCATTGGTGAAGAATGCTGGTTAAGTGGTTTATGTGTGGGGTTTGTGTACATATTGTCTCTGCCTGCCACCTTAATGTCCTCTCTATATTTTTCTCATCATTTTTTGTGTTTGCTACAGGAAACATATGGGAGGTGTGTGGCAACTTGTTTAACAGCTGGTTCTTTCTTTGGTCCCTAGTCCTATAGTTTTGTTAAGTGATAGTTTGTGCTTTTGCTTTGTTGCTAATATTCTTCATTAATGTGCAGATGGAATTGTCATCAATATGGTTGTTGGTGGCGAAGTGGTAACTTTAAAAAGTATTGAAGAAAGCAGCAATATTATCATGCAAGAGATGCCAATGCAAGTAAGTTTGCTTGCTAACTCTTATCAGATAGTCTGACTATATCAAGATCATATGGCATTCATCTTGCTTTGAATTTGTCGAGGTCTATTCATATATATAAATTTGCTTTTAGAGGAAGAAAGTTGGTCTTCTGTATTATTAGATAAAACACTTGTTTTTTTCTTGTTAAATTCATATTGACTAAAAAAAGTGCTTCAGGTGTTGTTTGAGACAGAAAAGTGCCTCTCAAGCAAAAAGGAAAACTTTACCACATAACTATAAGAACCTCAAAGTTTTATGATACTAAAAGTTGGACAGGAAAAAGTCAACAAGAGCGTAAGCTTGGTGTTGCAGAGATAAGGATGTTGCGTTGGATGAATAGACATACAATACAATATAAGGTTAGAAAAGAATGCATTAGAGAGAACATAAGGGTGGCAGCTATTATGAGAATGATAGTGGAATCTCATCTTAGGTGGTTTGATCATGTCGGAAGACCATTAGAAGTTTAGTAAGAATAGATCATGCGGAAGATAACCCAATTGTTAGAGGTAAACTAAAAGTGAAACCATTAAAAAGGACCTAGATTTAAATGGCTTTTTTGAAGACATGGTTTATCACAAAAACACAGTAGTGTCATTTGATTCATGTAGCTGACACATCTAGTGGGAAAAGAAGCTCTGTTGTATTGAACTATCGATCATCCCTTTTTCAGTTATTATAAACGTTTCTTATTGTTTTTTAATTCGTATTGTTTTTTTAATTCGTCTTAAGCATAGATATGATTAACATACTGCAGATTCTTGACATTCTATGAAGAGCTTGATCTTTATCCATGGCCGAAGAAAGCAGAGAATTTGATTGCTTGCACTCCTAGAGAATGGTTGAAGACTTGAAGCTTCCTCATTGCTTTGCATGTTCAGTGAGTAGTCACTACTATAAAGAACATATATACTGCTCAGAGTTTTTTAAAACTATTATTCAGATGTAGACTTTTATGCCTGATTACATGATAATATGATATATTGGTTATGTAAAAATGGAGTAAAGAAAATTCGGTAGCAATGTCCAATTAGTTTTTTTTGGAAATGTAGTAGTCATATAATGTTGAAGTTTGCAAAAGGGTTTGAAAGCTCGAGAGCATGAGCAATTGACATCTAAACTTGTTGTCTTCTTAAATAATGGAAACAAGTTTTTTTTTTTTTGGTTGAGAAACTCAACTTTATATTTTTTTTTCAAGAAATTTAACAATGAAGTAGAATGCCAAGCACATGACAAAATTTGAAAGACGGGGAACTTTCAAACTAAGCATTTATATTGGCATTGCAGTACTCATAACTTTAGTGGGTACATATGGAACTTTTGGATGGCAAGTTTGTGCACGATTTCCAATTAGGCTTCCACTGGCACTAGTTTAGACAACCTCCTCCTATGTGTGTTATAGGCCCTTTTTGAGATAGGCTAACTTTTTTTTTTTTTTCTAGCTTATAAACTTGTTTCATTAAAATAGAGGTGTTTGATAAAAAGACTTATTTTATTAATTTATAGTTTTTTCATAAGTAATTTTATTTAGCTGATAATTTACTAACTTTTCTCTCATTTTTACACTTGTTTAAAGAAATTAATTTCTATTTAACTTGACCATACCTAATATATATATATATATATACATATATATATATATAATTTAATAAATTAAAAATTGACATTCTACTTATAAATCTTTAATTACAATTTAAAAATAATTTATATAAAAATCATATAAACATATTCCTTTATGACATTTTATATTTATAAGTCAGTTCAACAAATAATTTTATCAAACACTTTAAATTCAATTAGTTAGTTTTTCAGCTATTTGCTTTCTTCTAAAAATTAGTTTATTAGTTATTTTTGTCAAATAGAACCTTAGTATGGGCTGTTGGGTTCCATGTAAACTAAGGGTGCGTTTGATTTGCAAAAATTCAGGGGACTGGACAGCACAAAAATTTGTCCCCTGTTTGATCTAAAAAGAGGTTAGGGGACATGACAAAAGAGGGGGTGAGGGACAGGACAAAAATCCAAAATTTTGTCCCCTACCAAACCATGGGACAAAAAGTTGTCCCATGGACAGGCTAACAAATGACAAAATTATCTTTACATCTCTCTCCTCTTTCTTCTATCTCTCTCCTCCCTCCCTCTCTCTCTCCCCTATCTCCTCTCTCTCTGTTCTCTCCCCTTCTCCTCTCTATCTCTTTCTCTCTCCTCTTTCTCTATACATAATTATACAAAATTATATATTGTATATTTATATATTAAATAATATATATTATAAAGGATATTCCGATAAATTTAATATTATTTTGTGTGTGATGTCCATTATCCATCAAACAATGTACAAGATAAATAATTGTCCTGTAACTCAAGGATTTGTCCTGTGATGTACTGTCTGTACTGTGCTGTCCTGATATTTTTTACAAATCAAACGCACCCTAAAAGAAAAGGAAAATGGAAAGTCAAGATCCTGCATAAGGCATAATTAATCAAATATTTGTTAGTCTTTGAAGTAATAATTTAAAACAATACCAGTGTCCTTATTATATTTATTTTAAGTTTTTCTACAATTTTAATTGGTTGTGCTCAATGATCATGTGTCAAATATTACTGTGTAAGTTTATCTCGTTGGCATTGTCCACTCATTTTTCTTTTAAAAAAGACTCATAACCATTAACCATTGGAAAAATTCTTAAAATCAAATTGCACTATTTTTTATTGGTTCAGATTTTCCCCCACCTAAAACCGAACTAAATTGACCCGTTATACCCCTATTAAGTTAGGATATTATTGAGTGTTCACCCTTCAGAGACTACCAAACGAAACTGGCCCGACCCGTTTAGGCTAACTTTCCAGCCTATGGGTTGCAACTTAAACTACTTAAATTATGGTAGACCAAACACAAAAAGGAGGTTAGGTTATAACCTATTTATTCATTCACTAATTTTTTAAGGAAGGGATATACAATCGTAAAACATAAATCGGGGAAGAAATGAACTATTTGTTTAGATGGAGAAAAAGCAATCGCAGGCCACGTTTTGGTTTTCTGGCTCAACATTTTGGTCTCTTCCAACCCTAAATACAAAATTGGGGGAATTCCATATCACGTTTCATATTAGCAAACTTAAAGACCTCTTCATAGAACCCTACCCCAGTCAGGGATCGAATTAAAAACTTTTTTAGTATAGGGATCAAATTGAAAACTTTATAAAAGTTTAAGGACCCAATTACAATTTTTTTAGTATAGGGACCTATTTGAAAATTTCCAAATAGTTAATGGACCTACTCAATAGTTAAACCATTTTTTAACTATGAGTGAGTACCTAAATTCATCCCAGAAAAAAATGCATCCCCGTTTTAGTTGTTTTAAAATAAATAATCCCAACTAGATCCTCAAAAAGTCTTTGGCTATGTTTGGGAGGATGAAGTGGGGTGATTAGTAATGAAGTGGAGTGGTGAACAGACATTAACCACTATTTGAGAGTTCCTTCATTAATAGAGCGAGATGATTGAGGATGGTAACCCAAACCACTCAATCCCACCCAAACCCTCTCATTTTCATACCCTTCAAATTGGGGGATTTGATATTTTGCTCCACTCTATTAAACTTCCAAAGAATGGAATATTATGCTTTTAACTTTCCACTCCACTCCATTATTAATCATTCCATTGTTAACCACTCCACTTTTTCTCCTTTAAAACTCCCAAACATAACCTTAAATGTCAATTAAGATTAATCCCTTTTATGATAAATTATGGAGACACTTTAGTCTCTATTAGGAATTATTTTGACAGATATATGAGATTTTTGAGTATCAAGTTGTTGTTTTTTTAGTTTTTTTTTTCAGGAACTAAATTGGAAGGTGAAATATGAGAGAGGAATTTAGATATTCACTCTAATTACTATAAGAAAATACTTAAATTCAAAAACAATCACTACATGCATATATTTTAACAAAAACTATATACATATATATTTTCATTTTTATATCATTACTAATTAATAGTAACTATCATCAACTTTACAATACTTATTCACTTTTTAGCATGAAATTTCAATAGTGTCAATACAAACATTTTCACAAAATTTGAAAACATGGTTTGTAAATTTGAATTTTAAAAAAAAGAAAGTAAAATCATCAATTTGGTCTTGAAATTGACAACAATACCCAAAAGAAAAAAAGATAATATGAAAAAAGGGTTGTTTGGACTTTTGTAGGCGAATATGGCTTCATTAAATTATGTGTTTTTTATCCTTACCTGTGTTTTACAGCTAACTCAAATGTGAGTCAGACATTGCTCTGAAATGTGTGAGTCAGAAACTGCTCTGAAATCTCAGGTCCTTAGTTTTCACATCCAGAAACTGATTAGCAACCAAATCATAACCATGATGGGACCACCAATTCATGCTCATTGCCACTACTACGTAGACCATTGTGAGTGCCCAACGTTCGCACGATCGATGGTGACCCTCCCCTCGCTCTATGACGTGTGATAGCGACAATCTTGGCATTTCGGAGAATTCTAACATGCACCATGGAGAACTCGGAGGAGCGATACTCCACATGTTTCAACCGTGGATATAATATTATAAAATTTCAATGGTCAAGATTAAAAGGGGTAAAATAGGCATTATAATAAAAATGATTTATTTGATTTAAAATTAATTTTTAAAAGCCCATGGCTGCCACTGTCCTTGGGGGTACACTGCTGTCGCCATCCACCTCTGCCCCCTCTCTCCTCCGCCCTCCCTCCCTCCAACTCCGATCCTCTGCATTTCCTCCCTTCACGACTGCGTTTCTTGTCTCTGCGTTTCATCTCTTGTTTCTGTGACCCGATGAGAAGAACGAAGAAGATGAACAAGGCGTTCGCCGGAGATAATGCCATGGGCGACGGCGGAGGAGACCGCTTTTGGTGGTGGCGGTGGTGCCGCTCCTCTCTCTGCAATCACCCATCCAGAAGATGAGGCTGTTTGACATGAAAATGAAAACCCTATGGCAGCATAGCTACCATGAAAGGTAGGGTTGCGATGGAAGGCAGGGCAACAGCATGACGGGACGGTGAGACCCCTTGATCATTACGTCGATTCCGGTCTCGTCCTCCTCCGCCGTTGCCGCCGACACCAACGAAAACCCCCTCATCACCGTCATCGTGCTCATTTCCGGTGACCTGTAATTTTTTCATCCCCACATTCGTCTTCGAACCCAAAACCCAGATTTGGTCTCGGACCCGCCGCCATCGTCCACGGGCTCACCCTCTTCATCCCATCTCCATCACTGCAATGTTCCCTGTAGATCATGTCAAACCTGTCGTCACCTTTGACGTAACCAGTAACCATCAACTGCCATGACGCTTTCATTTTTACAATTAGTGTTTTTATTTTTTTATAGCAAAATACTAATCATGCCCTTGGAGTACCGCTCCTCCAAGTTCTGAATGGAGCATTGAAGACGTTTGCATTTCCCTTTGTGACATGCGACAACCACCACAATGAGGCCCAAATCTATTATTTTTTTTAGTCCCCTTTGATTTACCATGTTAGACATGCTTATCCTTTTGTTCTCAAATATAACTATGGATTTCTCAATATAAATCGATGGTCGTGTTACTATTTATTATCTAGGGTTTTTCTTTTTTATGACATACAACAATAGAGGGGATGATGATTTCTTGTCCCATTTTGGAGTATCACATTATGTCCCAATCAATAATATCTTGCCATGTATTCTATTTTTTAATATTAAATAAAATTTTAACTTACATGGCAGGATATTATTGATTGGGATATGATGTGGTACATCAAAATAGGACTGGAGATCCTTGTCCCAATAGAGGATGGTAGCCAAATATGGATTTTGTTGGGATTCTAGCCGATGATTATGAGTTAATTAAATATGGTTAAGTTATTGTTTACTGTTTAATATATTTTCTTTTTATGGAAGCTAATTAGCGAAATATGAATTGTGTAACTATTGTAACTCATCAAATTAACAAGCTTTGTAATGGAAAGTCATGCTTAACCTGATTACCCAACCTGATCCAGGTTCAATTCAAGTTGATAGAATAAATTTGTCAAATATGACCCATCCAAATTCGACCTATGATATTTTGTTTCAACTTTTGATTTTCTTAAACCTGACCTGTATGCATCCCAAATATTATATAATTTGGGTTATGAGTACCATTTTGTTAATCATCCCTATATAAAATGCAAAATAGTAGGCACTTGAAATATAGTTGCTAAAAATGGTTTGAAAGTATACTACCACCATCACCACCATATTTGCTATAAAGGTTAACCTAATTTTTCTTCCATTATTATTTCTTGTTTCAATTCCATCATTAACAAAGGCAATCTTTTTTAAAAAACATGCCCAGTTATTTTTACTTATAATTTAATTAATACGATAAAAAGGTTGTTTGGACTTTTGTACGAGATTATGGGTTCACCGAATTCAATGATAACTTGTTATGTAAGACGATTTTGCTTCTAAAATATAATACAGAGACAAGTGTACTTTTTCATTGAAAAATGAAATCAACTAATTGGTCACTCGTGTGCTGCTAGAGAGTCCCACTTCACTAGATCCTGATGCACTACAAACAAGTTTTTTGTAACACCCCGATTTTCACTGCTTTCTAGTGTCGGTAAGTAATATATAAAAATATATTTTTATCCGAGACTTAGAAAATTATTTTGGGTGAAATACTGTTATTTTCCTGTCATGTTTTATATCTTAGGGTTACGATGAAATTTTGGGTTGAAAATTCAGACGGAACCCGGTCTGCGTTTTTACTTACAGTAAAAGTTTACTGTTCAGAAGACCTAACTTTGAGTCGTGAACGAGATGAAAAATGTTTTTATCGTATTTACTACGATACTGGAAGTTTTGAAATTTTTGGTAAAAAAAATTAAAATATTATATTTGTTGCGGGCGTATACATCGAGATGTCTCTAGGAAAAGTTTGCGTCAGATGAATCGAGGAGTCGGCAACGTAGCAGAGATGATGGATTTGACCGACTTGCCGAGCATTTATGACGAGTTTATCTGAGTCATAATGGCCATAATGGCACATTTATGACAAAGTGAAATTTTCCTATGAAATGACCATTTTGCCTTTGTCTTTATATGACAATTGCAAGCAAATGCCATTGGAAAAGTTGACTAAAACTTACCAAAACCCACGGCTCCAATCCTTCTTCATTAAGTGTGGTTCCTTCTTCGTTAAGTTGCTGCCTTCTTCATTAACCATTTTCTTCCATTTCCATGTCTTTCTTCTTCAAAAAGTTCTTAACTTTGCCATAAGAACACCATAAGAAAACCTTGAAGAACATCATCCAAACTTTGTTTTTATTAGATCATCAAGAGGTAAGAACTTATTCTCTTGTCATTTAAATCATTTATCTTCATCACTTTAGTAGATTTAGGACTTAAATCCATATGTTCTTCCTTTGTTCAAAGTTCATGGAACTAGATTCAAAAATTCATAAATAATTCTAGAAAAATCCTTTTGACATGAAACCAATTGCTATGATCTTATAATCATCTCTATTTTCATCATCTAGAAGTACAAGATCATGAGAAATTTATTTCCCTAAAATCTGGACTGGGCCGAACCTAGGTTAACTTTGTGTTCTTAGGTTTTGTTTCAATTTCATGCCTTGATTCATGATTATATCTTGATAGTTCTTGTATTCAAGTATATAGAAGATCAAAAATCAAACTTCAGTGTATTTGTTTCTTCAGAAACCGAAACCCTAGGTATGATCACTTAATGATTTTGTGATTCAAAAGTTGTTGTAATCTTTGAATCCAGCTCTAAGCTTTGTATGTTGATTAAATCCTAGAGTTGATGAAATTTTAAAACTTCTAGCCCATTGATTTTGAGAAAACCGAACCCTAGTTCTTAGAACTAGATGAGTTTAGTTCATGTTCTTGGTTCATAATCATGGTTAAAGTGTTTAATCATGCTTAAGTAACTTATGGATCATTAATCCTTAAGTTAACCAAATTTTGATTCTCCTAACCTAGATAATTGGTTGAAGCCGAACCCTAACCTTCATGAACCAAGTGTATTGTTGTTTGATTTGATTTATTTTGGTTGTAATTCGTTTGAAGGAAATAACTGAGTTAGCTGAGTCAAGCTGACGGAGAAAAATCGGATCAGGATCAGAAAATTAACAGGAACTATAGTGTAGTCTTCAAGAGGTAAAGGGGGGGTATGCCTGAGGAGTTGAGATAATCTCATACTTATTTGTTGAGTCATTTATTTATTTTCTGTATAAAATATTTTATTACATTGTACTGTTTACTATTAATTGCTAGATTGATGTGATGTTTATCTGAGTAATTGAATTGATGTGATGTGTGAACTTACGTGATTATGATTATTTGTTTATATTATAATTGTGATGCATGTCATAAATTGATATATGACATGCCATTTTGTGATTGGAATTTATCTGCTGTTGAGTGTTGGACTGAGTAACCTGACATTGGTCAGTGTTAAAAATTTTAATTAAGGATAAAAACTTAATAAGCTTGGATAATTAATCAGAGGGATTAATTTGGGAGATTTTAATAAAAATGAAAAAATTATTATTTTAATAATATTTTGTGGAAATAGTGTAAATAAGCAATAGTAGGGGCGAAACCGTGAATTTTTTCACAGGCTCTAATTTTTATATAATAAATTCAAGTTTATTATAAAATGTTATTTAAAGTGATTAAGTTCTGAAAATAATATTTATAGCAGTCAGAACAATTACTTCTAATAGAAAAGTGATACAAGTTATTTAATATTATTTATTTAATATTATTTAATATTAAATATTTAATTATTTAAATTTTCGAAATTTATTTATTTAATCTTTTTATTTCTTAAAATTTTTGTTTTGTTGACCTTTATTGAAAATTATTTCTTAAAGTGAAACAATTAGAAATAAAAGGAATTTATAAATGATTTTTAAAATTTATCAACGTTTTAACAGAAAAGGGTTTCTGTAAAAATGTTTTATTCAGTGAATTTATTCCGTTAAACTTGGATAAGTTTTCGGAGCTTGTTTTGTATTTGTTTTACACTGAGCAAAATGATTTACAAGCAGATAAATAAGACTATAAACCGAGACGTCGGGGTTCTAGTGTTGTATGGACACGTAGATCAAGGATCTGTGTCATGGGACGGAGTGTCCTGCAAGTTTTGTTTTTGGACCGTGTGTCCTAAATTGATGTGGAAAGTGTGAATTCCATATCCGCGAGCCTAAAACTGGTGCATCGGTTTAAGGGCCTCGTGATTGAGCATTCGGACTGTGTGTCCTATGTTGAGATTAAAAGATTTGGACTATATGTCCTGTATTTGTTTTAAGTGAAAAGTCTTAATTAAAAGAATCAAGCATGGTCGTTAAGCTTTGTACTTCGACGAGGAAAAATTATTACGACAAAGAAAACAAAGCGAGAATAAAAGTTTTTCTCATGCATTCAATGGCAATTGTGTCATGTAAATGGCATTGAATCCAGAGTGGATCAATGTATATGGCAGACGTGTCAGGTGGTGATGATCATTGAGTTCCGGAGTGGATCAATGTATCTTTTATGGACTGTGTTCCATTTAAATATTGGGCCTCTATACGTGTGAGCCAATATATAGGACTGTGCGTCCAAGAATTTATAGGACTGTATGTCCAAATTTTATATGTGTGCAGCTATTTCCTAACTGGAATGGGGAAATAGTGTCATTGCTTTGCATGAGCATCCTAACGGGAATGGGGATGTGCACAATTGTGTCATTGCTTTGCATGAGCATCCTAACGGGAATGAGGATGTGCACAATTGTGTTATGTGCTTTGAATGAGCATCCTATCGGGAATGGGGATGTGCACCATTGATTTTTCTTGGGCATTGTTTTGTTCGTTTTTACAATGCGCCATGTGCGAGCCTGATCAGCTTGAAACGAAACAGAAAGTTGCGGGATCTCCGGAGGTTAGGTATCAAATTAGAGATTGAACATAGAAGTGTCATGCATTTTTATAAAATGATGATGACTGTCGGGCATGAAGCCCTGTGAATTAAATCATTCTGTTATTTGAATTAATGTTATTATATTGTGAATATTTGGTAATTGTTATTTGAGAGTCGTGCATGGGGTTGTCTTATTAAAACTCATATATTGGAAACTCACCCTTACAAACATTTTAGATGGATCCGAACGAGGTGGATCTGAACTATTCGGAGGTACGATCCCTGACGTTTGACAACGCTGATAGAGGAGACGCCTGGGTTATTAACCCAGGAGCTCGTAGTGCTACTTATACTGGTCCTTTAAGGACACTCCGAGGTACAGTAGCTGAGGGACCACAGCAGTTAATTCACAGTAGGGAAACAATTGAAGTTTTGCTACCACCTATCTGGATGATTTTACGGTATTTAGTACAACACGGGAGTCTGGAGCATCAACCGCCTCAGTTTATTCAACCATTACAACAAGTGACGCCAGAATCACCTCCTGCACCCATTATATTAGTTCCAGAGAACATTCCGTAGGAGATGGAGGAAGACCCAGAGGAGAATCCGGTGGAAAATCCTGACTATATTCCTTTAGCAGACGAAGGGTCTAGGGCTGTTGGAGAGGGGGCTGTTGTATCCTCTCCAGACACATCTTCCGGGGGTGGGGGAGTGTACACTGGACTTCCCAATGGTTTTATGTAGTGGTGACCAGCTTAGGATGTAGTGTTAGGAAAAAGTGGGAATTTTAGATTAGTCTGACTTAGTGACTCCTGAGAGTCATATTTTGCGTAGTATTTTCAGACACCCACTATGACGTAGTTGTGAAGTTTCAGATAATGTAAAATATGTGTGACAAGTGGATGGTGACCTAGTAAGAAAAGGGTCAATTGTAAAATAGAGAAGTATATGTGAAATATATATAGTGGTGTATATTATATTATGAGTGTTTGAATGCATGTGCGGAAAAAGAAAAAATTTTATCACTATTTTTTTAAAAGAAGTATAGGGAATTAGAAAATGAATCTTATTTTCCGAAGAAAACCATCAACTTAATATTTTATTTAGTTTGATGTTTGGGTAATGTTACGTAAATGTGATACCTGAAATGGGGTGTCGCATTTTTGGTATATACTGCTGAATGGTACGAACCACACGAATCTTTGAAAAAGCCTTATATGTATCAGATATATACGTTCTGTAGACCCTTTTGTTGGAGTAGATATTAGGGGTGTTCATATCCAAACCGATTCAAAAGAAAATCGAAAATCGAACAAAATCGATATGTATTGGAATGTTTTTTATCTTGTTTTGTGAAAACCGCTTGGATCGGATCGGATTTTGGATCCCTTTTCTAAAATCGAACTAATCCAAAATAAACCGCATATATAAATTTAATATATGTTTATTCTATTTTTTTCACTATTAATTTTTTACTTCTTGGCTTTTTTTCTAATAATACATACTAGTTATATTTGAAGTAATTTTTAATTATTTCTAATCTTCCAAACATAAATAAAAAATGATTTGGTAATAGATGATGATGATATTTATTTATTTTATACATATTTTATGAAATGTTTTTACATGAATGTATTAACAAGTATATATAGGTTTAAGATTTTGTTCAGTTTAGCTTGTAATTTTTATTCTTTGATGTAATATAAATATATAATGATGTGTCGGTAAAAACCGAATCAACTGAACCGATTCAAACCGCATTTTATCAGATCGGATCGGATATTTTTAAGGAAGACATCCAAACTGAACCGAATCGCATGCTCTTTTTATCTTTGGATCGAATGATTTTTTTATCTCAAAACAGATCCAAACTGAACAGCGAATACCCTAGCAGCAGTAGTACATTGTTTCTCTCCAACTATAGCCATGCAAAGCACATTTGCTAAGGCACATGTTGTGCCAAGTTGTTAGCTAGCGCAGATGCATACCTTAGAGAAAGAGAGAGTTTAATATCCGATCCAAAACCAAACCCATAGTTTTTTTGGGCATTGTGTTAATCTTCATGTACAGAAGCTGACAGCTTTTCATGGGGTTTTTGACCAAACTGGGTTCCTTTTAGAAACTATTTATCAGTTTAGGGTTATTCTGAAACTATTTACCAATGGGGGGTCGTTTTGAATATTTTATTATTTTTCGGTCTGACGGGTCAAAGGCGCCACTGCAGATGGCGCCTACACTTTATATAAAAAAAAATCAAAAGGGGAGGCGCCAATTGCAGTGGCGCCTTTGCCCCTGCTACCTCTGCTCTGATGGCGCATTGTAGCGCTCTTCAGAGCAGTTTTGTTTTTTTTTTTTAAATTTTGACTTCTTTAAAAAAAATTTATTTCTAAAAAAACCCATTCACTAGATAATGAACTGAATTCATCAGATATTTGTACATGATTCATCGGATATTTGCACATACTTAACCAAAAAATTTATTTCTCAAAAAAACCTATTCTGCTGAATGGTGAAGATTACATATTTAAACTGTTTAATCCCACAGCATTAACATTAGCTATCAAGATTACATATTTAAACTGTTTAATACCACAACACATAAGAAATAATAAATTTTAAAATTAATTATTAATATTTTTATTATTTTATGTTTTATTATACCTTTTTCGGTAATCATATTATAATTTATTATACTTTAATTATTTTATGTATACATTTTTTTTATACTTTATTTTACTTTAAATCACCTTATCCTATCCTACCTCAGGATAGAATTTTAACTAGATGGACAAGATAGGATAGGAGACAGGAT
Source organism: Sophora flavescens (assembly GCA_030762895.1). Taxonomy (NCBI): domain Eukaryota; kingdom Viridiplantae; phylum Streptophyta; class Magnoliopsida; order Fabales; family Fabaceae; genus Sophora; species Sophora flavescens. Next base: position 26,738,938 of record CM061064.1, on the reverse strand, counting down.
TGGTTTATCCTATACTGCTGGCTCACTAAACAATAGTTTCAGATAGGATATGATAGCTTATCCTATCTTATCTCTCTTATTATGACCACCAAACGAGCCCTAAAGATGTTGATAAGAACTCAAGAAGAGCAATGGTCAACCAAGGAAGGAAAAAAAAACAACGTTTTATGAAAAATTAAAAGCTTTTATTTTCCATACATTGATTTTATAAGTCATGCGTACACTGTACACACGAGTTTTAGGTAGAGTCCAAAATAAAAGAGTTCAATTGTTTTAGATAAATTCTTTTAAGAAATAGAAATAGAAATAGAAATAGAAATAAAAATGTTTAAAAATATCTATTTAACACATTGACAATTGAAAATGTGTGATTTTCACTAAAAACTCTCTATCGTTGTCTAGCCTCATGTCAAAGAAGAAGAAAAAAATTGGGTTAAATATGTTTTTGATTTCTATAAATTAGTAAAATTTAATTTTGATCCCTATAAAAGTTTTATTTATTTTTAGTCTCAGAAAAATACAAAAAACGTGACTTTTTAATTCCTGACAAAGTACTAAAAATAGACTACTTTTATTAAATATATATAAGGAATAATTGGAATAAAGTATCTTAATATATGGAATAAAATATTATAAAAGGAGATTTGAAATATAAATAAAATTGTGTTTTGAAAGTCATTAGTGAGAAATTAATTTGATTTAGAATCCTTCTTATTTTAGTTATGTAGAAATCAAAGCTCATTCAAATTTTTTTACCATAAAAATTAAAATTCATTCTTATTTGGCTGAATTGAGTATATTTGATTTGATTTTTAGTTTTAAACATTTAATTATTGGATTGATATTTTTATCCTGATCAAGAAAACGTTAATTAACCCCTAAGGGACAGAGAGAGAGAGAGATTTTTTTTTAGAAAAAAAAGGGCCACAGAGATATCCCTGAATGTAACACATGAAAGGAGACAAACAAGGAGGAGAAACCGAGAAAGTGCGTGACTATATAAATGCACTTGCTGTGAGAACTAAGAAGAAACAAATAAAGATTGGTTTTCTCCTTGAAAGCAATTTCCAAGAAAACCACTTTCTCTCCCTTCTTCTCAAGATGTTGCATGCAAATGTAGGCTCGGTTCCATTTTTGTTACCTTTGATCATGAGAAGTGAAGCTTCATTAGCCATTGATCAGAGTGACCGACCCATTTTTTTTGAGCATTTGAAGTTAGCCTATCTTTGGTGTTCGGGTTTCCTCTTCAATGCATTCACTTTTATCACTTCGATTCTTTCTACTCTGAAGGATGAGATGAAACACCTCTTTACCCTAGCCCTCCCAATGCTTATCACAAGCCTTCTCATCTATGGCAAAATGGCCATATCCATGCACTTCTTGGGCAAAATAGACAAACACTCATTGGCTGGTGGATCCCTCGCCATTGGTGTGGCTAACATCACCGGCTACTCTATCATTTCTGGCCTTGCAACTGGCATGGAAGGTATCTCTGCTCAAGCCTATGGTGCAAGAAAAATGAGGCTAATGGCTCATACCCTTCAGTGCACACTCACAATTCTGATACTCACTTGCATTCCCATTTCATTCTTGTGGCTCACCATCGAACCTGTCCTTCTCCTTTTGGGTCAAAACCCAACAATCTCATCCATTGCCTCCACCTATCTCTCATTCTCTCTCCCAGATCTCTTCTTCCGAGCTCTCATAAACCTTTTCAAGTTTTTCCTCAGAACCCAAAACGTCACCACCATTCTAATGGCGAGTGCAACTATCTCTCTTGTCCTGCATGCCATCATCAACTATGTCATTTTTCATTACTTCAGCTTCCTTGGCATTCGAGGCATTGCTTTAGCCGGTGACATCACAAGCTTCACCATCCTCCTTATCCTCTTCCTCTACCTATGGTTCTCTGTGGAATCATATTCTGTTCACCCTTTGAAAGATTGGTCTTGTGAATGTTTCAACCAATGCAAACCCATTCTTCGCCAAGCTATACCAAGCTGTGTCTCCGTTTGCTTAGAATGGTGGTGTTACGAAATACTCATACTCCTTTCAGGGCTACTCAACAATGCAAATGATACCAGTAGCAACCTCTGGAATAATAATTCAAGCCACTGCACTTCTTTACAATTTCCCTTTTGCACTAAGCATGGCTGTTTCAATAAGGGTAGGTAACGAGCTTGGAGCTAATAGACCAAAGAATGCACAAAAATCATCTATAACTGCTCTAGTTTGTGCATTATTCATAGGTACAATGTCTTTTGTGTTCACAATGTATGTGAGCAAAACATGGGGACTTATATTTACTGAAGACCAAGCTATTTTGTCCCTGCTGGCATCAACATTGCCTGTTATTGCAATTTGTGAGTTAGGAAACTGTCCCCAAACAACTATCTGCGGGGTGCTGAGGGGTAGTACAAGGCCTGCTATGGGTGCAATTATAATTTTTTTGTGTTTCTATGTTGTGGGTTTACCTGTTGCTATTTTGATGGGCTTTGGTTTTAAATTGGGCTTCTTGGGCCTTTGGATGGGGTTACTGGTGGCCCAGTTTGTGTGTGCTGTTTTCATGGTGGTAGTGTTGATAACGACAGACTGGAAGGTGGAGGCAAAGAGGGCTAGAGAGATGATCATAGGTCCAGAAAATAATGAAGACGTGGAGTCATTCATAACTGTTCCGCTGCTAAACTAGTCCTTTATTAAGGTAGCAGAAAATAAAACATAAGGAAGTATAAACCTTTGTAATGCTTTATGAATAAGGAAGTATAAACCTTTTGCATGCACCAGATGATGATCTTTCTCTGTTGTTTTGCCGTTATTTGTCAGTGTCATGCTTTGTTTTTTTATATTGAGACTATTGAGAGATGTTATCCGCATTTGAAGTTTTAAAAATCGTATTTAATATTATATATAATTATAAAAGTATTTTAAACATCCTATTATTCGTATTTAATATTATATATTCACCAAAAAAAAAAGGTTAAAGAACGTCATTTTTGTTTTGATATTCATTAGTACACAATTGTGGGCTCCATGAGAATGAAATGATATTTTGACAACAATTCAGGACACCGTAGCTTTTGAAATAATGAATTAGAAGATAAAAGATAATAAAATAATAAACAAATGTTGTATCGTACACACTACACACATTGGTTGGGCGGTTGTTTTCTTTCCACTATTTTTAGTTCTATTTCCATCATTGGCAAAATATATTTATATATATTTTAAACAAAAAAGCGCTATTATCTTTCATTTAGTATGTAGATGAAGAAGAAAGGCAAAGGAAATTACAAGTGAATGTCATGATTTTAGACACGAGAGTCCCTCTATCATTGATTTACAAATATAAAATTAAGAGCAAACACTTTTTCTTTTAATTTTAATGAAATCTACAAAAGGTGTTGTGGGTGTTAAATGCTCTGAGTCCCCACAACAATACCCAAAAGAAAAATTAAAATACAACCAAAGGGTTATTTGGGCTTTTTTACAAAAATATGGATTCATTAAATTATGTGGATTTTTTTCTTACTTGCGGTTTCACAGCTAATTAAAAATATGTGAGTCAGAAGATGCTCTGAAATCTTAGGTCCTTGGTTTTCACATTCGTAACTGCTCACCATTCATCTCACACTTCATCGCCAACCAAATCATAACCATGATGGGACCACCAATTTGTGCTCATTGCCACTACTACATAGACCATTGTGAGTGCCAACGAGCGCACAAACAATGGTGGCCCTCTCCTATACTTTGTAACGTGTGATAACAACAATCTTGGCATTTCCTTTTGTGACATGCATGCGACGGCCACTACAGTGAGTCCCAAATCTAGTATTTTTTTTAGTCCCCCTTTGATTTACCATATTAGACTCCTAAGAAACATGATTAAGCCTTAAAACTTGCTTAATCCTTATCCCGCACACTATTCAAGAAAACGGGGCATTACATCATTAATCTTTAGTTTATTTTCAAATATAACTATGAGTTTCTCAACATAAATCTATGGTCGTGTTACTATTTACTATTTAGGGTTTTTCTTTTTTATGATATTACAACAATAGAGGATGATAGTCAAATATCAAATATGGATTGTGTTGGGATTCTAACATGTGATTATGAATTACTCAAATATGGTTAAGTTCACCAGTGGAAATAATGTAATATACGGGAACGTTTTACTTCAGTTGACCATATGTTTGACGTTAAAAATGAGGCGGTGACAGTTTTGTAAATATTAAATCACTATTTGCGTCAGTTGTGTAATGATTTGACGTTAAAAGTGATTTGCAAGAATTATTAACACTTTTAACGTCATTTGTTTATACAACTGACGTTAAAAGTGTGATTTTTACGTCAGTTAAATAAATAACTGACGTAAATAATCCTATATTCCTTCATTCCTATCTTTCTTTCGTTGTCATCTCCCTGTTGTCACTCTTAACGCAGATCACTCCAAATAGTGCAGTTTATTTCTAAACTTTTTTTTAAACAAGTTTATTTTTAATCTTAATTACTTAGCTTGAATTAGTAAACAAATTCTTGTGCAAATTAAAATAAATAAACACTTAACATAAAACAAGTTATATGTATAATCAAATCGTATCTCATTGAAGCGATTCAAAAATTACAATTACATGATTAAAAGATAAAAAATTTCTGCAACATAACCCTAAAATATAAAAAAGTTTCTGCTTCAACGTCATTTTCTTCTCAGTCCTGCCCTCAGAAACTCCAATGGATGCATCTCCTCCCTCACTTGAATTCCTTGATGCTCCATCTGAATCCAAAGTCACTTGCTGCGAAAGCGGAGTGAAAGTGATGAGGGGATGAAATAAAGTGAGGGAATCACATTACGTGATTCACCCAACCTTACCATCCATGTTACATGATTTACTCAACCTCAAAAGTTTTTTGACCATTAAGACAGAGACCTTTAAGTCTAGGTATAGGAAGAAATAACAAAAGTCTCAAATATGATAGAGCCATATTGTGAAGGAATAGAAAACGTACGAAATATAGAGGAAAAGAAGAGGGGGGTGTATTACAGACTGATACAGAAGAATGACACTTTATATAGAGAAGAGAGACTACCTGATTTTCTTGAAAACTGATCTATAAACTTAATGCTCATTAAGAGGATTAAGTTACAAGGTGCATGGGTAAGTAGCACAGTAGTCATAGGAATGAATGTTTTTGCAGAAACTTATACACTTTTAACGTCAGTTGTTTAAGACAACTGACATTAAAAGTGTTTATAAAAAATATTTATTTGTAACGTCAGTTGTTTGTAACAACTGACGTTAAAAATCATTTATTTAACGTCAGTTGTCTTAAACTACTGACGTTAAATAGATGACTTTTAAAGTCAGTTGTTACAAACAACTGACGTAAAATGCTTTTTTAAAGATGGCTTTTAATTATAACGTTTACACCCGCTCGCCTTCTTCACTTCGCTCTGTACATCTCTGTTCTTCTCTTTTCATCAGGCTCACTCTCACTCTCACTCTCACTCTGCCCTAATCGCAAGCTCCACTCCACCGCAACCACCGCGAGGGCTTCGTCGCCATCACCGTGAGGTACACTCTTAACCCTAACTCTGTCTTTCCCGCTCATTCTTTGCAATAACTTGACATCTCTCTCTTCCCTTCCTGCGCACTAACTCTCCGTGTCCCTCTGCTCTTAGTAACCACATCGAACGTTGGCCACCGCTCGAGCTCCCCTCCCCACTACGCGAGCACCTATTTCTGGTGAGTCTTTAGGGCACATTTTTTTATTTTTGGTTTTGAGTGTATGTTGAAACTGTAGTCTCTGTAGTTGAAACTTGAAACTGTGAGTTTGAGTTGTTTGGAATGTCTCTATTTCTGGTCGTGGGTTGATGAGTGTGATTTCAACGCATGTTTCATTACCATTTTGCATGCATTTCTCATATAGTTTAGGCATATTTAGTTTGATTTTGTTAGTTTTTACCTTAGAACGGGTTAGGCGGTGTTGTGGTGTTGTTTTGCAGGAATTAATGATAAAATGCTCAAGATTGACCCTGATGGAGCTTGGATGAAGATAGAGCTTGAAAAGTGAAGAAATGTGCCAAGCAGAGTCCATCACAGCCTGGCCGTGATGACCATCACGACCGTGACCAAGCAGAGCTGAAAACACAGAAGGCAAAAGTCAGAAGCTGTCACGACCTGGCCGTGATGCCCATCACGGCCATGATAGACCAAAAAGTAAAGACGCGCCCAGGGCAGAACCTATCACGGCCTGGTCGTGATGGCCATCACGGCCGTGACACGCGACTGATCTATAAATAGAGCCACACTGAACAGAAAAAGGGGACTTTTACCAGAGACTTGGAAACCCTAAAGAGGGCTGACGACTGGGGGAAGGCTGGGATCTTAAAGATGACAATTTCTCTGCTCTTGGATTGGAAGAAGATTGAAGGATTCGTCATGGAGTTTTCTTCTTCTCTTCTCTCTTTCTCTTTTGTAATTTCTATTACTATGAGTAGCTAAATCCCCTTCTTGTTGGGGTTAGATGTAGCTTTTCTGAACTTGATTGTCTCTTGATTTGGTTTCAATGCAAGTTTCTATTTCTTTATGAGTGTTTGATTCTATGCTTAATTCTTTTCTTGGCTTAGCTACCCATGGAATGATTTGTTGCTTTGATAGACAATTGAAAGATTGATGTTAAGGCATGCTCATGAATCAAATGCCAAGTAGTTCATGAACCTAGACATAGGTCTTGGGGTGCTTGCAATCTTATAAGTCTTGGCTCTTAATGCAAAATCTCAGGTTAATCCACCTAAGACATTAGGGTTTAATTTGGTGTTTTAGGCTCATTCCACCTAAGACATTAGGGTTTGAGTATTTCAAAAATGTTGGGAATTTGCGTATAAAAAAATTCCCGTCGAAGGATCCTTGCGAATGGTCATGATTCATGGTTAGAAGATTTACCTCTTGAAGCGATGACAATTGATTGAAATCCTCTATCACGAACACCGCACGAACGATGTCTCTAAGGTATCCACACGAGCAGATCCCGTGAACGTCCAACGTCACGAACCCGAAGGGTCTCTGCCTCACAGTGCTAGCTTCGAAAACCGAGACCTGCTACTCACTGTCACTCTCTATGTGCGGCTAGGGTAAAAACCGCGTAGGCACAATAGCTTAAGTGGTCTACTTATAGTAGCACATCCTTAAGTGAGTTAGTGAGCAACGTTTGACCTAAGCCCCATGTATATGCGCTAGGCCCAATAGAAAAATCCAACTCTCCTTTTAATGCTTCTTTTAATCTGCTCTTATGTGTGTGACCCTATAGGTTCCCAAAACGTTAGTAGTAATATTAAATCCCATTTAATATTACAAACAGTGAGCGGTATCTAGCAATACATCACTGCTACCTAAGTAGTGAGAAAGTCAGTGATTTGACGAAACCTTTCTGTGACAAATATTCATGTGCATTATTATCCCTTTGTCCATATATCTATATTGAACACAAGACATAGAATGTGTCACCCTTGTATGGTTCAATATCATGTTCCCTGATACCCGAGTAGACTTAACAACAAATGAGGTCAATATCTCATATTGACTCATTTCAAAGACTGGCCATGCATTTTACAGTCTCACTCTATCAGGGGGCCCACAGATATTACTCCTGTTATGTAGGAGGGACAAATTCCATCTAGGTCACTCACATCCCTCTGCATGGCTCGTGGTATGCCCAATGACCGTATTTATAATCATCCTATTACAGATGACGTTTGACGATATTAAAGCACACGACTCCTCATGTAGGGATCGTAGCGATTTCAGGTCGAAGGATTGCATACACCATTGTCACTATGAGAACTACTTATGACACTCACATAACGCTCCATGTAGTGTTCTCATGGTGGGTCAATCCATTACATCATTACTCTAATGTGTACCTATGTGGCGACTCGATATCTCATATCCATGACCCGTGAGATATGGTCATCAGTCTGCACACATAATAGTCTCAATTGTATTATTATTGTCCTTATAAAATACTTGACTACGGATATTTAAGAATAGGATTTCATTTTTCAATAGTGTCTCACGATCAAGTCATATACTTGATATTCTATTAAACTGAAATTTCTATTCTAAGGACTTTATTATGTTTAAACAAGTAACACAATAGACTGGAATGCCTCATATCATATATATATATATATATATATATATATATATATATATATATATATATATATATATATATATATATATAATGGCAAGATACAAATGTAAGTCTAAGAAATACATTGGCCTCTAGGGCTTACACCAACAATCTCCCACTAGCACTAGAGCGAATCAGGCATAAATCTAATGCCCATCGATCTAGTGTGACCTTCGTGCTTCTGTTGAGGAAGAGGTTTCGTAAGTGGGTCAGCAACGTTATCAAGTGTTGGTACTCTGCATATTTTCACATCTCCTCTATCGATAATCTCTCGAATGAGATGGAAGCGCCTAAGTATATGTTTGGATCGCTGATGTGATCTAGGTTCCTTAGCTTGTGCAATGGCCCCATTGTTATCACAATAGAGATCAATGGGGTCCATAATACTAGGAACCGTACCAAGCTCAGCAATGAACTTCCTGATCCAAACAGCCTCCTTTGCTGCATTGGAGGCGGCAATATACTCAGCCTCTGTAGTAGAATCGGCGACTGTCTCTTGCTTTGAACTTTTCCAGCTCACCGCCCCGCCATTCAGGCAGAACACATAACCAGATTGCGATCTGGAATCATCCTTATCGGTTTGGAAGCTAGCATCGGTGTAACCTTTTACAGCAAGCTCTTCCTCGCCTCCATATACCAAGTACGAATCCTTAGTTATTCTCAAGTACTTAAGGATGTTCTTGACAGCAGACCAGTGACTTTCACCGGGATCAGACTGGTACCTACTCGTTATGCTTAAAGCATACGATACATCTGGTCGAGTACATAACATGGCATACATGATAGATCCAATTGCGGATGCATATGGAATCTTACTCATGCGATCCCTTTCTTCTTGAGTGGAAGGGGATTGTGCCTTTGATAGGCATATACCATCTGACATAGGCAAGAGTCCTTTCTTGGATTCATGCATGTTAAAGCGTCTAAACACTTTGTCTATGTATGTACTCTGACTTAGGCCAAGAAATTTCAACGATCTATCCCTATAGATCCTGATTCCCAATACATAGGTAGCTTCACCCAAATCTTTCATAGAGAAGCAATTCCCTAACCATGTCTTTACATTTTGTAGTGTAGGGATGTCATTTCCAATGAGTAATATGTCATCTACATATAACACCAGAAAAACAACAATGCTCCCACTAACCTTCTTGTAGACACAAGGTTCATCTTCATTTTTTATGAATCCGTACTGTCTTACAACATCATCAAAACGAAGGTTCCAACTTCTGGAAGCTTGCTTCAATCCATAGATTGATCGCTGCAATTTACATACCTTTCCAGCATCCTCTGAAATGCCAAAGCCTTCAGGTTGTGTCATGCACACATCCTCAAGAAGCTTTCCATTAAGGAAAGAAGTTTTGACATCCATCTGCCATATCTCATAATCATGGTATGCAACGATAGCAAGTAAGATCCGGACGGATTTAAGCATCGCAACAGGCGAAAAGGTCTCATCATAGTCGACACCATGAATTTGCTTGAAACCTTTAGCGACCAATCGCGCCTTAAAGGTGTGTACCTTACCATCCATGTCAGTTTTCTTTTTGAAAACCCACTTGCACCCTATGGGTTTTACCCCTTCAGGTGGCTCTACCAAGGTCCATACCTGGTTGGTGTACATGGAATCCATCTCAGATTTCATGGCCTCAAGCCACTTCTCAGATTCTGGGAGTGATGGCCTCCTGGTAAGTCACAGGCTCATCTTGATCCATGATCAATACATCACCTTGTGGAGTCATGAGAAATCCATATCTCTCAGGCTGGTGACGTATCCTGTTAGACCTACACCGGTCTTATGCTACTGGAGCAGGTTGTTCCTCCACAGCATTTTGTGAAGGTCGCTTATGTTCTACCAATGGTAGGTCACTACTATGTGATTCTTGAATTTCTTCAAGTTCTATCTTCCTCCCACTGGTTCCTATGGAGATAAACTCCTTTTCTAGGAATACACCAGTCTGTGCGACAAACACTTTGCCTTCGGAAGGATTATAGAAATAGTATCCCTTGGTTTCTTTGGGATACCCCACAAAGAAGAATTTATCAGATTTGGGATCAAGCTTATTAGAAACTTGACGTTTTACATATGCTTCACAACCCCAAATCTTCATAAAAGACATGCTGGGTCGTCTACCAGTCCATATCTCATATGGTGTCTTTTCTACCGCTTTGGATGGAACACGGTTAAGTGTAAAAGCTGCTGTTAATAGAGCATGTCCCCAGAAAGAGTTTGGAAGGTTTGCATGACTCATCATAGACCGAACCATGTCCAACAAGGTTCGATTTCTCCTCTCAGAAACACCATTCCATTGTGGTGTTCCAGGTGGAGTGAGTTGAGATAAAATTCCACACTCTCTCAGATGATCATCAAACTCTAGGCTCAAATATTCACCACCTCGATCTGATCGAAGAGTTTTAATATTTTTACCAAGTTGGTTTTGTACCTCATTTTTGAATTCCTTGAACTTTTCAAAGGATTCCGATTTATGTTTCATAAGATACACAAATCCATACCTACTAAAATCATCAGTAAGTGTGATGAAGTACTGAAAACCACCTCCAGCTAATGTGTTTAGGGGTCCGCATACATCGCTATGTATAAGACCCAAAAGATCGTTAGCTCTTTCACCTTTTCCGGTGAATGGATCTTTAGTCATCTTTCCCAATAAACAAGACTCACATATCTCATATGATTCATAATCAAATGAGTCCAAGAGTCCATCTTTATGGAGCTTGGAAATGCGCTTCTCATTTATATGGCCTAAACGACAATGCCAAAGATAAGACGGGTTCAACTCATTTGGTTTGAACCTCTTAGTATTTATGTTATAGATGGTCATTTCAAGATCAAGGACATAAAGCCCATTACTCATGTGTGCACTAGCATAGAAAATATCATCCAAATAAATAGAACAACTTTTGTTCTTTATTATAAAAGAAAAACCAATCTTGTCCAAACAAGAAACGGAAATGATATTCCTTCTAATTGCAGGAACAAAATAATAGTTCTCTAACTGAATAGTAAGCCCAGTGGGCAAAGTCAATACATAAGTCCCTACAGCTAAAGCAGCAACCTTTGCTCCATTTCCAACTCGTAGGTCGACTTCGCCCTTTGCCAATGGTCTACTCCTGTTTAGATCCTGCACATCTGTACAAATGTGAGAACCACATCCAGTATCTAATACCCACGATGCAGAAGTAGATAAATTGACTTCTATAACAAACACACCTGAAGTGGAAGTCTCACTTCCCTTCTTCTTCTTGATTTCTTCCAGGTATTTTGGGCAGTTCCTCTTCCAATGTCCGGTCCGACCACAGTGGAAGCAATTGCCTTCCTTAGCCACACCACCCACAGGCTTCAAGCCAGAAGAACTGGGCTTGATCTTGTTGATGGCCTTGCCCTTGCCCCTGCCCTTGCCCTTTTGTTTGTGTGTGGGCTTCTTGGGTTGCTTCTTGCTATTTCCAGCCTGGACCATCAAAATGGCCTTCCCCTTTCCTTTGTTAATATTTTGTTCAGCAGTTCTCAACATGCTCAACAATTCTGGCAAAGGTTTGTCAAGATCATTCATATTATAGTTCATGACAAACTGACTATAGCTCTCAGGCAACGATTGCAGAACTAAGTCGGTGGCCAACTCTTGGCCTAAAGGAAATCCCAGTCTCTCGATATTCTCAATGTACCCGATCATCTGGAGTACATGAGGACTCACAGGGCTTCATTCTGCCAATTTACACTGGAAAAGGGCTCTGGAAACTTCAAACCGCTCATGCTTTGCTTGCTCTTGGTAGAGCAGCTTGAGGTGCACGATCATATCGTACGCCTCCATGGTCTCATGTTGCTTTTGCAGCTCAGAGGTCATGGTAGCAAGCATAAGACAGCCGACTTCTAAGGCGCCATCCTGATGCTTCTTATAAGCATCCCTGTCAGCCCTAGGAGCACTTGAAGCCGGTGGATCCTCAGGAATAGGCTCCTCAAGAACATACATCTTTTTCTCATGTTTGAGGATAATCCTCAAGTTTCTATACCAGTCCAGAAAATTTGTTCCGGATATTTTGTTCTTCTCAAGGACGGATCGCAATGACAGGTTACTTGATGTGTTTGATGCCATGGTAATCTACAGAGATAAATATGCAAAATATAAGTATCATGCCATGAAGTTATTTAATAAGGTCTTTAATTAAATACGTCTCCCACTATTTTACTCAAAACAATGACCCTCATCATTGATTCGGAAAATCCTATTGGAATATTTTCTAGTGGGCGAAGATCCATATTTCACCTAGCTTTAAGTCAGCTTTGGCTGATCACTCAAAATTCGGTTATATAGGTAGGAAACACTTTCCGATTGCATCTCATGCAACTCTTGGACAGTTGGGTGAATAGCTCTTATTCTAATCCATCACATGGACTAAAGCCCAACTTTTAAGCCTCTAAGCCTTTCAATCCTATTGAAGTTGGCTTAGTTAAGTCAGACCCAATGGATAGCAGTTGAATATTACATTTGTCCCATCGCGTCTTACTAGTATAGATAAAGGTACCCCGCTTTGGCGGACCCACACTTAATCGATCATAGTCTTGACGAGTGCCATGCATTGGAAGGCCTTTAAATGTGACTTAATATTTCCTTTTGAGGGATTTGATTAAAATTTGATCTCATCATTTGTTAAACTCTTTAACTTACTATTTACATACATGCATCTCATACATATATTAGTTAAACCCCTTTTAACATACTATATACATACATGCATCTCATACATATATAAGGCAAATAAATGTGATATGGTTATGGCCCCTAACGCATTGATTCTCCCAAGCCAATGGGAGAATCTAAACTGAAACCTAGGAGCTTCCAAGCTTCTCCAAGCATGATCTCCCACAGGATAACGTCTTATTGTCTCCATCATTACATTACATAAACAGAAACCTCATTTTACATATGAGGGGAGTGAGATGAGAAAAGAATATACATATGGAATATAAGAGAAAGGCACGGCACGCAGGCCGTATTTCAAAATATAAACCAAAAGATTAAAGGACTACGACCATAACCATTCACCATACATCACCAAATAAATAGTAACAACCAATAATAATGCACACCTATTATTATTATTATTACTTTTTATTAATTAGAGATTTCAAAATCTGAATTTTGAAAACATAACATATATATAATAAATCACATTTATTGTAATTGATGTTACTATAAATCACATTTATTGTAATTGATGTTACTATAAATCACATTTATTATAATTGATGTTACTATAAATCACATTTATTGTAATTGATGTTACTATTAGTTAAGTATTTCAAAATCTAAATTTTGAAACCATATCATATATATAATAAATCTCATTTATTATAATTGATGTTGTTATTAAATGGTGACATAAAAGATTTCAAAAATTGAATTTCAAAATAAGACACTACGCAGAGGTAGCACGGGGTTCTCGCTTCCTTGGCGGCTAGGGCTTCAACCTCTCAACCCTAAAACCGCAAGGCCGGTGAACACTTCACGCTGCAAGGAACGGCGGCTAGGGTTTCAACCCTTGGAACCTCAGTCGCAAGAACATGAACTTTTCATGTCTGACACCCTTTAACGCCGCCAACAGAGAACTGAAACCGATCATGTTTAACATTAACAATTGACACCATCGCAGAACATAATAAGGATTCCAGAACCAATGTACATATCGCATATATATACATAAATATGCTATAGACGCATATATCATATACATACGAAAATTACAGAAACAAGGTTTCACAAAAACGGATGCAAACGATTTTCAGAAAACAATTTTCAGAAAAACGATTCACATTATTAACATGTTATCATACATAACAGGTAAACCACGTAACAGAATCATGGTTTCGCAAGCGGCTCTGATACCACTGTTGGGAATTTGCGTATAAAACAAAAATAACGCAGCGGAAAAAAAATTCCCATAGAAGGATCCTTGCGAATGGTCATGATTCATGGTTAGAAGATTTACCTCTTGAAGTGATGACAATTGATTGAAATCGTCTATCACGAACACCGCACGAACGATGTCTCTAAGGTATCCACACGAGCAGATCCCGTGAACGTCCAACGTCACGAACCCGAAGCGTCTCTGCCTCACAGTGCTAGCTTCGAAAACCGAGACCTGCTGCTCACTGTCACTCTCTATGTGCGGCTAGGGTAAAAACCGTGTAGGCACAATAGCTTAAGTGGTCTACTTATAGTAGCACCTCCTTAAGTGAGTTAGTGAGCAGCGTTTGACCTAAGCCCCATGTATATACGCTAGGCCCAATAGAAAAGTCCAACTCTCCTTTTAATGCTTCTTTTAATCCGCTCTTATGTGTGTGACCCTATAGGTTCCCAAAACGTTAGTAGTAATATTAAATCCCATTTAATATTACAAACAGTGAGCGGTATCTAGCAATACATCACTGCTACCTAAGTAGTGAGAAAGTCAGTGATTTGACGAAACCTTTCTGTGACAAATATTCATGTGCATTATTATCCCTTTGTCCATATATCTATATTGAACACAAGACATTGAATGCGTCACCCTTGTATGGTTCAATATCATGTTCCCTTATACCCGAGTAGACTTAACAACAAATGAGGTCAATATCTCATATTGACTCATTTCAGCACGGCCATGCATTTTACAGTCTCACTCTATCAGGGGGCCCACAGATATTACTCCTGTTATGGAGGAGGGACAAATTCCATCTAGGTCACTCACATCCCTCTGCATGGCTCGTGGTATGCCCAATGACCGTCTTTATAATCATCCTATTACTGATGACGTTTGACGATATTAAAGCACACGACTCCTCATGTAGGGATCGTAGCGATTTCAAGTCGAAGGATTACATACACCATTGTCACTATGAGAACTACTTATGACACTCACATAACGCTCCATGTAGTGTTCTCATGGTGGGTCAATCCAGTACATCATTACTCTAATGTGTACCTATGTGGCGACTCGATATCTCATATCCATGACCCGTGAGATATGATCATCAGTCTGCACACATAATAGTCTCAATTGTATTATTATTGTCCTTATAAAATACTTGACTACGGATATTTAAGAATAGGATTTCATTGTTCAATAGTGTCTCACGATCAAGTCATATACTTGATATTCTATTAAACTGAAATTTCTATTCTAAGGACTTTATTATGTTTAAACAAGTAACACAATAAACTGGAATGCCTCATATCATATCATATATATATATATATATATATATATATATATATATATATATATATATATATATATATATATATATATATAATGGCAAGATACAAATGTAAGTCTAAGAAATACATTGGCCTCTAGGGCTTACACCAACAATCTCCCACTAGCACTAGAGCCAATCAGGCATAAATCTAATGCCCATCGATCTAGTGTGACCTTCGTGCTTCTGTTGAGCAAGAGGTTTCGTAAGTGGGTCAGCAACATTATCAAGTGTTGGTACTCTGTATATTTTCACATCTCCTCTATCGATAATCTCTCGAATGAGATGGAAGCGCCTAAGTATATGTTTGGATCGCTGATGTGATCTAGGTTCCTTAGCTTGTGCAAAGGCCCCATTGTTTTTGATCTAGTAACGTTAAAGAAGCGCTTATTGGGAGGAAACCCAAGTTTTCTTTTCCTTTTCCCTATGTTTTTGATTTTGACTCTCGAATAATTTGAGAAGATCAAGAGGAAAAAGATAATAAATTAATAGTTTTGTTAAGTGTTTTCAGGGCAAGAAGGAAGGAGAAGCAAAAAAGGGTAGGGAGAGACAAAGTCAGTAACCATCACGCCCAGGCCGTGACACTGGTCACGGCCGTTATGAGCTACCCATGAAGATCAGAGAGCATCACGACCTTCCCGTGATGAGCATCACGGCCATGATGCATTTTCCAACAAGTTTTTGACTAGGCCTGTGAGCCAGCACCCGCTACCACCTCGGTGAGTGTTCCAATTTTCTTTCTCCTCTCCAACTTGATTAATTACATTGGGGACAATGTAAGTTTTAAGCTTGGGGTAGGGGTATTTTTGCAAATTTTTTTAAATTTTCATATTTTGCATGTTGCATCAATATAGGCATAGTTTTGCATGATCACATGATTCGGTTGCCCCTTACTTAGATTAGGCATCCAACTGTGAGAACTGAGTGCCAAATAGTTTGAGATAGTGAATTGTTAAACCCAATTTTTTATTCTTGTGATAATGCTTCAAATAATAATTCTGAGATGATCTTTGATAGTTGATAATTTGCTGTGGTTCCGTAGATTTGTGTTTCTCATTGATTTCTGAACTACTAAATGTGAGACTTTTGAGCCAAAAAGGGGTACTCACTAAATCTACCCCATTCTTTGTGATAGAGTGTTATTCCTCTTGGATGTAATTCTCTAGAACTTGACTTGAAACCGTTTTGAAGCTTAAAAATTTTTGAAAACATTTTTGAAAATGATTGAGGCACTAGGTATTTTTCCTTTCTAATGAGATTTGATTGATGAAATGCTACCCCTTACTCGGATAATTATCTAATAATGTAAATCAAAAGAATGTAAAGGTAAAATACCGTGATAGCCTCCCAAATCTGATCCTTAACGTTCTGTGGAACGTCATTCCAATGGTTGTAGTTGATGCTA
This sequence comes from Sophora flavescens, assembly GCA_030762895.1. Taxonomy (NCBI): domain Eukaryota; kingdom Viridiplantae; phylum Streptophyta; class Magnoliopsida; order Fabales; family Fabaceae; genus Sophora; species Sophora flavescens. The sequence continues at coordinate 26,722,085 of CM061064.1, read as the reverse complement.
ACGTGCTGCTTCGCTTGTAGAAACACCCACTTTTTAAATTCTTTAGCACGGGGTCCCTGGGGATTTAGATTAGCATCGAAGGACACCTCAAGCTTCTGTCCGCTTTGCCTGGCCTTCTCTAGTTTCTTCAAAGTCGTGGCTCCTCTACCCCGTTTCCAATGAGCCTGTGATGTCTATATGGACAAAAAAAATGATAAAATAGAGGGTTGTAACATTATAAACTTGCATTAAAAAGAAGGACTAAAGATAGTATATAACATGTAAACTTACACTAGAATCAGGCGTAGGCGCGATCGGGTTCTGCATAGGCCCCACAGTGTCCTCCCGTGCATGTGGGCCATCCGACTGATCCATATGTATGCCTGTTCAGAAACGATATATATTTATTAACATAGGTTATAACTAAAAATAAATACAGAAGTATAAATAAAAATAAATGTATACTAAGTTTAAACTACCTATATCAATATCCCCTCGTGATGATCATCACGAGTGGCATGTACATCGTCCACATGTGTCTCCTCGATTATAGTATCCATGTTTGTTGAAAAAGAAGGAGTCTCAGGAATATCAAGATTTGAATCTTGATTATCATCACTACCATTATACATGCTTTTTCCTTGGAGAACCACGGACAACCTTTTGTTAGAAGGATCAGTGATGTAGAACACTTGTTTTGCTTGGGAAGCCATTATGAAAGGCTCATTTATATGACCTAACCTGTTGAGGTCTACCAATGTGAACCCCAATTCGTCGGTTTATACACCACCGTTACTATCAACCCACTTACATTTAAAAACCGGCACCGTAAGCTTAGTGTAATCGAGCACCCAAATATCTTCAATATATCCAAAGTAAGGTGTCGGGGCTTTAACGGGTTTTTTGTCCTTTGCACTAGAGAAGTGCATTGCTTCGGCCACGATCATAACCCCACTATTTGGCATGGTACTCTTGTTATCTTGTTCCTTTGTATAAAAGGAAAAGTTATTGATGTCGTATCCGCTCCAACATATGACGTTGAAGCTAGGCCCACGTGCTAGCCATCTTACGTCATCAGAAGCAGTACTACCATCCTTAAGCATTTCTTCCTTGAACCATGGTAAGAAAGTCTTGTTATGCTTGTTCAACAACCACCTTTCGCTCATTCGAGGGTTTTCTTGATTGACTTTTCTTTTATGTTCAAATAAGAAATGTTGAACAGAATCGATGTTGTTCAATACATACAAATGTGCTTGAAGCACTTCCTCCCGACACTTGCTGTTAATTCTTAAGCCATGTGTACCCTTACCTTGACATCTTATCTCATCATGCCGAGGCTTAGGAACCCCTATAGGATCCGTGTTATGAAGGTAGTCCGAACAAAACTCAATAGCTTCTTCTGCAACATACCTTTGAACAATAGATGCTTCTGGACGATGAGGATTCTTCACGTACCCTTTCAAGATCTTCATGTAGCGCTCAACTGGGTACATCCATCTAAGAAAAACCGGCCCACATAATCTAATCTCCCTCACCAAATGAACAATTAAGTGAACCATTATGTCGAAAAAGGAAGGAGGAAAATACATCTCCAATTGGCACAAGATTGTAGCAGCCTCAACTTCCAAGTCATCCAACATACGGGGGTCAACAACTTTGCTACATATAGAATTGAAGAATGAGCACAACCGAGTAATGGCATGTCTCACATTTTTTGGAGCAATACCACGAATAGCAACAGACAGAAGTTGTTGCATCAAGATGTGACAATCATGAGACTTTAAGCCAACCAATTTAAGATCACTAGAGACAAGCCTCTTCATATTTGAAGAGTAACCATGTGGAACTTTGATGCCCTGAAGACACCCGCAGAAACTTTGTCTCTCTTTTTTTGACAAAGTATGACATGCTGGCGGTAAATAAGTCCGCTTACCATTCTCAACAACTGGAGCTAACTGCTCTCGTATACCCATAGCAACGAGGTTGAGACGAGCATTCACACCATCCTTTATCTTACCCTGAATGTTGAGAAGCGTCCCGATCACACTATCACACACATTTTTCTCCACATGCATCACATCAATGCAGTGTCTGACATCAAGCTTGCGCCAGTATGGAAGATCAAAGAATATCGACCTCTTCTTTCATATGTTTTTCTCAGCAGCTTTACCTTTCTTTTTGGACTTGCCAAATATAACATCGATGCCCTTTACCCTCTGATAAACTTGCTCTCCAATTAAGGCCGCCGGAGCTTCTTCTGTCTCTTGGCATCCATTAAAAGCTTTTTTCATCTTATGATATGGGTGATCACGTCTAAGAAATCTCCGATGCCCAAGGTAAACCATCTTCTTTTCATGATGCAACTGAGTGTAGCATGTGCCTTCTTCACATATAGGGCATGCTTTATGCCCCTTGACACTGTACCCGGACAAGTTACCGTATGCTGGAAAGTCGTTGATGGTGCAAAATAACATGGCACGAAGCTTGAAAGTCTCATGAGAATACCCATCAACTACATCAACACCTTCCACCCACATCGTTTTCAAGTCTTCAATCAAGGGACTTAGATGAACATCTAAGTCATTTCCTGGTTGCTTTGGGCCCGAAATCATCATAGACAACATCATGTATTTGCGCTTCATGCACAACCAAGGGGGCAAGTTGTAAATTATCAACAGAACAGGCCATGAACTATGAATACAACTCATGTTACCATAAGGATTCATTCCATTCATAGCAAGTCCAAGCCTTAGGTTTCTTGGCTCATCGGTGTACAATATGCAATCATTTGGGCATGCGTGAATCTTTTTATACTCCATACCCATCAGACACAATACCTTCTTGGCCTCGTAGTTATGGTCAGGCAATGTGTTGTCCTCCGGAAGCAAGTCTTTCAACACTTCAAGCAATTCCGTGAAGCTTTTATCGGTCCAACCATTTCACGCGTTCACACAAACCAATTTTAGCACCGCCGACAACCGTGTATGAGTAGTACACCCTGGATATAAAGGCTTATCCGCATCACCGCACAACCTATCATACACATGAGCTCGATGAAAAGATTCTTGTCAAATATCACGGATCATGACCTCTACTCGATCATCCTCCATATCTACGTCAACGTCCTCACTTTGGGAGACACTTGCTGTACTACTCAACAACACATCACCATGCCATATCCATCTTGTATAACTCAAGCAAATCCCTTCACAAATCAAATGAGTACGTATATCCTTCACCGTACATTTCCTCGTATTCAAACACTTGACACAAGGACAACAGAACATTCCATTACTATTAGGAACATTCCTTTGAGCAAATTCTATAAATTCTCCCACCCCTTTCAAATACTCAGCACTAGTGCGCTTACAAACCATCCAACTACGATCCATAACTAGATAGGTTCTGTAGATATACAAAACATATATCCAATATAAGGACAATACGGGAGATTGAAAACTAGTTTTTGAAATCCTAATTGAAAACTAGTTTTTGAAATCCCGTCAACCATGTATATCTTATTTGACTAACTGCCTAAAACAAAATTTCCACGGTAATCTCACATCATTCTTCTCATCAAGCAGGCAACAACACATATTAGGACTATTGCTATATCCAGTACTATAACCACTCAGCCATATGAATCGATCAAGAGAGCATGATATATACAAGCAAGGCGTTTAAAAATTATTTCAAATTTACACCATTTTCAGGTTGAGCAATGAGCAATATATTGTTGATGTCACATGCTACAAGCAACTCTAAATTTCTTCCCATTTTGAAATAGGTCATGATAGCAGTAGAAAAACAAGAGAAAACACAAAACCCACGACCAGAAATAGAGACATTCCAAATAACTCAAACTCACAGTTTCAAGTTTCAACTACAGAGACTGCAGTTTCAACATACACTCAAAACCAAAAATAAAAAAATGTGCCCTAAAGACTCACCAGAAATAGGTGCTCGCGTGGTGAGGAGGGGAGCTCGAGTGGTGGCCAACGTTCGATGTGGTTACTGAGAGCAGAGGGACAAGGAGAGTTAGTGCACGGGAAGGGGAGAGAGAGATGTCAAGTTATTGCAAAGAATGAGCGGGAAAGACAGAGTTAGGGTTAAGAGTGTACCTCACGGTGGTGGCGAAGAAGCCCTCGCGGTGGTTGCGGTGGAGAGGAGCTCGTGATTAGGGCAGAGTGAGAGTGAGAGTGAGAGTGAGAGTGAGAGTGAGCCTGATGAAAAGAGAAGAATAGAGACGTACAGAGCGAAGTGAAGAAGGCGAGCGGGTGTAAACGTTATAATTAAAAACCATCTTTAAAAAAGCATTTTACGTCAGTTGTTTGTAACAACTGACTTTAAAAGTCATCTATTTAACGTCAGTTGTTTAAGACAACTGACGTTAAATAAATGATTTTTAACGTCAGTTGTTACAAACAACTGACGTTACAAATAAATATTTTTTATAAACACTTTTAACGTCAGTTGTCTTAAACAACTGACGTTAAAAGTGTATAAGTTTCTGCAAAAACATTCATTCCTATGACTACTGTGCTACTTACCCATGCACCTTGTAACTTAATCCTCTTAATGAGCATTAAGTTTATAGATCAGTTTTCAAGAAAATCAGGTAGTCTCTCTTCTCTATATAAAGTGTCATTCTTCTGTATCAGTCTGTAATACACCCCCCTCTTCTTTTCCTCTATATTTCGTGTGTTTTCTATTCCTTCACAATATGGCTATCATATTTGAGACTTTTGTTATTTCTTCCTATACCTAGACTTAAAGGTCTCTGTCTTAATGGTCAAAAAACTTTTGAGGTTGAGTAAATCACTTAACATGGATGGTAGGGTTGGGTGAATCACGTAATGTGATTCCCTCACTTTATTTCATCCCCTCATCACTTTCACTCCGCTTTCGCAGCAAGTGACTTTGGATTCAGATGGAGCATCAAGGAATTCAAGTGAGGGAGGAGATGCATCCATTGGAGTTTCTGAGGACAGATCGAGAAGAAAATGACGTTGAAGCAGAAACTTTTTTATATTTTAGGGTTATGTTGTAGAAATTTTTTATCTTTTAATCATGTAATTGTAATTTTTGAATCGCTTCAATGAGATACGATTTGATTATACATATAACTTGTTTTATGTTAAGTGTTTATTTATTTTAATTTGCACAAGAATTTGTTTACTAATTCAAGCTAAGTAATTAAGATTAAAAATAAACTTGTTTAAAAAAAAGTTTAGAAATAAACTGCACTATTTGGAGTGATCTGCGTTAAGAGTGACAACAGGGAGATAACAACGAAAGAAAGATAGGAATGAAGGAATATAGGATTATTTATGTCAGTTATTTATTTAACTGACATAAAAATCACACTTTTAACGTCAGTTGTATAAACAACTGACGTTAAAAGTGTTAATAATTCTTGCAAATCACTTTTAACGTCAATTCATTACACAACTGACGCAAATAGTGATTTAATATTTACAAAACTGCCACCGCCTCATTTTTAACGTCAAACATATGGTCAACTGACGTAAAACGTTCCTGTATATTACATTATTTCCACTGGTGAACTTAACCATATTTGAGTAATTCATAATCACATGTTAGAATCCCAACACAATCCATATTTGATATTTGACTATCATTCTCTATTGTTGTAATATCATAAAAAAGAAAAAACCCTAAGTAGTAAATAGTAACACGACCATAGATTTATGTTGAGAAACTCATAGTTATATTTGAAAACAAACTAAAGATTAATGATGTAATAACCCGTTTTCTTGAATAGTGTGTGGATAAGGATTAAGCAAGTTTTAAGGCTTAATCATGTTTCTTAGGAGTCTAATATGGTAAATCAAAGGGGGAATAAAAAAATACTAGATTTGGGACTCACTGTAGTGGCTGTTGCATGCATGTCACAAAAGGAAATGCCAAGATTGTTGTTATCACACGTTACAAAGTATAGGAGAGATCCACCATTGTTCGTGCGCTCGTTGGCACTCACAATGGTCTATGTAGTAGTGGCAATGAGCACAAATTGGTGGTCCCATCATGGTTATGATTTGGTTGGCGATGAAGTGTGAGATGAATGGTGAGCAGTTACAAATGTGAAAACCAAGGACCTAAGATTTCAGAGCAGCTTCTGACTCATATTTTGAATTAGCTGTGAAACCGCAAGTAAGAAAAAAAATCCACATAATTTAATGAATCCATATTTTTGTAAAAAAGCCCAAATAATCCTTTGGTTGTATTTTAATTTTTCTTTTGGGTATTGTTGTGGGGACTCAGAGCATTTAACACCCACACCACCTTTTGTAGATTTCATTAAAATTAAAAGAAAAAGTGTTTGCTCTTAATTTTATATTTGTAAATCAATGATAGAGGGACTCTCGTGTCTAAAAGCATGACATTCACTTGTAATTTCCTTTGCCTTTCTTCTTCATCTACATACTAAATGAAAGATAATAGCGCTTTTTTGTTTAATATATATATATAAATATATTTTGCCAATGATGGAAATAGAACTAAAAATAGTGGAAAGAAAACAACCGCCCAACCAATGTGTGTAGTGTGTACGATACAATATTTGTTTATTATTTTATTATCTTTTATCTTCTAATTCATTATTTCAAAAGCTACAGTGTCCTGAATTGTTGTCAAAATATCATTTCATTCTCATGGAGCCCACAATTGTGTACTAATGAATATCAAAAAAAAAATGACATTCTTTAACCTTTTTTTGGTGAATATATAATATTAAATACGAATAATAGGATGTTTAAAATACTTTTCTAATTATATATAATATTAAATACGGTTTTTAAAACTTCAAATGCGGATAACATCTCTCAATAGTCTCAATATAAAAAAAACAAAGCATGACACTGACAAATAACAGCAAAACAGCAGAGAAAGATCATCATCTGGTGCATGCAAAAGGTTTATACTTCCTTATTCATAAAGCATTACAAAGGTTTATACTTCCTTATGTTTTATTTTCTGCTACCTTAATAAAGGACTAGTTTAGCAGCGGAACGGTTATGAATGACTCCACGTCTTCATTATTTTCTGGACCTATGATCATCTCTCTGGCCCTCTTTGCCTCCACCTTCCAAATCGTCGTTATCAACATTACCACTATGAAAACAACACACACAAACTGGGCCGCCAGTAACCCCATCCAAAGGCCCAAGAAGCCTAATTTAAAACCAAAGCCCATCAAAACAGCAACAGGTAAACCCACAACATAGAAACACAAAAAATTTATAATTGCACCCATAGAAGGCCTTGTACTACCCCTCAAGACCCCTGCAGATAGTTGTTTGGGGGACAGGTTTCCTAACTCACAAATTGCAATAACAGGCAATGTTGATGCCAGCAGGGACAAAATAGCTTGGTCTTCAGTAAACATTAGTCCCCATGTTTTGCTCACATACATTGTGAACACAAAAGACATTGTACCTATGAATAAGGCACAAACTAGAGCAGTTATAGATGTTTTTTGTGCATTCTTTGGTCTATTATCTCGAAGCTCGTTACCTACCCTTATTGAAACAGCCATGCTTAGTGCAAAAGGGAAATTGTAAAGAAGTGCAGTGGCTTGAATTATTATTCCAGAGGTTGCTACTGTGTCTGTTGCATTATTGAGTAGCCCTGAAAGGAGTATGAGTATTTCGTACCACCACCATTCTAAGCAAACGGAGACACAGCTTGGTATAGCTTGGCGAAGAATGGGTTTGCATTGGTTGAAACATTCACAAGACCAATCTTTCAAAGGGTGAACAGAATATGATTCCACAGAGAACCATAGGTAGAGGAAGAGGATAAGGAGGATGGTGAAGCTTGTGATGTCACCGGCTAAAGCAATGCCTCGAATGCCAAGGAAGCTGAAGTAATGAAAAATGACATAGTTGATGATGGCGTGCAGGACAAGAGAGATTGTTGCACTCGCCATTAGAAAGGTGGTCACGTTTTGGGTTCTGAGGAAAATCTTGAAAGGGTTTATGAGAGCTCGGAAGAATAGATCTGGGAGGGAGAATGAGAGGTAGGTGGAGGCAATGGATGAGATTGTTGGGTTTTGACCCAAAGGGAGAAGGACAAGTTCGATGGTGAGCCACAAGAGTGAAATGGGAATGCAAGTGAGTATCAGAATTGTGAGTGTGCACTGAAGGGTATGAGCCATTAGCCTCATTTTTCTTGCACCATAGGCTTGAGCAGAGATACCTTCCATGCCAGTTGCAAGGCCAGAAATGATAGAGTAGCCGGTGATGTTAGCCACACCAATGGCGAGGGATCCACCAGCCAATGAGTGTTTGTCTATTTTGCCCAAGAAGTGCATGGATATGGCCATTTTGCCATAGATGAGAAGGCTTGTGATAAGCATTGGGTGGGCTAGGGTAAAGAGGTGTTTCATCTCATCCTTCAGAGTAGAAAGAATAGAAGTGATAAAAGTGAATGCATTGAAGAGGAAACCCGAACACCAAAGATAGGCTAACTTCAAATGCTCAAAAAAAGAGGGTCGGTCACTCTGATCAATGGCTAATGAAGCTTCACTTCTCATGATCAAAGGTAACAAAAATGGAACCGAGCCTACATTTGCATGCAACATCTTGAGAAGAAGGGAGAGAAAGTGGTTTTCTTGGAAATTGCTTTCAAGGAGAAAACCAATCTTTATTTGTTTCTTCTTAGTTCTCACAACAAGTGCATTTATATAGTCACACACTTTCTCGGTTTCTCCTCCTTGTTTGTCTCCTTTCATGTGTTACATTCAGGGATATCTCTGTGGCCCTTTTTTTTCCTAAAAACAAAATCTCTCCCCCTCTCTCTGTCCCTTAGGGGTTAATTAACGTTTTCTTGATCAGGATAAAAATATCAATCCAATAATTAAATGTTTAAAACTAAAAATCAAATCAAATATACTCAATTCAGCCAAATAAGAATGAATTTTAATTTTATGGTAAAAAAATTTGAATGAGCTTTGATTTCTACATAACTAAAATAAGAAGGATTCTAAATCAAATTAATTTCTCACTAATGACTTTCAAAACACAATTTTATTTATATATCAAATCTCCTTTTATAATATTTTATTCCATATATTAAGATACTTTATTCCAATTATTCCTTATATATATTTAATAAAAGTAGTGTATTTTTAGTACTTCATCAGGAATTAAAAAGTCACGTGTTTTGTATTTTTCCGAGACTAAAAATAAATACAATTTTTATAGGGATAAAAATTAAATTTTACTAATTTATAGAAATCAAAAACATATTTAACCCAATTTTTTTTTCTTCTTTGACATGAGGCTAGACAACGATAGAGAGTTTTTAGTGAAAATCACACATTTTCAATTGTCAATGTGTTAAATAGATATTTTTAAACATTTTATTTTTATTTCTATTTCTATTTCTATTTCGTAAAAGCATTTATCTAAAACAATTGAACTCTTTTGTTTTGGACTCTACCTAAAACTCGTGTGTACAGTGTACGCATGACTTATACAATCAATGTATGGAAAATAAAAGCTTTTAATTTTTCATAAAACGTTATTTTTTTTCCTTCCTTGGTTGACCATTGCTCTTCTTGAGTTCTTATCAACATCCTTAGGGCTCGTTTGGTGGTCATAATAAGAGAGATAAAATAGGATAAGATATCATATCCTATATGAAACTATTGTTTAGTGAGCCAGCAGGATAGGATAAACCAATCCTGTCTCCTATCCTATCTTGTCCATCTAGTTAAAATTCTATCCTGAGGCAGGATAGGATAAGGTGATTCAAAGTATAATAAAGTATAAAAAAAATGTATACATAAAATAATTAAAGTATAATAAATTATAATATGATTACCGAAAAAGGTATAATAAAACATAAAATAATAAAAATATTAATAATTAATTTTAAAAAGTATTATTTCTTTTGTGTTGTGGTATTAAACAGTTTAAATATGTAATCTTGATAGCTAATGTTAATGCTGTGGTATTAAACAGTTTAAATATGTAATCTTCACCATTCAGCAGAATAGGTTTTTTTGAGAAATAATTTTTTTGGTTAAGTATGTGCAAATATCTGGTGAATCATGTACAAATATCTGATGAATTCAGTTCATTATCTGGTGAATGGGTTTTTTTAGAAATATTTTTTTAAAAAAAAGTCAAAATTTAAAAAAAAAAAACCTAAGATAGCGCTACATAGGCGCTCAGAAAGCAGGTGGTAGAGCAGGCGCCACCGCACTGGCGCCTCCCCTTGTGATTTTTTTTTTATATAAAGTGTAGGCGCCATCTGCAGTGGCACCTTCAAAGGCGCCATCTGCATTGGCGCCTTTGACCCGTCAGACCGAAAAATAATAAAATATTCAAAACGACCCCCCATTGGTAAATAGTTTCAGAATAACCCTAAACTGATAAATAGTTTCTAAAAGGAACCCAGTTTGGTCAAAAACCCTCAATTCAAGTGCATGAAAGATATATATGACTGGTTTTCTCTTTAAGTTCTTTTGTCTAATGACATTTTAACATTCTCATTTGCACCGGAAAATAACCATGAAATTCAAGTTCAGTTTGCTGTTGAACAAGGAGTTTCTACTTTGAAGTTCTTACCTCGGTGAAGTTCTGTTTTTTTTTTCTTTTTCGGTGAAGTTCCGTTTAATTTCACTTATTTATCCACATGTATTGTTGTTTAGCTCTATATTTTCTATTAGTCAGTTCTGTTTAATTTCACTTATTTATCCACATGTATTGTTGTTTAGCTCTATATTTTTATTAGTCATATCCTACCTGAAAACATGTAGGACATGCGTTGAACAACTGCTATGATCATTAAAACCAGACATCATTTTGTTTTTGTAGGGAAAGATAGCAAATAAGAACACCTAATACAAGGCCAGCGGATAATTGATTATCCCAGGATCAGACTTTTCCCACACTATATATAATCACAATGAGACACCAAAAATATCTTCCATTATAAATTAATGGGATTACAAAAGTTGTAATAATAATCTCACCAAAAATATTGATGGCTAAACTCTCTTTTGATTTTCTCTCAAAAGGATTTCTCTCTCATATATAATGAGGCTCTCTCTCTCTCAAAACTCTCTAAGTTTTGGTTTTTCTTCTTCTTCCAGATTATGATAAATGAAAGAATGGCAAAGCTTTATAGCCAACACTCCAAGATAATTGGTGGCCATATTCAAAGGAGAGTTTTTCTCCTATTCTTCTTCCATTCATTTCCTTAAAGCTCTCCCGTACCTTCTTTCCTTTTTCTTTCTTTATTTATTTATTTATTTATTTATTTATTTATTTTCTATTTATCTATCCTTATTTTTCTCTCCTCCTAAAGAGGAAAACCCATCAATCTCCCCCTTCCGATTTAAATGGAGGGCTCCAGCAGTCTAGCAGCTCTTCTGCAAAACTCGTACTTGTCCTTAGGTAAGGACTTGGTCATCATATCTGAGCTATTGTCATCAGTATGGATTTTCTCAAGCTGTAATTGCTTGGATTCCAGTATATCACGTATCCAGTGATATCTCACATCAATGTGCTTTGACCTCGAGTGAAAACTCGAATTCTGTCACAATGCATGACGTACTTCTGTTGTTATTGCCCTAACTCATGCAAGAATCGCTTCATCCATAGCATTTCTTTGCAAGCTTCTGTTATTGCAATGAACTCTGCCTCTATGGTAGACAAAGCAACACATTTTTGTAACTTCGACTGTCACGATACTGCTCCCCCTGAAAATGTAATCAGGAATCCAGAAGTAGATTTTTTTGAATCAATATCTCCCGCCATGTCTGCATCTGTGTAGCCAACCAGTTCAGATCTTCTAATTCCAAAACATAAACTCATTTTGGAAGTTTCTCTAAGATATCTTAAAATCCACTTTATAGCATTCCAATGCTCTTTTCCTGGTTTAGCCAAGAAGCTGCTGACAACACCAACTGCATGTGCTATGTCTGGTCGTGTGCACACCATTGCATACATTAAGCTTCCAACAGCTGAGGCATATGGCACCATGCACATCTCCTCCTTTTCAATTTCACCTGTAGGACTTTGCTTTGAGCTTATCATAAAGTGACTATCAAGTGGAGTAGCAACTGGCTTTGCTTTCTCCATGTGAAACCGCTCCAATACCTTCTCGATATATTTTTCTTGTGATAACCACAGCTTTCGTTCCTTCCGATCACGACGGATGGACATACCAAGAATATGCTTCGCGGGTCCCAAGTCTTTCATAGCAAATGATTTCTTCATTTCCTTCTTCAACTTGCTGATCTTGTCACCATTTTGTCCTACGATCAACATATCATCAACATACAAAAGTAGTATGATGAACTCACCATCAACAAACCTCTTAACAAAGACACAATGATCGGAAGTAGTCCTTTGGTAACCATGCTCAATCATGAAGGAATCAAACTTCTTGTACCATTGACGTGGTGCCTGCTTAAGTCCATATAAACTCTTTTTCAGCTGACATACTAAATCTTCTTTGCCTTTGACTTTGAATCCCTCTGGTTGATCCATGTAAATTTCTTCTTCTAAATCGCCATGAAGAAATACAGTTTTCACATCTAGACGCTCCACGTCTAGATTCAAACTTGCAGCCAAACCAAGCACCACCCGAATTGATGACATCTTTACCACGGGTGAAAAAATCTCTTCAAAGTCAATGCCCTTCTTCTGACTGAAGCCTTTCACGACTAACCTCGCCTTGTACCTGGGTCGTGAGCTATTCTCCTCACTCTTCAACTTGTACACCCATTTGTTTTTGAGTGCTCTTTTACCTTTTGGTAACTCTACCAACTCATAAGTCTTGTTCTCATGCAAGGATTGCATTTCTTCTTGCATGGCTTTCAACCATTCTCCCTTGTGGTCATCCATCATAGCTTCTTCATAAGAATCTGGTTCTCCCCCATCAATGAGTAGCACATATTCCGTTTCAGGATATTTGGTTTGTGGTTTAGACATCCTGACCGACCTTCTTAACTGTGGCTCTTGAATATCTTGTTCTTCTTCCTCATAGTCTTCAGCCATATCATCATCGATACCATCGTTCCTGTTACCATCAGCTACTTCTTCATTTGGATTGTTATCAATTGGAGGTTCATTTTCTGCATCTCCAACATCTTCTATTGCATCTCCCCGGTAATGCTCTGGAAGAGGAACTGGATCCAAGTTGATTGGATGTTCTCTAGAATTAATAGGCTTAACACCTTTCTGAATGTCTTCAATATTCTGGTCTTCAAAGAAGATAACATCTCTGCTTGTAATTAATGAATGTAATCATTTTCTTTGGATGAAACGAATTTATGTATGCTTATGAGACTGCGAATGGGAAAGTGGGACTTTCCTTTTCGGCCGGTCATGGCTATGAAATTCGGGTCATGACACTTCCTCCGTGGTTTTATGTGTAAATTTGGCCATGGAAATGCCCTCTATGCAGAAACTAAGGCTGTTCTTCTGGGTATGAAGTTGGCTAGATCTATGAAACTGCCAAATGTTATCTTTGAGATTGATTCATGTGTTGTGGTCGATATCATCAAAAGGAAACGCTCCTGGTTTCCTTCCTTCAAACATTTCTTTGAAGAGGTTCATTTCCTTCTTCATCTTCCTGATTGGACTGCTTCCATTGCTCTAACAATTAGAGAAGCAAATCCATGTGCTGACATGCTTGCAAATAGAGGTCATTATGACTCTTTTGATATTACTGTAGTATATCAGGTCTTTCCTTTATTAGGCATAGCTATTTGTAAAGATGCTAGGGAATGCCCCTCATGCATGATTATTTTAGTTTCTTCCTTTGATATTAAAAAAACTAATCAAATACATTTCAATTGTCGTTATTTTTTTTTATAATAATAACGAATAGGAGATTTAAAATCGTGCATTCTTTTCTTTTAAAAAAAATCGTACACTCTTTCATAAAAAAAATTCGTGCATTCTTAATTCATTTCTCACGGTCAAACCCAATTTTTTAAATCGGGTCATTGATTGAGACGAATAACAAAAGATGTCAATTAAAATATGAAAGGCGTAACGAAGGCGGTGTTGATATAGTGAAACCAACTATATCTTGTAAGGAGGAGATTTGGGAACATCGGTTTAAATCCTTGTGGAGTCATCTTTTTTGAGAGGTCGAAATTCAAAGGGTAAAATCATGTTTAATCAATTAAACCAGAGATGAGTTTCATAACGGGCCAGAAGAATCTAAATCATGAGATACCGTGGTAGACCCACTGAGGCCCAATGGGCTAATTAGGCTGGATTCCAAAAAAAAATAAAAAATAAAAAATGGAAGGCATATAGCAGAGGATATTGGCAAAGACCAAAGAGAAGGAGAAGCATCTGTGGTGAGGAGCGAGGTCGAAGGCCATCGACATCGTTGAAGCTCCCTCTCTACCGTTTCAGACCGGGTACTATTTCTCCTTCTTCATTTTCATCCCTCTCTCTATCTCTCTTCTTCAAGCTATTCTATCAATTCCTCTATTGTAACTAACCTTTCTTCTTCTTCATTTTTCATTTTCAGTCAGTCGCGCCATATCTATCTTGCGCGATTGACAGGCTTGATTCAAAATGGTATCTCTTATTTATTATTTTTAATAATCCATTTCTAAGTGTCTCTATAGATTACGATTTTCGCTCCAATTTAAAACAAAACGAGTGTGCAGCAAACTATGGTTGATCTGCTGGATTTGGTGGGTCGACGTGCTTGCTTGCCGATCGTCGTCCGTTGTAGCAGCCGTGACGACCTTGACTCTCTTTGCTCCTCTCTATCCCCCCTTCCCTTCATTTCCTATTCACCTTTGGTATTTCTCTTCTCTACTTCAATTCAATCCCAATTTTGTGTGTTTAATACTTTAATTTGCAAGTGTGATCTCACTGGTGTTTCTATTTCTTTCTGTGTTTTAAATCATGTTTTCATGCTCTTTATTTATCATGGGATATAATGTAACATGTCTTCATAATTCATCTCACTATGGTGTGGCTCACAATATTGATAAAAGATGCCTTTGGAAGAGTTCACAGAGAACTTATGAAAATAAACTTATGCAAATAATTTATGATTTTCGTACAAGCTCATTTTTGCTTATTGCAACAAGCTTGTCAAAGAATTTTATGAAAATAAGCTATTTTTAGCTTATTTGAAAAAAGCTTATTGAATGAACACTTAATTAAGCTGCTTACCCAAATGCACCCAAAATCTTAGACCATTAGCGGTGCAATTCAAGGTCTTTTGTTTTTTGGGACTTGGTGTTTTTCTACACCTTCTGGTATATTGTGTGACACCCTAAACTCGGTCATTACATGGTTACCCGTTTGCGGAAGTAAAAATTAATTTGCTGGTTACTTTCGGAAAATAATATTTTCTCAACGTTCATATTTTCAAAATATGGTGATAAATTTTTTTTTCTTTTAACTTCACAACCACAACAACAACAACATAATCAAATTACATTTAGATACACAAAGTATATAAATCTTACAACTATACTGCCTCATATATTTTCATACCTAAATCAACATCAGTTTTATCTTCAAAACATAATATAATATAATAGGACCTAAGCTGGTCGTAACTAACAGACACTACCGCTAACTGGAGCAGCACAGCACACTTCCAACTAGACAGCCTTCCTCTTCTTGTAGGGATCATTGTAACACCCTGTTTTTCGTGTGCTTAATTATTAGTAAATGCATGCTTTAATGTATTTAATTGTGATAAAATCCAGAGGATGATTTTATTTTAAATAAAATCATTTTCTTGTGTTATTTTACTGTATGAAGTCACAGTAAAATTTTCGGTATAAAATTCAGACGAAAGCCGGTCTGGGTTTTCAAAGCCAGTACGAGTTTACTGAGCTAGAGACCTAATATTGACTCGTGAACGAGACGATTAGTGTTTTTTTTTTTATGTTTTGTGTGGGTTTGGAGTGTTTTGAGAAATCTTGTTCGGGGCCGAATTTCCGAGTATTACCCGGGCGAATCGTCGGGAAATACGATCGGGAAATTCATCTGATGCATGTTGGAGCAGAGCAAAAATGGAGTAGATTGACTAATGTGAAGGCTATGACATAGGCATGTCCATGGCCATACCTTCCTTACATCAATCAAGTCAAATCACCATACTTTCTTACACACACCTTACCTACACCATACCTCCTTTCTTCTCAACCAAGTCAAGCTCTTATCTCCCCTCCAATCTGCCCCAAAACTGACGCCCTCCCCCTCTCTTTTCCTTCTTCTATTTAAGTTTCAAAGTGTAACCATTTCACACTTTTGCTTCCTTTCACAAAAACACTTTTTTACAATTATTCATCTTCTTCTTCACACAACTAAAGGTACCATTTTTACTAAGTTTTTCAAGTTGTGTTCTTCATCAAAGTTGTTCATATTGGTAAGGGTAATGTCCCTATACCATTTGTTTTTCAAGTTTTGGCTTTATTTTCATAGTTGATGTTTTGAGTTCATAATATGCTTTTAAAACTTCAAAAAATTCTCAAAAATTGTAGAAAACTCCGATTGAGGTGAAACCAATTTCTATATTCTTATTTTTACTTACTCTACAACATACTAAAATATTTTGGAAAACAAAAATCTCGAACACCATTTTCTGTACTGGACAGAATCTATGTCTTTTGTGCCATATGAGTTTTGTTTCATCTTTGTTTGGTTAAGCTTGTGTTTGAGTGTTATTCCAACATGATCATGACCAAGAGCTCCTATGTACATAAGGATGCTAGGTTTAAGTGATTGGAAAAGTTTAGAAACTTTTATGTATTTTCATGAAAAAGTGAAAACTCTAAGTGTTTTGTTATATGTACTTTGAGGTTTTTCCAAAGTGATCATGGATTTGGGCTCCTTGATGTATAAGGATGCTAGATCCAAGAGATTGGAAAGTTTGAAAACCTCTAACCCTCATTTTTACTCAAGGCCGAATGGTAGTGTTTGTGGCCTAGGGTATTTGATTTTTTCATTTTTCCAAAATGATCAAGGTTTTAGGCTCCTTACTAGGTATGGATGCTAACCTAAAGAGATTGGAAAATTTAGAACATCCTAACCTATTTTAGAGGATGAAAACCGAAACCCTAAGTTGATGACTTAGTGGGATTCTTGATTCAAACTTGTTAAACTTTTGGTGTTTAAGAACTCCTAGCACTTAAGGATCATAAATCCATAAGTTGCATGATTTTTGGAAACCTTAATCCAAAACCATTGTTGAAAACCGAACCTATGCCTTGTGGCTAGTGTTCTTTGATTAAAAATCTAACCTATGGTTTCATGTGTGTAACCTTAGATTCGTTACGCGCGGACGTTCTGATCCTTAGTTTTCGTAGTCGGAACCCTTATCGTCTTTTGAGGTAAGAGGGGATTTCCGAAAGATATTCAATAACTGTATGCATGTGTGTATTTGATTAATTTTTTACTTGACTATTATTGAGTTACTGGATTATCTGAAATGTTATGCTATTATATGAAGTTGAACTGTATCGTTATATATGTTGAGATGTATAACTGTGATGAACTGTGATATTGGCATTGAACTGTGAATATATATATGTGTACATACTGCTGTTGTTGTTTGAAGTTTGGTAAGCCGGACGTGTGTCTGTGCTCAATCATTAATAAGGATTAAAAACCTTAATAAGCTTTGAAGATGAAAGGATGGGTGTTCTTTTCCAAAAAGCTTGAATGTTTAAAAGTACTTGTTTTATGTGACAATATAGTTTTAGTGATTTCTAGAATGCAAGAGAAAAACCCTTTTCGAACTATGTGTTTTAAGTGAAAACTTTCAAAAATATTTTACAATATCCTATTGGGGATTTTCAAAGTTAAAAGTGTTTCAAAAACGTTTTATAAAGGATTTTCAAAAGAAAAGGTTTTCTCCCAAATGATTTAGAAACTTTCCGATAGCCAACATAGGTTATCGAGGCTTTCGATTTCGAAAACTGTTTTCGTCAAATGAAAGATAAGTACTGAAAGAATAGGAATCTAGACGTGAGACGTCGCCTCTAGTTTTCCATGCTTAGCACGTGATCTTGGATCAGTGTTAATTCGGGACCGTAAAGTCCTATTCGTAATGTTATGGACTTCAAGTCCAATTCGCGGAATCGAGGACAGTTCGTTCTGATTTCCGTTGTTGTGGGCTATTGTCCTTAGCATGATAAGTAAAACATGACTAAAAGTATATTGATTTCCATTACCACAAACCTTGACTGCGGCCACGGTCTAGGTGTTGGGATTGAGCATTCGGACTGTGTGTCCTATGTTTCTAAGTTTTCAAGTGATGGGGAAATAATGTTAAGTCATTAGCTTTGAGCTTTGACAGTGAAATATTTACACAAAGAAAAACCTTAAAAGGAAAGTTTTTATTCATATGCATTTCCCCGCGAGACGTGCCTTTGCTTATTGAGGATACCCATGGGGTATCCGAGAGTCGATCCACATTGCTAGCTGTTTCGTTAAGGGCATGTGGCGTTGTCTGACCAAGAGGCCTGGTGCATCAGGATGCGGTGGCAACAGCCCGGTGGGCAGAGCTTGACCAACTCTATCTTCTCCAGTGATAACATGGTGTTGTGATCTCATGAGATTAGGATAGAGCCTGATATTGAAGTGTCATGCACATTTTCGAAAATTGATTGTACGGGCTTGAGGACCCCTTGATATAACACTGTTATATTATGATGATTATGCATGCTTTAACTGTTGATCTGATTTCGTGTTGCATGTATCATGTATATGGTTGTTGTGGGATATATCTTATGACGGTATCTCACTCTTGCATGTCTGTATGTTCTTTTATTTTCCTCGTACCGGGTATGCGTATGCTTTAGATGGACCCTCTTGTCCCTCTTGTCCCTCTTGTACCTGAGGTCACACGGACAGAGACTTTTGACGAGGCCGACAGGATTGGGAATTGGAGGATGGACGCGAATGCGACTACGGCGACGTACAGAGGGCCAATCACTACTACTGAAGCTAATATACATGGAGAGCCTGTTAGGAGGATCCACTCGGTGGAATCCAGGAACGTGATTCTTCCACCGCCATGGTTGTACCTGAACACGCTACAGGAAGCAATGGAGGAAGATCCTGAAGAAGATCCCGAAGAGGATCCTGAGGAGGAGCCTCATGAGCTGGTAGACGACTGGTGGGATGAGGAGCTCGAGGCGGGTTATCACCCTTTGGATATTGAGGAGGAGGATGTCCCGTTGGATGACGGAGGAGAGGTGATTGACCCGGAGCCGGAGACTTCTTCTTGTGGGAGCGTTTGTGGCCACTCCGAGTGTCGTAGGCATTGGTAGTGGTTGGAGGCTTTGTTTTGAGTGGTCCGTTAGTCTTGGCTTTTGAGCTTTTCTTTTGAGTTTAGATTACCAGATTCCCATTCCCAGTTGGTGTTTTATTTACCTTATCTTCTCAGTTATGTTTTCGTTTCTGTTGGCCATATTGATTAAGGTCGTGGTGTAATGTTAAAACCTAAGACCTTTCGAGGCAATATTATATGTATGTATCTGTTGTCGTTTTCAAGTTGTGAGTCTCTTTACCTTTTACTTCTTTTCTTTAAAGAAAAAAAAATTAAGTACCTTTTTGGTAACCTTGTGTATGTTGAATAATCTTTTTCCGAAAGCGACCAGCATTTAAACGAGCATTTTTCCACAAAAAGGGTAACCATGTGATGACCAAGTTAGGGTGTCACAATCATACCCCTCGTACGTCTCTGAGATGTGTTGTAAGGGTGAGACACCAATATACGGATTTATCACCATAACTAAATGCGTAACACAAAAGAAGGCACATACACATATACATATTTATAACAACATACTCATTCATATTATATCACATCGTTTATCAATGGGTTTCACACCCCAAACATCAACGTTGAAAAACTATGCATGAGCACTTCAAAACATCATCTAACATTCATACCTAATCTCATGAGATATCTCCAACATCGTAATGAGTTGATCAGACTCGATAGTTACAGGCACGCAGCCACCACGACACGCAGATCCAGAGACACGCAATCAAAACCCATCTCACACTCGTCCAACATCGAGGCACGGGTGATATCAACGTTGATGGGGCCTCATTGTCCACCCGGCACAATAAGAACATCTTTATGATCTACCATTACGCCGCATGGTAATCACTCATATAAAACCTATCACACACTGTCCAACATCGTGGCACAGGTGTCCCAACGTAGATAGGGCCTCATTGTCGACTAGGCACAATAAGAACATCTTTATGATCTACCATGACGCCGCATGGTAATCACTCATTTGATCATGGCACGTCTGCCAAATGCATGCAATAAAAACCTTTTGTTCTTAACACTTTTCTTTGTGCTATATCTTTATTTGTCAAAGCTCTCAAAAGCTTTCAACTTATCATCGTTTTCAACATCGAATGCTCTCAAAAGCATCATCGTTTTCAACATCGAATGCTCTCAAAAGCATCATCGTTTTCAACATCTTTACAACTTTTATTAACAACACAGGACCTCAAAGTCCGAGTGCTCAATCACGAAGCCCTTAAACCGTTGCAATCAGTCTTAGGTTCGTGGTAATAGAAAACTTCTCAAAACGTTTTAACTTATTTACGTAGATACCCAGTCTACAACACAACGAACCTTAATACCCCGACGTCTCGGTTATTAAGTTCCATAACATCGTTTTACATCGTTTTTGTCCTGTGAAAAACAAATCCAAAATAAGACAACGTCATAAGAACACTAGCACCCCGACATCTCGGTTACTAAGTTCTATATCGTCGTTTAGTAAAACTCATTTACAGAAAATCATTTCTACTTGAATACTCTTTGACTGAAACTTCAGCTTTAAAAATTAAATCAATTCCGATTAAACCTCTTCTCAAAACAAGTACTGCTATTTTTAAACTTTCACCGTAAATAATTTCAAAACTTGCCATCGTTAATCATTTTCCAAGAAAATATTTTTAAAGTCAAACTTTGACTTTTTATTTTATATTATTATTTCATTATTTTTATTTTTATTTTTATTTTTATAAAGTATTTTTGAATATTAATTTCACAAAATAACTTTTTATAATATTTCGGAATTTCTTCCATAAAAATTAGCAGTACTAAAAAAATTTCACTTACTACGCTCTCACCGTGACTCATAAATTTCTTTTACACTGATAAATTATTAAAATAATAATAATTCTCAAAAACTCATTATTTTTCCAAAATAATATTTTCCACCATTATTATATTCCAACATTTCCCATAAAACGTTGAATATAATTTTCACAACTTATTAAATCTTTTATCTGATTAATCGATTGTGCACCGACCACCGCCAGGCCTCTCAAACAACATTCAACATTCATCATTCAACAACATCATCATAATTATATCACCAGGCAGATCATGCATCATAGCAACATAATATACTACCTGCAGATAATTAAAAGCGGATAAATCACCGATACACGGATAAACAACACAACGTAAGCCACATAAACAAATAACCACAACCACATATAATTCATATAAATCACACTACACACAAATAGTTATAGAGAAAAATCCCTCGGGTAAGCTCCCTTACCTGTTGAAGACTCGAACTAAGGGTTTCAAATAATCTCCCGATTTGATCCGGTTTCCTCCGTCGGCTTTAGGTCAAACCAACTCGATCGATTCCTTCATAACGAATTGCAACCAAAATAAATTAAATCAAACAAAAACATACTTGACTCATGGAGATTAAGGTTCGGCCTCAACAACTTTTCTAGGTTAGGAAAGTTAAAATTTTGTTAACTTAAGGATTTATGATCCATAAGTAACTTAAACATGATTAAGCACTTAACCCAAGATTATAAACCAAGAACATGAACTAAAACTCATCTAGTTCCAAGAACTAGGGTTTCGGCCAAGGGCTGAGTTTGGAGTTAGAAATCTCTAAAATTTCTAAACTCTTGGATTTAATCAACATACAAAACCTAGAGTTAGATTCAAGTGTTACAAACAACTTTTGAATCATAAAACCAACAAGTGCTCATACCTAGGGTTTCGGTTTTGATGAGATCAATAGGTTAAATTTTGATTTTTGATCTTCTATATACTTGAATACAAGAACTATCAAGTTATAATCATGAATCAAGGCATGAAATTGAAACAAAACCTAAGAACACAAAGTTAACCTAGGTTCGGCCCAGTCCAGATTTTAGGGAAAGAAATTTCTCATGATCTTGTGCTTCTAGATGATGAAAAGAGAGATGATTATAAGATCATAGCAATTGGTTTCATGTCAAAAGGATTTTTCTAGAATTAGTTATGAATTTTTGAATCTAGTTCCATGAACTTTGAACAAATGAAGAACATGTTGATCTAAGTCATGAATCTAAAAAAGTGATGAAAAGAAATGATTTAAATGACAAGAGAATAAGTTATTACCTCTTGATGATCCAAGAAAACAAAGTTTGGATGATGTTCTTCAAGGTTTTCTTATGGTGTTCTTAAGAAACTTAAGGGAGAAGATGAACATAGTTAGGGTTTAGAACAGTTTTAGTATTTTGAGTATATCTCTCAACATACTTGTCCGTTTTGTATGATCTTTATGTCGTTGTAAAGAAGAGAGAAATATGAACAACTTTCATGTTGAAAGTTTTTCGAGATTCAAAATAGAAACTGGTCAGAATTGCCAATCAAAATATGACGAATTATGAACTCTTTGGAGCAAAAGAACATGAAAATGGAAAAATGGCTTAATGAAGAAGACAACCTATTTAAATGAAGAAAAAACCAAACTTAATGAAGAAGGCATTGGAGCCGTGGGTTTTGGGCAAGAGTTGGTCAACTTTTTCCAATGGCATTTGTTTGAAATTGTCATAAAAAGACAAGGGCAATTTGGTCATTTCATAGGAAAAATTAACTGTCATAAATGTGCCATTATGACTAGGATAAGCTCGTCATAAATGCTCGTCAAGTCGGTCAATCCAACATCTCTACTACGTTGCCGACTTCTTGATTCATCTGGCGCAAGCTTTTCCTAGAGACATCTCGACGTATATGCCCGCAACAAATATAATATTTTAATTTTTTTACCAAAATATTCAAAACTTCCAATATCGTAATAAATATGATAAAAATATTTTTCATATCGTTCACGACTCAAAAGTAGGTTTTCTGAGCAGTAAACTTTTACTGTCAGTGAAAACACAGAAAACAGCAGATCGGCTTCCGTCTGAGTTTTCAACCAAAAACTTCCCCGTAACCTTATGAAAATAAGTATAACAAGGAAATGACCTTGGTTTATCCAAAATCATTTTCTAAGTCTCGGATAAAATATATATTTATATATTTATTACCGATATTGCAAAGCAGCGAAAATCGGGGTGTTACATTACTACCCCACTTAAAAAAAAAATTCGTCCTCGAAATTTCGTCACTCGAAACTTAAACAGAATTTTGTAATCCCATCTTAACCATAAAATTCTACATTGCCCTTCACATCATCTTTCCTCTTATTCTATATTCTATAACACAATTCATTCTTATGTCATTTCTATATATCCGTACTATCCTCAAAATTTCATCAGAGTCTATCACACTCGAAAAAAACAAAATCGAAACTTAATCACTTCTTTTATCATCATGGTTCTACCAGAAACATTATTCAAATCATCTAACTCTGAATATTATCACTAATACCAACAATATCTACACAACACCACGTATCAATTCCCTACTCAAAATATTTAATCATAGTCTTAATTTCTCTTCATTATAATTCACCACTCCAATTTGACATTACCTAACACATCTCATCCTCAAAATAATCTCATTGCATATCTTAATGCAAATAAACCAAAAGGGATTATATAAAATAGAATTATCTAACTCTTAGCTTTCGAACTTTTCTAACAACTTAATTTTACTCAAGAACTTCTCTTTTCCGCTCACGTTCATCCTAGGTAAAACTACCATAGACACCTTTCTATAATTCCTTACAATCACACGATTAAATCTCAGAGATGATCTTGTTATCATTATCCTAGCTCCTTTAGCAAACTCTACCTCGATCATAACAAAATCTGCCGAAATCATCTTACTTACTGATCTTAGTTCTGAAAATTCTCAGATTACTAATCACATCTACACCTCAATAAAAATCCATTCACCTCTTGTCATGCTTAGGTATTACACTTACTCTCAGCTAACCTTCTAAGGATCAATTCCTTTCTTCTTTATCCATCTAACTTAGGATGATAAGCTGAACATTAACTTCAACTTGGATCTTAACACTAGATGTAACTTTAGCCCAACACTCAAAGTAAGCCTTGCTCAGAATGATGTTGGAAAATTCTTTATCACGTTGGATCAGTCCTCTGATACACGCCTCTGTTGGTTTTTCCATTACATCGTGGACCTAAGCATGTAAAAAGATGTCGACTCCGTCAACCTACTCACAATAATCTGAAAAGAGATTTTCAAGACAAGAATTTTCTTGATTTTGCTTTCACAAGAAAGCACAAAGAATAATTTGACCAATCTGAAAGATATAAGTGTCCAATATGTAAAAAGATTCTTCAACAGGTTCGTGAGTGTAAAAATGCATGGCCAATACATGTTTACAAACATGACTCTAATAAAGTTTCTTTCTTCACAAGAACTATACAACGATTTAAAAGAACATCAGTCCGACAAAATTTAGACTGGATCACTTCCATCAAAAGTAAAAGTGAATCGACTAAGTCTCATAAAGAAACTTCTATCATCAAGAATTCCCATCTGTCGCATAACTCAAGAAATACTCATAATACATTCCCAAAGAAGTATAAAAATATCTAGACTGTCAGAACCAAAGTCAAGATAGATTTTAAATCAAGGTCATAAAAATGAATTTGGCCTGTACAAAATGTACCGCTATGATTGTCTAATACAACCATAGGAATTTGAAAAGCAATTTGTCCATAAGGAACAATTTTTCTGAATCCCGAGACCCTCATCTAAGGTTGAAGATTTAATCTATTTGCCTTGGTTTCTCACAAGCACAATGGTCTTTTATGACGCACTTAGTATGGTCATCCTGAATCGGCACGATTCCTGATGACTTGGTCAATCACTCAGACACACGAACAGTTGATCTTTCCTCATATGCTGAGTTTACAGTATAAAATATTTAATAAGTCCTTACTCCAATCTGGTGGTAACTTGTTCTCAAGTCGATCCTTGAATATAGAACAACTCCTTGTGAGGGATCTGTAACACTTGGTACAGAAGTCTCTCATACTCCTCATGACTCTTAGAATAAACGAGAATATCATCGATGAAGATGATGACTTACTTATCGAGAAATGGCCCAAAATTCCATTTCTTGAAGTCTAACCCAACTAACCTTGTTGGCGATATCCTACACAAAGCGATTGAGATCTGAATAAATCTAGAAACTAGATCAATCAGAAACTCAACATCCGTCCGTCCGTACAAACTTGGGACATTCTCAGAAAATTTTCCCCAAAACTTTCAATGACAGGTACCTTATTCAAATGTCTGATACCGTCCTAAGGAATAAACGAATGTATCAACATGAACATAAGTACCCTTTACTAAACATGAGTTCTCCCAAGGTCTCAACCCAATCGGAACCCACCAAACAAACTTACTTGTGTGTCAACACACATTGTTTCAATCAAGAAACAATTCAAACAAGTTTCGACCAGAGATCACACAAAAAAAACCTAACAGACCTATTCCCCAACATTCCCGAAAGACTCGACCAGCTCTGATACCACTAATTTGACACCCTAAACTCGGTCATCACATGGTTACCCGTTTGCGGAAGTAAAACTTAATTTGCTAGTTACTTTTGGAAAATAATATTTTCTCAACGTTCATATTTTCAAAATATGGTGATAATTTTTTTTTCTTTTAACTTCACAACCACAACAACAACAACGTAATCAAATTACATTTAGATACACAAAGTATATAAATCTTACAACTATACTGCCTCATATATTTTCATACCTAAATCAACATCAGTTTTATCTTCAAAACATAATATAATATAATAGGACCTAAGCTGGTCGTAACTAACAGACACTACCGCCAACTGGAGCAGCACAGCACACTTCCAACTAGACAGCCTTCCTCTTCTTGTAGGGATCATACCCCTCGTACGTCTCTGAGATGTGTTGTAAGGGTGAGACACCAATATACGGATTTATCACCATAACTAAATGCGCAACACAAAATAAGGCACATACACATATACATATTTATAACAACATACTCATTCATATTATATCACATCGTTTATCAATGGGTTTCACACCCCAAACATCAACGTTGAAAAACTATGCATGAGTACTTCAAAACATCATCTAACATTCATACCTAATCTCATGAGATATCTCCAACATTGTAATGAGTTGATCAGACTCGATAGTTACAGGCACGCAGCCACAGACACGCAGTCACAGACACGCAGTCAAAACCCATCTCACACTGTCCAACATCGAGGCACAGGTGATATCAACGTTGATGGGGCCTCATTGTCCACCCGGCACAATAAGAACATCTTTATTATCTACCATGACACCGCATGGTAATCACTCATATAAAACCTATCACACACTGTCCAACATCGTGGCACAGGTGTCCCAACGTAGATAGGGCCTCATTGTCCACTAGGCACAATAAGAACATCTTTATGATCTACCATGACGCCGCATGGTAATCACTCGTTTGATCATGGCACGTCTGCCAAATGCATGCAATAAAAACCTTTTGTTCTCAACACTTTTCTATGTGCTATATCTTTATTTGTCAAAGCTCTCAAAAGCTTTCAACTTATCATCGTTTTCAACATCGAATGCTCTCAAAAGCATCATCGTTTTCAACATCGAATGCTCTCAAAAGCATCATCATTTTCAATCTCGAATGCTCTCAAAAGCATCATCGTTTTCAACATCTTTACAACTTTTATTAACAACACAGGACCTCAAAGTCCGAGTGCTCAATCACGAAGCCCTTAAACCGTTGCAATCAGTCTTAGGTTCGTGGTAATAGAAAACATTTCAAAACGTTTTAACTTATTTACGTAGATACCCAGTCTACAACACAACGAACCTTAATACCCCGACGTCTCGGTTATTAAGTTCCATAACATCGTTTTACATCGTTTTTGTCTGTGAAAAACAAATCCAAAATAAGACAACGTCATAAGAACACTAGCACCCCGACATCTCGGTTACTAAGTTCTAAATCGTCGTTTAGTAAAACTCATTTACAAAAAATCATTTCTACTTGAAAACTCTTTGACTGAAACTTCAGCTTTAAAAATTAAATCAATTCCGATTAAACCTCTTCTCAAAACAAGTACTGCTATTTTTAAACTTTCACCGTAAATAATTTCAAAACTTGCCATCGTTAATCATTTTCCAAGAAAATATTTTTAAAGTCAAACTTTGACTTTTTATTTTATATTATTATTTCATTATTTTTATTTTTATTTTTATAAAGTATTTTTGAATATTAATTTCACAAAATAACTTTTTATAATATTTCGGAATTTCTTCCATAAAAATTAGCAGTACTAAAAAAAATTTCACGGTTACGCTGTAACGCCATTCGTTACATTAGTAACCCAAAACAAATTGTATAAAAATCCTTTAATACATTTAATTAAAATACGTTAGTCATAAGAATTTTATCAATTATATATAAGTCTGGAAAATGTCTCATATTAAATAAAATAGTAATAATGTATCAAAGTAATAAATAATAAATACATACGTCCAAATAAAAACCCCAAGCCTCAAAACCGGGCGTCTACTAATAAACCCAACGATAAATAAAAAATACAATAAATATGTCTAGCCACAAACGGCTCCTTATTCAAAATAAAATACTAACAAAGCTAGATAACAAATAAGCAAATTCGCTAAGTCTTCAATCCTCTTCAGCTTCAATGATATCGTCCTCGTGCTCTGAAAACAACACTTTTAATGAGATATAATCCCAGTGAATAAAAATCAAGTTCTAAAAAATATTTTCGCAAATAGTGTTGTTCTCAGCCGGTGTGGTAACCGGAAAAACATTCATGGTACCCACTAATTTTTAAAATATTGAATATAATAAACCTCTAAAATAATAATTATATATACATATATATAAAATTAATGTCAAGCATTTAAAGCACAAACTCTTAAACTCAGCAGCGATCACATCACATTGCATTTAATCACATTCACCATGCAAACTCTACACAACGCAACTCCACGAACATGACTCGGTGATTCCCAGAATCACTTAACTTGACTCTTTGGTTCCCAGAACCGGTGTGAATCCCAGATCCACTAAGGTCTATGAGCTCATATCCATGCAATGGCGTCCCACTGCCTTCCCCATCCCAGATGGAGGTATCTAATATTCCATCCCAGATGTGAATATTTTAATAATTTGATATCCCATCCCAGATGGTGATATCTCTCATCCTATTCCCGGAATAGAATGTACACCGTCATCCCTTCCCGGAAGGTGATGACCAACTCATGCATAATGCAATATGTCATCCCAGATGACTCTCAAGGTTTTCCAACTCTATGCGTCATTAATAATAATATTATGTCATGCTAAGGCAATAATACAAAGATCATTTAACATATCACTCAACCACAACTCATAAAATCAAACATATTTCTTAACAATAATTGAAGTGAGATTTGCTACATAATTTTAACATAATCAATTAAAGTCCAAATAAGAAGAATCAAAACACCTATTAAGATGAAGCCTTGCGTCAGGGACATGTGGCTTTGATTCCAAAAAGAAAATGGTTTGACTTAGGCAGGTAGAGTTCACGTACAGAAGCACCAAATGAAAATCATAAAGGTGAATTTGGTTTATGTGTGGTTGGAATTGGCAATTTTGCCATAAGAAGTTAATTGCCCAGATGAGTAAAAGGCATACTGCTTGGACGAAACTAAGATTATATGGCACCGTAAACGACATATAAGAAAAAGTTGGATATTTTGTACTCAAACCCATGAATTAAGAGAGAAAAATTATTTCTTTATAGAGTCAAGGAATCAAATCATCAAACAATATAAACATATTTTTTTTTATAAGCTCAGATTAAGAATCAAGAACCCTAAAATTAATTGTACCATGAAAGTGTGAGAAAAGTTATTTTTACTCACCTCTCGAAGAACTCCAATGTGCTCTAAAAATCACGTACGATAGGGATTTGTGCTTCCCTAAAAATTCCTCTCCCGTTTGGTGGCATTGTTGGATCTGTGTTATTACGGCTATACTGGCAAGAAAAGGAAGTACCCGACGAAATAACCTCCTGCGGCGCTCCTGTTCACGCTCCTCTTTGGTTTGTTCAGTTACTATTCCTTATATATATATACATAGTGTAGCACTAGGTTTGCTCCTTTTGTTTTCTTTTTATTTTTTTATTTTTATTTTTATTATGCTTGGGCTTAACGCCCAAGTGTTTCACCTCTTTCTTTTTTTTTTTTTCTTTCAATGTACATATATATATATATATTTAAATTCTTTATAATAGTTAATAAATTTTAATAAATACTTGTACTATCAATTTTTTACACTAAATCTCTTATTTATATATTTTATTTGCACTATACTTTTTAATAATTCAATACTTTTTTTTATCAATTTAATTATATTAATTATATGAGAATTTTAGGATGTTACATTTCTCCCCTCCTTTAAGAATTTCGTCCCCGAAATTATTATCATACCTATCTAACCAAGCAACATAGATTGAAGGTAGTACAACGCTATTTATGTTTCTTTGTTGAAGAGATCCGAATAATGAAGTGTAACATCTTCCTCAAGTTCCCAAGTAGCTTCCTCTGGAATCAATCCCTCCCAAACCACATTCACCAATGGGATCGTCTTGTTCCTCGGAATTTTAGTGCTCTTGTTTTTTTTATATCTAAATAGGCTTGGACTTAAAGGTTAAATTATCCCTCAATTGTACTAACCCAGGAGCTATCACGTGTGAAACAGTTGGTACATACTTCCGGAGTTGAGAAACATGGGAGACGTCTTGGAGATTTGACAACTGTGGTGAAAGAGCCAATTGGTAAGCAACAGGCTCGACTCTTTTTAGGATTTGAAACGGACCCATGAAACGAGGGTTGAACTTTTTGACTTTCATTGACCTCCCAACCCCAGTCTTAGGAGTGACTCTCAAGAATACATGTTCCTCTTCCTGAAATTCTAAAGGCTTCCTTCTCTTGTCGGCATAACTCTTTTGCCTACTATGTGCAGTGCGCATCCTTTCCCTAATGACTTTAATCCTCTCGGTGGTCTCCTGGACTAACTCTGGTCCTAGCAGGGGCTTCTCACCCACCTCACACCAACATAAAGGGGACCTACACTTCCTCCCATAAAGAGCTTCGTAGGGTGCCATGCCGATGCTAGCGTGATAACTGTTGTTATAAGCAAACTCTATAAGAGGTAGAAATTTATCCCAACCCTCACCTTCATCTAAAACGCATGCTCTAAGCATGTCCTCAAGGGTCTGAATGGTCCTCTCCGACTGACCATCCGTTTGGGGATGATAGGTTGTGCTAAAACTCAACTTAGAACCAAAAGCCTGTTGGAAAGCCCTCCAGAATCTAGAGGTAAACCGTGGGTCCCTATCTGACACTATAGAGGTAGATATGCCATGAAGCCTTACTATCTCCTTAATGTATAAGTCTGCTAACTTACTCAAACTATAGGTTGCCTTAATTGGCAAGAAGTGAGCAGACTTGGTCAACCTATCCACAATTACCCATATGGCATCTAATCCCAAACGAGTCCTAGGTAACCCCATCACAAAATCCATAGAAATCCTCTCCCATTTCCATTGAGGAATCTCTAAAGGCTGCAACAAACCCGAAGGTCTCTGATGTTCTATCTTAACCTTTTGACATACTAGACACTTGGCTACAAAGCTAGCCACATCCCGTTTCATTCCTGGCCACCAATACATTTTCTTTAGATCTTGGTACATCTTGGTTATCCCTGGATGTATGGTGAACTTCCCCTTATGCGCTTCCTCTAAGACTTTCTCTCTAAGGCTCCCCTCCATAGGAACAACGATTTTATTCTTAAACAACACTAGACCATCAGTAGACAACACATAATCCTCTTGGTCTAAAAGAGATTGTAACTCCTGGTCTAGAAGCTGTTCTCGCCTAATCATTTCTCTAAGGTCACTACAAATTTCTAGCCTGTTCAACTCCAAGCTTAGAGCACTAAGAGATACCTCCAGGTTCATGTCTCTGAACTCCTCTAACATATTCATCTCTTGGACCATCAAACTAGACACATGTAAGGTTTTCCTACTGAGTGCATCAGCCACCACATTGGCTTTCCCCGGATGGTACTTCAACTCAAAATCATAGTCCTTAAGAAATTCCATCCACCTTCTTTGCCTCATATTCAATTCCTTTTGGTCAAACAAATACTTAAGGCTCTTATGATCACTAAAAACCTCAAACTTTGCACCGTACAAATAGTGCCTCCAAATCTTAAGAGCAAAAACTACTGCCGCTAACTCAAGGTCATGAGTAGGGTAATTCACCTCATGTGTCCTAAGCTGTCTAGATGCATAAGCCACTACCTTGCCTTCCTGCATCAACACACAACCTAAACCATTCTTAGAAGCGTCACAATATACCACAAAGCTCACTGCGGGATCTGGAATGGTTAAGACCGGGGATGACACCAATCTCCTCTTAAGTTCCTCAAAATTCTCTTCGCATTCCTTATCCCACTCGAAAGATTTTCCTTTCCTAGTCAACTTGGTAAGAGGTAAGGCTAGCCTAGAGAACCCTTCTATGAATTTCCTATAGTAACCTGCCAGTCCTAGGAAACTCCTCACTTCAGTCACTGACTTAGGCTGCTCCCATCCAAGCACTGCATCAACCTTACTAGAGTCGACCGCTACACCACTCCTAGATATGGTATGTCCTAAAAACTTCACCTCATCAAGCCAAAATTCACACTTTTCTGGCTTTGCATACAGTTGTTCTTCCCTTAGAATCTGCAACACTAACCTCAGATGCCCCTCATGATCCTCTGGTGTCCTAGAGTATATCAAGATATCATCTATGAACACCACCACAAAGATGTCCAAGAATGGCCTAAAGATCCGATTCATGTAGTCCATGAAACAGCTGGGGCATTGGTCACACCAAAGGGCATCACTACATACTCATAGTGCCCATACCTTGTCCTAAAGGCTGTCTTAGGAATGTCCTCATCCTTAACTCTAATTTGATGGTATCCCGACCTTAGATCTAATTTGGAAGACACTGACGCTCCCCTCAGCTGGTCTAAGAGGTCATCTATCCTAGGCAAAGGGTATTTATTCTTGATGGTCACTTTGTTCAACTGCCTATAGTCAACACATGGCCTCATGCTCCCATCCTTATTTTTCACCAGTAGGACAGGTAGTGCTCCCTGGGGTGACACGCTAGGCCTAATGAACCCCTTTTGTAACATACCTCTATCTGTTTCTTGAGCTCGCTTAACTCTAGATGTGTTATCTCGTAAGGCGCTATAGATATTAGTCTACTCTTTGACACTAGATCTATGCTAAACTCAACTCCCTATTGAAACTTGCGCATCATAGAGATAGTCGCTACATCATTGTTTGCCCCCATAGTAGAAGTGAATGAGAGTATGTATCCTTGAGCTCTCTAAACCAAACACTTATCACAAGAAACGACGAATAAAATACGGGTCGACACCGAAAATCAAAAGACATTGGGTGTGAAGAGATAAGGATATTTTGTCAGAATACTTATGGCAATGAGTCTAGATGCCAATAAGTCAATACCAAGAATAACATACAATACATAGATAACAATAAGTTTGATGTCATAAGGAGTGTCTTGATGCACAAGGGAACAATTTAAACAACCAATGGAAGAACAAGAATATCCCTATAGGAGTAGAAACCTATGAACCAAAGGACAAATGAAAGATTGGCATCTCCAAATTTTCACACATAAAGGATGTATCAAGGGATGCGTTGCTCCTGAATCAGACAATATAATAATTTTATTTATTTTTTTAACGAGTAGAAGAAATTCAGCCTCCTTCGGATCTAAGCTGCCTCAGAATGATGATGGGTTGTTCTTCTTGAATTCGAAAAGCCCCACGTGTTAAGGGTCCTAGGTTGCCACCACTTCATTAGTGACTGGCCTCCATTCCCCTTCGATTGACGGCGTGTCTCCGTCTTCCCTTGCATAGCTTTGGCCATACAATCCAAAGCTGTTGCAAGTGCAACATCCGTCCCTCGCCTATTAGTCGCCATAAATCTGCTCACTACCAATGAAATACTGGGTTGATCAGGTCCAATATCCCAAAGAATAGCATGCAGCATCTATAACTCTAACAAGCATCCTATGCGCCCAAGTTTTATTTTAGAAAAAGCCCCAATACCACAGTCCGATATAGAATCGAACTGCTCTGATACCATAAATGTAACGCCATTCGTTACATTAGTAACCCAAAACAAATTGTATAAAAATCCTTTAATACATTTAATTAAAATACGTTAGTCATAAGAATTTTATCAATTATATATAAGTCTGGAAAATGTCTCATATTAAATAAAATAGTAATAATGTATCAAAGTAATAAATAATAAATACATACGTCCAAATAAAAACCCCAAGCCTCAAAACCGGGCGTCTACTAATAAACCCAACGATAAATAAAAAATACAATAAATATGTCTAGCCACAAATGGCTCCTTATTCAAAATAAAATACTAACAAAGCTAGATAACAAATAAGCAAATTCGCTAAGTCTTCAATCCTCTTCAGCTTCAGTGATATCGTCCTCGTGCTCTGAAAACAACACTTTTAATGAGATATAATCCCAATGAATAAAAATCAAGTTCTAAAAAAATATTTTCGCAAATAGTGTTGTTCTCAGTCGGTGCGGTAACCGGGAAAACATTTATGGTACCCGCTAATTTTTAAAATATTGAATATAATAAACCTCTAAAATAATAATTATATATACATATATATAAAATTAATGTCAAGCATTTAAAGCACAAACTCTTAAACTCAGCAGCGATCACATCACATTGCATTTAATCACATTCACCATGCAAACTCTACACAACGCAACTCCACGAACATGACTCGGTGATTCCCAGAATCACTTAACTTGACTATTTGGTTCCCAGAACCGGTGTGAATCGCAGATCCACTAAGGTCTATGAGCTCATATCCATACAATGGCGTCCCACTGCCTTCCCCATCCCAGATGGAGGTATCTAATATTCCATCCCAGATGTGAATATTTTAATAATTTGATATCCCATCCCAGATGGTGATATCTCTCATCCTATTCCCGGAATAGAAGGTACACCGTCATCCCTTCCCGGAAGGTGATGACCAACTCATGCATAATGCAATATGTCATCCCAGATGACTCTCAAGGTTTTCCAACTCTATGCGTCATTAATAATAATATTATGTCATGCTAAGGCAATAATACAGCATCATTTAACATATCACTCAACCACAACTCATAAAATCAAACATATTTCTTAACAATAATTGAAGTGAGATTTGCTACATAATTTTAACATAATCAATTAAAGTCCAAATAAGAAGAATCAAAACACCTATTAAGATGAAGCCTTGCGTCAGGGACATGTGGCTTTGATTCCAAAAAGAAAATGGTTTGACTTAGGCAGGTAGAGTTCACGTACAGAAGCACCAAATGAAAATCATAAAGGTGAATTTGGTTTATGTGTGGTTGGAATTGGCAATTTTGCCATAAGAAGTTAATTGCCCAGATGAGTAAAAGGCATACTGCTTGGACGAAACTAAGATTATATGGCACCGTAAACGACATATAAGAAAAAGTTGGATATTTTGTACTCAAACCCATGAATTAAGAGAGAAAAATTATTTCTTTATAGAGTCAAGGAATCAAATCATCAAACAATATAAACATATTTTTTTTATAAGCTCAGATTAAGAATCAAGAACCCTAAAATTAATTGTACCATGAAAGTGTGAGAAAAGTTATTTTTACTTACCTCTCGAAGACCTCCAATGTGCTCTAAAAATCACGTACGATAGGGATTTGTGCTTCCCTAAAAATTTCTCTCCCGTTTGGTGGCATTGTTGGATCTGTGTTATTACGGCTATACTGGCAAGAAAAGGAAGTACCCGACGAAATAACCTCCTGCGGCGCTCCTGTTCACGCTCCTCTTTGGTTTGTTCAGTTACTATTCCTTATATATATATACATAGTGTAGCACTAGGTTTGCTCCTTTTGTTTTCTTTTTATTTTTTTATTTTTATTTTTATTATGCTTGGGCTTAACGCCCAAGTGTTTCACCTCTTTCTTTTTTTTTTTCTTTCAATGTACATATATATATTCATATATATATATATATATATATATATATATATATATATATATATATATATATATATATTTAAATTCTTTATAATAGTTAATAAATTTTAATAAATACTTATACTATCAATTTTTTACACTAAATCTCTTATTTATATATTTTATTTGCACTATACTTTTTAATAATTCAATACTTTTTTTATCAATTTAATTATATTAATTATATGAGAATTTTAGGATGTTACATACGCTCTCACCGTGACTCATAAATTTCTTTTACACTGATAAATTATTAAAATAATAATAATTCTCAAAAACTCATTATTTTTCCAAAATAATATTTTCCACCATTATTATATTCCAACATTTCCCATAAAACGTTGAATATAATTTTCACAACTTATTAAATCTTTTATCTGATTAATCGGTTGTGCACTGACCACTGTCAGGCCTCTCAAACAACATTCAACATTCATCATTCAACAACATCATCATAATTATATCACCAGGCAGATCATGCATCATAGCAACATAATATACTACTGCAGATAATTAAAAGCAGATAAATCACCGATACACAGATAAACAACACAACGTAAGCCACATAAACAAATAACCACAACCACATATAATTCATATAAATCACACTACACACAAATAG
The DNA here is from genome assembly GCA_030762895.1 of Sophora flavescens. Taxonomy (NCBI): domain Eukaryota; kingdom Viridiplantae; phylum Streptophyta; class Magnoliopsida; order Fabales; family Fabaceae; genus Sophora; species Sophora flavescens. The sequence continues at coordinate 26,686,048 of CM061064.1, read as the reverse complement.
TTATAGAGAAAAATCCCTCAGGTAAGCTCCCCTTACCTGTTGAAGACTCGAACTAAGGGTTTCAAATAATCTCCCGATTTGATTCGGTTTCCTCCGTCGGCTTTAGGTCAAACCAACTCGATCGATTCCTTCATAACGAATTGCAACCAAAATAAATTAAATCAAACAAAAACATACTTGACTCATGGAGATTAAGGTTCGGCCTCAACAACTTTTCTAGGTTAGGAAAGTTAAAATTTTGTTAGCTTAAGGATTTATGATCCATAAGTAACTTAAACATGATTAAGCACTTAACCCAAGATTATGAACCAAGAACATGAACTAAAACTCATCTAGTTCCAAGAACTAGGGTTTCGGCCAAGGGCTGAGTTTGGAGTTAGAAATCTCTAAAATTTCTAAACTTTTGGATTTAATCAACATACAAAACCTAGAGTTAGATTCAAGTGTTACAAACAACTTTTGAATCATAAAACCAACAAGTGCTCATACCTAGGGTTTCGGTTTTGATGAGAGCAATAGGTTAAAGTTTGATTTTTGATCTTCTATATACTTGAATACAAGAACTATCAAGTTATAATCATGAATCAAGGCATGAAATTGAAACAAAACCTAAGAACACAAAGTTAACCTAGGTTCGGCCCAGTCCAGATTTTAGGGAAAGAAATTTCTCATGATCTTGTGCTTATAGATGATGAAAATAGAGATGATTATAAGATCATAGCAATTGGTTTCATGTCAAAAGGATTTTTCTAGAATTAGTTATGAATTTTTGAATCTAGTTCCATGAACTTTGAACAAATGAAGAACATGTTGATCTAAGTCATGAATCTACAAAAGTGATGAAAATAAATGATTTAAATGACAAGAGAATAAGTTATTACCTCTTGATGATCCAAGAAAACAAAGTTTGGATGATGTTCTTCAAGGTTTTCTTATGGTGTTCTTAAGAAACTTAAGGGAGAAGATGAACATAGTTAGGGTTTAGAACAGTTTTAGTATTTTGAGTAGATCTCTCAACATACTTGTCCGTTTTGTATGATCTTTATGTCGTTGGAAAGAAGAGAGAGAAAGATGAACAACTTTCATGTTTAAAGTTTTTCGATATTCAAAATAGAAACTGGTCATAATTGCCAATCAAAATCTGACGAATTATGAACTCTTTGGAGCAAAAGAACATGAAAATGGAAAAATGGCTTAATGAAGAAGACAACCTATTTAAATGAAGAAAAAACCAAACTTAATGAAGAAGGCATTGGAGCCGTGGGTTTTGGGCAAGAGTTGGTCAACTTTTTCCAATGGCATTTGTTTGAAATTGTCATAAAAAGACAAGGGCAATTTGGTCATTTCATAGGAAAATTAACTTTGTCATAAATGTGCCATTATGGCCATTATGACTCGGATAAGCTCGTCATAAATGCTCGTCAAGTCGGTCAATCTAACATCTCTGCTACGTTGCCGACTTCTTGATTCATCTGGCGCAAGCTTTTCCTAGAGACATCTCGACGTATACGCCCGCAACAAATATAATATTTTAATTTTTTTACCAAAATATTCAAAACTTCCAATATTGTAATAAATATGATAAAAATATTTTTCATCTCGTTCACGACTCAAAATTAGGTTTTCTGAGCAGTAAACTTTTACTGTCAGTGAAAACACAGAAAACAGAAGACCGGCTTCCGTCTGAGTTTTCAACCAAAAACTTCCCCGTAACCTTATGAAAATAAGTATAACAAGGAAATGACCTTGGTTTATCCAAAATCATTTTCTAAGTCTCGGATAAAATATATATTTATATATTTATTACCGATATTACAAAGCAGCGAAAATCGGGGTGTTACATATTGACTCGTACACTTGTTGGGTCAAGGTTCATATTTACATCTGATTCTGGTTTTTTGATCCTTATAATTTCATGTGCTACAGGATTTGCTAATCTGTTGTTCTTTACTCGATTTTGTTTTCCATCTTCAGTACAGTGACCTTGATGAAGATGAGCGTGCTTGTATTTTAGAGAAATTTCGGCAAGTGACTACAAGGTGGAACCGGATTAATCATCTTTGGAGAAGGAGATGAGGATGAGGTTGGGAAAGATGACGGCGATCTCATGTGATCATTGTAACAGATGCTTGCCTTCCTCTGCTTGCTTCGGGGAGCCTCCCATGTATGGTCATCTTCGATTAACTATGAGTTACCAGCAAAGAAGGTATGACTTGTTTCCTATAGTTGGTAATTACCATGACTTCCTGCTTTCATGTGTGATATACCTACTACCATAAATGTCCTTCGTAGCATATTGTATTTTTTTAAAACTTATTTTTCCTTTGATTGAAGTAGGTCTCATCATATTATTTCTCATTGTGATTTGTGGTGTCAATTTGCCAAGGTGGTGTTCATTGTGGGGAAGGTCGTGTAGCAATTGATGATTCCAAATGACTGACCACCTATACCAGACAGCAAAAGTGATCGCTAACTGATATGCTGTTGTTTCTTTTACTCCCGAGTCCTGAGATTTTAAAAGTTGGTTTTTGTATATATCTTGAAGAACTAGAAACTGATGATAGTTTCCGGTTCAGTAGACTAATTCACATAGATCAAGTGAAACCCACATCCATCTTAAGGTTTCTTTATCCTTCCTATATATGGATACTTTTGTGTGCTCTGCCTTTGTCAGATCACTACTTACTAGCGAGAAGGGAGCCTGTTCCCTTCATATTTTTAAAATTTGGTTCTCCAATTAGAGTTTTGTTTCTTCTCAAGAATCATTCATCTTTATACCTGGCTACATTTACTTGTTCAGCATTGGTGAAGAATGCTGGTTAAGTGGTTTATGTGTGGGGTGTGTGTGTAGTGTGTGTGTACATGTTGTCTCTGCCTGCCACCTTAATGTCCTCTCTATATCTATATTTTTCTCATCATTTTTTGTGTTTGCTACAGGAAACGTATGGGAGGCGTGTGGCAACTTGTTTAACAGCTGGTTCTTTCTTTGGTCCCTAGTCCTATAGTTTTGTTAAGTGATAGTTTGTGCTTTTGCTTTGTTGCTAATATTCTTCATTAAAGTGCAGATGGAATTGTCATCAATATGGTTGTTGGTGGCGAAGTGGTAACTTTAAAAAGTATTGAAGAAAGCAGCAATATTATCATGCAAGAGATGCCAATGCAAGTAAGTTTGCTTGCTAACTCTTATCAGATAGTCTGACTATATCAAGATCATATGGCATTCATCTTGCTTTGAATGTGTCGAGGTCTATTCATATATATAAATTTGCTTTTAGAGGAAGAAAGTTGGTCTTCTGTATTATTAGATAAAACACTTGTTTTTTTTTCTTGATAAATTCATATTGACTAAAAGAAGTGCTTCAGGTGTTATTTGAGACAGAAAAGTGCCTCTCAAGCAAAAAGGAAAACTTTACCACACAACTATAAGAGCCTCAAAGTTTTATGATACTAAAAGTTGGATAGGAAAAAGTCAACAAGAGCATAAGCTTGGTGTTGCAGAGATAAGGATGTTGCGTTGGATGAATAGACATACAATACAATATAGGGTTTGAAAATAATGCATTAGAGAGAACACAAGGGTGGCAGCTATTATGAGAATGATAGTGGAATCTCATCTTAGGTGGTTTGATCATGTCGGAAGACCATCAGAAGTCTAGTTAGAATAGATCATGCGGAAGATAACCTAATTGTTAGAGGTAAACTAAAAGTGAAACCATTAAAAAGGACCTAGATTTAAATGGCTTTTTTGAAGACACGGTTTATCACAAAAACACAGTAGTGTCATTTGATTCATGTAGCTGACACATCTAGTGGGAAAAGAAGCTCTGTTGTATTGAACTATCGATCATCCCTTTTTCAGTTATTATAAACGTTTCTTATTGTTTTTTTAATTCGTCTTAAGCATAGATATGATTAACATACCGCAGATTCTTGACATTCTATGAAGAGCTTGATCTTTATCCATGGCCGAAGAAAGCAGAGAATTTGATTGCTTGCACTCCTAGAGAATGGTTGAAGACTTGAAGCTCCCTCATTGCTTTGCATGTTCAGTGAGTAGTCACTACTATAAAGAACATATATACTGCTCAGAGTTTTTTGAAACTATTTTTCAGATGTAGACTTTTTTGCCTGATTACATGATAATATGATATATTGGTTATGTAAAAATGGAGTAAAGAAAATTCGGTAGCAATGTCCAATTAGTTTTTTTTGGAAATGTAGTAGTCATATACTGTTGAAGTTTGCAAAAGGGTATTTGAAAGCTGGAGAGCATGAGCAATTGACATCTAAACTTATTGTCTTCTTAAATAATGGAAACAAGTTTTTTTTTTTTTGGTTGAGAAACTCAACTTTATATTTTTTTTTCAAGAAATTTAACAATGAAGTAGAATGCCAAGCACATGACAAAATTTGAAAGACGGGGGAACTTTCAAACTAAGCATTTATATTGGCATTGCAGTACTCATAACTTAGTGGGTACATATGGAACTTTGGGATGGCAAGTTTGTGCACGATTTCCAATTAGGCTTCCACTGGCACTAGTTTAGACAACCTCCTCCTATGTGTGTTATAGGCCCTTTTTGAGATAGGCTAACTTACTAATTTTTTTTCTTAGCTTATAAATTTGTTTCATTAAAATAGAGGTGTTTGATAAAGAGACTTATTTTATTAGCTTATAGTTTTTTCATAAGTAATTTTATTTAGCTTATAATTTACTAACTTTTCTCTCATTTTTACACTTGTTAATTTTAAAGAAATTAATTTCTATTTAACTTTGACCCAACCTAATATATATATATATATATATATATATATATATATATATATAATTTAATAAAATAAAAAATTGACATTCTAATTATAAATCTTTAATTACAATTTAAAAATAATATATAAAATCATATAAACATATTCCTTTATGACATTTTATATTTATAAGTCGAGTTCAAACAAATAATTTTATCAAACACTTCAAATTCAATTAGTTAGTTTTTCAGTTATTTACTTTCTTTTAAAAATTAGCTTATCAATTATTTTTGTCAAACAGAACCTTAGTATGGGCTGTTGGGTTCCATGTAAACTAAAAGAAAAGGAAAATGGAAAGTCAAGATCCTGCATTAGGCATAATTAATCAAATATTTGTTAGTCTTTGAAGTAATAATTTAAAACAATACCAGTGTCCTTATTATATTTATTTTAAGTTTTTCTACAATTTTAATTGGTTGTGCTCAGTGATCATGTGACAAATATTATTGTGTAAATTTATCTCGTTGGCATTGTCCACTCATTTTTCTTTTAAAAAAACTCATAACCATTAACCATTGGAAAATTTCTTAAAATTAAATTGAACTATTTTTTATTGGTTCATATTTTCCCCCACCTAAAACCGAACTAAATTGACCCGTTATACCCCTATTAAGTTAGGATATTATTGAGTGTTCACCCTTCAGAGACTACCAAACGAAACTGGACCGACCCGTTTAGGCTAACTTTCCAGCCTATGGGTTGCAACTTAAACTACTTAAATTATGGTAGACCAAACACAAAAAGGAGGTTAGGTTATAACCTATTTATTCATTCACTAATTTTTTAAGGTTTAACTATTTAGTAGGTTCCTGATCTATTTGAGAATTTTCAATTAGGTCCCTATACTAAAAAAATTTGTAATTAGATCCTCAAACTTTTATAAAGTTTTCAATTGGATCCTTGAACTAATTTTATTTTTAATTGGGTCCATGAACTTATATAAAATTTTAAATAGAGCTAAATTATAAAACTCGTTAGTGATATATTGAATTGGACGGAATATAACTGATTTCATCCAAGTTGGATAACCATATCAGTCATTTATTAGTAGTTTGGGTGGAAGATGAACCTTGAGACATTGTCACAACAAAATACATCAAGATGTACCAAGATGAAGTGAAATGTAGTAAGTTACAGGCGTATGAACTATTTTGGACGAAATTATTTCAAGGATGGGATATACAATCGCAAAACATAAATCGGGGAAGAAATGAACTATTTGTTTAGATGGAGGAGAAGCGATCGCAGGCCACGTTTTGGTTTTCTGGCTCAACATTTTGGTCTCTTGCAACCCTAAATACAAAATTGGGGGAATTCCATATCACGTTACACATTAGCAAACTTAAAGACCTCTTCATGGAACCCTACCCCAATCAGGGACCGAATTAAAAACCTTTTTAGTATAGGCACCCAATTGAAAATTTTATAAAAGTTTAAGGACCCAATTATAATTATTTTTAGTATAGGGACTTATTTAAAAATTCCCAAATAGTTCATGGACCTACTCAATAGTTAAACCATTTTTTAACTATGAGTGAGTACCTAAATTCATCCCAGAAAAAAATGCATCCCTGTTTTAGTTGTTTTAAAATAAATAATCCAACTAGATCCTTAAAAGTCTTTGGCTATGTTTGGGAGGATGGAGTGGGGTGATCAGTAATGAAGTTGAGTGGTGAACAGACATTAACCCATTATTTGAGAGTTCCTTCATTAATAGAGCGAGATGGCTGAGGATGGTAACCCAAACCACTCCATCCCACCCAAACCCTCTCATTTTCATACCCTCCAAACTGGGGGATTTGATATTTTCCTCCACTCTATTAAACTTCCAAACAATGGAGTATTATGCTTTTAACTTTCCACTCCACTCCATTACTAATCATTCCATTATTAACCACTCCACTTTTTCTCCTTTAAAACTCCCAAACATAGCCTTAAATGTCAATTAAGATTAATCCCTTTTATGATAAATTCTGGAGACACTTTAGTCTCTATTAGGAACTATTTTGATAGATATATGAGATTTTTGAGTATCAAGATTTTTTTTTTTTATTTTTTTTCAGGAACTAAATTGGAAGGTGCAATATGAGAGAGGAATTTAGATATTCACTCTAACTACTATAAGAAAATACTTAAATTCAAAAACAATCACTACATGCATATATTTTAACAAAAACTATATACATATATATTTTCATTTTTATATCATTACTAATTAATAGTAACTATCATCAACTTTACAATACTTATTCACTTTTTAGCATGAAATTTTAGTAGTGTCAATACAAACATTTTCACAAAATTTGAAAACATGGTTTATAAATTTGAATTTTAAAAAAAAGAAAGTAAGATCATCAATTTGGTCTTGAAATTGACAACAATACCCAAAAGAAAAAAAAATAATACGACAAAAGGGTTGTTTGGACTTTTGTATGCGAATATGGCTTCATTAAATTATGTGTTTTTTATCCTTACCTGTGTCTTGCAGCTAACTCAAATGTGAGTCAGACATTGCTCTGAAATGTGTGAGTCGAAACTCTCCGAAATCTCGGGTCCTTGGTTTTCACATCCAAAACTGATTAGCAACCAAATCATAACCTTGATGGGACCACCAATTCATGCTCATTGCCACTACTACGTAGACCATTGTGAGTGCCCAACGTTCGCACGATCGATGGTGGCCCTCCCCTCGCTCTATGACGTGTGATAGCGACAATCTTGGCATTTCGGAGAATTCTAACATGCACCATGGAGAACTCGGAGGAGCGGTACTCCACATGTTTCAACCGTGGATATAATATTATAAAATTTCAATGGTCAAGATTAAAAGGGGTAAAATAGGCATTATAATAAAAATGATTTATTTGATTTAAAATTAATTTTTAAAAGCCCATGGCTGCCACTGTCCTTAGGGGTACATGTTGGACGGATGGGCAAGTATACCCGATCGTGCAAGTAATACGGTGGTGAGACCGGTTATCGTATCCACGGGGATTGGATGTCAACTACCAATTCGCAAACTCAGCAACTATCTAGACTAAACTATTAATCAAGAGAGAAAGTAAAACAACAAAAGAAAAGGGAATAAAATCTTTATGTCTTTTTGGGGACTTTTGACAAACACTTGGAGTGCGAGAAAGGATATGTTGGGACTAGACTTCACCAAACCTCTAACTCATGCACTATCGGGACTAGATACCTCCCATTCATGCTTCGGAAATTAAAATCAATCCACTAAATTACTCAAACCCCGATTCCTCGGATGGCAAGAGCCTAAATCCACTAATAGACCCTAATTCCTTAGGTGGCCTAGATTAATGAATTTGCATTAAGATTAGGGATCATGTGATTACTAATAAACCTAGTTCCATTCCTAGATACAAGGCTTACTAGGTGATTAAATTCAATTCCGGTTATGATACGAACGTCCCCATTGCATACCAAAACACAAATCAAGTCATGGGGGTGCTAGCCACAACAAGCATTAAGCACAGAAAATTAATCACTACTATGAAGACATGAACATAGATTAATCAGTCAAGATAAATACATAAACATAAGTTTGGCTACATCTAATCCCAACACAGGGATTTAACTACTCATAAACAAAGAAAACCAAACCAGAGAAATAGGAAGGAAGAGGAGAGAAGAGGCTCCATGTGAGCTTTCCTTCTTCTTCAAAGCAACCCCTCTTGGCTCCCTTCTAGGGTTGAAACCCTAGCCCAGCTGCAGCCTCCAAATGCCTTCAAATGCCTCCCTCTGGACCCAAAAAACTCCTCTGTTCTGTCTGCTGCGTTCTTATTTATAGGTCTGTTGCGCGTCACGGCCGTGATGGCCATCACGGGCAGGCCGTGACGCGTTACGGAGGTGGGCGTACTTGCACAAAATGAAGTCTCGCGAGGCGAGCCTTACGTTAGCGGCCGCGAAACCCTAATTTTCTGGTTGGCCACGGCCGTGATGTCTATCACGGGCAGGTCGTGACGACCTCCGACTTTTTGCCTTCTGCTCGCTTGATCACGGCCGTGATGGCGGATGGTCATCACGGCCAGGCCGTGATGGGCTCTGTTTGGCTCATATTCTTCACTTTTCAAGCTCTATTTCATCCAAGCTCCACCATGGCTGATTTTGATCATTTTTACATTGAATTCCTGCAAAACAACACCAAGACACCGCTTCACCCGTTCCAAGGGAAAATCTAATAAAAACCAAATAAAGAATGCCTAATCTATATGCAAAATGCATGCAAAAGAGTACAGAAAACATCATGTAAAATCACACTATCAAATCACCCCAAGCTTATTCAATTGCTTGTCCTCAAGCAATCACTAAGGCCAGAAGATCAAAATAATCGAATGTGGATAGTGAACTAAGAACCCGAGTAAATGATCCAAGTAACGAGCAATTCAAACAATTCAGTAAGAGACAATCAATTCAAGTCCAATTAGAGGCTTAGGTTCCTCAGACTCCTGTTCTCACTTATTTGGGCACTCTTTCTCACCTGAAGCTCACCCCAAGCTTGTTCATTTGCTTGGTTCTCTTTCCTCACCACTCCTGTGTTTAGGGGAATAAGACAATTCGCTCAATTTTCCTCAAGGAATGAATCCTACCATAGGCTTGACTATCAACCAATTCTCTACTTTAATAATGAAAACAATTAAGAATCAAGAGGTCTTTTATTTGGTTGTAACATGGCCATGGGATTAATCGTTAGGTGGGGATAACAAGAAAAGGACATTTCAAAAGGTTACATAAACATCAAGCTTTGCAAACATGACCTTCTAAAATACCTTCTTGGGTTTTCAATTTATTTTTCCACCTTTCTTTTCTTTCTTTTTCTTTTTATTTTTCACTTCTTTTTGTCATCCCCTTCTCTATTTATTTTTTTTCCTTTTCTTTTTCTTTTATTTGGAGAAGGGAGATTTTTTTAACTCAAGAGAATTATTATTATTATTATTATTTTTTGATTCTTTTCCCAAACTTTTTCAACTACCTTTTTACCCTTTTGTAATACTTTAGAAGGTCCCTTGTCAAACATATTCATCAAAACATTTCAGGGTACCGAGAAAAGCATTTTATTCATTCAGGCTCAAAATTGGGCAACTAAGGGGTAGCATTTCATCATTCAAAACTCAGAAGGCCAGAAAAAATACCTATTGCCTCAATCATTTTCAAAAATGTTTTCAAAAATTTCTAAGCTTCAAAATGGTTTCAAGTCAAGTTCTAGAGAAAACAGACCAAGAGGAATAATCACTCTAACACAAAGAATGGGGTAAAATTTAGTGAGTACCCCTTTGGCTCAAAATCTCACATTTTAGTTCAGAATCAATGAAAAACACAAATCCTCAGAACCAGATGCTAATTATCAACTATCCAAGATTATCTCAAACATTTTCATTTGCAGCCATATCACAAGAATAACAAATTGGGTTCCACAATTCACTATCACAATTTATTTGGCACTTAGTTCTCACAATTGGATGCAAAATTCAGGCAAGGGCAATCTAATTGTGTGATCATGCAAAGCTATCATGCAAAACTATATGAATGCAACACGCAAAATGCAAATGCAAAATACCCCTACCCCAAGCTTAAGAATTTACATTGTCCCCAATGTAAACAATAAAGTTAGAGATAGTAAAAGGAAAAAAAAATATAATAAGATAAAATGGAGCGGCTTACTGAGGCGGTAGCGGGTGTTAGTTCACATGCCTAGTCGAATGAACTGCATGAAAATTGGGTTGCTTTTTCTTGTCTTCTTGCTCTTCCCTCCTTCCTTCTTACCCTGGAATCACTTGGCAATTTTATTAGTAAAAGAAAACTCTTGATCTTCTCAAATTATTCAAGAGTTTAAAATCAAAAATAAAATCTAACTAAACAAAAAGGAAAAAGGAAAAAGGAAAAGAAAAATTGGGTTGCCTCCCAATGAGCGCTTCTTTAATGTCACTAGCTCGACTTATTAAAAAGCATCCACCTGGATCCTCCTCCCGGATCAAATGGAAATTGGGATGGTGATTGTAGCAGTAAAATAACTTTATCCTCAATTCCACCCAGTCATTGGGTGGAAATTCCATTGACCTTTGCAATTATAAATTCACTTCCTCTCGGGTCAAGTGGAAATTTCAAGAGGAAGTGTGACAGACAAGTGGAAGGGGCTAACTTACCAATGTCCACACATGCATGCAAGCCAACATAATTATTTAATACAGTAAAATCAGATTGCTCAACATGCATGGTGGAGGGAGTGCTTTCCAAGTGCCCTGCCTCCTCACTTGTTGTTTCCCAAGGATTTGTGGAAGGTAATTCCTCGTGTTGTGATTACTTACCACCACCACTTCATCTTCAATTTGATCCATTCCCACAACCAGATTTTTCTCAAATTCTGTTTCATGTGGCTCTATGGGAATCATACATGGTGGTGGAGGTGGCAAATATGAACAAAAGGTTTCCCAATCCTCCTTGGAGAAGTTATATGTAAGCCTTCCCGTCATATAATCAACTTGCGCGGGAGTAACATGATCCATCAAATCCATGACGTCTCCCAAACACCAGTTGTCTTCCAAAACGCGACTGGAGGCTTCCTCATCAGGTGGATAATAAAAATTTTCCATGAATTTCGTCCACCTTGCAAAAACAGAACTCAAAACAAAAAGATCAAATATATACAGAAAAATAAAAGATAAGAATGTCTAAATTAGTTGCCTTCTTTGTTACTAATGATATTGGCAAAACCAATCCCCGGCAACGGCGCCAAAAACTTGTTGGACGGATCTGGGCAAGTATACCCAGTCGTGCAAGTAATACGGTGGTGAGACCGGTTATCGTATCCACGGGGATTGGATGTCAACTACCAATTCGCAAACTCAGCAACTATCTAGACTAAACTATTAATCAAGAGAGAAAGTAAAACAACAAAAGAAAAGGGAATAAAATCTTTCTGTCTTTTTGGGGACTTTTGACAAACACTTGGAGTGCAGAAAGGATATGTTGGGACTAGACTTCACCAAACCTCTAACTCATGCACTATCAGGACTAGATACCTCCCATTCATGCTTCAGATATTAAAATCAATCCACTAAATTACTCAAACCCCGATTCCTCGGATGGCAAGAGCCTAAATCCACTAATAGACCCTAATTCCTTAGGTGGCCTAGATTAATGAATTTGCATTAAGATTAGGGATCATGTGATTACTAATAAACCTAGTTCCATTCCTAGATACAAGGCTTACTAGGTGATTAAATTCAATTCCGTTGTGATCACGAACGTCCCCATTGCATACCAAAACACAAATCAAGTCATGGGGGTGCTAGCCACAATAAGCATTAAGCACAGAAAATTAATCACTAATATGAAGACATGAACATAGATTAATCAGTCAGGATAAATACATAAACATAAGTTTGGCTACATCTAATCCCAACACAGGGATTTAACTACTCATAAAACAAAGAAAACCAAACCAGAGAAATAGGAAGGAAGAGGAGAGAAGAGGCTCCATGTGAGCTTTCCTTCTTCTTCAAAGCAACCCCTCTTGGCTCCCTTCTAGGGTTGAAACCCTATCCCAACTGCAGCCTCCAAATGCCTTCAAATGCCTCCCTCTGGACCCTAAAAACTTCCCTGTTCTGTCTGCTGTGTTCTTATTTATAGGTCTGTTGCGCGTCACGGCCGTGATGGCCATCACGGGCAGGCCGTGACGCAGCGTTGCAGGTGGGCGTACTTGCACAAAATGAAGTCTCGCGAGGCGAGCCTTACGTTAGCGGACGAAACCCTAATTTTCTGGTTGGCCACGGCTGTGATGTCTATCACGGGCGGTCGTGACAGACCTCGACTTTTGCCTTCTGCTCTGCTTGATCACGGCCAGTGATGGCGGGCCGTGATGGTCATCACGGCCCGGTAGTGATGGGCTCTGTTTGGCTCATATTCTTCACTTTTCAAGCTCTATTTCATCCAAGCTCCACCATGGCTGATTTTGATCATTTTTACATTGAATTCCTGCAAAACAACACCAAGACACCGCTTCACCCGTTCCAAGGGAAAATCTAATAAAAACCAAATAAACAATGCCTAATCTATATGCAAAATGCATGCAAAAGAATCTGAGAAAACATCATGTAAAATCACACTATCAGTACACCGCTTCGCCATCCATCTATGTCCCTCTCTCCTCCGCCTCCTCTCCCTCCAACTCCGGTCCTCTGCATTTCCTCCCTTCACGACTGCGTTTCTTGTCTGTGTTTCCTCTCTTGTTTCTGTGACCCGATGAGAAGAATGAAGAAGATGAACAAGGCATTCGCCGGAGATAATGCCTTGGGCGACGGCGGAGGAGACCGCTTTTGGTGGTGGCGGTGGCACCGCTCCTCTCTCTGCAATCACCCATCCAGAAGATGAGGCTGTTTGACATGAAAATGAAAACCCTATGGCAGCATAGCTACCATGAAAGGTAGGGTTGCGGTGGAAGGCAGGGCAACAACACGACGGGACGGTGAGACCCGTTGATCATTACGTCGATTCCGGTCTCCTCCTCCTCCGCCGTTTCCGCCGACACCAACGAAAACCCCATCCCCGCCGTCGTGCTCATTTCCTGTGACCTGCAATTGTTCTGTCCCCACATTCGTCTTCGAACCCAAAACCCAGAGTTGGCCTCGGACCCGCCGCCAACGTCCACGGGCTCACCCTCATCATCCCATCTCCGTCATTGCAATGTTCCACCTGTAGATCATGTCAAACCGTCGTCACCTTTGAGCGTAACCAATAACCACCTTTGCCATGACATTTTCATTTTTACAGTATGTGTTTTTAGTTTTTTTTTATTTTTTTATAGCAAAATACCAATCATGCCCTTGGAGTACCGCTCCTCCAAGTTCTGAATGGAGCATTGGAGACGTTTGCATTTCCCTTTGTGACATGCAACAACCACCACAATGAGGACCAAATCTATTATTTTTTTTAGTCCCCTTTGATTTACCATGTTAGACATGCTTATCCTTTTGTTCTCAAATATAACTATGGGTTTCTCAACATAAATCTATGGTCGTGTTACTATTTATTATCTAGGGTTTTTCTTTTTTATGACATACAACAATAGAGGGGATGAGGATTTCTTGTCCCATTTTGGAGTATCACATCATGTCCTAATCAATAATATCTTGTCATATATTCTATTTTTTCAATATTAAATAAAATTTTAACTTACATGACATGATATTATTGATTGGGATATGATGTGGTACATCAAAATAGGACTGGAGATCCTTGTCCCAACAGAGGATGGTAGCCAAATATGGATTTTGTTGGGATTCTAGCCGATGATTATGAGTTAATTAAATATAGTTAAGTTATTGTTTACTGTTTAATATATTTTCTTTTTATGGAAGCTAATTAGCGAAATATGAATTGTGTAACTATTGTAACTCATCAAATTAACAAGCTTTGTAATGGAAAGTCATGCTTTACTCGATTACCCAACCTGATCCAGGTTCAATTCAAGTTGATAGAATAAATTTGTCAAATATGACCCATCCAAATTCGACCTCTGATATTTTGTTTGAATTTTTTATTTTCTTAAACCTGACATGTATGCATCCCAAATATTATATAATTTGGGTTATGAGTACCATTTTGTTAATCATCCCTATATAAAATGCAAAATAGTAGGCACTTGAAATATAGTTGCTAAAAATGGTTTGAAAGTATACTACCACCATCACCACCATATTTGCTAAAAAGGTTAACCTAATTTTTCTTCCATTATTATTTCTTGTTTCAATTCCATCATTAACAAAGGCAATCTTTTTTTAAAAAACATGCCCAGTTATCTTTTACTTATAATTTAATTAATATAATAAAAAGGTTGTTTGGACTTTTGTACGAGATTATGGGTTCACTGAATTCAATGATAACTTGTTATGTAAGACGATTTTGCTTCTAAAATATAATACAGAGACAAGTGTACTTTTTCATTGAAAAATGAAATCAACTAATTGGTCACTCGTGTGCTGCTAGAGGTCCCACTTCACTAGATCCTGATGCACTACAAACAAATTTTTGGTATATACTGCTGAATGGTACGAACCACACGAATGCTGAAAAAGCCTTATATGTATAAGATATATACGTTCTGTAGACCCTTTTGTTGGAGTAGATATTAGGGGTGTTAAGTATCCAAAACGATCCAAAAGAAAATCGAAAATCGAACAAAATCGATATGTATTGGATTTTTTTGATCTTGTTTTGTGAAAACCGCTTGGATCGTATCGGATCGGATTTTGGATCCCTTTTCTAAAATCGAACTAATCCAAAACAAACCGCATATATAAATTTAATATATGTTTATTCTATTTTTTTCACTATTAATTTTTTACTTCTTGACTTTTTTTCTAATAATACATACTAGTTATATTTGAAGTAATTTTTAATTATTTATAGTCTTCCAAACATAAATAAAAAATTATTTGGTAATAGATGATGATGATATTTATTTATTTTATACATATTTTATGAAATGTTTTTACATGAATGTATTAACAAGTATATATAGGTTTAAGATTTTGTTCAGTTTAGCTTGTAATTTTTATTCTTTGATGTAATATAAATATATAATGATGTGTCGGTAAAAACCGAATCAACTGAACCGATCCAAGCCGCATTTTATCAGATCGGATCGGATATTTTTAAGGAAGACATTCAAACTGAACCGAATCGCATGCTCTTTTTATCTTTGGATCGAATGATTTTTTTATCTCAAAACAGATCCAAACCGAACAACAAATACCCTAGCAGCAGTAGTACATTGTTTCTCTCCAACTATAGCTATGCAAAGCACATTTGCCAAGGCACGTGTTGTGCCAAGTTGTTAGCTAGCGCAGATGCATACCTCATAGAGAAATAGAGAAAGAGAGAGTTTAATATCCGATCCAAAACCAAACCCATAGTATTTTTGGGCATTGTGTTAATCTTCATATACAGAAGCTGACAGCTTTTCATGGGGTTTTTGACCAAACTGGGTTCATTTTAGAAACTATTTATCAGTTTAGGGTTATTCTGAAACTATTTATCAATGGGGGGTCGTTTTGAATATTTTATTATTTTTCGGTCTGACGGGTCAAAGGCGCCACTGCAGATGGCGCCTGCACTTTATATAAAAACAAAAAACAAAAGGGGAGGCGCCAATTGCAGTGGTGCCTCTACCCCTACCTACCTGCTACAGTAGCGCTACTGTAGCAGGGTTTTTTTATTTAAATTTTGACTTTTTTAGAAAAAAAAATTATTTCTAAAAAAACCCATTCACCAGATGATAAACTGAATTCATCAGATATTTGTACACGATTCACCAGATATTTGCACATACTTAACCAAAAAATTTATTTCTCAAAAAAACCTATTCTGCTGAATGGTGAAGATTACATATTTAAACTGTTTAATACCGCAGCATTAACATTAGCTATCAAGATTACATATTTAAACTGTTTAATACCACAGCACAGAAGAAATAATAATTTTTAAAATTAATTATTAATATTTTTATTATTTTATGTTTTATTATACCTTTTTCGGTAATCATATTATAATTTATTATACTTTAATTATTTTATGTATACATTTTTTTATATACTTTATTATACTTTAAATCACCTTATCCTATCCTGCCTTATGATAGAATTTTAACTAGATGGACAACATAGGATAGGAGACAGGATTGGTTTATCCTATCTTCTTTGGCTCACTAAACAATAGTTTCGGATAGGATATGATAGCTTATCCTATCTTATCTCTCTTATTATGACCACCAAGCGAGCCCTAAGAATGTTAATTACTCCCTAGGAAGAGGGTTTTGCATGCACCTGATGATGATCTTTCTCTGCTGTTTTGCTGTTATTTGTCAGTGTCATGCTTCGTTTTTTTTATATATTGAGACTATTGAGAGATGTTATCCGCATTTGAAGTTTTAAAAATCGTATTTAATATTATATATAATTAGAAAAGTATTTTAAACATCCTATTATTCGTATTTAATATTATATATTCACCAAAAAAAAGTTAAAGAACGTCATTTTTGTTTTGATATTCATTAGTACACAATTGTGGGCTCCATGAAAATGAAATGATATTTTGACAACAATTCAGGACACCATAGCTTTTGAAATAATGAATTAGAAGATAAAAGATAATAAAATAATAAACAAATGTTGTATCGTACACACTACACACGTTGGTTGGGCGGTTGTTTTCTTTCCACTATTTTTAGTTCTATTTCCATCATTGGCAAAATATATTTATATATATTTTAAACAAAAAAGTGCTATTATCTTTCATTTAGTATGTAGATGAAGAAGAAAGGCAAAGGAAATTACAAGTGAATGTCATGCTTTTAGACACGAGAGTCCCTCTATCATTGATTTACAAATATAAAATTAAGAGCAAACACTTTTTCTTTTAATTTTAATGAAATCTACAAAAGGTGGTGTGGGTGTTAAATGCTGAGTCCCCACAACAATACCCAAAAGAAAAATTAAAATACAACCAAAGGGTTATTTGGGCTTTTTACAAAAATATGGATTCATTAAATTATGTGGAATAACAACGGAAATACGTCGTCATGCATTGTGACAAATTCGAGTTTTCACTCGAGGTCAAAGCACGTTGATGTGAGATATCACTTGGATACGTGATATCTTGGAATCCAAGTAATTACAGCTTGAGAAAATCCATACGATGACAATAGCTCGGATATGATGACCAAGTCCTTACCTAAGGACAAGTACGAGTTTTGCGGAAAGAGTTCTTTGGATCTTTGGAGCCCTCCATTTAAATCGGAAGGGGGGAGATTGATGGGTTTTCCTCTTTAGGAGGATAGAAAAATAAGGATAGATAAATAGAAAAATAAATAAATAAATAAAGAAAAAGGAAAGAAGGTACGGGAGAGCTTTAAGGAAATGAATGGAAGAAGAATAGGAGAAAAACTCTCCTTTGAATATGGCCACCAATTAGCTTGGAGTGTTGGCTATAAAGCATTGCCATTCTTTCATTTATCATAATCCGGAAGAAGAAGAAAAACCAAAACTTAGAGAGTTTTGAGAGAGAGAGAGCCTCATTATATATGAGAGAGAAATCCTTTTGAGAGAAAATCAAAAGAGAGTTTAGCCATCAATATTTTTGGTGAGATTATTATTACAACTTTTGTAATCCCATTAATTTATAATGGAAGATATTTTTGTTGTCTCATTGTGATTATATATAGTGTGGGAAAAGTCGATCCTGGGATAATCAATTATCCATTGGCCTTGTATTAGGTGTTCTTATTTGCTATCTTTCCCAACAAAAAAAAAAATGATGTCTGGTTTTAATGATCATAGCGGTTTGTTCAATGCATGCCCTACATGTTTTCGGGTAGGATATGACTAATAGAAAATATAGAGCTAAACAACAATACTTGTGGATAAATAATTGAAATTAAACAGAACTTACTAATAGAAAATATAGAGCTAAACAAAAATACATGTGGATAAATAAGTGAAATTAAACGGAACTTCACCGAAAAAGAAAAAAAAACAGAACTTCAGAGGTAAGAACTTCAAAGTAGAAACTCCTTGTTCAATGACAAAGCTGAACTTGAATTTCATGGTTATTTTCCGGTGCAAATGAGAATGTTAAAATGTCATTAGACAACAGAACTTAAAGAAAACCATTCATATATATCTTTCATGTACTTGAATTGAGGGTTTTTGACCAAACCGAGGTTCCTTTTAGAAACTATTTATCGGTTTAGGGTTATTACAAACTATTTACCAATGGGGGGTCGTGTTGAATATTTTATTATTTTTGGGTCAGACGGGTCAAAGGCGCCCCAGCAGATGGCGCCACGGCTTTTATAAAAAAAAAAATTAAAAAGGGAGGCGCCAATTGCAGTGGCGCCTCTGCCCTACCTACCTACGCTTCTGATGTAGCGCTATTGTGAGGTTTTTTTATTTAAATTTTGACTTTTTTTTTTTAAAAAAAATTATTTCTAAAAAAACTCATTCACCAGATAATGAACTAAATTCATCAGATATTTGTACATGATTCACCAGATATTTGCACATACTTAACCAAAAAATTTATTTCTCAAAAAAACCTATTCTGCTGAATGGTGAAGATTACATATTTAAACTTTTTAATACCACAGCATTAACATTAGCTATCAAGATTACATATTTAAACTGTTTAATACCACAGCACAGAAGAAATAATAATTTTTAAAATTAATTATTAATATTTTTATTATTTTATGTTTTATGATACCTTTTTCGGTAATCATATTATAATTTATTATACTTTAATTATTTTATGTATACATTTTTTTTATACTTTATTATACTTTAAATCACCTTATCCTATCCTGCCTCAGGATAGAATTTTAACTAGATGGACAAGATAGGATAGGAGACAGGATTGGTTTATCCTATCCTGCTGGCTCACTAAACAATAGTTCCAGATAGGATATGATAGCTTATCCTATCTTATCTCTCTTATTATGACCACCAAACGAGCCCTAAGGATGTTGATAAGAACTCAAGAAGAGCAATGGTCAACCAAGGAAGGAAAAAAAATAACGTTTTATGAAAAATTAAAAGCTTTTATTTTCCATACATTGATTTTATAAGTCATGCGTACACTGTACACACGAGTTTTAGGTAGAGTCCAAAACAAAAGAGTTCAATTGTTTTAGATAAATGCTTTTAAGAAATAGAAATAGAAATAAAAATAAAAATGTTTAAAAATATCTATTTAACACATTGACAATTGAAAATGTGTGATTTTCACAAAAACTCTCTATCGTTGTCTAGCCTCATGTCAAAGAAGAAGAAAAAAATTGGGTTAAATATGTTTTTGATTTCTATAAATTAGTAAAATTTAATTTTGATCCCTATAAAAAATTTATTTATTTTTAGTCTCAGAAAAATACAAAAAACGTGACTTTTTAATTCCTGACGAAGTACTAAAAATACACTACTTTTATTAAATATATATAAGGAATAATTGGAATCAAGTATCTTAATATATGGAATAAAATATTATAAAAGGAGATTTGATATATAAATAAAATTGTGTTTTGAAAGTCATTAGTGAGAAATTAATTTGATTTAGAATACTTCTTATTTTAGTTATGTAGAAATCAAAGCTCATTCAAATTTTTTTACCATAAAAATTAAAATTCATTCTTATTTGGCTGAATTGAGTATATTTGATTTGATTTTTAGTTTTAAACATTTAATTATTGGATTGATATTTTTATCCTGATCAAGAAAACGTTAACTAACCCCTAAAGGACAGAGAGAGATTTTTTTTAGAAAAAAAAAAGGGGCCACAGAGATATCCCTGAATGTAACACATGAAAGGAGACAAACAGGGAGGAGAAACCGAGAAAGTGTGTGACTATATAAATGCACTTGCTATGAGAACTAAGAAGAAACAAATAAAGATTGGTTTTCTCCTTGAAAGCAATTTCCAAGAAAACCACTTTCTCTCCCTTCTTCTCAAGATGTTGCATGCAAATGTAGGCTCGGTTCCGTTTTTGTTACTTTTGATCATGAGAAGTGAAGCTTCATTAGCCATTGATCAGAGTGAGTGACCCTCTTTTTTGAGCATTTGAAGTTAGCCTATCTCTCGGTGTTGGGATTTCCTCTTCAATGCATTCACTTTTATCACTTGATTCTTTCTACTCTGAAGGATGAGATGAAACACCTATTTACCCTAGCCCTCCCAATGCTTATCATAAGCCTTCTCATCTATGGCAAAATGGCCATATCCATGCACTTCTTGGGCAAAATAGACAAACACTCATTGGCTGGTGGATCCCTCGCCATTGGTGTGGCTAACATCACCGGCTACTCTATCATTTCTGGCCTTGCAACTGGCATGGAAGGTATCTCTTCTCAAGCCTATGGTGCAAGAAAAATGAGGCTAATGGCTCATACCCTTCAGTGCACACTCACAATTCGATACTCACTTGCATTCCCATTTCACTCTTGTGGCTCACCATCGAACCTGTCCTTCTCCTTTTGGGTCAAAACCCAACAATCTCATCCATTGCCTCCACCTATCTCTCATTCTCTCTCCCAGATCTCTTCTTCTGAGCTCTCATAAACCTTTTCAAGATTTTCCTCAGAACCTAAAACGTGACCACCATTCTAATGGCGAGTGCAACTATCTCTCTTGTCCTTCATGCCATCATCAACTATGTCATTTTTCATTACTTGACTTCCTTGGCATTTGAGGCATTGCTTTAGTCGGTGACATCACAAGCTTCACCATCCTCCTTATCCTCTTCCTCTACCTATGGTTCTCTGTGGAATCATATTCTGTTCACCCTTTGAAAGATTGGTCTTGTGAATGTTTCAACCAATGCAAACCCATTCTTCGCCAAGCTATACCAAGTCATGTCTCCGTTTGCTTAGAATGGTGGTGGTACGAAATACTCATACTCCTTTCGGGGCTACTCAACAATGTAATGAGACCGACGTGGCAACCTCTGGAATAATAATTCAAGCCACTGCACTTCTTTATAATTTCCCTTTTGCACTAAGCATGGCTGTTTCAATAAGGGTAGGTAACGAGCTTGGAGCTAATAGACCAAAGAATGCACAAAAATCATCTATAACTGCTCTAGTTTGTGCCTTATTCATAGGTACAATGTCTTTTGTGTTCACAATGTATGTGAGCAAAACATGGGGACTTATGTTTACTGAAGACCAAGCTATTTTGTCCTCTTGGCATCAACATTGCTGTTATTGCAATTTGTGAGTTAGGAAGCTGTCCCCAAACAACTATCTCTGGGGTCTTTGAGGGGTAGTACAAGGCCTGCTATGGGTGCAATTATAAATTTTTTGTGTTTCTATGTTGTGGGTTTACCTGTTGCTGTTTTGATGGGCTTTGGTTTTAAATTGGGCTTCTTGGGCCTTTGGATGGGGTTACTGGCGGCCCAGTTTGTGTGTGTTGTTTTCATGGTGGTAGTGTTGATAACGACAGACTGGAAGGTGGAGGCAAAGAGGGCGGGAGAGATGATCATAGGTCCAGAAAATAATGAAGACGTGGAGTCATTCATAACTGTTCCGCCGCTAAACTAGTCCTTTATTAAGGTAGCAGAAAATAAAACATAAGGAAGTATAAACCTTTGTAATGCTTTATGAATAAGGAAGTATAAACCTTTTGCATTCACCAGATGATGATCTTTCTCTGCTGTTTTGCTGTTATTTGTCAGTGTCATGCTTTGTTTTTTTTATATTGAGACTATTGAGAGATGTTATCCGCATTTGAAGTTTTAAAAATCGTATTTAATATTATATATAATTAGAAAAGTATTTGAAACATCCTATTATTCGTATTTAATATTATATATTCACCAAAAAAAAAAGGTTAAAGAACGTCATTTTTGTTTTGATATTCATTAGTACACAATTGTGGGCTCCATGAGAATGAAATGATATTTTGACAACAATTCAGGACACCGTAGCTTTTGAAATAATGAATTAGAAGATAAAAAATAATAAAATAATAAACAAATATTGTATCGTACACACTACACACATTGGTTGGGCGGTTGTTTTCTTTCCACTATTTTTAGTTCTATTTCCATCATTGGCAAAATATATTTATATATATTTTAAACAAAAAAAGCTATTATCTTTCATTAAGTATGTAGATGAAGAAGAAAGGCAAAGGAAATTACAAGTGAATGTCATGCTTTTAGACACGAGAGTCCCTCTATCATTGATTTACAAATATAAAATTAAGAGCAAACACTTTTTCTTTTAATTTTAATGAAATCTACAAAAGGTGGTGTGGGTGTTAAATGCTCTGAGTCCCCACAACAATACCCAAAAGAAAAATTAAAATACAACCAAAGGGTTATTTGGGCTTTTTTACAAAAATATGGATTCATTAAATTATGTGGATTTTTTTCTTACTTGCGGTTTCACAGCTAATTCAAAATATGTGAGTCGGGCTCTGAAATCTTAGGTCCTTGGTTTTCACATTCGTAACTGCTCACCATTCATCTCACACTTCATCGCCAACCAAATCATAACCATGATGGGACCACCAATTTGTGCTCATTGCCACTACTACATAGACCATTGTGAGTGCCAACGAGCGCACAGAACAATGGTGGCCTCTCCTATACTTTGTAAAGTGTGATAACAACAATCTTGGCATTTCCTTTTGTGACATGCATGCGACAGCCACTACAGTGAGTCCCAAATATAGTATTTTTTTTTAGTCCCCCTTTGATTTACCATAGTAGACTCCTAAGAAACATGATTAAGCCTTAAAACTTGCTTAATCCTTATCCCACACACTATTCAAGAAAACGGGGCATTACATCATTAATCTTTAGTTTGTTTTCAAATATAACTATGAGTTTCTCAACATAAATCTATGGTCGTGTTACTATTTACTATTTAGGGTTTTTCTTTTTTATGATATTACAACAATAGAGGATGATAGTCAAATATCAAATATGGATTGTGTTGGGAGTCTAACATGTGATTATGAATTACTCAAATATGGTTAGTTCACCAGTGGAAATAATGTAATATACGGGAACGTTTTACGTCAGTTGACCATATGTTTGACGTTAAAAATGAGGCGGTGGCAGTTTTCTAAATATTAAATCACTATTTACGTCAGTTGTGTAATGAATTGACGTTAAAAGTGATTTGCAAGAATTATTAACACTTTTAACGTCAGTTAAATAAATAACTGACGTAAATAATCCTATATTCCTTCATTCCTATCTTTCTTTCGTTGTCATCTCCCTGTTGTCACTCTTAACGCAGATCACTCCAAATAGTGCAGTTTATTTCTAAACTTTTTTTTAAACAAGTTTATTTTTAATCTTAATTAATTAGCTTGAATTAGTAAACAAATTCTTGTGCAAATTAAAATAAATAAACACTTAACATAAAACAAGTTATTTGTATAATCAAATCGTATCTCATTGAAGCGATTCATAAGTTACAATTACATGATTAAAAGATAAAAAATTTCTGCAACATAACCCTAAAATATAAAAAAGTTTCTGCTTCAACGTCATTTTCTTCTCAGTCCTGTCCTCAGAAACTCCAATGGATGCATCTCCTCCCTCACTTGAATTCCTTGATGCTCCATCTGAATCCAAAGTCACTTGCTGCGAAAGCGGAGTGAAAGTGATGAGGGGATGAAATAAAGTGAGGGAATCACATTACGTGATTCACCCAACCTTACCATCCATGTTACGTGATTTACTCAACCTCAGAAGTTTTTTGACCATTAAGACAGAGACCTTTAAGTCTAGGTATAGGAAGAAATAACAAAAGTCTCAAATATGATAGAGCCATATTGTGAAGGAATAGAAAACTCACGAAATATAGAGGAAAAGAAGAGGGGGGTGTATTACAGACTGATACAGAAGAATGACACTTTATATAGAGAAGAGAGACTACCTGATTTTCTTGAAAACTGATCTATAAACTTAATGCTCATTAAGAGGATTAAGTTACAAGGTGCATGGGTAAGTAGCACAGTAGTCATAGGAATGAATGTTTTTGCAGAAACTTATACACTTTTAACGCCGGTTGTTTAAGACAAGCGGCGTTAAAAGTGTTTATAAAAATATTTATTTGTAACGTCGATTGTTTGTAACAAGCGACGTTAAAAATCATTTATTTAACGTCGGTTGTCTTAAACAACTGACGTTAAATAGATGACTTTTAAAGTCAGTTGTTACAAACAACTGACGTAAAATGCTTTTTTAAAGATGGTTTTTAATTATAACGTTTACACCCGCTCGCCTTCTTCACTTCGCTCTGTACGTCTCTGTTCTTCTCTTTTCATCAGGCTCACTCTCACTCTCACTCTGCCCTAATCGCGAGCTCCTCTCCACCGCAACCACCGCGAGGGCTTCGTCGCCACCACCGTGAGGTACACTCTTAACCCTAACTCTGTCTTTCCCGCTCATTCTTTGCAATAACTTGACATCTCTCTCTTCCCTTCCTGCGCACTAACTCTCCGTGTCCCTCTGCTCTTAGTAACCACATCGAACGTTGGCCACCACTCGAGCTCCCCTCCCCACCACGCGAGCACCTATTTCTAGTGAGTCTTTAGGGCACATTTTTTTATTTTTGGTTTTGAGTGTATGTTGAAACTGTAGTCTCCGTAGTTGAAACTTGAAACTGTGAGTTTGAGTTGTTTGGAATGTCTCTATTTCTGGTCGTGGGTTGATGAGTGTGATTTCAACGCATATTTCATTACCATTTTGCATGCATTTCTCATATAGTTTAGGCATGTTTAGTTTGATTTTGTTAGTTTTTACCTTAGAACGGGTTAGGCAGTGTTGTGGTGTTGTTTTGCAGGAATTAATGATAAAATGCTCAAGATTGACCCTGATGGAGCTTGGATGAAGATAGAGCTTGAAAAGTGAAGAAATGTGCCAAGCAGAGTCCATCACGGCCTGGCCGTGATGACCATCACGGCCGTGACCAAGCAGAGCTGAAAACACAGAAGGCAAAAGTCAGAAGCTGTCACGACCTGGCCGTGATGCCCATCACGGCCGTGATAGACCAAAAAGTAAAGACGCACCCCGGGAAGAACCTGTCACGGCCTGGCCATGATGGCCATCACGACCGTGACACGCGACTGATCTACAAATAAAGCCACACTGAACAGAAAAGGGGACTTTTACCAGAGACTTGGAAACCCTAAAGAGGGCTGACGGCTGGGGGAAGGCTGGGACCTTAAAGATGACAATTTCTCTGCTCTTGGATTGGAAGAAGATTGAAGGATTCGTCATGGAGTTTTCTTCTTCTCTTCTCTCTTTCTCTTTTGTAATTTCTATTACTATGAGTAGCTAAATCCCCTTCTTGTTGGGGTTAGATGTAGCTTTTCTGAACTTGATTGTCTCTTGATTTCGTTTCAATGCAAGTTTCTATTTCTTTATGAGTGTTTGATTCTATGCTTAATGCTTTTCTTGGCTTAACTACCCATGGAATGATTTGTTGCTTTGATAGACAATTGAAAGATTGATGTTAAGGCATGCTCATGAATCAAATGCCAAGTAGTTCATGAACCTAGACATAGGTCTTGGGGTGCTTGCAATATTATAAGTCTTGGCTCTTAATGCAAAATCTCAGGTTAATCCACCTAAGACATTAGGGTTTAATTTGGGGTTTTAGGCTCATTCCACCTAAGACATTAGGGTTTGAGTATTTCAAAAAGGCTTGATTGGCATAATTGAATTAGGAATTGTGTTGTTAACCATTTCACTGCAATCAAGGGAGGATTAGTGTAGTCTAACCCTGACAAAGTTTATCCATTTGTTAATTCTGCACTCCAAGTGTTTGTTGAAAGTCCAAAAAGACCAAAAATATTGTATTGCTTTTGTTTCTTTACTTTATGTTTTGATCTTTCACACCATAGTTTAGTCCAGATAGTTGCTTGACTTGTGAATTGGTAATTGGCAACCGATCCCTGAGGACGATATTCGGTTCTTACCGTTTTATTACTTGCAACGATCCGGTATACTTGCCGAATCCGTATCAAGTTTTTGGCGCCGTTGCCGGGGATTGGTTTTGCCAATATCAGTAGTAACAAAGAAGGCAACTAGTTTAGACATTTTTATTTTTAATTCTTGTGTATATTTGATATTTTTTCTTTTAAGTTCTGTTTGTGCAAGGTGGACTGCAAATCATGGAGACTTATTATTTTCCAGTCTTGGATGGAGTCACAAAATATTCCTTTGGGCCTAATGTAGTCTTGGGAGACTACGGGCTCTGGGGATATCAATGCCCTCATGCACAAGCTTATAGTGTAATCATGAAGCATGAGGAGGAATGGGAATGGAATGAGCAAACACCTTTGCAAGCTGCTCTAGAACAATATTCCCAACATCTATCCATCTCTGAGGCCAAAGCAAAAGCCGATTGTGACTGTATCGAAGCTCTGATGCAAAACTTCAAAACGCAAGTTGAGGAGATTTGCAAACAATTAGTACAAGAGTCAAATGCAGCACAATTTGAGCAAAATCTGGTTTTTGGGATAGTTCAAAGTGCAGATGAAGTGGTAGTGGATTTCACCATGCCTGCCAAGCAACCTGAATCTGCTGCATTGGAAAAATATATTGGCTTACATGCATGTGTGGACACTAGAAAGTTAGTCCCTTCCACTTGTTTGTCAAACTTCCTCGTGAAAACACCATTTGACCCGAGAGGAAGTGAGTTTAGTATTGTAGAGGTCAATGGAGTTTTCACACACTTGCTAGGAGGAAGTAAGGCTAGATTCATATTGCTTCGGCAATCGCCACTCCACATACCATGGGATCCGGGAGGAGGATCCTAGCCTGTCAAGCTAGTGACGTTAAAGAAGTGCTTATTGGGAGGCAACCCAAGTTTTCTTTTCCTTTTCCCTTTGTTTTTGATTTTGATTCTTGAATAATTTGAGAAGATCAAGAGGAAAAAGATAATAAATTAATAGTTTTGTTATGTGTTTTCAGGGCAAGAAGGAAGGAGAAGCAAAAAAGGGCAGGGAGAGACAACGTCAGCAACCATCACGCCCGGTGTGACGGACACTGGTCACGGCCGTGATGAGCTACCCATGAAGATCAGAGAGCATCACGGCCTGCCCGTGATGAGCATCACGACCGTGATGCATTTTCCAACAAGTTTTTGACTAAGCCTGTGAGCCAGCACCCGCTGCCACCTCGGTGAGTGTTCCAATTTTCTTTCTCCTCTCCAACTTGATTAATTACATTGGGGACAATGTAAGTTTTAAGCTTGGGGTAGGAGTATTTTTGCAAAAATTTTTAAATTTTCATATTTTGCATGTTGCATTCATATAGGCATAGTTTTGCATGATCACATGATTCGGTTGCCCCTTACTTAGATTAGGCATCCAACTGTAAGAACTGAGTGCCAAATAATTTGAGATAGTGAATTTCTGAACCTAATTTTTTATTCTTGTGATAAGGCTGCAAATAATAATTCTGAGATGATCTTTGATAGTTGATAATTAGTTGTGGTTCCGTAGATTTGTGTTTCTCATTGATTTCTGAACTACTAAATGTGAGACTTTTGAGCCAAAAAGGGGTACTCACTAAATCTACCCCATTCTTTGTGATAGAGTGTTATTCCTCTTGGATGTAATTCTCTAGAACTTGACTTGAAACCGTTTTGAAGCTTAAAATTTTTTGAAAACATTTTTGAAAATGATTGAGGCACTAGGTATTTTTCTGGCCTAATGAGCTTTGATTGATGAAATGCTACCCCTTACTCGGATAATTATCTAATAATGTAAATCAAAAGAATGTAAAGGTAAAATACCGTGATAGCCTCCCAAATCTGATCCTTAACGTTCTGTGGAACGTCATTCCAATGGTTGTAGTTGATGCTAACGTGCTGCTTCGCTTGTAGAAACACCCACTTTTTAAATTCTTTAGCACGGGGTCCCTGGGGATTTAGATTAGCATCGAAGGACACCTCAAGCTTCTGTCCGCTTTGCCTGGACTTCTCTAGTTTCTTCAAAGTCGTGGCTCCTCTACCCCATTTCCAATGAGCCTGTGATGTCTGTATGGACAAAAAAAATGATAAAATAGAGGGTTGTAACATTATAAACTTACATTAAAAAGAAGGACTAAAGATAGTATATAAAATGTAAACTTACACTAGAATCAGGCGTAGGCGCGATCGGGTCCTGCGTAGGCCCCACAGTATCCTCCCGTGCATGTGGGCCATCCGACTGATCCATATGTATGCCTATTCAGAAACAATATATATTTATTAACATAGGTTATAACTAAAAATAAATACAGAAGTATAAATAAAAATAAATGTATACTAAGTTTAAACTACCTATATCAATATCCCCTCGTGATGATCATCACGAGAGGCATGTACATCGTCCACCTGTGACTCCTCGATTATAGTATCCATGTTTGTTGAAAAAGAAGGAGTCTCAGGAATATCAAGATTTGAATCTTGATTATCATCACTACCATTATACATGCTTTTTCCTTGGAGAACCACGGACAACCTTTTGTTAGAAGGATCAGTGATGTAGAACACTTGTTTTGCTTGGGAAGCCATTATGAAAGGCTCATTTATATGACCTAACCTGTTGAGGTCTACCAATGTGAACCCTAATTCGTCAGTTTATACACCACCGTTACTATCAACCCACTTACATTTAAAAACCGGCACCGTAAGCTTAGTGTAATTGAGCACCCAAATATCTTCAATATATCCAAAGTAAGGTGTCGGGGCTTTAACGGGTTTTGTGTCCTTTGCACTAGAGAAGTGCATTGCTTCGGCCATGATCATAACCCCACTATTTGGCATGGTACTCTTGTTATCTTGTTCCTTTGTATAAAAGGAAAAGTTATTGATGTCATATCCGCTCCAATATATGACGTTGAAGCTAGGCCCACGTGCTAGCCATCTTACGTCATCAGAAGCAGTACTACCATCCTTAAGCATTTCTTCCTTGAACCATGGTAAGAAAGTCTTGTTATGCTTGTTCAACAACCACCTTTCGCTCATTCGAGGGTTTTCTTGATTGACTTTTCTTTTATGTTCAAATAAGAAAGGTTGAACAGAATCGATGTTGTTCAATACATACAAATGTGCTTGAAGCACTTCCTCCCGACACTTGCTGTTAATTCTTAAGCCATGTGTACCCTTACCTTGACATCTTATCTCATCATGCCGAGGCTTAGGAACCCCTATAGGATCCGTGTTATGAAGGTAGTCCGAACAAAACTCAATAGCTTCTTCTGCAACATACCTTTGAACAATAGATGCTTCCGGACGATGAGGATTCTTCACGTACCCTTTCAAGATCTTCATGTAGCGCTCAAATGGGTACATCCATCTCAGAAAAACCGGCCCACATAATCTAATATACCTCACCAAATGAACAATTAAGTGAACCATTATGTCGAAAAAGGAAGGAGGAAAATACATATCCAATTGGCACAAGATTGTAGCAGCCTCAACTTCCAAGTCATCCAACATACGAGGGTCAACGACTTTGCTACTTATAGAATTGAAGAATGAGCACAACCGAGTAATGGCATGTCTCACATTTTTTGGATCAATACCACGAATAGCAACGGGCAAAAGTTGTTGCATCAAGATGTGACAATCATGAGACTTTAAGCCAACCAATTTAAGATCACTAGAGGCAAGCCTCTTCATATTTGAAGAGTAACCATGTGGAACTTTGATGCCCTGAAGACACCCGCAGAAACTTTGTCTCTCTTTTTTTGACAAAGTATGACATGCTGGCGACAAATAAGTCCGCTTACCATTCTCAACAACTGGAGCTAACTGCTCTCGTATACCCATAGCAACGAGGTTGAGACGAGCATTCACACCATCCTTTGTCTTACCCTGAATGTTGAGAAGCGTCCCGATCACACTATCACACACATTTTTCTCCACATGCATCACATCAATGCAGTGTCTGACATCAAGCTTGCGCCAGTATGGAAGATCAAAGAATATCGACCTCTTCTTTCATATGTTTTTCTCAGCAGCATTACCTTTCTTTTTGGACTTGTCGAATATAGCATCGATGCCCTTTACCCTCTGATAAACTTGCTCTCCAATTAAGGCCGCCGGAGCTTCTTTTATCTCTTGGCATCCATTAAAAGCTTTTTTCATCTTATGATATGGGTGATCACGTCTAAGAAATCTCCGATGCCCAAGGTAAACCGTCTTCTTTTCATGATGCAACTGATTGTGGCATGTGCCTTCTTCACATATAGGGCATGCTTTATGCCCCTTGACACTGTACCCGGACAAGTTACCGTATGCTGGAAAGTCGTTGATGGTGCAAAATAACATGGCACGAAGCTTGAAAGTCTCATGAGAATACCCATCAACTACATCAACACCTTCCACCCACATCGTTTTCAAGTCTTCAATCAAGGGACTTAGATAAACATCAAAGTCATTTCCTGGTTGCTTTGGGCCCGAAATCATCATAGACAACATCATGTATTTGCGCTTCATGCACAACCAAAGGCGCAGGTTGTAAATTATCAACAGAACAGGTCATGAACTATGAATACTACTCATGTTACCATAAGGATTCATTCCATCCGTAGCAAGTCCAAGCCTTAGGTTTCTTGGCTCATCGACGAAATCCGGAAACATAGTATCAATATTCTTCCATTGCATAGAATCAGCAGGATGACGAACCTTTCCATCACGTTTCCTCTCATCACTATGCCATCTAATATTCTTCGCATCTTTTGCATTGGCAAACAATCGCTTGAACCTTGGAATTATTGGAAGATACCACAACACCTTCGCAGGAGGACCCTTTTTTCTCACATCATCAAGATCATCATCATCATCACCACCCTTCACTTTGTATCGTGATAACCCACATTTGGGGTAATCGTGATTGTCTTCATGAACATCGGTGTACAATATGCAATCATTTGGGCATGTGTGTATCTTCTTATACTCCATACCCATCGGACACAATACCTTCTTGGCCTCATAGTTATGGTCAGGCAATGTGTTGTCCTCCGGAAGCAAGTCTTTCAACACTTCAAGCAATTCCGTGAAGCTTTTATCGGTCCAACCATTTCTCCCCTTCACACAAACCAATTTTAGCACCGCCGACAACCGTGTATGAGTAGTACACCCTGGATATAAAGGCTTATCCGCATCACCGCACAACCTATCATACACATGAGCTCGATGAAAAGATTCTTGTCCAATATCACGGATCATGTCCTCTACTCGATCATCCTCCATATCTACGTCAACATCCTCACTTTGGGAGACACTTGCTGTACTACTCAACAACACATCACCATGCCATATCCATCTTGTATAACTCAAGTAAATCCCTTCACAAATCAAATGAGTACGTATATCCTTCACCGTACATTTCCTCGTATTCAAACACTTGACACAAGGACAACAGAACATTCCATTACTATTAGGAATATTCCTTTGAGCAAATTCTATAAATTCTCCCACCCCCTTCAAATACTCAGCACTAGTGCGCTTACAAACCATCCAACTACGATCCATAACTAGATAGGTTCTGTAGATATACAAAACATATATCCAATATAAGGACAATACGGGAGATTGAAAACTAGTTTTTGAAATCCTAATTGAAATCTAGTTTTTGAAATCCCGTCAACCATGTATATCTTATTTGACTAACTGGCTAAAACAAAATTTCCACGGTAATCTCACATCATTCTTCTCATCAAGCAGGCAACAACACATATTAGGACTATTGCTATATCTAGTACTATAACCACTCAGCCATATGAATCGATCAAGAGAGCATGATATATACAAGCAAGGCGTTTAAAAATTATTTCAAATTTACACCATTTTCAGGTTGAGCAATGAGCAATATATTGTTGATGTCACATGCTACAAGCAACTCTAAATTTCTTCCCATTTTGAAATAGGTCATGATAGCAGTAGAAAAACAAGAGAAAACACAAAACCCACGACCAGAAATAGAGACATTCCAAACAACTCAAACTCATAGTTTCAAGTTTCAATTACAGAGACTGCAGTTTCAACATACACTCAAAACCAAAAATAAAAAAATGTGCCCTAAAGACTCACCAGAAATAGGTGCTCGCGTGGTGAGGAGGGGAGCTCGAGTGGTGGCCAACGTTCGATGTGGTTACTGAGAGCAGAGGGACAAGGAGAGTTAGTGCGCGGGAAGGGGAGAGAGAGATGTCAAGTTATTGCAAAGAATGAGCTGGAAAGACAGAGTTAGGGTTAAGAGTGCACCTCACGGTGGTGGCGAAGAAGCCCTCGCGGTGGTTGCGGTGGAGAGGAGCTCGCGATTAGGGCAGAGTGAGAGTGAGAGTGAGAGAGAGAGTGAGAGTGAGCCTGATGAAAATAGAAGAACAGAGACGCGTGCGAGCGAAGTGAAGAAGGCGAGCGGGTGTAAACGTTATAATTAAAAACCATCTTTAAAAAAGCATTTTACGTCAGTTGTTTGTAACAACTGTCTTTAAAAGTCATCTATTTAACGTCATTTGTTTAAGACAACTGACGTTAAATAAATGATTTTAACGTCAGTTGTTACAAACAACAGACGTTACAAATAAATATTCTTTATAAACACTTTTAACATCAGTTGTCTTAAACAACTGACGTTAAAAGTGTATAAGTTTCTGCAAAAACATTCATTCCTATGACTATTGTGCTACTTACCCATGCACCTTGTAACTTAATCCTCTTAATGAGCATTAAGTTTATAGATCAGTTTTCAAGAAAATCAGGTAGTCTCTCTTCTCTATATAAAGTGTCATTCTTATGTATCAGTCTGTAATACACCCCCCTCTTCTTTTCCTTTATATTTCGTGAGTTTTCTATTCCTTCACAATATGGCTCTATCATATTTGAGACTTTTGTTGTTTCTTCCTATACCTAGACTTAAAGGTCTCTGTCTTAATGGTCAAAAAACTTTTGAGGTTGAGTAAATCACGTAACATGGATGGTAAGGTTGGGTGAATCACGTAATGTGATTCCCTCACTTTATTTCATCCCCTCATCACTTTCACTCCACTTTCGCAGCAAGTGACTTTGGATTCATATGGAGCATCAAGGAATTCAAGTGAGGGAGGAAATGCATCCATTGGAGTTTCTGAGGACAGGACTGAGAAGAAAATGACGTTGAAGCAGAAACTTTTTTATATTTTAGGGTTATGTTGCAGAAATTTTTTATCTTTTAATCATGTAATTGTAACTTATGAATCGTTTCAATGAGATACGATTTGATTATACATATAACTTGTTTTATGTTAAGTGTTTATTTATTTTAATTTGCACAAGAATTTGTTTACTAATTCAAGCTAATTAATTAAGATTAAAAATAAACTTGTTTAAAAAAAAGTTTAGAAATAAACTACACTATTTGGAGTGATCTGCGTTAAGAGTGACAACAGGGAGATGACAACGAAAGAAAGATATGAATGAAGGAATATAGGATTATTTACGTCAGTTATTTATTTAACTGACGTAAAAATCACACTTTTAACGTCAGTTGTATAAACAACTGACGTTAAAAGTGTTAATAATTCTTGCAAATCACTTTTAACGTTAATTCATTACACAACTGACGCAAATAGTGATTTAATATTTACAAAACTGCCACCGCCTCATTTTTAACGTCAAACATATGGTCAACTGATGTAAAACGTTCCCGTATATTACATTATTTCCACTGGTGAACTTAACCATATTTGAGTAATTCAAAATCACATGTTAGAATCCCAACACAATCCATATTTGATATTTGACTATCATCCTCTATTGTTGTAATATCATAAAAAAGAAAAACCCTAAATAGTAAATAGTAACACGACCATAGATTTATGTTGAGAAACTCATAGTTATATTTGAAAACAAACTAAAGATTAATGATGTAATGCCCCGTTTTCTTGAATAGTGTGTGGGATAAGGATTAAGCAAGTTTTAAGGCTTAATCATGTTTCTTAGGAGTCTAATATGGTAAATCAAAGGGGGACTAAAAAAAATACTAGATTTGGGACTCACTGTAGTGGGTCATCGCATGCATGTCACAAAAGGAAATGCCAAGATTGTTGTTATCACACGTTACAAAGTATAGGAGAGGGCCACCATTGTTCGTGCGCTCGTTGGCACTCACAATGGTCTATGTAGTAGTGGCAATGAGCACAAATTGGTGGTCCCGTCATGGTTATGATTTGGTTGGCGATGAAGTGTGAGATGAATGGTGAGCAGTTACGAATGTGAAAACCAAGGACCTAAGATTTCAGAGCCTGACTCACATATTTTGAATTAGCTGTGAAACCGCAAGTAAGAAAAAAAATCCACATAATTTAATGAATCCATATTTTTGTAAAAAAGCCCAAATAACCCTTTGGTTGTATTTTAAGGCTTAATCATGTTTCTTAGGAGTCTAATATGGTAAATCAAAGGGGGACTAAAAAAAATACTAGATTTGGGACTCACTGTAGTGGCTGTCGCATGCATGTCACAAAAGGAAATGCCAAGATTGTTGTTATCACACGTTACAAAGTATAGGAGAGGGCCACCATTGTTCGTGCGCTCGTTGGCACTCACAATGGTCTATGTAGTAGTGGCAATGAGCACAAATTGGTGGTCCCGTCATGGTTATGATTTGGTTGGCGATGAAGTGTGAGATGAATGGTGAGCAGTTACGAATGTGAAAACCAAGGACCTAAGATTTCAGAGCCTGACTCACATATTTTGAATTAGCTGTGAAACCGCAAGTAAGAAAAAAATCCACATAATTTAATGAATCCATATTTTTGTAAAAAAAGCCCAAATAACCCTTTGGTTGTATTTTAAGGCTTAATCATGTTTCTTAGGAGTCTAATATGGTAAATCAAAGGGGGACTAAAAAAAATACTAGATTTGGGACTCACTGTAGTGGCTGTCGCATGCATGTCACAAAAGGAAATGCCAAGATTGTTGTTATCACACGTTACAAAGTATAGGAGAGGGCCACCATTGTTCGTGCGCTCGTTGGCACTCACAATGGTCTATGTAGTAGTGGCAATGAGCACAAATTGGTGGTCCCGTCATGGTTATGATTTGGTTGGCGATGAAGTGTGAGATGAATGGTGAGCAGTTACGAATGTGAAAACCAAGGACCTAAGATTTCGAGAGCGACTCACATATTTTGAATTAGCTGTGAAACCGCAAGTAAGAAAAAAATCCACATAATTTAATGAATCCATATTTTTGTAAAAAAAGCCCAAATAACCCTTTGGTTGTATTTTAAGGCTTAATCATGTTTCTTAGGAGTCTAATATGGTAAATCAAAGGGGGACTAAAAAAAATACTAGATTTGGGACTCACTGTAGTGGCTGTCGCATGCATGTCACAAAAGGAAATGCCAAGATTGTTGTTATCACACGTTACAAAGTATAGGAGAGGGCCACCATTGTTCGTGCGCTCGTTGGCACTCACAATGGTCTATGTAGTAGTGGCAATGAGCACAAATTGGTGGTCCCGTCATGGTTATGATTTGGTTGGCGATGAAGTGTGAGATGAATGGTGAGCAGTTACGAATGTGAAAACCAAGGACCTAAGATTTCAGAGCCTGACTCCACTACAACAAAATAGACTTTTAATAACGCACCTTTAATAGCATTTCCGTGTGGAAATGCTATTAAAAGTGATGGGGGACTTTTAATAGCGTTTCCCTAAGGGAAACGCTATCTTAGGTATAACCTAAGATAGCGTTTCCGTGTGGAACCGCTATTAAAAGTGTCACTTAGGAAAAGATAGCGGTTCCACACGGAAACGCTATCTTAGGTCTTCCCAGTAAAATTAGACGCGCGCTCGGCCTTCCCTCCCTGTTTCTTCCTCATTTTCATTCTACTGTTTCCTTCCCTCTGC
Source organism: Sophora flavescens (assembly GCA_030762895.1). NCBI lineage: Eukaryota > Viridiplantae > Streptophyta > Magnoliopsida > Fabales > Fabaceae > Sophora > Sophora flavescens. The sequence goes on along the minus strand of CM061064.1, from coordinate 26,649,830 downwards.
ATGCCATCTCTTTGTTCTTCCCTCACCTTCGCCATTGCTCGCTGCCGCTGCTACTCCGAAAGAGAAAGAACTTAAATCATACTAGCAGGTTTCGTTGGGTTAGCTCAAGTTGCAGGTTATTTCTTTGTTGTTGCAGTGTCGCTCTTTTGGTGCAAAGCTCTTGTGGCTCTGTTCTATGGGTTCCTGTTGCCTACAACTCATCTTGTTAACTTTTTTATGCACTTATATTGATCTTTCAGTTTGCCCCTTGTTTGTTTTGTGTGCTATGGGTCTGGGTTTGATTCTTTGTTGTTGGTTTGGTGAAAGGTTGTGATCACTAGCTTTGTTACTCTCTGTCACTTCTCTTGTGGCATCTCTTGTGCCATATTGTTCTTGATATAATTTCCCTTTTGCCTTTCAAATATGCACAACTTCATCAAAACTTATGAAACCAAAACATTTTTTTTGTTACTGAAGCTTTATGGGGTAGTTTAAGAAAATTTCATGATTATTTAACGTGGTAATCCTATAGGATGATACACAACAAAAGCTTGATGAAGTTGTGCATATGGCAATCCTGTTTTGGCTTCATAAGTTTTGAGAAACCATTATATATGTAGATCTAGCTTAAACTCATGTGGATAGAGCATGGTTACGGCAAAGTTGGGTTCTCACTTGGCCTGGAGAGAGAATGTGAACAATGCTCAGTAGCTTTATACTAAAATTACACTTAAAATCCATGTTAGTTCAACTAGCAAATTCTACTCCATTTGCATTGGAATCCTCCGAGTACTTAACATTACAATCAGGGTTGTGGTTTTGATGAGTTGAATATGGATTCCATTCTGAATAGTTGTAGTTTTAGTTTCACACTTTCATAGTGTTCTGTGGAGTGGAAGATAAATGAGATGTAATGTTGTTTTGCAGTTTCTGCTCCCTTCATATAAAATCTATCAGTTTCATAGTTCACACTTTCACAATGTCGTTTTGCAGTTTCTGCTCCCTCTCGCTGTTCCTTTGCTCCTCTTCAGGGCTGTCTTGCGCCGAGTCATCAAGTCAACTGGGACACTTCTCTTGGCTTTCTTGTTGGGTTCAGGTAACACTCTTTCTAATATCGATCGTGATATTTGAACACAAATTTTGAATGTGAATTTTGGTTATTGTTTACATTGGACAATTTTTCGAGTTAAATGTGCTTGTGTCAAAGAATGGTCATTATTTTGTTTTGAGGGATAAAAGGGATTTCATTGGTGCATTGTTTTTATTTTGTTGCTTTTGGATCAGTATTCACCACTCTATGTGATTAGCTTGTGATCAATCTTGGCTTCACTTTACTGTTTCATTATGTAATGGATTTACATTTCGAAAAAACAAAACGGATGAGTTTTGGTTGAAGAAATGTGAACATGAAGAGAACTTGAAAGCTTTTACTATTTAAAGTTTAACTTTGCCTTTTCTATTTATTCCTTTTCTTTTAGATTAGGTGGTCAAATGCTTAGGGACTTGATTTCATGTGGGATAGGGTTCATGGATCTTATGCGAGAACAATGACTTCCGGTTATCTTTATTTGAAATCTTGTAAGTCCCTTTGCGTCCATGTGTTTGTTTCTGCTTTTTTTTTTTTCAGTCTCATATTTTAGAGGACCTTGATATCAGATCTGAATGAATTATTACATGGAAAGTTTGAGTATGAATGGTCAGAATGGGTTTTGTGCATTTTGTGTCAAAAGTATCTTGATATTATACTTGAGTATGAATGCTTTGGTCATGCGCGCGTTTCAGCATTGTCTTACTTTTAGAACTGAAATATGTTTAAATGGTCCTTGATTGTGCTAACATTAATTCATCACATTTCTTATTAGTGTTAAATCGTGAAATGCAAGACAAATTTGTTTGCCAATCTGTCCCTTTTTAAATATGATTAAGTCTCATACTAAGAGCTTCACACTGCGCTCAGTGTGCGTGACACGATCACACAGGGCGCATTCCCGGTTGAACCCAGTTCCAAGTTTGCAGCTTTAGTGGAACCCACTTCCAAGTTCACAGTCTGTGTTCAGGTGATTTTCTATCATTTACAAATTTTATTTCCGGACATTCTTAATATTTGTGGGAGTGTGTTTTTATCCAAGTTCACAGTCTGTGTTCAAGGTTTTATTTTACTTGCTCTTTAATTTTCGGTTTGATTGGTGTTGAATGGAATGTGACTTGTTTGTGTGTCAATCATTATTTGAAAATATGAATATGGATTGACGGATTGACTGTATGCATTTTGAACCTAATGCTGCTAGTATCCTATTTTGTTTTGTTTCAATGTTTTTCGGAATGTGAAGAATGGGTTCATATGTTTGTTTTTGTTGCTTCAGTTGGTTGATCCTTTCCTTTTATATATCATTTAATTTAATGTTCTGTGCTCAGATTTTGGTGGTTTTGGGTCACGGCCGTGATGGATATCACGGCCAGGCCGCCGTGACGGTCTCTGCTTCGGTTGCTCTGCGAAATTCCGGTCTCTCGCGAGGCGAGCCTATGCTCGCGTCGCGAGCCCTCTCGTTATGGCCGTGAAGAATTTCACGGCTGGGCCGTGATGTGCTCTCGACTTGTGGTGGTTTTGGGTCACGGCCGTGATGGATATCACGGCCAGGCCGTGATGAACTCGACTTGACCTTTCTTCTTTTTCAGTTTTCCTCGATCATGGCCGTGATGGGCATCACGGCTAGGCCGTGATGGACTCTGTTTGACTCATTTTCTGCACTTTTAAAGCCCTATCTTTATCCAAACTTCATCATGGTTGATCTTGAGCATTTTACCCTTGATATCTGCAAAACAACACACGAAAACCGCCTTACCCGTTCCAAAGGAAAATTAACCTAAAATCTAATAAAAATATGCCTAAACTACATGAAAATGCATGCAAAATGATAGACAAAGATGATGTGGAATCACACTCATCAACAAGTCGACACTTGGTTCCTTCAAAGAATACTCAGCGACAATGTGTTTTGTTTGCAGCCTTTCATTCCTTTAATCTGTATACATTGCATGTAGACCTCAACCACTCTAAACTCAAAGTAAATATGTTTAATAAATATTTTTGTAGATCGGAAAAGCATGGATCGGAAATGGATGTCTGCCAATCGTTTAATGAAGGAGTATGAGGATGGGGTGAAAGAGTTCATTAGTTTTGCAGTTCGGCATGCGAAAAACCCTAATACAATCATATGTCCTTGTTTAGATTGTTGTTATGCAAGGCGAGTTAGTGCAGCCGATTTGGAAGAACATTTAGTGTGTAATGGAATCGATCAAAGTTATACATGTTGGACAAAACATGGTGAGACAAGAGCTGAGTCTAGTGAAATGAGGAATCGTGTGAGATATTCATCATACGATACCGACACAAATACTTATGAGGGCGATCGTTTTGAAGACATTGCAAATACTGTTGAAGAGGATCTTCGGGATTGTCCACAAATGTTTGGGAGGTTGGTAAGTGATGCAGAGCAACCATTGTATGATGGATGTACTAAATTCACAAGATTGTCGACGATGTTAAAGTTGTATAACTTGAAATCGGGCAACGGATGGATCGATAAGAGCTTTACGGACTTACTCACACTATTGAAAGACATGTTGCCAGATGATAATGTGCTTCATAGTCGGTCATACGAGGCTAAACTAATGTTTCGCTATATTGGCATGAGCTACGAGAGGATACATGCTTGTCCTAACGATTGCATTTTATTTCGGAATGAATATGCATCGTTACGGATGTGTCCTAAATGTAATGCCTCACGATATAAGAAGAAAGAATCAGATCCGAGAGAAGGTTGTGTGGTATTTTCCCATAATACCCAGATTTAGGCGCATGTACCGTAGTTCGAAGATTCAAAGCACTTGACATGGCATGAGGATGAAAGGATCAAAGATGGCAAGTCATGGCACCCTGCAGATTCTCCGCAATGGAAGAAATTTGATCATGATTATCCTGATTTTGGATAAGATTCAAGAAACCTACGACTTGCATTGGCTCTTGTGGATTTAACCCGCATGGTGTTCAAAGTAGCTCTCACAAGACATGGCCTGTGATTTTGGTGATTTACAACCTATCCCCATGGCTATACATGAAGCGCAAATTTATGATGTTATCTATGTTAATTTCCGGGCCCAAACAACCAGGAAATGATATAGACGTCTATTTGACTCCTTTGATTGAAGACTTGAAACAACTGTGGGAGACAGGTGTGGAGGTGTATGATGGGTATAAGGAAGAAAGTTTCAATTTGAGAGCTATGTTGTTTGGGACAATTAATGATTTTCCAGCCTACGGTAATCTGTCAGGATATAGCATCAAGGGTCAGTGTGCATGCCCTATATGTGAAGAGGGTGCAGATTGGATGCGGTTAGAACATTGTAAGAAGAATGTCTTTCTTGGGCATCGTAGATTTTTGCATCCAAGTCATCATTACGGTGGTGGAGAAAGGCGTTCAATGGGAACTCGGAAGAAGGTAGAGCGCCTTCACCTTTGACGGGTGATCAACTTTTTGAAAAGGTAAAGGATTTGAATATCCAATTCGGTAAACCTTTTGCGAGAGATATTGTCACAAGAGGGTGGAAGAAAAGGTCGATTTTCTTTGAGTTGCCATATTGGAAATCATTATATGTAAGACATTTCCTCGATGTGATGCACGTTGAAAAAAATATCTGTGATAGTGTCATTGGTACGTTACTCAATGTGCCAGGGAAGACTAAAGATGGCATCAATGCAAGGTTGGACTTGGTTAGTATGGGAATAAGAAGAGAATTGGGACCGACGAAGAAGGGTAAAAGTACATATCTTCCTCCTTCTGCTTACACTCTATCTAGAAAAGAAAAAACTGTTTTTTGTAAGTTTCTTGAAGGAGTTAAGGTTCCGGAAGGGTACTCTTCAAACATTAGGAACCTCGTATCGATGAAAGATCTCAAGTTAAAAGGTCTAAAGTCCCACGATTGTCATGTTCTCATGGAGCAGTTGATACCCATTGGTATACGGTCTATTTTACCTAACAAAGTGCGGGGGGCCTTAACTAAACTCTGTTTCTTCTTCAAGGCAATTTGCAGCAAAGTGATTGACCCTGGGAAGTTGCCATCATTGCAAAGAGAAATTGTTGTGACTTTATGCGAGCTTGAGATGTACTTTCCACCTTCATTCTTTGACATAATGGTTCATCTAACCATTCACCTTGTTAGAGAGACACAACTGTGTGGGCCAGCTTATATGAGATGGATGTACCCGATTGAGCGTTATATGAAGATATTAAAAGGGTATGTGAAAAACCGATCACGACTAGGAAGGTTGTATTGTTGAACGGTATATTGTCGAAGAAGCTGTTGAATTCTGCATGCGAATACCTATCCAATGCTGAATCTATAGGGCTGCCAAAGTCTCGTCACACATGGAGAATGATGGGGCAAGGAATTACTGGAAATGAAATAGTGACTATAACAAGGACAAAATGGGAGCAAGCACACTTATATGTTCTGCACAATGCCGATGAGGTTGAGCCATATGTTGAAAAACACAAGGACATGCTTAAGAGTTTGTATCCAAATAAGAATCAAAATTGGCTAACTAGAGAACACAATCGTTGTTTTATAACGTGGCTAAGAGATCACATTTATGCAGAGTTGACTGAAAATGATACTTCAGTTTCAAATAGATTGAGATGGTTAGCCAAAGGTCCAAGTTTGCATGTGTTCTCTTACCACGGTTATCAAATTAATGGGTACACATTCTATACAAAAGAACAAGATGGTCGGAGTACAATGCAAAACAGTGGTGTGACTCTAGTAGCTCAGTCGATGCATATCTCAAGTGCCAAAGACAGAAACCCGATATATGCAAATATGTCATACTTCGGCGTCATTGAACGCATATGGGAGTTGGATTACACAAAGTTTAAGGTTGGTGTGTTTGGTTGCAAGTGGGTTGACAATAATAACGGTGTTCGATTGATGAGTCGGGGTTCATGCGGGTGGATCTTAATAGGGTGGGGTATAAAGATGAGCCTTTTATATTAGCATCTCAAGCTCAACAAGTGTTCTATGTCACTGATCCAGCTGATATGAAAAGGTCCATTGTTCTTTTGACTAACAAAATAATTACTAATGTTGATGATCAAGACCATCGAGATGTTGATATTGAAGATGATCCTTTCGTCGGGACATTACAATCACTTGAGATTGATCCAACTAGGGATGATGGTATGTATATGAGAGATGATCATGATGAGGGGCTTTTGGTCAATCCACCATTTCGTACTAATAAAGGACAAACAAATCTCAATCAAATGAAGAAAAGAAAAAGGTTGACTTAAACATGTATGTAGTGTTTGTGTTTAAATGAACTTTTCGATCCTTTTATATTATAGTTAGCATCTTCCAGTAATGCTAGTGTTGATTTTGTTATTCATAGTTGTTTTATATTTTGCATCAATTAATGTTATATTAATGTCCATTGATGTTTTACTTGTATCTAATATTTTTGTAGGTAAATGGCATCTTCAAGTAATTCTAGTGATGCCAAAGCGGCGGCGAGACGTGGGCCAACAGATTATGAAGGCGGTCATCCGCTAGGAGTAAAGGACAAAAATTTGATGTAATTTACTTACTAATCTAAGGATTTCATAATGTTGTTTGATATCTAGATTTAATTACTTTATTATTTTTATTAGGTTGAATGGAATTCTTTGGACCAACCTATTCGTGATAATGGTAAAATATTGAAGAGTTACATTGGGGCCGTTGTTCGGAAAAACGGTCCCAATTATTTGTTCTAATTGGAAGGATGAAGCTTTGGATGGTTTCAAAGAGAGCATATGGACTGATGTACAGGTAATTGTTAAAATTTATAAATTATATTGTAAACTATGTAAACATACTTACTTTGACACGTTGTTTATATTGTTTTGCGATGTCTTTTAATGTTGATGAATCTAGGAAAAAATTTGTACTTCAGAAGTCGGTAACCTACATAGGGCATTCAGAACTAGATTGACCAAACAATTTCTAAGAGATGCCAACGGGAATATCAATGAGGAGCCTCCATCACAATATCCACACATATCAAGGGATGAGTGGACAGATTTTATAGCAATACGCACAGGAGATGCTCAATTCCCGGTATGTTTAATATCACGTTAGTCCTTATAATTTTATAGCAATACGTACATATGACATTAACCATGTATTAATATTACTTATATGTGTCTGAATAGAAATTAAGCAATGAAAATCGCAATAGCAGGCGTTAGATCCTCGCATGCCCTTACAAAGCATCACGTAAGGGGGTATGCTGACATTGAGGATGAATTGGTATGTATATATATATCTATATTTAACTGCATTTGTGGTAAATATGACTTTTAAACTGTTTGGTTAATTTATATTATCTCAATATACAGATACAGGAGGCGGGGCCGAAGTTAAGAAAATTAAACGCCATATTGTGTGGAGGAAAGCTGCGAGAACAAGGCGGGTGTAATTGACAACAAAAAAATACGCAGACCGTGTGGAATAAATGTGTTAGTAGACTAACGATTACATTATCAATTGTTATTTTCATATGATAATATATAATAATTTTAACATTTGCATTTCACCAATAACTATGTGTCGGGAGGAACTGCCACGATCTGCGGTAGAGGAGAGATAGAAGACTTTGGTCGCCGGGATATTCTTGCCAAAGCCATAGGTGTGCCAGAGAACCCTGGGCGTGTTAGGGGTGTGGGTTTCGGCGTCTCACAAAAGATTACTTCCCACCCGAAGGTCGTGCAAGAAATAACTCGGAAACGAAAAAGTGGGAGACATTGGTGTCTCAACTCTCGATAGATTGAACATTTTGGAAGAAAAGCTGAAACAAAAGGATGATGAGGAGAGGCGAGGCTAATTTCACAGCCCAAGCAAGCGTCAAAGATAGTTGCACTCTACCATCTGCGCAAAAGGCTTCCGAGGTAATGCATGCCTTTTTTTTTTACTAGTATTGCATTCGCGATTAAATACATTCAATTGGATGCCTTAATTCACGACTTATTAATCTATCATTGGATTAGGGCGTCAACTCATGTCGACTATATTTATCGACCCCAAACTATCGTATGGTTGCTATGGGTAAAGTATACAATGAGCCGGGTGTTACACTGCACACCGTGGACCAGTACCCCCACTTAACCATGTGAAAGTTGGAGTTGATGTTGCAACCGAGGGGGATGCGCCATTGCCGGTACCTATCGTTGATGCGAGATGTGATGACAAGTAGGAGATGCAATAGGTACTTATGTGGCATGGCCAATTGATCTCGTGGTTGTAATTAATATGGTATGTAATTGCATTTTTCCACCTTTTCATATACGGCATATATGCATTACATTAGTTGATCACTAATCGGCATATTGAAATGCAAAATTTCCAGGCACCCGCAAAAGCTAAAGGCAAGGGCAGAGTGTCCGGATATACAAAGGAGTCAATTACAACCCCAGAAAATAAAGGAGGCAACTCGAGGCCAACCCACCTCTGACTGGTTCAACTACAACTTCTCTCGGAATATTTGAATTTCCTTAAAATACATGAACGAAAGAATATGAAAAATGCTGACCAATTGTACGTAGAGATGGAACAAAATATTTTTGGTCACCATTTCATTGAGATGCTCAATACTGAAAATATCGAGAGAAGTTGTAAATCATGAATGGGTATCTGCCTCCGTTATTTCCGCATATATCAGGTAATAAATCAGGTTTAAAGTGTACAATATTTTTTTAGTCTTTCCATTTAAATATTGATGTCATTGGTGTAATCCATTTTTATATTTTAATTGAAGGTATTTGTATGAAGAATTGTTGCTTCCAAAGGAAATAACGAGGAGGTTTCTGTTCTTGTCCCCACACCAAACAAATACATACGGCTACTTCGGGAGGGATTCACAGACAACGTATCTAGCTGACCGGTTTGCAACTAAAGAAAGAGAATATCAGCCCTTGTTTTTAGCGCCGTGCAATGTTGGGTGAGTCGCTTATCCTTTAGGACTTAATTCACAATAATGAATTACATAAAAGTTGAGGTGCTTAGGATTTGTTATCTCAACATTTTTGTAGGAATCATTGGGTCTTGTCTGCGATAAATATTGTTGAAGAGATTATTTACTATCTGGATCCCTTGTATGTTGATCCTAGGGATCGCCTGAGAATTAAAGAATCCGTTTCGATACGTAAGCATGTTTTTATATTTCTGATTTTCTATGATTCTTCGTCGATGAGCAGCATGCGTGTGTTTGTGATGATTGAAAATATGTTTCTTAATGAAGTCTGTTTGATTTTGTGATTAGTGGTTTGCAAGTTTATCGCGCAAATATCGGAGCTAAGGTGCCGCGTTTAAAGGCAACCAACATTAAATGGATTCAGATACAGGTATATTTGCAAAAACTTAATGCGCAATTAGATAAAAAAAAACTATATTGATTTACTATTTTATTTTTTATAGTGCCCAAGACAACCCAACAAGATGTCTGATTGTGGGTACTATGTCATGCGTTTCATGAAGGAGACTATCTTGCAGAACCAAGTTAAAATACCAATGGCGGTATGTTGTTTACTTAGCTTTTAACTCGTGGATTGTTCAAATGTTTTAGCAATTGTAACTTAATTTATTTAATTTTTATGTCGAAGTACTTCCCCGACTTCAAATGCTCCACATACTCCACCGCTCAACTATCCAAGTCAAGGAAGAGTGGTGTCGCTATATTGTTGAAAAGTTCGTTTGATTATGTCAAATTGATCACGATGGTTGCAGCAATACTCATTGGTATGTGAATAATGCTTTATATTTATCAACCCCAAACTATTTATGTATTTGTTTTTCCTTGGTACATGCCTTCGAGTTGATGTGTCATTGCTAGGAGAAAATAAGTTCAAACTTATTATTTTTGTTACACTTTGTTAATGCTTGATTTGAATTCTGTTTCTTGCTACGGTAGTATTTACCTAATTAGTCTCTTTGTATCCCAATGTAACAGGTTAGTCTTTGTGGTGGAAATGCGGTATGTATGCTACTGAGTCTTTGGATCACATTTCGACACATTACTTTGGTGTTGTCTTGGTCTCATGAAAAACAAACAGAAGTCTGTAAATGTAGATTAATTGTAGATGTATGTTGGTTTTCCGATTTTGGTTTCTTAAGGATTGAGATCTGGTATAGTTGCTTTGCACTTTGATTTTGTCTTACTCGTGTGAATTTGAATACTTTAGAAACAGTGGTGTACTTATATCCGGTTATATATATATATATAGTTGCTTGTATAGAGTGTTGCACTTTGATTGTATAGTTCTTGGTTTGTTTGCACAAACACATGCGATCTTGCATTTAACACTTATATTTTGAACACATTTTGAACAATTGTGTTGACTGCAACAATTGTGGTTTTTTTGTGTAAATATGCAGGAATAATGGATGTAAAAGTTAAGAAATAAAATTTAAAAAAAAAAGGGGCTTTAGATAGCATTTCCTTGTACAAACGCTATCTAAAGTCAGACTTTAGATAGCGTTTGTATAAGGAAACGCTATCTAAAGTCACCTATTAATAGCAGTTCCTAAATGCTATCTTTGCTAACGAGTTTTAATAGCGGTAGAATAGATAGCGGTTACAAACGCTATTAAAAGGCATACGGAAACGCTATCTAAAGTCTAATCTGTTGTAGTGCTCACATATTTTGAATTAGCTGTGAAACCGCAAGTAAGAAAAAAATCCACATAATTTAATGAATCCATATTTTTGTAAAAAAGCCCAAATAACCCTTTGGTTGTATTTTAATTTTTCTTTTGGAAATTGTTGTGGGGACTCAAAGCATTTAACACCCACACCACCTTTTGTAGATTTCATTAAAATTAAAAGAAAAAGTGTTTGCTCTTAATTTTATATTTGTAAATCAATGATAGAGGGACTCTCGTGTCTAAAAGCATGACATTCACTTGTAATTTCCTTTGCCTTTCTTCTTCATCTACATACTAAATGAAAGATAATAGCGCTTTTTTGTTTAAAATATATATACATATATTTTGCCAATGATGGAAATAGAACTAAAAATAGTGGAAAGAAAACAACCGCCCAACCAATATGTGTAGTGTGTACGATACAATATTTGTTTATTATTTTATTATCTTTTATCTTCTAATTCATTATTTCAAAAGCTAGGGTGTACCTGGGGGGTCGTTTATCAGTTTAGGGTTATTCTGAAATAATAAAATATTCAAAACGACCCCCCATTGGTAAATAGTTTCAGAATAACCCTAAACTGATAAATAGTTTCATTATTTCCCCTGCAGTGGCACCTCCCCCTGCAGTGTACCTGGGGCCCCCCAACCAAAAATTGGACGCCTGCAATTTTAAAAGAACAACGCTACAATTTTAAAGGAACAACGCTACAAAAAAAATTATACTATAAGTATAGGGAGTAACGATGACATTAATGATAAAGTATCTATTTAAAACAACAAGAGGCAATAAAAAAAATCTCATAATAATGAGTAGCAAATAATTTCACAGGACGTATAAAAAAATAATAACAATAACAATTTACACCAATAAATATACATCAATTATTACAGTAGTAAAAAAAATTATTTTATAAGAATTAAAAAAAAGTCACCTGCAATTTTAAAGGAACAACGCAACAAAAAAAATTATACTATAAATATAGGGAGTAACGATGACATTAATGATAAAATATCTATTTAAAATCTTCAACTGAACAGAATAAATTGCTAGTCTGGTCAACCAAAATCTTCAGCCTGTGTCTATCCACACGCTGCCGAACCTACGTCCACAATATCATCTATCAATGTCAATACTCAATAGAAGTTACTTGGCTTTCCAATTTTAATGTTCTGCTCTGCAAGGAATCCTGTTATGGCATTCTTTTGCCAGCCCTTGAAACTCCTGCAGGAATGTAATATTTAGGATAAACGTTAACTTGAGTGAAAAGGAAAAGCATGAAACATTTGGCATAGCCAGGATTCGCATTATTGGGACAGCTAAAATCTATCAGTTACAACAGATTGAAAATAATTAAAATCATTAGTAAGTGAAGTTTGATATAAGCTAATAAACTAAATTTATTTTGGTTTTAATTATAAATAATAGAAGTTAATGCTTGATAATAATTAGAAGTCAAGATCCACATACCAAATCAAACAAAATCACAACCATGTTACTGAATAGGTCATAAAAGTGAAAAAGATTATGTTGATAGATGCCAAATTTTTTCTCCATGGAGCTTCCATTTTGTTTTTCTTTTTCTACACTTGTTTTTTCCCCAGATAAAAATAAATGTTCAAACATAAAAGGAAAAATTGTGAACATAATTCACCTCAGGTTTAAGATCACGATGCACAACACCCTGTAGATGGCAAAAAGCAACAACATTCAGTATTTGTCTTAGGACAGTTTTGGCATCTTCCTCTGTGTATTTCCCACCTCTGCAAGGGCAAAGATCTTATAGCCTCAAACATAATATGTTGTCTCTTTCAATCACTTCCATTTATCCAAACTCTCCACCATCGGCATCCAACTTTTAAACATTCATGAAGGAATGCATATTTTTTTTTAATAAAAGGGATAAATACCTTGATAGTATTCTGTCCAACAGCTCCCCTCCTTCACACAATCTGAGAGATGCATAAGAGTTCAAGTTAAATTGTTATTTATAAAGATTCATTACAAATGAACTGTCCTTCTGCCTGCTTTTCCAACAGAAGAGAACGAATAATCTTGATATTATAAACCAAATGGTCACCAAATTATGAACCGTAAAATTGAACTTAAATAAACAACATAATCAAAGCTTACTCCATTACTATATAGACATTATCATGGTCTTCATATGCATCATAGAATTGTACTAGATTCCTGTGTCCGGTCAAAGCTCTCAATATTTTAACTTCCCTTCTCACATCCTCAATAGCAATGGCAGTGGTCATCTACAATTAAAACATACAAATTAAAATAGATTATTATATAAATAAATAAAGAATATATATATATATATATATATATATATATATATATATATATATATATATATATATATATATTTGTGCATGTGACTTTGCTTTATTTAATTTCACCGAAGATAAATTATTATATATTTCAAAGAATTAGCTAGCGAAAGAAAAAAGTAAAATTATTTAAGAGCAAGAATTAGTAGAAATAATACCTTAGCTTTTGGGATGACTTTCACAGCCACCTGTTGACCTTTCATGTCCCCTTTCTTAAACTTGGCAGCACAAGTGTACCCAAAATGTCCTCTCCCAATCTCACCTCCGACATCATATTTATTTCCGAAATGTTTAGAGAATCCGAAATTCTTGTCGAGCATAGCAACTACATCACCACCTTCGCTACTTTCCACTATCGTAGCCTCGTTCGGCTTCACCGAACCATGCCGGCGAGCCAGCAAGGCTTTTATATGCTTCGCCGGAGACGGCGGCGGGAACGGCCGCTTGAAAAACCGTCTGGGCGTGGAGTTGGAGCTCGAATTCGCCGGTGTTTTTTTTGGAGAAGAGATAGTGTGCGGGACTTGGACTGTAGAACGGTAAAAAGGAGATCTTCTACCATTCTCTGTCTCCTTCTTCTCTTCCTTGCTCTCGCTATTTGTAGGGTTTTCGCCATTGACGGAGCTCGAGTGAGGTTCGGCAGTCGTCAACCGACAGGGATGTTAAATTTTAATGTGTGGATTAGCATTAATTGGTTATTAAATTATAATTAAATTATTAATATATCAGTTATAAAATTAATTCTTAATTACGTAACCAATTGGTGAAATTGTTGTTGGGTATTTACTAAAGAGTGACCCTATGATGGGATGGGTCATTCTGATGTTAACCCGTTGAGAGGTCCCTACTCTCTGCTGGTAGGTTATAAGAATAGCCTCCCCATTAGGCATTCTAACAGACAGAAACAAAAAACCAAAACCAACCAGAAAGAGAGGAGTAACCCTTTCACCTTCTCCAACATTCTGATCACTGTTCATCTCCTTCTCACCCTTTGATTTGCTGTGATGGATTCTGCGAATCTCCAAGGTATGAAATTCTTCCTTTTTTGCTTTGATTAACATGAATCACATGCTATGATTTGTATCTGTATGGTATTTAGAATTATATGTTTTCCTTCAATTGGTATCAGAGCCATGGATAGATACATGTTATGGCTGTTCTGAAAATTATATGAACCCTAATTTATGTTTTTCAATCAAGATACAAAATTTGTTAGCGATTTTCATATCATGTTATATCAATATTGTAAAATTTTTTGCTTGCCCGGAATTTTTCCCCTTCAGCAACTTTCGTTTTCATGCCTTGTTCTTCAAAATTCGAAACTATGATTCTGGCCAATGATTTCGAAAATTGTTTAAGGGCTTTTCTTCTCACATGTTATTCGAGTAACATACTCGAAAATCGTTGGATTTCATTGAATAAAACGTGAGAAATCGATGTTTTTTCGTTTCCCTTTTGCGTGAAACTGGTTCAATCGCCCCGCGAGTTTTGCTCGCCTCGCGATTCTGGGCATCGAAGAATAGTTGGAATTCCAGATTCGCCTCGCGAGATTATTCTCGCCTCGCGAACCTGAAAGCTGACTGTTCTAGGAAAATGAAAGGTCTCTGGGTCGCCTCGCGAACATGCTCCTCGCCTCGCGACCCCGAAGGCTGCCTGTTCTAGGAAAATGAAAGGTTTCAGGGTCGCCTCGCAAACACTTTACTCACCTCGCGAGTACCCGCGAGAAGACCAAACGTTGCTGACTTTTCACAAGATTCGCCTCGCGAGATACCTCTCGCCTCGCGAATATTTTATGTGAATTAAGTTGTGTGTTCTATGCTGCATTTGTTATACAATATATTTTTTCTAATGTATAATTGTAGCATGACTATTGATATTTTGTATAGTTATGAACTCACCTATCGTGGGTATAATTATACAAAATTTGTGTTGTTAAACAATTAATTATTCTAATGTGTATGGTATTATATTAATAATAATTATACCCTATCGGTGTACTATTATTAATGTAATTCGTTATTATACATTGTACTATTATCTTAAGCTTATGTCAATAATGGTTTCAAGTACCCTATCGGTATTAGAAATTTTGGTGATGTAAGTTCAGTACATTGTATTATTCTTCTTATTGTATTTCTTATTTATTATGATTCGGGACCCTTAGGCGGAATTATAATGAATAAGAAATTTGTATTATGGGCAAGATTGGCTGAACATATATATATATATATATATATATATATATATATATATATATATATATATATTTATATATATATATATATATATATGGAATCATATTGCCTTAAACTCTTAATGATTCGTTATTCTCTGTTTTATATCAGCCTCCTTCCCAAATTCTCAAAACTCTGAATGGGACAAACCATGAGGACTGGAAAGAGTCTCTAGATCTCTACTTAACTATTGCTGACTTGGATCCGGCCTTAAGGGAAGACAAGCCAGCAGCTCTCACCGATGAATCTACTGCATCACGAGAAGATTGCTTATGAGAAATGGGAACACTCTAATAGAGTGTGCTCGAAAGTGATGAAGTATACTATGGAGAAATCCATCGGGCATAGTATCACGAGAGACCAATAATGCTAAAGAATATCGAAAAAGTCATTGGGGAGAAATTTATGACTTTTGAGTAGGCTCGGAAAAGTCAGTATCTTTCCTTGTTTGACAAGACCAAATATGATGGGGTCGAGTGGTGTGCGTGAGCATATCATGAAGTCGATGCACTATTACAACAAACCGAGATCTCTTAAAGTGGAAATTGGCGAAAGTACTTTAATCTACCGGGTTCTTGAATCTCTTCCTTCACAATTCGATGTAATGAAGACCTCTTACAATACACAAGAAGGCTGAATGGACAAGTGGATGAGATGATTGCCATTGTTACACAAGAAGAAGATTCCATTAGAAAGGGTAAATCTCACAAGTGCTCATTTTGCTGCATCTGATCCAAATCAAACTTCTAAGTCAGGTTCAAGATTTGTGAAGAAAGATTAAAAGGGAAAGAAGAAAAATGCAAAGCAGCATCTGCAGGCTAAGAAAAGTTTCTTCAAGGGTAACTGCAAATATTGTAAGAAGTATGGCCACAAGGTATAGGATTGCTATTTCTTGAAAAAGAAACAAGAGAAGCAAGGTATATTCCTGGCTTTAACATGCTTTGAATCCAATGTCATTGATGTTCCTCCAAATACTTGGTGGTTAGATTCAGGTGCAACCATTCATGTTGTGAATTCCTTGCAGGGGTTCACAAGCCTGAGGAAACCAAGTGATGCTGAGTCCAAGATTATTATGGGAGATGGAGCTGGAGTTTCTGTTATTGACATTGGAATTGTTTCTTTACTTTTGCCTTCTGGACATAATTTGCTTTTAAGAGATGCTGTGTATGCACCTTCTATGAGAAGGAACTTGATTTCTGTTTCTGCTTTGGATAAATGTGGTTACACTTTTAAGTTTGGTAGTGGGAAATTGATTGTCTATTCAGATTCTGTTTCCGTTGGTTCAGGAGTTTTACGTGATGGCCTTTATATGTTAGATCTACATGACATGTTCACATCCCTGCTGTTGGAAACAAACGCAGTAGGATTAATGAACATTCTTCTATGTTATGGCATCGACGTTTGGGGCATATTTCTAGGCCCCGTATTGAGAGGCTAGTCAAGGAAGGTATTCTCCATGATCTAGACTTCTCCGATTTTGATACATGTGTTGATTGCATCAAGGGCAAATTCTTTGCCAAGGTTAGGAATACAGCAGCAAATAGGTGTGACGATGTGCAACAGTTGATTCACACCGACCTGTGTGGACCTATTACACCCACTACCATGGGTGGATATGGGTATTTCATTACCTTTATAGATGATTTCTCGAGATATGGATGGATAGATCTTCTTCAAGAAAAGTCTAGTTCCCTAGATGCTTTCAAATCCTTTAAGGTCGCTTGTTGAGTTGAAAACAGTAGGAAAATAAAATGTGTAAGATCCGACAGAGGTGGAGAATTCTATGGTAGATATAATGAGACGGGTAGAAACCCAAGACCTTTTGCCGATTTCTTGAGGAATGCGGTATTGAAGCTCAATACACTATGCCTGGTACTCTGAGCAAAATGGAGTTGCAGAGAGGCGTAACCGCACACTTATGGAGATGGTAAGATGTATGTTGAGCCATTCATCATTGCCGACTTTCTTTGGGGAGATGCCTTAAAAACTCTCTGTCTATATTCTAAATCAAGTACCCAGCAAGTCTGTACCAAAAACTCCATATGAGCTCATGAGTGGAAAGAAGCCGAGTTTGAAACATTTTCATGTATGGGGTTGTAAGGCGGAGTTAGACCTTATAATCCTCGCTCTAAGAAGCTTGATCTTAAGACTGTTAGTGGCTTCTTTATTGGCTATTGTGTGGGTTCCAGAGGTAGCAGATTCTATTGTCCATCTCATTCTATGCGAGTCGTCGAATCGATCGAGCGGTTTTCTTTGAGGATGACTTGGATAGTGGGAGTGATATACCACGACCAGTTACTCTTAAAGAAGATCGCACCATTGTTCCTATACCAGCTGTTCCTTTTCCTACGAAGTTTTGATTCCTGCTAATGATGTTGATCAGAATCTTCAACATGAAGATGGTGTGGCAGCACCACTTGTAGATGAACAGGAACATGATCTTATTGTTGATGAAATTCCACTGAGACGATCTCAAAGAGTGCGCAGACCTTCCATACCAGATGATTATGTTGTATATCTTCAGGAACATGAGTTTGACCTCAATGATGATGATGATCCTATTACCTTTGAGGAGGCAATTTCTAGCTCTCATGCTTCTGATTGGCTGAATGCTATGCATGATGAGTTGTCTTCTATGTCTCATAATGGTGTTTGGAGTCTGGAGGAATTACCAATTGGTTGTAAACCTGTTGGATGCAAATGGGTTTTCAAAACCAAACGTACTCCAGATGGTAAAGTTGAAAGGTACAAAGCCAGACTAGTAGCTAAAGGCTATAACCAAAGAGAAGGCATTGACTATAAGGAGACTTTCTCACCAGTCTCTACGAAGGATTCATTTCGAGTTGTCATGGCTTTGGTAGCTCATTTTGATCTAGAACTTCACCAGATGGATGTGAAGACGGCATTTCTGAATGGAGACCTTACTGAAGATGTTTACATGGTTCAGCCTGAAGGTTTTGCTTTAAAACAGGGAAAGAGCACTTGGTTTGCAAGTCTGAATAAGTCTATTTATGGACTGAAACAGGCCTCCGGACAATGGTATTTGAAGTTTGATCAGGTTGTCACTTCTCTTGGTTTCAAAGAAAATGCCTCGGATCGGTCGCGTTTACTTGAAGACTTGTGAGGGTGAATTCATCATTCTCGTTCTATATGTTGATGATATACTTCTTGCTAGCAGTTTGTGTTAAAATCCCGACCGAGACAAAACTCATGTTGAGTAGCCACTTTGATATGAAAGACCTTGGTGATGCTTCATTGTTTTAGGTATCCAGATTTATCGTGATAGGTCACGTGGTGTTCTTGGATTGTCTCAAAAAGGATATATTGAAAAGGTCCTCAAAAGGTTTAATATGCATTCTTGCTCCCCAAGTGCTTTTGTTCAAAAGGGTGAAGAAAAATTCTCTAAATCTCAATGTCCTCAAAATGATGCAGAAATAAATGAAATGAAAAAGGTCCCATATGCTTCCGCTGTTGGCAGTTTAATGTATGCTCAAGTTTGTACTCGTCCCGACATTGTTTTTGCTGTAAATGCTTTAGGGAGATACTTGAGCAACCCAGGTTTGGGTCATTGGAAAGCCGTAAAAAAGGTCATTAGATATTTGCAGGGAACCAAAGATTATATGTTGACCTATAAGAAGTCTGATCAACTTCAGGTCACTGGTTATTCTGATTCTGATTTCGCAGGTTGCCCTGACGACCGAAAATCTACTTCTGGCTTTATCTTTATGATGGCAAGAGGAGCTATTTCTTGGAAAAGCGTCAAACAGACGCTTACAGCTACTTCTACCATGGAAGCAGAGTATGTTGCTTTCTATGAGGCTACTTGTCAAGCCATGTGGCTGAAAAATTTGATTTCTGGCTTTCACATTGTTGAAAGCATATCTAGGCCACTTGTGATATATTGTGACAATACTGCTGCTGTGAACTTCTCTCATAACAATAGAAGCTCTTCTCGCACTAAGTATTTTGATGTGAAATATTTGTTCGTTAGAGAGAAGATTCAGGAGTTTCAGACTCGTATTGAGCATATTGATACAGGAAACATGCTTGCTGATCCACTAACCAAAGGCTTAACTGTTGGAATATTCCGGAATCATGTAATTCATATGGGCTTAGTTAAGTCTTTTGATGTATTGGATTAGTGGGAGTCTGAAACCATTATTTGCCCATTATCGTTTTTTTTATGAGATATGTAAATTGACGTCATTCTTGGATTCATATCTCTTATAGCATTTTAAGATGCTTGGACCATTTTTTGAATTGCATATTTCTCTTTATTAATTATATGCAATTTTATATTCATCAATCTTTATGTGAAATATGAGTCTTTAGCATGTATGATTTACTTCCCTATCGGATACTATTTCTGCATTGTTAAAGCTTGTATTTCTTATACTGCTGGTTAACGTGTGCTTTGATCGTAACTGGTATTTCTCTTTAATAATTGATTAATGCTATCCAAGTGGGAGAATGTTAAATTTTAATGTGTGGATTAGCATTAATTGGTTATTAAATTATAATTAAATTATTAATATATCAGTTATAAAATTAATTCTTAATTACGTAACCAATTGGTGAAATTGTTGTTGGGTATTTACTAAAGAGTGACCCTATGATGGGATGGGTCATTCTGATGTTAACCCGTTGAGAGGTCCCTACTCTCTGCTGGTAGGTTATAAGAATAGCCTCCCCATTAGGCATTCTAACAGACAGAAACAAAAAACCAAAACCAACCAGAAAGAGAGGAGTAACCCTTTCACCTTCTCCAACATTCTGATCACTGTTCATCTCCTTCTCACCCTTTGATTTGCTGTGATGGATTCTGCGAATCTCCAAGGTATGAAATTCTTCCTTTTTTGCTTTGATTAACATGAATCACATGCTATGATTTGTATCTGTATGGTATTTAGAATTATATGTTTTCCTTCAAGGGAAGGGGTTGTTTGGAGTATCGGAATTGCGAGAGGAGAGAGTGGGATTTGAAGAGGGTTTTGAATTACAGAGTCCCATAGGAATTTTGCAGGAACACACACAGTATGGTGGTTGCTCTAATGAAATTGAAATTGCAGCATGTGAATAGAAGATTGATGGATGAGGTTGAAAGTGTTGAAACCCTGTTTTTGGGTTTTGAGAGAATTAAAGTTGGTTAGGTTCGTTGATGAAGGAAATGGAGATTGGAGAGAGATAGAGTGAGTGGTTAAGTGGTTAAGTTTAAGAAATCATATTCATATTCGTATATTCGTATAAAACTTATAAAAATGGAAACCACGAGAGTTTTGCTTTTCGTTGCAAGGAACTAACTGCTAATGCTAAATTAGTTTGGTGGTTAATTTAGAGTAATGACTTAAAAAGGATTTTATTACCAATATTTATTTGAGAAAAAAAAAAGTAGAAGGTTTGTGATTAACATTAGACTAAACCCCCAATTTGGTCCCTGAGAAAAACACTCGGATCTGAAATAGTCCCTAACCAAAAAAAACTATCCAGTTGGTCCTTAAGAATGTGTTTACCGGGACAGATTAGTCCTTCTGTCAGTTGACCACCTTTGACCGCAGGTTAAATGCTGACGTGTCAGTTTCCATTTCTAAAAAACCAAAACGCATTGCCGTTTGTGAACTGAAATTCCTTCTTCTTCGACGTTCCTTCTTCTTCCTCCCAAACTTCTTCGACGTTCCTTCTTCTTCCTCCCAAGGGAACTTCTTCTTCCTTCCAGCTTCTACGTTTCTCCTCCCGAGGGAACTGAATTTCCGTCTTCTTCCTCCAGCTTCGTTGACATTTGCTCTGCAAAGAAAGACCACACGAAGGAGAAGAAGTGAAGGGGTTCGCGTCTTCCAACTAACTCAAAGGTGAAGAATCGTGTGAATCAATCCGATTTCTGAAGGTAATGTTTCTTATTCTTCCCTAATCTCTATGCTTTTGGGTTTTTCGTGTTTGAAATGTGGAGAATCGAGTGTTAGGGTTTAGGGTTTGTGTTATTGCTGATTTTGGCTTTCTCATGCATGCATGGGTGGGTCTGATGTTTCTGTGGTCCCTTCTTCATTGGTTTATCGATTTTTGGATTGTTGAATGCTTATTTTACATACAAATGTGGTCCCTTTGTCAATGTGTTGGGTATGTGTCACGATAGTGTCGTTTGTGTGGGCCCATGTGTTGGGTGTCCCTTTAACTTCTGCTGAGTTGTTTCTTTGTTTCTTGTTTGCAGATGATTACACAAATTCGCTTCTTCTTTCACCATGGAGGAAAGCTGGTTATGCAAGATGGGGTACTGAAATACATTGATTCAAGGGTCAACACCATGCCACCAATTGATGTTGACTTGGTCAACTATTTTGATTTGGTGGTGATGTTCAAGAACTTGGGGTACCATGACTTCAAGGCTATGTGGTGGATGCATCCGGGTCGTAAGTATTTTGTGACTGGTTTAAGACCAGTTGAGGGAGACAATGATATCAATCGCATGTGTGAGGTTGCTATGGAGTACACGGCTGGAGAGTATTACACAATGCACTTGTATTTTGAGCATCCGGTTCTAGGTGTGCAAGATGCAGTCTTTGTTGATCCAGATGAGGAGGAGGAGAATGTTCAGGCAAATGGTTCTACACCAATTGAAGCTTCATTCGAAGACTTGGTGACTGATGATGAATATGACAGTGCGAAAGATTCTCCTTATAGGCCTCCTCCAGTGTCTGACAGTGATAGTGATGAAGGTTACATGAGGAAGCATAAAACTGAAGTGAAGGGGAAGAGGGCAGCCCCCACTGTCTCATCTTTAGATAGTGAGAGGGCTGAAAATTCTGACATCAACTCATTTGAGAAGAATGGTTACCAAACTTACTCTGAGCAGATGAAAACCCCAGACTCTACTGACGACGAGGGCAACTCAAGGCACACATTCCCAGTGTTCAACTCAGATATCTCATTTGGACAGGTTAGGCTACAGGCTGGTATGGAGTTTAAAAACTTGGAGGAGTTTAAGAATGCTGTGAAAGACTACAATATTGGACTTGGAAGGCAATTTGTATGGAAGAAGAATGATAAACAGAGGGCTAGGGCTGTTTGTAAGGTGAAGGAATGTCCATGGGTTGCTTTCTGTTCATGGAATAGCCTGGACAAGATTTACCAGTTGAAGACTCTGGTGGATGATCATACTTGCTGCAGGGTCTTTAAGAACAAGGCTGCCACCAAGAAGTGGGTTGCTAAGAAACTGGAGAAGCGATTATGGAAACAGCATTAGCTTAAAAGGAGACAGGCTTTTGACATTTTCAAGGAGGAGTTTACGGTGCACCTTAATGATAAAAAAGTCATCAAGAGCATTGAGAGCGGCCAGGCTTGCTTGTGGAAGGTTCGAAAAAGATCAATATGGTAGGACATGGGACTACCTTGCTGAGGTGTTGAAAAGCAACCCAGGATCAACTACTAGGATGGATGTTTCACCCGAAATGGAAGGCCCCCACTGTTTGATCGCTTGTATATCTTTTTGGAGGGCCTCAAGTCGGGTTTTAAGGCTGGTTGTAGGCCACTCATTGGCCTAGATGGGTGTTTTTGAAGGGTTATTATGGTGGTCAGTTCTTTGTCAATTTGTTGGGCAAGATGCAAACAATCAGTTTTATGTCATAGCTTATGCCGTAGTGGATGCTGAGACAAAGGATAATTGGAAGTGGTTTCTCACACTTTTGGAAGGGGACATTGGCTGTCATGAGAGATATGGATGGAACTTTATATCAGATCAGCAGAATGTATATGGTTAATATGGATGGAACTTTATATCAGATTGGTTGTTTCTGTTTGTCATATTTTGTAGTGTTTCTATCATGTGTAGTGCATGTTAATAGGGACTAATTTGGCTCACGGTCATGTTTCTTAGGGACTTTACTGGTATCACTTAAAAATTGTTAGGGACTAATTTGTCCCACGAATAATGTATAGAATATTGAATTATGCCTATTATAACTGTTCCAATATATTCATTGCTGCAGGGTTTAGTACCTGCTCTTAAGGAGGTTATGGCGGGTGCACATCACAGAAACTGTGTGCTTCACATTTGGAAAAACTTTATCAAGCACTGGAAGGACAAGGATCTGCGTGGCTTTGTTTGGGAATGTGCAAAGAGCACAACTGAGGCAGAGTTTAAGACAACTATGCAAAGACTAAGAGGCCTGAATGAAAGGGCATACGACTACCTGAATGCTATTGAGCCAAGTGCATGGGTGAAGGCCTATTATAGCCATTGGCCCAAAGTAGATAACATAACTAATAACATGTGTGAGGTCTGGAATAGCAAGATACTCAAGTACAGAGAGAAACCAATTTTGACCATGCTGGAGGAGCTACGATGTTATTTGATGAGGAGGCATAGTGGCCACATGAGGGTGTTGGGGTCATACAAAGGAAAAATACCACCATGATGAAGAAGAAGCTAGAAAAACTGAAGCTTGAGAGCAATAAGTGGACACCTACCTGGACAGGTGACCCAGACAATGAGAAGTTAGAAGTTCAGAGATATGGGTCAAAGGTTGGAGTGAGCTTGAGTCAGCAGACATGCACATACAATCAGTGGCAGCTAACTGGCATGCCTTGTGCTCATGCCATAGCAGCTATAGCCTACAAGAATGAGTGTCCTGAGGATTATGTGCATCAATGGCTGACAATGGAAGCCTTTAATGCAACATATCAGCACTGGATCCACCCAATTCCCAGCAAAGAATTTTGGTCAGAAACTGACAACCCAAAACCTGAACCACCAAAACTGAAGAGGCCTATTGGTAGGCCAAAGAAGCACAGAAGAAGGGATGTTGCATCTGAAGAAGCTCCAGGCAGCCAACAAAGCAAAGTTAGGAAGAGGTATGAAGTCAGGTGCTTAAAGTGTGGAGAAGCTGGACATTATGAGAAGACTTTCAAGGGACCAGCTAGACCCGAAGTTGCTAGGAAAAGGCGTCCAAACAAGCCTATAGAGAATGCAGCACAAGAAGAGGTGCCATTGACACAATCACAACCTCAGGAAGAAAGTGCAACACAGGTAACTAGGTGTACAAAGTTTTGGGCTGTATTTATGTGTAGTTTTCTTATGACATTTATTTTGTTTCAGACTCAGGAACCAGTTGAAGGAAACCAACAACCCATTCAAGGAACGCATACTACAGACTCTGCAATTCCACAAGAGACTAATCTGTCTCATATGAATTTTGTAAGGGACCATTTTGGCCCACTAAACATTTTCTAAGGGACCATTTTGTCCCACGATATTTACATGTTCAAAATTCATCACTGGTTTGATCTGTCTGATTTCAGGAAATGAGTGATCAGAGTACACCACCGCTGCCACCAGCTATAAGGTCAACACCTATCAGGCCACGTGGGACAGTTAGACCATGTGTAACTCTACCCCCTTTCACCCCAAGTCCTTCATCAGCAGTGGGAATACAATCAATACGACCACCACCACCTCCAGTTAGGCCATACAGAGCTCCAACATATGCTCAGGGTGAGGAACTCGTGTCAAATGAGACATTGGCAGCAGCAAGTAGTGGGACTGCAGAGAGGGCTATTCAAGTTCATTCCAACACCTGGATACGAGACCACCACCACCACCACCACAAGATAATGGCAAGAAGAAAAAATGAAGAGGGAAGTGAAGTCAGTAGAAGGAATTCAAAGAATGCACAATGTTTTTTGAGTTTTCGTTAGTTTACTAGGTTATATGTTCTAGTTAGGGACTGACAATGTTTTGTGTTTTATCTTGTTGTTTGGTACATTATAAGGTTATTTTGACAATGACAGGATATATTTGTAATGAATTGACAATGCATATGAATGAAAAGTACATTTTGGAGTTATTTTGTTGGTATTATTTACCTTTCATGGCTGCCCTTTGGAGTTATTTTGGAGTTATTTACCTTACATTATAAATGGATTCTTTTACAACTTTGATTAGAAAAACAGAAATTTCCATTTCATTATAAATGCCAAAAGGCATGGATTACATAACTTTTTCACCCAAATATTACAAGCACATACTAACCTTACTTTCCATGACATTTACACTACTTCCATACATTAAATATCATAACCATAACAACAAAAACCAATACAACCCCTATCACAACTCCAAATGATCTTTGGAGATAAACAACATCTTTGGATATAAGCAACATCTTGACTTGCATTTCATTCATCTTTGCTTTCATCTCGGTTATTTCCATCTCCACCTGAGGAATTCTCCCATCTCCCATCTCCATCTCCATCTCCTTAAGTCTCTCTTGTTCCATTTGCGCCTCATATATATCCACCCACACAAATGTGCCACAATGTGGTTTCTTCTCCTGCAACCAAAACCAGCAAGAATGTAAAGATGACAGGCCAACCAATATGGAACTAAAGTAAGGGATTCATTACCTTATATAAAGGGCAGCCATAGAAGGGTCTGTTTGGGTTCTTGATGTTCTTGAAGTGCGATGACACAAGGTCTCTTACAAATGCAACATGGAGGAGGGAACTTTGGGGGTTACAATGCTTGAGGAAGCACTCCAACTATAGTCACGGCTGGACACATTGTTAGACGCCCAACTCATTTTAACGCTGGTCCAACAATGGAAGGGGGCGAAATATAAATTAGGGATTTCAGTCACTGCTGATGAGGAAAGGGTGCGCAAGTCCGAGGGTAGCGATCAGATGGGGGGAAGGAGAAGAAGAATGTTTATAATGGCGAGGGAGAACAAGTCCTAGGGTTGGGAAGTCCTTGGGTTGGGAGGAAGAAGAAGGAAGGAAGAAGAAGTTTGGAACGTCGAAGAAGTTTGGGAGGAAGAAGAAGGAACGTCGAAGAAGAAGGAATTTCAGTTCACAAACGGCAATGCGTTTTGGTTTTTTAGAAATGGAAACTGACACGTCAGCATTTAACCTGCGGTCAAAGGTGGTCAACTGACAGAAGGACTAATCTGTCCCGGTAAACACATTCTTAAGGACCAACTGGATAGTTTTTTTTGGTTAGGGACTATTTCAGACCCGGGTGTTTTTCTCAGGGACCAAATTGGGGGTTTAGTCTTAACATTAATGATGCCGTGGGTTTCTGTTGGAGGAAAGAGAAGGCGTGGGCCCAGACCTGCCGGTTGTCCTCTTTTACTCGGATTAGGAGTCGGATTCAGATGATGTATTTTTATAGTGAAAAAAATCACCTGACTTATTATTTATCTATTTTCTATATTATTTTTTTTATCTTATTTTTTTATTTTTTTATCATCTTTTTCTCTTTTAAAATACACTAAAGTTATCTAACTTTTCCATGAAAAAGGGAAGAGGATCTAGGGTGCGTTTGGGTAAACAACTTAATTAAGAGCTTATCACATAATACCTTATCACATGAGAGCTTATGTCATAAGCGCTTAAAGAAAGAAAAAGAAAGGAAGGGGCATGAGAGGATTCCAATAGTGAAAAACACGGAGAGGGTGTTTAGTGCATAAGCTCTTATGATAATTCCATAAGCTTCTCCCAGTGACTTATGAAAATAAGTCAAAAACTCCTTATGGGATGTCATAAGTTATTTTTATAAGCTCTGATAAACACACTGCATAAGAACTTATGTCATCAGATAAGTCAAAATGAGCTTAAATAAGCTCTTCCAAACGCCACCATAATCCCTTGTACTCCTGTACTATCCATGTAATATGTACAGTAAACTTTCCACGTGGAAATCTTCTGGTGGGGCATTTTATCTGCGGCGGAATTTTATTTGATTTTAGTAAATAAAAAATAGAGGTCCTTGAAAATTGATTTTGTCTTTAACCTCGATTATTTTTTACTAGAGACTAGATAGATAGTAAATTTTATATTGGGTTGAAAAAATTATATTAAATATTATATAAAACTTAATTTTAAAATAAAAATATTCAAACATAAATAATTTTGGATCAATCATCTAGCAATGATGAAGAATGAGACAGTAAAATAGAGTTTGCGTCAAATGAAGATGAAGATGACGATGAATTTACATATTATGATTCAGCTGACTCCGAAGATGAACCTGAAGGTGGCTCTAATATAATACCAGTCGGATTGGTTTCTCCAGTGTCATCTGTAAGGCCCGGATGTGGTGTTCCACATCAGTCAGGTTTGTTTTTAATATTATCCTTCCATTCTAATATTAATATCTTCATTAGTTTACATATATAAAAGAAATTAATCTATTACAGGTCAATCACATGGTGCATTCATCAATCCATCTCCACATTACAGTTATATTAATTGGAATCATCCAGATGAAGAGACAGATTTCGCAGGATTGGACGTTCCTAGATCGGGGCAAGTGGGACAGGAGTTGTATGATGGGTTGCGATTTAAGAGCAAACAGTCGGTTAAGTTGGCGGTGATCATGTAATGTGATGGTGCACTCTCCAAATGGCATATGCGAAATCCCGTCAAAATTGCAAGATCCTGTAATGTGATGGTGCACTCTCCTCTCCAAATGGCATATGGAATGTGTGGGTCTCAGCCCTCCACCGTTCAACCAATACACTTATCAATGCGTGATCCACCTAGAACAATGATAATTGAGCAGTGTCCAAAAAACCTGTCATCTAAAGAATCCTTTTAATGGCGGCGGGATGTTGGCACCTCTGGTTTTGGTTTTGGTTTTGGTTCCGGTTCCTTTCCATTTTTTTTCTAGCTTATTAAAATTTTAATTTGTGGCAAAAAGAGGAAAAAAATTAGGATAGAAAGAACTGATGGAAATCCAATTTTGAATTTTATCACAGCATATACTTTCCAGTTTCGTCTGTATTTTTAAAATTAATTCGTAATCTTCTGTTTTTTTTAAGCACTAATTCGTAATCTTCTTTCCAAGTGACATAAACGAGACATAAATAAACCTACTAATAACAACACAAACAATTGATACCAACATCAATACAAAGTTAAAAATGGAATAGCAAATTTTACTTTACATTTGACATGGCACTCAACCCATGTTTTAAGGAAATTTATTGATTATTAAATTTGTTTTTGTTGGTTTTTATATAAATTATTGTATTATTGATTATTGATAATGTTTATTTTATTGTTGTGGTTGCTTAAGCTGATAGTCTTCCATATATTTGGTATTGGACTTTGACAGCTTCACAGATCACAGGTGTTGAAGCATCATTTCTAGGAGGTAAAGCTGCTATAGAGGTGTCGTGTTTTGACCAACTTTTTTTTCTTTTATCTTAGCACCACTCTTTATTGCTCAGAAAAAATCTCGATGCTGTTTCCTTATTGAAAACCAAAATTTCTGTCTCTCATACTTTCTCTCTTCTCATAAAATTCTTGAAAACAAAAATTGATGTTAAACCTCTGCTCTCTTCCTTCCTTTCAATTTTACTTCTTCATCTTTCTCGTCGACGATCATGTGGGCGCAGGCATGGTGAATTTATTTTTCTTTGCTTGATGGATTCAGCATTTGACAGTTTAATGGGTGTATGCTTACCAGTTTAGGATCCGATAGAGGTAGATCGAAGTCGAAGGGTTTCTCGGGGGGCGTTGATTCTTTGAACCCGTCATTGGTGCAAAATTTTACCACTGACTGATTCATTTCTGAATTTTGCAATAAAGGGTTTCTTAGGTACTGAAATTATTACCTTCATCAAAGGGTTTTAAATTTGTCTCTCACCTTTTTCTTTTTGCAAATTTTATTTGTTTCTTTCTTCTCTTTCTTCGTCACCCACACTTCTTTCTTCTTATTTGCTGTGTTGAATGATGACCGCAGATTCTGCATTTTAGAGTTAGTTTGGGACATGAGGAGCTTGGAATTGTGTTACTGGGGTTGCATGGTCGTGGAGCTTGGATGGTTGAGTATAGGGAGTTGCATGGTCATGGATCTAACCAGAAATGCTTTTTGTTTGTTGTTCACCATTGTGTGGCATGTATGTGTATATTGGTCGAGCAATGAGCATAAATTATGCTTTAATTGGTGGTGATGTTTGTATTTAAATTTATTGCTTTTATTTTGCTTATTAATTCTTTGGATTATTTTTTCCTTTGATGCATAAATTCTGAGTCTGCCGCAAATAAGGAAGGGATGGGAAAACCAATAATTTTCACAACAAAATTGAATAAGGACCCATTGCAGGAAAAAATGTATGGGGTATTGTTATATATTTTCGTATTTGCCTTTTGTGGTATTTTAAATATTCTATTGTAATTTCTATAATCAATTACTCTATTTTGTCTATTATCCCCTTCTGAAATCTCAAAATCAAAGGCCCTATTCGTATTAGATGAAGAAACTGAAAAATCAACCATTTAGGAGGAAATACAAAATCAGGTGAAAATATTTTTCTACAATGAACCATGTCATTTAAAATTGGCCCATTGTTTGTGATTGGTGGTTTTTGTTTGTGGTAGCAAGGCTTTTGAGATAAAGTCTATGATTGAGGACTTTGAAGTCCAAATCAGAGAAGGAAACGTAAATCCCAAACTTAGAATATGCTAGACATTTTCAAACCTCTGTTTTACTGTACATTTGACATGGCACTCAACCCATGTTTTAAGGAAATTTATTGATTATTAAATTTGTTTTTGTTGGTTTTTATATAAATTATTGTATTATTGATTATTGATAATGTTTATTTTATTGTTGTGGTTGCTTAAACTGATAGTCTTCCATATATTTGGTATTGGACTTTGTGACTTCACGGATCACAGGTGTTGAAGCATCATTTCTAGGAGGTAAAGTTGGATGTTGACTTTGTGGCTTGCTAAGATGATTGCTCTGTAAGTGGTGTGAAGTCAAAAAAATGGAATGGAAGATGTTGAGAGCCTAGAATTTGATCCTGTATCTCTCAAACTTGAGAACGCCGATGTCAAACGAAGTAGTTGCTCTGATTATTACTGTGTATCTCCATATTTATGTCAATTTGCTGTGTAGTCAGGTTATGAAGATACTTTTAAAGGTTGTTTTGGTGTTTTAATATGGGATATGGTTCTTTATTTTTGATTGTGCTATGTGTTTGGTTTTGGATATTGACATTGTTCAACTTCCAAAGTCAAACATGTATGCACTCTACCTATGACAGGACAATGTTCCATTAGGAAGTTTAGTCAGTTATGGTTTGGCTCAAGTATGTATGTATTGGGAGGAGGGTTTCTTTTTTATTTGGAAAACTCTTCATGTGTCAGATGCAGATTAGTTTTAATGGCTAACCATCAACATTATGATGGTTCTGGTGATCCCAAGCCCTATCTATGTAATTACACTATTAATGTCAATGACAATTTGTAGTTTATGTTATCTATTACATTTTTATATTCTTTCAACTTTTACTTTTTCTTATTTCTTGAAGAATATTATATTTTTAATGTCAGCATTTTCGTTATGTAGTTTGCACTATAATTATAAAAGTGTAAGTTTGTAAGCATTGAAGGGTATGAAAATTACAGAGAGTGATGTTAAAAACGTAGTTCCATCATGTTTATTATTATAAACTTACTGCTTATTCATTGGAATGGTTTTTAATAACTGGGATTTATTTTTTCATACATGATCGCTGTTTTGTTCTTATTTTTAACTTTATGTTGAATCCCCTGAATGATAAACATTAGCGTTAACCTAAAGTGAATTCCTCTACTCGAATTGAAGTCTGTTTTAGGGATATTCATCCTTTTTATGCATGTCAGTATTTGGAAGAACTGCTACCTGCTTTTCTTGCTTACTATATTTTACACTGTTAGATCAACACTTAGTTGATGGTTTTTTTTTATTTTCTTTTCTCCATGATCTTTGTCACATATACATGTCTTATAGCTATATAGTTTTAATTTCGACGAGTCATCATCCCCCAATGAGTGTTGGACATGTTGAGAATGGGCATTTTATTTATGTTGTGACTTCAAAGTTAAAAGCTAAGTTTTTCGTAAATTTTGTTGATGTTTACCCCATTGGAAGGTTATCAATATGTTGCATCTGTTTACTAGATTACCATATTGTATCATTCCAATTTCTGCATTTACATGTTTCACTGAAGTTAGAGCCTTCTTATTGTGTCGATTGCTCGAGAGCTATTTATTTCAAGGTTAAGAAGTTGGCTATGTGTATTTTTCAGTTGATAGAGACGTGTGTATTCAGTTATACATATGGCGTGTTCATTATAATCTAATCACAATGCTCTGTGAGATAGAAATAAGCTTGTCTATTTTTGATTTTATACAGTCAAGATAGAGGCAACAAGGAGGACGACAAAGAGTCTTGTGGAAGGTTTGTTTAAGAACTGACCATCTCTTGGCATCATATGCTTGGCAACAAATTGGATCCATTCCCATAGTGAGACCTTTGAGGACTAAGTTACCAGTGATGATAGCAATGGATGGGACCATCCCGTCCAACAACAAGTGCAAAGGATTGGACTGGACCGCGTCCAACGGCAAGTCCAAATCATTGGACGGGACCTCCTCGTCCAAAAGCAAGTGCAATGCAATGGACGGGACCACCCCGTCCCAACAAAGAACTCCAATGCAATGGGCGGGATCACCCGTCTAACAAAGTGCCTTTGGGATCGAC
Organism: Sophora flavescens; assembly: GCA_030762895.1. Classification (NCBI taxonomy): domain Eukaryota; kingdom Viridiplantae; phylum Streptophyta; class Magnoliopsida; order Fabales; family Fabaceae; genus Sophora; species Sophora flavescens. The sequence goes on along the minus strand of CM061064.1, from coordinate 26,618,021 downwards.
TGCACCGGTCCAACAAGCAAGTGCATCGGTGGACCTCGTCCAACAGCAAGTCCAATGCAATGGACGGGACCAACCCGTCCAACAGCAAGTGCAACGGACTGGACTGGACCGCGTCCAACAGCAAGTCCAAAGCAATGGACTGGATTGCGTCCAACAGCAAGTCCAAAGCAATGGACTGGACTGCGTCCAACAGCAAATGCAATGCAATGGACGGGACTGCGTCCAACAGCAAGTGCAATGGACTGGACTGGACTGCGTCCAACAGCAAATGCAATGCAATGGACGGGACCACCCCGTCCAACAGCAAGTGCAATGGCCTGGACTGCGTCCAACAGATAGTCCAATGCAATGGACGGGACCATGCCGTCCAACAGCAATTGCAAAGGACTGGACTGGACCGCGTCCAACAGCAAGTCCAAAGCAATGGACGGGACCACCCCGTCCAACAGCAAGTGCAATGCAATGGACGGGACCATCCCGTCCAACAGCAACTCCAATGCAATGGACGGGATCACCCCGTCCAACAGCAAGCGCACTGGACTGGACCGCGTCCAACAGCAAATGCAATGCAATGGACGGGACCACCCCGTCCAACAGCAAGTGCAAAGGACTGGACCGTGTCCAACAGCAAGTCCAATGCAATGGACGGGACCAACCCGTCCAACAGCAAGTGCAACGGATTGGACTGGACCGCATCCAACAGCACGTCCAAAGCAATGGACTGGACTGCGTCCAACAGCTAATACAATGCAATGGACGGGACTGCATCCAACAGCAAGTGCAATGGACTGGACTGGACTGCGTCCAACAGCAAGTGCAATGGACTGGTCTGTGTCCAACATAAAACGCAATGCAATGGATGGGAACACCCCGTCCAACATCAAGTGCAATGCAATGGATGGGACCGCCCCGTCCAACAGCAACTCCAATGCAATGGACGGAACCAACCCGTCCAACAGCAAGTGCACTGGACTGGACCACGTCCAACAGCAAATGCAATGCTATGGACGGGACCACCCCGTCCAACAGCAAGTGCAATGGACTGGACTGGACAACGTCCGACAGCAAGTCCAATGCAATGGACGGGACCAACCCATCCAACAGCAAGTGCACTGGACTGGAATGGTCCGCGGCCACCCGCAAGTCCAATGGACTGGACTGGACCACTTCCAATAGCAAATGCAATAGGCTGGACCGCATCCAACAGCAAATACAATGGACTGGAGTGCCCCCTCCTTTATTTATTATTTCTTTTTTCTTTTTTTTCTCTCTCTTCATTATTATTATTAGTCTCCTTGAAATATAATATCATTAAAGACGGACAAAAATGGGTGTTCACAATAAGTAGGCGATTTATAAATGTTTCACAGATTAAGAAAACACACTGATTTGAGTGGCTATTATACATGTTTATGACCTCCGTTATTTATATTTGGTATTTTAGAATTTATTTTTGTTCCAAAACGAATGATCTTTTATAAACCGAAGATATATTTGACAGTTTTTTTACATTTATACTCTTATCATATAAGTAAATTGGAATGCCTTGAATACACCCTAAAACCTTCCCTATTTATATTCGGAGATAAATAAAAGGTAGCTTCAATGGTGTACAATGCAGTTCACAGATTATAAAGGAATCCAAATTCAACAGTTACTTCTTAAAAAGTTTCTTTATGATGTAACCAAATATAAAAGAGTCTCTAATTTTTTTTTAAAATCACTCCATTATCAAATGATAAAAACAAATTTGTTTTGGTCCTTAATAAACGAGTGATCTTTTTGTCTTATCTACAAAATGCTATTTTTTTACCACTGTTGTTTCAGAAATCTCTGATCAATGTTGGTTATAGTGTTCTTAAATCTATTTGGCAAAACGGGATTCATTGTTTATTTGATTCCCAACTTTAGTTAATCTGTGTTGTAATGTTTGTTGCTTACAATAAGGTATGGTTGCTTATATAAGAACTCCGAGGGATGAATTGCTTAAAAATAAAATATTTATTTTTTAACCAAATCTCAATAATGAGTTGCTGTTTTAAATTAAAACAAAACCAGGTACAAATAATATATATATAAGCAACAAAATGGGTTGCTTAAGGGTTGCTTGGATAGGTGTTATTGGAATAAAAGTATATGATGGATTACTTAAATATATTGTTGTTTGATGGGTGTCACTTAATTAAAGATTTTTTTTTACTAGACACTTAACGAAAGATAAACATCTCAAAGTGGGTTGTTTAAATATACCTATTGTTTATGCTCTTAGTATGACAAACAACTTTTTTTCCTTCTTATTAACCGTTAACTCTATTTTCTTTAGCAGATAATTTACCAAGAACATATCACTGCTAAGCAGCATCAACATGATCCATTAAATGCCTTCACACTCCAAAAGAGCAACCTCATTAGAATGGGACAATGCGACTACTATGGAAGACCCTTTTTTACTTTTCCTTATTTTTCCATTATGTCATTTGTTTAAAGAACAAGCAACCAACTACTATCTAAGGTGATGGAAAGTCATAGTCTAGACTCTGGATCTATCTGACATTTACTTGAGCTTTACTTATTTGTACTTTCTTTACAACTATCATCATTTTATTGAACAGGTTTTTTAGCTAAAAACACCCCTATTTGGTCAGCGAGAATAGCCTAGCTTGCTCTGCTTCATCTTTTTTTTCTTTGTCATTTTATAATAATTTATAATTGTAATGCATCTTCTTTATGTTACCACTGCCGAAACTATTTGATGGGATATTTATCTCAGTTTTGTAGTATTTTTTATGGATGCACCTACGCAATAGAAGAGATGTTGGTATGCTTTGTTGGTGATCTGTGAATTGGCTGCATTGAATATCAACCATACCATTCAACGTGCAGGTATCTAACTCTTGCAACTCCTCCTTATAACTGATTTGGTGCTTCACACTGCTTCCATATTGTAAAATACGTCGGAAGGATCTCCCTGAATGTCAGATACTGGTTACTATATGCATATGGTGTAATTTTCGTTTCTTTGGTTCTTAAATTAGCAACATTTTTTGGGTTATATTGTTTTTACATTATCCAGTTCTGTTGTTTTCATTTTTACCAATATGTAAGTTCTGACATTTGCCTCTCTTTTTTTGTATGGTGCTTCTATTAACTTGCTGTCTCATTAACCAAAATGAACAAGCAAAATTTGAAAAGCAAAGATATGTGATCAACCAATTGTTCTCATAAACTTAGCTGAATGGTTGAAACATAGCTTAACCATCAAAACTAACCACCAACTCTTTCTAAAACCAGCATAATTGACCAATAAAATCCACACCGTTTTGAGAATTCATGCTACACCAAATTTCTGATGAAGCTACTTGGTCTGTACAGAAGGGATAATTTCCTCAAGTGAACCATCCTAACATAGCATGGATAATTATTGGAAAAACTGAACACCAGTTCACGACCCTTGACAGTAGAACCACAAGCGTATGACATGGAACATTGTGTAGAAGAACAAGCATGCAACATAAATTGCTGATATGGCATAACATCCTGTATAATAGTTTAGTGATTGCATGTAGAGTTAATATTATTTAGTGAACTGCATGTGGTTTAGGTGGTTTTAAATCACTTTAAGGATTAGTTGTGTCTAAAATCTTACATTGGCAATCTTTACAGTGTAATTGCCATGGTTTCAAAATCTTTTATCTTTGGTAGTACTGTATTAATGTTTCGTAAAAATATATGAAGGAAACCTTGATTAATTAGGTTCCAAACTTGGTACGTGAATTAGTTGTTATTTTGTACATGTGATTCTTGGTTATTTGTCATATATATTCATTTTGTTTTAGTATATCTCATTACATGTAATCACAGATAATGAGTGCTGCCAGAGACAACGAAACTAATTGTTGTGATAATCCTTTGGGAAAAGAAGCCACGACAGAGGAGATTGTCCTTGGTTAGAGAGAAAAGAGAGCGGCATAATAAGGAAAATGAAGGTTTCTATATCTTCTAGCTATTATTCTTGAATAAATGATGTTACAGTATTGATTTTTCTTATCTAACTATTATTTATTTTATCATTAAAGCTTGGAGTATAAAAAACATGCAAACCCAACCATCTGGTGTGCAAGAACGAAACATTACTCAGAATGTTGTTTGTCGACGAAAGTTTTGTGATTTTTCAAAGCCTCCGGGTATTTTATATTACATTTGTCTATTGATTTTTAGCGATATTAATTATATGATAAATTTAGTTGGGTTTAACTTTTAATGTTACTGTTTTTATTTTCCATAATGCATCTTCAAGTTGTAAATGTAGATCCTATGGTTGACTACGATCGTTATATGTTGTATTTTGAAGCTGAACATCAAGGTATATTTGTAGTCCTCTATTTAGATATACAAAAATGTCATGGTTTTAGGTTGTGTATCTCTATATTAAACCTGAGTAATCAATTGAAATATATTTTCCATTCCAGATTATATTGATTTTGGAGTGATGAGCTATTGTTGTCAATATTGTGGAGCAAGCGTTTGGTTTGAGGAGCGAGGTGACAAAAATAGGATTTGGTCTGGTGTAGAATTCTCCATATGTTGTATGAAAGGGAAAGTTATGCTGAAATATTTACAGGGGCCACAGGAGTTGCTTTGGAAATTAATAAATGGAGAAGATCGTAGAAGTGCTCATTTTCTTGAAAATATACGCTCTTATAATAGTATGTTTGTTTTTACCTCATTGGGAGGTAAAGTTCAAGTTGCTCATAATGCAAGGCATGGTCCCCCTCAGTTTATTCTTGGTGGTCAAAATTATCATCGGATAGGAAGTTTGTTGCCATTGGAAGGAGAGATGCCAAAGTTTGCACAATTGTACATATATGACACCTAGAATGAAGTTACAAATCGAATATCTCATTTGAGGTATCTTACTACTTTCTATTTTTTCTATATTTACATATGATGTGAATGGGTTGACAACTTTGTTCATATATATATATATATATATATATATATATATATATATATATATATATATATATATATATATGGTAGGGATGTATGTTTCCTTTTTCAGAACTATATCATTTTATGTTATATTTGATTTCATTCTATTGTATATTTTCTATATTTATTTGATTAATGAAATATATATATATATGTGTGTGTGTGTGTGTGTGAATAATGTTGGTGAGATAATTTAACTGTATCCACACTTTACAAGTGGAAATAATATATATTTTTGGTTACAAATTATATTAGGTGTGGATCAGATAAAAAACAACTTGACCCAACTTTGGTTAAGGAGTTGTTGAAGATGGTTGATGAATTTAATGAACGTGCAAAAATTTTTAGACGTGTGAGGGATGTTATTGAAGGTGAACAGAATGTGAATGTATCATTGAGATTGTTTCGAAACCGTATAGTTGATCCACGAATGTATAATTTGCCAACTGTGGATGAAGTTGCTGCTCTTATTGTCGGAGATTTTGATAATGTTGATTGTGGTCGTGATGTTATTTTACAAACACGCGAAGGGCATTTGCAATGGATAGCTGAGACCAATGTTTCATTTATGCCTTTACAATATCCGTTGTTGTTTCCATATGGGGAAGATGGTTTTCAAGACAATATTCCTTATGCTAGACATATTGTATCTACTGCAAAAAATCCAAGAAATCACGTCACTTTAAGAGAATTCATTGCATTTAGGTTGATGGAAAGAGAAACTGAGGAAACTCTTTTACTAAAGAGCAAAAGGTTGTTTCAGCAATTTGTGGTTGATTGTTATTCAATGCTTGAAGCACAACGATTGACGTTTATTAAAAACAACCAAAATATATAAGGTGCGATATTTTGAAAGGCCTTGAGGAAGCTATGGAAAATGGTGATGTAGATGCTGCAACCATTGGGAAACGTGTTATCTTACCATCTTCATTTACCGGTGGTCATAGATATATGTTTAATAATTGCCAAGATGCTATGGCAATATGTAGGAGATATGGATATCCAGATTTGTTTTTGACATTCACATGTAATCCAAAGTGGGATGAGATCCTTAAATGTGTTTACGATAGACGACTTGCTCCTACTTGATAGATCGACATTTCATCTAGAGTGTTCCACATGAAATAAAATCGGTTGATGACTGATTTTAAGAAGGGTGAATTTTTTGGGAAAGTTATTGCAGGTATTATTGTTAGAAATTATATTGGAAAAATAGGTAGATTGGTCCTATACGATTATTTTGTTTTCCATATCAGTCCTATATGTTTTTTATTTTTCAAATTGGTTCTACACATTACGTTTCGTTTTCACATTGGCCCTTTCCATCAATTTTGACCTAATGCCGTCAATTTTGATCTGACGTGGCTATCACATTAGTTTGACACGTGGCATTTGATCTTACTCTATTAGGTCAAACTTAACGAAAAGGACTAATGTAAAAAAAAGAACGTAGCACATGCGACCAAGATGCAAAATAAAAAAACTTATAGGACCAATATGAAAAAGAAAATAAACGTATAGGAATAATATACCAATTTTCCCGATTATATTTTTATTCCATCCATACATCGTATTTTTAATGGATTGGTTTTGATTGTTGTTTTTGTTGACTAAATATTCAGGTATGTATACTATCGAATTTCAAAAGCGAGGTTTGCCACATGCACATATATTATTGTGGCTTGAGGAAAAGGATAACCTACAATCGGTACAATTTATTGACTCTATCATTTCTCTTTGAGTTGCACGATAAAACAAAGTTGCCAAAGTTATATAGTGTTGTCTCAAAATATTATGCTTCATGGTCCATGTGGTAATTTAAATCGCAATTCTCCTTGCATGAAGGGTGGCAAATGTTCAAAGTACTTTACAAAGAAATTTGTTGATCGTACCTCTTTTGATGATGATGGGTACTGTAAGGGTTCGATGTCTCAAACCTTGATAGGAAGCACAAGGGTGCAAGCGAAGATCAAAGAAACACAAAACAGAAAATAGAAAGAAGAAAGCGGTAAAGAGGTGACACCAGAAATTGATGGTTCGTCTATATTTTCATATAGCCTACGTCCATGTGAGGAGAGCAGTGATTTTCCACTATGATCAACAACAAAGAAACAAGAACCAGAGTTCTTTTACAAAACAGAATCACTCTCTTGTGTGTTCTACCCTTAGCCCCTTATAGAACCAAGTTTCTTCACACCCAAGTTCTAACTCTCAGTTTCTGTTTTTCTCTCAAGAAATCTTCCTAATTTTCTCCTTGATCTTTTCCTTCTCACTGATTTCAACAAGTTGCAGAAGAATGTATCAAGTTTAGTTTCTCACCATGTGCCTATACAACTAGTCGACCTCATATATATAGGCACACTAATCAAACTCAGCTAGCTGAGTTAGTTAGATTAGTTCCAAAACCCATGAGATGTTAGTTGTGATCAGTAACTAACATTCAACAGAAAAACTGATTTAACTAACTTAACTACTAACTGATTTTGGAGACACTTCAACAATTCTCCACCTTGTCTCATAAATCAGTGGAAGCTTGATCATAGACTATCCCTGCTAATGACACTTACTGCATGTGCCAAATCAGGTCTGCTGCATACCATGCCATACATTATGCTGCCAACTCCACTTGCATAGAGAACCGATGCCATTTCTGCTCTTCCTTCTTCAGACTGAGGAACTTGCTGTACTGAGAGCTTATCATGCTGTTGATAAGCCTCTGGCTTATCTAGTTTTATGACTAGATGAACTAGGGTTTATGTGCCAATTTATTCGAGTTCAATCTCGTTTTCGCCCAAATTTGCCTTGTTTTGTTCCTAAGTTGGACTTTGACTCGTTTTGCGTCTTTTGTGTAGTTTTTAGGTTATTTTGAATAGAATTACGCTTGTGGTTGCTTTCGTTGTTTCAGGTTAAATAAATGAAGCTCTGAGAATCAAGGAAGTTAAGAAGCAATGGGAAAAAGCAGTTTTGGAGGTCTCGCCCATGAGCAGAAGGCTCGCCTCGCGAATAATGAAGACTTGGAAGTCAGACACCATCACGGCCTAGCCGTGATGTGCATCACGGCCGTGACCCAAAATCCACACAAGACAGAGACCATCACGGCCTAGCCGTGATGTGTATCACGGCCGTGACCCAAAATCCACACAAGGCGAGAGAGCATCACGGCTTGGCGTGATTCACATCACGGTCGTGACAAGAAGACTCGCGTCGCGAGACATCCTTCGCGTCGCGAGGGTTTAAATTCAGTAGTGCGCGGAAACGGCGTCGTCACGGCCAGGGCCGTGATGACTATCACGGCCGTGACGCGTGGCCTCCTTATAAATAGAGCGGATCGGAAGCGAGGTGAGGACTTTTTGGGATCGGGCTGATTGGAGACCTTTTGTAATCCTTATTCTGGGGCTGCGTCCCCTCTTCTCTTCTCTTAATTCTTAGGTTTAGGATGAGTTCCGATTGCTTGTCTATGAGCATGAGGAACTAATCCCCGTCGTCCGAGGGAACGATGAAGCCACCTATGGCAGTGTAGATTCTATAAGATGTATGTCTTTCTCCTCTAATTCAATTCACGTATTCTAATTCTGATTTGATTGTGTTAATCATATGTGTTGCGTGATTGACTTGTTAATGTGATGAGGCTTAGTCAGTGATTCACGTTTAGAACTTGAATTAGGATCATCGATCAAATATTGCACGAGAGTGAGTAGGAGATCGGTGCAACCTTATAGGGAACAAGAATTAACAGAATTCGAGATTAGGATTATGAGACCTAGTAAGTAATTAATCCAATCGTCGAATACGTCCTAATGAGCACGAGTGGATTTAGGAGAATTTAGGGGTCCCGGTTGACATTGTAATTGAACTTAGGGAGGAATTCATCATCACTTGGGTGTACATATTGGGTAGGTGGATTTGTGACCTTGGACATTTTAGTTTTCTGATTTTTAATTAATTATTTCATTAGATTCGGTAATTGAATTTCTTATATTAATCTCTCTCTCTCAACCTTCTTCCAGTAATTTGACCGAACGTATCGACTTCCGCGGATTAGTCGAATTGGTATCCCAATCCTTGAGTTCGACCTCGGTAATTACTTGCCGTGTTATTTTTATTACTTGCGACGACCGGTACACTTGCCGGAGTCACAACAAGTTTTTGGCGCCATTCTTGAGGATTGGCACAACCAATTTTTCTGATTCTAGGGGAGTTTGATTATTTGGTTAAGTTATTTTTGTTCTTATTTTTATTTTTATTTTTATTATTTTCTTTTTATTTTCTACTATCTCTCTACTTCTTTGATTCCACTTGGTCTTGCCTTGTTTTGTATGCGAGGTACACGAAGGAATGCTTCCGGGTTGCGAGTATTGTGATGGGAACCATGACACTTGGAGTTGTCCGTTCTACTTCCCTCAAGTTTATGTGGAACCATGGCATAATGACAGCGTGCCCCAGAACAATTATCAGAGTCAGAATCAGTATTGGGGTGATATGAGTAGAGACCATCCGGATTTCACTTGGAGTAATGATGGCGGTGGTCTAGCCTGGCAGCCACAACCTCAATAAAATTGGCAACAACAACCTCAACAGAATTGGCAGCCACAACCTTGGGAGTTGGCTCTTGAGAGGGCAAATGCGGCAATGGATAAGTTGGCGAGTTCTATGGAGACATCATTTGAGAAGGCAAATGCGGCATTAGAGAAGTTGGGTCAGCTCGTAGAACAACAAAATGAGCGTCTCACAGAGACTTTCCCAGGTGATGCCGAGAACCACCCTAAGAGCCAATGCGAAGCCATAACAACTAGAAGCGATGGGGTGTTGGGATATGACTGGGGTGTAACTAGTTCTCAGGGAGTTGAGGAAGAACAACCACATGTTGAGGAAGAGCAACCTAAGGAAGAGGAGTTGGCAAAGGACAAGGCACTGGAGCAAGGGGGTAGAGATCAAGATGAAGATAAAGTGGCGGAGGATTCCACCATGCTTGCCAAGCAACCTGATTTTGATGCGTTAAATAAATATGTTGGCTTGCATGCATGTGTGGACACCGGTAAATTAGACCCTCCCACTTGTCTAGCACACTTCCTCGTGAAAACACCATTTGACCCGAGAGGAAGTGAGTTCATAATTGAAGAGGTCAATGGAGTTTTCACACACTGGCTGGGTGGAGTAGATAATAAGGTCATATTGCTGCTACGATCTCCACTCCAATTACCATTTGATCCGGGTGGAGGATTTGATATGATGAGCGTCCCTTGGCCTCTGTACCACAGACTATGGGATCCAGGTGGATGTTTCTTAATAAGTCAAGCTCGGGACGTTAAACAAGCGCTTCTTGGGAGGCAACCCAAGCTAGGTATCCCTCTCTTTTCCTAACTTTTGTTTTGTTTTGTTTGTGTTTTTGTTTTTGTTTGTCACTCTTGAATAATTTGAGAAGATCAAGAGTTTTTGTATGAAATGTCGTGTCGGCAAGCTTGTTGGATTTTAATTGTATTGAGCATAGATGGATTGCTTGAATTATATTGACCATTGATGAATTCCCCCTAAGTTCTAATAATAGAAAAGTTGATCCCCACTTAAAAAAATTGAAAATTGAACTTTGAGATTTATTATGATTGCTTGATTTATGATAAGTTTGGGGTGAGGGGGGGTGCACACTCTAGGAATCGTATCTCGGTCAAACAGTTTGCAAAATGTCCAGGTGAGGATTTGAGCCTCCAACTCTGTTTTTGAATGTGAGAATCACTGTTAAGTTGCACTTTCCAGAATTTGCTTGAATCTCTATATGGTTTGCATGTTTATGTGTTGCATCAAATGATTTAGGCAATGTTCTTTGAATAACTACTTGGCCTGAAATGAACCATCCCTAATGCATGTCCCTAGTTAGCCAAATTGAGCCCAATTGACCTATTGTTTCTTGATGACCCTACATTACGAGCCAAAATCTGAAAAACCATGTTAACCCAATCTTAGGATTAGGAGAGCATGGAAATGAGCAAGAGAAAGGTTGTGAGAAACTAAGTTTGGGGTGGCTACAAGGTATGTGTCATATGGGGATGAGAAAAAGAAAATAAGGGTTGACCCAAGGCAAAAAGAAAAGAAAAGAAAAGAAGAAAACAAAAATTGCCAAAAGAAAAGGGGCAAAACAAAAATAATATCAAGGAAAAGGTTGTAGTCACCCGAGCCCAAATGAAAAATGGAAAAAGGAACTTGAGTGGAAAAAGTGTCAAAATGCTCATGCTCTCTTAGTTCCTAGGGACTTAAGCCTAAATATCCTTCATTATCCTACCCCGAGCCAGGCCCCATTACAACCTTTAAAAGACCTTCGATGTTGCATACATGTTTTCGTGGGAACTACTTTTGAGATGAAAATCAAATTCATGGGAAGTGCTCTTGATACGTGAAATTGAGGGAAAAGTTGATAGCCTAGACAAACTTGAGCGAATGAGTGAAATTTTACATACCCTTGTGAGGAAGGCAATTGTTTGAAATTGGTGATCTTCCTTTGTGTGTATCCTTGATCCTCAACTTAGAGTAATGATTGCATGAATAATGAAGTTCTCAATGGTTTAAAGTAGGTGAATGTGGGGATTACATTGATGATAAAAGGGGGTAATCAAAGAAGAAAACTGTTTTGTAAAGTTGCATGAAATTTGTGCGAAATTGATTAGATCCTTTAGGCTTGCCAAGTCTTGAGTCGTTTTTGAGTTTTAAGCTTGCTTGGGGACAAGCAAGGTTTAAGTTTGGGGTATTTGATAAGCCTCTGGCTTATCTAGTTTTATGACTAGATGAACTAGGGTTTATGTGCCAATTTATTCGAGTTCAATCTCGTTTTCGCCCAAATTTGCCTTGTTTTGTTCCTAAGTTGGACTTTGACTCGTTTTGCGTCTTTTGTGTAGTTTTTAGGTTATTTTGAATAGAATTACGCTTGTGGTTGCTTTCGTTGTTTCAGGTTAAATAAATGAAGCTCTGAGAATCAAGGAAGTTAAGAAGCAATGGGAAAAAGCAGTTTTGGAGGTCTCGCCCCGCGAACAGAAGGCTCGCCTCGCGAATAATGAAGACTTGGAAGTCAGACACCATCACGGCCTAGCCGTGATGTGCATCACGGCCGTGACCCAAAATCCACACAAGACAGAGACCATCACGGCCTAGCCGTGATGTGTATCACGGCCGTGACCCAAAATCCACACAAGGCAGAGAGCATCACGGCTGCGTGTGATTCACATCACGGGCCGTGACAAGAAGACTCGCGTCGCGAGACATCCTTCGCGTCGCGAGGGTTTAAATTCCAGAAGTGCGCCGGAAACAGAAGCCGTCACGGCCAGGCCGTGATGACTATCACGGCCGTGACGCGTGGCCTCCTTATAAATAGAGCAGATCAGAACAGAATTGAGGACTTTTTGGGATCAGAACTGATTGTAGACCTTTTGTAATCCTTATTCTGGGGCTGCGTCCCCTCTTCTCTTCTCTTAATTCTTAGGTTTAGGATGAGTTCCGATTGCTTGTCTATGAGCATGAGGAACTAATCCCCGTCGTCCGAGGGAACGATGAAGCCACCTATGGCAGTGTAGATTCTATAAGATGTATGTCTTTCTCCTCTAATTCAATTCACGTTTTCTAATTCTGATTTGATTGTGTTAATCATATGTGTTGCGTGATTGACTTGTTAATGTGATGAGGCTTAGTCAGCGATTCACGTTTAGAACTTGAATTAGGATCATCGATCAAATATTGCACGAGAGTGAGTAGGAGATCGGTGCAACCTTATAGGGAACAAGAATTAACAGAATTCGAGATTAGGATTATGAGACCTAGTAAGTAATTAATCCAATCGTCGAATACGTCCTAATGAGCACGAGAGTGGATTTAGGAGAATTTAGGGGTCCCGGTTGACATTGTAATTGAACTTAGGGAGGAATTCATCATCACTTGGGTGTACATATTGGGTAGGTGGATTTGTGACCTTGGACATTTTAGTTTTCTGATTTTTAATTAATTATTTCATTAGATTCGGTAATTGAATTTCTTATATTAATCTCTCTCTCTCAACCTTCTTCTGTAACTTGACCGAACGTATCTGACTTCCCGCGGATTAGTCGAATTGGTATCCCAATCCTTGAGTTCGACCTCGGTAATTACTTGCCGTGTTATTTTTATTACTTGCGACGACCCGGTACACTTGCCGGAGTCACAACAGCTGTCCAAGAGGTGTGGTAACTGGTTTAGCTTCATGCATTCTAAACCTCCTGACTACCTTCTTCATGTAGCCTTCTTGACTTAGGAACAATTCCCCTCTTGATCTGTTTCTGATAATGTCCATTCCCAAAATCCTCTTAGCTTCACCCGGGTTTTTCATTTCAAATTCTGCATTCAATCTTGCTTTAAGATTGTCCAGTTCTTCATCACTTGAGCATGCTATCAATATGTCATCAACATAAAGAAGTAGGTATAAAATGAGTTCACGGTCCTTTCTTAATGTGTAAACACGGCTATCATAGCTGCACATTTGAAAGCTTAGTTTCATCAGGAAGTCATCAAACCTTTTATACCATTGTCTGGGACTTTGCTTAAGGCCATATAGGGATTTTTTAAGAAGACATACTTTGTTTGTCTTCCCCAAAGCCCTCTGGTTGATGCATATAGATAGTTTCCTCAAGGTCACCATGAAGAAATGTCGTTTTTACATCTAATTGTTCTAGATTCAAGTCAAACTGAGTTGCTATGCTAAGAAGAATTCTGATAGAGCAGTGCTTCACCACGGGTGATAAGATTTCATGAAAGTCCACTCCCTCAACTTGTGTGAATCCTTTGGCCACAAGTCTAGCTTTAAATCTTGCATTCTCAATGCCCGGAATTCCCTCATTTCTCTTATAGATCCACTTACAACCAATAATTTTCTGGTTTTTAGGTGGATCTACAAGTATCCAGGTTCTGTTCCTCTCCAATGATCTCATTTCTTCAGTCATTGCCTCAAGCCATTCCTTGTTGTGGATGCTGCTCAGGGCCTCCTTGTAGCTACTTGGTTCAGATTCTTGGAGTTCATCTGCTACTGTGAGAGCATAATGGATCAGGTCAGCATAGCCGAATTTTTTGGGTGGGACAATGACTCTTCTTGCTCGATCTCTGACAAGGTTGTAGTCATTTTCTGCCTGTTGAATGGAATAGTCATTAACTGCTTCATTTGGCTGGACTGCTTCATCACTTCTCTGATTAGGCAGCAGCTCCACCTCTATTTGAGTATCATCAATAATCTTCACCTGCTGATTCTGATTTTTATTTCTGCTGGCCATTCTTGATTCATCAAATATAAAATCTCTGCTGATTAAGCATTTAGGCTCTCCTGGTTCCATCCTCCAAAGTTTATAACCTTTGATGCCATGAGGATATCCAATAAAGGCACATCTGATAGCTCTGGCTTCAAGCTTGTCTTGCTTTATATGAGCAAAAGCTAATGCTCCAAAGACTCTGAGTTTTGAATAGTCTGCTGGCTTGCCACTCCAAAGTTCAATTGGAGTCTTAAAGCCTACTGCTGAGGAAGGACACCTGTTAATTAGGTAGACTGCAGTAGTGGCAGCTTCACCCCAGAAGCTTTTTGATAATCCTGAGCTAAGGAGCATGCATCTGACTCTCTCAAGGATGGTTCTGTTCATCCTCTCTGCAATACCATTTTCTTTGAGGTGTTCAAGAATCTGCTCGTGCCTAGAGATGCCATTTTTCCCGCAGATTTGTTAAATTGCTCAAACGAATTCCGTGGCCATTGTCAGTTCTTAAACACTTTAGATTGGTCCCTAGCTGATTACTTATTAGAGTATGCCACTCCTTAAACTTGTCAAAGGTGTCACTCTTATGTTTTAGAATATAAATCCAAACCTTCCTAGAGTAGTCATCTATTATGGTGAGGAAATAGAGGCCTCCTCCATGTGTCATTGTCCTAGCAGTCCCCCATAAATCTGAATGAGCATATTCAAAAGGTTTACTCGTGCTATGGAAAGCAGAACCAAAGGAGATTCTTTTTGCCTTGCCTGCTACACAATGATCACATAGGTCCAGCTTCTCTATTTGATCACCATTTAGGAGATTCTGTTTAGCTAACTGGACTAATCCCTTTTCACTGACATGACCTAACCTCATATGCCACAATTGAGTTTTATTAGGTTGCATTTGACTAGCAACAGCTGCCTGTGCAATTATTATTGAGCCACTTAAGATGTATAAGCCATTTCTTAGATTTCCCTTAGCTATGATCTGTTTTCCATTTAGGATCATCACGTTTCCATGTTCAATTTTAGTCACATAACCTAAACAATCAAACATGCTTAAAGATATTAAATTTCTTTTGAGTTCTGGCACATACCTGACACCTTGCATCACAGTTTCTTGACCATTAAACATTTTCAGTCTAATAGATCCAATACCTTGTACCTTGCATGGTTTGTTGTTGCCAAGTAGAACCACTCCACCTTCTTTGATATGCAAGGACTCAAAATAGTCCTTCCTGGGACACATGTGATATGTGCAGCCCGAGTCCATAACCCAGTCTTTCTCACTTTCAGTGTTTGAGACCACCAAGCTTTCTGCAGTTTCATATCCCTCAGATGCTATGGCTGCATCACCTGATTCCAGAGGTTTCTTGAAACCTTTGTTCTTTCTTTCTGGGCAGTTCCTTTTGTAGTGGCCCCTTTGATGACAGTGGAAGCATTTGAACTTGCTTTGGCCTTTGGACTTTGATCTATTCTTGGATGTCTTGCCATTCCTTTTATCTGATCTTCCTCTGGAGACATTCAGACTTTCTGCATTGCTGTCAGTCTTCATTTCTTGCCTTCTCTGCAGTTCTTTGGTTCTGATGGAGGATTGAACCTCTTCAAGTTAGATGGTTTGATCCTTGTCCCTTCCAAACAAGATTGCATCTTTAAAATGCTCAAAACTGTTTGGTAATGCACTGAGCAGTATGAGTGCTTTATCCTCATCATCCAATCTCACATAAAGATTTTCCAAATCATCCAAGATCTTATTGAACTCAGATATTTGTTCTGATGGAGGCAATTCATCAATCATCTTGAATGAGTAGAGCTGCTGCTTTGAAAACAATCGATTAGCCACAGATTTGGTCATATAGAGTGACTCTAGTTTGAGCCAGAGTGCTGCAGCAGTTTGTTCCCTGGCCACCTCCATTAGAACTTTGTCTCCTAGGCATAGAATTATAGCACTCCTAGCATTTTCTGTCAGTTCCTTCCTTTCCCTTTCAGACAAGGTCTTGGGAAGAGCAGCATCCCCCTTCAAAGCATCAGCCAAACCATTATGCACCAAGATGGCTTGCATCTTGATTCGCCACAAGCCAAAATCATTTGAGCCCGAAAACTTCTCTATGTCGAATCTTGTTGATACCATTTTTCCAGCTTCCTCTTTCAGCAATATTCCCACAGACGGCGCCAATTGTAAGGGTTCGATGTCTCAAACCTTGACAGGAAGCACAAGGGTGCAAGCGAAGATCAAAGAAACACAAAACAGAAAATAGAAAGAAGAAAGTAGTAAAGAGGTGATACCAGAAATTGATGGTTCATCTATATTTTCATATAGCCTACGTCCATGTGAGGAGAGCAGTGATTTTCCACTATGATCAACAACAAAGAAACAAGAACCAGAGTTCTTTTACAAAACAGAATCACTCTCTTGTGTGTTCTACCCTTAGCCCCACCCAAGTTCTAACTCTCAGTTTCTGTTTTTCTCTCAAGAACTCTTCCTAATTTTCTCCTTGATCTTTTCCTTCTCACTGATTTCAACAAGTTGCGGGGCAGTAATGTATCAAGTTTAGTTTCTCACGATGTGCCTATACAACTAGTCGACCTCATATATATAGGCATACTAATCAAACTCAGCCAGCTAAGGAGTTAGTTAGATTAGTTCCAAAACCCATGAGATGTTAGTTGTGATCAGTAACTAACATTCAACATAAAACTGATTTAACTAACTTAACTACTAACTGATTTTTGAGACACTTCAACAGGTACCCTATTTATAAGAGAAGGGATACCGGTGTAACTACTATTAAGGGTGGTGTTCATTTGGATAATCAATATGTTGTCCCTTACAATCCTAAGTTGTTGATGAGATATCAAGCCCATATTAATATTGAATATTGCAATAAGTCTGATTGCATTAAATATCTATTCAAATATGTTAATAAGGGGCCAGATCGTGTTACAGTTGTTACCACTCATGGTGATCGGCATTCAGCTGATTTAGAAATGAAGGATGAAATAAAGAACTATTATGATTGTAGATATGTATCTCCTTGTGAGTCTGCTTGGAGTCTCTTTGCCTTTGATATTCATCATAGATGGCCTCCAGTTCAGCGATTGACATTTCACCTTCCTAGGGAGCAAACTATAGTTTATAACGACAACTATGTTGTTGATGATATCTTCGAACGGAATAAAAATAGGACAACAATGTTCCAAGCATGGATGGAAGCAAATCATAAATATCCTCATGGTAGGAATTTAACTTATGTCGATTTTCCATCATGATTAGTATTTTTCCTTAAAGAAAGGGAATGGCGTCCTAGGAAGCGAGGACAGATGATCGGTCGTTTGAATTTTTTGCCAGTGGGAGCTGGAGAAGCATATTACATGAGGTTGTTGCTTAATATACAAAAGGGATGCAAAAATTACGAGTGTTTGAGAACTGTTAATAACACTATTTATGGAACCTTTCAAGAAGCATGCTCTGCCTTGGGTTTATTATCTGATGATAAGGAATTTATTGATGGACTTCGTGAGGTTGCAGTATTAGCTTCTGGGGTATACTTGAGGAGGCTTTTTGTGACTTTATTGTTGTCAAATAGTATGAATAACCCAGCTAATGTATGGGAACAATCTTGGGAGTTTTTAGTTGATGGAATTTTGTATGAAAGACGGAAGTTGTTGCACTATCCAGGTATAATATATTATATATAATATAAATTTTTGTCTCTTTAATTATGTTTTCGTTGTCATAGTTACACTGATATTGGATTTACAATGTTTATGTTATCGTGCAAGGTTATTATTTTTTATTCAATTTACAAAAGTTACTTTGTTGACATTATTTTTTTTTTAAACATTTAGGATTGTGTTTGAATAATGATCAGTTGAAGTTGATTTGTTTAGTAGAGATTGAGAAAATGTTACGCTTAAATGGGAAGTCTTTAAAGGATTTTGATACTATGCCTTTCCCTTATACTGAAGACCTCTCCAATTTGAATAATATCTTTGTTCTTAGAGAACTCCAGTATGACACTGATGAAATGGATGTTGAACATGCTAAATGTTTGGATCAGCTGAATGATGGTCAAAAAAAGGTATATGATGAAGTTGTTGCTTCTGTGGTAGACAACGTTGGTGGTTTCTTTTTGTTGATGGTTATGGTGGGACTGGGAAAACTTTCTTATGGAAAAACATTGTCATATAGATTCCGTGCTGATGGTAAGATAGTCCTGAATGTTGCTTCTAGCGGCATTGCTTCACTTTTATTACTAGGAGGAAGAACCGCTCATTCCCAATTTGTTATTCCATTATTATTGAACGTTGAATCATGTTGTGATATTAAACAAAAGAGTTTTCGAGCTGACTTACTTCGAGAGACTTCATTGATCATTTGGGATGAGGCTCCTATGGTAAACAGATGGGCTTTTGAAGCATTGGATAGGACTTTAAAAGATATAATGGCGGTTGTTAATGTCCATTTTTCTTATAAACCATTTGGTGGTAAGGTTGTTGTGCTTGGTGGTGATTTCAGACAAATATTACCTGTAGTTCCTAAGGGAAGCAGGGCTGATATTGTTATGGCCACTGTTAATTCATCCAAACTCTGGAAGCATTGTAAAGTACTGAAACTCACCGAAAATATGAGGATTCGAATGAGTTCAGGTGTTTTTGAAGACCAAGTTATTAAGGATTTTGCACAATGGATTCTTGATATTGGTGATGGGAAGCTAGGTATTGATGATGATGGTGAGGCTAATATTTATCCACCTGAAGATTTGTTGATCTTAGATTCAGGTGATCCGATTGCAAGTATTGTTCCATATATATATCCAAATCTTCTAGATAATCTATCAAATTTCAAGTTTTTTGAAGATAGGTCGATTTTGGTACCAAAATTAGAGTTTGTAGAACAAGTTAATAATTATGTGTTATCGTTGCTACCTGGTGAGGAGAAGTAATATCTTAGCTCAGATTGTGTTAGTAAGATGGAGCAGACTCATGCGTTTAATTCTGAGTGGTTGACTCCTGAATTTCTTAACCAAATTAAGTGTTCTGGACTTCCTAATCATAAGCTTACATTGAAGGTTGGCGTTCCAGTTATGCTACTGAGAAATATTGACCAATCTACTGGTTTGTGCAATGGAACGAGATTGGTTGTCACTGAGCTAGGCACCAATGTTATTGGAGGTAAAGTTGCTACTGGGAATCACATGGGTGACAAAGTCTACATACCTAGATTGAATTTGGAACCATCAGATCATGCAATGCCCTTTAAATTCTATAGACGCCAATTTCCATTGGTATTGAGCTTTGCAATGACTATAAATAAGAGTCAAGGGCAAACATTGTCTCATGTTGGTTTATATCTATCTTGTCCTGTTTTTTCACACGGTCAACTATATGTTGCAATTTCTAGGGTGAGATGTAAGAGTGGTTTGAAGATTCTTAGTTGTAATGATGATACGGTACCATGTCGAGTGGTCAAGAATGTTGTTTACAAAGAGGTTTTTGAGAAAATTTGATGTAAGTTATACCTTTAATAATATATTTTTATTTTCATTTTGTCTGCTTTTGTCACTTTTATATAGACTATTGACCATGTTATAAAGTGTAATTTGGAATATAGCTTACTTATGTTTCTTTAATTTATATTTAGATTTGATATTTTGTGACAATGTTTAAGGGTGGTTTAGATTATAGTAGATAAAAATATAAACAGATACTTTGTACTATAAAATAATATATGTTTATCAAAATTGTACCATTTAATAAGCATTTTATTTTCATTAGTTCATTTTTATCTTCGTTCCTATTGATTTCGATGACCTCTGTATGATAAATAATTTTTTATTAACCATCATAGCATTTGGTAATTCAATTTAACGTAGGTTCCTATTAATTGCCGTTTTTTGTTTTTCATGTTAATTATCTAATTTTTTTAATGGTTATTTGAATAAAAACTTAATATTAATAGCATGCGAAATAACCTTAGAGTTTAACTTTTATGCACTGACACTGTAAAGATTTTTATACTGACAACCAATCAGAAATCATTGATTTGATGACTATTAAGATGGTTAGGATAAGGATCAAAGATTTGTAATGATGTGTTCATTTCTGATTGGTTGACAGTATAAAAAAAACTTTATACTGTAAATATATGCGAATTAAATCCATAACATTGTCTATACAATTTAATTTTTTTAAATGAAATAACTAATGCCATATTTTAATCTTCAAATTAACGGAGGATACCAACATAAAGTATCACACATTCATCAAAATATATGCAGGTTGAAAGCTAATCACTCTTGGAATCAGAATACATGTAAAAATTTATTTAATCTTAAAACAAGTAGCATCATTAAAGGATAGAAAAATAATTAACTTACAGGATAATAGAAGATAAATAAATCAAATAGATTTTTTAATAGAGAAGAAAAATATAATATGATAAATATATTTTCAAAGAATGATTCACTTGCACGGGGAAAATATGAAAATTAAAATATATTTTTAAAAAGAGAATAAAAATAATAATATGATAAATAAATATATATTTAGAATGATTCACTTGCACAAGAAAAAAGAGGTGTATTAAATCAAATAGATTTTTAAGAGAGAGAAAATAAATATGATAGATTATAATATTTTGTAGGTTACTTTAGTGGATAGATATGCATTTATGATAAGAGGACCTATTGATTGGTTGGTTTTTCCAAAGCTGCTTGAATTGAAAGTTTGAAGAGAAAAGTTGCGAAGATGGAAAATGAAAACAACTGCTGCAACATTTTTTAAAAAAAAACAAAATTTAGGGAGAAAAATCCAAAGATAAGAATAATAATAATATATTAATAATAATTTTTATTATTATAATTAAAATAATAATAAGTATAAAGTGTATGGAAATATATTTTTTTTAAGGGTGTATGGAAATATTAAAAACTTTTATTATTCTAATAAATTGCTAAAATCGATAAATACAATTTGGGTAAGAACAATTTGACGTCCAGGAGGAGCAATTAATATTGTTTTTCACAAAAAATAAATAAATTAGATTCAACGCATAATATGGTAAAGTCGTAAAAAGTAATCTAGGTTAGAGGGAAATAAAGTAATGCCTTTTCCCTTTTTTCACAAATTAATTTATTTTCTCATTTAAAGCTGCAGAGACAATGTTGGACGGTCTAACCTTTATGTTGCCGACGTGCTTTTCCTCTTTTGTCTCAGAATCTCTTTTATCTCAAAATTAAAGATTTTTTTTGAGAGATCTCAAAATTAAAGATTAAAGATTATAATATATGCATTTTTTAGATTGCAACAAACGTCTCCAACACGTTTCTTTCTTTCCATTCCCACAGAAAATTCCTTCTTTCTTCTCTCCCAACAACCTACTTCTCTCCACTCTTTCTTCTCTCAACTCCTCCTTCTCTCGTCGGTGATTGGTAACAGGTGCGGGTGGTGTGGACTCACTGCCAAAAACAGATCGGTGGTGGCTTGGTGTAGATGAACCCTAGGAGTCTACCTTAGTCGGTTGCTTTCTGAAACAAGCTTCCTTTCTGTCAGGTTGAGCTATCCTCTGGTTTGAAGGGGTTACAGAGGTGTCCAGATTATGGGTGCTAAAGGGGGACATTTGGAAACAAAAATTAACTACATAGTTAACTTTGGTGGAATTAGCATGTGATTAGTGGTACTACAAATTTTGTTATAGATGTTTTGCGATTTGTATAGGGTTTTGTCAAACTCTTTGGTAATACTAATATGGTTTACTTTTCCTGGATGAAGGAGGTTCAATATGGAATTGGGACCGATTTGTGTTATTTTGGTTTTTTGATTTTTTCTTCTCTTTCATATAGTTGGGTCTGGTCTGGTTTGGTTTTTCTCCCTAAAAGTGTTCAGTAGGTCATCAGATAAATTTAAATATTGAGCTTTGCCATGATTGTCTTACCTTTCGATTTGACCATACTCTGTAACTTACTACTGGTTTTGTAAAAATTCAGAGTTCTTTGATTTGATCGTTCATTGTTTATCATTAAGCATGGGTCACCCCTATTTTCACGGTATTTTCAAAACTTTGGTTTCCCTCCCATTTTTTTGGTTGGGATTTTAGGTTTCAGCTTGTCTATAAATAAGGTGGTCCCCTTCTTGGCTCAGCACTTGTCTTCAACTTATTTCGTTCTTCTCAAATTGTGATCATAATTTCCTTTTGCAATGGCTGCTAACTATGATAGGATCAGTTCTATAGTTTCCAATAGGGAGTGTATCAGGCTGTTGGTTAGGGTTGTTAGACTCTGGACTGTTCCATTGTTTAATAACCCGGCTCATACTAGCTCATTGGAGATGCTTTTGGTTGATGAACATGTAATAAAACCTTTGTTATACTCTTCTGCTCCATTATTCTATTGATATCTCAAACACAAATTATCTTTATTTTTACTTGAAACTGATTGTGTTTTTTTTGGTTTATTGGTTGTAAAGGGAGGAAGGATACATGCTACTGTTAGGAAACCTTTGCTGCACAGATTCAGTTCTCTTTTGGAAGAGGGTTGTTGCTATAAATTTGTCTACTTTAATGTGGTGCCCAATAGTGGCGGTTATAGAGCTTCTACTCATGATTTCAAGCTGGTTTTTCTATTTAAAACTACTGTTGTGAGGAAAGAAGATCCTTCCATTCCCTTATTTGGACTTAACTGCATTCCCTTTGGTGAGATTCTCAATTATAATGATAACCATGAATATCTCATTGGTGAGTGATTTTACTGATTCTGTTACAATCTCAGATTAAATTATATTTTTTGATTGATTTGGCTGGTATTGATTTCTTCTTCTCATTATTTGCAGATATTATTGGACTCTTGATTGTTGTTTTCCCTGAGAGACAATATCTTATCAATGGGAAGACAACTACCATGGTTGTAATTGAATTAACTGACCCTAGGTAATTATTTGGTCCTCATCAATTTAAGCAACCTGGGTTATTACACTTTCTTTTGAATAACTTTGTGTATTTTATTTTATTATTTTGTATGAATAGTGGAAAGCTAGAGTGTGCTCTATTTGGAGAGTACGTTGGTATGTTGAGGAACTTTGGTGGCAATATTCGGGTGGTGGTTGTTGTCCAGCTTGCTAGGGTGAAGTGTTTTAAAGGCATGTTTTTTTAATATTATTTAGTCTTTGATCCTTTTTTTTTATGTGAGTTTCTGTAATATAATGGTGTAGACCATGCCTAATTTGTTCTCATTTTCTCTATTTACTTTGTAGGAAAAAATGTTATACATAACAGAATGAATGCCACAAGACTGTTGTTTAACCCTGACACAGAAGAAGCAATTGTATTCAGAAACAGGTTCATGATTTTTGTTGATATTTTGTCTCTGTCATAAAAATTTTAGTTTCCATTATCATATTTTATACTAATCAGTTTTTTTACCACTATTGCTTCAACTGGTTGTTCAGTATTGCCGAACATGGATCCATTGATGTTGAGCCACTTGCTGTTGTACTGGACAATTCTAGAGAAGGGCTTGAGGCTGACTTTATGAAGAATAATCCAAAAAAGACAGTTGATCAGCTTACCAGTATAAATGAGGTTGTCAGTGTGCTTTAGATATATTTCCCCAGGTAGTTTACTATCTTATATATGCATGTGTATCTTTGATTATATTTATTATTTATTATTTATTATTACCAAAATATTTACTTTATCCTTTTTTAATTTGCAGGACGGAATGTTCATTGTGCTAGGAGAAATTGTTGATGTAGTCACTGATGCCTCCTGGTTTTACCTGGCATGCAAATGCAACAGGTCTGTCAGTGTTCAGTCGGGTGTCTATTTCTGTGAAACTTGTGGAATCCCTGTTTTACAAGTCCACCCAAGATAATATTTTAATATATTAGCTATATTTAATGTTGTAAGATTATTCCCGTTGTTTTCTAATATATGTGAATTAGTCATATATACTTTACTTTTATATTTATACTACTGTTTATTATTAGCTAACAAAAAATGGTTATATTTGAAAGGTACAAAGTCAAAGTGGAAGTTGCTGACCAAACAGGAACTGCTGTGATGATTCTGTTTGTTAGAGATGTCACTACGCTTCTGCATAAAACTTGTGAAGATCTGCTGGGCCATCATTTTGAGGTTGTATTCCTGCTATTTTTAGTCGTTGTTAATAATTATTAGATTATTAATAATGTATTGTCTTCGGTTTATAGTATTGTTTTTCCAGTGGGCAAAAAATGGTTCTTAGGTTTTAGTTAATGTTGATTACTATTGCTTATTATAGGGTGCTAATGGGATTGGATACCCAGACTTGATTAACTCTCTTATGGGAAGGAGATTGCTGTTTAAGGTGGAGACTACATTGGAGCAGGCTTTTCAGTTTGATGGCACTTGTCTTGTAAGGAAAGTCTGCTATGATGAGGTTATCATTTCCATGTTTGAATTGATGGCAGCGAACAACGTACACACCTACGAAGGTTTCTTAATAGGGGTTAATTTAAAGACACGGTTACCATAGCCCATGGGCTAATTAATTTATTTATGTGATGTTTTATTGTTTCCCCTATACTATGGAAATATATTTGGTATTTAGTCTTATTTAATTAGTGCCATTTTGATTTTAATTGAAGGCTGTTTTTGCTCCTCCGTTCCCAAAGGTTGACACCAGTGTTAAGGATCTAGAAGAACAACATTCTGTGAGTTTCTTTTTGTTAGATATTATCTTATTTAGTTGTTTTGTTTTTAGGGTAAAATAAAAGTTTGTGCCTAAATCTTTGGATGTTGGTTGTTGCAGCAGGCTGATTGTGAGCTGATTGGGACTTCGATCTCACTAGGAGATACTAGAACTGGTCTTCCAACACATTGGACTCCACCATCAGGATAGACTTCTGCTAAGAGGAAGTTGGATGTTGACTTTGTGGCTTGCCAAGATGATTGCTCTGTAAGTGGTGTGAAGTCAAAAAAAAAATGGAATGGAAGATGTTGAGAGCCTAGAATTTGATCCTGTGTCTCTCAAACTTGAGAAGGCTTGATGTCAAATGAAGTAGTTGCTACAGATTATTTTGTGTATCTCCATATGTATGTCAATTTGATGTGTAGTCAGGTTATGGAGATACTTTTAAAGGTTGTTTTTGTGTTTTAATATGGGATATGGTTATTTATTTTTGATTGTGCTATGTGTTTGGTTTTGGATATTGACATTGTTCAACTTCCAAAGTCAAACATGTATGCACTCTACCTATGACAGGACAATGTTCCATTAGGAAGTTTAGTCAGTTATGGTTTGGCTCAAGTATGTATGTATTGGGAGTAGGGTTTCTTTCTTGTTTGGAAAACTCTTCATGTGTCAGATACATATTAGTTTTAAAGGCTAACCATCAACATTGTGATGGTTCTGGTGATCCCAAGCCCTATCTATGTAATTACACTATTAATATCAATGACAATTTGCAGTTTATGTTATCTATTACATTTTTTATATTCTTTCAACTTTTACTTTTGCTTATTTCTTGAAGAATATTATATTTTTAATGTCAGCATTTTCGCTATGTAGTTTGCACTATAAGTATAAAAGTGTAAGTTTGTAAGCATTGAAGGGTATGAAAATTACAGAGAGTGATGTTAAAAACGTAGTTCCATCATGTTTATTATTATAAACTTACTGCTTATTCATTGGAATGGTTTTTAAGAACTGGGATTTATTTTGTCATACGTGATCGTTGTTTTGTTCTTATTTTTAACTTTATGTTGAATCCCCTAAATGATAAACATTAGCGTTAACCTAAAGTGAATTCCTCTACTAGAATGGAAGTCTGTTTTAGGGATATTCATCCTTTTTATGCATGTCAGTATTTGGAAGAACTGCTATCTGCTTTTCTTGCTTACTATATTTTGCACTGTTAGATGAACACTTAGTTGGTGGTTTTTTTTTATTTTCTTTTCTCCATGATGCTGTGACATATACATGTGTTATAGCTATATAGTTTTAATTTCGGCGAGTCATCATCGCCCAATTAGTGTTGGACATGTTGAGAATGGGCATTTTATTTATGTTGTGACTTCAAAGTTAAAAGCTAAGTTTTTCGTAAATTTTGTTGATGTTTACCCCATTGGAAGGTTATCAATATGTTGCATCTGTTTACTAGATTACCATATTGTATCATTCCAATTTCTCCATTTACATGTTTCACTGAAGTTAGAGCCTTCTTATTGTCTCGGTGCTCGAGAGCTATTTATTTCAATGTTAAGAAGTTGGCTATGTGTATTTTCCAGTTGATAGAGACGTGTGTATTCAGTTATACATATGGCGTGTTCATTATAATCTAATCACAATGCTGTGAGATAGAAATAAGCTTGTCTATTTTTGATTTTATACAGTCAAGATAGAGGCAACAACGAGGACGACAAAGAGTCTTGTGGAAGGTTTGTTTAAGAACTGACCATCTCTTGGCATCATATGCTTGGCAACAAATTGGATTCATTCCCATAGTGAGACCTTTGAGGACTGAGTTACCAGTGATGTTAGCAATGGACGGGACCATCCCGTCCAACAGCAAGTGCAATGCAATGGACGGGACCACCCCGTCCAACAACAACTCCAATGCAATGGACGGGATCACCCCGTCCAACAGCAAGTGCACTGGACTGGACTGGACCGCGTCCAACAGCAAATGCAATGCAATGGACGGGACCTCCCCGTCCAACAGCAAGTGCAATGGACTGGATCGTGTCCAACAGCAAGTCCAATGCAATGGACGGGACCGACCCATCCAACAGCAAGTCCAATGCAATGGATGGGGCCAACCGGTCCAACGGCAAGTGCAATGGACTGGACTGGACTGGACAACGTCCAACAGCAAGTCCAATGCAATGGACGGGATCACCCCGTCCAACAGCAAGTGCACTGGAATGGAATGGTCCACGGCCACCAGCAAGTCCAATGGACTGGACTGGACCGCGTCCAACAGCAAATGCAATGGACTGGACCGCGTCCAACAGCAAATGCAATGGACTGGAGTGCCCCCTCATTTATTTGTTATTTCTTATTTCTTTTTTTTTTCTCTCTTCATTATTATTATTAGTCTCCTTGAAATATAATATCATTAAAGACGGACAAAAATGGGTGTTCACAATAAGTAGGCGATTTATAAATGTTTCACAGATTAAGAAAACATACGGATTTTAGTGTCTATTATACATGTTTAGGACCTCCGTTATTTATATTTGGTAATTTTAGAATTTATTTTTGTTCCAAAACGAATGATCTTTTATAAACCGAAGATATATTTGACAGTTTTTTTACATTTATACTCTTATCATATAAGTAAATTGGAATGCCTTGAATACACCCTAAAACCTTCCCTATTTATATTCGGAGATAAATAAAAGGTAGCTGCAATGATGTACAATGCAATGCACAGATTATAAAGGAATCCAAATTCAACAGTTACTTCTTCAAAAGTTTCTTTATGATGTAACCAAATATAAAAGAGTCTCTATTTTTTTTTTAAATCACTCGATTATCAAATGATAAAAACAAATTTGTTTTGGTTCTTAATAAACGAGTAATCTTTTTGTCTTATCTACAAAATGATATTTTTTTACCACTATTGTTTCAGAAATCTATGATCGATGTTTATGCTCTTAGTATGACAAACAAGTAGCATCATTAAAGGATAGAAAAATAATTAACTTACAGGATAATAGAGGAAAAATAAATCAAATATATTTTTTTATAGAGAAAAAAAATATAATATGATACATATATTTTCAAAGAATGATTCACTTGCACGGGGAAAATATGAAAATTAAAATATATTTTTCAAAAGAGAAGAAAAATAATAATTTGATAAATAAATATATATTTAGAATGATTCACTTGCACAAGGAAAAAGAGGCGTATTAAATAAAATAGATTTTCAAGAGAGAGAAAAAAAATATAATAGATTATTATATTTTGTAAAAATGGTTAAGTTGCACGAGTAGGGTAAATCCAGGAAATTTAAATGAGGGGAGCCAAAATCTAATTTACATAACATGGTGAAATAGCAATAAAAAAATAATTAATATATAAAAATAAATTATATAATACAAGTTTGATATATGATTAAATACTTAATATAATATAAATTACTCAAGTTATCTTTATAGTCAACATTGATATATATCTAAACCTTCACTTTTTAATTGTGCACGACGATGTTCCATGAAGTAAAAATTATCTATTATCAATATAAGTGGTATATGTTTTAACAATTTTTTTTTAATGTAAATAATTGTATATACTCTATATTCTAAACAAATTGAAAATAAATTCCATTGAAAGCTAATCATTATTGGTATTAGAATACATGTAAAAAAACTCCATTGTCAGAAATTTAAATTTATCATTCCATCCATCATTTAAATAACAAATATGATACATATTAGTTTTTTTATGGTATAGGGAACAGGTCAATGCTTAGTGATAATCATTCACATATCCTACAAAATCTATGAATAATTTCTTACTGTTTTCTTCTTTATAATACAACGTAATGCTACATAATACAATCACAATGCAAACTTTGACCAACTTAAAATTCTAATCTTATTTATTTTTAGATGGGATCAGATATTATTGTTGAAAAACTTTTCATTTTTACATTAAACGCTGTCAATGATCTTAGAGATAAAATCTAATGATCAGTTTGTCCATGACACTTTAGCACTGATTGAACCAATGATTTAAAGAATTCTGTTGGTTCTTTAAAACTGATTTATAGATTCATTTCATTAAACATGTTACAAGCACAAATTTTATTGTTTCAATTTACTTAGTTTTAAACATAACCAATACAAGATGTAAACCAACAAATCAGTCCCTTCCTGACTTTAATTGTGACTGCAAATGTAATTGAACAAAACAAATATCAATGACAACCATATTCTAATATATATATATATATATATATATATATATATATATATATATTGAATCTGTTAAATATTTGCAACAATATCAACAGTCTCCACCTAGATAGGGTGTTATTTTAAATTCATTTTTAATAACAGTAAACAAGCTTTAAATAGATTCTATTTTTCCTAAAAAATATAAAAAATTGTATCTCAACTATAAAATATGGAAATCATTTATTATATTCATAACAAACAACACACTAATTCTGTCTCTCATACAAAATACAATTTCCTAACTCAATTATCTTACTACATTAAATAACGAAGCTGAATTTATTAATCATTACCAAAATATATCTTCAATAGAAAATTTATCCGTGTATCACACGGGTTAAGTTACCCCAGTAAAAATATGAAAGCGCTTTCGTTCATGAATCATGATGTAACTCAACACTTTCAATGAAATTCATACCTTTCTTGTCGTCTGGATCTGAGATTCTACGGAATGAATCACCCTTTTAATATAAATGCCAAACAGAAGAATCCATTGTCTGGCACTACCGCTTCAAAAATTTCAAGGTATAAAGTATAAACATTAATTCTTTAAAATATAATTTAGTGGATAAGTCGCAAATGCCTAAATGGTCCCATTCGCATCTTTCTTTCATTATTTATTACTCCCTCCCGTACTTTTATATGTTAAATTTAGTCTGATAAAAAAAAATGTTAAATTTAGTTTTTTGTTTTTTTTTTAAAACAACGAGTCTTTTGTAAATCCAAGATATATTTGACCAATAAATATGTACATTCTTAGTATATAATGAGCATATAAAAGTAAATATGTGTTTTCAAGATACATTAATGACAAGTGGAATGTTGAGTAAATATGATTATAATATGTAAATAATTAATGATATTATAAATAAAGATAATTTGATACAAATGTAAACAAATTAATATTTTTTTAATCTGTACGTAGAAACGTTAAATTACCATATAAATAAACGAGGGAGTAATTAATATGGTTATTATGTTTTCTGTTCTGCCCGCTTTGTTTCAGATGAAACTTGAAACTTCATCTCACGAGGACTCAATCCAGATCTATTGTATTTCTTGCCGCCCACTCACCACGCCATCAACATAATTCATGCTTCCCACGCATATGTTCCTATGCAATTTAATTTTTCATTCACCTCTTTAAAAGCAGAAAGTAGCACAGCATACATATCTGACCCTTATGTTATGTTCCACCACTTGATGTTCCCCTGATGTTGGTTTCTTGATGTGGCACTTAATCATTCTTGCTAAGTTGCTATTTCGTTGCCACCCTCTGATTACAAGGTTTGTTCTAATTTTTGAGGATGTTACTAGAAGAGGTTGTTTGAATATGAAGTATCACCGCGTCATTAATAGAAATTCTATTTCGACTATCTCTAATTCTTTCTGCTAGAGACATTTAACAGTGACAAGTTACCTTCCTATCATCACCTGTAAGGAACTCAATTTTAGCAGGGAAACAGAAATTAAAAGGAAAGGGATAAAACTCATTGAAGTGTTTCTTTTTCTCTAATAATATCATTTAAATGAAACTCACTTCACTGTTATAACAGATACACACTAATCATATTTATTGCTGAAATCCTGTTCATTATGATTATGTTAGCTGCACTTGATTTCTAGTTTTGACTTGCGTTTTATATTGACGATGATACTGATGATGACTTGCCAAAAGAATTTGTCCGTGGCATTTAGCGCCAAATGTGAAGGGCAAATACACTGACAGCGATATATTAATAATGAATGATATGCAATAAAAAATTCACGTCAAGAAAAAATGAGACACCATTTTTCTTGATGATATGACTGACTTAAGATACATAAGGGGACATGAAAGGTAGCTTATCTATATGTCAAAAATCAGTGGTCACGACTACAAATATTATTCTCCAATGCAGCAGTATTAAAATTTTTGAGAAAGAGCTTTGCTATCCTCATAGTTTTATTCTACTTGAGGGACTGGTATTCGAAGTTAAGTGCAAAGATACTGTTGAAATAAAAAAAGACATAAGGGGATAAAAATCATTCTTAATTAAATACATCATTTTGATAGCTAGTTTCCTCGTTACTACTTGATTCCAGTGTTCAAAATCACTTTTTTATATTAACTTTTCAAGAAAATTACAAAAATTTGGTACTTTGATTTTAACATTCACGCATCAATCCGATGATACAGATGATATATATATTATATCAGATTAATGTTTACCTACCGTCCCGTATACCAAAAGAATGTTTACCTACCATTCAGTACCTCCCTAAAGGGATGCTAGAGGTAATTGGGGTTTTTGACCAAACTGGTCTTTTAGAAATTATTTATCAGTTTAGGGTTATTCTGAAACTATTTATCAATGGGGGGTCATTTTGAATATTTTATTATTTTTCGGTCTGATGGGCAGATGGCACCTTTGAAGGCGGCACTGCAGATGGCGCCTTTGAAGACGCCACTGCAGATGGCGCCTACACTTTATATAAAAAAAAAAATCAAAAGGGGAGGCGCCAATTGCAATGGCGACTCTGCCCCTACCTACCTGCTACAGTAACGCACTGTAGCACTACTGTAGCAGTTTTTTTTTTTAAATTTTGACCTTTTTTTTAAAAAAAAAATTATTTCTAAAAAAACTCATTCACCAGATAATGAACTGAATTCATCAGATATTTGCACATGATTCACCAGATATTTGCACATACTTAACCAAAAAATTTATTTCTCAAAAAAACTTATTCTACTGAATGGTGAAGATTACATATTTAAACTGTTTAATACCACAGCATTAACATTAGCTATCAAGATTACATATTTAAACTGTTTAATACCACAGCACAGAAGAAATAATAATTTTTAAAATTAATTATTAATATTTTTATTATTTTATGTTTTATTATACATTTTTCGGTAATCATATTATAATTTATTATACTTTAATTATTTTATGTATACATTTTTTTTATACTTTATTATACTTTAAATCACCTTATCCTATCCTGCCTCAGGATAGAATTTTAACTAGATGGACAAGATATGATAGGAGACAGGATTGGTTTATCCTATCCTACTGGCTCACTAAACAATAGTTTCAGATAGGATATGATAGTTTATCCTATCTTATCTCTCTTATTATGACCACCAAACGAGTCCTAAGGATGTTGATAAGAACTCAAGAAGAGCAATGGTCAACCAAGGAAGGAAAAAAAATAACGTTTTATGAAAAATTAAAAGCTTTTATTTTCCATACATTGATTTTAAAAGTCATGCGTACACTGTACACACGAGTTTTAGGTAGAGTCCAAAACAAAAGAGTTCAATTGTTTTAGATAAATGCTTTTAAGAAATAGAAATAGAAATAGAAATAGAAATAAAAATAAAAATAAAAATAAAAATAAAATGTTTAAAAATATCTATTTAACACATTGACAATTGAAAATGTGTGATTTTCACTAAAAACTCTCTGTCGTTGTCTAGCCTCATGTCAAAGAAGAAGTAAAAAATTGGGTTAAATATGTTTTTGATTTCTATAAATTAGTAAAATTTAATTTTGATCCCTATAAAAATTTTATTTATTTTTAGTCTCAGAAAAATACAAAAAACGTGACTTTTTATTTCCTGACGAAGTACTAAAAATACACTACTTTTATTAAATATATATAAGGAATAATTGGAATAAAGTATCTTAATATATGGAATAAAATATTATAAAAGGAGATTTGATATATAAATAAAATTGTGTTTTGAAAGTCATTAGTGAGAAATTAATTTGATTTAGAATCCTTCTTATTTTAGTTATGTAGAAATCAAAGCTCATTCAAATTTTTTTACCATAAAAATTAAAATTCATTCTTATTTGGCTGAATTGAGTATATTTGATTTGATTTTTAGTTTTAAACATTTAATTATTGGATTGATATTTTTATCCTGATCAAGAAAACGTCAATTAACCCCTAAGGGACAGAGAGAGAGAGAGATTTTTTTTTAGAAAAAAAAAGGGCCACAGAGATATCCCTGAATGTAACACATGAAAGGAGACAAACAAGGAGGAGAAACCGAGAAAGTGTGTGACTATATAAATGCACTTGCTGTGAGAACTAAGAAGAAACAAATAAAGATTGGTTTTCTCCTTGAAAGCAATTTCCAAGAAAACCACTTTCTCTCCCTTCTTCTCAAGATGTTGCATGCAAATGTAGGCTCGGTTCCATTTTTGTTACCTTTGATCATGAGAAGTGAAGCTTCATTAGCCATTGATCAGAGTGACCGACCCTCTTTTTTTGAGCATTTGAAGTTAGCCTATCTTTGGTGTTCGGGTTTCCTCTTCAATGCATTCACTTTTATCACTTCGATTCTTTCTACTCTGAAGGATGAGATGAAACACCTCTTTACCCTAGCCCTCCCAATGCTTATCACAAGCCTTCTCATCTATGGCAAAATGGCCATATCCATGCACTTCTTGGGAAAAATAGACAAACACTCATTGGCTGGTGGATCCCTCGCCATTGGTGTGGCTAACATCACCGGCTACTCTATCATTTCTGGCCTTGCAACTGGCATGGAAGGTATCTCTGCTCAAGCCTATGGTGCAAGAAAAATGAGGCTAATGGCTCATACCCTTCAGTGCACACTCACAATTCTGATACTCACTTGCATTCCCATTTCACTCTTGTGGCTCACCATCGAACCTGTCCTTCTCCTTTTGGGTCAAAACCCAACAATCTCATCCATTGCCTCCACCTATCTCTCATTCTCTCTCCCAGATCTCTTCTTCCGAGCTCTCATAAACCCTTTCAAGATTTTCCTCAAAACCCAAAACGTGACCACCATTCTAATGGCGAGTGCAACTATCTCTCTTGTCCTGCATGCCATCATCAACTATGTCATTTTTCATTACTTCAGCTTCCTTGGCATTCGAGGTATTGCTTTAGCCGGTGACATCACAAGCTTCACCATCCTCCTTATCCTCTTCCTCTACCTACGGTTCTCTGTGGAATCATATTATGTTCACCCTTTGAAAGATTGGTCTTGTGAATGTTTCAACCAATGCAAACCCATTCTTCGTCAAGCTGTACCAAGCTGTGTCTCCGTTTGCTTAGAATGGTGGTGGTACGAAATACTCATACTCCTTTCAGGGCTACTCAACAATGCAACAGACACAGTAGCAACCTCTGGAATAATAATTCAAGCCACTGCACTTCTTTACAATTTCCCTTTTGCACTAAGCATGGCTGTTTCAATAAGGGTAGGTAACGAGCTTGGAGCTAATAGACCAAAGAATGCACAAAAATCATCTATAACTGCTCTAGTTTGTGCCTTATTCATAGGTACAATGTCTTTTGTGTTCACAATGTATGTGAGCAAAACATGGGGACTTATGTTTACTGAAGACCAAGCTATTTTGTCCCTGCTGGCATCAACATTGCCTGTTATTGCAATTTGTGAGTTAGGAAACTGTCCCCAAACAACTATCTGCGGGGTGCTGAGGGGTAGTACAAGGCCTGCTATGGGTGCAATTATAAATTTTTTGTCACTAGTGCAGAAAAGGGATTCTACATCGGAGTTTACACATCGGTTTCTACTAAACCGATGTGTAAAAGGAGGCGGTGGCATTTTTGAAATTAAAATCAAAGTATTACACATCGGTTTAAGAATAACCGATGTGTAAAACCTTTCCACATCGGTTATTTCTAACCGATGTTTAAAATTAAAATAAAAAAACTTAAAGTCAGAAATTTTTAACATTTAACATCGGTTGTATTAGAACCGATGTGTAAAACAGTCATTAACCACATCGGTTTCTAATAACCGATGTATAAAACTATAAAAAAAAATTAGAAATTAAAATTTTATTTTTAAACATCGGTTTTTTTATTAACCGATGTGTGAAAGTTTACCACATCGGTTCTAAATTAACCGATGTGTATTATTACTTCCTCCCTTTACATTTTGGCGCTGAGAATTCATCTGAGCTCTCTCCCTCCCAAGTCTCATTCTTCTTTTCCCTTGCCCTAATACACAAATAGCTGCTCTCAGTCTCCAACTCTCCCTTTCCCTTGTGTTGACCTACGTTCTCCACCGCTCTCCACTGCTCTCCACAGCTCTCCCGTCGCTCTGCATGCTGACCCTCTCAACATCAAACAAAGGTAAGCTCCTCTCATTGTCTCTCTTCCTTTCCAAACTTCCCTTCTCATTCTTCTCTTATTGTTTGTCATTTTCTCTAAAACTCAGCCCTCTCCTCTTCACAAGGAAGCCACCACCGTCCTCTCCTCCGGCGCCCTCGTGAGTGAACAAAAACCTCTGCCTTCTCTCTATTTTGGTAAAAAAAACCCCTTCTCTTATCTTTTTTTTCTTTCTTTATTCTTCTCTGTGACCTATTTTTTTGTTGGTTGTTTAGGGTTTTGGTTGTAAGTGATGAGGAAAAGAAGCATTGAGTTTAAGGTTTTGGTTCTCTGTGACCCATTCCTTTTTTTTTTTTGGGTATGCTTTCACTGTTAGACCGTAATCCCATGCTCCATGCTCCTTTGGTTATAAGAGAAATAAAGTTTGAGTTGTTCTCTCCACACACACTCTTTTTTATAACCCATTTTTCTTTTTCTGCATTTTGCCCGTGAATGTTAAGTTTGACGAACAATGGACTTTTGCATTTGCCTTCTAATTTAGAATTGATGAGCTTAACTGATGCATTTAGCTACATTGGTTGGTCTTGAGTTTTTGGTTGGTCTTGGTTAGCTACATCTTCAGTACATGGAATACATATCATAGCCCAAAACTTCTGTTTGATGCTTTGTAGTGCCTTCTATTAATGCCCATTTTCCTTAGAACTGTTGGACATCTTCTAGTTGCTTCCACACACATCACCTTTATTTTAAATTTATGATTTTATACCTTTTTTTACTAAGAAATATTGCTTTTCTTTTACTATTTCAATATGTATTCCGTGTTGATGAAAAGCTACAAAGATCTGATTGGATTCTTGGTGCCTGCAAAGTAGACTTTTTTCAACACCCTTTTCTTTTGGCACGGGGTTCCTGGAATTTTGACTATTTTATATTTTGAGTTTAACCATGAGTTCTGAGTTCTTACTATTTTTAGTGTAAACTTTGTAAGCCATAGTTTTGGTGATCCTCTTGAGGAACTTTGTGATTAGACATGAGTTCAAGAATCTCTCCAAACCCTCTAAGAACCTCTTATTCTCTTTTCACTTGTTTTCAAATTTTGCTTCAAAATATATTTTTGTTTGTTTGTTTGTTTTTATTTGTTAGGTTTTCTCTTTGTACATGGAGCAGCTTGTTACAGTTTCTTTAACATTTAGACATATTTTGGTACTTATGCACAGCATGGTATAACTCTACTTTGTTTTACTATTATAATATAATTATAATTTACTATCTGGTGGCACCATTGATAAAGCTATAGAAGGATAAGGGATACTATGAATGTTGTTTCTTGTTGATATATCCTTTGATTCATATGGAGTGTCGATTAATGATATCAGGCCCGGGGTTAGATTTATCGTTTTCATGAGGTTAATCTTTGTCATGTTTTGTGATAGATCATTTTAAGTAAACATGAACCAGGGGCAAGACTTGTGTGGATAATCAGATTTCTTCTCTGTGACCCATTTCGTTCATTCTTTGCTATTGTTGGTCTTGAGTTTTTGATGGGGTTCCTGCTAAGTTAGTGGGGAATGGGTTTTTAGTTTGATATTACCATCAAGTTTGGCATATTATATGTTTACGTTGATATTTATAAGTTATGTTTATGTACGTTGATCGATATTTATAAGTTATGTTTGATATTTATCCTGACATACTAACAAGTTTTTTTTTGTTTTGTGTTTAAACAGGTATACATGGCTGATCATGAGGATATCCCTCCTTCATGCAGTGGGTCAGAGACCCCGTCTACCGGTAGAAAGGGTAGACGTGCCACACGGATGAGGAATTTGACTACCAACCGTGGATCAAATCAAAGGATAAGAGTAGATTTTGATGATAACCTCAAACCTATTGGGCCAATGGAAGATCAGTTTACCAGTTTTGTGGCGACCCTTGCTAGGAACAGGCCCAGTATACTCATTGATAGGTGGAGAGATGTACCGGCGGACGTGAAGGAGCAGATATGGGAGAGTATTCTGGTATCTATACTTCTACGTCCTGTGTTTGTCTGTATCTACTTTATTTTTATCTTAATAATACCATACAGTAATTCGTTGATTCTTTTGGTCTTAATGTAGTTGACATTTGACATACCGGATACATACGCTATGAAGAAGCGTTCTTTGAAGTATCTTTGGAGAGCGTTGGAGGGGTTTTAAGGCCGACCTGGGCAGATACTATATATTCGATCCAAAAAGTAAAAGGAACCCACTTGAGGTGTATCCGTTTCTTGACAAGGCGACGTGGGATTCTTTATTCAGAGCCGACGTGATCCCAGCTTTCAGGTTAACTTATTTGATTTGTCTCTAAATTTATGTAATTACATTAATTTCATTTACTTATGTAATTTAATTGTCTTTTATTTATAACAGGAGAAGAGGAAAAAGGGGCAGGAAAACCAAAGCAAGAATGTCTACCCCCATGTCATGTCTCGTGGGGGATATAAAAAGCTTGTTAAGAAAATGGTTGAAGAGGAAAAGAAAGCACGTCAGGTAGCAGCATCTCAGGCGGATCCTAATGCTGAAACTCTTCCAGAGGTTGTTGATCCACCTCCACCCCCACGTCATCGTTCATGGAAGAGGGACCGACAAAGAAAAACGGGACAATATACATCCGAGGAGGCCCGCCAAGTAGCTGAGAGGATTGTAAGTATAGTTTGTTGTAATTGTCATTTTAAGATTGTTACCGAATTGTAATGTGACCTGATATTTTTATGTGATAGGATGCCTTGGATGATCAGCTAACCCAAGGAACCTTTGTTCCTAGAGGACGCAATGATATCTTATCTACTGCCATCGGTAAACCAGACCACCCGGGCCGTGTCATTGGTGTTGGATGGGGAGTCGGCATTCGCCAATACCATGGTTCATCTTCACACCAATGCCACAGGGATTCGGTTGCAGATAGAGCACGACTAAAATAGGAGATTGCAGCTGAGCTTCGACAGAGATGGCCGAGCGGTTTGCCCGGCAGATGGCAATATTGACTTCTATGTCCCAGCAGGATGACAAATGGTGTCCAACCCTCTGTCCAACCCTCTGTCCATGTGAGCACTAAGGGCTCATGTGATCCTCCTCATCATCCTCGAAAATGATGATGATGGTGATCTTCTTCTTGGCGATGATGATGATGATGATGATGATGATGACGACCCCGATAGGTGTGAGTCAGTATGTTGATGATCATCATCATCGCCGCTAGTGGCATTGGGTAGGGCATATAATAAGTTAGGTAATATCATACACCATCGGTTATTACCTGGATGATCACCGAGGGTGTCTCGTGAGATTATTCGAGATGCTGATGCTCGAGTCCCTGTGCCCACTGAGGAGGTTCAAACAGTAGGTCAGGCCCCCGGTAACTTCATCCTCTGGCCAAGAAGACTGGTCAACTTTCTTGTTGCATCGGAGGTATTCGGTTAGTTGTGTTTTTCTATATTCATAGTTGAAATATATTTATTATTGTTTAAAGATAATGCTTTATTTTTATTCGTTATAGGATGTTGGAAATGATATTGTGCCTAAAAGGTCGGATCTAGGAAGACCAAAGATGTCTGCTCCTACCAAGGTATTCATTTGACCATTTAGTTAACAACGAATTAAATAACTTAATTATCCGTGATTACTAATATATATCTATGTTGTTTAGGGGATCGACAAAGGGGCACCTGGCCATGGTGATGTTTTTAAAGTTCTGGCTATACAGGTTGTCACCATGGTGGATGACGCAGCCTTGGTAAGGTTGGAACATAATGCCACCCTGGTGAACTCGTATATACCAAAGAAGGAACTTATGGAGATGGCACTCAATAAAGAAATGGCCAGTTCTGCACACATATCGTTTTGGTGCACGTAAGTACATTTTATTTATAAGTTAAGTACGTAATTAATTTTTAAATACTATGATAATTAACATGTTTTTCCAATATATTAGGTATCTGCATCATATGTTAGTCGATCAGGGTAACCTCGCCCTTTATGGGTTCATTGACCCCATGTTCATTCAGGGTGATGTTCTCGTAGCATCGGAAGACCCGGTCACTACCATACGTGATATACTTGCCCGAGACGATCATCAATTCTATCTTGCGCCTTATCTCAATAAGTAAGTACCGGTTATTTAAGTATAACTATATATGACTTAGTCACTAACTGTTCCGCAAATACAGCCGGCATTGGCAACTGTTGCTCTTGTACCCAAGAATGAACGTCGTGGTCTTCTTCTGCTCATTGGGAAATAAGCCGGAGAATCAACTGAAGACGATCATCGAAACGTAAGCATTAAAATACTTTATAATCAGTAATGCAGTTGTTTTAATTATCTGAAATCTATTAGATATACTTTAATTAATGTTTTTGTCATGATATATAGGTCTTTTAATGTAACCCACATGTTACGTGGTGAAAGGCGTACTCGGGCTATCAGATGGATTATTCCCAGCGTAAGATATTTATTAGTTCAAATGCATCAAATGCAGTGGGTACAATAATTGATTTCTATTTTATTTAATTCCTCATATTCTAAATGGGTTTCATTTGTACGTAGTCACGTATACAACGTGGGTCATGGGAATGTGGCTACTATGTGATGCAGTGGATGTTGGAAATTATCTCCTCCGGGATCACTGAAAGATGGAGCGAGGTAAATGTTAATTGACACAATTAGAAGTAATAGTATAGCTTCGTTATATGTTTTATGTTAGTTTATTACTTAAAAGATATAATCTTTTGTCCAATTAAACTTGCAGATATTCAACAATCCAACTCCATTATCTGATTCTGACATCAACAATATACAGAGGCGTTGGGCAACTTTTTTTCTTGAAGTGTACCACCCATAGTTTGTATATTTGTAGTTAGTTTAAAAACTTATCATGTACTAGCTATAGTGTACCTTTGACTGATGATATGTATTAGTGCTCAGGTCTGGTTCAATTCTTCTTCTCTGGTGTTTTGATGTAGCCTTGATAAAGTGTTGTTTTCATTCATTCGAAATTATTTAGGCCTGAAGCTCTCTGTTTTCAGATTCTGTGCTCACTAGTCATTTGATGAAATGTCAGTATTTTTAACCATATGTGTAAGAGCTGATTGTTTGTGCCAAGAAAATTGAATGAAGTATGTTTTGCTTTTGATATGGTTAAGACTTTGTTGCAATTGTGTCAAAACTGGCCGGTTTGGTGTTCTGTTAGTTTCTTGTTTGATCAGGGTACTGATCTTAAACAAGTTCCTGGAATTGATGGTTATGAATTACAGAAACAGGGGAAAGGAAGGATTGAATTGTAAATAATAACTTAAAAAAAATGACATTATACACATCGGTTCTTAAAAAACCGATGTGTAAATTTAACTTTCTACATCGGTTTATTGAAAAACCGATGTAGAAAGTTAAACTTCCAACTACTTATTAATTGATAAATTAATTTTCCACATCGGTTAAAAGAAAACCGATGTTTAAAATATACTTTACACATCGGTTTTAAAACCGATGTGCAAAGTGGCAATAAACCACATCAGTCATTTCCACATCAGTTTGAAAACCGATGTGGAAAGCCAAAAATAACCGACGTGGAATCCCTTTTTTGCACCAGTGTGTGTTTCTATGTTGTGGGTTTACCTGTTGCTGTTTTGATGGGCTTTGGTTTTAAATTGGGCTTCTTGGGCCTTTGGATGGGGTTACTGGCGGCCCAGTTTGTGTGTGATGTTTTCATGGCGGTAGTGTTGATAACGACAGACTGGAAGGTGGAGGCAAAGAGGGCCAGAGAGATGATCATAGGTCCAGAAAATAATGAAGAC
Organism: Sophora flavescens; assembly: GCA_030762895.1. Classification (NCBI taxonomy): domain Eukaryota; kingdom Viridiplantae; phylum Streptophyta; class Magnoliopsida; order Fabales; family Fabaceae; genus Sophora; species Sophora flavescens. Next base: position 26,576,904 of record CM061064.1, on the reverse strand, counting down.
GTGGAGTCATTCATAACTATTCCGCTGCTAAACTGGTCCTTTATTAAGGTAGCAGAAAATAAAACATAAGGAAGTATAAACCTTTGTAATGCTTTATGAATAAGGAAGTATAAACCTTTTGCATGCACCAGATGATGATCTTTCTCTGCTGTTATTTGTCAGTGTCATGCTTTGTTTTTTTTATATTGAGACTATTGAGAGATGTTATCCGCATTTGAAGTTTTAAAAACCGTATTTAATATTATATATAATTAGAAAAGTATTTTAAACATCCTATTATTCGTATTTAATATTATATATTCACCAAAAAAAGGTTAAAGAACGTCATTTTTGTTTTGATATTCATTAGTACACAATTGTGGGCTCCATGAGAATGAAATGATATTTTGACAACAATTCAGGACACCGTAGCTTTTGAAATAATGAATTAGAAGATAAAAGATAATAAAATAATAAACAAATATTGTATCGTACACACTACACACATTGGTTGGGCGGTTGTTTTCTTTCCACTATTTTTAGTTCTATTTCCATCATTGGCAAAATATATTTATATATATTTTAAACAAAAAAGCGCTATTATCTTTCATTTAGTATGTAGATGAAGAAGAAAGGCAAAGGAAATTACAAGTGAATGTCATGCTTTTAGACACGAGAGTCCCTCTATCATTGATTTACAAATATAAAATTAAGAGCAAACACTTTTTCTTTTAATTTTAATGAAATCTACAAAAGGTGGTGTGGGTGTTAAATGCTCTGAGTCCCCACAACAATACCCAAAAGAAAAATTAAAATACAACCAAAGGGTTATTTGGGCTTTTTTACAAAAATATGGATTCATTAAATTATGTGGATTTTTTTCTTACTTGCGGTTTCACAGCTAATTCAAAATATGTGAGTCAGAAGCTGCTCTGAAATCTTAGGTCCTTTGTTTTCACATTCGTAACTGCTCACCATTCATCTCACACTTCATCGCCAACCAAATCATAACCATGATGGGACCACCAATTTGTGCTCATTGCCACTACTACATAGACCATTGTGAGTGCCAACGAGCGCACGAACAATGGTGGCCCTCTCCTATACTTTGTAAAGTGTGATAACAACAATCTTGGCATTTCCTTTTGTGACATGCATGCGACAGCCACTACAGTGAGTCCCAAATCTAGTATTTTTTTTAGTCCCCCTTTGATTTACCATATTAGGCTCCTACGAAACATGATTAAGCCTTAAAACTTGCTTAATCCTTATGCCACACACTATTCAAGAAAACAGGGCATTACATCATTAATCTTTAGTTTGTTTTCAAATATAACTATGAGTTTCTCAACATAAATCTATGGTCCTGTTACTATTTACTATTTAGGGTTTTTCTTTTTTATGATATTACAACAATAGAGGATGATAGTCAAATATCAAATATGGATTGTGTTGGGATTCTAACATGTGATTATGAATTACTCAAATATGGTTAAGTTCACCAGTGGAAATAATGTAATATACGGGAACGTTTTACGTCAGTTGACCAAATGTTTGACGTTAAAAATGAGGCGGTGGCAGTTTTGTAAATATTAAGTCACTATTTGCGTCAGTTGTGTAATGAATTGACGTTAAAAGTGATTTGCAAGAATTATACAACTGACGTTAAAAGTGTGATTTTTACGTCAGTTAAAGAAATAACTGACGTAAATAATCCTATATTCCTTCATTCCTATCTTTCTTTCGTTGTCATCTCCCTGTTGTCACTCTTAACGCAGATCACTCCAAATAGTGCAGTTTATTTCTAAACTTTTTTTTAAACAAGTTTATTTTTAATCTTAATTAATTAGCTTGAATTCGTAAACAAATTCTTGTGCAAATTAAAATAAATAAACACTTAACATAAAACAAGTTATATGTATAATCAAATCGTATCTCATTGAAGTGATTCATAAGTTACAATTACATGATTAAAAGATAAAAAATTTCTGCAACATAACCCTAAAATATAAAAAAGTTTCTGCTTCAACGTCATTTTCTTCTCAGTCCTGTCCTCAGAAACTCCAATGGATGCATCTCCTCCCTCACTTGAATTCCTTGATGCTCCATCTGAATCCAAAGTCACTTGCTGCGAAAGCGGAGTGAAAGTGATGAGGGGATGAAATAAAGTGAGGGAATCACATTACGTGATTCACCCAACCTTACCATCCATGTTACGTGATTTACTCAACCTCAGAAGTTTTTTGACCATTAAGACAGAGACCTTTAAGTCTAGGTATAGGAAGAAATAACAAAAGTCTCAAATATGATAGAGCCATATTGTGAAGGAATAGAAAACGCACGAAATATAGAGGAAAAGAAGAGGGGGGTGTATTACAGACTAATGCAGAAGAATGACACTTTATATAGAGAAGATAGACTACCTGATTTTCTTGAAAACTGATCTATAAACTTAATGCTCATTAAGATGATTAAGTTTCAAGGTGCATTGGTAAGTAGCGCAGTAGTCATAGGAATGAATGTTTTTGCAGAAACTTATACACTTTTAACGTCGGTTGTTTAAGACAACTGACGTTAAAAGTGTTTATAAAAAATATTTATTTGTAACGTCAGTTGTTTGTAACAACTAACGTTAAAAATCATTTATTTAACGTCAGTTGTCTTAAACAACTGACGTTAAATAGATGACTTTTAAAGTCAGTTGTTACAAACAACTGACGTAAAATGCTTTTTTAAAGATGGTTTTTAATTATAACGTTTACACCCTCTCGCCTTCTTCACTTCGCTCTGTACGTATCTATTCTTCTCTTTTCATCAGGCTCACTCTCACTCTCACTCTCACTCTCACTCTCACTCTGCCCTAATCGCGAGCTCTTCTCCACCGCAACCACCGCGAGGGCTTCTTCGCCACCACCGTGAGGTACACTCTTAACCCTAACTATGTCTTTCCCGCTCATTCTTTGCAATAACTTGACATCTCTCTCTCCCCTTCCCACGCACTAACTCTCCTTGTCCCTCTGCTCTCAGTAACCACATCGAACGTTGGCCACCACTCGAGCTCCCCTCCTCACCACGCGAGCACCTATTTCTGGTGAGTCTTTAGGGCACATTTTTTTATTTTTGGTTTTGAGTGTATGTTGAAACTGCAGTCTCTGTAGTTGAAACTTGAAACTGTGAGTTTGAGTTGTTTGGAATGTCTCTATTTCTGGTCGTGGGTTTTGTGTTTTCTCTTGTTTTTCTACTGCTATCATGACCTATTTCAAAATGGGAAGAAATTTAGAGTTGCTTGTAGCATGTGACATCAACAATATATTGCTCATTGCTCAACCTGAAAATGGTGTAAATTTGAAATAATTTTTAAATGCCTTGCTTGTATATATCATGCTCTCTTGATCGATTCATATGGCTGAGTGGTTATAGTACTAGATATAGCAATAGTCCTAATATGTGTTGTTGCCTGCTTGATGAGAAGAATGATGTGAGATTACCGTGGAAATTTTGTTTTAGGCAGTTAGTCAAATAAGATATACATGGTTGACGGGATTTCAAAAACTAGTTTTCAATTAGGATTTCAAAAACTAGTTTTCAATCTCCCGTATTGTCCTTATATTGGATATATGTTTTGTATATCTACAGAACCTATCTAGTTATGGATCGTAGTTGGATGGTTTGTAAGCACACTAGTGCTGAGTGTTTGAAGGGGGCGGGAGAATTTATAGAATTTACTCAAAGGAATGTTCCTAATAGTAATGGAATGTTCTGTTGTCCTTGTGTCAAGTGTTTGAATACGAGGAAATGTACGGTGAAGGATAAATGTACTCATTTGATTTGTGAAGGGATTTGCTTGAGTTATACAAGATGGATATGGCATGGTGATGTGTTGTTGAGTAGTACAACAAGTGTCTCCCAAAGTGAGGACGTTGACGTAGATATGGAGGATGATCGAGTAGAGGACATGATCCGTGATATTGGACAAGAATCTTTTCATCGAGCTCATGTGTATGATAGGTTGTGTGGTGATGCGGATAAGCCTTTATATCCAGGGTGTACTACTCATACACGGTTGTCGGCGGTGCTAAAATTAGTTTGTGTGAAGGCGAGAAATGGTTGGACCGATAAAAGCTTCACGGAATTGCTTGAAGTGTTGAAAGATTTGCTTCCGGAGGACAACACATTGCCTGACCGTAACTATGAGGCCAAGAAGGTATTGTGTCCGATGGGTATGGAGTATAAGAAGATACACGCATGCCCAAATGATTGCATATTGTACACCGATGTTCATGAAGACAATCACGATTGCCCCAAATGTGGGTTATCACGATACAAAGTGAAGGGTGGTGGTGATGATGATGATCTTGATGATGTGAGAAAAAAGGGTCCTCCTGCGAAGGTGTTGTGGTATCTTCCAATAATTCCAAGGTTCAAGCAATTGTTTGCCAATGCAAAAGATGCGAAGAATCTTAGATGGCATAATGATGAGAGGAACGTGATGGAAAGGTTCGTCATCCTGCTGATTCTATGCAATGGAAGAATATTGATACTATGTTTCCGGATTTCGCCAATGAGCCAAGAAACCTAAGGCTTGGACTTGCTACGGATGGAATGAATCCTTATGGTAACATGAGTAGTATTCATAGTTCATGGCCTGTTCTGTTGATAATTTACAACTTGCCCCCTTGGTTGTGGATGAAGCGCAAATACATGATGTTGTCTATGATGATTTCGGGCCCAAAGCAACCAGGAAATGACTTAGATGTTTATCTAAGTCCCTTGATTGAAGACTTGAAAATGATGAGGGTGGAAGGTGTTGATGTAGTTGATGGGTATTCTCATGAGACTATCAAGCTTCGTGCCATGTTATTTTGCACCATCAATGACTTTCCAGCATACGGTAACTTGTCCGGGTACAGTGTCAAGGGGCATAAAGCATGCCCTATATGTGAAGAAGGCACATGCTACACTCAGTTGCATCATGAAAAGAAGACGGTTTACCTTGGGCATCGGAGATTTCTTAGACGTGATCACCCATATCATAAGATGAAAAAAGCTTTTAATGGATGCCAAGAGACAGAAGAAGCTCCGGCGGCCTTAATTGGAGAGCAAGTTTATCAGAGGGTAAAGGGCATCGATGTTATATTCGGCAAGTCCAAAAAGAAAGGTAAATCTGCTGAGAAAAACATATGGAAGAAGAGGTCGATATTCTTTGATCTTCCATACTGGCGCAAGCTTGATGTCAGACACTGCATTGATGTGATGCATGTGGAGAAAAATGTGTGTGATAGTGTGATCGGGACGCTTCTCAACATTCAGGGTAAGACAAAGGATGGTGTGAATGCTCGTCTCAACCTCGTTGCTATGGGTATATGACCGCGCTGTCGCCACGCGCCAAAAAGAACGAGCGATTATTAAAATAATGTAGTATAGAGCGACAACTCGGATATCGTCTCTCAAGGACTCTTTAGTTGTTGCTATTATTAACAGAAAATCAAAAGTTAGTTTTGGGGGTTTTGGATTGAGTGCAATTAAAATAAAGAAAACAAAGCAATAAAAACAAAGCAGTTAAAAGATTAACAAATAAGCTAAAGAACGATTAACCTACTGTTCTTGGTTTCCCACTATTATTGGTTCAAATAAATCCAAGCCCTAAGCAGATTCTAATCCCCTCCCGGTTGTAGCAACAAATAACAAACGAAATTCACTACTACGGATGTATGTTCCTATTCCCGAAATAACAAACGGGGTTAAGCTCTCATGAATAAACAAACATGAATGAACACACGCGAAATAACAAACGCGATTAAGTATAGAAACATAACATCACCGAAATGAATCAATACAACACTATACATTCCTGAAATAACAAACAGAAACATATAGCATTGCATTGAAAAGAGAAAGGCAAATAAAACCGGAATTATAGAACCTCAAATGTAATAGAAACCAATCACAGTAGATTAATCTAGGAGACTAATTCTCCATTACAGAAATAAACATAAAAGAAAAGGAAGGAAAATAAACTACTACTACTGACTAACAAAGACTAGCCAAAACTGGCTAACTCTGACCAGCCTAACTATGACTAACTCCTCTCTCAATATCTGAATGCTCCTTTTATTAACTTCAACCTCTGCCTCTTAGCTTTCCAAAGCCACTTAATTTGCTTAATTATGAATTGAGATGAGGGAGTTATGTCCACATTCAACTCATAGGGCAGCTGAAACGCCTCTGACTTCACATGGATTAAAACCCTTCAAAACGGCTCTTTTTGGAATAATGGTCTTCATGAGAGTTAAAGCTCTTTGTTTGATCTTTCATTTGCCACTGGTTTCAGTTCCAACCGACATCTACAGCCCAAGTTATGGCCCAATCTTCATGACCAGTTCAGGTTCCAAGATGACAATTATGTTCTGACTTCAAGGCCCAATGTGACCCACTATACATCCAATTCAGCATCTGAGTTCTTCATGAAAGTTGTTGGGCTTCCTTTTAGCTTTCATGTTATGACTCCTGCATTTCTGTTTTTATAAGAGGGCCGCGCGTCACGGCCGTGATCTTCAACACGGGTAAACCGTGATCGTCTCTGACTTTTCAGGGCTGGGTGACTCGCGACGCGAGATATCCTTCGCGGGGCGAACCGGAATTATTTCCTTTTTATTAACCTGAAAATAAGAAAATAACATAAGTACTTTATTTAACTCTAAATCAACTAAATTAACCTAAAAACACTTTACAGACTCAAAATACTACTTAAGGACAATCAAGTCTAATTTGGGTGAAATTGATATAAAATAAGCACAAAGCCAAGGTCTTGACTAGTTATAAAACCAGTCAAACAGAGGCTCATCAAAATACCCCAAACTTAAACTTTGCTTGTCCCCAAGCAAACTAAAACTCAAAAACTTAAAAAGACTCAAGACCTGGCAAAACATGGCAAGCTTAAGGATTCAATCAACTTTACACAAATTTCAAGCAATTCACCAAAACAATTTTTTTTCTCAATGTTCCCCCCTTCAAGCAAAGTAATCCCCACAATCATTTATTCTAAACAATTGAGAATTTCATCATTCAAACAATCATTACTCTAAGCAGGGGATCTAAGTTACATACAAAAGGGAGATCACCAAATTCAAACAACTGCCTTCCTCACAAGGGAAATTTACGTTCACTCAATCACTCAATTTGTGTCAGGCTATCAATATTTCACTCAGTTTCACTTTTAAGAGCACTTCCCATAAATTTGATTTTCATCTCAAAATGATTCCCAAAGAAAACATGCAAGCAACATCAAAAGGTCTTTTATGGGTTGTAATGGGGCCTGGCTAAGGGTAGGATATACAAAGGAACTAGGCTGAAGACCCTAGGAACTAAGAGAGCATGAAACATTTTTACACTTTGAAATTCCACTCAAGTTCCTTTTTCATTTTTCATTTTGCTTTGGGTGACTACAACCTTTTTATTTCTTTTTGGCATTTTTGCACTTTTATTTTTTTTTCTGTTTTTCTTTTCTTTTTCTTTTTTTTTCTCTTTTTTTTTCTTTCTCAATCCCAAACAACACATTACACCTTGCAGCCACCCCAAACTTTGGTTTCTTGCACCCATTCTAAGATTACATGCTCTCCTAATCCGAAGATCGGGTTAACATGGTTTTTCAGATTTTTGGGCTTATAACATTAGGTTATCAAGAATTAACAGGCTAATAGGCTCAATGGGGCTAACTAAGGAACATGCATTAGGAATTGGTTATTTTAGGCTAAGTAGCTATTTACAAAGAAAATGCCTAAATCATTTGAAGCAAACATATAATCATGCAAATCAAAAAGAGATTCAAGCAAATTCAGGAAAGTGCAACTTAAAAAGTGATTCTCACAGTCAAAAACATGTTGGAGGCTCAAAACCTCACCTGGACATTTATGCAAATTGTTTAACTGAGATTCTATCCCTAGTGTGTGCTTCCTATCACCCCAAACTTATCATAAATCATGCCATCATAATAAAATCCCAAAGTTCAGTTTTCAATCACATGGGGATCATATTTTCAAAAATTTCATATCCTAGGGGGAAAACAGTCAACACTATCATGCAATCAATCTATGCAAAATTAATCAAATCCATCAAACTTGCCAATACCAGACTCAACACAACTCCTGAGCTTCTCAAATTATTCAGGAGCTTTATTGGAAACAAAACAGAGATAAAGCAAAGAAAAAAAAAATTAAAAGAGCAAGGTAAAGAAAAACTCATTGAGGGCGGTTCCACCGGATCCCATTACTTGTAACATAAGTCCCACATGGTAGCCAAAGGGTGGTAGTTCATTCCATGCTTCCCTAACTTGCAGCCTTTATACGGAAGTGGGTGCTTGACAATCATAGTAACCTCGCCCAGTGCGGCGGACTTTTCACTTCCTCTGGGGTCACAGATGACCTCTTTCTCAATAAAATCCTCCCAATAAAAGTGGGGCTCAACTTCTTGGACTGGCCATGGTGCAAATTCCAGAGGCTTGAACTCCATCACCGGTTGTTCCACAGTGGGAGGTAGCTGCTCAATGGATAGTGTATTTGGAACTTCGACTGAACAATCGGTATCACTCTCACTATCATCCTGCAAAATAGAGTCAAGAAACTGGCCACAAACAGCACACGGGTTAGTGTCAGTACAGTTAGTACATGTAGTAAAAGAAACTGAGTTAGTAAAGGTCTGATTGTCTGGACTTTCTGCACACGGTTCATCCACCCCATCATTCTCAACACATGCATTTGATTCCACAGGTTCTTCATTATCCTCAAGCTTTTTGCCTTGATTGTCAGGATGGAATGTATAAGCTCGAGGCCAATAAGTAGCATTTGTCAGAATGGGGCATGCCTCATACAGGTGCTCAGGAGAGCCGCACATGCCACAAAACTGTGTCTGCTGAAACAATTGCTTCAAATAAGTGAGCTTATCAGTAAGATCCATAACCAGACAAATTCAGCAATTTTTTTTTTTTATATTTTCTGCTAATAACAACAAACCAGAGTCCCCGGCAACGGCGCCAATTTTTGACCGCGCTGTCGCCACGCGCCAAAAAGAACGAGCGATTATTAAAATAATGTAGTATAGAGCGACAACTCGGATATCGTCTCTCAAGGACTCTTTAGTTGTTGTTATTATTAACAGAAAATCAAAAGTTAGTTTTGGGGGTTTTGGATTGAGTGCAATTAAAATAAAGAAAACAAAGCAATAAAAACAAAGCAGTTAAAAGATTAACAAATAAGCTAAAGAACGATTAACCTACTGTTCTTGGTTTCCCACTATCATTGGTTCAAATAAATCCAAGCCCTAAGCAGATTCTAATCCCCTCCCGGTTGTAGCAACAAATAACAAACGAAATTCACTACTACGGATGTATGTTCCTATTCCCGAAATAACAAACGGGGTTAAGCTCTCATGAACAAACGAACATGAATGAACACACGCGAAATAACAAACGCGATTAAGTATAGAAACATAACATCACCGAAATGAATCAATACAACACTATACATTCCTGAAATAACAAACAGAAACATATAGCATTGCATTGAAAAGAGAAAGGCAAATAAAACCGGAATTATAGAACCTCAAATGTAATAGAAACCAATCACAGTAGATTAATCTAGGAGACTAATTCTCCATTACAGAAATAAACATAAAAGAAAAGGAAGGAAAATAAACTACTACTACTGACTATCAAAGACTAGCCAAAACTGGCTAACTCTGACCAGCCTAACTATGACTAACTCCTCTCTCAATATCTGAATGCTCCTTTTATTAACTTCAACCTCTGCCTCTTAGCTTTCCAAAGCCACTTAATTTGCTTAATTATGAATTAAGATGAGGGAGTTATGTCCACATTCAACTCATAGGGCAGCTGAAACGCCTCTGACTTCACATGGATTAAAGCCCTTCAAAACGGCTCTGTTTGGAATAATGGTCTTCATGAGAGTTAAAGCTCTTTGTTTTATCTTTCATTTGCCACCGGTTTCAGTTCCAACCGACATCTACAGCCCAAGTTATGGCCCAATCTTCATGACCAGTTCAGGTTCAAGTGACAGCAATTATGTTCTGACTTCAAGGCCCAATGTGACCCACCATACATCCAATTCAGCATCTGAGTTCTTCATGAAAGTTGTTGGGCTTCCTTTTAGCTTTCATGTTATGACTCCTGCGTTTCTGTTTTTATAAGAGGGCCGCGCGTCACGGCCATGATCTTCAACACGGGTAAACCGTGATCGTCTCTGACTTTTCAGGGCTGGGTGACTCGCGACGCGAGATATCCTTCGCGGGGCGAACCGGAATTATTTCCTTTTTATTAACCTGAAAATAAGAAAATAACATAAGTACTTTATTTAACTCTAAATCAACTAAATTAACCTAAAAACACTTTACAGACTCAAAATACTACTTAAGGACAATCAAGTCTAATTTGGGTGAAATTGATATAAAATAAGCTCAAAGCCAAGGTCTTGACTAGTTATAAAACCAGTCAAACAGAGGCTCATCAGTATACAAGAGCAGTTAGCTCCAGTTGTTGAGAATGGTAAGCGGACTTATTTGCCGCCAGCATGTCATACTTTGTCAAAAAAAGAGAGACAAAGTTTCTGCGGGTGTCTTCAGGGCATCAAAGTTCCACATGGTTACTCTTCAAATATGAAGAGGCTTGTCTCTAGTTATCTTAAATTGGTTGGCTTAAAGTCTCATGATTGTCACATCTTGATGCAACAACTTCTGCCCGTTGCTATTCGTGGTATTGCTCCAAAAAATGTGAGACATGCCATTACTCGGTTGTGCTCATTCTTCAATTCTATATGTAGCAAAGTCGTTGACCCCCGTATGTTGGATGACTTGGAAGTTGAGGCTGCTACAATCTTGTGCCAATTGGAGATGTATTTTCCTCCTTCCTTTTTCGACATAATGGTTCACTTAATTGTTCATTTGGTGAGGGAGATTAGATTATGTGGTCCGGTTTTTCTTAGATGGATGTACCCAGTTGAGCGCTACATGAAGATCTTGAAAGGGTACGTGAAGAATCCTCATCGTCCGGAAGCATCTATTGTTCAAAGGTATGTTGCAGAAGAAGCTATTGAGTTTTGTTCGGACTACCTTCATAACACGGATCCTATAGGGGTTCCTAACCCTCGGCATGATGAGATAAGATGTCAAGGTAAGGGTACACATGACTTAAGAATTAACAGCAAGTGTCGGGAGGAAGTGCTTCAAGCACATTTGTATGTATTGAACAACATTGATTCTGTTCAACCTTTCTTATTTGAACATAAAAGAAAAGTTAATCAAGAAAACCCTCGAATGAGCGAAAGGTGGTTGTTTAACAAGCATAACAAGACTTTCTTACCATGGTTCAAGGAAGAAATGCTTAAGGATGGTAGTATTGCTTCTGATGACGTAAGATGGCTAGCACGTGGGCCTAGCTTCAACATCATATGTTGGAGCGGATACGACATCAATAACTTTTCCTTTTATACAAAGGAACAAGATAACAAGAGTACCATGCCAAATAGTGGGGTCATGATCGTGGCCGAAGCAATGCACTTCTCTAGTGCAAAGGACACAAAACCCGTTACAGCCCCGACACCTTACTTTGGATATATTGAAGATATTTGGGCGCTCGATTACACTAAGCTTACGGTGCCGGTTTTTAAATGTAAGTGGGTTGATAGTAACGATGGTGTATAAACCGACGAATTGGGGTTCACATTGGTAGACCTCAACAGGTTAGGTCATATAAATGAGCCTTTCATAATGGCTTCCCAAGCAAAACAAGTGTTCTACATCACTGATCCTTCTAACAAAAGGTTGTCCGTGGTTCTCCAAGGAAAAAGCATGTATAATGGTAGTGATGATAATCAAGATTCAAATCTTGATATTCCCGAGACTCCTTCTTTTTCAACAAACATGCCTACTATAATCGAGGAGACACAGATGGACGATGTACATGCCACTCGTGATGATCATCACGAGGGGATATTGATATAGGTAGTTTAAACTTAGTATACATTTATTTTTATTTATACTTCTGTATTTATTTTTAGTTATAACATATGTTAATAAATATATATTGTTTCTGAACAGGCATGCATATGGATCAGTCGGATGGCCCACATGCACGGGAGGACACTGTGGGGCCTACGCAGGACCCGATCGCGCCTACGCCTGATTCTAGTGTAAGTTTACATGTTATATACTATCTTTAGTCCTTCTTTTTAATGTAAGTTTATAATGTTACAACCCTCTATTTTATCATTTTTTTTGTCCATACAGACATCACAGGCTCATTGGAAACGGGGTAGAGGAGCCACGACTTTGAAGAAACTAGAGAAGGCCAGGCAAAGCGGACAAAAGCTTGAGGTGTCCTTCGATGCTAATCTAAATCCCCAGGGACCCCGTGCTAAAGAATTTAAAAAGTGGGTGTTTCTACAAGCGAAGCAAAGACGTTAGCATCAACTACAACCATTGGAATGACGTTCCACAGAACGTTAAGGATCAGATTTGGGAGGCTATCACGGTATTTTACCTTTACATTCTTTTGATTTACATTATTAGATAATTATCCGAGTAAGGGGTAGAATTTCATCAATCAAAGCTCATTAGGCTGGAAAAATACCTAGTGCCTCAATCATTTTCAAAAATGTTTTCAAAAATTTTTAAGCTTCAAAACGGTTTCAAGTCAAGTTCTAGAGAATTACATCCAAGAGGAATAACACTCTATCACAAAGAATGGGGTAGATTTAGTGAGTACCCCTTTTTGGCTCAAAAGTCTCACATTTAGTAGTTCAGAAATCAATGAGAAACACAAATCTACAGAACCACAGCTAATTATCAACTATCAAAAATCATCTCAGAATTATTATTTGCAGCCTTATCACAAGAATAAAAAATTGGGTTCAACAATTCACTATCTCAAATTATTTGGCACTCAGTTCTCACAGTTGGATGCCTAATCTAAGTAAGGGGCAACCGAATCATGTGATCATGCAAAACTATGCCTATATGAATGCAACATGCAAAATATGAAAATTTAAAAAAATTTGTAAAAATACCCCTACCCCAAGCTTAAAACTTACATTGTCCCTAATGTAATTAATCAAGTTGGAGAGGAGAAAGAAAATTGGAACACTCACCGAGGTGGTAGCGGGTGCTGGCTCACAGGCCTAGTCAAAAACTTGTTGGAAAATGCATCACGGCCGTGATGCTCATCATGGGCAGGCCGTGATGCTCTCTGATCTTCATGGGTAGCTCATCACGACCGTGACCAGTGTCACGGCCTGGGCGTGATGGTTGCTGACTTTGTATCTCCCTGCCTTTTTTTCCTTCTCCTTCCTTCTTGCCCTGAAAACACTTAATAAAACTATTAATTTATTATCTTTTTCCTCTTGATCTTCTCAAATTATTCAAGAGTCAAAATCAAAAACAAAGGGAAAAGGAAAAGAAAACTTGGGTTGCCTCACAATAAGCGCTTCTTTAACGTCACTAGCTTGACAGGCTAGGATCCTCCTCCCGGATCCCATGGTCTGTGGAGTGGCGATTGCCGAAGCAATATGAATCTAGCCTTACTTCCTCCTAGCAATTGTGTGAAAACTCCATTGACCTCTACAATACTGAACTCACTTCCTCTCGGGTCAAATGGTGTTTTCACGAGGAAGTTTGACAGACAAGTGGAAGGGACTAACTTTCCAGTGTCCACACATGCATGTAAGCCAATATATTTTTCCAATGCAGCAGATTCAGGTTGCTTGGCAGGCATGGTGAAATCCACTACCACTTCATCTGCACTTTGAACTATCCCAAAAACTATATTTTGCTCAAATTGTGCTTCATGTGACTCTTGTACTAATTGTTTGCAAATCTCCTTAACTCACGTTTTGAAGTTTTGCATCAGAGCTTCGATACAGTCACAATCGGCTCTTGCTTTGGCCTCAAAGATGGATAGTTGTTGGGAATATTGTTCTAGAGCAGCTTTAAAAGGTGTTTGCTCATTCCATTCCCATTCCTCCTCATGCTTCATGATTACACTATAAGCTTGTGCATGAGGGCATTGATATCCCCAAAGCCCGTAGTCTCCCAAGACTACATTAGGCCCAAAGGAATATTTTGTGACTCCATCCAAGGCTGGAAAATAATAAGTCTCCATGATTTGCAGTCCACCTTGCACAAACAGAACTTAAAAGAAAAAAAATCAAATATACACAAGAATTAAAAATAAAAATGTCTAAACTAGTTGCCTTCTTTGTTACTACTGATATTGGCAAAACCAATCCCCGGCAACGGTGCCAAAAACTTGATACGGATTCGGCAAGTATATCGGATAGTTGCAAGTAATAAAACGGTCAGAACCGAATATCGTCCTCAGGGATCGGTTGCCAATTACCAATTCACAAGTCAAGCAACTATCTGGACTAAACTATGGTGTGAAAGATCAAAACATAAAGTAAAGAAACAGAAGCAATACAATATTTTTGGTCTTTTTGGACTTTCAACAAACACTTGGAGTTCAAAGTTAACAAATGGATAAACTTTGTCAGGGTTAGACTACACTAATCCTCCCTTGATTTCAATGAAATGGTTAACAACACAATCCCTAATTCAATTATGCCAATCAAGCCTTTTTGAAATACTCAAACCCTAATGTCTTAGGTGGAATGAGCCTAAAACCCCAAATTAAACCCTAATGTCTTAGGTGGATTAACCTGAGATTTTGCATTAAGAGCCAAGACTTATAAGATTGCAAGCACCCCAAGACCTATGTCTAGGTTCATGAACTACTTGGCATTTGATTCATGAGCATGCCTTAACATCAATCTTTCAATTGTCTATCAAAGCAACAAAATCACTCCATGGGTAGCTAAGCCAAGAAAAGCATTAAGCATAGAATCAAACACTCATAAAGAAATAGAAACTTGTATTGAAACCAAATCAAGAGACAATCAAGTTCAGAAAAGCTACATCTAACCCCAACAAGAAGGGGATTTAGCTACTCATAGTAATAGAAATTACAAAAGAGAAAGAGAGAAGAGAAGAAGAAAACTCCATGACGAATCCTTCAATCTTCTTCCAATCCAAGAGCAGAGAAATTGTCATCTTTAAGGTCCCAGCCTTCCCCCAGCCGTCAGCCCTCTTTAGGGTTTCCAAGTCTCTGGTAAAAGTCCCCTTTTTCTGTTCAGTGTGGCTCTATTTATAGATCAGTCGCGCGTCACGGCAGTGACAGGTTCTGCCCTGGGCGTGTCTTTACTTTTTGGTCTATCACGGTCGTGATGGGCATCACGGTCAGGTCGTGACAGCTTCTGACTTTTGCCTTCTGTGTTTTCAGCTTTGCTTGGTCACGGCCGTGATGGTCATCCCGACAAGGCCGTGATGGACTCTGCTTGGCACATTTCTTCACTTTTCAAGCTCTATCTTCATCCAATCTCCATCAGGGTCAATCTTGAGCATTTTATCATTAATTCCTGCAAAACAAAACCACAACACCACCTAACCCGTTCTAAGGTAAAAACTAACAAAATCAAACTAAATATGCCTAAACTATATGAGAAATGCATGCAAAATGGTAATGAAATATGCGTTGAAATCACACTCATCAACCCACGACCAGAAATAGAGACATTCCAAACAACTCAAACTCACAGTTTCAAGTTTCAACTACAGAGACTACAGTTTCAACATACACTCAAAACCAAAAATAAAAAAATGTGCCCTAAAGACTCACCAGAAATAGGTGCTCGCGTGGTGGGGAGGGGAGCTCGAGTGGTGGCCAACATTCGATGTGGTTACTGAGAGCAGAGGGACACGGAGAGTTAGTGCGCAGGAAGGGAAGAGAGAAATGTCAAGTTATTGAAAAGAATGAGCGGGAAAGACAGAGTTAGGGTTAATAGTGTACCTCACGGTGGTAGCGACGAAGCCCTCGCGGTGGTTGCGGTGGAGAGGAGCTCGCGATTAGGGCAGAGTGAGAGTGAGAGTGAGAGTGAGAGTGAGAGTGAGAGTGAGAGTGAGCCTGAAGAAAAGAGAAGAACAGAGACGTACAGAGCGAAGTGAAGAAGGCGAGCGGCTGTAAACGTTATAATTAAAAACCATCTTTAATAAAGCATTTTACGCCAGTTGTTTGTAACAACTGACGTTAAAAGTCATATATTTAACGTCAGTTGTTTAAGACAACTGATGTTAAATAGATGATTTTTAACGTCAGTTGTTACAAATAACTGACGTTACAAATAAATATTTTTTATAAACACTTTTAACGTCAGTTGTCTTAAACAACTGACGTTAAAAGTATAAGTTTCTGCAAAAACATTCATTCCTATGACTACTGTGCTACTTACCCATGCACCTTGTAACTTAATCCTCGTAATGAGCATTAAGTTTATAGATCAGTTTTCAAGAAAATCAGGTAGTCTCTCTTCTCTATATAAAGTGTCATTCTTCTGTATCAGTCTGTAATACACCCCCCTCTTCTTTTCCTCTATATTTCGTGCGTTTTCTATTCCTTCACAATATGGCTATCATATTTGAGACTTTTGTTATTTCTTCCTATACCTAGACTTCAAGGTCTTTGTCTTAATGGTCAAAAAACTTTTGAGGTTGAGTAAATCACGTAACGTGGATGGTAAGGTTGGGTGAATCACGTAATGTGATTCCCTCACTTTATTTCATCCCCTAATCACTTTCACTCCGTTTTCGCAGCAAGTGACTTTGGATTCAGATGGAGCATCAAGGAATTCAAGTGAGGGAGGAGATGCATCCATTGGAGTTTCTGAGGACAGGACTGAGAAGAAAATGACGTTGAAGCAGAAACTTTTTTATATTTTAGGGTTATGTTGCAGAAACTTTTTATCTTTTAATCATGTAATTGTAATTTTTGAATCGCTTCAATGAGATACGATTTGATTATACATATAACTTGTTTTATGTTAAGTGTTTATTTATTTTAATTTGCACAAGAATTTGTTTCCTAATTCAAGCTAATTAATTAAGATTAAAAATAAACTTGTTTAAAAAAAGTGTAGAAATAAACTGCACTATATGGAGTGATCTCCGTTAAGAGTGACAACAGGGAGATGACAATGAAAGAAAGATAGGAATGAAGGAATATAGGATTATTTACGTCAGTAATTTATTTAACTGACGTAAAAATCACACTTTTAACGTCAGTTGTATAAACAACTGATGTTAAAAGTGTTAATAATTCTTGCAAATCACTTTTAACGTCAATTCATTACACAACTGACGCAAATAGTGATTGAATATTTACAAAACTGCCACCGCCTCATTTTTAACGTCAAACATATGGTCAACTGACGTAAAACGTTCCCGTATATTACATTATTTCCACTGGTGAACTTAACCATATTGGAGTAATTCATAATCACATGTTAGAATCCCAACACAATCCATATTTGATATTTGACTATCATCCTCTATTGTTGTAATATCATAAAAAAGAAAAACCCTAAATAGTAAATAGTAACACCACCATAGATTTATGTTGAGAAACTCATAGTTATATTTGAAAACAAACTAAAGATTAATGATGTAATGCCCCGTTTTCTTGAATAGTGTGTGGGATAAGGATTAAGCAAGTTTTAAGGCTTAATCATGTTTCTTAGGAGTCTAATATGGTAAATCAAAGGGGGACTAAAAAAATACTAGATTTGGGACTCACTGTAGTGGCTGTCGCATGCATGTCACAAAAGGAAATGCCAAGATTGTTGTTATCACACGTTACAAAGTATAGGAGAGGGCCACCATTGTTCGTGTGCTCGTTGGCACTCACAATGGTCTATGTAGTAGTGGCAATGAGCACAAATTGGTGGTCCCGTCATGGTTATGATTTGGTTGGCAATGAAGTGTGAGATGAATGGTGAGCAGTTACGAATGTGAAAACCAAGGACCTAAGATTTCAGAGCAGCTTCTGACTCACATATTTTGAATTAGCTGTGAAACCGCAAGTAAGAAAAAAATCCACATAATTTAATGAATCCATATTTTTGTAAAAAATCCCAAATAACCCTTTGGTTGTATTTTAATTTTTCTTTTGGGTATTGTTGTGGGGACTCAGAGCATTTAACACCCACACCACCTTTTGTAGATTTCATTAAAATTAAAAGAAAAAGTGTTTGCTCTTAATTTTATATTTGTAAATCAATGATAGAGGGACTCTCGTGTCTAAAAGCATGACATTCACTTGTAATTTCCTTTGCCTTTCTTCTTCATCTACATACTAAATGAAAGATAATAGCGCTTTTTTGTTTAAAATATATATAAATATATTTTGCCAATGATGGAAATAGAACTAAAAATAGTGGAAAGAAAACAACCGCCCAACCAATGTGTGTAGTGTGTTCGATACAATATTTGTTTATTATTTTATTATCTTTTATCTTCTAATTCATTATTTCAAAAGCTATGGTGTCCTGAATTGTTGTCAAAATATCATTTCATTTTCATGGAGCCCACAATTGTGTACTAATGAATATCAAAACAAAAATGACGTTCTTTAACTTTTTTTTAGTGAATATATAATATTAAATACGAATAATACGATGTTTAAAATACTTTTCTAATTATATATAATATTAAATACGATTTTTAAAACTTCAAATGCGGATAACATATCTCAATAGTCTCAATATAAAAGAAACAAAGCATGACACTGACAAATAACAGCAAAACAGCAGAGAAAGATCATCATCTGGTGCATGCAAAAGGTTTATACTTCCTTATTCATAAAGCATTACAAAGGTTTATACTTCCTTATGTTTTATTTTCTGCTACCTTAATAAAGGACTAGTTTAGCAGTGGAACAGTTATGAATGACTCCACGTCTTCATTATTTTATGGACCTATGATCATCTCTCTGGCCCTCTTTGCCTCCACCTTCCAGTCTATCGTTATCAACACTACCACCATGAAAACAACATGTAACACCCTGATTTTTGCTGTTTTGTAATATCGGTAATAAATATATAAATATATATTTTTATCCGAGACTTAGAAAATGATTTTGGATAAACCAAGGTCATTTCCTTGTTATACTTATTTTCATAAGGTTACGGGGAAGTTTTTGGTTGAAAATTCAGACGGAAGCCGGTTTACCGTTTTCTGTGTTTTCGCTGACAGTAAAAGTTTACTGTTCAGAAAACCAAATTTTAATTCGTGAACGAAAGACTTAAGTTTAGTAGTTTATTTTCTACGATTCTGTATTGATAGAATTTTTTCAGAAAAAAATAAAATAATTTACGTTTTTCAGGCGGAACACGTAATCGGGTAGACGACGAAAGGGAAATTAGAGTTTCTAAGAGTGGATAGAGGGTTTATCTTAGGATTTTGAGATGATTCAATGGGATGAATCATATTTTTAAGTCTAGAAGGTTTTTCAGGGTTAAATAGAAAATTTCGAAATTTACGGTTAAGTCCCTGAACTTTCTGTAAATTACCATTTTGTCCCTAAATTAGTTTTTTTTGTTTTTTTCAAGTGGATTGGGCTAGAATCCCTTTTTCTAATCCTAAATGGTCGTGGCCTATAAGCCCAAATCTTGTTAGTCCATAGTTGAGTCCATAAAGCCATTCAAGTTTTCCTATCTTATGTTAAAAGGCCAAAATCTTCAAAGTGGGTCCCACAACCCATAAGAAAATGAAATCAAGCCCAAATGTTCAAGCCCATTTCGAAAGCCCATGTAAATTATGGCTGCCCATTTTAGTTGGAATTGTCAAGATAATTCTAGAATTTTCTAAAGGTTTCTACTTAACCTAGATTTGGCTACAAGTTTCTTCATTCTTCTAATACATTGAATTATCTACTTTCTTAACTTGTTTTGCACTCATAAATTCAGCCAAGTAAGTCAAGGATAAGATGGCATTTAATGTGATTAAACCCATCATCATGACATTCTATTGTCTATTTGCAAACTAGTCCTTCAACTATTGGAATCTTTGCAATTTGGTCCTTGGAACTTAATTGCACTTTAATCCTTTTAACATGACAACTCATCTTATCTAGATCCTTCTTGAAATGTCGCCACTTCTACTATAAATACCTTTCTCTCATTTTGCATTTAGTTCTTTGGCTACTTGTCTTCTAAAACTCTAAAGTTCTAAGTTCTTAGTTCTAAGTTTCTCAAAGCAAGTTCTTGGATTGTCTTCATCATTGATTCTCAAGAGGTAAATCCTAATCTTTGTCTTAAATCATGTCTATGTTCTTTAGATAGTTTCTTGATTCAAGACTTATATCATGGTGGTTCATCATTTTCAAGTTTCAAACCCTAGAACTTTGAAAAATCATAATAAATCCTAGGAAAATCTAATGATGATGAAACTACTTTCTATCTTCTAGATATCATGTCTACTATCTAAATCCAAGAGCATGAAGCAATCAAAATTTTCTTTCTTGAAAACCTAGCCTTGGCCGAATCTATCAAAGTAGGTTTGGTAGAGTTTTTGTTCATGGTTTTCATTAATGATCTTGTTAATCAAGCTATTAGTATGTATGATTAATAAATCCAAGTTGGTTTATTAAACTAAGAACCCTAACCCTAAGATTATGTTGAGGCCGAATCTATGTATAAAAGAGTTAGAAAGTTTTGAGTTTCAACTTTAGTTGTTTAGTCACTAATCCATGATTTAGGTTAATCAAGGATCATTAATCTATGACTTAATCATGATTAGGAATTTTAAGGATTTTGAACCCTAAAAGTCAGCCCTTGGCCGAAACCCTAACCCTAAAGGTTAGAGGGTTTTGTTTCAAATTTTAGTCATGTAATAAGTAATCTATGTTAATTAAGACTCTAGTAATTAGGATCCAAAAGATGACATTAAGAAGATAATCCTAAACCTAATTCTAAGTCTTGGCCGAACCTAGCCCTAAAGTGTCATAGATGGGTGTTAGTTGATTAATTATAATTATGTTGTTTGGTTGAAGGTGATTGTGTTAACTCGTGGCGGGATAACGAGGATCGTTGTGTACGTGTTTTCGGTGCAAACTCAGGTGGGAGAAAGAACCATTCCATCGTCGGAACCGATAAGTAGTATATAATTTATAATAATGGTGTAGGGCGACCTAAACCCTACTAGTGGTCGAGTAATCGACAATACCAAAATCGTATTGAAATCTTTTCTGTAAAACCAATGACGATTTGGGAATTGTGGGTTTATCGCCTTAGGTTGATTATTCATATTTGAGGATGTTTGAATTATTTACTTTTGACCTGTTTGCGATATACGCTGGTTGAGGTATTCCATCTGCATGTGACGTATTGTTTCGGTGTTTGAATAATTATGATATTGAGGATGTTTGCTTTGTCCTGTCACGGCCGTGATGGTTGTCATGGCCAGGCCGTGACAGGTTACGTGTTGTAGGATTCTTGTCTTTCTTTGCTGTCATCACGACCGTGATGGCTATCACGCCAGGCCGTGACAGAATCTGACTTTTGTTATTTATTTGTTTGAACTATTATGAGTTGGTTATGATAAATTGCTTTATATGATATGGAGATGTTTGAATATTCTGTTGTTTAATGTGTATGCATGATCTGCCTGGGTTTAATACTATGCTTAGATGATTTTAAGGAAAGATATATATTGCTCGGAGGTATTTTGTTTGGGTGAGAGCTTGGAATATGAATTAGAAGTACCTCGCTATTATTTTATAGAAGTGATGTGATATAGAGTGTAAGAGGAGGTTATGAGGAAAAGCTTGAGGTACTAGGTTGTTATTGATAAAAGTCGGTGAGAATCATGTGTTGCATTGTTGTTCATAACCGTGTATTTGAGATACACGAGGTCCGAAGTTCTTGTAGACCGTTCCAAATTAGAATAGGTTGTGCAGCTATAGTGTCATTGCTTTGCATGAGCACCATTGACAGAGTGAGAGAGAGAATCAGGGTGTGCACCGACGATATAGTGCAGCTATAGTGTCATTGCTTTGCATGAGCATTCTTACCATGGATAAGAATGTGCACCGGCGTGGGGAACGTGTCACTTGGGCGATCGACCGGGCATCCCTAACGAGGGATGTGTGACAGGAGTAGTAGTGGCCACATCAGCATAAAGGTTTAGTTGCATGAGTTGAAGGGTAGAGGATGATATATTGAATTGAGGATGATTGTTGATTTTGAATGATGCATGTTTGTGACTATTATTGTATTATATGCTATGAATCTTTTCCACTTATGATGATAGAACTGTTTCTTATCTCCCTATTTCTGTATTTTTGGTGTCTGTCTACTTTGTACGTTAGAAGACCATATGGACGACTATGTTACGGAGGAGATGGATGGAACCCCATACGAGACGGAGATGGTTGAAGAGTGGAACGACGTTCCGTATGAAGTTGACGTTGAAGAACAACCTACTGATGCTAATAATGTGGCGTAGTTAGTTTAAGGCCAGTGAGTCATATAAGACGTTTCTTGCTGTCAGTTAGTTATAAGCAGGTTGTGTAAAATAAAGGATACTTATATGTGTAATTATGTAATATAGTTTGGTGTGTTTTATATTTGCATAAGTTATATAATTATTAATTAAGTTTTAATTTTTACGTATTTTCAACAGTAAGCGCGCGATTAAGTAAATAACTAATTAAGGATTTAATGTAATAATATAATGGAGCACAACGGGGTGTCTCACAACACACACAAACTGGGCCGCCAGTAACCCCATCCAAAGGCCCAAGAAGCCCAATTTAAAACCAAAGCCCGTCAAAACAGCAACAGGTAAACCCACAACATAGAAACACAAAAAAATTAGAATTCCACCCATAGCAGGCCTTGTACTACCCCCCAGCACCCCGCAGATAGTTGTTTGGGGACAGTTTCCTAACTCACAAATTGCAATAACAGGCAATGTTGATGCCAGCAGGGACAAAATAGCTTGGTCTTTAGTAAACATAAGTCCCCATGTTTTGCTCACATACATTGTGAACACAAAAGACATTGTACCTATGAATAAGGCACAAACTAGAGCAGTTATAGATGATTTTTGTGCATTCTTTGGTCTATTAGCTCCAAGCTCGTTACCTACCCTTATTGAAACAGCCATGCTTAGTGCAAAAGGGAAATTGTAAAGAAGTGCAGTGGCTTGAATTATTATTCCAGAGGTTGCTACTGTGTCTGTTGCATTGTTGAGTAGCCCTGAAAGGAGTATGAGTATTTCGTACCACCACCATTCTAAGCAAACGGAGACACAGCTTGGTATAGCTTGGCGAAGAATGGGTTTGCATTGGTTGAAACATTCACAAGACCAATCTTTCAAAGGGTGAACAGAATATGATTCCACAGAGAACCATAGGTAGAGGAAGAGGATAAGGAGGATGGTGAAGCTTGTGATGTCACCGGCTAAAGCAATGCCTCGAATGCCAAGGAAGCTGAAGTAATGAAAAATGACATAGTTGATGATGGCATGCAGGACAAGAGAGATAGTTGCACTCGCCATTAGAATGGTGGTCACGTTTTGGGTTCTGAGGAAAATCTTGAAAGGGTTTATGAGAGCTCGGAAGAAGAGATCTGGGAGAGAGAATGAGAGATAGGTGGAGGCAATGGATGAGATTGTTGGGTTTTGACCCAAAAGGAGAAGGACAGGTTCGATGGTGAGCCACAAGAGTGAAATGGGAATGCAAGTGAGTATCAGAATTGTGAGTGTGCACTGAAGGGTATGAGCCATTAGCCTCATTTTTCTTGCACCATAGGCTTGAGCAGAGATACCTTCCATGCCAGTTGCAAGGCCAGAAATGATAGAGTAGCCGGTGATGTTAGCCACACCAATGGCGAGGGATCCACCAGCCAATGAGTGTTTGTCTATTTTGCCCAAGAAGTGCATGGATATGGCCATTTTACCATAGATGAGAAGGCTTGTGATAAGCATTGGGAGGGCTAGGGTAAAGAGGTGTTTCATCTCATCCTTCAGAGTAGAAAGAATCGAAGTGATAAAAGTGAATGCATTGAAGAGGAAACCCGAACACCAAAGATAGGCTAACTTCAAATGCTCAAAAAAAGAGGGTCGGTCACTCTGATCAATGGCTAATGAAGCTTCACTTATCATGATCAAAGGTAACAAAAATGGAACCGAGCCTACATTTGCATGCAACATCTTGAGAAGAAGGGAGAGAAAGTGGTTTTCTTGGAAATTGCTTTCAAGGAGAAAACCAATCTTTATTTGTTTCTTCTTAGTTCTCACAGCAAGTGCATTTATATAGTCACACACTTTCTCGGTTTCTCCTCCTTGTTTGTCTCCTTTCATGTGTTACATTCTGGGATATCTCTGTGGCCCTTTTTTTTTCTAAAAAAAAATATCTCTCTCTCTCTCTGTTCCTTAGGGGTTAATTAACGTTTTCTTGATCAGGATAAAAATATCAATCCAATAATTAAATGTTTAAAACTAAAAATCAAATCAAATATACTCAATTCAGCCAAATAAGAATGAATTTTAATTTTTATGGTAAAAAAATTTGAATGAGCTTTGATTTCTACATAACTAAAATAAGAAGGATTCTAAATCAAATTAATTTCTCACTAATGACTTTCAAAACACAATTTTATTTATATATCAAATCTCCTTTTATAATATTTTATTCCATATATTAAGATACTTTATTCCAATTATTCCTTATATATATTTAATAAAAGTAGTGTATTTTTAGTACTTCGTCAGGAATTAAAAAGTCCCGTTTTTTGTATTTTTCTGAGACTAAAAATAAATAAAATTTTTTTTGGGATCAAAATTAAATTTTACTAATTTATAGAAATCAAAAACATATTTAACCCAATTTTTTTCTTCTTCTTTGACATGAGGCTAGACAATGATAGAGAGTTTTTAGTGAAAATCACACATTTTCAATTGTCAATGTGTTAAATAGATATTTTTAAACATTTTTATTTTTATTTCTATTTCTATTTCTTAAAAGCATTATCTAAAACAATTGAACTCTTTTGTTTTGGACTCTACCTAAAACTCGTGTGTACAGTGTACGCATGACTTATAAAATCAATGTATGGAAAATAAAAGCTTTTAATTTTTCATAAAACGTTATTTTTTTCCTTCCTTGGTTGACCATTGCTCTTCTTGAGTTCTTATCAACATCCTTAGGGCTCGTTTGGTGGTCATAATAAGAGAGATAAGATAGGATAAACTATCATATCCTATCTGAAACTATTGTTTAGTGAGCCAGCACGATAGGATAAACCAATCCTGTCTCCTATCCTATCTAGTTAAATTTCTATCCTGAGGCAGGATAGGATAAGGTGATTTAAAGTATAATAAAGTATAAAAAAAATGTATACATAAAATAATTAAAGTATAATAAATTATAATATGATTACCGAAAAAGGTATAATAAAACATAAAATAATAAAAATATTAATAATTAATTTTAAAAATTATTATTTCTTCTGTGTTGTGGTATTAAACAGTTTAAATATGTAATCTATATAGCTAATGTTAATGCTATGGTATTAAACAGTTTAAATATGTAATCTTCACCATTCAGCAGAATAGGTTTTTTTGAGAAATAAATTTTTTGGTTAAGTATGTGCAAATATCTGGTGAATCATGTACAAATATATGATGAATTCAGTTCATTATCTGGTGAATAGTTTTTTTTAGAAATATTTTTTTAAAAAAAAAGTCAAAATTTAAAAAAAAAAAAAAAAACACTGCTACAGTAGCGCTACTGTAGCAGGTAGGTAGGGGCAGAGGCGCCACTGCAATTGGCGCCTCCCCTTTTGATTTTTTTTTATATAAAGTGTAGGCGCCTTCAAAGGCGCCATCTACAGTGGCGCCTTTGACCAATCAGACCGAAAAATAATAAAATATTCAAAACGACCCCCCATTGGTAAATAGTTTCAGAATAACCCTAAACTGATAAATAGTTTCTAAAAGGAACCCAATTTAGTCAAAAACCCCATGAAAAGCTGTCAGCTTCTGTACATGAAGATTAACACAATGCCCAAAAAAACTATGGGTTTGGTTTTGGATCGGATATTAAACTCTCTCTTTCTCTATTTCTCTATGAGGTATGCATATGCGCTAGCTAACAACTTGGCACAACACGTGCCTTAGCAAATGTGCTTTGCATGGCTATAGTTGGAGAGAAACAATGTACTACTGCTGCTAGGGTATTCGCTGTTCGGTTTGGATCTGTTTTGAGATAAAAAAAATCATTCGATCCAAAGATAAAAAGAGCATGTGATTTGATTCAGTTTGGATGTCTTCCTTAAAAATATCCGATCCGATCTGATAAAATGCGGTTTGGATCGGTTCAGTTGATTCGGTTTTTACCGACACATCATTATATATTTATATTACATCAAAGAATAAAAATTACAAGCTAAACCGAACAAAATCTTAAACCTATATATTCTTGTTAATACATTCATGTAAAAACATTCCATAAAATATGTATAAAATAAATAAATATCATCATCATCTATTACCAAATCATTTTTTATTTATGTTTGGAAGATTAGAAATAATTAAAAATTACTTCAAATATAACTAGTATGTATTATTAGAAAAAAAGCCAAGAAGTAAAAAATTAATAGTGAAAAAAATAGAATAAACATATATTAAATTTATATATGCGGTTTGTTTTGGATTAGTTCGATTTTAGAAAAGGGATCCAAAATCATATCCGATCCAAGCGGTTTTCACAAAACAATATCAAAAAAATCCAATACATATCGATTTAATTTGTTCGATTTTCGATTTTCTTTTCGATCGGTTTCGATATGAACACCCCTAATATCTACTCCAACAAAAGGGTCTACAGAACGTATATATTTGATACATATAAGGATTTTTCAGCATTCGTGTGGTTCGTACCATTCAGCAGTATATACCAAAAACTTGTTTGTAGTGCATCAGGATCTAGTGAAGTGGGACTCTCTAGCAGCACACGAGTGACCAATTAGTTGATTTCATTTTTCAATGAAAAAGTACACTTGTCTCTGTATTATATTCTAGAAGCAAAATCGTCTTACATAACAAGTTATCATTGAATTCAGTGAACCCATAATCTCGTACAAAAGTCCAAACAACCTTTTTATCGTATTAATTAAATTATAAGTAAAAGATAACTGGGCATGTTTTTTAAAAAAGATTGCCTTTGTTAATGATGGAATTGAAACAAGAAATAATAATGGAAGAAAAATTAGGTTAACCTTTTTAGCAAATATGGTGGTGATGGTGGTAGTATACTTTCAAACCATTCTTAGCAACTATATTTCAAGTGCCTAGTATTTTGCATTTTATATAGGGATGATTAACAAAATGGTCATAACCCAAATTATATAATATTTGGGATGCATACAGGTCAGGTTTAAGAAAATCAAAAGTTCCAACAAAATATCAGAGGTCGAATTTGGATGGGTCATATTTGACAAATTTATTCTATCAACTTGAATTGAACCTGGATCAGGTTGGGTAATCAGGTTAAGCATGACTTTCCATTACAAAGCTTGTTAATTTGATGAGTTACAATAGTTACACAATTCATATTTCTCTAATTAGCTTCCATAAAAAGAAAATATATTAAACAGTAAACAATAACTTAACCATATTTAATTAACTCATAATCATCGGCTAGAATCCCAACAAAATCCATATTTGGCTACCATCCTCTATTGGGACAAGGATCTCCAGTCCTATTTTGATGTACCACATCATATCCCAATCAATAATATCCTGCCATGTAAGTTAAAAAAATTTTTAATATTAAAAAAAATAGAATACATAGCAAGATATTATTGATTGGGACATAATGTAATACTCCAAAATGGGACAAGAAATCATCATCCCCTCTATTGTTGTATGTCATAAAAAAGAAAAACCCTAGATAATAAATAGTAACACGACCATCGATTTATATTGAGAAACCCATAGTTATATTTGAGAACAAAAGGATAAGCATGTCTAACATGGTAAATCAAAGGGGACTAAAAAAAATAATAGATTTGGGCCTCATTGTGGTGGTTGTCGCATGTCACAAAGGGAAATGCAAACGTCTTCAATGCTCCATTCAGAACTTGGAGGAGCGGTACTCCAAGGGCATGATTGGTATTTTGCTATAAAAAAATAAAAACACTAATTGTAAAAATGAAAACGTCATGGCAGTCGATGGTTACTGGTTACGTCAAAGGTGACGGCAGGTTTGACATGATCTACAGGTAACATTGCAGTGATGGAGATGGGATGAAGAGGGTGAGCCCATGGACGATGGCGGCGGGTCCGAGACCAAATCTGGGTTTTGGGTTCGAAGATGAATGTGAGGACGGAACAATTACAGGTCACCAGAAATGAGCACGACGACGGGGATGAGGGGGTTTTCGTTGGTGTTGGCGGCAACGGCGGAGGAGGAGGAGACCGGAATCGACGTAATGATCAAGGGGTCTCACCGTCCCGTCGTGCTGCTGCCTGCCTTCCATCGCAACCCTACCTTTCATGGTAGCTATGCTGCCATAGGGTTTTCATTTTCATGTCAAACAGCCTCATCTTCTGGATGGGTGATTGCAGAGAGAGGAGCGGCGCCACCGCCACCACCAAAAGCGGTCTCCTCCGCCGTCGCCCATGGCATTATCTCCGGCGAACGCCTTCTTCATCTTCTTCGTTCTTCTCATCGGGTCACAGAAACAAGATAGGAAACGTAGAGACAAGAAACGCAGTCGTGAAGGGAGGAAATGCAGAGGGCCGGAGTTGGAGGGAGGGAGGGCGGAGGAGAGAGGGGGCAGAGGTGGATGGCGACAGCAGTGTACCCCCAAGGACAGTGGCAGCCATGGGCTTTTAAAAATTAATTTTAAATCAAATAAATCATTTTTATTATAATGCCTATTTTACCCCTTTTAATCTTGACCATTGAAATTTTATAATATTATATCCACGGTTGAAACATGTGGAGTACCGCTCCTCCGAGTTCTCCATGGTGCATGTTAGAATTCTCCGAAATGCCAAGATTGTCGCTATCACACGTCATAGAGCGAGGGGAGGGTCACCATCGATCGTGCTAATTTTTAGAAGAAAGCAAATAGCTGAAAAACTAACTAATTGAATTTGAAGTGTTTGATAAAATTATTTGTTGAACTGACTTATAAATATAAAATGTCATAAAGGAATATGTTTATATGATTTTTATATAAATTATTTTTAAATTGTAATTAAAGATTTATAAGTAGAATGTCAATTTTTAATTTAATAAATTATATATATATATATATATATATTAGGTAGGGTCAGGTTAAATAGAAATTAATTTCTTTAAAAATAACAAGTGTAAAAATGAGAGAAAAGTTAGTAAATTATAAGCTAAATAAAATTACTTATGAAAAAACTATAAGTTAATAAAATAAGTCTCTTTATCAAACACCTCTATTTTAATGAAACAATTTTATAAGCTAGAAAAAAAAAAAAAAAAAAGTTAGCCTATCTCAAAAACGGCCAATAACACACATAGGAGGAGGTTGTCTAAACTAGTGCCAGTGGAAGCCTAATTGGAAATCGTGCACAAACTAGCCATCCAAAAGTTCCATATGTACCCACTAAGTTATGAGTACTGCAATGCCAATATAAATGCTTAGTTTGAAAGTTCCCCCGTCTTTCAAATTTTGTCATGTGCTTGGCATTCTACTTCATTGTTAAATTTCTTGAAAAAAAAATATAAAGTTGAGTTTCTCAACCAAAAAAAAAAAAAACTTGTTTCCATTATTTAAGAAGACAATAAGTTTAGATGTCAATTGCTCATGCTCTCCAGCTTTCAAACCCTTTTGCAAACTTCAACAGTATATGACTACTACATTTCCAAAAAAAACTAATTGGACATTGCTACCGAATTTTCTTTACTCCATTTTTACATAACCAATATATCATATTATCATGTAATCAGGCATAAAAGTCTACATCTGAATAATAGTTTTAAAAAACTCTGAGCAGTATATATGTTCTTTATAGTAGTGACTACTCGCTGAACATGCAAAGCAATGAGGAAGCTTCAAGTCTTCAACCATTCTCTAGGAGTGCAAGCAATCAAATTCTCTGCTTTCTTCGGCCATGGATAAAGATCAAGCTCTTCATAGAATGTCAAGAATCTGCGGTATGTTAATCATATCTATGCTTAAGACGAATTAAAAAAACAATACGAATTAAAAAACAATAAGAAACGTTTATAATAACTGAAAAAGGGATGATCGATAGTTCAATACAACAGAGCTTCTTTTCCCACTAGATGTGTCAGCTACATGAATCAAATGACACTACTGTGTTTTTGTGATAAACCATGTCTTCAAAAAAGCCATTTAAATCTAGGTCCTTTTTAATGGTTTCACTTTTAGTTTACCTCTAACAATTGGGTTATCTTCCGCATGATCTATTCTTACTAAACTTCTAATGGTCTTCCGACATGATCAAACCACCTAAGATGAGATTCCACTATCATTCTCATAATAGCTGCCACCCTTATGTTCTCTCTAATGCATTCTTTTCTAACCCTATATTGTATTGTATGTCTATTCATCCAACGCAACATCCTTATCTCTGCAACATCAAGCTTACGCTCTTGTTGACTTTTTCCTGTGCAACTTTTAGTATCATAAAACTTTGAGGCTCTTATAGTTATGTGGTAAAGTTTTCCTTTTTGCTTGAGAGGCACTTTTCTGTCTCAAATAACACCGGAAGCACTTTTTTTAGTCAATATGAATTTAACAAGAAAAAAAAACAAGTGTTTTATCTAATAATACAGAAGACCAACTTTCTTGCTCTAAAAGCAAATTTATATATATGAATAGACCTCGACAAATTCAAAGCAAGATGAATGCCATATGATCTTGATATAGTCAGACTATCTGATAAGAGTTAGCAAGCAAACTTACTTGCATTGGCATCTCTTGCATGATAATATTGCTGCTTTCTTCAATACTTTTTAAAGTTACCACTTCGCCACCAACAACCATATTGATGACAATTCCATCTGCACATTAATGAAGAATATTAGCAACAAAGCAAAAGCACAAACTATCACTTAACAAAACTATAGGACTAGGGACCAAAGAAAGAACCAGCTGTTAAACAAGTTGCCACACGCCTCCCATATGTTTCCTGTAGCAAACACAAAAAATGATGAGAAAAATATAGAGAGGACATTAAGGTGGCAGGCAGAGACAATATGTACACAAACCCCACACATAAACCACTTAACCAGCATTCTTCACCAATGCTGAACAAGTAAATGTGGCCAGGTATAAAGATGAATGATTCTTGAGAAGAAACAAAACTTTAACTGGAGAACCAAGTTTTAAAAATATGAAGGGAACAGGCTCCCTTCTCACTAGTAAGTAGTGACTGCACAGTGCAGAGCACACAAAATTATTCTTATATAGGAAGGATAAAGAAACCTTAGGATGAATGTGGGTTTCACTTGATCTATGTGGATTAATCTACTGAACCGGAAACTATCATCAGTTTCTAGTTCTTCAAGATATATACAAAAACCAACTTTTAAAATCTCAGGACTCAGGAGTAAAAGAAACAACAGCATATCAGTTGGCGATCACTTTTGCTGTCTGGTATAAGTGGTCAGTCATTTGGAATCATCAATTGCTACAGGGCCTTCCCCACAATCAACACCACCTAGCTTAAACGGGGACGTACGGTTTGGTGGTGTTGGTGGGGTGGTCGGTGGTGATAGAGGTGGTGGTGGTCGGAGGTGATAGGGGAGGTGGTCAGTGGGTGGTAGTAGTGAAAGATACAAAGAATATGTTGTTGAGGATCCAAGAGGATTTTCACATGAAAAATTTGGATGCACCGATATATCCATAAATAACCAACTTCATGTTAGAATCCACCATAATCTTGTGTAAAAAGTTTAGATAACATCTGTGTCATATTATCATTTTATTTTCTTCTTAGTTTCACATCTTAGTTGTATAATGTAACTTTGAAACAAATAACTGAATTCATTGATATATACTACTACAGAAAAGGGCTTCAGTAGGGCTTTTTTTTTTTCTTTAGTAGCGCTTCAAAGCGCTATCTATTCACCCGCTACTGAAGGTGGGAGAGATTCAATAATGCTTAAAAAAGCGCTACTGAAAGTAGGAATAGGTAACGCTTCCTTGAGAAAGCGCTGTCTAAAGTTGGTAATAAGACAATCTATTACATACTTTAGACAGCGCTTTCTCAAGGAAGCGCTATCTATTTGTCACTTTAGGCAGCGTTTTTTCAAGAAAGCGCTACTGAAAGTAGGAATAGGTAGCGCTTCCTTGAGAAAG
This sequence comes from Sophora flavescens, assembly GCA_030762895.1. Classification (NCBI taxonomy): domain Eukaryota; kingdom Viridiplantae; phylum Streptophyta; class Magnoliopsida; order Fabales; family Fabaceae; genus Sophora; species Sophora flavescens. Next base: position 26,544,658 of record CM061064.1, on the reverse strand, counting down.
CGCTGTCTAAATTGCGTAATAAGTCAATCTATTACATATTTTAGACAGCGCTTTCTCAAGGAAGCGCTGTCTAAAGTTTGCAATAGATAGCACTTTCTCAAGGAAGCGCTATCTATTTTTAACTTTAGGCAGCGTTTTTTCAAGAAAACGCTACCTATTCCCCCCTTTTTTTTTAATTATTTACATTGTTTTTTTTATATTTCCTACATGCACTCAGCAAAACTAAGACATTAAACAGTTTATCCATCCCATTGCATTTAGCAAAACTCAACAAACCATACATTTACATACAAAAGCTTAAATACAATATTTTTTTTCGATAAGCTAAAAGTATATTGATTAAAGGGTACAAGGGATACCCCAACCCGTATACAATAATAACCCAACAACATAAGGAAGAACCACTGTAAAGGAGTTTACTAATCAAGATGGTCTACTATAAGAGCTCTCAGCTCAGTCATCTGAGTGTTTCCTCCTAAAATTCAAATAAACATTAACCTATAATTATATATACATAACATAAAATGAAAAGATAACATTGTTGGTACAGAAAATGACGGAGGAAAGTAGAAGTCTTGCCACAAACCCTTGGTTACAAAAATGGCACTATACAACTTGTCTCTGGCACAAAAATTTATTCACCATCAGAACCTAGTACTTGCAGCTTTTACCGGGTCTGCAACCACCCAATCATAATAACCTATCCAAACCAATTATCAGTTTCCTTCTATTCTTAAAATGACTAAACTTACATATAAGGTAATTCAATGCTGACTTTATTACATCCTTTCGTGTACAAATGCCTCCATCCAATGGACTTGTATCTGAAAGTCACCATTCATGTGCTCAACACAAAGCTATACCAACAATGTTAAAGCCACCAGATAGGATGATTTTTGCTGAAGAGGAACACATTTGTGAAGCCACCCAGTTAAAGCCTCCAGATAGGATTTCTGAGCTCCGACCCACTTGGTAAAGCTTGATGATAGAAAGTGGAGTTCATTTTCAAGATAGGCAGTAATCTGCCTATGTAATTCAGAATGCATGGCGATTCTAAAATGGCTATTGTTATATGATGCTGACATGATTTGAAACTGAAGCTTGTGGCATTCAAACATCACTTCCCACATCCGACTTAACCTGCCATTGAAGCAAAACAGAAACAGATGAAATACAAAAGCGAGAAGTTCAATACAAGTAAATTTATGTGTGAACCATACATCCCAATGACTAAATAAACTTTACTAAGTTGCTTACAGATCCAAATTCATTAAACTGACATTAAAGGTTGTTAGTGCATCAGCAGGTTACAAAATAGAAAGCCAGCAATCTTGTATAGGATATTACTAAAGTTAAAAGTAACACTAGAACATGGAAAACTGTCAACTACATTGAACTATAACATTACTCCTAATTTGGACAAAAGGGTTTGATGTTTAAACATTTCAGGGACCCCAGACCACCTGTTGACACTAGTGACTAGCCCTTCTACCAGGACACAACGCAGGGACTGGTGGCTTCTAGATTTGAAGAGCAAAGAATGATAATTATAGTTTGACAACATGCACCAGAAACAGGAGAGAAGGAAAGCAGTGTTCCTTACATCAGATTCTAATAAACTTTTTTCTTAAAACACTTTCTGTTTATTAAAGACTTTCATGATTGCTCTTCATGGTACACATTTTATCCCAGATATACAATGTATTATAAAGCCAATACATGACAGCACAAAACAGACACATCATAAAACGAGCAAAACCTGTATATTGATACCCTTCAATCAACTCCTCAAGCTGTGGCTGAAGCTCTTTGTCCCTTAATTCCTCAATCCTCTTTGATATAGAGTCTATCCTGTGAATTGCAACTCTGATTCTTGAGTGCAGATCCTTGACTGTAGCACGAGTTTTATCGATTGTGGAGGTCTTTACTTCTTTTGATTCCAGGTGCCTTAAGATTTTACACTTCATGTCATATTCCTTTCTGACAATCTCACTAGCCTGTAATTCACAGAAATAAACACTGATATTAGCAACCAGGCAGAGAAACATCCATATTCTATGGCATGCACCTATTTATTTAAAATACTCAATTGCCAACAGAATAACTTCAGGGTTTAATCTAAGATTCAAAACAAGACTATTGCAACATACTATTACTAAATGTAACATACAGAAAATACTCATTTGCCAAAACAGAAACCAGAATAGAAATTAAGAGCCTGTGTCTGATTAAAGAAGTCCAACCTTCAACTTTAGTACAAAATCACAATGGTGAAGATAAAGATGAAAACAGAGAGTCAGAAGGTAAATACAATTTTCAATCATCAGCAACTTCAATAGGTAACAGTAGGTGGAAAAGAGCTCAACAAGTAAGTGTTAAACCTAATCTATCCTTGAATATTGTTCCTACTCTGCAACAGAAAAAACGAAAATTTGCTTAAATTAACCTCCGGTGATGATCACTATAAATGGAGAGGAACTAGTTTTTATGGTTTCCCGGAATCTCATGATAAACACCTATCTTGTAATTTAATAAGAAGGTTAAGACATGGAGACCAAGATCTAAAAGGACAATCTAGTAGTGAGTAAACCTTTCATATTCTGTTGCAGTTCATCATCAACACTTAGCTTTTCTTATCCAAAAGGACAATCTATTTCTCTATTTGTAAGACGAATTACACAGGAAGATGCAATCCGTCTACCCAAAAGCAACACAAAAAAGGAGGTGATCAGCCCAAATGATATCTAGAGATCTGATCAAGGGCCTTCTTTTCTAACTTCAGAGTTGATAATCTTCTTACTATTATGCACTATTTTGGAAGGATCTGGGAGTTGCTTGCTTCTTTGCGGGACGGCTGATAAGGTCAGAAACATGGGATCCCATGCATGGAGCAGGAAGCTCTGGCCTTCCCTCATGCAAATTTGCAGAGTCTTCTGGACCTGCCCATGCTAGAGGATGCACTGCATCATACATATAAACATTAAAATTAAAACAATGCACAAAAATAGTAAAATCCTTACTACTCAGATGCTTCTTTCAAAAAGAGGGTGCTAAATTGACAGATGTTTCTCTCGCTGCATTCTGAATCAGTTGAGAAGTTCATGTCTTTTGCAGTGCATATGTCATATAAACATTAAAATTAAAACAATGCACAAAAATAGTAAAATCCTTAGTACTCAGATGCTTCTTTCAAAAAGAGGGTGCTAAATTGACAGATGTTTCTCTTGCTGCATTCTGAATCAGTTGAGAAATTCATGTCTTTTGCAGTGCAGATGTCATATTTCATGATTAGGAAAAAAAATACCGGACAAGGCACAAAATAGACTCCTTTCTGGCATAAGGGTCTAAAGATAAATTGAAAAATTAACATAAAAACGGATGTAGGAAAAAAGAGGGGCTATATATATATATATATATATATATATATATGAAAGAGCTAAACAAATTGTTGTACCTACCTATACAAGAATATTTTTTAGGATTAAATTACATTGTATCACTCTAAGCCCTACACTGGACCCCATATATACTTTGTTATATATTATATATACCTTGCTTGGGTTCAACATGTCCATTGCCTTCACATGAATATGCAAGTCTAGCAGGGCGCTTCCACACATAGTTTTCTTGCAGTGGCTTAGGTATTTGAAACCGTGACAAAGTTACCCGGTCTCTCATATACTCTGGATGATCCATCAAGAACCTAAAAATGCAGAAGCACCAAGAACAAATTATAAGAAACATCAAAGCCAATGCTTAAGAAATAATAACTCAGAAAAAGTACGGTAACATTAAAGGTTACATCACAATGACAGTAAAGCAGAAGCAGCAGGAACATACTTTTGGATCTCTACCATTGAGCGGAGTCTCTTGCCAGATGGTGCTACATAATATCTGAAATATTAAAAAATCAGGGTAACAAAAACTTGATGATTGACAAATTAGAATTTCCATGAGAACTTCCTAGCCCAAAAAGTTCATTAGTGGATGGAGAAAAGTAGTACTGTATTAATGCATAAGGGTATTTCTATTCCACTATAACAAATAAAAATAATAATAACCAGTAACAGATGCATACATATCTGCAAACTTGGTGCTCCCTTCACCTCTAATCCGTAGCAGTCGCTGTCATCCAGCCGGAGGCTGTGCAATGCTTGGCTTATCAATAGCCCAAATCCTGCTGCCATCCTGAGAAATATCCTCTGGATCATCACATGATACATCAGGCCGCCACTCATGAGCTTTTTGACAAACAAACGGCTGTTCCATGATATGTTCACGTATTTCTTCATATTTTTCCTTTGTTGGAATAAGCCTCCATTTAAAGCAGGATGCGCATTGAACAGTGAAAGCACCTACTGCTGTCAAAACTCTGGGAGCTGAACTTGGAGATTTGCTTCGTGGGAGCAATGGAGGTTCACATTGAAGAGGATCAGGGACAAGTTCAATTGTGTTGTTACCATCTGCTACAGGATTGTAAAGGACTAGTTGTTTGGATACCTCATCATTAGACGAGTCATTTTCATCATCTGAAGAAGCAGAAGAAGATGAAGAAGAAACATGCATGGGATTCGGATTACTGCTATGTTTGTAACTAGGAAATGTTGAGCCTGTTGGGTCCTTGATTTCATTCTTGGGTGTAAGGGAAAATTTACCACGATACATCTGATTTCTCCTAGAAGTGTAAGTCTAAAACCTGCTATATTTAAAAATCAAATCAAGGAAACAACAAAAATTCAAACCTTGAAGTTGTTACAGAACAAGCTTCATGAATTTCTTAACTGGGCAAAAGACGATTCTGGAACAAATTAAATACAGGAAGGGAATTATCATTGTCATGTTTCTTTAGACTATTATATTAATCCCCATAAGTGCTATCACTTCTTCTTAGTTGCATGTTCATTACTTAAGCACAACAACTGTGACCCTGATAGAAGGAAAATGAATACTTAAAAATGTAGATTAGGAAAATCTAGTTGAGCTCCGTGATCTAAACTGGTTAATTTTTGGAGACTTTAACTTGATATTATCTCAAGGGGAAAAAATGGGTGGAAATCCTTTTCCTTTATTCATAATCATTCAACACATACACATATATTAGTTCGAAACAATAAACTTTGCTTGAATTTAAATGCTAAGACTACCTAAACTCCTAAACATTATACACATGCCTGAAAGGTCTCTTTGTTACTCCATTGCATATTACTGAATAACTGTCCTGCTGTGTGCATGTGAAACCTAGAAGAAAGGAAATCTAGCATAATTATTGGTCCGATAACACTTGTTTTTCAGAAAATAGAAGAGGGAAAAGGAGAGAGAAGCTTACGAAAAATAAGGGTTCCTGTGTTTTGTTGAAACCCCAGTCCAGGTGAAGAGATGGCGATCGATGGTTCCCTTTTCTCTAGTTTGACTCTTCTTCTTCCGGTTCCAGGGAGAGTGAAGGAAGATTCCCTTTTCTCTCTGCCAGCAAGTAGCAACGACGTGCTTGAGGTCGACGGTGGAGTGAATGGAAGAGTGAAAGACTGAGGAGGGAAGACAGAGGAAGGCTTACCGTTCGGAGATGATGCTGCGACCGGCGAGACTGAAGGAGAACGGCGGCACAGTGGAAGGCGCGGTGGAGGGAGACAGTCTTGCAGTGCCTTGAAGAGGTGGGAGGGTACACCTAGCGAGACAAATTTGAGAGCCAACACTTTAGTTTCAAGGGGAAAGATATATCTTAATACTTAGGTGTAAGAATAGACCGGTCTTCCTAAAAGAAGCGTCGTCTATTCTTATACCTAAGATAGCATTTTCTTAAGAAAGCGCTATTTATTATTACACATTAGAAATAGATAGTGCTTTCTTGAAAGAGCGCTATCTTAGATGCATCCTAAGATAGCGCTTTCTTGAAGAAGCGCTGTTAAAAGTCTTCCGCCTCATTTTAAGTAGCGTTTCAAATTAAAATGCTATTGAAAGTGTGCTATTAAAACCCTTTTTTGTAGTAATGTATTTTTTTCCTTCTTCGTCCCACGTTCTAAGTGAAAGATAATGAAGTTTTCTAAAAGAGAAATATTAAAGAAAAAGGCTTTTGTCAAAGATAAAATTGAAAACAAAAATAATGGAAGAAAATTATGGAAGTAATTGTTGGAATCAAAGGGGTTATGGTTAATTATCCCAAAATTTTGATGTTAACAAAATAATTAAATTCGAAGAACAAAGATGATTTTGTTGACGAACATATTTCTTTAAGTGGGCATGAACATACAAATCCAAAGACTTATCGAAAAGTCTAAAATACTAGTAACTATGTTCATTAGACGACTAGTCTATCCGACGTACGTCCAATAGTTCTTAAACACATAATCATGCACGTCCAAAGACGTACTCGGTATCTGAACAAGTATTTGACACTCATCCAGCGAATAACTTACAGTTTTATATTTCATCTGACTTTACCTTTATCCTTAAATTTAAAATACAATATATTGTAATATTGTTTTGGTAAAAGCAAGTTTGAAACATAATACCCTCGTTTACATAAATGGTTTCCTTTCTTGACACAAGTTGCTTCAACAAAGTTTTTTGGTTGTTTGACAGTTTCAACAAAGTTGACTCTAATCAAACTAGGAAAGACAAAAGACAACTTTCGGGTACAACAAAGAAGTGACCATTCTACTTTGAGCTATCTGACAACCAATAGTGCTTTTCAAAAGAACAAAATAACAAGATATCAGACTAATTAAACGGGCCTTAGCATTTAATGTCATCTCTAAACGGATATATCATGAAGATCGTTGAAGACCAAAGAGTTGAACGTGCACCTCGCCTATAAATATTGGACGACCTCCATTGAAAAAAAGTAGAACTACTTATCCAATATTCAAAAAGCACAAACTCTACTCAAATAAATTTCTTCATACTTTGTGATAATATTTCTTCGAACTTATTATGTGCAATATCCTCACACATAGTTAGTTGCTTTTAGCTCAAATCTTTTAAACTCTTAGTGAGCCTGAAGAGGCTTGGGTGTAAAAGAATACTTAAGTGCCTAGAGAGGTTGAATACTTGAGTTATTGTAAGTCTAAAGAGGCAAAAAGAAAGAATACTTATAAGCTATTGGATTATAATGAATAAAGGATTCAAGTAGAATGGACTAAAAGTAGCTCTCTGTTGGAAGAAAGTGAACCAATATAAATCTCTCAAGTGGTTTTCTCTGTCCCTTATCTTTTAAGACATGTTTTTACTAACTCTAGGAGATGTGATTTGAGTTTATTAACACTGCTTTCTAAACTTTTTTTTTTTGTGTGTGCGCTTTACATATTAAATTGCATGTTAAACTTTTTTGAATTTTTTTTTTCAAAAACTTAAGAAATACAATTCAAACCCATTTCTTATATTTTTGTGTTAACTTCAGAAGTAATGATAATAATATACTGCCGCACATTTTTTAGTAGATATTTCCTAAGTGCTTACGACTTTGCATGACAATGAGTTGTGTGCTATTTTATTCAATTTTTTTCACGCATATGACTTGGTTGTGTAACGTAATTGTGAAAAAAGATAATCATTAAATCCAATGAATCCATAATTTTGTGCAAAAGCCGAAACAACCTTTATATCAATAATATTTTTTATAGGCACCTTTATGTCAATATCAACTTTTTCTTTCTTCTTCTTCCCAAAAGATTAAGTAAAATATATCTGAGTTTATTTTTTTAAAATTTACTTTTGTTAATGATGGAATTGAAATAATAAATAGTGGGAAAAAATGGTTGTGATACTGGTAGTATACTTTCACATGGATTTTAGCGACTATATTTCAAGTGATTACTATTTTGAATTTTAGGGCTAATTAACAAAATAGGTTCAACCAGTCAAGTCAATCTGCCAAGCATTTTTTTGCCTGCTCTGTTTTACTTGTGGGTTAATTCGTTTAAAAAATGTAAGCCAACTTTTTTTATGTATAAAATTTTATCAGGGATGAATATAGGTCGGGTTTAGGAAAATAAAAAGTTCAAACCAAATATTAGAGCTCGAATTTGGATGGGTCATACTTGGCAAATATTCATTCTATCAACTTGAATTGAATTTGGATTGATTTGGATAAATCGGTTAAGCATGATGATTTTCCTTTTTTTATTGCAGTAAGCATACATAAAATATTGATTAGAAAACGGGTTGGGCTATGGTGCACCACCCACATTTTACATCACCCACTACATCACCCATATGGTAAATTTTGGGTCAATCAAATTGCCACGAAGGTTTGTCAAAATTTCAAACTTTCTAATTGTATTATATTGTAGTCAAACTATATGAATACAGTATATTGTAGTATAATATACGTGCTTTTTGTATTTGCAAATTTAACTCATATTAAAATAATGTTTTTTGATTTAAAAAAAGTGAATATATTGCAAAATATTATTGACAACGAACATTATTTTAATTCATATTAAAATATTATTTTGTAATATAATTAGTTTTTTAATCAAAAAACATTATTTTAATATGGGTTAAATTTGCGAATACAAAAAATACATATATTATACTACAATATATTGTATTCATATAGTTTGACTGCAGTATAATACAACTAGAAAGTTTGAAATTTTGATCAACCTATGTGTCAATTTGATTGGTCCAAAATTTGCCACATATGGGTGGTGTAGTGGGTGGTGCAAAATATGGGTGGTGCACCTTAGCCCAACCCTTAGAAAACATAGAAAATGTTATTTACAAAGCTTTTTTTTTTATAGAGTAATGTTAGTAAGTTAAATGTTATGTTAATTTTTTCTTTTGTCAGGATTTGAATCCTGATCCTCCCGCTCCTTAACACCTTATACCCTTAATTCAAACTAGTTGAGCTACCCCCACCCTCCTCCTTTACAAAGATTGTTAATTTGAAGAATTACAATAGTTACCCAATTCATATTTCACTAATTAGCTATGGTGCACCACCCACATTTTACATCACCCACTACATCACCCATATGGTAAATTTTGGGTCAATCAAATTGCCACGAAGGTTTGTCAAAATTTCAAACTTTCTAATTGTATTATATTGTAGTCAAACTATATGAATACAGTATATTGTAGTATAATATACGTGCTTTTTGTATTTGCAAATTTAACTCATATTAAAATAATGTTTTTTGATTTAAAAAAAGTGAATATATTGCAAAATATTATTGACAACGAACATTATTTTAATTCATATTAAAATATTATTTTGTAATATAATTAGTTTTTTAATCAAAAAACATTATTTTAATATGGGTTAAATTTGCGAATACAAAAAATACATATATTATACTACAATATATTGTATTCATATAGTTTGACTGCAGTATAATACAACTAGAAAGTTTGAAATTTTGATCAACCTATGTGTCAATTTGATTGGTCCAAAATTTGCCACATATGGGTGGTGTAGTGGGTGGTGCAAAATATGGGTGGTGCACCTTAGCCCAACCCTTAGAAAACATAGAAAATGTTATTTACAAAGCTTTTTTTTTTATAGAGTAATGTTAGTAAGTTAAATGTTATGTTAATTTTTTCTTTTGTCAGGATTTGAATCCTGATCCTCCCGCTCCTTAACACCTTATACCCTTAATTCAAACTAGTTGAGCTACCCCCACCCTCCTCCTTTACAAAGATTGTTAATTTGAAGAATTACAATAGTTACCCAATTCATATTTCACTAATTAGCTTCCATAAAAAGTAAATATCATAATCAATAACCAATAACTTAACCATATTTGAGTAATTCATAATCACCTGTTAGAATCCCAAGACAATCCATATTTGACTATCATCATCTATTGTTGTAATATCATAAAAAGAAAAACCCTAAATAGTAAATTGTAACACAACCATAGATTTATGTTGAGAAACCCATAGTTATATTTGAACAAACTAAAGATTAATGATGTAATACCCCATTTTCTTGAATAGTGTGTGGGATAAGGATTAAACAAGTTTTAAGGCTTAATCATGTTCCTTAGGAGTCTAACATGGTAAATCAAAGCGGGACTAAAAAAATACTAGATTTGGGACTCACTGTAGTGGCTGTCGCATGCATGTGTCAAAAGGAAATGCCAAGATTGTTGTTATCACACTTTACAAAGTATAGGAGAGGGCCACCATTGTTCCTGGCTCGTTGGCACTCACAATGGTCTATGTAGTATGGCAATGAGCACAAATTGGTGTCCCATCATGGTTATGATTTGGTTGGCAATGAAGTGTGAGATGAATGGTGAGCAGTTACGAATGTGAAAACCAAGGACCTAAGATTTCAGAGCAGTTTCTGACTCACATTTTGAGTTGGCTGTGAAACTGCAAGTAAGAAAAAAATCCACATAATTTAATGAATCCATATTTTCGTAGAAAAGCCCAAATAACCCTTTGGTTGTATTTTAATTTTTCTTTTGGGTATTGTCGTGGGAACTCAGCATTTAACACCCACACCACCTTTTGTAGATTTCATTAAAATTAAAAGAAAAAGTGTTTGCTCTTAATTTTATATTTGTAAATCAATGATAGAGGGACTCTAGTGTCTAAAAGTATGACATTCATTTGTAATTTCCTTTGTCTTTCTTCATCTACATACTAAATGAAAGATAATAGAGCTTTTTTGTTTAAAATATATATAAATATATTTTGCCAATGATGGAAATAGAACTAAAAATAGTGGAAAGAAAACAACCGCCCAACCTATGTGTGTAGTGTGTACGATAAAACATTTGTTTATTATTTTACTATCTTTTTTCTTCTAATTCATTATTTCAAAAGCTATGGTGTCCTGAATTGTTGTCAAAATATCATTTCATTTTCATGGAGCCCACAATTGTGTACTAACGAATATCAAAACAAAAATGACGTTCTTTAACTTTTTTTTAGTGAATATATAATATTAAATACGAATAATAGGATGTTTAAAATACTTTTCTAATTATATATAATATTAAATACGATTTTTAAAACTTCAAATGCGGATAACATCTCTCAATAGTCTCAATATAAAAAAAACAAAGCATGACACTGACAAATAACAGTAAAACAGCAGAGAAAGATCATCATCTGGTGCATGCAAAAGGTTTATACTTCCTTATTCATAAAGCATTACAAAGGTTTATACTTCCTTATGTTTTATTTTCTGCTACCTTAATAAAGGACTAGTTTAGCAGCGGAACAGTTATGAATGACTCCACGTCTTCATTATTTTCTGGACCTATGATCATCTCTCTGGCCCTCTTTGCCTCCACCTTCCAGTCTGTCGTTATCAACACTACCACCATGAAAACAGCACACACAAACTGGGCCGCCAGTAACCCCATCCAAAGGCCCAAGAAGCCCAATTTAAAACCAAAGCCCATCAAAACAGCAACAGGTAAACCCACAACATAGAAACACAAAAAATTTATAATTGCACCCATAGCAGGCCTTGTACTACCCCTCAGCACCCCGCAGATAGTTGTTTGGGGACAGTTTCCTAACTCACAAATTGCAATAACAGGCAATGTTGATGCCAGCAGGGACAAAATAGCTTGGTCTTCAGTAAACATAAGTCCCCATGTTTTGCTCACATACATTGTGAACACAAAAGACATTGTACCTATGAATAAGGCACAAACTAGAGTAGTTATAGATGATTTTTGTGCATTCTTTGGTCTATTAGCTCCAAGCTCGTTACCTACCCTTATTGAAACAGCCATGCTTAGTGCAAAAGGGAAATTTTAAAGAAGTGCAGTGGCTTGAATTATTATTCTAGAGGTTGCTACTGTGTTTGTTGCATTGTTGAGTAGCCCTGAAAGGAGTATGAGTATTTCGTACCACCACCATTCTAAGCAAACGGAGACACAGCTTGGTATAGCTTGGCGAAGAATGGGTTTGCATTGGTTGAAACATTCACAAGACCGATCTTTCAAAGGGTGAACAGAATATGATTCCACAGAGAACCATAGGTAGAGGAAGAGGATAAGGAGGATGGTGAAGCTTGTGATGTCACCGGCTAAAGCAATGCCTCGAATGCCAAGGAAGCTGAAGTAATGAAAAATGACATAGTTGATGATGGCATGCAGGACAGGAGAGATAGTTGCACTCGCCATTAGAATGGTGGTCACGTTTTGGGTTCCGAGGAAAATCTTGAAAGGGTTTATGAGAGCTCGGAAGAAGAGATCTGGGAGAGAGAATGAGAGATAGGTGGAGGCAATGGATGAGATTGTTGGGTTTTGACCCAAAAGGAGAAGGACAGGTTCGATGGTGAGCCACAAGAGAGAAATGGGAATGCAAGTGAGTATCAGAATTGTGAGTGTGCACTGAAGGGTATGAGCCATTAGCCTCATTTTTCTTGCACCATAGGCTTGAGCAGAGATACCTTCCATGCCAGTTGCAAGGCCAGAAATGATAGAGTAGCCAGTGATGTTAGCCACACCAATGGCGAGGGATCCACCAGCCAATGAGTGTTTGTCTATTTTGCCCAAGAAGTGCATGGATATGGCCATTTTTCCATAGATGAGAAGGCTTGTGATAAGCATTGGGAGGGCTAGGGTAAAGAGGTGTTTCATCTCATCCTTCAGAGTAGAAAGAATCGAAGTGATAAAAGTGAATGCATTGAAGAGGAAACCCGAACACCAAAGATAGGCTAACTTCAAATGCTCAAAAAAAGAGGGTCGGTCACTCTGATCAATGGCTAATGAAGCTTCACTTCTCATGATCAAAGGTAACAAAAATGGAACCGAGCCTACATTTGCATGCAACATCTTGAGAAGAATGGAGAGAAAGTGGTTTTCTTGGAAATTGCTTTCAAGGAGAAAACCGATCTTTATTTGTTTTTTCTTAGTTCTCACAGCAAGTTCTCTGTGGCCCTTTTTTTTTCCAAAAAAAAAAAAAAAATCTCTCTATCTCTCTCTGTCCCTTAGGGGTTAATTAACGTTTTCTTGATCAGGATAAAAATATCAATCCAATAATTAAATGTTTAAAACTAAAAATCAAATCAAATATACTCAATTCAGTCAAATAAGAATGAATTTTAATTTTTATGGTAAAAAACTTTGAATGAGCTATGATTTCTACATAACTAAAATAAGAAGGATTCTAAATCAAATTAATTTCTCACTAATGACTTTCAAAACACGATTTTATTTATATATCAAATCTCCTTTTATAATATTTTATTCCATATATTAAGATACTTTATTCCAATTATTCCTTATATATATTTAATAAAAGTAGTGTATTTTTAGTACTTCGTCAGGAATTAAAAGGTCACGTTTTTTGTATTTTTCTGAGACTAAAAATAAATAAAATTTTTATAGGGATCAAAATTAAATTTTACTAATTTATAGAAATCAAAAACATATTTAAACCAAATTTTTTCTTCTTCTTTGACATGAGGCTAGACAACGATAGAGTTTTTAGTGAAAATCACACATTTTCAATTGTCAATGTGTTAAATAGATATTTTTAAACATTTTTATTTTTATTTCTATTTCTATTTCTATTTCTTAAAAGCATTTATCTAAAACAATTGAACTCTTTTGTTTTGGACTCTACCTAAAACTCGTGTGAACAGTGTACGCATGACTTATAAAATCAATGTATGGAAAATAAAAGCTTTTAATTTTTCATAAAACGTTTTTTTTTTTCCTTCCTTGGTTGACCATTGCTCTTCTTGAGTTCTTATCAACATCCTTAGGGCTCGTTTGGTGGTCATAATAAGAGAGATAAGATAGGATAAGCTATCATATCCTATTTGAAACTATTGTTTAGTGAGTCAGCAAGATATGATAAACCAATCCTGTCTCCTATCCTATCTTGTCCATCTAGTTAAAATTCTATCCTGAGGCAGGATAGGATAAGGTGATTTAAAGTATAATAAAGTATAAAAAAATGTATACATAAAATAATTAAAGTATAATAAATTATAATATGATTACCGAAAAAGGTATAATAAAACATAAAATAATAAAAATATTAATAATTAATTTTAAAAATTATTATTTCTTCTGTGTTGTGGTATTAAATAGTTTAAATATGTAATCTTGATAGCTAATGTTAATGCTGTGGTATTAAACAGTTTAAATATGTAATCTTCACCATTCAGCAAAATAGGTTTTTTTGATAAATAAATTTTTTGGTTAAGTATGTACAAATATCTGGTGAATCATGTACAGATATCTGATGAATTCAGTTCATTATCTGGTGAATGAGTTTTTTTAGAATTTTTTTTTTTAAAAAAAAAGTCAAAATCTAAAAAAAAAAACTGCTATAGTAGCGCTACAGTGCACTACTGTAGCAGGTAGGTAGGGGCAGAGGCGCCACTGCAATTGGCGCCTCCCATTTTGATTTTTTTTTTATATAAAGTGTAGGCGCCATCTGCAGTGGCGCCTTTGACCCGTCAGACCGAAAAATAATAAAATATTCAAAACGACCCTCATTGATAAATAGTTTCAGAATAATCCTAAACTGATAAATAATTTCTAAAAGGAAGCCAGTTTCATCAAAAAAAAAAAAAACCCCCCCCCATGAAAAGCTGTCAGCTTCTGTACATGAAGATTAACACAATGCCCAAAAAAACTATGGGTTTGGTTTTGGATCGGATATTAAACTCTCTCTTTCTCTATTTCTCTATGAGGTATGCATCTGCGCTAGCTAACAACTTGGCACAACACGCGCCTTAGCAAATGTGCTTTGCATGGCTATAGTTGGAGAGAAACAATGTACTACTGCTGTTAGGGTATTCGCTTTTTGGTTTGAATCTGTTTTGAGATAAAAAAATCATTCGATCCAAAGATAAAAGAAACATGTGATTCGGTTCAGTTTGGATGTCTTCTTTAAAAATATCCGATCCGATCTGATAAAATGCGGTTTGGATCGGTTCAGTTGATTCTGTTTTTACCGACACATCATTATATATTTATATTACATCAAAGAATAAAAATTGCAAGCTAAACTGAACAAAATCTTAAACCTATATATACTTGTTAATACATTCATGTAAAAACATTTCATAAAATATGTATAAAATAAATAAATATCATCATCATCTATTACCAAATCATTTTTTATTTATGTTTGGAAGATTAGAAATAATTAAAAATTACTTCAAATATAACTAGTATGTATTATTAGAAAAAAAAAGCCAAGAAGTAAAAAATTAATAGTGAAAAAAATAGAATAAACATATATTAAATTTATATATGCGGTTTGTTTTGGATTAGTTCGATTTTAGAAAAGAGATCCAAAATCCGATCCGATCCAAACGGTTTTCACAAAACAAGATAAAAAAAATCCAATACATATCAATTTTGTTTGATTTTCGATTTTCTTTTGGATCGGTTTGGATATGAACACCCCTAATATCTACTCCAACAAAAGGGTCTACAGAACGTATATATCTTATACATATAAGGCTTTTTCAGCATTCGTGTGGTTCGTACCATTCAGCAGTATATACCAAAAACTTGTTTGTAGTGCATCGGGATCTAGTGAAGTGGGACTCTCTAGCAGCACACGAGTGACCAATTAGTTGATTTCATTTTTCAATGAAAAAGTACACTTGTCTCTGTATTATATTTTAGAAGCAAAATCGTCTTACATAACAAGTTATCATTGAATTCAGTGAACCCATAATCTGGTACAAAAGTCCAAACAACCTTTTTATTGTATTAATTAAATTATAAGTAAAAGATAACTGGGCATGTTTTTTGAAAAAGATTGCCTTTGTTAATGATGGAATTGAAACAAGAAATAATAATGGAAGAAAAATTAGGTTAACCTTTTTAGCAAATATGGTGGTGATGGTGGTAGTATACTTTCAAACCATTTTTAGCAACTATATTTCAAGTGCCTACTATTTTGCAATTTATATAGGGATGATTAACAAAATGGTACTCATAACCCAAATTATATAATATTTGGGATGCATACAGGTCAGGTTTAAGAAAATAAAAAATTCAAACAAAATATCAGAGGTCGAATTTGGATGGGTCATATTTGACAAATTTATTCTATCAACTTGAATTGAACCTGGATCAGGTTGGGTAATCAGGTTAAGCATGATTTTCCATTACAAAGCTTGTTAATTTGATGAGTTACAATAGTTACACAATTCATATTTCGCTAATTAGCTTCCATAAAAAGAAAATATATTAAACAGTAAACAATAACTTAACTATATTTAATTAACTCATAATCATCGGCTAGAATCCCAACAAAATCCATATTTGGCTACCATCCTCTATTGGGACAAGGATCTCCAGTCCTATTTTGATGTACCACATCATATCCCGATCAATAATATCCTGTCATGTAAGTTAAAATTTTATTTAATATTGAAAAAATAGAATACATGACAAGATATTATTGATTGGGACATGATGTGATACTCCAAAATGGGACAAGAAATCCTCATCCCCTCTATTGTTGTATGTCATAAAAAAGAAAAACCCTACATAATAAATAGTAACACGACCATAGATTTATGTTGAGAAACCCATAGTTATATTTGAGAACAAAAGGATAAGCATGTCTAACATGGTAAATCAAAGGGGACTAAAAAAAATAATAGATTTGGGCCTCATTGTGGTGGTTGTTGCATGTCACAAAGGGAAATGCAAACATCTCCAATGCTCCATTCAGAACTTCGAGGACCGGTACTCCAAGGGCATGATTGGTATTTTGCTATAAAAAAATAAAAAAAAACTAAAAACACATACTGTAAAAATGAAAACGTCATGGCGGTCGGTGGTTACTGGTTACGTCAAAGGTGACGACAAGTTTGACATGATCTACAGGGAACATTGCAGTGACGGAGATGGGATGAAGAGGGTGAGCCCGTGGACGATGGCGGCGGGTCCGAGGCCAAATCTGGGTTTTGGGTTCGAAGACGAATGTGGGGATAGAACAATTGCAGGTCACCGGAAATGAGCACGACGACGGGGATGGGGTTTTCGTTGATGTCGGCGGCAACGGCGGAGGAGAAGGAGACCGGAATCGACATAATGATCAAGGGGTCTCACCGTCCCGTCGTGTTGTTGCCCTGCCTTCCACCGCAACCCTACCTTTCATGGCAGCTATGCTTCCATAGGGTTTTCATTTTCATGTCAAACAGCCTCATCTTCTAGATGGGTGATTGCGGAGAGAGGAGCGGTGCCACCGCCACCACCAAAAGCGGTCTCCTCCGTCGTCGCCCATGGCATTATCTCCGGCGAATGCCTTGTTCATCTTCTTCGTTCTTCTCATCGGGTCACAGAAACAAGAGAGGAAACGCGGAGACAAGAAACGCAGTCGTGAAGGGAGGAAATGCAGAGGACCGGAGTTGGAGGGAGGGAGGGCGGAGGAGAGAGGGGACAAAGGTGGATGGCGGCAGCGGTGTACCCCTAAGGACAGTGGCAGCCATGGGCTTTTAAAAATTAATTTTAAATCAAATAAATCATTTTTATTATAATGCCTATTTTACCCCTTTTAATCTTCACCATTGAAATTTTAAAATATTATATCCACGGTTGAAACATGTGGAGTATCGCTCCTCCGAGTTCTCCATGGTGCATGTTAGAATTCTCCGAAATGCCAAGATTGTCGCTATCATACATCAGGGGAGGGCCACCATCGATCGTGCGAACGTTGGGCACTCACAATGGTCTACGTAGTAGTGGCAATGAGCATGAATTGGTGGTCCCATCATGGTTATGATTTGGTTGCTAATCAGTTTCTGGATGTGAAAACCAAGGACCTGAGATTTCAGAGCAGTTTCTGACTCACATTTCAGAGCAATGTCTGACTCACATTTGAGTTAGCTGTAAGACACAGGTAAGGATAAAAAACACATAATTTAGTGAAGCCATATTCGCATACAAAAGTCCAAACAACCCTTTTGTCGTATTATCTTTTTTTCTTTTGGGTATTGTTGTCAATTTCAAGACCAAATTGATGATTTTACTTTCTTTTTTTTAAAATTCAAATTTATAAACCATGTTTTCAAATTTTGTGAAAATGTTTGTATTGACACTACTAAAATTTCATGCTAAAAAGTGAATAAGTATTGTAAAGTTGATGATAGTTACTATTAATTAGTAATGATATAAAAATGAAAATATATATGTATATAGTTTTTGTTAAAATATATGCATGTAGTGATTGTTTTTGAATTTAAGTATTTTCTTATAGTAGTTAGAGTGAATATCTAAATTCCTCTCTCATATTGCACCTTCCAATTTAGTTCCTGGAAAAAAAAACTTGATACTCAAAAATCTCATATATCTATCAAAATAGTTCCTAATAGAGACTAAAGTGTCTCCAGAATTTATCATAAAAGGGATTAATCTTAATTGACATTTAAGGCTATGTTTGGGAGTTTTAAAGGAGAAAAAGTGGAGTGGTTAATAATGGAATGATTAGTAATGGAGTGGAGTGGAAAGTTAAAAGCATAATACTCCATTGTTTGGAAGTTTAATAGAGTGGAGGAAAATATCAAATCCCCCAATTTGGAGGGTATGAAAATGAGAGGGTTTGGGTGGGATGGAGTGGTTTGGGTTACCATCCTCAACCATCTCGCTCTATTAATGAAGGAACTCTCAAATAATGGGTTAATGTCTGTTCACAACTCCACTTCATTACTAATCACCCCACTCCATCCTCCCAAACATAGCCAAAGACTTTTAAGGATCTAGTTGGATTATTTATTTTAAAACAACTAAAACAGGGATGCATTTTTTTCTGGGATGAATTTAGGTACTCACTCATAGTTAAAAAATGGTTTAACTATTGAGTAGGTCCATGAACTATTTGGGAATTTTCAAATAAGTCCCTATATTAAAAAAAATTATAATTGGGTCCTTAAACTTTTATAAAATTTTCAATTGGGTCCCTATACTAAAAAAGTTTTTAATTTGATCCCTGACTGGGGTAGGATTCCATGAAGAGGTCTTTAAGTTTGCTAATGTGAAACGTGATATGAAATTCCCCCAATTTTGTATTTAGGGTTGCAAGAGACCAAAATGTTGAGCCAGAAAACCAAAACGTGACCTGCGGTCGCTTCTCCTCCATCTAAACAAATAGTTCATTTCTTCCCCGATTTATGTTTTACGATTGTATATCCCTTCCTTGAAATAATTTCGTCTAAAATAGTTCATACGCTTGTAACTTATTACATTTCACTTCATCTTGGTACATCTTGATGTATTTTGTTGTGGCAATGTCTCAAGGTTTATCTTCCACCCAAACTACTAATAAATGACTGATATGGTTATCCAACTTGGATGAAATCAGTTATATTCCGTCCAATTCAATATATCACTAACGAATTTTATAATTTAGGGACTCTATTTAAAATTTTATATAAGTTCATGGACCCAATTAAAAAAAAAATTAGTTCAAGGATCCAATTGAAAACTTTATAAAAGTTTGAGGATCTAATTACAAATTTTTTTAGTATAGGGACCTAATTGAAAATTCTCAAATAGATCAGGAACCTACTAAATAGTTAAACCTTAAAAAATTAGTGAATGAATAAATAGGTTATAACCTAACCTTCTTTTTGTGTTTGGTCTACCATAATTTTAGTAGTTTAAGTTGCAACCCATTGTAGGCTAGAAGGTTAGCCTAATCGGGTCGGGCCAGTTTCGTTTGGTAGTCTCTGAAGGGTGAACACTGAATAATATCCCAGCTTAATAGGGGTATAACGGGTCAATTTAGTTCGATTTTAGGTGGGGGAAAATCCGAATCAATAAAAAATAGTTCAATTTAATTTTAAGAATTTTTCCAATGGTTAATAGTTATGAGTTTTTTTAAAAGAAAAATGAGTCGACAATGCCAACGAGATAAATTTACACAATAATATTTGACACATGATCATTGAGCACAACCAATTAAAATTGTAGAAAAACTTAAAATAAATATAATAAGGACACTGGTATTGTTTTAAATTATTACTTCAAAGACTAACAAATATTTGATTAATTATGCCTAATCCAGGATCTTGACTTTCTATTTTCCTTTTCTTTTAGTTTACATGGAACCCAACAGCACATACTAAGGTTCTATTTGACAAAAATAACTGATAAACTAATTTTTAGAAGAAAGCAAATAACTGAAAAACTAACTAATTGAATTTGAAGTGTTTGATAAAATTATTTGTTGAACTAACTTATAAATATAAAATGTCATAAAGAAATATGTTTATATGATTTTTATATAAATTATTTTTAAATTTTAATTAAAGATTTATAAGTAGAATGTCAATTTTTAATTTATTAAATTATATATATATATATATTAGGTACGGTCAGGTTAAATATAAATTAATTTCTTTAAAAATAACAAGTGTAAAAATGAGAGAAAAGTTAGTAAATTATAAGCTAAATAAAATTACTTATGAAAAAACTAAAAGTTAATAAAATAAGTCTCTTTATCAAACACCTCTATTTCAATGAAACAAGTTTGTAAGCTAGAAAAAAAAAAAAAGAAAAAGTTAGCCTATCTCAAAAAGGGCCTATAACACACATAGGAGGAGGTTGTCTAAACAAGTGCCAGTGGAAGCCTAATTGGAAATCGTGCACAAACTTGCCATCCAAAAGTTCCATATGTACCCACTAAGTTATGAGTACTGCAATGCCAATATAAATGCTTAGTTTGAAAGTTCCCCCGTCTTTCAAATTTTGTCATGTGCTTGGCATTCTACTTCATTGTTAAATTTCTTGAAAAAAAAATATAAAGTTGAGTTTCTCAACCAAAAAAAAAAAAAACTTGTTTCCATTATTTAAGAAGACAATAAGTTTAGATGTCAATTGCTCATGCTTTCCAGCTTTCAAACCCTTTTGCAAACTTCAACAGTATATGACTACTACATTTCCAAAAAAAACTAATTGGACATTGCTACCGAATTTTCTTTACTCTATTTTTACATAACCAATATATCATATTATCATGTAATCAGGCATAAAAGTCTACATCTGAATAATAGTTTTAAAAAACTCTGAGCAGTATATATGTTCTTTATAGTAGTGACTACTCACTGAACATGCAAAGCAATGAGGGAGCTTCAAGTCTTCAACCATTCTCTAGGAGTGCAAGCAATCAAATTCTCTGCTTTCTTCGGCCATGGATAAAGATCAAGCTCTTCATAGAATGTCAAGAATCTGCGGTATGTTAATCATATCTATGCTTAAGACGAATTAAAAAAACAATACGAATTAAAAAACAATAAGAAACGTTTATAATAACTGAAAAAGCGATGATCGATAGTTCAATACAACAGAGCTTCTTTTCCCACTAGATGTGTCAGCTACATGAATCAAATGACGCTATTGTGTTTTTGTGATAAACCATGTCTTCAAAAAAGCCATTTAAATCTAGGTCCTTTTTAATGGTTTCACTTTTAGTTTACCTCTAACAATTGGGTTATCTTCCGTATGATTTATTCTTACTAGACTTCTTATGGTCTTCCGACATGATCAAACCACCTAAGATGAGATTCCACTATCATTCTCATAATAGCTGCCACCCTTGTGTTCTCTCTAATGCATTCTTTTCTAACCCTATATTGTATTGTATGTCTATTCATCCAACGCAACATCCTTATCTCTGCAACACCAAGCTTATGCTCTTGTTGACTTTTTCCTGTCCAACTTTTAGTATCATAAAACTTTGAGGCTCTTATAGTTGTGTGGTAAAGTTTTCCTTTTTGCTTGAGAGGCACTTTTCTGTCTCAAATAACACCTGAAGCACTTTTTTTATTCAATATGAATTTAACAAGAAAAAAAAAACAAGTGTTTTATCTAATAATACAGAAGACCAACTTTCTTCCTCTAAAAGCAAATTTATATATATGAATAGACCTCGACAAATTCAAAGCAAGATGAATGCCATATGATCTTGATATAGTCAGACTATCTGATAAGAGTTAGCAAGCAAACTTACTTGCATTGGCATCTCTTGCATGATAATATTGCTGCTTTCTTCAATACTTTTTAAAGTTACCACTTCGCCACCAACAACCATATTGATGACAATTCCATCTGCACATTAATGAAGAATATTAGCAACAAAGCAAAAGCACAAACTATCACTTTACAAAACTATAGGACTAGGGACCAAAGAAAGAACCAGCTGTTAAACAAGTTGCCACACGCCTCCCATATGTTTCCTGTAGCAAACACAAAAAATGATGAGAAAAATATAGAGAGGACATTAAGGTGGCAGGCAGAGACAACATGTACACACACACTACACACACACCCCACACATAAACCACTTAACCAGCATTCTTCACCAATGCTGAACAAGTAAATGTAGCCAGGTATAAAGATGAATGATTCTTGAGAAGAAACAAAACTCTAATTGGAGAACCAAATTTTAAAAATTTGAAGGGAACAGGCTCCCTTCTCACTAGTAAGTAGTGACTGCACGGTACAGAGCACACAAAAGTATCCTTATATAGGAAGGATAAAGAAACCTTAGGATGGATGTGGGTTTCACTTGATCTATGTGGATTAATCTACTGAACCGGAAACTATCATCAGTTTCTAGTTCTTCAAGATATATACAAAAACCAACTTTTAAAATCTCAGGACTCAGGAGTAAAAGAAACAACAGCATATCAGTTGGCGATCACTTTTGCTGTCTGGTATAGGTGGTCAGTCATTTGGAATCATCAATTGCTACAGGGCCTTCCCCACAATCAACACCACCTTGGCAAATTGACACCACAAATCACAATGAGAAATAATATGATGAGACCTACTTCAATCAAAGGAAAAATAAGTTTGAAAAAAATACAATATGCTACGAAGGACATTTAAGGTAGTAGGTATATCACACATGAAAGCAGGCAGTCATGGTAATTACCAACTATAGGAAACAAGTCATACCTTCTTTGCTGGTAACTCATAGTTAATCAGAAGATGACCATACATGGGAGGCTCCCCTGAAGCAAGCAGAGGAAGGCAAGCATCTGTTACAATGATCACATGAGATCTGCCGTCATCTTTCCCAACCTCATCCTCATCTCCTGCTCCAGCATGATTAATCTGGTTCCACCTTGTAGTCACTTGCCGAAATTTCTCTAAAATACAAGCACGCTCATCTTCAGCAAGGTCACTGTACTGAAGATGGAAAACAAAATCGAGTAAAGAACAACAAATTATCAAATCCTGTAGCACATGAAATTATAAGGATCAAAAAATCCAGAATCAGATGTAAATATGAACCTTGACCCAACAAGTGTACGAGTCAATATACCAGAAGGTGTGGAAAAACACCAAGTCCCAAAAAACAAAAGACCTTGAATTGCACCGCTAATGGTCTAAGATTTTGGGTGCATTTGGATAAACAGCTTAATTAAGTGTTCATTCCATAAGGTTTTTTCAAATAAGCTAAAAATAGCTTATTTTCATAAAATTCTTTGACAAGCTTATTGCAATAAGCAAAAATGAGCTTGTACGAAAATCATAAATAATTTGCATAAGTTTATTTTCATAAGTTCTCTGTGAACCCTTCCAAAGGCATCTTTTATCAATATTGTGAGCCACACCATAGTGAGATGAATTATGAAGACAGGTTACATTATATCCCAGGATAAATAAAGAGCATGAAAACATGATTTAAAACACAGAGAAAGAAATAGAAACACCAGTGAGATCACACTCGCAAATTAAAGTATTAAACACACAAAATTGGGATTGAATTGAAGTAGAGAAGAGAAATACCAAAGGTGAATAGGAAATGAAGGGAAGGGGGGATAGAGAGGAGCAGAGAGAGTCAAGGTCGTCGCGGCTGCTACAACAGACGACGATCGGCAAGCAAGCACGTCGACCCACCAAATCCAGCAGATCAACCATAGTTTGCTGCACACTCGTTTTGTTTTAAATTGGAGCGAAAATCGTAATCTATAGACAGCTTCAGAAATGGATTATTAAAAATAATAAATAAGAGATACCATTTTGAACTGAAGCCTGTCAACTGCAAGATAGAAATGGCGCGACTGACTGAAAATGAAAAAATGAAGAAGAAGAAAGGTTAGTTACAATAGAGGAATTGATAGAATAGCTTGAAGAAGAGAGATAGAGAGAGGGATGAAAATGAAGAAGGAGAAATAGTACCCGGTCTGAAACGGTGGAGAGGGAGCTTCAACGGTGTCGATGGCCATCGTCCTCGCTCCTCACCACAGATGCTTCTCCTTCTCTTCGGTCTTTGCCAATATCTTCCGCTATACGCCTTCCATTTTTTATTTTTTATTGGAATCCAGCCTCATTAGCCCATTGGGCCTCGGCTTAGGGATGGCAAATGGATGGATTGTATAAATTTTTTTTTGGATTATAATAGATGGATTAAAAGCAATCCATTAAATCATCATAATTCATGAAAATTTCATTAAAAAAAATTCAATTCATCCGCAATCCATTTAATAAAATTCATCCAATCCATCCATTAACAACTTTTTCATGGATGGATATCCAATCCATCCATAAAAAATATTTGAAAAATTAAATAACTTTTATAATTATTTTAAATTAATATCTGTCATACATTTACAAAAATATTTTTAAAAATCAAATAAAGTTACACTCTCAAGCAAACACTAAATCAAGTAAATAGATAATTAGTTTCCATATACACATCACAAACATCTTTACATATGCAAATGTTCTCTTAAACTAACAAAATACGGTATGGACATCTTGCCCTTCAAGAGGGTACTTGTGTAATGACGTGTACTATTTTCTTTTCTCATAACTCATGTCCCGCTCAAGGGAATACATATCATATTCACTAGTGCAAAATAGGTAATAAACAGGTAAGGTTAACGTCTGTTAAGTAAAACTTAGACGTTAAAAAGGAGGCGGTGGCAGTTATATAATTATCAGGTTCATTTAAATGACTTTTTACGTCAGTTGTTTAAACAACTGACGTAAAAAGTGACACGATTCACATTTTACGTCATTGAAGAAACAGGGTAGAGGAGCCACGTCATTGAAGAAGTTAGAGAAGGCTAGGCAAAGTGGTCAGCCTCTTGAGGTGTCTTTTGATGCTAAACTAAAGCCCCAAGGCCCTCGTGCTAGAGAATTTAAATTGTGGGTGATTTTACAAACCAAGCAGCACATTAGCACCCTATACAATCATTGGAATGACATTCCACAGAACGTTAAGGATCATATTTGGGAGGCTATCAAGGTATTTTACTTTTACATTCTTTTGATGTACATTATTAAATAATTATTCGAGTTCTAATTCATCCTGTTTGTTATGTATTTAATGTGTAGATAGCTTGGACCGTGCCGAATGACGAACATCATCAGGTAAAATAGCTCTCATTGGGGGCAAGGCGCTGGAGTGGGTTCAAGCATGATCTTACTAGGAACTATGTATCTCGGAAGAAGAAGCTTGATAAGATGTTTTTGGGTTACCCTTGGATTGATAGGGAGATGTGGGATAAATTTGTTAGCATTCGACATGGGGACACATTTCAGGTTAGTTGATGAAGTTAATTTAATTATGCTTCTTAGAGATCATTTAAGTAAAGAAATTAAATGTATTTAACTCTATTAATTATGTGTTTTTGTTTAAACAGACTAAGGTAGAGATGGGTAGGCAGAATCAAGCTAAGAACGTCCACATCCACACCTTGTCTCAGGGTGGGTACGCCACTAGGATTGGCGAGATGATGGCGGAGAAGCTTAGGGTGAAGCAGGAGGAGCTGGCTACGAGGATAGCAGTTGGACAGGTGCCTGAGGGCACACCTCTTGATCCTCCGTCTCCTATCCTGCGCGAGGATGTTTGGTTGGCCGGCTGAATGACAAAGAAAGGCTCTTTTAAAGCTGAAGCCATTCGTGATGTGGCAGATAAGATTATAAGTAACTACCTATATGCATTTATAGCTGATATTTGTTTATGGTTGATATTTTTAAGGAACGTCTTTCTCTTGCACGTTTTTTCAATTCTTCATTGTAGATGGAGCTTAAGGAAAAATGCTCCCGGGGCTCATTCGTCCCTTCTGGACGCCGGGACATCCTACTCATTGCTCTAGGCAAGGACGACCATCCTGGTCGGGTGATTGGTGTTCCAGAGATGGTGTCCATCAAAGAATATTATGGCAAGTCTACTTCACGAAGGCGGGTCGTCGATGAGGCCGCACTTATAGAAACCACTACACAAAAGCTCCTTTCCGACCCTGCCATTACAGACTAGCTGATGAGCCGCTTCTTATCCAACCCAGATTTCAAGCAGACGCTTTTTAGGGTGCTTGCCTCCGTGGGTTCCCAGGACACCACGGGAGATGCCAACCCTTCACATGTGAGCACAAAAAAGAGCTATAATAGGACACATGTGGATGCGGATGAGTTGGCAGAGAAGGAGCGGGAGTTGGAGGTCCGACGTCGTGAGCTTGAGTGTGAAACGAAACAGCGGGAGTTTGAGGTGGCGTAGCGGGAGCTCGAGTTGGCACGAAAGGTATATATTCATTATTAATGTCTAAATTTGTCAATTAATTACTTATGTTTTTTTTAATTATCAACAACTTATATACCTGATTTATTTAATATTGAAGGCAAAGGCAGGTAAGATTTCTCTCATGACTCGATTGTTCACGATTAGCGAGGATTATGCGCCCGTGCTTTTTCAATGGGAGTTGGAGCATGATGATTGGCTGGCACGCCCACTTCATGAGCATGAGCTTGGATTATATTCAGTGGTGACGATATTGAGTATTTTTTCAATGATGGCCAGCAACTATCCACCGAGGTTGTGAGTCTTTGGTCGACGTAAGTATGCTTTATCATTTTATAATTAATTCAATTTATATATTTTATTTGAATGTTATGATTTACTTTATTCATATCGTAGGCATCTCCATCGACTTCAACTTGAGAAGGGTGACAACCTATTCGGCTTCTTAGAGCCATACTCCCTTCGGCCCGAATTCTTTGACAATAAAAAAGAAGTCACAACGTACTTAACGAGATTACTGGGAGGTGATGATCGCAAGGAGCTATATCTGGCACCGTACATAATGAACAACCATTGGCAGTTGCTCGTAATTCATCCTGCCAGGCATACTGTCATCTTCTTATGCTCTCTCCACGGGGATCCGCCACAGGAGGTGGTGGAACCTATCAATAGGCGAGTAATTAATCTTCTATTTAATTTAAGTTTTAACATTTGTTTTTATTTAACAAACATGATGAATTGGTTAATTAAAATGAATATTCTGTTTATGATAATGCGCTCAAGACTTGTAGTTTGAGTTGTGCCAACGGGAGGAGTAGGACTCCTAAGTCTAAAGGAAATCATGATTGGATTATCCTCAAGGTTGGTAGTTTGTTAAATAGTATATAATATTAGAATTACTAATTACTAATTCCAAATATATATGTTTATTTAACTGACATTAAATTTCATTTCTTTCGTAGTCTCGATATCAGCTAGACGGTTGGTCGTGTGGATATTATGTGATGCAACATATGCTGAACATAGTCTCCGCATCTGTTACGGAAGGATGGAAGAGGGTAATATTACTTAATTAAACAACTTATTTAATTATATATTATAGTTTTCATTTTCATTGCGTTAATTAATGTTACCGTCATTTATTTGAACGTGTGCAGGCTTTTAACAGCGACCAATCTCCCCTAAACAAAAAAGAGTTCAAAGACTTGAGGACGCGGTTTACATAATTTTTCTTCAACTATGCTAAAGAGAAATGATTGCCCGCAAGTATACCTCAGGAGTATTAAGAATATGTGTAGTTAGTAATTAGTATAGAAACTTATATGTAGGTGTGTAGTAATTAGTATGTTTTTTATCCCCCCATTTGTTCCTTAATTTGTCTATATATACTTTTATTTTATTAATGAAATTTAAGTGAAATATTGGACTGTTACTAGACCGTTTACTGGACTGGACTGTTTAATGGATGCAGGGATAGCTGATGGAAGTGATATATTGTAACATTATTTTTATAAAAAAAAAAGCCTTTAACGTCAGTTTTGTAATCAACTGACTTTAGAAGTGTACTTTTAACGTCAATTTCGAATCGACAGAAAAAGTTACACTTTTAACGACTGCTCCAATAACGTCAGGATTTTTCAGACATCAAAAATAAATTTTGACTGACGTAAAAAACACTTCATGCACTAGTGATTATATAATATACATCGAATCTTTGGGTCCACTTGGGATTGTTCTCTCAAGGTCCCTCACCCCGATGGTTTTAATTTCATACCCCGGAGATACCACACCCTCCGGCAAACATCAACATCCCTCCTCAACGATTGGGGTATCTAATTTGGTCCCCTCATCCCCGACGGTGATATTTATATACCGGAGTCTTCCGCTCCTCGGTTCACCTATCCAAAGATTCATAATCATTCTTTGACAATCCATTCCACTAAGTACTTTTCTTAAAGTTTTCACTTATATGGAATATAATCATCATCACAAATCAATATAATCTTTAAACATAATATCAACATAATATCAACATGTAAGAACCCACCACAATAAAGTAACTAGTAACACATTTCAATAGAGCATTTAAGACGACGACGACGACGATGATGATGATGATGATGATCATGATAATAATAATAATAATATAAAAAAATGGAAACCCATTTATGAAGTTTCTACCCAACTCCTAATTTATATAAGCATCTCCACCTTTAGACATTTCATTAATATTAATAATAATAATAATAATAATAATATAAAAAAATGGAAACCCATTTATGAAGTTTCTACCCAACTCCTAATTTATATAAGCATCTCCACCTTTAGACATTTCATTAATATTAATAATAATAATAATAATAATATAAAAAAATGGAAACCCATTTATGAAGTTTCTACCCAACTCCTAATTTATATAAGCATCTCCACCTTTAGACATTTCATTAGTGAATCTCAAGCAGTAGAGGATAAGAAAAATGATACGATGGACTTTTATATATTCATATATAACACGGTATTGAACAATTAGAGGACGAGAAAATGATGCATAAAAAAAAAACAGTTCTTTTCTACTTATGGCGGTTCACGTATGGAAGAGAAGAAAAAATAAATAAAAGTAGTAACAATACATAACAGTATCACATTTATACATTCAAAATAACAATAATAATAATCCCCTCACCTTTTTTACGACCATTATTGTGCTCCCATGACTCAAATGTAAAGAAAATGGAAGATGAAAAGAAGAATAACTTCACCACTTGGACCTTGGCTCTTCTTTGTTTTAGCCCTCTCTCTCTCTCTCAAACTTTACTAGGGTTTCAGATTTTTTGACCAAAATATAGAAGATATGAGCTCCCTTATAATTTGAAAGTAGGACAAAAATATCCATGTGCTTAATGGTATCATGGGAAAATCCATAAAGTTAATTATACCTATTAAAAAGATATCAAATTATATGCTACAATATTTATATCATAAAACTTCTATTTAATTTGTTAAATAATGCACAAGAACATATTTATTTTTATATTGTAGTGTAATTTATTAAATTGAGAATTTATTTATTTCTTAAAAAATATAAAAAATATCATGCATAAATTTTATACGATGAGATTTTAAAAAAAAGGCATAATATCATTTAGAACTTATAATTAAATTATGGTTAAAGTAATGTTTTGGTCCCTATACGTGACATCGATTTTCAATTTGGTCCTTATACGTAAAAAGTTATCAATTTGGTCCCTATACGTGACATTGATTTTCAATTTGGTCCTTACAGCTAATTGGTCCCTATATAAGAGGGACCAAATTGCAAATTATTATCACATATAGGGACCAAATTGAAAATAATTATCACATGTAGGGACCGATTTCAATTTTTTTTTGTTGAATTGGTCCCTACATGTGACAATAATTTGCAATTTGATCCTCTTATATAGGGACCAATTAGCTGTGAAGACCAAATTGAAAATCAGTGTCACGTATAGGGACCAAATTGATAACTTTTTACGTATATGGACCAAATTGAAAATCGATATCACGTATAGTAACCAAAACATTACTTTAACCTTAAATTATTAAAATATACGGGTATAACATTCTTTCCCTTTTTAAAGAAATTCGTCCTCAAATTCCAAAGATACATACTAAAAACTGAATTCAAGTTTGAACTAATTCATGATCGTCCACGTCTCCACGAGCATGTCCTCAAGACCCAAACATTCCACCTGCTCCATGTATCGTGCTCATACAAAGATATGACCACAAAATGCATACTATTTTTCAACATGGAATTATTACAGACAATCTATAAATCAAAAGTTAACTCATTCATATCACCAAATATATAAGTCCACATACTCTAAATCGTTCCATCATGGTTATTCAACAACCATACCATTGCTTTAATATAAAAAAAATCAAATAACCTCACCTCACTGTCACATAAGCTTCTCTCCTAGCACGTAGAACTTCATTCACCATATACTCGTTCCAATATACATTGAAGTTAAAAGAGCATATGTGAAGGCAATACACAAAAAGTCCTATCATCATATAACTACTCAGCAAATGTATTTTCTATTTAAGAATCTATAACATAATCATTATATTTTATTTTTTTGATAAGCAACATTATATAGCATGGTAAGAAATGAAGTCCTCTGTTTTGACCGTAAAAAGAAATAATAAAAAATTATAGAATTAAGATTGTACCCAACAAAAAATTAACATATAGATATAGAAACATAGAGTTTTACCATTACACCTGGTTTTCTTGTTGGATTCAACTACTTATGACACATCTGTAACCAAAACCAGAGTAAAATCAACGAACCCAAAGAATTAGTTAGTAAACCCCAGTTTGTGTAAATTTTACCACTTCTCTTCCTTCTTACATGTGAATACAAACATAAAATGCTGTTAAACTTTAAATTACACAAATATTCAATGTGCATTGAAATATATATATATATAACAGTTGGGGCAAGAAAAGTAAAATAACAGGTATCACCGATTTGGAAAATCACCAGTGTACTGGCCGATAAGTGAAACCCGACCACCGAGTTTGAATATCCGGCCCAATCCGGAAATTAAGGATGAGAAGTTAATATTATCCTTTAATAATCCTGATATTATCTGAAATAACCTTATCCGGTTAAAAGAGATAATATCCCCTAAATTAAGGGATAAGATATTATCCTTAAATAATCATAATATTATCTGAAATAACCTTATCCAGTTAAAAGAGATAATATCCCTTAAATTAAGGAAATCGCATCTCAAAGAAGATTTAAGAGATAAAAGGAGATAAATCCAGATCCCTAAAAGATATGAGAATCCTATTATAAAAGGAGGAGAACCCAAGAGAGAGACTCACTTTTCACTGAACCCCGGTGACTCTCCCTTAAGCGTATTAGAGAAGCTAGCTCGACCAAGAGACTATTGAAGAGTCCTTGCTCGCTGGTATTCATCAAATACAAGATTAAGGGATCGAGATCACTACAGCCAATGGTTGAACCTAGAACTACGTCTGATTTTAATTCCCAGAGGGATACGTAGGACCGGAATACAACATTCTGTCAAGCCATAATAAAAAACAACCCGCATCGTTTACTCTTGGTTTGACGTTCTACGACGAGATACGTGCACAAAATCAGAGGCTTTTAAGAACTCGAAAAAGAGAAAGGTCCCTGACACCTTCCGACAAAGAGCAATCCTCACCCGAGGCTGGTGGTCGCGCTATCGCCACGCGCCAAAAAGAACGAGCGTTTACAAAATAATGTAGATAGGGAAGCGACAACTCGAGTATCGTCTCTCAAGGACTCTTGAGTGTTGTTATTAACAGAAAAATTAGATTTTGGGGGGTTGGTTGGATTGAAATAAAATAAAGAAAACAA
Source organism: Sophora flavescens (assembly GCA_030762895.1). NCBI lineage: Eukaryota > Viridiplantae > Streptophyta > Magnoliopsida > Fabales > Fabaceae > Sophora > Sophora flavescens. The sequence continues at coordinate 26,512,832 of CM061064.1, read as the reverse complement.
GCAGAAAACAGAGCAATGAAAACAAGCAGTTTAAGAGATTAACAGATAAACTAAAGACGATCAACCTACTGTTCTCGGTTTCCCACTATCATTGGTTCATGCAAATTCCAAGCCCTAAGCAGATTCTAATCCCCTTTCGGTTGTAGCAACAATTGACAAACGAAATCGTTACTACAGATATATGTCCCTATTCCCGAATTAAACAAACGGGGTGAAACCCTCATGAACTAAACGAACATGAACGAACACACGCGAATTAAACAAACGCGATTAAGTATAAGAACATAACATCACCGAAACAAATCAACACAACACTACACACTCCTGAATTAAACAAACAGAAATGTATAACATGGCATTGAAAAGAGAAAAGCAAATGAAAACAGGAATTACAGAACCTCAAATGTAAATGGAAACCAATCGCAGTAGATTAATCTAGGAGACTAGCTCTCCATTACAGACTTAAGCACAAAAGAAAAGGAAAGAAAATAAACTAATGAACTACAACTACTGACTAACTAGCTAACTCTCACTAACTCCATCAGTTCTGTCTAAAACTGACTTATATACAGTATCTGGAATCAAATGACTCGCGAGGCGAACACTGTCTCGCGAGGCGAATATCACGAACAGTCTTCAACGTTTGGTATTCTCGCGAGGCGAAGAACAGCTCGCGTGGCGAGGAATGGAAAGGTCATGGCTTCTGGTCTTCACTCTCGCGAGGCGAGGATTGGATTCGCGGGGCGACACAGAAAGGATGCAAATTTTCCGCACACAAATACCTTCAGGTTCGCGAGGCGAATGATCTTCTCGCGGGGCGAAAGCTCCATATTTATTTCCTTTTATTAACCTGAAAACAGAAAATAGCATAAGTACTTTATTTAACTCTAAATCAACTAAATTAACCTAAAAATACTTTACAGACTCAAAATACTGCTTAAAGACAATCAAGTCTAATTTGGGTGAAAATGATATAAAATTAGCACAAAACCACGGTCACACTAGCTATAAAACTAGATGAGCCAGCGGCTGATCACTGGCCAAAAGGATTCGTCCTACGCACCTTCTCCTCGGGAAACTAACCGACCATCCAAAACCAAACCTCCCCCGGAGGCTTCAGAAGCTAAGTCTCGTGCAGAAAGGACCAGCCAAAAAGGAAGGATAACGGACCAACGTCCGAGGTTGCCGTTCACGGATGACATTGATGAGGTAATCGTTCCTAGACATTTTAAGCCCCTTAACATCGATAAATTCAATGGCACCACTGACCCAACCGAGCACGTGGAATCCTTTATTTCTTCTGTTTACTTGGTGACCGATTCGGAAGCCGTCATGTGCAAAGTTTTTCCAACCACTTTGCAAGGCCCTGCCTTAAGCTGGCTTACGAATCTACCACCTCGGTCAATAGATTCCTTTGATGTGCTCGTAACTAAGTTTACCGCACAATTCGCAGCAAGCCGAAGGCATAAAAGGCACTCGGTCTCGCTGGTGAATTTTAAACAAGAAATGAATGAATCACTCAGAGATTATATGGCTCGTTTTAATGCCAAACAAATCTTAATTCCCAACATGAGCTCGGAACTCTGCCTTCATACCGTCATGGGTGGTCTGAAGCCAGGGACATTCTTTGAGTATTTATCCCGAAAACCACCGATAAATTTTGAAGAGTTGCAGGAAAAAGCTACAGGTTTCACAAACTCGGAGGAGATGGTAGAATTCAAAAGGAGAGAAAGAGGTTTCGAAGACAAGAACTCGGTCCCGAGCAAAGAAAGAAATAGGGGGCTGATCCACAGAGGATCCAAAAGACCAATGAAAGGGGATTCTCGGAGAGGCAACCCAAGTACAAGTCTTATATGCCGTTAAATCGGTCTTGGGCAACCATCCTCCAGGAGGTGTGCAACGCCGAGTTACTCACCTTACCTAGGCCGTCCAAAACGTCGGCCAATGCTGACAGAAGCAAAGAATGCATGTGGCATCAAAACTATGGTCACTCCACTGAAGACATAGAACAACCCAGGAAAAAATCGAGGACTTGGTATGGGCAGGTCGTCTTGACCGTTTCGTTCGCCGAGATGATAATGGAGGCGGACGAGCTGGTCGAAGACGACGGAGACATAGTTATGACAATCGTAACCGAGATGCAAACCTGCAAGGAAACAACCAGAGCGGAGATCGGATGAATAATCAAAGAGCTCTTAATGAAGAATCAGAAGGAGGAGTCAGAGGGGTCATCAATGCAATCTCGGGAGGATTTGCAGGTGGAGGAACGACGAGTTCAGCTCGACGGCGTCATGTTAAAGCCCTCCGATCTGTCAACACGGTGTCTGGAAAGCCTGCACGAACAAGACCTCCAATAACTTTCACGGATGATGATTTCCGAGGGGTGGATCCAAATCAAGACGATCCAATGGTGATAACAGTCGAACTAGCCAACTTCTCGATCAAACGAACACTCATTGACCAGGGGAGCTCGGCCGATATTCTATACCTGGCGACCTTCAAGAAACTTGGAATTCCAGAAAAGCTGATAAAAGAGCAGGAAGACAAGCTAGTAGGGTTCGACGGGGAGCAAGTAAAAACCCGAGGTTACATAGACCTCCTAACAACGTTTGGAGAAGGAAGACTCTCCAAATCCGTATCAGTCAGGCACGTTATTGTAGAGGCCAGCACGTCGTACAATATCCTTATTGGAAGACCGACGTTGAATGAACTCGGAGCGATTGTCTCTACCCCACACCTGACAATGAAATTCCCAGCCGAGTCCGGAGATATCATCGCAGTCCAGGCTGACCAAAGGCTAGCCAGGAAATGCTATGTAGATAGCCTAAAGACTACCCGAAACCAGAATATCGCAAAAAATCCCCAGGATGACAAAGCAGAAGTGGTCAGCTCGGTCAGTTCGGTAACTTCAACCAGCTCGGTCAGCATGTTCGAACTTGACCCAAGGATGGAAATGTACGAGTCTAGAGCCGAACCAACAGAGTCTTTAGAAAGGTTCCAGTTGGGAGCCCAAGTTGAACAATGCACCCAAGTCGGTAGTCAGCTTGACCCCTCGCTCAAACAAAGGATTCAAGCTGTCTTAAGAAAGAATGCTGATTTGTTTGCTTGGAAGACGTCGGATATGCCTGGTATAGACCCTAATTTTATGTGCCACAAGCTATCCATATGTCCCGAAGCCAAGCCTGTAGCTCAAAGAAAAAGGAAACTTGGTGAAGAAAGGCGCCGAGGAGACTTCCAAACTGGTCAAAGCAGATTTCATCAGAGAGGTGAAATACACTACCTGACTAGCCAACGTGATGTTAGTTAGAAAGGCCAACGGTAAATGGAGAATGTGCACCGACTACACCGATCTCAACAAGGCGTGCCCAAAGGATTCTTATCATCTCCCCAACATTGACAGACTAGTGGACGGGGCCTCAGGGTACAAAGTATTGTCCTTTTTGGACGCATACTCAGGTTATAACCGGATCAAGATGTACCCATCCGATGAATAAAAAACGGCATTCATGACTGATGGGCCAAACTACTGTTATCGAGAAATGCCTTTCGGCTTAAAAAATGCTGGTGCAACATATCAAAGGCTTATGGACAAAGTTTTCGTCAACCAAATCGGAAAGAACCTAAAAGTATATGTTGATGATATGGTGGTAAAATCCGATGACCTAAGGCAATACCCAGCCGACCTCGAAGAAATTTTCAGCCAGCTCAGAAAATACAACATGAGGTTAAATCCAGAAAAATGTTCTTTTGGTGTACAAGGAGGAAAGTTCTTAGGCTATATGCTAACTCATAGGGGGATTGAAGCTAACCCGGATAAATGCAAAGCAGTTATGGAAATGCGGAGTCCTCGGAATGTGAAAGAAATTCAGAGGTTAGCCGGCCGATTAGCTTCTCTATCCCGCTTCCTCCCGAAGTCTGCAGAAAAAGCAAGACCCTTCTTCCAGCTTTTGAAAAAACCAAAAGATTTCATCTGGATTGAAGAGTGTGAGAAAGCCTTTGAAGATCTGAAACTCTTCCTAGCGTCTCCCCCAATCCTCACTCGGCCTCAACTCGGCAAAAATCTGTACTTGTACCTATCTGTCAACGATTGTGCAATCAGTACAGTGATCATCCAGGAAGAGGAAAAGCAACAGATGCCAGTGTACTATGTGAGTAGGATCCTGAAAGACGCAGAAACACGATATCAAGTAATTGAAAAACTAGCCATCGCCTTAGTTATGGCAGCTCGGAGGTTACGACCCTATTTCCAGTCGCACCAAGTTATAGTCAAAACTGATCATCCAATAAAGCAGGTACTCAGGAAGCCCGATCTAGCCGGACGAATGATAGCTTGGTCAGTAGAATTGTCGGAATTCGGTTTACAATATGAGTCAAGGGGGCCGATGAAAGTCCAATGTCTCTCCGACTTCATTGCCGAGCTCTCTTCTGAGCCAAAGTCGGAATCCTTCGTCTAGCTCCTATACGTTGACGGATCATCTAACTTGAAGGGAAGCGGGGCTGGAATAATTCTCGAAGGGCCTGATGATCTAATCCTAGAACAATCCTTAAAGTTTGGGTTTACTGCTTCAAACAACCAAGCAGAATATGAAGCCCTTATTGCAGGACTGACGCTAGCTAAAGAAGTTGGGGCCCGAGAATTAAAATGCCAAAGTGACTCACAGCTTGTAACAGGACAAATCTAAGGTGATTATCAAACAAAGGATCCCCAACTAACCAGATATCTCTGTAAGGTTAATAGCCTAGTTTCAGAATTTGATAATTTCACTATTGAGCATATACCTCGGGAAGAAAACTCAAGGGCAGATCTGTTGTCTAAGTTGGCTAGCACCAAGAAAGCTGGCCAGCTACGAACCTTCATTCAGGAAAACCTCCTCTATCCAAGCATAAAAAGTGTCGGAGTAATAATGACCGAGCACTACGATCGTGGCTGGATGACTCTGATTTGGGAATATCTAGCCTCGGACAAATTGCCCAATGACCCTAAGGAGAAGAGGTGAATTCGTCCAAAATCTTCCCATTACACCATCCGAGACGGCGAGCTGTATAAAAGAGGATTATCCATGCCATTACTGAAGTGCCTAACAAAGGAGCAGTCCGAGTACGTAATGGATGAGATGCACTGCGGAATTTATGGGATGCATTCAGGTGGCCGATCTCTGGCAGCTCGGGTCCTACGAGTAGGCTTTTACTGGCCAACCATGAGACTGGATTGTGCTACTTGGACTAACAAGTGTGAGCCCTGCCAGAAGTTCGCCAACATAGCACGTATTCCCGAAGAAGAGCTCCATTCCATTTTCTCGCCATGGCCTTTTACCATGTGGGGGATGGAAATAGCCGGTCCTTTCCCGGTTGCCAAAGGTCAGGTCAAGTTCTTGCTAGTAGGTGTAGACTACTTCACCAAGTGGATTGAAGCAGAACCATTGGCCACCATAACTGCTAAAAAGGTTCAGAGCTTTGTATGGAAAAACATCATATGCAGGCACGACCTCCCTTATGCAATTGTCACGGATAACGAAAATCAATTCACCGATAAGGAGCTCAGAGAGTTCTACTCCAACCTCGGAATTAAACATAAAGTGACCTCGGTTGAGCATCCACAAACGAATGGACAACCGGAGGCAGCCAATAAAGTCATTTTAAACGAGCTCAAAAGAAGATTAGGCCAATCAAAAAGGGCTTGGGTTGAACAATTACCAAGCATCCTAGGGGCTTACCATTGCTCACCGCAATCTTCAACTGGTGAAATGCCATTCAGGATAACCTACGGAACCGATGCAATGATTCCAGTTGAGCTCGGCGAACTCTCTTTGCGAAGGCAGCATCACGACCAAAGTAACAACGAGGAAGAACTCTGAGTTGAACTTGACATGGTTGAAGAAGTCCGAGACGAAGCAAAAATCAGAGACGAGCTATGCAAGCAAAAAGCAACTCGGAAGTACAACTCGAGGTTGCGGCCAAGGGAGTTTGTGCAAGGTGACTTAGTGCTGAGGTTGCAAAACGACGCGAGAAAAGACCCCGGAGAGGGTAAACTCGCATCGAACTGGTCTGGCCCGTTCAGGATAATTGAAAATCTGGGAAATGGTGCCTACAGGCTAGAAGAATTGTCAGGAAAGGCTATTCCAAGAACATGGAACACTTCCCACCTTAAGTTTTATTTTAGTTAAGGTTATAGGTGATGCACTCTTTTTCCTATCCCGGTCTTTTTCCCACGAGGTTTTGACCGGAAGGGTTTTAATGAGGCACACCCGGAAAAATGAATAAATAGAATCATTTTCAGTTGCGTTATTAGGCAAAGATATTGTTATGGTTAAAAGTTTATTTATAAAAACATCTAAAAACCTAAAGAGACCGACCGAGCTAAAATCGACCGAGCCGAGGTCGAACTGCCGAGCCTATAAAGGTAAAAAACGATTAAAAACCTAGAGGCTGCCCGAGCTAAAATCGACCGAGTTGAGGTCGAAATGCCAAGCCTAAAAAGGTGAAAAACGATTAAAAACCTAAAGAGGTCGTCCGAGCTAAAATCGATCGAGTTGAGGTCAAAATGCCGAGCCTATAAAGGTAAAAACCTAAAGAGACCGTTCGATCAAAAATCGACTGAGTTGAGGTCGAAATACCGATCCTATAAAGGTAAAAACCTAAAGAGGCTGTCCGGGCTAAAATCGACCGTGTTGAGGTAGAATTGCCGAGCCTATAAAGGTGGAAAACAACTTACAACCTAAAGAGACTGTCCGAGCTAAAATCGACTGAGTTGAAGTCGAAATGCCGAGTCTATAAGGGTAAATAACAACTTAACACCTGAAAAGGTAGTCCGAGCCAAAATTGACCAAACCGGGGTCAAACGGCTAAAACCTAAAAAGGCAACCAATGCCTGAGAAGGTAAGTAAAAACCTACAGGTATTTCAAGTTCTGACTATTTCGAGTAAATCGCGTAACACGCCAAAACTATAAAAAACGAGTACTAACTTAGAGAAATAGTTGCAACACTTTCTAAGTAAAAAGTAACTCGTAAGCTAGCATGTAATTCCATTAATAAAAATGGGCAAAGCCCAAAGTACATGAGAATTCAAAATAAAAAAGCATTGCCCTGGGAACTTTTTCCTTGGCTACTCATGGGCATCCCCATGAACAACGATTTCAACCGGAACAGAGTTGAGCTCATCCGCGACGCTCGGAGGAGTAGGAGAAGATTGTCCGGGTAAGCTTATTCCCCCTTCACCACCAGCTTCCTCTTCAACCGCTTCTCCGTCAGCCCCCTCTTCTTGAGTTGCCTCTGCCTTATCCTCCAGCTCGGAAAGCGGAACCAAGAAGCCATCTCTGTTGAAATCCTTGTCCACATCAGCACTGGAAAAATCGACATTTGGATTAAAATGCTGAAGCTGCTTCAAGGCTCGGGAGAAGCCATTAACGTGCTCTCTCATGATGGAAGCCTCAGCCTCAGTCAGATCAGAATGGAGCCTCAGATTCTCCTCCTTCTCGGCCTCAAGTAACTTCCGCAACTCAAGACCGGCCTCCCTCTCGGCTTGAAGTCCTTCGGCGATCTTCTGAAGATTCAGCCGCTGGTTTTTTCTAGATCTAGCTCAGCCAGAAGGACGGTCTTGTCTTTTTCCAGCTCAATCTTTTGGGCCTTCAACTGACCAATGACCCGAGCTTGCTCCTCATACTTGACCACGACCTGAGCAACCTCGTCCCTCACCCTCAAGGCTCAAGCTGCATCGGCCCTCATTACCTCCATCTTCTTGACATTGTCAATAACCTGTTGGCTCCAGAAGCGAGTGATTGAGGCGATCCGTAGAGCATAGGCAGCGGCCGCCTCCATACTCTCCTCAGGCCCTTGCTCCAGCAAAAGTCGAGCATCAGAAGGTTTCAGCACTTGGCCATCAATCAAGACTGCAGGGTCGAACTCATCCCCCAGAGCGACCTGATCCCCGGGTTGCAGTTCCCATTGTACCATTTGGTGTTCGAAGTAAGATCGGTCACCATGGGAGCATTGCCCAACCTCTTAGAAGCAGCAGCAGTTTCTTCAATCATCAGCAAGGGGGAAGGACTTCTAATCGGGACCTCGGACAACATGTATTCCCGAGTCCTCTTCGGAGGGCGGGTGTTCAGGTCAAAAGCTTCAGCAACCTTCTTTTTCTTCCCCTTGACATTTGAAGCTATAGCTGATCCGCCAGCTGCTTGATTAGCCGACTTCTTCATCAGGGCCTTATAGTTGAACTTCCCCATATCACTACAAAAAGGAAATCAGTCAAATAAAATAAGTACGCTACAGGATAAATTACCACTTGTCAACAAAAAGCTACTTACATTCAAAATTATCTTGCCAAGTGGAAGAGGCATTAAGCTTTAAAAGCCTTCCACACGGCAATGACCGAGGATACAGTTTCAGGACCTCGACATCGGCTCGCTCCTGAGAGGTCATAGAGTCAAGGTCATAGCCAGAAAATTTGGCAGGGTGTGGTTGCCAGTAGAAAGGAAATTTAGGGTTCCCGGTCGAGTCAAAAAAGACAAACTCATTACCCTCTAGAGGCCGGACTTTGAAGAAATCGGACTTGAAAAACTTATACGAGCTCTTATAGAGCCCGATGATCCCCCTCTGCTCAATCCCACTCAGAGAGATCCAGCCAACTCGGTCACCGAATCGAACTCGATAAAAGTAAATAAACTTAGGAGCGGTAGCCTCTATACCTATCTGGCCACACAGAATTTGGAAGGCTCTCGGATATGCCCAACTATTCGGGTGAAGCTGGGTAGGAGCAACGTTCATAACTCGCAAGACTTCGCATTCGAACGGGGTGAAGGGAATGGAAACCCCAATTTGGTCAAAAAAGGTCTTGTATACATATGTAAAGTGTGGCTCAGATGAATGGGGCAAAGGAAAACATGATCATCCTCGGTACAAGGAAGGCACTCTACGATGCCTCGTTTAGCAGTAACCTTGTTTTTTTATAGCTTCAAGGGAGTTAAAGTCCCTGAAATTAGAATAAAATGCAGCAACATCGGGTTTTACCCAGAAATACCCAGGAAAGGTAATCTCTGGGTAAGGAACCCTGGGCATCCTAGAAGTACGTTTGCGACGCTTGGGGGCAACGATAGCGTCTGGAGTGGCAGAGCTCCTCCCGTCAGAAGAAGAAGAAGAACCCTTGTCACCTCTATCACCTTGAGAAGGAGAGGGGAAGTGATAAGGAGAATTCCCAATCCGATTGATTTCGGGCTCTATAATCTGAACCCAGGAAGAGGCATTCTGGGATACCTCAAATGAAGTCTCCATGGATAAAAATGCCAGAAATCAAACTGGAATAGAATCCAGGGGAGTGTCAAAGAGATGAGAAGGATGTACCTCGAATAGGAAGGGAGTACCAAAGCTTGGACCAGAAAGGATTCGAGAAGGAAAGTCTAGGGCTCAAGGAAAGTGAAATCCCGTGCCAGGGGCTCGTCCAAATTTATAGAAAAAAGCGCAACGTCCTATCAGCGAATTAATGATGGTTGTTGGCGTGCGAGAGAAGGGAAACGTCCCTTCAAGTCTGACCGAATTCGCCAACTAATGGAAAGGAAACACGTGGCAGAAATGTCAGAATGTACACTGCCATCAAGGAAAAATATGAGCACGCAACTACAGCGCACGTCTCGGAAATGATGCCATAAAGGCCACGCGTCACACAGAGCAACGTCTCTTTTCCATCTCGGGAACCGAGAAAGTATGGCCTCAGTACGAAACTCAGGTGATCACCTCCACCTCGGCTCCTTCGAAAAAAGCTTCCACGCAATCAGCTCAAAGCTTGGGGGGCTTGTGTATGAGTCGAGATGTAGAGCTCGGTACCTCGAAGCGTCAAGCACGGTCGCCCGAGCTGCTCACCGAGTTGGAGGATATGTATGTATGTATGTATATATATATATATATATATATATATATATATACACATACCGAAGTATGAAGCTCGGTCAATTACCTCGCCAAGCCGAAAGACCAAAGATGCAACCAAGTTCCTAAGCTCGGCTAATGTCATGAAAGCTTCTACGCTTTACTAGCTCAAAGCTTGGGGGCCTTGTGTACTGGCCGATGAGTGAAACTGATGAGCCTCTGTTTGACTGGTTTTATAACTAGTAAAGACCTTGGCTTTGTGCTAATTTTATATCATTTTTACCCAAATTAGGCTTGATTGTCCTTAAGTAATATTTTGAGTCTGTAAATTGTTTTTAAGTTAATTTAGTTGATTTAGAGTGAATAAAGTATTTACTTTTATTTTCTGTTTTTCAGGTTAATAAAATAAAATAAAATAAATCTGGAGCCACTCGCCCCGCGAAGGATTTCTCGCCCCGCGAGTCATGCAAGCCTGAAAAGTTAGAGACGATCACGGTTTACCCGTGTTGAAGATCACGGCCGTGGCAGTTTTGAAGTTGAAGCGTTCGCCTCGCGAGAATTCCTTCGCCTCGCGAATACTTGAAAGTCAGAAGCCATCACGGTTTGGGCACGTTGAAGGTCACGGGCGTTACAGTTGAGAATTTGAAGAGTTCGCCTCGCGAAGATATGATCGCCTCGCGAGAAGACAAAGAGTTGCAGACCTTTCGCATAATTCGCCTCGCGAGCAGTGCTTCGCCTCGCGAGGACTTGGATTCCAGAAACGTGTATTTAAAGCGATTTTAGGCGGAATCAAGAAGTTAATCAGAGTTAGCCAGTTTTGGCTAATCTTTGGTAGACAGTAGTAGTAGTTTTCAGTAGTTTATTTCTTTTCTTTTGTGTTTTACTTTTGTAATGGAGAATTAGTCTCCTAGATGAATCTACTGTAATTGGTTTCTGTTAACACTTGAGGTTTTGTGATTCCATGATCATTTGCTTCTCTCTTTTCAATGCCATATTATATGTTTCTGTTTGTTATTTCAGTAATATATAGTGTGGTATTGTTTCATCTCGGTGATGCTATGTTCCTATATATAATCGCGTTTGTTATTTCGCGTGTGTTCATTCATGTTCGTTTGTTCATGAGAGCTTAACCCCGTTTGTTATTTCGAGAATAGGAACATACATCTGTAGTAGCGGTTTTCGTTTGTTAATTGTTGCTACAACCGAGAGGGGATTAGTATCTGCTTAGGATTTGCATGAACCAATGATAGTGGGAAACTGAGAACAGTAGGTTAATCGCTTTTGTCTATTTGCTATTTTCTTTAACTGCTTTGTTTTTATTGTTTTGTTTTCTTAATTTAGTTTTCAATCCAAAACCCCCATTTCTAACTTTTACTAATTTTCTGTTAATAATAACAACACCTAAAGAGTCCTTGAGAGACGATCCGAGTTGTCGCTCTATACTGCATTATTTTCATAATCGCTCGTTCTTTTTGGCGCGTGGCGACAGCGCGGTCAGAAACCCGGCCACCAAGCTTGAATACCCGGCCCAATCCGGAAATTAAGGATGAGAAGTTAATATTATCCTTTAATAATCCTGATATTATCTGAAATAACCTTATCCGGTTAAAAGAGATAATATCCCCTAAATTAAGGAATAAGATATTATCCTTAAATAATCCTGATATTATCTAAAATAACCTTATCCGGTTAAAAGAGATAATATCCCTTAAATTAAGGAAATCACGTCTCAAAGAAGATTTAAGAGATAAAAGGAGATAAATCCAGATCTCTAAAAGATATGAGAATCCTATTATAAAAGGAGGAGAACCCAAGAGAGAGACTCATTTTTCACCGAACCCCGGTGACTCTCCCTTAAGCGTATTAGAGAAGCTAGCTCGACTAAGAGACTATTGAAGAGTCTTTGCTCGTTGGTATTCATCAGATACAAGATTAAGGGATCGAGATCACTACGGTCAAGGGTTGAACCTAGAACTACGTCTGGCTTTGATTCCCAGTGGGATATGTAGGACCAGAATACAACATTTTGTCAAGCCATAATAAAAAACAACCCGCATCCTTCACTCTTGATTTGACGTTCTACGACGAGATTCCGACAACTCGGACCTCGACAGGAACAACCAGTGCTTGCTGCTCCTAGGCAACATATATATTTAAAAAGGGTATTGTTTGCTAAGATCCAACAGCATCTAGAAGATTAGAGGGTCAAAACAAGTCTCAGAAGTGCCCAATGTTATTAAAATTACAAATTAGTAACACTATTCCAAATTGAAAGTAAGAGTACTGCACCAAAATTATGTGGTCGGTACTTGATAGATAGGCCTTCATTTATATTTATAAATTTCTAAATTTTTAACCGAGTAAAGAAAGTAACAAATCCATCTAAGAATAACAAGAAATGATTCATAAACGCAGTGAAAAACATAATCCGATTCAGAAACCAATACATGACAATGCCTGAGCAAGCAGAACACAATGGCATCAACACGACACAATATCTCAATCAAACACAAATTAAATAGAAGTGAAATTACAAAAGCAATACTTAGGAAGCCTAGTTAGAATGATAAAGAAAAATAAATGAAAATGCTCGAAAATTATTCAAACTCATACAATCCATATATACAGAGCAAGATCCTTTTCATGGCCCATGACATAAGCACGTTTTCCATAACAATAATACAAATCACCATACTGTTTAATCATAGCACACTAACTGATTTTCTGCCCAAGCATCAAACAATTGTTGTGAAACACAAAACAAAAATTCATGTGCATGGACAATATAGGGTTGGGCTATGGTGCACCAGCTACATTTTACATCACCCACTACATCATTCATGCGGCAAATTTTGAGCTAATCAAATTGTCACATAGGTTGGTCAAAATTTCAAACTTTCTAGTTGTATTATACTATAGTCAAACTACATGAATACAGTATATTATAGTATAATATATGTGCTTTTTTTTATTTGCAAATTTAACTCATATTAAAATAATATTTTTTGATTAAAAAAAACTTATTATATTGCAAAATATTATTAACAACGAACATTATTTTAATTTATATTAAAATATTATTTTACAATATAATCGGTTTTTTAATCAAAAAACAATATTTTAATATGGGTTAAATTTACGAATACAAAGAATACATATATTATACTACAATATACTGTATTCATATAGTTTGACTACAGTATAATACAACTAGAAAGTTTGAAATTTTGACCAAATCCATGTGACAATTTGATTGGTCCAAAATTTGTCACATATGGGTGATGTAGTGAGTGATGTAAAATATGGATGGTGCATCTTAGCCCAACCCGACAATATATTTAAATAGCTTGGGAATATAATTCATGTCCATGTCATATGACATGTTATCAACATCAAGTCTCTAGTCTCAAAATTGGTCATGTGAATTTAATCCTCCTCTCATTAAAGACTTCCTTGAAGCATCATTATTTTCAAAGTGCCAGCAACGACAATAAAAAAAAATGCAATATTTGCTCTTGACTAGAATTGCATATAACATAATGCTTCTATACACTTGCACTCTCATATAAAAAAATTATAACTTCCACCAATCTGCTAGCCTCTGTTACATCTTTGACTAAAGAAGAAAATGATAGCCACAAAAATTGCAAACAATTTACCAAACACAATAATCAGAATGAGACAGGAATTTGAATTTTAGAGATTAATCTGGTAAAACTCAGTTCGGAAGAACAAGAATTCCAACAATTTAAAATGGAATCCGGTGCAAACGAGAAAATGTGTATAGAGAGAGTGTGTCTAATTCATTACACACTTGTGCTATATATCATGATTGGTTAAAAAAACAATCCAAAGGGAATATGACACCACACCAAAAGTAAATATCACACTAAAAATAAAAAAAGAATGCTGAAATAGGACATTTAGAAAATGTAATTGACCCTTCATTTAAGAAGATGAAACTATAAGATAAAATAAATGTTGCAGCTTGTAAATACTGTATTACAGAAAGCACGTGGCACTCAAATAGTAAACCTAGCCATATAATCATTAGCATGTATGAAACATCTTCATTAATTAGAATTTTAACAAGGTTCATCTGGCTAGCATTCTACTATGTAAACTAGGAGTCCATCAAAGTCAGTTTAATATAAATACACTAAGACCTCTCTATTCATGAATGACCGAAACATAAGCAAAACAACACGATAATTAAAAAATGGTTAAAAATGACAACTACAACATAAAACACCCTCTTAAGAATTTACAGGAAGCATGAAGTAGATAGTACATTCACTGCATGTCCATGCATAACATGGGACATTAAAAAAATATTATGGACCACAAAAATTGGGTTCATGAAGTTCAGTTCAGTTCAATTTTTTTTTTTTTTAATGAATCAGTTCAATTCATTTAATCTAATGCCATAATAATGTCTTAGGTATATATACATCATAACACAGCAACAAAATGTCATAAATAAACATACTAGTCATTAATTGCTTTCCATGCATGTTTGGCATGATTCAATTCATGAAATTAAGGTGCTCGAGAATATGCATATTACAGTTAAGAAAGGCATTGGTGGAAGTTTTGCTTCTTTTGATTTTTAATTAAAAATAAAAAAACTACTCTAGACCAAGATAACAGTTGAAAGGAAGCAAAGTTTGAAAAAATTTTGTGAACCACATGTAACCTTACTAATATGCACTTATCAGCAGGCACAATGAGAATACATCAAAGAGTATCATAGTAAAAACTTGTCAAGCATGCTACATGTACTAAAAGAAAGACGAGATTTAACTATACTTTTGCAAGTAGGTCAATTGCATTATGATTTGTGAAAGTTTTTTTTTTCCTAAAAAGAAAAGTCACACTATATTGACCAAACATGAAAAAAAAAAAAAACAGATAATTACACACACATCCATCACTTTTGGTGGGCAATTAGTTAAAAGAAAGAATAAAATGATTTAAAATACAATTATCTTATAAATATATCTAACTATCTCATCTCGTACCGCCAGCCTTATTGCCATGTGGAATCAATAGTAAAAACTTTTTAAGAAAACCAAAACAAAATTAAGCCATAATAACATTTGTCTTTGACCTCGTCCGGGTTCGAGATCCAACTACAAATGTTATCAACACTTCAAAATTTTTTTTCCAAGACTTTGTAACCTAAGCTCTGATATCAACTTTGTCATGACCCGAATTTCGTAATCATGACCGGCCGAAAAGGAAAGTCTCTCTTTCCCCTTCGCAGTCTCACAAGCATTAAAAAATTTGTTTCATCCAAAGAAGACGATTACATTCATTAATTACAACATAATGAATATAATACATCAGAGTAACTAAAAAAAAATTACAGAGTCCTGTTAAAAGCTGAATACACTTAAACTATGGGTATCAACCCATTAAAAGCTGTCCACATGGCATACAAGGTTTCTGGCAGCTTTGCAAATACCTGCAGCTGAAATTTTAAAGGTGGGGTGAGTCCACTGGCTCGGTGAGGGGGTTTCCCCCAAACACAAGCAATCACACAAAGTCAAGGTTGAAATAAAGTTACACTCTCAGGCAACTAAATCAAGTAAATAGATAATTAGTTTTCATATACACGTCACAAACATCTTCACATATGCAAATTCTCTCTTAAACTAACAAAATATGGTATTTTGATAAGCCGCTGGCTCATCTAGTTTTATGGCTAGTATGACCGTGGTTTTGTGCTAATTATATCCCATTTTTGCCCAAATTAGACTCGATTGTCTTCAAGCAGCATTTTGAGTCTCTAGAGTATTTTTAGGTTAATTTAGCTAATTTAGAGTCGAATAAAGTACTTACTGTTAATCCTTGTTTTCAGGTTAATAAAGTGAAGCAGTTTTGGATTCTTCGCCCCGCGATAAGGCATTCGCCTCGCGAGCCTGAAGGCTGACTGTTCCAAAAAATGCAAACCTTTCTGTCTCGCCCCGCGAATACTTGACTCGCCTCGCGAGTAATCCAACCCTGGAAGACCAGAAGCCATCACGGCTTACCCGTGTTGAAGGTCACGACTGTGACAGTTTGGAATTTGAAGAGTTTCGCCTCGCGAATGATAAGCTTGCCTCGCGAGAAAGCCAAGCACTGAAGATTGTTCATATTATTCGCCTCGCGAAGGTGTGCTCGCCTCACGAGCTAGAGGAATCCAGAAGCTGTATTTAAGTCTGTTTTAGGATAGAACATGATCTTCTCTTCTTCTTTTCTTTTCACAGTTGCGGCTGCAACAGTAGGTTTAGGTTTATGTTGGTAATGGAGAGCTAGTCTCCTTTGATTAGTCTACTGTAATCGATTTCCACCGCACTTGAGGTTCTGTAATTCCTGTTTTGTTTGCTTTTCCCTTTTCAATACTATGCTATATATTTCTGTTTGCTTAATTTAGGAGTGTATAGTGTTTGTGTTGATTTATTTCGGTGATGTTATGTTCCTATATTTAATCGCGTTTGCTTAATTTGCGTGTGTTTAATTCGTGTTCGCTTAATTCACGAAGGGCTTAACCCCGTTTGCTTAATTCGGGAATAGGAACATATATCTCGTAGTAGCGATTTCGCTTGTTAATTGTTGCTACAACCGAAAGGGGATTAGAATCTGCTTAGGGCTTGGAATTTACATGAACCGATGATAGTTGGGAAATCGAGATCAGTAAATTAATCGTCTTTAGCTTATTTGATAATCTTTTAAACTGCTCTGTTTTTATTGCTCTATTTTTGCTTTATTTTCTGTATTGAATTTCAAATCCAAACCCCCCCCCAAACCGACTTTTTTCTCATTAACAACAACCTAAGAGTCCTTGTGAGACGATACTCGAGTTGTCGCTCCCTGAACTACATTTTTACAAACCGCTCGCTTTTTGGCGCGTGCGCGACAACGCGTTCAAAAAAGCAAAAACAGAGCAATAAAAACAGCAATTTAAAAGATTATCAAATAAGCTAAAGACGATTAATCTACTGTTCTCGATTTCCCAACTATCATCGGTTCATGTAAATTCCAAGCCCTAAGCAGATTCTAATCCCCTTTCGGTTGTAGCAACAATTAACAAGCAAAATCGCTACTACGAGATATATGTTCTTATTCCCGAATTAAGCAAACGGGGTTAAGCCCTTTGTGAACTAAGCGAACACGAATTGAACACACGCGAATTAAGCAAACGTGATTAAATATAGGAACATAACATCACCGAAATAAATCAACACAAACACTGTACACTCCTGAATTAAGCAAACAGAAATATATAGCATAGTATTGAAAAGGGAAAAGCAAACAAAACAGGAATTACAGAACCTCAAGTGCGGTGGAAATCGATTACAGTAGACTAATCAAAGGAGACTAGCTCTCCATTACCAACATAAACCTAAACCTACTGTTGCAGCCGCAACTGTGAAAAGAAAAGAAGAAGAGAAGATCATGTTCTGTCCTAAAACATACTTAAATACAGCTTCTGGATTCCGCGAGCTCGCGAGGCGAGCACACCTTCGCGAGGCGAATAATATGAATAGTCTTCAGTGCTTGGCTTTCTCGCGAGGCGAGCTTATCATTCGCGAGGCGAAACTCTTCAAATTCTAAACTGTCACAGCCGTGACC
The DNA here is from genome assembly GCA_030762895.1 of Sophora flavescens. NCBI lineage: Eukaryota > Viridiplantae > Streptophyta > Magnoliopsida > Fabales > Fabaceae > Sophora > Sophora flavescens. Next base: position 26,495,356 of record CM061064.1, on the reverse strand, counting down.
TTCAACACGGGTAAGCCGTGATGGCTTCTGGTCTTCCAGGGTTGGATTACGCGCGAGGCGAGTCAAGTATTCGCGGGGCGAGACAGAAAGGTTTGCATTTTCTGGAACAGTCAGCCTTCAGGCTCGCGGGGCGAAGAATCCAAAACTGCTTCACTTTATTAACCTGAAAACAAGGATTAACAGTAAGTACTTTATTCGACTCTAAATCAGCTAAATTAACCTAAAAATACTCTAGAGACTCAAAATGCTACTTGAAGACAATCGAGTCTAATTTGGGCGAAAACGGGATATAATTAGCACAAAACCACGGTCATACTAGCCATAAAACTAGATGAGTCAGCGGCTTATCAGACATCTTGTCCTTCAAGAGAGTACTTGTGGAATGGCTTGTACTATTTTCTTTTCTCATAACTCATGTCCCGCTCAAGGGAATACATATCATATTATATAATATACATCGAATCTTTGGGTCCACTTGGGGTTGTTCTCTCAAGGTCCCCCACCCCGACGGTTTTAATTTCATACCATGGAGATACCGCACCCTCCGGCAAACATCAACATCCCTCCTCAACGCCCGAGGTATCTAATGAGGTTCCCTCATCCCCGACGGTGATATTTATATACCGGACCCTTCCGCTCCCCGGTTCGCCTACCCAAAGATTCATAATCATTCTTTAACAATCCATTCCACTAAGTACTTTGCTTAAAGCTTAAAGTTTTCACTTGCACGAAATATAATCATCATCATCACAAATCAATATAATCTTTAAACATAATATCAACATGTAATAACCCACCACAATAAAGTAACCAGTAACACATTTCAATAGAGCATTTAAGATAATAATAATAATAATAATAATAATAATAATATAAAAAATGGAAACCCATTTATGAAGTTTCTAACTAACTCCTAATTTATATAAGCATCTCCACCTTTAGACATTTCATTCGTGAATCTCAAGCAGCAGAGGATAAGAAAAATGACATGATGGACTTTTATATATATATACATATATAACACGGTATTGAACAATTAGAGGACAAGAAAATGATGCATAAAAAAAAAAGAACAATTATTGTCTACTTATGGCGGTTCACGTATGGAAGAGAAGAAAAAAAATAAAATAAAAGTAGTAACAATACATAACAGTATCACATTTATACATTCAAAATAACAATAATAATAATCCCCTCACCTTTGTGATGACCATTATTGTGCTCCCATGACTCAAATGCAAAGAAAATGAAAGATGAAGATAAGAATAACTTCATCACTTGGTCCTTGGCTCTTCTTTGTTTTAGCCCTCTATCTCTCAAACTTTACTAGGGTTTCAGATTTTTTTGACCAAAATGTAGAAGAGATGAGCTCCCGTATAATTTGAAAGTAGGACAAAAATATCCACGGGCTTAATGGTATCGTGGGGAAGTTAATTATACCTATTAAAGAGAGATCAAATTATATGCTACAATATTTATATCATAAAACTTTTATTTAATTTGTTAAATAATGCACAAGAACATATTTTTTATATATTGTAGTGTAATTTATTAAATTGAGAATTTATTTATCGCTTAAAAAATTATAAAAAAATATCATGTATAAATTTTATACGATGAGATTTTAAAAAAGGCATAATATCATTTAGAACATATAATTAAATTATTAAAATATACGGGTATAACAGGAAGATACCATTAGCATCTCTAACAAGTCCACCGCAGGATGAGCTTCCCAAGGATGGTTTGAAAGACCCATCAGTATTTACTTTAAAGGTTCCCAAAGGCGGTTTCTGCCAAGTCATAGGAGGCTTAGATGAAGACCCACCTATAGATACACAAGGATTAAGAAGCTCTTTCTCCATAACATGAACATAATTCGAGACATTGCACAAGAAATTTCTGATTTGTTTGAGAAAACCAAACTATTCCTATCTTTCCATAAGGACCAGATAGCAATAGTAAAGAAATTCTGCCAAGAACAAGGCATGTTTCCCATTTTTTTAGTGTCTAGGTTCCAAAACAGGCACTGATAGAGACCAAGACTGAAAAACCTACTCCGATCATTTGGATCAATGCATCTGTTCCAGAAATCTTTAACAATTTCATAGTCCCTAAGAAGGTGCATAAGAGATTCAGGTTCAGAATTGCATCTAGGGCAGAGGCTGTTATGGGACATACCTTTAGCAAATCTATGCTCATTTGTCATTAAACGACCATGAGCCACTTTCCAAAGGAAGTACTTGATTCTAGCAGGGGCCTTCCAATTAAAAACCTTCTGAAATAGTATAGTGGGTCAGAGCTAGACACAGTCTGGTTTGGTTGACTCAACAGTTTGTAAGCAAATTTGATAGAGAAGACTCCATCATTTTCTAGCTTCCAACTGATAAATTCTGTCTCACCTGATCAATTTGAGAGCAGATGAAGGCAGGGACATGGCTTCTAATCACAGTCCAGGTCTTGGACCACATAGGAGGCTACTGGAAATTCACTCTCCGAGGATGGAATGGGATTATCAAGCATGTTTTCCAGACTTTCACAGCCTGGGATCCACTTGTCCTTCCAAAAGCGAGTGTCATGCCCATTTCTAACAATCCAGTCAAGATTCGGATACATCTTCTGCCAAGCTCTAGCAATTGCCTTCCAAATGTTAGTTGAGGTACTTTTAGATTCAATCTGAAGGAGCAGTTAACTCCCACACTGATACTTGGATCTCGTTATCTTAACCCAAAGCTTATCTTTGTCAACACATAACTGCCATGCTAACTTAAGGATGTAAGCTTCATTTAAAACTGATCTCATGCTTTTGAAACCCAAACCCCCAACATCTTTAGGTTGGCAAATCTTCTCCCAAGACTAGGTGACATTTCCTGATGAAATTTCTACAGATCTTCTCCGCCTCATTGCAAACAGAAATGGGTATCGAAGAGGTCTGCATGATATAGTCGGGAATACTAGCAAGGCAAGACTGAGCCAGAGTAACTCTTCCTGCAAAGGAAAGAGAGTTTACTTTCCACATACCAAGCTTTTTCCGCATTTTGTCCAACATGAAGTTAAAGGAGTTCTTCGAAACAAGCTGGTGCAGCATATATAGGTGCACCAAGGTACTGTCCAAGGTCTTTAGTTTCCTTCATTCCCAGAAGATGACTAAGCTCAGCTGCATAGTTAGAATCAACATTGCTAGAAAAGAACACTTTAGATTTATTTAGGTTAACCTTTTGACCCGAACAAGAACAAAAATCATCGACCATATTTCTAATCATCATAACTTGATTTTCATTACCTTCAACAACCAAAATCAAGTCATCGGCAAAAGAGATATGAGATAATATAGGACCCGAGCCCTTGCCAAATTTAAAAGGTTTCCAAATACCCAAGCTAACTAAGTCCTTTATTCTATGACTCAATCTTTCAATAGCAAGAATAAAGAGGTAGGGGGACATGAGGTCCCCTTGTCTTATCCCTCTAGAAGAATTAAAGGAAGAAGCTTTGGCTCCATTCCAATTAACACTAAAGTAAGCAGAGGAGATGCAATGTTCAATAAGGGAACACATGATGGGGGGAATATTTAGAAGCCTCAACGTATCTATTATAAATCCCCACTCTAGCCTATCAAAGGCTTTTTCAAGGTCCAGTTTCAAGATCATAAAACCCTTTTTGCCATGTAATTGGTTTAGCGAATCAATAAAACTACTTTGATTAAAATCTATTACATAAGGTAAAATAGATTTTAATCTATGAGCAATAATTTTTGTAACAATTTTGTAACTTACATACAGAGGGCAATCGACCTTAATTGACTAACTTTTGAGGGGGCATCACATTTAGGTACGAGAGTAAGCAGCATTTGGTTTACCTCATAAATTTTGTGAGGGGAAAGAAAGCAATCCAACGCTAATTAATGAATAGAATTACCAAGGGTGCTCCATTGAGACTTGAAGAAGAGAGGGTGAAATCCATCAGGCCCTGGAGCCTTGAAATTCTTCATACTGAATAGCGCCTGTCTAGTATCCTCTGTTACCAACCACGGGATCATAGAGGTGAAGACTAGCTTCATTTGAGAAATAGAGCGTAGAAGCTTGAAAGCTTGCTAGTGAGAAAAGTTTCTCATAAGGAATCATATTGAAAAGATAAGATTGATCGTGAACATTAGTCTCTTATTTATAGGCTAGATTAGGCTAACCATATGTAACTAACTCCTAACCAACTCACTAACCATATATTCTATTACCCTCCCGCAAGCTGACAATGGTGGTAACCATAGGCAGCTTGAAGTGAAAAGAAAAATAAAATGCTTCCTATATTACAAGAGATCAATTTGCAACAAAATGTATCAGTACAAATATAAAGCCCAAACAGACCCAAGCAGTAGCTAAACAAAAGAGAAGGCCCAACTATTCAGCCCAAACAGAATGCAGTAGCCAAAAAAAAAAGGAGGCCCAACAGTTGGAAGGCAAATGGCGACCCAATCCTTGCTTAGCAGCGACTGAAAATGGGCCAGCCCAAGAGAGAGGAACTCCCAGGAAGCTTCCAAACTCAGCCAATTCCATTCTTCCCTTTCAAATTGAACCCTAACAGTGCAAGGCAGAGAGAACGGCGGCAAGATCAGCGGCGATTTCCACCGGGATTGAAGACGCGATGCTGCGGGGTGGCGGACGGCGAAATAGTTGGCACTGTTCCCCCGGGATCGAAGATAGCGATCCATACATTGGAGTTGGAGGACCAGACATGGCTTTCGACAACGAACGCGATGGTGAGATGCTGCTGTTTTTTCTCGCCGGCGGTTCTTGTAAAACCATGGTGTACCAAGGCAACGAGTAATCGAATCACCTTTATATCGATTTCAGAAGTGCCAGATCGAAGGTTGCAAGAGAGCTTGACGAAGGAGTTGGAGACGGTGTTGTGAGTTCCGCCGGGATCGAAGGTGGCGATGCTCGATTCGCCGATGGAGAACCAGGAGACGTTTACCGGAGGAAGAACCACATCCAGATAGGACTCAGAGATATCAGATCCAGAGTTGTAGAGGAATTCGATGAAGACGCCATTCTTGATGTCTGAAGGAGCACGAATCTTGCCGAAGCCAGTGCCGATGTCGACGCGATGAAGACCCGAAGCAGAAGTAGCAATCTCGGCGAACAACGAACGATCTGGAACCAGTACAACTTTCTTGAAGAGATCAGTGACAAGTTCCTTAGATTCGTTGGTGGCTTCAAAGAAGGTGAAATCAGATCCACCATCTTCAACAGGTGAGGTAAGTTCTGAAAGTTGCTCAACAAAAGAACCTCCATTAGCCTTCAGCTTGAAGATGCTGGAATGCGAAATGATGCTAATTTCCCCAATCTTGATCGTGGAACCTTCGAACTCTTGCTTGATCGGCTTAATTGGCTTGATCTGAATATGATCACAGTAGAAACTGCCGAACTCGATGAAACAAGAATCAAGAACAACGGTGACTTCGTCTTCGTCGCAGAGGCTCGATTCTTCCTCCTCTGAAACTTCCTTCTCTGAATCAGAGTCGTCAGAGTCTTCGTCACTCTCATCTGCGGTGGAAGCACGGTATCGCTCTGATACCATGTTACCAACCACGGGATCATAGATGTGGAGACTAGCTTCATATGAGAAATAGAGCTTAGAAGCTTGAAAGCTTGCTAGTGAGAAAAGTTTCTCATAAGGAATCATATTGAAAAGATAAGATTGATTGTGTACATTAGTCTCTGATTTATAGGCTAGATTAGGCTAACCATATGTAACTAACTCCTAACCAACTCACTAACCATATATTCTATTATCCTCCAAGGTCACATTGCTTTGCAGCATGCACAGATCCTCCTGTCTGATAACAGGGAAAGTGCAGTTAGTAACAAACTGGTTTAAATGTGTAGTTGAACCAGAATACAGAGGAATGAAGAACTGAAGCACTAAATTTTGCAACTCAACGTCATCGTAGACCCAATTTCCTTCCTGGTCTGTAAGCGAGCTAATACGGTTTCTCCTTCTTCTCATAAGAACCGATTGGTGGAATAATAGGGTATCTAGGTCCCCCAAGTGAATCCATTTTCCTTTGGCTTGTTGAAACTAGTAATTCTCCTCTTGTCTGATAATAGAACAATATTCTTTCCAGAGATCCTTCTTTAAATCAATCAAGCGCTCAACATAATTATTGATGAGCACCTTGTTGATTCCTTCCGGTCTCCTCAGAACCCAAAAAGCATCTCTGTTCCAGTCAATGAGGTTGGCAGTGACACGATTAATGTTTTGGGCCCAAGAGGACGATGGAGCCCAAGAGCTACTTATTTGAACAGCAAAATCCGGGTGGTCCACCCATGAGCCCAAGAACTTAAAATAGCCATGTCTGGAACTATTATTTGGGCTTAGTCTAATCCACAACCCACAGTGATCTGAGGTAGGAATGGCTAAATGGGTGGCCGAACTAGATGGAAATAAATTATGCCAGGCTTCATTACATAAGGTCCTATCGAGGCGCTCACTAAGAGACCCACAAACGAAGGTGAATGGAGGACCAGAGAAGCCCAAATCGATAAATTGACAATCCTGAATACAAGAATTGAAAGCAGATATCGAAGATTGAATAGGTGGTTCCCTACCAGTTCTCTCATTTTCAGAAGAAGTTGCATTAAAATCCCCATCTAACATCCAAGGGGCAGGAATTGATTCCTTAAACGCTCTAAGCTCTTGCCAAACTTGTTCTCTAAGACTCCCGTTTGGACTACCATAAACAATAGATAAGTACCGCACCAAGGGAGAGTTTTCATTAATAACCAAGTGAACACAGTATAGAGAGGAATCTACAACTCTGATGGGCGGTCAATGGTTCTTCCAAAGGCACCAAATACCTCCCGCAAAGCCCCTAGCTTCCACACGAAAACTAACATCAAAACCCAAACGATCAACAACTTAATCTGCAATCTCCCCACTAATACATGGTCCGAGGACAGCCATAAAATCCAGACAGTAGATCTTAGAATAATCCCAAATTAGGTTATGAAATTGTCTACCACCTGATCCACGACAGTTCCATACTAAGGTTTAAATTCATGATGACATAGAAGTTGGATTGGGCATCACATGCCCAGAAGCTTCAACTGAAGCACTAGCTTCACCTATATTCGTTGGGGAGACCAACTGAGTCTCCATGTCCATCCTCTTATCTTGAGCATTAGGAATGGGCAATTGGGCTTCAGAGTTAGAGGAACCAGTCACCATCAAAGAAGAACTCTTCCAATTGTTAAGGATAGAGGGGTCCTTCAGTAAAATCTAGGATAGGTGACGAGACCACCACTTTCTCCTTTAGTTTTCCAGATTGAGAGGGTTCACCCTGTAAGACTCAATGACTTAGAGATTTTGATATATGACAAATACAATTTAATGTGTGTGCAAGTGTTTTAGTGTCAAATTGCAAAGATGGGTATCAAGCAGTGATCAACAAGTTCATTAAACAAATTCAAGGAAAATATTCAAGGAAGAACTTGAAGGAATCAAGAAGCTGCATGTAGAAATCAAAAGAGCAAAGTCAAAGATCAAAGGATCATCAAGACCAAGCTTAAAGGAGAATTTTAGATTTAAGTCTTAGATGATTTGTAAGAGAAAGAAATCTCTTAGTCACAAAATAGCTCAACTAAAAAGATGCATGAAGAAAATCAATTTTCATAACCTGCATTAAAAGGAATAAGTTTTTTTTAATGAAAATGATTTTTGGAAATAAGAAAATTATTTGTCAGGTATAGCCATGTAATCAATGGATGTAAAGAGGTTCGGGAATGGATCCCCTGTCTTTTTAGTATGATAAACTCATAATACACAAGATTCTAATCCTACTCGTCAACTAAAGTGATACAAGCGCCCATCCACTAAAGTGACAGAAGTGCTCATCCACTAAAGTGTCAGAAGTGTTCATCTACTAAAGTGATACAAGCGTTCATCCACTAAAGTGCAGAAGTGCTCGTCCACTAAAGTGACAGAAGTGCTCGTCCACGCAAGTCTTTGGACTTGCTAAGTCCTTAAAGGAGTATCCGTCCAATGACGTGGCATATGGAGCTCGTCTACTAGGTTACGTTCAACCAGTTAAAGGAGTATCCGTCCAATGACGTGGCATATGGAGCTCGTCTACTATCAACTATGAGCCCTGAGGATTGAAGACGACGCCAATGTAGAATCTTATTTCAAGAACCAGAATCAAGAAAACAGATTCTGTTATCAGACCCAAATCTGTTTTAATTGGTCCCAACGACTATAACTTGTTTTCTATATAAAGAGGGATCAAAGGAACACTTTCAACAAGATAACATATAAAAAAAACATATCAGAATTACACAAAATCAATTTGAGAGATCAATTGTGAAAATCATTCATCATCTTTCTTGAGCTTATTGTGAAAAGAGTGTTTCATTCTCATAAGTGCTTCAATTTGTATATTTGACTATTGAGAGTTAGGAATCAAATTTTCGTTCTATTTGATTGTAAAGAGAGAGGGAGTCTCTGTGTGATTAGGGTGAGGTATCCCTAAGGAAGAATATTGAGGCTCTTCACAAGAGTGTGGTATCTCGAGGTGAATGAGTGCTCTGTGGTGTAAAGGTTTTTCAAGCTACCTAGCTAAAGCTTGTTGTGTTAGTGTGTGAAAACCCACAGGTGGAGTGGGGGCTGGATGTAAGTCACAACGGTGGTGATTGAATCAGGATAAATCTGGTTGTGTGGTATCTTTAAACTCAAACTCTTAAATTTCTGTCTTGCGCATATAACTGTGATCTTGATGTTCTAAGTTTTCAATTGATATCAGTTCTTGATCTGCATAATCAGTATTGAACCTTGAGTAAATTGTAATAATAACTGTGTATTCAATATTTGAATTGAATCTTGCATCATATCTGATCAAATTCGAATAGCTTAATTTCTGTTTCTTAATCACTGAAACTGAAACCTGCAAGTTTGTTCTTGATTGTTAATGCTTGTATCTGAAACTTGCATAACGTGTTCTTAATCTTTAAAGGCTTATTCAGTTCCTGTATTTTGTTATTATTGAGTTTTGAACCTGAACCTATTCTGTGATCTATTAATTGTGAATCAATCTTTCTTATCCTCATCACCTTCTATTCAAGATTTCATAAAAAACCCTTCACTGTTTTTGTAAAAGATCCTGAGACAACTCTGATTTAAAAAGTAAAGTTTTTGAAAAGGAAGAATTTTTGAAAACTCAATTCACCCCTCTCGAGTTTTTGAAGCCAAAACAAGACACCCTTCCCTTCCCGGTACATATCACTGGTTTGGCAAGATCGAGCAACGGCTAAGAAGGGGGCTTAGACTGCCTAGGCATGGCTTTTACCTTCATGGAAGCGTCTTTAATAACCCTAAAATTCCCTTCTTTTGATGGTTTTTCAGTGTTTTTATCACCCTTCGACTTCCTGGTACGTTGCATGGTTCCATTATTCAAATTACCATTCAGTTGACCATCTTCCACAGGGGTGGATGAATCTGATATGGCAAGAGACGCCTTTTCACACTCATTATTATCCTGGTCTTTTGCTAAATCCTCCTGACCCATGATATTGATCCACCTTGGAACTCTCACTCAGTTTATTCTTTCCAGACTCAGTATTTCCTGCCTTTCTATGGTTTCTATTGGATCCATTTGATTTCTTCCCCCGAGTTACTTGCGAACCTGAGGAAGGTTGGATTTTTGCTTTTTGCTTGAATCTGTTTCTTCTAGGGGCGGGACCATATTTCTGAGACACCGGAGATTCAGAGATCCCTACCTCTCCCGAACCCTTCATGGGACAATCTTGAGCCTGATCTTGATTTTCTTGCTGGGATACCACTTCCTCGACAGGAGTCTTTGGGGCTAGCTCAGGACAATGAGTCTTTTTATGACCATACCTGCCACAATGGACCAGGAAATAGCCGTCGGGCATGTCCACAATTCTAATGGAACCCTTTTTTGGCCAGTTTCTTTCAAGATTATTGTCAAAGTTGACATTTTTCCCCATGACTTTCACAACAATAGTTTTCTGCCAGGGAGTAGACCAATATTCCACTCCTCATCAGAGAGTGGGATTTCTACTCCTGCCCCATCTCCCACTTCAGTGAACACAGCATTTGAATGAGACCAACAAGTATTCCCTATATCCTCAGAGGTTTTAACTTTTGAGACACTTCTTCTCCGACAGATTGAGAGGTCTGTTCTTGTATGATTCTTTTCAAGAACCAGAAACCGGAAGAACATCAGCAAGAACCGGGGAATCTTTCCTTTATCTCCCATGGAGGAGTCCATAGAGGAGTAGCCTCATCACTACCCAGAGAAACATCAGCAAAAGCAGGAGAGACTTCATCAAGAATTGGAGTCTTTCCTTTGTCCCCCGCAGAGGAGTCCATTGGGAGGCCTCATCATTGTCTCCAACCATTTTGTTGCTCCTGAGAAGGGGATCTTCCTCTTCTTCTGAGCGTTCACTACTAAGATTTCCAACATCAACCCTAGCAGAGCCCATTCAGAGAAAAACCCTTACGCTAGCTCACCGCTTTCAGAACAGATTAGTTATTATAAATAAAACTTTCAACTTTTATATTTGATCCCTAATCTGGAACCATTTTTTTTTATATATGCACGCTCAAAATAACATGACATTGAATATAACATATGACATTCAGCTACATTCACCACATCAAGCATAGTATTTCATAGAGGTGTCATATGTCATTAAAAGATTACGCACACAAATTTCCTAATACAAAAGGATTTGCAGTTACAGTGTAAAAGATTACTACGGGAATCTCAGGGAGCATAAAAGTTGCTCGAAGCACTTGAAATTTATTTTTCACGTTAATATTCCAAACAAAATGTTACCGGTGATTATATCCAAGGTTCTCAGTTCTCACTAATCTTATGCCATCATAAATACCACATGTAGAAAGATTTGCGTATTTGTCCAACTGTTCCCAATCTCTTGGGATATAAGAAATGTGAAATAAACAAGTCAGACACCAAAATTTTGGCATAAATATGTTATACATGGGCAATACACCATCCATAACATTTTAGTCATTCATACAATTTGCACAATATGTATAGCGTCGTTTGATTGTTTTTTTCCCCTCCTATATACTAGTCTTCCAGCCAAACAAAGACAACAATACACGTATACATGACTAGTGATGGTAGTTAGTTCTTTTCATCATCCGGATGAAGTCATCTGCATTAACCTCTCCATCATCTGCACATTTTAAAGCCAAAAAACATATATAACATCTCATGATCATGGGAACAAATTATAAAGACGAATGGGAAAGTAAAATAAATGGGAAAAAAAAAAACACAAAATCAATTCACTAGCATCTGCATACAACTTCTAAGATGTCCAAATGTTATGTTGATTAGTAACATTTTATAACGAAGCAACCATCCTACTTATAATACTTAAACCTGTGCAATGTTCTACCAAATAAACAACAACAATTAATCACTAGAGAAGTGTTTAAAAAGTTTTAAAGTAACATAAATAATCATTAAAAAGAGCAATTCAATGGAAGTAAGAACAAATCATAAAATCGAAAGCAGTAAATTACATCCCTCCCCTCTTAAGTTTCACTAAATAAAAGTGCACCACAAAGTTGCTTAAAAAATATACTCAACCCAGTTGACCATTTGACTGTTCACCACTAACGGAATCCTAACAGATTGAGTTACTCGATCACCGCACCATCACTGACATCCTACCTATTCTAACACACTCTTTTCACCTGGCTCCTAGTAGAAATCCTTCCTCACAGGTAGAGCTCCTTATCATAAAACACAATACTAAAACCCCTGGAGTCAAACTCAGATCCCCACAAATTTCAACAGTGGCCAAACCACCATAACTAACAGATCCTTGGATTTGCAGCTATAACCACTCACCTGCTCTAGCAATCTTCTTATTCTTACAGTTATTAACTAGATCAATCACAAGTGGTGTGAAACCAAGATTTAATCTACTGGGACATAGAGTAAAATTTAGGGAGACAATCTTTTCATATTGTGGGTGGCCTCCATTTTGGCTTTTTGTGATGGGGGGCTTTGCAGAGGTTACTGGGATTTGTGTTCCAAAAAATGTTAGTCCTGAAACCATTGCTTGAATCATCTTTTTCTCTCTCCTGTATGATGGGATATCTCAAGCTTCAAATCCGAAGGAGCTGTAAACCTATGAAACGGTTCAAGAAATGGAGAGGCGCCCATGAAAGCAAAATAAAAGAAATTCAAAACATATCAAGAAGAATGAATGTTCAAGTGTCGGAAATGGGAATGGGTAGAATCAATTCACTGGAGAAGATGGAGAAGGAAATAGGAATTCCATAGTAGATAGTGTGTTTTGTCTAGAAGCCTTCAAGATTTTCTCTCTTCCCTCCTTGCCCACTAAAATTTCTGTTAACCTCTATTTTCTCCCCCCTCCTCTGGAGCCCCCAAGAGTAAGAAAGAGAGATGGGGGTTGGTCATTTATTGAGTTGGTGTGATAGGAAAGCGGAGAAGAACGTGAGCTCTGGTGAAGACGAGCTCCACTTCTGCTAGAATTCATTAATGAAATTAACAATTAAAAGATTAAATGGGGTAAAGCCTAATTTTAAAGGTAGGTTGGGGTGGGCTGTTATTTAGAGAAACCTAGAGGGGAGACAGTGTAATTTACTCTAAAAATCTGTCAGTAACAATTCAATCATGGCATAAATTCTAGTGCTCCTTTACTATTTATTTTACAGAATTTATCATCACACAAACAAGAGAGTATAATACATTGTCCCCCCCTAAAATTGTGAAATCTATGCAAACACCCCCTCTACTATCAAAAACTAATAGAAAATCTCTTTTCCAGAATTTTCATTAAGAAAATATTCCCAGTTAATTTTTTCCCCAAGCATATATACCACTGGGTATAAACTTTTTGATAATCCTCGAGAAGGTTAGTGCAACTTAAGCAAAATGACAAGCTACTTCTCTCTCTCTCTCTTTTATTTAAAAAAAATCACTAAAATTCAGTAACCTATTATCATTATGAATATACAGGACCCAAACAAGTACATTGCTAAGTGATATAGCTATGGACTTTTTTCTTTTTACCTCCTTTTCCTCCATTTAATATTTACATTGCTCACACGCATATGCACCAGGTGGGTTTCAACTTTCAAACCAAAGAAATTATCCTCAACTGTTATCCTTTAATAAAGGGGAAAGGGAGCCAATAAATAGATATCATTCCAATTCAAATGAAACAAGAATACAAAGGCAAGAAAATCATTGTTCCCCACATATTGGCTGTGCTAACAAAAATAATGATGGCAAAGCAACTTCAAGCAGTAACGTGTGATACTAAAAGTGGATCAGTGATACATGTATTTTGATGCACAAAACCACCAATTTGAAGTTCAAAGCAATGGTAATTGATAATGTCTTTTCATAGATGAAAAGTGCTATGTCAGCAATAATCTAAAGCATACACATCAGGATATGAATGGATGACTTACTATCTCGGTCTGCTTCATCAATCATCTCTTGAATCTCTCTATCAGTGAAATTTTCGCCTAGCTCTTTTGCAATGTGCTTGATGTCTGATGCAGATATCTTTCCCTGCATTGATCTCAAATAATGAGAATCAAGAAGCACAACTGATGTACAGCAGTAAAAAAAAAAAACACACATTTTTATCTTGATCAAGAATATGGAAGGCTTTCATGAGCTCCTCTTTCGTGTCCCTTTCTCCTATTTTAGCTGTCATCATGTGCTCAAATTCATCATAATCAATTGCTCCACTGCCATCCCTGTCCACATCTGCTATCATTTGATTAATTTGCTGAAATGACACAGTCGATCATCTATTAGAGATGCAAACAGAACACTAATAAAAAGAATAGCATCAGAAAATCCCAAATGTAGTTCTACACAAATAATTTCTATATTAAATTAAGAGTTCATTCAAATAACTACAGCTACATGTTAAAATAATAAAAAACAAAGAACAAGAGGGGAAGGTTAGCTTCAGCCTTGAGAGAGAAAGAGAGGGCTCCCTTCCTTGCAATAAACACCAGGGATTCGTTCCCTTGATATAGCAGGTGACCTACACGTCAAAGCACTTCTAAAAGAAAGTCCAAGTGACCCACGTCGTTCTAGCCTCTCACCAATGAAACCAATTAAGGGTCCGCCCTTCAAAACAAATGGCAGCCACAGCTATCTTCTTTGGCTCTGGGATTTTAATCATTTTATTAATCCAGAAATACCTATCTACCCTGTAAATCCACCCATATGGGTCCTCAATGGTGAAGTAAGGAACCTCCAGCATTCTCATTCGATCCTCCCCCCTAGCATCCATGTTGTTGCCTGAGTTCCCTTCACCCCTTTCATCCTCACCCCCCGCGCCATTCCTCCATTGGTAATTCATGTGTTTTTCCAGCCTCTCCATGAACTCCACCATTCTGTCTTCCAGTCATCTCCTCAGCTCTTGAAGCTCCAAGCCCAAACCTTCCATCCTTGTTTCTAACCCTCCTACCATTTCCTCCATATCCGATGCAACGTACAGGGCTCATCGAAATTCAACTAGTAATATTAGGAGATTAGCTCCTTGAAATGCAGAGGCAGCCCTCTAGTTTATAGGAACTTAAATGCATAAAAACAATAGAAAAGATAACCAAAGAAACAGAAAGACCCAATGGTTTCCCCAAACACCAGGGAAAACCACCACCCAAACCCACTCTCCTTAAGTTTACGTAATAATTCCCTGTCTTCCCTTAGCCCCTACGCTCTCCTAAATTCCTAATATCCTCCCTCTCACTTGAAAATGTTCCTCAATCCTTCCTTCTCCACTCTCTTGTTGCAAAAATGTTCCTCAATCCTTCCTTCTCCACTCTCTTGTTGCCAGCTGTCCTTTTGCTTAACTCCTAATTTGTTTTTCCCCAACCATTCATTCCTAATTCAGCCATTATTGGCCCAAAATTAGTGTTGCGCTCACCCTTTCCATTTCAGGCTTCCTTATCCTGTATACATTTCTTAGAGTAGGGCTTAAAGGGTTATCAAAATCATTGTAACTCGAAAAACTCCATTCAATCATAAGAAAGGAACACATAGAAATGAATGAATGAATGAAATGGGATATAGATAATACCTCTTCAGTCATCTCAAATCCAAGGGCCCTGTAAAGAAAAGATCTTTGTTATGAAAACTACACAGGCGAATAATATATGACAAACATTTTTAAACTTATGAATAACAACCATACCTCATGGCAACATTCAGCTCCTTGGCATCAATAGTACCTAAAAATCATCAAAGTATTAGCATTAAATTAAAATAATTAAAAATAAAATAAAATTAAAATTAAATCTGTTTACTTATAGTCGGTGTTATTTTGATGCTAAAGAATATATATAAAACCTGAGCCATCGGTGTCAAATAATTCAAACGCTTCCCTAATCTCTTGCTTCTTCTGCTGGGTCAAATGATGGCGCCCTCTTGGTTTATTGTACCTCCTGGATTCCCCTCTATATAGAGATGACTGATTACAAAATTGCACGCAAAAAAAAAAAGTTAATGATTGTTTCAGAATAATTCTTTTTTACTGTAAATCGTATATTTGATAACATAAAAGGAACCCAATCATTCATTCTTTGATAAACAACCAATGTGATAACAAAATCAACGACAAAAAATAAAAAATATATATAAAACGCAATAGGAAACACGAGGTATGGTGAGATATTGGATTAGTTTAGAGAATTCCATAGTGATAAACCTTCGAGTAAAAGCTAGTTATCATATCAGCGACTAGAAAAGGAATTGAATTGTTGAGACAAATAGTAGACAAATTCATTCACAGGAATCAGTTACAGTACAACGTCGAAGAGGGGAACGTACCATCTTGGTCTGTGCTAGATAGGGGTAACAACACACTCACTATCCCGATCCCGATCCCGACCCCGACCCCGACCACAATTGAAACAAGGTACGAGGATATCTTCCTTTCCTCAAAATCAAAAACCAAAATCTCAGTGTCAATTTTCGATTAATTCGCCATCAGGCATCGGGTATTTACAATTTACAATTACAATGTGCGGTAACAAAACGGCCCAATGATTTTTGAAAAAAAAAATAACGGCCCGCATTCTCTACCCGCGCCTATAACTTCACGTCGGTCCAATCATTTTTGTAATTTAAATAACGGCCCAACACTAAATCGCTTCTAAATTATTATTTTTTATTGACAATTTTTTTTTTTTGAAACTTTTTATTGACAAATGTTAGTATGGGAGTTGTTATGTTAGTTTTTATCATTTCCCAGTGATTGAATCTTGGACTTCAAACTCATTCAATTCCTTATACCCTTAGGTAGCGTTTTGGTACAGGTTTTAAAAAAATATTTCCGGGAATGTTGGCATGGGAATAAAGTTTTCCCATATTTGTTACAAGTTTTAGAAATTTATTCTCCGGTATAAAAGATTCCTGGGAATAAAACTAGTGAATGATATTTATAAACCTGGGAAAACTCTATTCCCATGTGTGAATGTGGGAAAACTTTATTCCTAGGAATCACATTCCTAGGAATGTAGTTTGCCTGGAAATAAAACATTCCAGATACCAAACGTTACCTTATAAACACCCTAATTTGGTCCATGAAATTATGAAGTAATATCAATCTGGTCCCTAAAATTATTGAAATTCTAAATTAGTCCCTGAATCTGTAAAACAATAATCAACTTAGTCCATCTGTTGAAAATTGTATGGACTGAGTTGATTTTAAGTTAACAATGTCAGGGACTTAATTGATATTAAGTGGGTAAAATGAGGGACCAAGTTGATATTAACTTATCATTCAAGGATGCTTTTGGAATTTCGATAATTTCAATGACCAAGTTTGATACTACTTCACAATTTCAAGGACCAAATTGAATATTTACTCCCTAAACTTTTGTACACAAAAAAATATATTTCATTAACAAATGTCACCTAGCTAGATTGATGGACCCGTCTTGTGCACGTGGAATATGCCAATTTTTAGGATTTCATTTTTAAATATATAATTGTTGAATTCGTGTTTTGATGGACTCGTGCCACATATTAATTGCCAATGCCAGAAAGATTAGAGTTCCAATAAAGTTATAAAATGTGAAGAGAGTTATTAATCGTTATTCCAGTAACCTCGAGTATTTGAAAGTATCTTAAAATTATATGATGAACTTTTCATATTTCAAATCATATTTATCTATTTGAAATTTTGAATGCAAAATTTTTCACTTAAAGTTTTAATCATATAAATTTCAAATTTATAATCCAATATATAACTTTTAACCTCGTGCATCATTTAAAGTAAAATATATGATTGAGTCTAGAATTGATGTAGCTGAAAGCTTTGCAAAGTTGTTCTGGCATATATTATCGAGCAGCTAGAGAGCAAGCAGCGTGACCTTTTTGCCATTGTGGTGTGGGGGATTTGGACAAACAGAAATGAGACGATTCGAGAGTCAAAGAATGCCCAACCACGGGAAATCATTCACAGATCTAAGCATAACTTATTTGAATGGCTTCAGGCAAGGAATAGAAGTGAAGGAGAAGAGAGGGGTCGCACTTGTTATTGTTGCTGCTATAGCTCGCTGGCTCCCTCCGCCATTTGGCTCGGTGAAGTGCAATGTTGATGCCGCCTTCTTTCACCATGATCGAAAGTTTGGTATCGAGTTGTGTATCCGTGATGATGTTGGAAGGGTGCTAGGAGCAAGAACAACATGGTTCCCCGGTCTGCCTAGCGTCCATGAAGGTGAAGGGATTGGTCTCTTGTATGCGATCCAGTGGCTGAGATAGTTGTGGGTGAATACTGCTACCATAGAGCTGGACTACAAAATGGTGATAGATGGTCTGAGCAAAAGAAACATCAATCATTCAGAGTTTGGTGGCTTTTTAGAAGGTTGTAAGAATCTTTTAGAGCTCTGTTCTAATTACTAAGTTAGTTTTGTTAAGAGAAGCAAACTTAGTTGCTCATGCTTTAGCAAGGGTATCTAATTCTTATGCTCCCTCATTTGATTTTACTGGAATTCCTCGATGTATTGCTGAACAAGTTCATTTGGAAATGATATGAGTTGGTTTAGTTCAAAAAAAAAAAAAAACCGTACATCATGAAGATTTTTTAATTATTACTTTTATAAAAACGTGTTGATAAACAACAAACGATGTAAAAGGATGATTTCTTGCTAACGGTATTTGTTAATTAGTATTTACTTATATAGTAAGAGAAAGAGCAAAGGTGTTTTAAAGACTAAAAAAATTCAAATTTAAAATAAAATATATGATTAAAAAATTGGAAAATCAAAATTATGATTCTTATTTTAAGAAGATATACAAATTGTATAATTACATTGAATTAAGACTGTATTTATATTTTTTTAATAAAAAAAAGACCGTGGTTATATTTCAACTTCTAAATTGAAAGATAACAAACTATAATTGAATAATTAGCTTCAATAGTTACAAATGTAAAAAATTGTTTATATTCATCATAATTAAAATATAAAGTGTGTCGAGAGAATAAAGTAATTATAAGTGAGTAAATAAAAAAAGTTATAAGTGAAGATATACAAAAGGGTCATAAAATGTATTGTATGAAACAAAGAGCAATTATAATGAATCATAATATTACATATATAAATAGTTAACAATTACATTAAATAATAATTTATTAATAACTTGACACATGGAATAACATTCAACGAGGATATTCTTAAATTTATATAATATAGATAGATGGTTTGCTTCCGGTTGATTATTATAAGGCTACTTTAACTTAATTAATATATAAACAATATGTAGCTTTTATCTTTTTGGACTTCAACCTAAACTTGTTAAAAAAAAGAAAGGTATTTGGCATGGACAATCAGATTGTTTATTTAATGATAATGTACGGTGGGCATGGTGCATGTACAACAGGCAGAGAACCATGGATCCTCAAGCTCAACTACATCACCGACCGAAACTACAGAATACTATCAATCAACAAGTGTCCTTATTAATTAATATTAAAGTCCATACATTGATTATTAGTATATCCTTTGATATCTACGTGTATCAATATTCATAGAAGCATCGACCTACAATAGGAATAACACAACCTTGACACGTGTCACAGCCAGAGTATAGCGCATTGGGTCTTTTCACCCAACGCAAATCCCACTAATTCAATATTGTTTGTTTTTCAAAATTCCAATAAGGTCCTTCAGTTGCAGACCTCGCTGCTCTTCACCATAGGACCGCCACTAAAGTCAACAGCAGTTTTCAACTCCTTGGCGCGAGGCCCACCAAAGCCCATTTGGTCTTGGCGCCCTCTCTTGTGGTTGTTATGTTTCCCTTTCACTGTTTCTTCTTTCAACCAAACACCAAACAGTTTCAAACTATATCCATTACCCTCACCCACCGCGTTTTCGTTATCATCAACAACAGTAGCATCATCAGCATCAAAACGCACCGTATCACGGGCGGACCCACGAGTTCCTTGCCGTAGGATGCGATTGATCTGATCGGGACCCACCTTCAAACAATCCCTGAGAAAAACGACCAGCTCATTGCACTGCTTCTTCGCACGTGCCAGCTCAGAGCTCAGCGTTTCGTTATCTTTCTTCAGCTTCTGGTTCTCACTCGATAAATCTGCAATCTCCACCACCGATCCCGGGTTCTTAGAATCGGGGGAAGAGGTGGAGGTGGATCCCATGTCGTCGGTGCCGGAGTGAGACTGAGAGTTGCCATCGGCACCGGATTTTCCGGCCTCCGGGGTCTGCGCCGACGGGAGAGTGGTCTTGCGGCGTTTGATCTCGGAGAGAAGCTGCTTCTGGCCTCGCTTGAAATGTTCGTTCGCGAATTCCCATTTGTCTGGCACAGTCTTTCGGAATCCCTGCAAATTCAAAAAAACCCAAATTTAATGTGAATAATAATAATAATTGTTCTTTTTTTTTTTTTGTCTTTCGCTTTTAGCCGAAAAGAATTGGAAGAAATCCGATACCGAAGGTCCAATATACTTTGGAAGAAATCTGTTTCCTTAGAAATAGCGTTAAACAAATTTTAAACTTCAAAAAAAAAAAACCGATGTTTACTTCGTAAAAAAATGTTTGACTATTATTCTAACTATCTTGAAAGAAAGTCAATCATATATGATGGATATAAAGATTTGGAGAAGGCTTTTGATCATTGAAATGAGAATTCTTCTTGACACGCTGCAAAAGATGGGGTCTAGCATATTATTATATCATAATTCAAATTGGTTGATAATATAAAAAAAATAAATTAAATTGATAATATATATTAATTATACTTTATTTTTAATGATATAAAATTCAGAATCGATCATTAACCATCCATAACAATTAAATGTCTTAATTAGAATTGGGAAAGTCTAAAGCCATAACAATAAATGAAATTTAAAAAAAAAATGTGTATGATACATATTTATGTAGCAATTTCTATTTTATAAGATGTGAACGAGAAACGACTTTAGGAATTAATTGTAGGGCAGAGAGAAAGAGAACATACGTAGGTATTGAGCTGACGAACAAAGCTTGAGAAATTGTTGTGCTTAAAATACTTTGGAAGCAAATCCTTGGCAAAATCCGCATGTTTCCACACCACAAACGATTTCCCACTCTCACTCCACGATACCACCTCATCCGTCCCCGGATCATCCACCAACTCATACGTCTTTGTCAAAAACGGCGCCGGCACCGATCGTTGCGACATTTCTTCCCGATCTACCCTTCACAATTCTTCTCTTATATATATTATTCTCAACTAAAACAATAAAACTTTTTGTTTCTTTAATCTAGATATAAAACGACAAAGAAAAAAAATTAAGAGAAAAAGATGTGTACGAAGGAAGAAGAACTAAAGAGAAGAAGAGCAGTCAAGAACTCCCAATCCCAGCAATAGAAGCCAGAAAGGAAGAAGCGAGCGTGGAACAAGTTTTCAGAAGGCTTTCTGGGACAATCAGAATCCATGGGTCCAAACCACAACAACAAAATCTATTTGGGTGACAAATACCATAACTCCCTACACAAAAAGGAAAGTGCAACGAGTAATATTCTCCTTATGGACTCTTTTATAACTACGCAACCCAACATTTTCAAACCCTACCAACTGACCTGGTGGTTTCTAGAATTTTTCAAAAGTCCTAAATTATATAAAGATATTTTGGACCAAACGAAACCGAATCCACACTTGCACCTACATTTCACATAGCACTTAACTTTAGTTTTGTCCTTCTCTCAAGAATAGATAATACTCCTCCCATCTATGGTATAATTAAGAAATAAATTAATATTTCTTTTTTTTTCAAAATATAAGAAAATATATCAATTTTTATACATATTAAATACTAATTTTTAATATAACCCTTATTAATTATTGTCATTAATTATATACCATCAAAATATTAATTAAAATTAGAATGATTGTTTTGAAAATTTATATGAGTATTAATTATAATTAACTCATTCCAATGTATTTTCCTAGTCTGGATATTTTAGGATTTTGTTTCTTATATTGTGGATAGAATGAAGTAGAATTTTGTTCATCTAAAATGAGTAGAAGTGTGAAGTGAAAAAAATGAGTATAATTTTATTTTTGATTAATTAAAATATATTCTGATATTAATCCAATTTGTTTAATCAAGATTAGATATATACTCATTTTCTTATTTTACATATTTTTTCATTTTATACTAGCGAAATCCTCTGAAAAATAATGGATAGGGAGGTGAGAGAATTGCACACGCTTTTCGCAGTGTTCGTGGTTGTTTTTCTTTCCCTTTGGAAACTGTTTGTTATTGTCGTTTTTCTCAACGGAAGCTTCTAATACATTTCCCCTTGGACAAACTTAACATTTCTTTTCTTTTCTTTTTTTAAATGATGTATAAGGGAGTGCGTTTTACTTTTTAATAAATGGAGAGGAGGGATGCGTGGGCTTATCATTCTTTGTTTATACTTTTTCTAAGAAAGGGCATGACGAGGAGAAAATGATAATTGATAAGAGAGGAACAAAATTAGGAATGAGTAAGAAGCTTGGCGAAGTGGGTAGGGGTGCTTTTTCTATGATCTCACCTAACGCACTCCATTTATCAATTGCTTCTATTCATCGTTTTCGCAGCTATTTTGAATATTTTTGTTATGTGTCTTCTTCTCGTTATTCTTGTTCGTTTAAGATTAAAAAATAAATAATTTATTATAAGATAATATAATAATTATTTTTTAAGATTTTAAAAAAAACAAAAATAAATTTGTATTTGTTTATAATAAAAAAATCATTTTTTAATAGTAGTAAAAAATACGGAGAGGGTGTTTAGTGCATAAGTTCTTATGATAATTCCATAAGCTTCTCCCAGTGACTTATGAAAATAAGTTAAAAACTCCTTATGTGATGGCATAAGTTATTTTTATAAGCTCTGCCAAACACACTGCATAAGAGCTTATATAATCAGATAAGTCAAAGGAACTTAAATAAGTTCTTACAAACGTCACCTTAATTTGGATTGTTATTAATTATATCTCCTCTTGAAATTCTCTATCTAATATTATAATTGCCACAGTGAATTAATGGGGGCGGCAGGAGTTAATTAGAAGATGTGAAAGGAGATATATTGTGTTCATGGTTCAGTTAAACTTGTTTCCAGCGAACTAGCCTTGGATTGTTGCCAGTTCAAGCAATTCCACTCAACGAGAATAATTAAATAACTTTATAGCTAAGTTAACTGCATGTGATTTACCCGTCTTATTCGAAACACGTACGTTACATAATAATATTTGAATATTATGGAAGTTTTAATCATTCCAGGTGAGTGATGGTTATCTATAGCTCTGTGACAAAACATCTCGCCTTAAAAAATATATAAGAATATTCTTTTCACTATTAGTTATACTTTCTTAATTTTTTTCTTTGAAACAGATGACTAATACAAGCTTTTATGTCCTTTCAAAAAACAAAAAAAAAATATACAAGCTTTTATGTAAATTATGTTTTTCCTTTTACCATTTGCGTGCAGGCTTACCCTTTGTTTGGATGAGGGAAAGAAAATGACAGATGGGGAAAAAAATTAAAATTTGAAATGAAAAGAAAACTTAAAGAGAAAATTTGAAAGGTTTGTTTCGTGAGTTCTTCTTTTCTCCTTATTTTCATTTGCCCCATCTAAAAATATGGCAAGTGTTGTGCTGCACATTGTTTTTTTGTCCGTGTAAATTGTGAAATACATCAATGGGATCATATATAGCTTTTACTGGCTTAACATTTTGGAGATAAAATTGATATTCATTTAAATGGAACAATTTATTCATACAAAGATATTTTATCGATGCACAGAAGTGCTTAGCAGAGAAATGTATAAGTTGGCTCGCAAAGTTATTTAACAATATAATAAGATCTGTAAAAAAATGTCAAGGTAATTAAATTTGGGAAAGCACTTTGATCAATACTTATAAATATTAATAACAATGGAGATATCCAAAATTGTGCTAACTACAAGGGATTAAACTTACCATTCATATTACAAAGCTATTATTGAATGGAGGCCAAGACAACATTCTCACATTTCAGAGAATATATAAATTTGGTTTCACACCTTGGTGATTAACTATGGAAGTATACATTCTATACTTACGAAGATTGGTGTGATAGATATTATAGAAAGCAAACATACACTGATCCATGATGGGTTTTCCTCTCTAGGAGGAGAGAAAAATAAGGAGAGATAAATAGAAAATAATTAAAGAAAGAAGAAGGAAAGAAAGTACGGGAGAGCTTTAAGGAAATGAATGGAAGAAGAATAGGAGAAAAACTATCCTTTGAATATGGCCACCAATTAGCTTGGAGTGTTGGCTATAAAAGCCTTGTCATTCTTTCATTTGTCATCATCCGGAAGAAAACAAAAGAAAACCAAAACTTAGAGAGTTTTGAGAGAGAGAGCCTCATTATACATGAGAGAGAAATCATTTTGAGAGAAAATCAAAAGAGAGTTTAGCCATCAATATTTTTGGTGAGATTATTATTATTACAACTTTTATAATCCCATTAATTTATAATGGAAGATATTTTTGTTGTCTCATTGTGATTATACATAGTGTGGGAAAAGTCTGATCATGGGATAATTCAATTATCCATTAGCCTTGTATTAGGTAATTTTATTTGGTATCTTTCCCAACAAGTGGTATCAAGAGCTTCGGTTCATTACAAAGTTTAACTTGTGTTATTCACAATGGACGAGTCAACCTCAACGGCATCCACAACAATGATTAAGTTAACCACTTCAAACTACTCCATTTGGAAGCTCGGAATGGAGGACAACCTCTACTGCAAAGATCTGTACCAACCTTTGCAAAATAAAGGGACGAAGCCAGACAGGAAGTCTGATGACGATTGGAATTTGATGAACAGGAAAACTGTTGGACAAATTCGGCAATGGATAGATCAAAGTGTCTTTCATCACGTGGCGCAATAAACAGTTGCGTACACGTTATGTACGAAACTAGAAACGTTGTACGAGAGAAAGACGGCTGATCAGCCGCTGGCTCATCTAGTTTTATGGCTAGTATGACCGTGGTTTTGTGCTAATTATATATCATTTTCACCCAAATTAGGCTAGATTGTCTTTAAGCAACATTTTGAGTCGTTTAAGTATTTTTAGGTTAATTTAGTTGATTTAGAGTTAAATAAAGCACTTATGCGATATCTTGTTTTCAGGTTAATAAAAAGAAATAATTCTGGAGTTCTTCGCCCCGCGAGAAGGCATTCGCCTCGCGAACCAGAAGCGTGACTGTTCCAGAAAGTGCAATCCTTTCTGTCTCGCCCCGCGAAACATGACTCGCCTCGCGAGTAATCCAACCCTGAAGACCAGAAGTCAGCACGGCTTATCCATGTTGAAGGTAACGGGCGTTACAGTTTGGAATTTGAAGAAGCTCGCCTCGCGAATGATAAGCTCGCCTCGCGAGAGAACCAAGAGTCAAGATCTGCCGCATTATTCGCCTCGCGAAGGTGTGCTCGCCTCGCGAGTGCGTGGAATTCAGAAACTGTATTTAAGCCTGTTTGAAGGCAGAACTGAGGAGTTTTTGGTTTTTGATCTTTTGTTTTCTCTTTAGTTTAGATATGCTTTGTTTTTCCTTTGTAATGGAGAGCTAGTCTCCTTGATTAATCTACTGCGATTGCTTTCCATTACCACACTTGAGGTTCTGTAATTCCTGTTTTATTTGCTTTTCTCTTTTCAATACTATGCTATATATTTCTGTTTGTTTAATTCAGGAGTGTATGGTGTTGTGTTGATTTATTTCGGTGATGTTATGTTCCTATATTGAATCGCGTTTGTTTAATTCGCGTGTGTTCGTTCATGTTCGTTTAGTTCATGAGGGCTTAACCCCGTTTGTTTAATTCGTGAATAGGAACATATATCTGTAGTAGTGATTTCGTTTGTTAATTGTTGCTACAACCGAAAGGGGATTAGAATCTGCTTAGGGCTTGGAATTTACATGAACCAATGATAGTGGGAAACCGAGAACAGTAGGTTAATCGTCCTTAGCATTTTTGGTAATCTTTTAAACTGCTTTGTTTCTATTGCTCTGTTTCTGTTTTGTTTCTTTGTTTAATTTCATATCCAACCCCCCAAAACTGATTTTGTGTTAATAACAACAACATAAGAGTCCTTGTGAGACGATATCCGAGTTGTCGCTCCCTAAACTACATTTTTACAAACCGCTCGCTTTTTGGCGCGTGTGCGACAGCGCGACCAAAAATTGCTGCCGTTGCCGGGGACTCTTGTTGTTATTAACAGCTAAAAAAAAAAACTCTTTGCTGAATTAGTTTTGTCTGCTTTGTCTGATTATGAATCTTAGTACTGCTATGGATAATCTCCTGTTTGGTGATATGCCTAATGTTGATTATAAGCCACCACCATGCATAAATTATCCTAATTTTGTTGGAAGTTATGAGTCTAGGAGTGGTTTTGACATGATTGGTGTGAATGACGTCCATAGTTCTTCTTCCAACCAGACCCTTGAGAATAGAATGGATAGGCTCACTTATTTGAAGCAATTGTTTCAGCAGACAAGGTTTTGTGGCATGTGCAGCTCGCCTGAGCACCTGTTTGAGGCATGCCCCATTCTGACAGAAGAGTCTTATTTGCCTCGATGCTATACATTCCATCCTTACAATCAAGGCAATAATCTGGAGGACAATAAAGAACCTTTGGAAGTAGATGCATGTGTTGAAAGTGATGGGGTGGATGAACTTTGTGTTGAATCTCCAGACATTCGAGCCTTTTCTGATTCTGATTTTCCAATTGTTTCTGGCTTTGATGATATTTATACGTGTACTGACTGTACTGACACTAACCCTTGTGTTGTTTGTGCTGAGTTTCTTGATTCTACTTTGCAAGGTGATAGTGTGAGTGAAGTTGTTTGTTCAGCCGAAGTTCTTGACATCATGGCTACTCCAAATACACCATCCATTGAGCAGCCACCCCTAGAGCTCAAGCCATTTCCAGACATTCAGACTTTTACTGATTCAGTTTATTGTACCATATCTACTGACTCTACTAACACTAACCTTTCTGTGGTGTGTGTTGAGAATTCTGCAGGTTTAGCAGGTGATGGATTTGATAATGCAGTGAATGAAGAACGTGCAGAAGATGAAGCAGTACCAGTAACACTCTCTACCTGTTTGCCACCTCCCCCTGTGGAACAACCGGTGATGGAGTTCAAGCCTCTGGATTTTGCACCATGGCCAATCCAAGAGGTTGAACCCCGATTTTATTGGGAGGACTTTATTGACAAGGTTGACAAGGAGGTCATCTGTGACCTGAGAGGGAGTGAGAAGTCCGCCGCACTTGGCGGAGTTACCATGATTATCAGGCGCCCGCTCTCATACTTACGCTGTAGGCCATGGGATCCGGGAGGATCATACTGCGATTTGAGTATTCCGTGGCCACTGTATCACAGACAGTGGGATCCTGGTGGAGCCACCTCTGAATGAGTTTTCTTAACCCTTTCTCTTTAGTTTACTTTCATTTTCTTGTTAGTTTCTGCTTTGCTCTATTTTTGTTTTGTTTTTCTTTTAGCTCCTGAATAATTTGAGAAGATCAGGAGTATGTGTGTTGAGTCTTGTGTCGGCAAGTTTATTGGTTTGATTGAATTTTTGCATAGATGGATTGCATGATTTATGTGATGATTCCCCCTAGGTTTTGGAAAATTGAAAATTTGATCCCCATGAAAAAAATTGAAAATTGAACTTTGAGATATTCTATTATGATTGCATGATTTATGATAAGTTTGGGGTGATAGGAAGCACACACTAGGAATAGAATCTCGGTCAAACAATTTGCAAAAATGTCCAGGTGAGGATTTGAGCCTCCAACATGTTTTTAACTGTGTGAAATCACTTTTAAGTTGCACTTTCCCGAATTTGCTTGAATCTCTTTATGGTTTGCATGTTTATGTGTTTGGTTCAAATGATTTAGGCATTTTCTTTGTAAATAACCACTTAGCCTAAAATAACCATCCCTAATGCATGTCCCCTAGTTAGCCCATTGAGCCTGATTAGCCTGTTAATTCTTGATGACCTGATGTTATGAGCTAAAATCTGGAAAACCATGTTAACCCAATCTTAGGATTAGGAGAGCATGGATTCTTAGCAAGAGAATGGTTGCAAGAAACTAAGTTTGGGGTGGCTACAAGGGTATGATGTGTTGTTTGGGATTGAGAAAAAGAAAAAAAATAATAAAAAAAAGGTTGGAGCCAAAGGCAAAGAGAAAAAAAAAAGAAAAAAAGAAGAAAAAGAAAAAAAGAGGAAAAAAGGAAAAGTGTAAAAATGTTAAAAAAAAGAAAAGAAAAAAATTAGAAGAAATGGCTATAGTCACCCAAAGCATAAAGAAAAATGGAAAAAGGAACTTAAGTGGAATTTCAATGTTTTGAAAAGTTTCATGCTCTCTTAGTTCCTAGGGTCTTCAGCCTAGTACCTTTGTATATCCTACCCTTAGTCAGGCCCCATTACAACCTTAAAAGACCTTTTGATGTTGCATGCATGTTTTCTGTGGGAATCATTTGGAGATGAAAATCAAATTTATGGGAAGTGCTTCTGAAAGGTGAATTGAGTGAATTGTTGATTGCCTGACAAAAACTGAGCGATTGAGTGAAACACTAAACTCCCTTGTGAGGAAGGCAGTTGTTTGAATTTGGTGATCTCCCTCTTGTGTGTAACTTGGATCCCTTGCTTAGATTAATGATTGCTTGAGTGATGAAATTCTCAATTGTTTAGAGTGAATGCATGTGGGGATTGCTTTGTTTGAAAGGGGGGAACATTGAAGGAAAAATTATTTTGAAATTGCATGAAATTTGTGCAAAATCGATTGAATCCCTTAAGCTTGCCATGTCTTGAGTCTTTTTGAGTTTTTGAGTTTTAGTTTGCTTGGGGACAAGCAAAGTTTAAGTTTGGGGTATTTTGATCAGCCGCTGGCTCATCTAGTTTTATGGCTAGTATGACCGTGGTTTTGTGCTAATTATATATCATTTTCACCCAAATTAGACTAGATTGTCTTTAAGCAACATTCTGAGTCGTTTAAGTATTTTTAGGTTAATTTAGTTGATTTAGAGTTAAATAAAGCACTTATGCTATATCTTGTTTTCAGGTTAATAAAAAGAAATAATTCTGGAGTTCTTCGCCCTGCGAGAAGGCATTCGCCCCGCGAACCAGAAGTGTGACTGTTCCAGAAAGTGCAATCCTTTCTGTCTCGCCCCGCGAAACATGACTCGCCTCGCGAGTAATCCAACCCTGAAGACCAGAAGTCAGCACGGCTTATCCATGTTGAAGGTAACGGGCGTTACAGTTTGGAATTTGAAGAAGCTCGCCTCGCGAATGATAAGCTCGCCTCGCGAGAGAACCAAGAGCTGAAGACTGTTCGTATTATTCGCCTCGCGAGCGCGTGGAATTCAGAAACTGTATTTAAGCCTGTTTGAAGGCAGAACTGAGGAGTTTTTGGTTTTTGATCTTTTGTTTTCTCTTTAGTTTAGATATGTTTTGTTTTTCCTTTGTAATGGAGAGCTAGTCTCCTTGATTAATCTACTGCGATTGCTTTCCATTACCACACTTGAGGTTCTGTAATTCCTGGTTTATTTACTTTTCTATTTTCAATACTATGCTATATATTTCTGTTTGTTTAATTCAGGAGTGTATGGTGTTGTGTTGATTTATTTCGGTGATGTTATGTTCCTATATTGAATCGCGTTTGTTTAATTCGCGTGTGTTCGTTCGTGTTCGTTTAGTTTATGAGGGCTTAACCCCATTTGTTTAATTCGGGAATAGGAACATATATCTGTAGTAGTGATTTCGTTTGTTAATTGTTGCTACAACCGAAAGGGGATTAGAATCTGCTTAGGGCTTGGAATTTACATGAACCAATGATAGTGGGAAACCGAGAACAATAGGTTAATCGTCCTTAGCATTTTTGGTAATCTTTTAAACTGCTTTGTTTCTATTGCTCTGTTTCTGTTTTGTTTCTTTGTTTAATTTCATATCCAACCCCCCAAAACTGATTTTGTGTTAATAACAACAACCTAAGAGTCCTTGTGAGACGATATCCGAGTTGTCGCTTCCTAAACTATATTTTTACAAACCGCTCGCTTTTTGGCGAGTGTGCGACAGCGCGACCAAAAATTGGCGCCGTTGCCGGGGACTCTTGTTGTTATTAACAGTTAAAAAAAAAAAAAAACTTTGCTGAACTAGTTTTGTCTGCTTTGTCTGATTATGAATCTTAGTACTGCTATGGATAATCTCCTGTTTGGTGATATGCCTAATGTTGATTATAAGCCAGCACCATGCATAAATTATCCTAATTTTGTTGGAAGTTATAAGTCTAGGAGTGGTTTTGACATGATTGGTGTGAATGAGGTCCATAGTTCTTCTTCCAACCAAACCCTTGAGAATAGAATGGATAGGCTCACTTATTTGAAGCAATTGTTTCAGCAGACAAGGTTTTGTGGCATGTGCGGCTCGCCTGAGCACCTGTTTGAGGCATGCCCCATTCTGATAGAAGAGTCTTATTTGCCTCGATGCTATACATTCCATCCTTACAATCAAGGCAATAAGCTTGAGGACAATGAAGAACCTTTGGAAGTAGATGCATGTGTTGAAAGGAGAATGGGGAATGGGGTATGATAATAGATCCAAGATTGTGGGTAAAGGAGATGTTTGCCTAGAAACAAACACTGGTTGTCGCCTAACATTGAAAGATGTGAGACATATTCTTGACATGCGTCTCAATCTAATATCCACAGGCTTACTAGATGAAGAAGGCTATACTGGTGTGTTTGGAGATAGGAAATGGAAGCTAACACAAAGTTCCCTGGTGATAGCCCGAGGCAAGAAAGTAAGCACTCTTTATGTGATAGAAGTCAAAGTCAATAATGAGCATGTTAATGCTCTCATAGAAGACTCCTCGGTTGAGCTATGGCATAAACGGCTCGGACATATGAGTGAGAAGGGACTTCAAATTCTAGCCAAAAGAGATACACTGACAGGTGTGAAAGGATCGAAAATGTCACTTAAGCCATGTACTCGTTGCTTGGCTTGGAAGCAGCATAGAGCTTCATTCCGCTACAAGGCCCCACGTACAAGACCCAATGTTTTAGATCTGGTACATTCTGATGTTTGTGGTCCAATGGCAACTAGTACTCATGGAGGTGCAAGATATTTTGTTACATTTATTGATGACCATTCCAGGAAGGTTTGGGCGTATGCCATCAAAACAAAAGATCAGGTGTCTGTAGTATTCAGACAGTTTCATGCTAGTGTTGAGCGAGAAACTGGTAAAAAGTTAAAGTGTGTTCGCACAGACAACAGAGGAGAATTTATGGGAGCTTTCAGACATTACTGCATGAGTAATGGAATCCGGCATGAACGATCTGTTCCGAAGATGCCTCAGAACAATGGAGTGGCTGAGAGGATGAATAGAACTATTGTTGAAAAAGTAAGAACGTTGTTATCTCATGCCAAGTTACCCAAGAGCTTTTGGGGTGAGGCTCTGATGACTGCAGTTGATTTGATCAACTTATCCCCTTCAGCTCCGTTGAATGGTGATGTTCCAAACAAGTTTTGGATAGGTAAAGATGTATCCTAAAACCATTTGAAGGTGTTCGGTTGTAGAGCATTTGTTCATATTCCAAAAGATGAGAGGTCAAAACTCGACTCCAAGTCGAAGGAATGCATCTTCTAGGGGTATGGAAATGAAGAATTTGGGTACCGGCTATGGGATCCTGTTGATAAAAAGATTATTAGAAGCAGAGATGTTATCTTCTTTGAAGACCAGAATATTGAAGACATTCAGAAAGGTGTTAAGCCTATTAATTCTAGAGAACATCCAATCAACTTGGATCCAGTTCCTCTTCCAGAGAATTACCGGGGAGATGCAATAGAAGATGTTGGAGATGCAGAAAATGAACCTCCAATTGATAATGACCCAAATGAAGAAGTAGCTGATGGTAACAGGAACGGTGGTATCGATGATGATATGGCTGAAGACTATGAGGAAGAAGAACAAGATATTAAAGAGCCCTGGTTAAGAAGGTCGGTCAAGATGCCTAAACCACAAACCAAATATCCTGCAACGGAGTATGTGCTACTCACTGATGGGGGAGAACCAGAGTCTTATGAAGAAGCTATGATGGATGACCACAAGGGAGAATGGTTGAAAGCGATGCAAGAAGAAATGCAATCCTTGCATGAGAACAAGACTTATGAGTTGGTAGAGTTACCAAAAGGTAAAAGAGCACTCAAAAACAAATGAGTGTACAAGTTGAAGAGTGAGGAGAATAGCTCATGTTGACGAATCTGGGCAAGTATACCCAGTCGTGCAAGTAATATGGTGGTGAGACCGGTTTATCGTATCCATGGGGATTGGATGTCAAGTACCAATTCACAAACTCGGCAACTATCTAGACTAAACAGAGAAATCAAGAGAAATCAAAATAAACAAAAGAAAAGAAATAAAATCTTTTTGTCTTTTTATCGAACACTTGGAGTGCAGAAATGATATGTTGGGACTAGACTTCACCAAACATCTGTCTCATGTACTATCAGGACTAGATACCTCCCATTCATGCTTCAGATATTAAAATCAATCCACTAAATTACTCAAACCCCGATTCCTCGGATGGCAAGAGCCTAAATCCACTAATAGACCCTAATTCCTTAGGTGGCCTAGATTAATGAATTTGTATTAAGATTAGGGATCATACGATTACTAGTAAACCTAACTCCATTCCTAGATGAAAGGGTTACTAGGTGATTAAATTCAGTTCCGGTTCTGATACGAACGTCCCCATTGCATACCAAAACACAAATCGAGTCATGGGGGTGCTAGCCACAACAAGCATTAAGCACAGAAAATTAATCACTAATATGAAGACATGAACACAGAATAATCAGTCAAGATAAATACATAATAATCAGTTGGTTACATCTAATCCCAACAACAGGGATTTAACTACTCATAAAAAGAGAATACAAAGAGAAAGAGAGAAGGGATGAAGCAAACTCCATAGAAGGATCCTCCAATCTTCTTTCAGTCCCAGAGCAAGGAAAACATCCCCTTCAGGGTTGGAACCCTCTTCCAGTCGCAGCCTCCAAGTGCCTCTGGCTCAAAACCTAAAAACTTTCTAACTCCCTCCATTCTGCTCTAAAACAGCAACTTATACCAATCAGTTCTGCGCTCGCTCGCGAGGCGAATGGCCTCTCGCGAGGCAAAAGTTAAATTCTGTTGTTTCAGAAAATTGTACTCTCGCGAGGCGAGTACATGCTAGCGACGCGAGCCAGAAGATGTTGCAATTCTCTGGAACAGTCAGCTTTCAGGGTCGCGAGGCGAATCCAGTTTCGCAGGGCGAATCTCCAGAATTCTGCTTGGCTCAATTTCTTCTCTTTTCAAGCTCCAAAATCATCCAAGCTTCATTATAGCCAAATATGCACAGTTTTCCTTCAATTTCTGCAAAACAACACACAGAAACCGCTTCACCCGTTCCAAGGGAAAATCTAATAAAAATCAAACTAAGAATGCCTAATCTAGATGAAAAATGCATGCAAAAGTATATATGAAACATCATGTAAAATCACACTATCAAATCACCCCAAGCTTATTTAATTGCTTGTCCTCAAGCAATCACTAAGGCCAGTAGAATAAACAGAACATGGATAGTGAATTAAGATCCCGAGTAAATAATCCAAGTAATAGGCAAATCAAACAATTCAGCAAGAGACAATCAATTCAAGTCCAATTAGAGGCTTAGGCTCCTTAGACTCATGTTCTCACTGATTTGGGCACTCTTTCTCACCTGAAGCTCACCCCAAGCTTGTTCATTTGCTTGGTTCTCTTTCTCACCCTCACTCAAGTGTTTAGGGGTATATAACATTTCGCTCAATTTTCCTCAAAGAATGAATCCTACCATAGACTTGACTATCAACCAAATCTCTACTTTATTAATGAAAACAATTTAGAATCAAGAGGTCTTTTGCTTTGGTTATAACGTGGCCATGGGATTAATCGTTAGGTGGGGAAATCAAGAAAAGGACATTTTAAAAGGCTACATAACATATCAAGCATTGCAAACATGATCTTCTAAAATACCTTTTGGGTTTCAGTTCACTTTCCATCTTTCTTTTCTTTCCTTTTCTTTTTATTTTTCACTTTTCTTTTTGTCATCCCCTTCTCTATTTTATTTTTTTATTTTTCTTTTCTTTTTCTTTTATTTGGAGAAGGGGAGATTTTTCAAATCAAAAGAATTATTTTTTTCTGATTCTTTTCCCAAACTTTTTCGACTACCTTTTTACCCTTTTGTAATACTTTAGAAGGTCCCTTATCAAACATCATTCAACAATATATTTCAAGGTACCAAGAAAAGTATTTTTTTTCTTTCAAGCTCAAAATGGGGCAACTAAGGGGTAGCATTTCATCATTTAAAGCTCAGAAGGCCAGAAAAATACCTATTGCCTCAATCATTTAAAAAATGTTTTCAATCATTTTTAAGCTTTGAAATGGTTTCAAGTCAAGTTCTAGAGAAAGCAAACCAAGAGGAATAACACTCTAACACAAAGAATGGGGTAACATTTAGTGAGTACCCCTTTGGCTCAAAATCTCACATTTTAGTTCAGAATCAATGAAAAACACAAATCCACAGAACCATATGCTAATTATTAACTATCCAAGATTATCTCAAGCATTTTCATTTGCAGCCATATCACAAGAATAAACAGAATTGGGTTCAACAATTCACTATCTCAATTTATTTGGCACTTAGTTCTCACAATTGGATGCAAAATCTAAGCAAGGGCAATCTAATTGTGTGATCATGCAAAGCTATCATGCAAAACTACTTGAATGCAACATGCAAAATTCAAATGCAAAATACCCCTTGATAAGCCTCTGGCTCATCTAGTTTTATGGCTAGTATGACCAGGGTTTTGTGCAAATTATATCCTATTTTCACCCAAATTAGATTAGATTGTCCTCAAGCAAGGTTTTGAGTCTCTAAAGTATTTTTAGGTTAATTTAGCCAGTTTTGAGTCAAATAAAGCACTTATGGCTATTTTGTTGTTTTCAGGTTAAGTAGAAGTTGAGGGAATAAAGAAACAGGGGATTCGCCTGGCGAGAGTTTCCTCGCCTCGCGAACCTGAAAGCCAAGAGAACAGTAAAAATGTCATCCTCTCTGGTTCGCCCCGCGAACATCACCTCGCCTCGCGACCCTGAAGGATGGCTGTTCCATAAATATGCAAGCTCTCGGGGTCGCCTCGCGAATAACTTATTCGCCTCGCGATCATGGAAGTCAGAAAGCATCACGGTTGGCCCCTGATGTTCATAACGGGCGTAATAAGAAGACTCTTCAATTCTTCGCCCCGCGAGCCGTTCTTCGCCTCTCGAGAATGCCAAAGGTTGCTGACTCTTCATAACATTCGCCTCGCGAATTGGCACAGTTCTTGAATGTAATAAATAGCTGTCTGGGCAGATTAGGAAGAACTTTTGCTTCTCCATAGTTTTTACATTTTTTTCTGTGTGTTTCGTTTTCTTTATGGAGAACTAATTTTCTAGATTAGTCTTCTGTAATTGATTTCCACCATACTTGAGGTTTTGTAATCCCTGTTTTGTATGCTTTTCCCTTTTCAAAAAAAAAAGGAGAAAAATAGAAAAGGAAAAAAAAAGAAGAAAAGCAAAGTGTAAAAATGAAAAAAAATAATAAAAGTATTAGAAGAAAGGGCTATAGTCACCCAAGGCAAATGAAAAATGAAAAAAGGAACTTGAGTTAAATTCAAAGTGTAAAAAGCTCATGCTCTCTTAGTTCCTAGGGTCTTCAGCCTAGTTCCTTTGTATATCCTACCCTTAACCAGGCCCCATTACAACCCATAAAAGACCTTTTGATGTTGCATGCATGTTTTCTGTGGGAATCATTTTGAGATGAAAATCAAATTTATGGGAAGTGCTTCTGAAAGGTGAATTGAGTGAAATGTTGTTAGCCTGACATAAACTGAGCGATTGAGTGAAACACTAAATTCCCTTGTGAGGAAGGCAGTTGTTTGAATTTGGTGATCTCCCTCGTGTGTGTGACTTGGATCCCTTGCTTAGATTAATGATTGTTTGAATGATGAAATTCTCAATTGTTTGGAATGAATGATTGTGGGAATTGCTTTGCTTGAAAGGGGGGACATTGAAGAAAAACTGTTTTGATGAAACTGCTTGAATTTGTGCAAGGTTGATTGAATCTTTTAAGCTTGCCAGGTCTTGAGTCTTTTTGATTTTTGAGTTTTAGTTTACTTGGGGACAAGCAGAGTTTAAGTTTGGGGTATTTTGATAAGCCTCTGGCTCATCTAGTTTTATGGCTAGTATGACCAGGGTTTTGTGCAAATTATATCCTATTTTCACCCAAATTAGATTAGATTGTCCTCAAGCAAGGTTTTGAGTCTCTAAAGTAGTTTTTGGTTAATTTAGCTAGTTTTGAGTCAAATAAAGCACTTATGGCTATTTTGTTGTTTTCAGGTTAAGTAGAAGTTGAGGGAATAAAGAAACAGGGGATTCGCCTGGCGAGAGTTTCCTCGCCTCGCGAACCTTAAAGCCAGCAGAACAGTAAAAATGTCATCCTCTCTGGTTCGCCCCGCGAACATCACCTCGCCTCGCGACCCTGAAGGATGACTGTTCCAGAAATATGCAAGCTCTCGGGGTCGCCTCGCGATCATGGAAGTCAGAAAGCATCACGGTTGGCCCCTGATGTTCATAACGGGCGTAATAAGAAGACTCTTCAATTCTTCGCCCCGCGAGCCGTTCTTCGCCTCGCGAGAATGCCAAAGTTTGATGACTCTTCATAACATTCGCCTCGCGAGAGAAGGTTCGCCTCGCGAATTGGCACAGTTCTTGAATGTTATAAATAGTTGTCTGGGCAGATTAGGAAGAACTTTTGCTTCTCCATAGTTTTTACATTTTTTTCTGTGTGTTTCGTTTTCTTTATGGAGAACTAATTTTCTAGATTAGTCTACTGTAATTGATTTCCACCATACTTGAGGTTTTGTAATCCCTGTTTTGTATGCTTTTCCCTTTTCAATGCCATGTTATGCATTTCTGTTTGTTATTTCAGGAGTGTATAGTGTTGTGTTGATTCATTTCGGTGATGTTATGTTCCTATATTTAATCGCGTTTGTTAATTCGCGTGTGTTCGTTCATGTTCGTTAGTTCATGAGGGCTTAACCCCATTTGTTAATTCGGGAATAGGAACATATATCCGTAATAGCGATTTCGTTGTTAATTGTTGCTACAACTGAAAGGGGATTAGAATCTGCTTAGGGCTTGGGATTACATGAACCGATGATAGTTGTGAAATTAAGAACAGTAGATTAATCGTCTTTAGCTACTTGATAACCTTTTCAACTGCTTTGTTTTCATTGCTTTATTTTGCTTTGTTTCTTATTTGCATTCCAATCCACCCCCCCCCCCCCCAAACTGATTCTTGTGACAAATAACACTTCAAGAGTCCTTGTGAGACGACATCCGAGTTGTCGCCCTAAACTACAGTTTTAAAAACCGCTCGTTCTTTTTGGCGCGTGCGCGACAGCGCGACCAAAATTTGGCGTCGTTGCCGGGGACTCTTGTTTGTTATTTTTCGCATTTTGTTTTTTTTCTCTTTTCTTTTCTTTCTTTTATTTTCGTTTTTGTTTTGAATTGGTCTGGCTACTAGGTCTAATTGCCCTGAATTGTGTGATTGTGATCCTGAAATTGAAAGAACACTGCACACACGCCGTAGAGAAATTCGGGCTAGCACTAGTAGTGATTCTAATTCCAAAACTGTTTTTGAAAACATGGGTGACCAGAGGACATTAAGACAGCTTGCTGCTCCTGATGTAAATTACAATGGCTTGTGTATTGCATATCCTGGTGCTGATACTCCTTTTGAATTAAAATCTGGTTTCATTCACTTGTTTCCAAAGTTTAATGGTCTTGCAGGTGAGGATCCACACAAGTACTTAAAGGAATTCCAGGTTGTATGCTCCACAACCTCGAGATCAGAGGGAGAAACTGAGGATATCATCAAGCTGAAAGCTTTTCCGTTCTCACTCCAGGGAGCTGCAAAGGATTGGTCATATATCTTGAGCCAAACTCTATCACCACATGGAATGATTTGAAGAGGGTTTTCTTAGAAAGATATTTTCCTGCTTCCAGAGCTGCGTCAATAAGGAAGGAAATATGTGGCATCAGGCAAGGGAATGAGTCGTTGGCTGAATATTGGGAAAGATTCAAGCATTTGGTAACCAGTTGCCCCCAGCATCAGATTTCTGAACAACTTCTTATCCAGTACTTTTATGAGGGATTACTGCCGATGGATAGGAATCTTTTGGATGCTGCTAGTGGGGGAGCACTTGTTGATAAAACCCCAGCTGCTGCCAAGCAACTCATTGAGAATATGTCACTGAATTCCCAGCAGTTTACTACCAGGAGAAATTCTGTTGAGACAAGAGGTGTGCATGAGGTCCATAGTTCCTCTTCCAACCAGGCCCTTGAAAATAGAATGGATGAACTCACTTCTTTTTTAAGGAAATTGGCAATAGATAGGGTTCAGCCTGCAAGGTTGTGTAGCATGTGCAACTCTCCTGAGCACCCGTATGATGCATGCCACATCCCGAAGGAAGAGTTCACACAGCGATCTGTCTCGAGCTTATGCAGTTCATCCCTATAATCAAGGAAACAGTCAGAATCGGTACAGCATTCCAGACGTCTCCACAAATAGGTACCATCCCAATTGGAGGAATCATCCTAATCTTCGGTATGGGAACTCATCCCAACAACAACCAATGGCACCTCAGAATCCTCCTCAAGTGACCACTTCTGCACCTTCTGGACCTTCATTAGAGGACCTGTTCAAACAAATGACTTCACAAATAACTGCACAAATTGGACAGCTCCAGGCCTCACAGACACAGTATCAGCAGCGAACAGATGCCAGCATTCAAAATTTAGAGACACGGGTTGGACAACTTGCCACCTCCATAAATAAAATACAGCAAGCTCAAAGAACAAGTCAACTGCCTGCACAAACAGTGATAAATCCCAATGTCTCCAATCCTAATGTGAGTGCCATATTTCTGAGATCTGGAAAAGTTGTTGAGGCAACCTCTGAGAAAAATGAAGAAACTGTTGAGGTAACTCCTGAGCCTATTGTTGAAGTTGAAGTTGAGAAAGTGTACACACCACCGATCCCCTTCCCACACAGTGTACAGAAAAATAAGAAGATTGGTGGTGAAGACAAGGAGATTTTAGATGTGTTCAGAAGGGTAGCTGTAAATATCCCCCTTTTGGATGTGATCAAGCAGGTGCCCAAGTATGCAAAATTTCTCAAGGATCTATGCACCAACAAGAGGAAGTTGAAGAATAATGAGAGAATTGATTTGGGAAGAAATGTTTCAGCTCTTATCCAGTCCAAGCCTGCACCAGAAAGAGTTGCTGCTTTAACCCCTACTCAGGCACTACCACAAAAGTGCAAGGATCCGGGCAAATTTACTATTCCATGCACTATTGGGGATAGAAGATTTGAAAATTGCATGTTGGATTTGGGAGCCTCCATAGATGTCATGCCTACATCTATTTTCAATAACCTTGATCTTGGTCCCTTGCAGTATACAGGTATCACTATCCAGTTGGCCAACAGGACCAGTGCCCGCCCCATGGGAATGGTAGAAGATGTGCTGGCACAAGTTGATGAGTTGATCTTCCCTGCTGACTTCTACATACTGGACATGGCAGGAGAGACACATTCCAGTAAATCACCAATCATCCTGGGCAGACCATTCATGAAGACCGCTAAGACTAAGATTGATGTTGATGATGGGACCGTGTCTATGGAGTTTGGTGATATTGTGGCAAAGTTTAACATCTTTGATGCAGGGAAACATCCATTGGAAGAGCACTCCGTTTTCCACATAGAGCTG
Organism: Sophora flavescens; assembly: GCA_030762895.1. Taxonomy (NCBI): domain Eukaryota; kingdom Viridiplantae; phylum Streptophyta; class Magnoliopsida; order Fabales; family Fabaceae; genus Sophora; species Sophora flavescens. The sequence goes on along the minus strand of CM061064.1, from coordinate 26,455,887 downwards.
CTTTCTGGGATTATTGATGACACCCATGAGGACCTTGTTCTTGATTTTCCATTTATTTCTGGCTTTGATGATATTTATTCATGTCCTGATTGTACTAACACTAACCATTGTGTGGTATGTGCTGAGATTGCTGCATGTTTAGCAGGTGATAGATTTGTCGGTCACAGTGAATGAGGAACATGCGAGAAGATGAACCAGCCGAGCCCCTCCCTACCTACCTGCCACCTCCCCCGGCGAAACCACCAGAGGGACTGGATTTTGCACCATGGCCAGTTCAAGGGGTTGCACCCCAATTTTATTGGGAGGACTTTGTTGAGAAAGCGGTCATCTTTGCACAAAGAGGAAGTGATGGGTCCGCCGCATTGGGAAAGGTCACCATAATTGTCAAGTGCTCACTCCTATCTCAAGGTTGCAAGTTATGGGACCATGGAATGAACTCCCTCTCCTTAGCTTTATGCTACAAGCAATGGGATCCAGGCAGGAGCTCCCACCTACACTGATACCTGATTAGGGAGTACCCTTTCCTTTCCCTCACTCTGATTTTATAGTTATATTGTTTCATTGGGGACAATGCATGTTTTAAGTGTGGGGGAGGGAACTAGTTGTAGTTTTGTTTTGCCTCGTCTTTCTTTTAGCTCTTGAATAAATTGTGTTAAGTCTTATGTTGGCATGTTTGATTGATTTTGATGATTTTGCACAGATTGATTGCATGATTGATGTGATGATTCCCCCTAGGCTGAAAAAAAAATTTTAAAAGTGATCCCCATGTGATTGAAAACTGAACTTTGAGATTTTGTTATGATGGCATGATTTATGATAAGTTTGGGGTGATAGGAAGCACACACACTAGGGATAGAATCTCTGTCAAACAATTTGCAAAAATGTCCAGGTGAGGATTTGAGCCTCCAGCATGTTTTTTTAAACTGTGAGAATCACTTTTGGATTGCACTTTCCTGAATTTGCTTGAATCTCTTTTTGGTTTGCATGTTTATGTGTTTGCTTCAGATGATTTAGGCATTTTCTTTGTAAATAACTACTTAGCCTAAAAATAATCAATTCCTAATGCATGTTCCTTAGTTAGCCCTTTTGAGCCTAATTAGACTGTTAATTCTTGATGACCTTATGTTATGAGTCTAAAATCTGTAAAACCATGTTAACCCGATCTTAGGATTAGGAGTGCATGGATGCTTAGCAAGAAAATGGTTGCAAGAAACTAAGTTTGGGGTGGCTGCAAGGTGTGATGTGTTGTTTGGGATTGAGAAAAAGAAAAAAAATATAATAAATAGGTTGGAGCCAAGGGCCAAAAGAAAAGCAGTAAAAAAAAAAGAAGAGAAAAATAGAAAAAGAAAAAAAAAGAAAAGCAAAGTGTAAAAATGAAAAAAATAATAATAAAAGTATTAGAAGAAAGGGCTGTAGTCACCCAAGGCAAATGAAAAATGAAAAAAGGAACTTGAGTTAAATTCAAAATGTGTAAAAAGCTCATGCTCTCTTAGTTCCTAGGGTCTTCAGCCTAGTTCCTTTGTATATCCTACCCTTAACCAGGCCCCATACAACCCATAAAAGACCTTTTGATGTTGCATGCATGTTTTCTGTGGGAATCATTTTGAGATGAAAATCAAATTTATGGGAAGTGCTTCTGAAAGGTGAATTGAGTGAAATGTTGTTAGCCTGACATAAACTGAGCGATTGAGTGAAACACTAAATTCCCTTGTGAGGAAGGCAGTTGTTTGAATTTGGTGATCTCCCTCGTGTGTGTGACTTGGATCCCTTGCTTAGATTAATGATTGTTTGAATGATGAAATTCTCAATTGTTTGGAATGAATGATTGTGGGAATTGCTTTGCTTGAAAGGGGGGACATTGAAGAAAAATTGTTTTGATGAAACTGCTTGAATTTGTGCAAGGTTGATTGAATCTTTTAAGCTTGCCAGGTCTTGAGTCTTTTTGATTTTTGAGTTTTAGTTTGCTTGGGGACAAGCAAAGTTTAAGTTTGGGGTATTTTGATAAGCCTCTGGCTCATCTAGTTTTATGGCTAGTATGACCAGGGTTTTGTGCAAATTATATCCTATTTTCACCCAAATTAGATTAGATTGTCCTCAAGCAAGGTTTTGAGTCTCTAAAGTAGTTTTAGGTTAATTTAGCCAGTTTTGAGTCAAATAAAGCACTTATGGCTATTTTGTTGTTTTCAGGTTAAGTAGAAGTTGAGGGAATAAAGAAACAGGGGATTCGCCTGGCGAGAGTTTCCTCGCCTCGCGAACCTGAAAGCCAGCAGAATAGTAAAAATGTCATCCTCTCTGGTTCGCCCCGCGAACATCACCTCGCCTCGCGACCCTGAAGGATGACTGTTCCAGAAATATGCAAGCTCTCGGGGTCGCCTCGCGAATAACTTCTTCGCCTCGCGATCATGGAAGTCAGAAAGCATCACGGTTGGCCCCTGATGTTCATAACGGGCGTAATAAGAAGACTCTTCAATTCTTCGCCCCGCGAGCCGTTCTTCGCCTCGCGAGAATGCCAAAGGTTGCTGACTCTTCATAACATTTGCCTCGCGAGAGAAGGTTCGCCTCGCGAATTGGCACAGTTCTTGAATGTTATAAATAGCTGTCTGGGCAGATTAGGAAGAACTTTTGCTTCTCCATAGTTTTTACATTTTTTTCTGTGTGTTTCGTTTTCTTTATGGAGAACTAATTTTCTAGATTAGTCTACTGTAATTGATTTCCACCATACTTGAGGTTTTGTAATCCCTGTTTTGTATGCTTTTCCCTTTTCAATGCCATGTTATGCATTTCTGTTTGTTATTTCAGGAGTGTATAGTGTTGTGTTGATTTATTTCGGTGATGTTATGTTCCTATATTTAATCGCGTTTGTTAATTCGCGTGTGTTCGTTCATGTTCGTTAGTTCATGAGGGCTTAACCCCGTTTGTTAATTCGGGAATAGGAACATATATCCGTAGTAGCGATTTCGTTGTTAATTGTTGCTACAACTGAAAGGGGATTAGAATCTGCTTAGGGCTTGGGATTACATGAACCGATGATAGTTGTGAAATCAAGAACAGTAGATTAATCGTCTTTAGCTACTTGATAACCTTTTCAACTGCTCTGTTTTCATTGCTTTATTTTGCTTTGTTTCTTATTTGCATTCCAATCTAAACCCACCCCCCCCCGCCAAACTGATTTTTGTGACAAATAACACTTCAAGAGTCCTTGTGAGACGACATCCGAGTTGTCGCCCTAAACTACAGTTTTAAAAACCGCTCGTTCTTTTTGGCGCGTGCGCGATAGCGCGACCACCCCTACCCCAAGCTTAAAAATTTACATTGTCCCCAATGTAAACAATCAAGTTGGAGAGTGGAGAAAAATGGAACGGCTTACCGAGGCGGTAGCGGGTGTTGACTCTCATTCCAGTCAGAAAATCTGGCCATGATGGGTGCTGACTTTTCTTCTTGTTCTCCTTGCTCTTCCTTCCTTCCTTCCTACCCTGAAAAACTTGGCAATTCTCAGTTTATTATTTTTCCTCTTGAGCTTCTCAAATTATTCAAGAGGTTAAAATCAAAAACAAAAACTAACTAAAGAGAAGGGTTAAGAAAGGTTGGGTTGCCTCCCAATTAGCGCTTCTTTAACGTCACTAGCTTGACATTCTAGGATCCTCCTCCTGGATAAAATGGAAATTGGAGTGGAGATTGTAGCAGTAGTATGACTTTATCCTCAACTCCACCCAGCCAGTGTGTGAAAGCACCATTGACATCTTCAACCATAATAATGCACTTACTTCCTAGCGGTTCAAATGGCATTTGCACCAGGAAGTTTGCCAGACAAGTGGAAGGGACTAACTTACCAATGTCCACACATGCATGCAAGCCGACATATTTGTCCAATGCAGAAATTTCAGATTCCTTAGCAAGCGTGGTGGATTGAATGCTTTCCAAATGCTCTACCTTCTCACTTGTTCCTCCCCAAGGACTTGTGAAAGGTACTTCCTCTTCGTGTGGCTCATCCACCATCACCCCTTCATCTTCAATTTGATCCATTCCCACAACCAGATTCTGCTCAACTTCTGCTTCATGTGGCTCTATGGGAATCACAATACACGGTGGTGGAGGTGGTAAATATGACCAAAAGGTTTCCCAGTCCTCCTTGGTGTATATATACACAAGCTCGCCAGTCATAGGATCGTCTCGTGATGGAATATTATGAGATAAGGAAAACTCCTCGAAGAATTCTCCCAAATTTATATCGTCTTCCCAACATAAGTTGTCTTCCCAAGTGTGACTTGCGGCTTCCTCATCAGGTGGATAATAAAAATCTTCCATGTCTTTCGTCCACCTTGCAAAAACAAAGCTCAAAACAAAAAGATCAAATATATACAGAAAAATAAAAAAGAATAAAAATGTCTAAATTAGTTGCCTCCTCTGTTACTAATGATATTGACAAAACCAATCCCCGGCAACGGCGCCAAAAACTTGTTGACGAATCTGGGCAAGTATACCCAGTCGTGCAAGTAATACGGTGGTGAGACCGGTTTATCGTATCCACGGGGATTGGATGTCAAGTACCAATTCACAAACTCGGCAACTATCAAGACTAAACAGAGAAATCAAGAGAAATCAAAATAAACAAAAGAAAAGAAATAAAATCTTTTTGTCTTTTTATCGAACACTTGGAGTGCAGAAATGATATGTTGGGACTAGACTTCACCAAACATCTGTCTCATGTACTATCAGGACTAGATACCTCCCATTCATGCTTCAGATATTAAAATCAATCCACTAAATTACTCAAACCCCGATTCCTCGGATGGCAAGAGCATAAATCCACTAATAGACCCTAATTCCTTAGGTGGCCTAGATTAATGAATTTGCATTAAGATTAGGGATCATACGATTACTAGTAAACCTAACTCCATTCCTAGATGAAAGGGTTACTAGGTGATTAAATTCAGTTCCGGTTCTGATACGAACATCCCCATTGCATACCAAAACACAAATCGAGTCATGGGGGTGCTAGCCACAACAAGCATTAAGCACAGAAAATTAATCACTAATATGAAGACATGAACACAGAATAATCAGTCAAGATAAATACATAATAATCAGTTGGTTACATCTAATCCCAACAACAGGGATTTAACTACTCATAAAAAAAGAATACAAAGAGAAAGAGAGAAGGGATGAAGCAAACTCCATAGAAGGATCCTCCAATATTCTTTCAGTCCCAGAGCAAGGAAAACATCCCCTTCAGGGTTGGAACCCTCTTCCAGCCGCAGCCTCCAAGTGCCTCTGGCTCAAAACCTAAAAACTCTCTAACTCCCTCCATTCTGCTCTAAAACAGCAACTTATACCAATCAGTTCTGCGCTCGCTCGCGAGGCGAAAGTTAAATTCTGCTGTTTCAGAAAATTGTACTCTCGTGAGGCGAGTACATGCTAGCGACGCGAGCCAGAAGATGTTGCAATTCTCTGGAACAGTCAGCTTTCAGGGTCGCGAGGCGAATCCAGTTTCGCGGGGCGAATCTCCAGAATTCTGCTTGGCTCAATTTCTTCTCTTTTCAAGCTCCAAAATCATCCAAGCTTCATTATAGTTAAATATGCACAGTTTTCCTTCAATTTCTGCAAAACAACACACAGAAACCGCTTCACCCGTTCCAAGGGAAAATCTAATAAAAATCAAACTAAGAATGCCTAATCTAGATGAAAAATGCATGCAAAAGTATATATGAAACATCATGTAAAATCACACTATCAGCTCACGACCCTGGTACAAGGCGAGGTTAGTCGAGAAAGGCTTCGGTCAGAAGAAAGGCATTGACTTTGAAGAGATTTTTTCACCTGTGGTAAAGATGTCATCAATTCGGGTAGTGCTTGATTTGGCTGCAAGTTTGAATCTAGACGTGGAGCAGCTAGATGTGAAAACTGCATTTCTTCATGGCGATTTAGAATAAGAAATTTACATGGAGCAGCCAGAGGGATTCAAAGTCAAAGGCAAAGAAGATTTAGTTTGTCAGCTGAAGAAGAGTTTATATGGACTGAAGCAGGCACCGCGTCAATGGTACAAGAAGTTTGATTCCTTCATGATTGAGAATGGATACCGAAGGACTACTTCTGATCATTGTGTCTTTGTGAAGAGATTTGTTGACGGCGAGTTCATCATACTACTTTTTTATGTTGACGATATGTTAATCGTAAGACAAAATAGTGAGAAGATCAACAAGCCGAAGAAGGAAATGAAGAAGTCTTTTGCTATGAAAGACTTGGGATCCACGAAGCATATTCTTGGTATATCCATCCGTCGTGGTCGGAAGGAACGAAAGCTGTGGTTATCACAAGAAAAATATATCGAGAAGGTATTGGAGCAGTTTCACATGGAGAAAGCAAAGCCAGTTGCTACTCCACTTGCTAGTCACTTTATGCTAAGCTCAAAGCAAAGTCCTACAGGTGAAATTGAAAAGGAGGAGATGTGCAAGGTGCCATATGCCTCAGCTGTTGGAAGCTTGATGTATGCAATGGTGTGCACACGACTAGACATAACACACGCAGTTGGTGTTGTAAGCAGATTCTTGGCTAAACCAAGAAAAGAGCATTGGAATGCTGTAAAGTGGATTTTAAGATATCTCAGAGGAACTTCCAAAATGAGTTTATGTTTTGGAAGTAGAAAATCTGAACTGGTTGGCTACACAGATGCAGACATGGCGGGAGACATTGATTCAAGGAAATCTACTTCTGGATTCCTGATTACATTTTCAGGGGGAGCAGTATCATGGCAGTCAAAGTTACAAAAATGTGTTGATTTGTCTACCACAGAGGCAGAGTTCATTGCCATAACAGAAGCTTGCAAAGAAATGCTATGGATGAAGTGATTCTTGCATGAGTTAGGGCAAGAACAACATAAGTACGTCATGCATTGTGACAGTCAGAGTGCTATACACTTGAGCAAGAATTCGAGTTTTCACTCGGTGTCAAAGCACATTGATATGAGATATCACTGGATACGTGATATACTGGAATCCAATCAATTACAGCTTGAGAAAATCCATACTGATGACAATAGCTCAGATATGATGACCAAGTCCTTACCTAAGGACAAGTACGAGTTTTGGAGAAGAGCTGCTGGACTGCTGGAGCCCTCTACCTAAATCGGAAGGGGGAGATTGTTGGGTTTTCCTCTTTAGGAGGAGAGAAAAATAAGGAGAGATAAATAGAAAACAAATAAATAAAGAAAAAAGGAAAGAAAGTACGGGAGAGCTTTAAGGAAATGAATGGAAGAAGAATAGGAGAAAAACTCTCCTTTGAATATGGCCACCAATTAGCTTGGAGTGTTGGCTATAAAAGCCTTGCCATTCTTTCATTTATCATCATCCGGAAGAAAACAAAAGAAAACCAAAACTTAGAGAGTTTGAGAGAGAGAGAGAGCCTCATTATACATGAGAGAGAAATCCTTTTGAGAGAAAATCAAAAGAGAGTTTAGCCATCAATATTTTTTGTGAGATTATTATTATTACAACTTTTGTAATCCCATTAATTTATAATGGAAGATATTTTTGTTGTCTCATTGTGATTATACATAGTGTGGGAAAAGTCTGATCCTGGGATAATTCAATTATCCATTAGCCTTGTATTAGGTAATTTTATTTGGTATCTTTCCCAACAATCCAAACATACAATCACTCTATGAGCATGATGATGAAGCTACCTGAGGCCTGAGGGTTTTTCTCATTTATTTATGGTTAAAATAATTTTTTGGTCCCTATACGTGTCCCGGATTATCAATTTGGTCCCTATACGTAAAAAACTTGCAATTAAGTCTCTATACGTGTCTATCGTTAGCAATTAAGTCCCCACCGTTAGCAACCATCCAACGTGGCCCGTTATCCTCCAACTTGGCACCCACCTCTGATTACTTCTTCCCAAATCGTTTGCCAGCGCTGGGCGCCCGTGGCCTGCGCTGGGCGCCCAAACGCTGCTCTGCTCGCTCGCTCTGCTGAATCATTGGCTGGCGCCTTTTCCTTTCAACATGCCAGCGCTGGGCGCCCCATTACCAGCGTTGGGCGCCCCATTACCAGCGTTGGGCGCTGGCCATGTTCGACCTAGCACTCAGTTAGCTCTCCACCTAGCACCCTCCATCTTCGAGCGATCGAGCGAGCAAGCTAGGGCTGAAGCAGAGACATAGGCAATTTGAGAAACGGGTCAAGCATAGAAATGGGTCAAGCAGGAAACGGACTACCAATGGCGTCTTCTTCCATTCCTGGTATGGTTGCCCTCATCTCTCATCTTCCTCATTCTTTGTGGGTTTGTTTCGATTTTTGCAGAAAAGGATTTTTTCCCTCATCTCTTGTGTTGGTTATGCTTTGTGGGTTTATTGATTATCCCCATATCCATTGTTATTGGGCGCATCATTTCATGTTTGGGTGTTAGGGTTTGGTTGTAGTTGATTAGGGATGGTTCGGTTTGTTTGATATTTGGTTTCGGGTCGATTGTAATTGCTATCTTGTGTAATATGTGTGTGGTTGTATTTAATATTGCCTTTGACTATTGCATTTGATTTTAGGTCACACACCTACAAAATTCAGTGTTTTTGCACCATGGTGGCCATCTTCTGAAGACACCTACTAAATGTCAAGGGATGTGGTTACAATATGCTGGAGGGTTGAAATTTACATTAACTGATTGTGAGCCAGACTTATGGTCCCTTCAAGAGATTACTGGCATCCCGAAGAACTTGGGTTACAAGGGGAATGTTCAACTGTTCTATCGCAAGCCTGGTATCCGTCTAGAAGAGGGATTGGTCAAAGTTACTAGTGATGCTAGTGCAATGAAGATAGCAGAGACTGCAATGAGTATTTGCTTCAAAGTGGTGGAAGTATATGTCATACATGCTGGGGACAAGGAAGAACGAGTTCAACTTACTATGGAAGAAGATTGTGTAGAAGAAGTTGAAGAGTGTGTTCAAGATGATGTTAGTGATGACGAAGAAGAAGAATCAGACTCTGACAAGGATAGTGTTGCTTCAATTCGGTTTGACGACAGCGCAGATGAACAGGACGATGGTTGCTGGATACAGTACATTGACATACCTGCTTCACTTGTAACAGAGATTGATAGTGCACATAATCCCATTGAAACAGGGGAGGCACCCAGCCAAGTTCACCAAACAGCCGCTCCAACTCATGAATTGGATGAAAATGACAAGATAAAATCAGATTATGAATCATCTGAATTGGACAGTGATGGGCAATGTAGTGATGGAGAGCTTGGTGGGAGAGGGAATAAGAGTAGGTGCATCAAATATAACCCATCAGAAATGTGTGCTGACTTCAAATTCCAGCTTGGAATGGAGTTCACCTCCATCAAGCAGTTCAAGGATGCTATTAGAGAGTGGTCATTATTAAATGGATGGGGCCTTAAGTTCAAAAAGAATGATAAGGTTAGGTGCAGGGTGGTTTGCAGGGAGGGATGCGAATGGACCTATTTTGTGAGTAAGGTAAGAGGGGCATTGACCTACAAGCTGAAGACACTTAATGATGTCCACACTTGTGGGCGAACTTACAAGGGAATAATGGCCAATAGTAAGTGGATTGCTGAAAAGTTAACCGACACTATGAAGACCCACAAGCAAATCAGTCTTGGTGGGGTTATTAAACAAATCAAGAAAAACTATTGTGCTGAAGTGTCTCAGAACTAAGGCATCCAAGGCAAGGAAATATGCTAGGCAGAGATTGGAGGGCAGCTTTGCAGAACAATACGGCAAATTATGGGATTATTGTGAAGAGATAAGGAGAACAAACCCTGGATCTACACTGAAATTGCTTGTGGAAAGGCAAAATGAAGATTCTGATCCAGTTTTTTCACGTATGTACATGTGTCTCAATGGTGTAAAAATGGGATTTATGGTTGGATGTAGACCACTCATAGGGCTTGATGGTTGTTTTTTGAAGAGTCCTTTTGGTGGAATATTGCTGGTAGCAGTAGTTGTAGACCCAAATGATCAATATTTTCCACTTGCTGTTGGAGTAGTTGAGTCTGAAAACAAAGATTCCTGGGTTTGGTTCTTGACCAACCTCCTAGATGACATAGGTCGTGATAGGAGATGGGTATTCATTAGTGATCAACAAAAGGTATCAAATTGAATATTTGTCTATATGTTTAATGTCTATTTATGTAATGCATTTATTCAAATGACCATTTAATTTAATTGTTGATAGGGACTAGTACCTGCCCTGCATGATTTACTAGAGGTGTTCGAACATAGAACATGTGTGAGACATGTTTATGCAAACATGAAGAAGTACTTTGGGGGTGGTACAGTTCTCAGAGATAAAATGTATGCAGCTTGCAAGGCCACATACATGGCTGCCTGGCAAAGAAGAATGTTGGAGTTGAAGGCAATTTCAAAGGAGGCTCATGACTGGTTGGTGGAAATGGACCCTAAGTTATGGGCAAAAGCACATTTATCTGAATATGCAAAATGTGACATGCTCATGAACAACATTTCAGAGGCATTTAATGGACGGATTCTAGAAGCCAGAGACCTTCCAATTATTTCTATGTTCGAATGGATACGCGTGTACTGGATGACAAGGTTTGCAAAGAATAGGCTTTTGGTGGACAGGTATAAAGGGAAGAGCAAGATTTGTCCAAAAGCAAGGAAGAGGCTTGACAAGGAGGTGTTGGAATCAGGGAAATGGCATGCAATTTGGTCAACACAATTGAAATTTGAAGTGCAATGTTTTCCAGCACAATTTGAAGTAGATTTAAATGCAAAAAGTTGTGCATGTAGGTTTTGGGGCCTCACGGGTATCCCTTGCAGGTAATGCAATTACAAACTCCAACTCCATTTTCATGAACCATATGAATCTCTAATATATTGTGCTTGAAATGCAGACATGCTGTTGCTGCCATTTTTTCCAGCAAGGGAGATCCCCATGACTATGTTGACAAATGGTATTGGGTTGACACCTATGAAGAGGTTTATGGACATGCTATCAACCCCATTAATGGAGAACAAATGTGGCAACCTACAGGACTCCCATCAATCAAGCCTCCACATAGTAGGATTCGAATTGGAAGGCCTAAGAAGGCTAGAAGAAAGGAGAGGGATGAGCCACCTAAGCCAAACAAGCTAAGGAGACAAAACACCTCCATCCATTGTTCTAAGTGTGGTATGTATGGCCACAACAGGAAGATATGCTACAATCAAATCCTACCAATACCTGACCCACCTGCTGATGCACTTACTGATCCACCTGCTGGAAGAGGAAGAGGAAGGGGAAGGGGTAGAGGTAGAGGATCTTCAGGCAGAGGCAGAGGCAGACCTTGTGCTGCACCACCTCCATCCACCACCGGATCTGCTGCACCACCTACTCAAACATCATATGCACCAGCTATCCCTCCTGATTTTGCCCAGATCCCTGCACATGCATCAAGTACATCTGCTGCACTTGTAACAAAGAAAGGACTCACCATGAGGCCCAAGTTAACTATAAAAAAAGGACCTAGCAACTGGAATGGGCAACCATGTGTGAGTACCCAACAGCTGCAAGAAACTGTGCAGAAAGTAAAAGAGAAGGGTCAATCTACTCAAGAGTCTCGGGTCTCAAAGGAATAGGTCCCTGCATTAATAGGTCCCTGCACCATTAGGTCTTATTTGGTTTTTGAGGGGTTGGAAATTAGTATTGTAAGTAGTAGGGGAATCTTTTTTTGTCTGCCACCCCATGTGCTCTTTTAAAGTTGTTTAATATTGTAAGCATGGACCACAAACTTTGTTTTTTTGCTGGCCATGTGATTTAGTCTCGATGCTGACAGGTGTGCTTTAATGCACTTTAGTTACTACCTATCAATGCAATATTGTCTTTTGTTACTCTATGCATTGTATCTGTCAAGTTGTTACTTTGGTTACTTAGTTATAATGCACAAAATTTGGATCCATCACATGCTGTTACAGGTTCACAAATTGGACAATAACAGGTTCAAAACAAGCCACTCATGCAGAAAACAAGAGGTGCAAGATACAGATCGGCGCCCAGCGCCAAGAACTAAACATGGCCGCGCCATCTTTGGTAATGGGCGCCAAGCGCTGCATGTTGAAAGGAAAGGGTGCCCAGCGCCAATGATTCAAGAAGAGAAGAAGAGAGAGCAGCGTTTGGCGCCAGCGCGAGCAGGGCGCCAGTGGCGGCAGAGGCGATTTGGGAAGAAGTAATCAGAGGTGGGTGCCAAGTTGGAGGATAACGGGCCACGTTGGATGGTTGCTAACGGTGGGGACTTAATTGCTAACGATAGACACGTATAGGGACTTAATTGCAAGTTTTTTACGTATAGGGACCAAATTGATAATCCGGGACACGTATAGGGACTAAAAAATTATTTTAACCTTTATTTATAGTGTAAGGTGGGATTGGGCCACGTTTGTGGGCTGTGCATGTCGTGCCTGGGACCCAGGTTCCAGTTAAAAACACAACCCATCTTCCAAACAAATCATATCATAATGCACATAAGGACCTCTCCACTTATGTTTCCCTCTAACTCCGATATGCCGTTATAGCTGTCCATTGGAAGTGAGAGCATATACAAATATAGGCCACGTGGGAATACTACATTTGGGTTGACCGATAAAGGGCAATACTTGTGAGACCCATTTAAGAATTCAAAATGAGTAGATAAGAACCAAATAACTAGTAATAGAAAGACAACAGCGGGAAAGTATGTCAATTTGTGTATTCGTGGGTTATACTTTTGTTTGACAAGTAGGTTACATATAGATTGTTTTAGCGAATAATTATTTCAATTGAGTTAGCTATTGATATACAGTTGAAATCATTCACAAAAATAAACGTACAGAAAACAATTCTTATTTCTTAACATTACAGTCGTATTATCCTTTTACAGAGATGTATTCTGAGAATCACGGTGTTATTAAAAAAAAATGCAATATGACGTTTTTGTTTTCTCTTCAAAATTTGCTCTTCTAAAAATCTCACAATAAATGTGTGTATTTGCAATTGCTATTTCATTTCCCCCCCCCCCCCCCCCTACTATGACCAATTTCATCTAATGTCATGGTGCATATTCAATAGTAACTAATGATGCCTGCCTGGCTCTAAGTTATAGTCAAGAGTAGTTAAAGAAAGGGTTTCAGGTTTCAGCTACGTGTTTTTCATCTAATCATTGCAACAGATCCTTGACGAATTGGTGTTAAACATGTCAAAGTCAACATTAGGGGTGTAAGTGGATTTAATCCGACCCGCAAACCCGGACGATCCGAACCAAACCAATCCGTTTTTGTGGGTCGGTTCGGGTCATTGGTTCGGTTCGGGTCATAATCATTGGACCCGACCTTGGTTCGGTTCGGTTCTCGGTTCCAGGAAAATTGAACCCGCTAGAACCGAACCGAACCGAACCCCTATTTTTTTTTAAATTATTTGCAATATTTATATTAGGCAAGGCAGACACAGTGTCAGTCAGACACAGATCGCACATTCGCACTCCTCTCCTCGTCCTCGTCTTCAACCTTCAACTCGAGTCAGCGGCGGCGACGGCGTCCCTTCCGGCTTCCAGCACTGCTCGCCACCGCGACCAGCACCGCGACTTCTTCACCTCTCCACCTCAGGCACCTCTTCACCTCGCTACATCACCGCGACTTCTTCACCTCGCTCAGACGCTCAGTCGTTCCATCACCTCAACCTCTTCACCCCTCTCAGTAGCTCCATCACCGGCACCGTGCACCTCCCTCCGGCCTCCACCACTCCATCACCGCGAGTCCGCGACATTGCATGCAACTCTTCAGTACGCTCTATCACTGCGAATCTGTGATACTTCTCCACCTCTTCGGCCTGTTGCTTCATCACCGGCTCCGCGTCCGGGACATCTCCCTCCGGTCTCCACCTCTCTATCACCGCGAGTCTGCAACATCCTCTGAGATTGGTACCCAATTTGTGCATTTAGGGATTTCTGATTTTAGGGTTTTTAAATTTTTGATTTTGGGATTTTTTATTTTATTGTTATTTGAATCATTGATTCTTTCTTTCTGATCTATGCTACCTGTGTGCATTCCTTAATTCCTTAGGTTTGGTGCAAAATGACTGAGAATCAAGATACATCTGGGACTCAAATTTCTAGTGCACCTACTCCTCCAACAAAACAACTTTCGGTGTCGGTGAGATACCTCCGATTGAAGGTCAATCTGCACTGCAGGTACGTGTCAAACAAAAACCCAGTAGACCTCCATCTATGGCTTGGAATCATTTTAAGAGAGAGGGTGATAAGGCTATCTGTATCTATTGTGGCAAACATTATGCTTGCAATAGTAGTAATCATGGGACTTCCAACCTCAACAAACATATGAATAAGTGTACTAAAAACCCAAGTAACACCGATAAGAAGCAAAAAACGATTGCCGTAGGAAAACAAAGTGAGAATGATAACACTGTATCTATGAGGCTTGTTGAGTTTAAGCAAGATGAATGCAGAGAGGCTTTGGCTAAGTTGCTAATAATGGATGAGCTCCCTTTTAAGTTTGTCGATAACCCCGGGTTTAGAGCTTTCATGAGTGTGGCTCAACCTCGATTTAAAATCCCTAGTCGTGTGACCATGGCAAAGGATTGCATGCAACTCTTTATGGGTGAGAAAGTGCTTTTGAAATCTTTCTTGGAACAAAACTACCAAATGGTTTCCCTTACAACCGATACTTGGACTTCCATTCAAAACATGAATTATATGTGTGTGACTGCCCATTTTATTGATGAGGGGTGGGAATTGCAAAAGAAGATAGTGAGTTTTGGTTTGATTGCAGACCATAGGGGGGAAACCATAGGAAAAGCTTTAGAGAAATGCATAAAAGATTGGGGTATTACCAAGATTTGTATCAGAATCGTAGTAGATAATGCTAGTGCTAACACCACAGCCATGTCATATTTGGTTAGAGGCATGGATGATTGGAAAGGTACTACCATATTGAAAGGGAGTATTTGCATATGAGATGTAGTGCTCACATCTTGAACTTAATTGTAAGTGATGGGTTGAAGGAACTAGATAGTTCTATTTCAAAGATAAGGGCTTCTTGCAAGTATGTGAGGTCATCTCCACAAAGATTGTCCTCGTTTAAGAGGTGTGTCGATGAGGCAAACATAACCATGGGTCAAATGCTTGTGCTTGATGTTCCAACTAGGTGGAATTCCACTTATTTGATGTTGGACATAGCTGAAAAGTATGAAAAGGCATTTGTTCGCTTACAATTTGATGACCACTCTTATGTAGCATTTGTTGATAGTGAAGGGGGTGCTCCTCTTATTGATGATTGGAATCGTGCTCGTGTTTTCACTAAATTTTTAAAGATTTTCTATGATGCTACCCTTACTTTTTCTGCATCATTGCATGTCACTTCTAATGGCTTCTTTGATAAGTGGTGTGAAATCCAAGCTACATTGAATAAGTGGATGCAAAGTGATGATGAGGTGCTGTATAGGATGTCATCAAATATGAAAATAAAATTTGACAAATATTGGGACATTGAGCATTTGAATTATCTGTTGTTGGTGGCTATTTTCCTTGACCCTAGATATAAATTGGAGTATTTTGAGTGTTGTTTGGATCGGGTATTCAGTTCGGATATGGCTATTGTGACTGAAGTATTAAAAAAATTGAAAGATCTTATAAAAAAATATTTTCTCGAATATGTTGTTTGGTATCCTATTCCCAATGATACTTGTGATTCTAATGCTCAACCCTCGAATAGTACTCTTCAAGCACAAGGTGGTCAAAACGACGAGAGTGAAATATCATGTAAAGGTGCGTTCATACGAAAGGTAAGGAGGAAGCAAGGTGAGTCAAGAGAAATGAGTTGGAAAGATATATTGAAGATGATGTGGAAGACTATTGTGATGATTTTGATATTCTCAAATGGTGGAGAGGTAAGACGGTGAAGTATCATGTTCTTTCTCGAATGGCTAGGGACATATTAGCTATCCCTGTGTCTCTCGTGTCATCTCGAGTCCGCATTTAGTACCGGGGTCGTGTTCTTGACCCATACCGTAGTTCATTGCATCCTCCACAGTAGAGGCTTTGATTTGTACTCAAAATTGGTTGAGGAGTAAAGCTGAAAAAGTTGATAATCTACAAAGTCATATGGTGAAGATGATTCGGGTAAAATGTTTATTAATTATTTTATCATTGAATTTGATATCTTTCAGACTTTCTAATATATTTTTGTATTATTATATTATTAGAGCTTCCAGAGATAAATGTATTGCATCAGGATATTGGGAACACTAGTAGTCAGATTATGGCCTTGGATTAAGGTAACTTATTATTATGTTGTTTTACACTTCATTCATTATAAACATGTATTTAGTGCTGTATCAAACAACAGACACTTTCTGGATTGTTTAGACTACTTAAGTTAGCTATTGATTATTAGGTCATCGAGATCACTTCTAGTTAGCTCCTAATCAGCCCTTTGACTACTGTGTTGATTGATTGCTATCAAGCTATAAATATTAGATCGAGTGTGCTTTGCTTATACACACAATTTCTCTCAAACATTCGTTTCAAATCAATACTACTTGTTTCTTGTGTTAACTGATAATTCTTTCTGTGTTTTCAGGGTCTTGAGGTTAGAAGTGGGGATTTGCCACAACCAATAGAATTAACAAGTGGGCAGGAATTTACTTTTACTATTCAGAGAGGTGTTGGAACTGCAGATTGTGTTAGCGTGAACTATGATGATTTTGTCAATGATGTGGAAGTGGGGGACATGCTTCTTGTTGATGGTAAGGTGCTCAACTGATGAATTAAGATGTTCGAATCACTTACAATTTTGTGCTATGATCATGGATTGATAAGTCAAAACTCAGACAATGGAGTTTTTTTTTCCTGTTTCTTTTAACTTTCATTTGAGTTTGTCCTGCAATGGGGGCAAATCTCGATAGAAATATAAGATGATCTTCGAGATAGGTCACCCAAGATCACCCTTTTGGTGAAAATATGTGGTCTTTGTTTTATCTTTTTATATTGAGCCATGGAGTTAGTTTCTTCTATAGCTTTCTGAAGGCTTTTCTTTGCTTCTTCTAGCTCAGCTGCCATTGCTCCAACTCTAGATTGTGCATTCCCAGTATACTCAATGCTGTGTCAAGTGCCAAGTTCTTTCCTTCATCCTTTAAGTACTTTGATATGTTGTCTAAGCATGATGATTGCTTAAGGTTGGTTAAAGAGTCCTGGTCTAAAGGAGTTGTTGGTCGCCTTATGGCTGTCTTGGTCCGAAGTTTAAAAATCTAAAAGTCGACTTTAAAATCTGGAACAAGGCGGTTTTTGGAAATGTTAATCGCCAAGTGGAGTTAGCTCTAGATGAACTTGAGGACATTCAACATCACATTGGAGTTAGCTCTCCAAGTTATTCTTGTTTCTATCAGAGTTCTTATGTTGATGATAATTATATATAAGATTAAAGGGCACTTCATTAATGGTACATCTTTCGAATTCGCTTTAGCTTTTGAGACTCTTGAGCAATCAAACTAGCTGTTGAGGCTTGAGGGGTTCTCAACTAAGACTACCTCATAACCATCTCGAAAAGATTCCATTCCTTCAGTTAGAAGTTGCCAAAATAAGCTACCAACAGCTGCTCCACCACTACTTGCCAAAATGAGTGAACTGTTGCAAAGTCAATGCCAGGGATTTGATTGCTGGAAATGAAATCTGTTCCTACATGAAAGCTTGGATTATTGCAGTGACTGCATGCAATCAAGGTCCCTCCATTTATTTGAAGTTTGACATAGGGTGTTTGGGGCCTGAAAACTAAGATTAGTTATATGTAGATAATGGACATAAGATCATTTTTTTGTATTTTCTGTAAAATGTGATTGATATTCTTAGTGTGATTGACTTGGCCGTGCTATGTTGTTTTCAGGTATTTAAGTTGATGGCTCCCAGGAGAGGTTGTGCAGCTGAAAGGTGGAGTTTTTCTTGGTCAAAGCAATTCGAATTGGTTATGCTACTTAGGGTCTATGCTTTTAAAAGTTCAGTTTTTGGTTTTTTTCCTCTATATAATTAAGATTATAGGCAGGTGTTTTGGTCTCTGACATACCTTGGACACTTTCATTTTAGTATTGCATTTCCCTGCTTTTATGTTTGGACTATTTGTGCAATGTAATGCCATAACTATAACAGCATATGGTGCTTAGCCACAGTTCTACAATCCTGGAATCATATGGTGTTGTGTTGATTTTTGTTTTGGAATTCTATCATTCTGAAATCATATGGTGTTGTGGATTTTTTATGTTAGATGTTGTGTTGATTTTTGGGGAGTAAACTAGATTTGATGTGGGATATGTAATTTGCATTCAGGAGAAATGGAAATCGAAATAGGTGAAACAGGAGTAATAGGAGAAAACAGGTTTTTTTTTTTTTTTTTTAAAAGGTGGGAACCCGCGGATCCGATCCGAACCGATCCGAACATGATCGGTTCGGATTGGTTCGGGTCTACCAACAGAAAATTCCAGAAACCGAACCGAACCGAACCGAACAATTTTGATTGGTTCGGACACTGTTTTCCCTCAAATCCGAACCAAACCGATCCGATTACACCCCTAGTCAACATGTTCCATTCCTGCTAATTAAGCCTCCTATCACTGGAAAATTGGTGGAACACAAGTCATGATAGGCTAGAAAGTAGAATTAGCCAGAGACACAAAGTTGCCAGCACAGCACAGCACCGCAATATTCCCAATCGATGATCTCTTCAAATTCGAAATTAATTTCAAACTTCACCATCTTGCCTTTCACGAAAGAAATTAATAGGTCAAGTAATTCCACCCAGCCCATGTTAGAAAGCACACAAGCTGTATCCCATCGAGCAAGTCAATCCTTTGTCATAGTTACAAGATTGTTATATTCTTCTTTCCTTGGCCTTGTTGCATTAGAAAAAAGTGGCAAGGCCAACAAGAAAGACGAATGTCGAATACCAAAAAGGAGCACCATAGCACTAGATTCAAATGCAGTACAACCATCTTTTGACTATTTTTCACACCGAATTTCTCGCACAAAAACAAAACTAATATACTACCATATTACTAAATTATTATTATTATTATTATTATTATGAATATTAATATATTATGATAGATCTACCTTAGTCATATAATGGACAAGCACAAGACTGAAAAATAAAATAAAAAAAGAGCTGCCGACAGCTATATAATAACACTACCATGTTGTGCCAACTAACTACTTTGGTTCCGTGACAATTGGGTGGTTAACTAAGGTCCACGGTTGGGTTCGGTGAGGAATCGTTGTCGTTTATATCACGCGGAAACGGAGATAGAAACTACGAGGTTGCTTGGTTAACTTTGGTAATTTACCCTGGTTTGTTTCCAGGTTAATCACGAAATTAACAATAATAATCAGCATCCACCAACACCATCATCATCAATAATCATCATTCATCATTATAATCATTCAGCTCGAACTTTGACGCACCGCACAAGCAACAACCTGAGCCCACTGCCTTAACCTTGTCTTCACCGTCTGTGGATTATCACCTTCATAACATAACGCCAAAACAAAACAACAAAATTAATTACTAATTAATAACAATCATTAAGATTTACAATCGATCGAATTAAATTAATTAAGAATTAATGTTAATTATTATTACCAGTGGTGAAGATGGCGGTGTGAGGACTTCCATGGGGAGAAACGGTGCTTTCACAATCAGAAGCGACGGAGGAAGACGACGTCGTTGCGGATGCGTTCTTAGGGGCAAGAGAGTCATTGTAGTTCTTATTGACGGCGTAGTAGAGTTCTAGAGCCGGTAAGGTATCGGAAAGACGGTGATCGGGTTCGACCTCCGGCGAGGACTCGAATCCGAAACCTAATTCGATGCAAGCCTTGAGTTCATCCACGTCCTCATCAGTCACGCTCTTGCTACGACGGTTCTTCCAGTTCCCTTTGCGGCGGAGCCAGGCCTCGTCGCGATACGCATCCGGCGACCACGATCGCTGCTTGTACAGCGGCGCGGACAGCGTAGGTTGCGAGAGTGGTGGGCGGTTGAGGAGGAAGGACGGTGGCGGGGCGTGGGAATCGGCGTCCGATTCAGACATCGTCAGCCCCTTGGTGATGGGGTTGTGCGGAGGTCGAGGGACCTCGCACGAAGGGTTAGGGGACGCTATGGCTAAATGGCTAATTAGGTTTGGGATTGGGGGGTTTTTGAATGGGGAGAAGACAAGAGTGGATTTAAGGGTGTAGTGAGGTGGTGGATCAATTGGAACCAATCACCTTTCTTTCATTGGTCCACCTCATCATGACCTGTCCTTGATTACTTCTATTCATTCACCTTTGATTTTCCTCGCAAATCAAACGTAGTTTAACATATTTTTTTATATACTTTATTGGCTTGGAAATTTTGTGTATATTACTATATTATATTATTTTCTAACTTAGAAATACCAATGGAGTATTTTGGATGGATACGAACACATTTGATTTTTGTGTTATTATTATTATTACTTGAACATAAAGGGTGATTGACTATTATAATAGCTTGTTGCCTAAAGAATTAATAAGGTAGAGATATTCGGTAATGATTGATTGATATTTATACCGAGATATTCGGTAGTTAATTATTTTTAAAATTTAAATTATATATACCGTTGGTAATATATTATTCACGTAGAATATAAGTTGTGTTTGTCAAAGGATGGAAGTAACTTATAAATTAGATAATTAAGTTTTCAAAAAAAAAAAAGACAACTAATATTATGTGTTAAATTAAGGATTATATGAAATCCCCAACTAATTACGTTTGCTTTTCTTATAATGAAATTAATTACGTTTTTATCTAATTTAATAACCATATTTATTATTACTTGACATTTCATATTAAAAATATAGTTTAATTTTTATACATTGTCAGTATAAAGATTTTTATACTTGACAACCAATCGTAAATCACGAAATTGTTGACTTTTAAGGTGATTGGGATAAGAATCAAAGATTTGTAATGATGTGTCAATTTCTAATCGGTTGACAGTGTAAAGTATTTTTATACTACAATATATACCAATTAAATATGAAAAAGTATTAATTAGTATCCTAAATTATATATTTAAAATTTTTTTGTCAAAAAAAATATTTAATATTTTAATAAAATATTCTTTTGTATTTCTTAATTAGTGCCTTTAATATGACCTTTTTTACTTAGATAGATGTTTTATTGACTAATAAACATACCTCAAACGATTTATCATTTACTACCTTCATTTGTTCGTGAATTCAACCTCGAGGGTATGTTTGGATTGATGGAACTAGGTGGAATGGAATGAATGGAGTAGTATGGAGCAAGGTTCCATTGTTTGGATTTTAAAAAAATGGAATGGAATGGAAGGGAATGGAACCTATTCCATCATTTTGCTTCATTTTTCTTCCCCCAAATTGGAGGGAATGGGATGGAATCAGAAATTATTTTTGTTATAAAAATATAAATTTACTCTTTTATCCCCCATTCTGCATGTTACATATTCCACTCTTCCATCTTCCATCTTCCAACTCTCCTGTTTCACAGCAGCTGTCAACTTTCTCATACACTTCCACATTCCAAAGACTCAAAGACTAAGACTGAAGACTGTCGCTCGCCACAGGCGAAGAAGAAAGGTAAGCCTCTTTTGTCTTGCTCTGCTTCTTTCTCTATCAAACCTGGGCATTGGTTCTTCTCTGTGTGGTTTTGTTTGCTGCTGCTAAAAGAGTAGTCTTTGTCCTCCACTAGTTGAAGTCATTTATGTCTATGGCTTTTTGGATTTGTCGTGGATATGCTTCGGATCGGTATGAAAATAATTCATGAATCTCTTGTTAAGATTAACTGTTCATTGGTATCTATTTCGCTTTATTGTTTTGGTCATTATGGATCAGATGTTTGTGTACTATGAGTCGATGACTTCAAGGTTGTGTTTTTGTTTTTTTTTTATTTGATCTTTTTCCTTTTTTTTGTGGAGAAAATGAACATTAGAGAGGGTTTTACATTCTGGGTTTAGCTCAGATTCCAAGGAATAGCCAAAATAGTTGAGTAAGAGGAATCTATTAAGGGTTTATTTGTTACAATACAACTCGTAGAGGCAAAATAGAGAGAGAAGAAATAACACTATACTAATTCAAGGACCACCACGCTGCATTACAATATTCTTCTCATTACAAATAAACAAATAAGTGACCCACGAAATAGATAATGAACCCGTTAAAATATGACAGAAAAAGGGTCAAGCCAATGCGAGCATTTTGCTGTAAATAATGATGAGTCATGCATAATTATGGACTGCTCATTCAATTCTTGGCCTTAGTGCACAGTTAGATTTTGTTACTTTTTCTGTAGAGTATATAGCATATGACTTGAGTTCAGATAGATGAAACCACATTAAGCACGACAATCCCAAGAAATATACTTCTTTAACTACAAAAATTTCAGCAAATAACATACACAACTAGCAGTGAAAATCTTAAAAGTAACATTAGACCCCAATCCCACCACAGTTTGAGATTGGTTAAGCTCAGATGATTCATCCATTGTATTTGTAGCCAAAGAAATATCACAGTCACTCACACAAAGACCATGATTCTGAAAGAAAACAAGACAACTGGTTTTAATGTCATTGTTCATTTATGAACTGCATGCAATTTGTTCTAAAGTAACCATGAAATAGTCATGCAATGGAACACAATATGATCAAAGCCATTTGTTCCAAAAAAATACTTGATCATTTGCAGTAGCTTTGTTAAGAGAATAGGAAATGAAGTAACATTAAGATATGTTTAATTAAGAGAAGGGAAATAGAAATACTGCAATGCAATGGAAGAGAGTGAGGAGATTCACCAGGATGAGGATATTGTGTCACTTATCAATACCAATATGTAAGCTTAAAAAAAAGACACCATATCATCACAGTTTCTATAATAGGGTCTTTGTCTTGGTTGGTTTAAGCTTCTTTTTATTCTCTGTAATAGAGTTCATTGTGCTACTTGTTAAGCCATGCACACCACTTGTTTGAAAAATAACATAAGACATTATATTGTTGATAAACCATGCTTTCCTCTTTTTGGGAATACTTTCAAATGTTGCCTTCTTGCAACTATACACTAAATAATTCTGCCACCAGATTCATTGAATCAATAGTTTATAGACACTTTTATTGTTTTTTTATAATTCTTTTATTAGTTTTAAATTGTAAGTTTCTGTTATATTTTCATTTTTTAAAAATTGATGTGTTATTGTTTACATTATCATAGATGACCAATGAAGATATAACATTCAAATATATACAATTGGTTCAAATGATGATGGTTCAAGTAGCATGCTTTATAGTTATACTTTGTGCACTAAAAAACAAGTCTAGAAGATCTCGAATACCTTATAGAACCAGAGAACATGGAGAAAGGGTTAGAGATGAACTAATGAAACAAATCGTGGGAAACAATCGATGTCGTGATATAATTCGTATGGGTCCTTGAGCATTCTTAAACTTGTGCAACATATTAAGAGATCAAGGTGGACTTGGACATACACGACGAGCAACAATTGAAGAACAAGTAGCAAAATTTCTTTACATACTATGGCACAATGTCAGAAATCGTGTAATGTCCTTTTTCTTTAGACGCTCTGGTGAAACTGTTAGTCGCCATTTCCATAGAGTATTACAAGCTTTGATACAATTGGAGGAGATATATTTGACTCAACCAGATGGGACACATGTTCCTCCAAAGATACTTAACAACCATAGGTTCTACCCATATTTTCAGGTAAACATATATTTATATCTTATACTTCGGCATTAATAAGTTGGTGTGAAACACATGTTTAATTAACTAAATGAATATCAGGACTGTGTTGGAGCAATTGACTGTACGCATGTGCGTGTTAAAGTTCCATCGGAACATGCCCCTAGGTATCGTGGTAGGAAAGATTACCCTACACAAAATGTATTGGCTGCATGCACTTTTGACTTGAAATTTACATATGTCTTACCTGGATGGGAAGGAACGGCGTCAGACTCAAGAATAGTAAAAAGTGCATTGACACGTCAATATCCTCTTAAAGTTCCAAAGGGTAATGAAAAATATAAAAACATGGTATAAGTTCTAGTTTAGCCAAATTAATAAACTCATTGTTTTATTTTTATTTTCTAGGAAAGTATTATCTTGTTGATGCTGGATTTCCTTTAAAGGCTTGTCTCCTCACACCTTATAGGGGAGAACGATACCACTTACAAGAATATGCTAGAAATCCACCACGAAATCTTCGTGAATTGTTCAACAATTGACACTCTTCGTTACGGATTTTCATTGAATGTGCATTTGGAGTGTTAAAGAAGAGATTTCCAACCATACAAACTACAACTGACCCCACATTTGGTATTACAACTCAAAAAGAAATCATCATTGCTTGTTGCATCTCACACAATTACTTGATGGGTGTAGACCCCGATCAGAATCTAATAGATGAGGTACAAAATGACCTTGCAAGTGAGAGTAGTTCTCAAAATGATCATCAAGCTCGTAGTGAAGACAATGAGGATTACGCTAGAGGAGAGTTAATTAGAGATCATATTGCAGCTTCTATGTGGCTAAATTACTAAAAACATATCTTTTTTGGTGGTTGCTAAATTTGTTATGATGTATTTTCATGTACTGGACTTGGTTTCGATTTGGTGTGCGTACTTTGATTTATTGTGCTTGGATTGAATTTGAGTTTGTGATATGTACTTTTTTAATTTCTATCTTTATTATCTTGTAGTACTATTTTAATTTGAGTTTCACGAAGTGTTGTATATGTCATTCATTTTTATGTAAGCCTAGATATGGAAGCAAATCCAAAGAGGACGAAGAAATCTAAAGGTGGTGAAACATGTTTTTGGACAACATCTATGGATGAGGTTTTGATTGATGCATATTTGCATCAACAAACTTTGGGAAATAAAAATGGTAATTGTATGACAACAACTGCAATGGATAGCATTCTACAAGAATTGAAAATCCATTTTCCTGACAAACCTATTTCTAAAGAAAAGATAAAAGATCACATGAAACATATTAAAACGAAGTTCAATGGTTGTTATGATCTTTTCAAGAATGGCCTAAGGGGGTTTGCATGGGATGCAACGACAAGCATGTGGATTGCTGAACCTGAAGTGTGGGACAAGCTTATTGAGGTATATTTAAAGTGTTAAAATTATGGTGTCTTTTTTTTAAGCTTACATATTGGTATGTAATACTTGATTAATTTACTTTAATTGCAGGCTAAACCTGAAGCTGCTGAATGGAGAAACAAGCCAACCTTATTCTATGATAAACTAGCTCAACTTTTTGGAAAAGATCGAGCAAAAGGAGAACATGCAGAAACAACGGCTGAAATTAGAGCAAGAAAAACTACAGATGGTGGGAACAATTATCATGACACCATAGAAGAGATTGAAAATTTGATATCCACCAATAATGTTACTTTAGAGGGCTTCGAAATTGATGAGGAAGTCCACACCAATAATGACACCTCTCCTAATATGGCTTTTGCTGGTAATGCTCAGGGAGCAAGCTCATCTAGGTCTAAGAAACGAGTAAAAAGAGTTGTGGAAGATGATACAAACTTTGGAGATGTTGTAAAATCTTTGCACAAAATTGCTGAGGTGTTTGAAACGAACTCAGCAAAGCTTATCAAACAAAATGAGCTTGCTTCTGATATTAAAAAACAAAATGAGCCTGCTTCTTCTGAGGATATTTGGGCACAATTGGAGGCCATAGGTGTTGAACCGACTTCCTTGACTCTTGTATATGTGTACCTTGTTCAGCATCCTGAAGCTTTGAAAGCTTTTACCGAGCTCCGGTTCACAAGCGCATTGAAGTCTTAGCTCATATTGTGCCAGGCTATTCGCCTAGTACCTAGGCTACTGAGTTTTATGGTAATATATTTTTTTTATTGTTGCTTGTCATTTAGAACGTGCCCCTCTGTCTATCATTTATTGGTTGGTTTTGATTATGTTATATTATGTGCAGGTTTTGAAGATTTTGTAGAGGTCTCAAAGAAGAATATTTTCATATGCCCGGGATGCTATATTATGCTGGTTTATAGATTTTGCGGATTTGATACTATTCAGGATTGTTTACATGGATTGTTTATCATGTAATAGATATTTATATGGAAACATTTAACTTTACTCTTTGAACTAAATATTCATATGGGAACATTGTTTTCAGTAGATTGATAATTAGTAGCCTATGCTTTAGTTTTGTGACTAATTCTGAGATATAAGTTTTTGGCTTTTTTTCAAACTTTAAAAGGTTATATGAAACCTTTAACATCATCCAGCAGATAGAGAAAAGTTGAATCATATTGCAGGACCTAATCTGATAGTAGAAATTCCAATTATCTGTCAATGTGTTGTGTGCACGAATAGTAGAAATTCCAATTCTGTTTTTATCCCAGTTTATGCATGTACTTTGCTTAATTCATGTTATTGGAGCAAGACTCAGAAACTGAGAAAGTAACGTTGGATGTACTAGAGTGAGAAATGATGTTCTTATTATTTTATTCTTATTAATTTTATTAAAGATATAAAGATAAATATTAGTGTTTTTAAAATGGGGGTAATATAGGAACAAAAAATTTATAATTCATTCCGTTCCGTCCACTTTCCAAATGATGGAATGTGAACTTTGTTCCATTCCATCATAAAACATCCAAACAATGGAGTGGTATTTTTATTCCGTTCCATTTCGTTCTAGTATTTTCCATTCCGTTCCGTTCCATTATGTTCCATCAATCCAAACGAATCCTGAAAGGAACTCATACAATCAGCTCACGGATATTTTTTTAATAAAATAATTTATAAACTAAATAAATGGCTCGAGTCGCGGGGTTGCTCTTTATGAATTAAAAAAAAATTCAAAACAACCAAATACCTTTCTTCTGTTTAGATTTTGAGTAGAATACCCATAGGTGATTTGGTCAAATTAGTGAGACCTTTGAATTTGTAATTTTTTTTTTATAGGATCCTTTGAATTTGTAATTGATAGCAACTCACATATACAAAATCATTTTTAAAGGATGCAAATAAAAATAGAGTACCTACAATAATATGATAAAATTGTATAACTATCCTAATCCATTAAATAGAGATGTTTATATCCAATCTGATACAAAAGAAAATTGAGAGCTGATCCAAGAAAATAAAAAATTTTATCAAACAAAATTGATATTTATTGGATTTTTTTTACCTTATTTTGTGAAAACCAATCGTATCAAATCAGATTTCTGATCTTTATTTGAAATTGAATCAAACCAAATCGAACCACATGTATAAAAATTTAATATATTTATTTATTCTACTTTTTGTATTATTGATTTTTTTTATTTGTTGATTTTCCCCTAATAATCTTTATATAAAAAGGAGTATTTGTTGAGTATTTTTTCCTCCAAAACTAGGGTTAACTATGTAATTTTACTAACTAATTTGATATATTTGTTATAACCCGTGCGATGCACGAGTCAAAATACTAGTACTTACTAACTTGATGTAACATAATTTTCTACCATTTTTAATGTTCTAAACATAGAATTGATATTTGTTAGCTTGTAAAATCTAAATTCTTAATATGTTATTTGTCATATCCATTAATGTTATTTAAACTTATTTTTTAATTACTATGTTGATAAAAACTAAACCATCTGGTCCAATCCGACCAAACCACATTTAATCGGATCACGTAAGCAATTCAAACCTTATCAAACTGTCTGTTGTTTTAATTTTTGGATAGGATAACTTTTTTCTCAAACCCGATTCAAATCAATCCGTGAACACCCCTTCCACTTAGTTATGCAAGAATATTTTTTTTATCAAGAGTTATGTAAGAATATATATATATATATATATATATATATATATATATATATATATTCTTATTTTCTTACTTCTGACACAACTTACTTTAAATGTGTTAAAATCCAACGCCAAAAGCCATATTTCTGGTTTTTCCCTTTAAAGTAAAATAATTAACATTTTATCCATCTCATTTTCAACTGTATGGTATTGTGTTTATACAAAGTTACAATCGAGATAGAAGATAGAACCCATCAACAATATATAACCTTTTTTTTGTACAAGAGTTGATAGTTTAAACAATGATCAGCTGAAGTTCAAATGACACTTCTCAGTTTGACTGAAGATACATGTTTGGGGGTTCAATTCACATTTATTAAATTTGGCAAAAGGCACCCCCAACTATCTATTTGACAAAAAAAAAGGACTTTAGTTAGATGTCGTGGACCGTGATAAGGTAAGAGACACAGCACAAAATCATGAAGCCACTTGAAATAATATCGTTTTGGACCTACATACACCATCTTTTGCTTCTACCACTGATTAATTAAGCATATACGTACGGATATGCAGCTTAGATGCCACGCCAAAACTGAGAGCTTCAGCTAGTAGCCTAGTACCAAGTTAAACAAAACCTATTCGCTCATGGAAGGAGCATACGTATTGAATACAATAAATGTAACCTCAAGTTAAACAGTTGATGAGATTACGCGTAAGCAAAGATTGTCTCTTTCTAAACAGGGTGTCGTGATGATTTTTCTATAATAAATAAATAAAACCATGATGTAGGACTTGGTGGCAACTATCAATTATTCAGTACTATCAAATTTATAATACAAGTTGTCAACAAAAGCAATTAAAAAGAGTTGCATTTGTAGGCAAAGCAACCCGGGAGTTATTATTAAGGGTCACTTACCGTATGGTTGCTGGCAATATTATACATGAATATTGTTATCCCAGACTTGTATTCAACGTAGTACGAACACAGCAATCAGTTACGAACATACGAACAAATCTCAATAATCTGAGGCGTGTGAAATCACGCTGTCCTCAAGGTTTATCCGCGTGGTGCGCAAACCCCCATGATACAACA
The DNA here is from genome assembly GCA_030762895.1 of Sophora flavescens. Taxonomy (NCBI): domain Eukaryota; kingdom Viridiplantae; phylum Streptophyta; class Magnoliopsida; order Fabales; family Fabaceae; genus Sophora; species Sophora flavescens. The sequence continues at coordinate 26,426,973 of CM061064.1, read as the reverse complement.
GGCCCTTCCCGGTTAATTAAACCGAGGTAACAGAACAGTCAAGAAAAAATGATAAGCAGACAATGTAACCCAGGAAGAGAAGAATAGATGAGAAGATATTAAAAGAAGAGAAGCAATAATTTTTTTTTATTTCGTCTGATCTTAAAAACTTTTCTTCTATTTTGAAAACAAGCATACCTTTTCTCTGATGCTGTACTTCAAAGTTTTTAAAGAAGGAAAAAATTGTCGTTCAACTTCCATATAATTTGGATAAGGTTGATCCAAAAAGTTAGGATCAGAACTGCCAATTAGCATACATTTTGGATCAGAATTGCCAACGTGCGGCTCTTATTTTAAAACGTAAAAAAACAGTCATTTATTAGAATAAGTTGTTCCCCTTTTATAGGATCAAATTAAAACAAACAAAATATGTATGACCAAATAAAATATAAAATTATTTTCACAAAAATTAATTTGACTAAATAATAAAATCCAACCAGATTTATTTTATACTTGTGTGATAATTACACAACTAAAATAAAACATTAAACTTTGAAATATCTCTAAATATCCAACAATCCCCCACATATTTCAAAAGTTTAAAGAAAACACTTGAGAGATTTCAAAAAGAGTTTCCTGGGTTAACATCTTGAATGTAATGCATCGGATCTGTATAGCAAGCTATGGAACCAGACCTAGACTGATAAACTTAACACACGGTGAATTGGTGTAGCAAGCTATGGAACCCAAGACACTTAATATGTGTTAGAGGTCTATCAATCACACTACACCCCCACAATTCTTGCTGTTACGCCGTTTTGCGCTAATAGGCCATGCGCGCGCCCGGTATTCATGAGTGCTCTAGAGATTTCGCCACGATCTCATGCAAGCGGCCCCACTTGACACTCATATAGGTGATTTCATCAAGTGCATGCTGCAAATCATACACCACCCATAAGGGATATGAAAATCATATTAAAAGCTTTACAAATTTATCCTCTCAATAATGCAGTATCTAACACTTTCTCAATTACACCATAGGAAAGGGACACAAAACAAAATTAGTTTTGTGTGCTAGCAGAACTGACGAGTGACTTGTTCTTACCCATTGAACCTTCTTCATGGGATCTCCAATCACAAAGGTTGGGTTCCCATCACTCGTTAATTTCAATTGGCTTCATTCCCATTCCCCTCGATGTATCACATATTGACTTTCTTCCCAGGGGTTTGTTAGAGGATCTGCCAAGTTCACCTCTGACTTCACATAATCGATCGATATTATTCCATCTTTTAGCAATTGCTTTACCACATTATGTCTCAATTGTATGTGTCTATTTTTGCCATTGAAGGTCTTATTTTTTGCAACGGCTATTGCCGATTGACAATCACAATGCATCGACACTGATGGGGTTGGTTTAATTCCTAAAGGAATATTTGCCAAGAAGTTTCTCAACCACTCAGCTTCACTACCAGCCAACTCCAGAGCTACAAACTCTGACTCCATAGTAGATCTAGCAATTATTGTTTGTTTGGCTCATCTCCAAGTAACTGCACCACCACCAAGTGTGAATACATAACCACTAGTGGATTTTGTCTCATCTGAATCAGATATCCAGTTAGCATCACTGTACCCTTCTAGTACAGTGGGAAATACACTATATATAATACCATAGTTCATGGTACCTCTCAAATATCTCATGAGTCTAGCAAGTGCCTCCCAGTGATCCTGACTAGGACTTTGAGTATATCTACTCAATCGTCCTACTGCATATGCAATGTCAGGTCGCGAAAAATTCATCAAATGTAGCAAGCTCCCAAGAATTTGGGCATACTGAGACTGATTAACAGGATCACCTTTATTGTTCTTCAAATGAGAGTTAGCATCATAAGGGGTACTCACTGACTTTGAGTCATAGTGACCAAACTTCCTAAGAAGTTTCTCAACATAGTGTCCTTGGGATAGCATTATGCTATCACCCTTCCTAATGATTCTAACTCCCAATATTACACTTGCTTCACCCATGTCTTTCATATCAAATTTTGATGCAAGAAAAGATTTTGTTCTAATCACTAAATCATCACAAGTACCAAAGATAAGCATGTCATCTACATATAAGCAGATAATAAAACATTCCCCATTTAATATCTTGGTGTACACACATTTATCAACCTCAATAGGAGAAAAACCATCGTTAACCAATGTTTGATTAAATTTCTCATGCCATTGCTTTGGTGCTTGTTTTAAACCATATAAGGATTTGAGAAGTTTGCACACTTTATTTTCTTGACTAGGAGTAACACATCCTTCAGGTTGTGTCATATAAATTTCTTCTTCCAAATCACCATTTAAGAAGGCAGTTTTCACATCCATTTGGTGAATAACAAGTTTGTAAATTGAAGCCAAGGCTATCAAAATTCGAATTGAAGAAATTCTGGTCACAGGAGCAAATGTATCAAAATAATCAATATTTTGTTTTTGCGTAAAACCTTTTGCTACCAATCTAGCTTTATATTTTTCAATTGAACCATCGGGAAAAATTTTCCTTTTAAAGATCCATTTGCAACCAATATGTTTTGCTCCTGGGGGTAAATCAACTAAAATCCAAGTGTTGCACTTCAAAATTGAATCAATTTCATTTTTAATAGCTTCTTTCCATAAGGGGGCATCAGAAGTTGAAATTGCTTCAGAAAAGTCAAGGGATCATTTTCAACAAGGTAAGTGTAAAAATCATTTCCAAACGATGTCTCTTTTCTGTCTTTTGCTCCTTCTCAAGTCCTCATATAAGTTTTCACAATTATTATCGGAAGAAATATTTTTAATAGAATTATTTTCTATAGAAATATTTATAGATCTCAAAGGAAATATATGTTCTAAAAATTCAGCATTTTTAGTCTCAACAATAGTGTTACGATCAAGTACACTACTTCTCAAAACAAGAAATCTATATGCAGCACTACGTTCAACAGATATCCAATAAACATACAATCAGAAGTTTTAGAACCTATTTTCCTTTTCTTCGGCTCAGGAACCATAACCTTAGCTAGGCACCCCCACACTTTCAAATATTTCAAATTAGGCATATAACCTTTCCATAACTCATACGGCGTTTTATCGGTTTTCTTATGAGGTATTCTATTTTGCAAAAAACATGCAGTTAAAATAGCTTCACCCCAAAGGTTATCAGGTGCGGAAGAACTAACAAGCATAGCATTCATCATTTCTTTTAAAGTCCTATTTTTTCTTTCACCTATACTATTAGATTCGGGTGAATATGGGGGAGTCGCCTCATGTATTATGCCTTCCTTTACACAAAATTCATTAAATAAAATATATTCGCCGCCCCTATCAGATCTAACCCTTTTAATTTTTCTATTTAATTGGTTTTCTACTTTAGCTTTATATAAAAGAAACATGTCAAATGCTTCATCTTTATTTCTAATCAAATAAACTTTAGCATATCTAGAAAAATCATCTATAAAGGTGACATAATATTTTTTATCTCCTCTTGTCATTGTTTGTTTTAAATCTCCTAGGTCGGTATGAATTAAATTAAGTAATTCAGTTTCACGATGCACCGGGGGACAAGCTTTCTTAGTTAATTTTGTTTCAACACATACATCACATTTACCAAGTTGATTATTACTTAAAGTAATCATACCAAGACGTTGCAATTTATAAACATATGAAGAATTAGTATGTCCTAGTCTAGCATGCCACATATCATACAAGTCAACCAAATACGCGGAAGAAGATGCATTATTATTAAGAATTTCAGCAACATTGAGTACAAAGAGTCATTGGTCACAATATCCCTTCCCCACAAAGACATTATTCTTTTTCATTACAATTTTTCCGGATTCAAACGAAACCTTAACCCCAAACTTTCCCAATAGGGCCACAAATTAAATTTGCCCTTATGCTAGGCACATGTAACACCTCATTAAGAGCCAAAGTCTTTCCCGGTGTAAGCTTTAGCAATACTTTCCCTTTTCCCGAGACCGCAGCAGTTCGAGAATCACCGAGATAAACCAGTTCATCTCCATCCTCTACAGCAGTGTAAGAGGTGAAGGCATCTTTGCTCGCACAAATGTGTCTGGTAGCCCCAGAGTCTACCACCCATTTGTTCACATTGGTCACCATATTGACTTGAGAAACGACCGCAGCAATAATATCATCTCCTTCACCCTCAACCAAATTGGCCTTAGGCTTAGGAGGATTGTCGCCTCTCATTCTATGTCGGCATTGCGGTGCATGATGACCTGGCTTACCACAAACATAGCACATGCCTTTCTTTTTGAAGTTGGGGTTAGTTGCACGAGGGATATTAGAATTTCTATTATTATAATTGTGACCAGGTTTATTGTCGTACCTTTTCTTCTGAGATTGATTCTGAATGATGTTTGCACGAGCAGCTAGTGCCTTTGCCCTTGCAGCCTGACACTCTTTCCTGTTGGTATCTTCAATTATTATATGAGTGATCAATTCTGACAGAGAGAGTTGCTTGTGTTTGTGCTTCAGTTGTTGCTTGTAATCCTTCCATGAAGGAGGCAGCTTTTCGATCAAAAGGCCAGCTACAAACTCATCCTGTAGATTGATGTTTTCTGACTTCAAATCCTCCAAGAGCTTGTGGTATTCACTGATCTGAACTTTGATGTCCTTGTCTTCAGTCATTTCCCAATGGTAGTAATTTCCAATGACAAATTTTTGCTTTCCGACATCTTCAGCAGTATACTTCAATATCATTGAGTCTCCCATATCTCCTTTGCACCCTTGTAGGAACAATAAACATCAAACAGCTCATTAGACAATGTACTAATTATTGTGTGACGGCATACCTTATTATAATATGTCCATTCCTCAAGCTGTTTGAAATTGGCCGATGATGGCTTGGCATCGGTTAGAGCAGACGCTACTCCATGCATGTCAAGGACAGTAGAGACACGTTCCTGCCACCTTCGAAAGTTCTGGCCACCAAATACTTCGATTTTGGAGATGTCAGGAAATGGATTTGCATAATTGATCGCCGGCGGCGGCGGCGGTTGGACAATAGAAGTACCATTGTTGCTTAGTGTTTGTTGCTCCTCGACGGTTACGTTGTCAGACATACTAAACCCACAAATTAGCAAGATGCTTCAAGAAATCATTCCCTCTGTGTTCTTTATAAAGCGCCCACAATAGGTATTAATTGGTTCTGTTTTTTCTCTTGCCAGTGACTCCAACAGCCATTGCCACGAACTAATAAGCACCAATTGAAGGACGAACACGGGTTCTTCTAGTTGATCCCACACGAACAAATGCAAGGCTTCCTTGTTAAGTAACTTGATTTTAGGCTCCCTGACTTATTACCAAACAGTGGAGGCTTTATGAAGAAATATCTAAAGCCACTAGTGCAATAAGTGCTTTTTACGTCAGTTAAAATTGATTTTTTACGTCAGAATACTGACTGACGTAAATACAGTTGACGTTAAAAGTTAACCTTTTAACGTTAGTTGAGAACTGACGTTAAATATAACACTATTAACGTCGGTTCTTTAACACAACTGACGTTAATTTTGTCAAAATTAACGTCAGTTCTTTAACATAACCGACGTTAATTTTGTTAAAACTAACGTCAATTGTTATAAAGAACTGACGTTAAAGGTCTTAATTTTAACGTCAATTGTAATAAACAACTGACGTTAATAGTGTACTGTATATTTTTATAAAATACTTTTAACGTCAGTTGTATGATACAACTGACGTTAATAGTATTATTTTTTTAAAATTCAGTTTTAAAATATCACTCCCCTAAGCCATCCCTGCATTCAGTAAATATCCCAGTAACACAGAATATCACACACATTACAGAATTGCCTGTTTAGAACAATATATATTTATTAACATAGGTTATAAATGTATACTAAGTTTAAACTACCTATATCAATATCCCTTCGTGATGATCATCACGAGTGGCATGTACATCGTCCACCTGTGTCTCCTCGATTATAGTAGGCATGTTTGTTGAAAAAGAAGGAGTCTCAAGAATATCAAGATTTGAATCTTCATTTTCATCACTACCATTATACATGCTTTTTCCTTGGAGAACCACGGACAACCTTTTGTTAGAAGGATCAGTGATGTAGAACACTTGTTTTGCTTGGGAAGCCATTATGAAAGGCTCATTTATATGACCTAACTTGTTGAGGTCTACCAATGTGAACCCCAATTCGTCGGTTTGTACACCACCGTTACTATCAACCCACTTACATTTAAATACCGACACCGTAAGCTTAGTGTAATCGAGCACCCAAATATCTTCAATATATCCAAAGTAAGGTCTCGGTGTTGTAACGGGTTTTGTGTCCTTTGCACTAGAGAAGTGCATTGCTTCGGCCACGATCATAACCCCACTATTTTGCATGGTACTCTTGTTATCTTGTTCCTTTGTATAAAAGGAAAAGTTATTTATGTCGTATCCGCTCAAACATATGACGTTGAAGTTAGGCCCACGTGCTAGCCATTTTACGTCATCAGAAGCAGTACTACCATCCTTAAGCATTTCTTCCTTGAACCATGGTAAGAAAGTCTTGTTATGCTTGTTCAACAACCACCTTTCGCTCATTCGAGGGTTTTCTTGATTGACTTTTCTTTTATGTTCAAATAAGAAAGGCTGAACACATTCGATGTTGTTCAATACATACAAATGTGCTTGAAGCACTTCCTCCCGATCCTTCCTATTAATTCTTAAGCCATGTGTACCCTTACCTTGACATCTGATCTCATCATGCCGAGGCTTAGGAACGCATATAGGATCCGTGTTATGAAGGTAGTCCGAACAAAACTCAATAGCTTCTTCTGCAACATACCTTTGAACAATAGATGCTTCCGGACGATGAGGATTCTTCACGTACCCTTTCAAGATCTTCATGTAGCGCTCAACTGGGTACATCCATCTCAGAAAAACCGGCCCACATAATCTAATCTCCCTCACCAAATGAACAATTAAGTGAACCATTATGTCGAAAAAGGAAGGAGGAAAATACATCTCCAATTGGCACAAGATTGTAGCAGCCTCAACTTCCAAGTCATCCAACATACGGGGGTCAACGACTTTGCTACAAATAGAATTGAAGAATGAGCACAACCGAGTAATGGCATGTCTCACATTTTTTGTAGCAATACCATGAATAGCAACGGGCAGAAGTTGTTGCATCAAGATGTGACAATCATGAGACTTCAAGCCAACCAACTTAAGATCACTAGAGACAAGCCTCTTCATATTTGAAGAGTAACCATGTGGAACTTTGATGCCCTGAAGATACCCGCAGAAACTTTGTCTCTCTTTTTTTGACAAAGTATGACAAAGTATGACCGCTTACAATCCTCAAAAACTGGAGCTAACTGGTCTCGTATACCCATAGCAACGAGGTCGAGACGAGCATTCACACCATCCTTTGTCTTGCCCTGAATGTTGAGAAGCGTCCCGATCACACTATCACACACATTTTTCTCCACATGCATCACATCAATGCAGTGTCTGACATCAAGCTTGCGCCAGTATGGAAGATCAAAGAATATCGACCTCTTCTTCCATATGTTTTTCTCAGTAGCTTTACCTTTCCTTTTGGACTTGCCGAATATAACATCGATGTCCTTTACCCTCTGATAAACCTGCTCTCCAATTAAGGCCGCCGGCGCTTCTTTTGTCTCTTGGCATCCATTAAAAGCTTTTTTCATCTTACGATATGGGTGATCACGTCTAAGAAATCTCTGATGCCCAAGGTAAACCGTCTTCTTTCCATGATGCAACTGAGTGTAGCATGTGCCTTCTTCACATATAGGGCATGCTTTATGCCCCTTGACACTGCATCCTGGACAAGTTACCATATGCTGGAAAGTCGTTGATGGTGCAAAATAACATGGCACGAAGCTTGAAAGTCTCATGAGAATACCCATCAACTACATCAACACCTTCCACCCACAGCGTTTTCAAGTCTTCAATCAAGGGACCTAGATAAACATCTAAGTCATTTCCCGGTTGCTTTGGGCCCGAAATCATCATAGATAACATCATGTATTTGCGCTTCATGCACAACCAAGGGGGCATGTTGTAAATTACCAACAGAACAGGCCATGAACTATGAATACTACTCATGTTACCATGAGGATTCATTCCATCCATAGCAAGTCCAAGCCTTAGGTTTCTTGGCTCATCGGCAAAATCCGGAAACATAGTATCGATATTCTTCCATTGAATAGAATCAGCAGGATGACGAACCTTTCCATCACGTTTCCTCTCATCATTATGCCATCTAAGATTCTTCGCATCTTTCGCATTGGCAAACAATCGCTTGAACCTTGGAATTATTGGAAGATACCACAACACCTTCGCAGGAGGACCCTTTTTTCTCACATCATCAACATCATCATCATCATCACCACCCTTCACTTTGTATCGTGATAACCCACATTTGGGGCAATCGTGTTTGCCTTCACGAACACCGGTGTACAATATGCAATCATTTGGGCATGCGTGTATCTTCTTATAGTCCATACCCATAGGACACAATACCTTCTTGGCCTCATAGTTACGGTCAGGCAATGTGTTGTCCTCCAGAAGCAAGTCTTTCAACACTTCAAGCAATTCCGTGAAGCTTTTATCGCTCCAACCATTTCTCGCCTTCACACAAACCAATTTTAGCACCGCCGACAACCGTGTATGAGTAGTACACCCTGGATATAAAGGCTTATCCGCATCACCGCACAACCTATCATACACATGCGCTCGATGAAAAGATTATTGTCCAATATCACGGATCATGTCCTCTACTCGATCATCCTCCATATCTACGTCAACGTCCTCACTTTGGGAGACACTCGTCGTATTACTACTCAACAACATATCACCATGCCATATCCATCTTGTATAACTCAAGCAAATCCCTTCACAAATCAAATGAGTACGTATATCCTTCACCGTACATTTCCTCGTATTCAAACACTTGACACAAGGACAACAGAACATTCCATTACTATTAGGAACATTCCTTTGAGCAAATTCTATAAATTCTCCCACCCCCTTCAAATACTCAGCACTAGTACGCTTACAAACCATCCAACTATGATCCATAACTAGATAGGTCCTGTAGATATACAAAACATATATCCAATATAAGGACAATACGGGAGATTGAAAACTATAGTTTTTAAAGATTAATTGCCAAGCACTGGTCACGGCCTGGCAGTGATGTCCATCACGGCCGTAACGTGCCAACCGAATGAACCATGCCATCACGAGGCGGAATCGATCACGGCCTAGTCGTGATTAGCATCACGATCGTGACAGATCAACCAGCAGAGCAACATGCACTCAAAACCAAAAACAGAGACGTACATTCCAAACAACTCAAACTCACGGTTTCAAGTTTCAACTACTGAGACTACAGTTTCAACATACACTCAAAACCAAAAATACAAAAATATGCCCTAAAGACTCACCAAAAATAGGTGCTCGCGTGGTGGTGGGGAGGGGAGCTCGAGTGGTGGCCAACGTTCGATGTGGTTACTGAGAGCAGAGGGACAAGGAGAGTTAGTGCGCGGGAAGGGGAAAGAGAGATGTACGTCAAGTTATTGCAAAGAATGAATGGAAAGACAGAGTTAGGGTTAATAGTGTACCTCACGGTGGTGGCGAAGAAGCCCTCGCGGTGGTTGCGGTGGAGATGAGCTCGCGATTAGGGTTCTGTCTTTGGGTGAGAGTGAGAGTGAGGGTTGAGAGTGATTTAGGGTTGAGCGTGATGAAAAGAGAAAAGTGACGACGCGTCTGAGTGAAGTGCGGAAGGCGCGCGGGTGTAAACGTTATATAAAACAACATTTAACGTCGATTGTATTAAACAATCGACGTTACAATTAATTTTTAACGCCGGTTTTATTAACAAACGGCGTTAAATATTAATGTTTTTTAAAAAAAACACTTTTAACGTCCGTTGTTGAATACAACTCGACGTTAAAAGTGTTGTGTAAAGTAACATTCTTCTCGTATCGATCATGTATCGCCTCTTCTTTTCCTCTATATTTCTATTCCTTCACAAAATGGCTCACGAGACCTGTGTTAATTGAGTGACAACAGGGCATTTCGGATAGCTAGGGATATAGGATTATTTACGTCGACTATTTATTTAAGCAAGTAAAAATCACACTTTTAACGTCAATTGTATAAACAACGGGCGTTAAAAATAAATATTTTTATTTTAAAAACACTTTTAACTTCAGTTTTATTCAACAATCGACGTTAATGCACTGTGTTAAGAGTACGACAACGGGGCATTTCGGGATAGGGATATAGGATTATTTACGTCACTTGTTTATTTAATCAAGTAAAAATCACACTTTTAACGTCGATTGTATAAACAACTGACGTTAAAAATAAATATTTTTTATTTTAAAAACACTTTTAACGTCAGTTTTATTCAACAACTGACGTTAAAAGTGTATAAGTTTCTGCAAAAGCTAGCATTCATTCATTTGACTACTCTGCTACTAAATTACCCATTCTTCTTTGTGCTACTTACCCATGCACATTGTAACCTATAATCCTCTTTATGAGCACTAAGTTTATACCTAGACTTAAAGGTCTATTTCTTCCTAATCCTTCAGGCGTTTTCTTTTACGCACGTTTATAATATACGATTTGCCAACTCCCAATGCGCCTTGGAACCTAATGCTCTTAATGATCAATTTAATTTTTTAGCAACTTACGACGCCTAGTAACTTCATCCCCTACTCCTATAAATAGCTTCCTTCCTTCCTTTAATTTTTCTGCTTCACAATATGGCTCTGCCATGGAGATTAACTTCATCACTCTTTCTTCCTATACCTAGACTTAAAGGTCTCTGTCTTAATGGTCAAACAACTTCCGAGGTTGTGTAAATCGCATTACATGGGTGATAAGGGTGTGTAAATCGCATTATGTGAATTGCACACACCATCATCCTTCGGAGAGAATCAAGCGACTACAGTTCCAAAGCCTCAGCTTTGGAACCAAGTGGATGTTCCAAGAATATTGCTGAAACAGATCGAGTGCACCCTTCACTTTGCCACGGCTCCAAAGTGACTGTGGATTCAGATGGAGCATCAAGGACTTCAAATGAGGGAGGGGATGCATTCAATGTTGGAGTTTCTGAGGACAAGACTGAGAAGAAAATGATGTTGAAGAAGAAACTTTTTTATATTTTAGTGCTATCTTGCGGAAATTTTTTATCTTTTAAACATGTAATTGTAACTTATGAATCGTTTCAATGAGATACGATTTGATTATACATATATAACTTGTTTTATGTTAAGTGTTTATTTATTTTAATTTGCACAAGAATTTGTTAATTTACTAATTCAAGCTAATTAATTAAGATTAAAAATAAACTTTTTTTAAAAAAAAGATTAGAAATAAACTGCACTATATGGAGTGATGATCTGCGTTAAGAGTGACAACAGGGAGATGGCAACGAAAGAAAGATAGGAATGAGTTGATTATTTACGTCCGTTATTTATTTAACTGAAGTAAAAATCACACTTCTAACGTCAGTTTTATAAACAACTGACGTTAAAAGTGTTAATAATTTCTTGCAAAACACTTTTAACGCCGGTTCATTAAACGACGCGCAAATAGTGATTTCATATTTACAAAATCGCCATCGCCTCACTTTTAACGCCGGTCCTTAAAACAACTGACGTTAACAGTGAATTAATGAAGTATGATATTTACAAAACTGCCACCGCCCCCTTTTTAACGTCTAGTTTTTGGTTAACTGACGTAAACCTTTACCGTCTAATGTATATTTTCCACTAGTGAGCCTTTGACTTGCATTGCTGCTACGTTGTTGACTCCCTGCGTCAGACGGTTTGCCAAACAGTGAAGGCTTTATGAAGAAATAAGTAAACCCTTGAGATTGTAATCCCAAACTTGTATTCAACGTAGTACGAACACAGCAACCAGTCACAAACATACGAACACATCTCAATAACTTGAGGCGTGTGAAATCACACTGTCCTCAAGGGTTTATCCGCGTGGTGCGCAAACCCCCTAGGATACAACAGGCCCCTCCCGATTAATTAAACCGAGGTAACAGAACAGTCAAGAAAAAATGATAAGCAGACATTGTAACCCAGGAAGAGAAGAATAGATGAGAAGGTATTAAAAGAAGAGAAGCAATAATTTTTTTTTATTTCATCTGATCTTAAAAACTTTTCTTCTATTTTGAAAACAAGCATACCTTTTCTCTGACGCTGTACTTCAAAGTTTTTAAAGAAGGAAAAAATTGTCGTTCAACTTCCAAATAATTGGATAAGGTTGATCCAAAAAGTTAGGATCGAAGCGCCAATTAGCATACATTTTGGATCAGAATTGCTAACGTGCAGCTCTTATTTTAAAACGTGAAAAAACAGTCATTTATTAGAATAGGTTATTCCCCTTTTATAGGATCAAATTAAAACAAACAAAATATGTATGACCAAATAAAATATAAAATTATTTTCACAAAAATTAATTTGACTAAATAATAAAATCCAACCAGATTTATTTTATACTTATTGTATGATAATTACATAACTAAAATAAAACATTAAACTTTGAAATATCTCTAAATATCCAACAATATATAGTTGTACACACACTCATACGCGCACATAGATATACATTTGTTGTTCGTGATTACTTCCTGAAGGCTGAAGCTAGCAAGTTGAATGGGTCAGCAAATTCGTTTTCAAAATCAATAATGTTAACTCCTTTGCCATGATGCCTTGTACATTAGGGAACGGGATCCATTCTACTCGGGTTCTTTTCACGTCATTTTCCATCTCCGCAGTCCATCGACCAATATATTGTATTCATTATTAATATTTGAATATATACACGAGTGTAATTGATATGTATTGTCATTGTAAAGTTTTTTATGCTGTCCACCAATCATAAGTTAGGATATGAATGATTTTTAAGGTGATTTGGATAAGAATAATATGTTTTCAATGTCGTGTTGATTTATTATTGATTGACAGTATAAAAAACGTTTACACTGACAATATATACCAATTAAACTCACCTATATTTTTTATTAGCGAGAATTTAATAGGATGGGAGGCTGTTCCATTTTCAAGCTTTAATATTTAATAGTGGTTTAGAGTAATATTGACTTGCTAATAAAAGACTTGAGAATAAAAAAAAAGAAAGAATATTAAACTTTTTTTATCGCGATGCATTTCCATATTACTAATCAAATTATTTTTTAATCTGAACCTTACTCATCAATTTCGTACATATACCAAGACTTATATTATACTTAATTATAAGTGGATTATGAGAAGATGTCTTTGATGGTGGATAAATGAAATTATATATTTAACATATACATATCATGAGGTTAATTTTCAAGTTGCAAGGTACCAAAGGTCAAATATTTAGGTATGATATTTCCCGTTTAGTATGCCCCCAGTGTACGTCTAGCATTACATATCAAGACAAAATAGAAGTTTTAAGGCAACTGAAATTATATTTTTCGAAAAATACTTAATACATTCATTAACAGGTGCAGTGGCATCGCCAGACACAGACATTTTCGTTAAATAGTATATATATATATATATATATATATATATATATATATATATATATATATATATATATATATATTAAAGCTCTATCTTACTAAAAAAAATCAATGTCATTAAATTTGAGTTGATCATTGACTTGGTCGGGATAATAGGTCACAAATACTGACATATTAGTTCATATATATATTTCACGGTCCATACGAAAACTTTAACAAATGCAGGTATCCAAAGTAATATGGCGCAAAAAATTCTTTTAACCCAAGAGCACACAAGGATTCCTATATGTAACTGATAGAATGAGTAAATGACCCACTTATATGCATTATGCCTTAGGAAAGTGAAACTGACAAGGTTTCGAATGAGTGAATGACCCACATTATGCACTATGCCTTAGGGCACTGGTAACCCCACCTCCTCTCTTTCGTGTGAGACTGAGATTGTGTTAGGTGTTAGCATCACATTATCAAGTATCAACCACACGACATACCCAAATAATTATCTACCACAAGATGGAAATATGGTTGGCCCTCTACCCTTTCTGTTTATAGCATTGCAAAAGTGAGTAGAAGTTAACCAGCACGAATTAAAAGTTCGGTGGTTATGATATCAGGTTTGTGATCTCTCATCAACCCATCTACAAAAGGCAACAAAACTCAAGAGGAAGAAAGGTTTAATTAACACCCTGTATTTGATTATGATAGGCTGCTAATTATATAGTCACTTATAATTCATATGGGCCTTGGGAAAATGGATTTCATTAGGTCAAAATTTACTATATTCACAGGGTTAGGACCATTAGTTAAATATCAGACAACTCACATTTCGAGTTTACCTTTTAAATCTGATTTATCGAACTTAAAATATGAATTGTCTAATCTTCAATGAATCCGACATCCTCAATAAATGCAAGAAATTTTGACAGCAGACAATCTGGGTCCGGGCCTTGGATGCACCTCACATACTTTTTTGGAACATTTGTTTTGATCCAGTGGATCCAATCCAATGCACGTAAGAGAAAGTTTAGTTTATGGGCTTTACTTCTGGCCCAAATCTGTGAACCGAAAATCAGAGTTTACATGTTCTGAATGACAGTATCTGGGCCTTTAGTAGGAGAGAGGAGGAATAGGTCGAGGTCCACGAGAAGAGAAGAGAAGCGCGAGCGCCACGTTTGGTAGTAGTAGGAGAGGACAGAAGAGAAGAGGTAGAAAAGAAGCATGTGGCAGTGACATCGAGGATTGAATACCAAATCAGGTGAATTAGGGTTTGCAGTGTGAGAAAGAAAGATGTGGCACGAGGCTCGGAGATCGGAGAAGAAGGTTCATGACATGATGGACGCTGCTCGAAAGAGAGCACAGAGGAGAGCGGTGTACCTTGCAAAGAGGCGTGGCGATCCTCAGCAATCCATCCAGCTCGTTGGAATGCGTTGCCGAACTTATCGAGACGACGCTCTTTACCATGCCACACAGGATCAGCAGGGCCTGTTAGTTTTTCTTCAATTTCTCCATTCCTTTTACATATTCTAATCAATCAATGCTTCCCATATCATGGATTATACAATCGCGTCAAATGTTGAAATTGATTTAATCAAACTTTGGGATTAATGGTGTAAATATTCCTGTTTTTTTTTTCCTTCTAAAATTGCTATCCCTATTAGCTGGATTTGGTTCTATTGTTTCATTGATTTCTCGAGGCTTCAGTTTGATTTTTGATCACGGGAGCAGGAATAAATTGATTAGTTTGAGGTTGTGATTATTGATATTCAGCTAGAAGTTGTCGTGCAAAATGCATAGATAGTGTTTGGTTAATGCAAAATGCATAGATAGTGTTTGGTTAATGCTAAATTATAAGGTGGCTTGGTGGTTTGGGGAGGGAGATAGGGTTTGGAGTGATAAGGTGGAGGTCATAGGTTCAACTTCTAACATAACAAATACTAACAATCTAACATTTTGCCTATAAAAAAAAAATCATTTGTCTGTTTAATTGCCTAGAGCTTATTCAGTGCTTGCAGTACAATTAAGGGTCCAAACTATATTGTGCTATTCAGCATGTATGTCTGATAATGTTAGGGCTCACCTTATTGTTTATGTTATCCTTCCTTTTTTATTTTTAAAAGGTCTATTTCGTTTTTCCCCCCTTTTTATCCTTGGTCTTTGAAAATCAATAGAGCATTAATTATTTATTTCTAACTTTATACTTGATACTAACAAATAAGCGAGCAAAGACACTAATATCATTTTTTTTCTTTCTTTTTTGCTTATAATCGAATCTTTTAATAACTTTCTTAACTTTGTGCAACTACCATAAATTATAGATATGAAAGGAAGAGGGAGTAATCAATAAAATAATGAAAATAGCTAAACATTACAGACAACATTTTGATGAGTGTTGTATGAATCCAATTTGTCAGTGTTGCATTCCAAAAATGTAAAGAAATTTCGTAGCATAGATGTTGTATCAAATAGCATTCCTGTAAAAGACCTTATGGCTGCTACCGATATCCACTGAATTTTAATTTTTGCTGAGACATGTACTTGAGGTTGACCTGATGATTCATTTATGTCTCAGGATACCTTGGAATGGAAAACAGGATATTTTGATTGACAGGTGCAAATTTTTTCTACTATCCTTGTAAGTTTATTTGTATATATTTGATTTATAAGGCATAATTGACGGCCTATGCCATAGCAGATTTGATGGGCGTGCTCTCCTCGATTTTATTCGGGATACTGGATATAGGCGCGTCCAGGAAAAGTCCGAAGAAGAAGAAGAATTAGAAGAGTTTGTTAATTTTGAGCGTTATCGAGATTTAATAAAGCATCGGCGTAGAGGATGTCGGTACTTTTTAATTTTCTCGACGATGTGTTTGATTATGATAACCTTTAATAGTTTGATTATTGTTGTTTTCTTATCTTTCTTTTCCTTCAACATTTTTTATTCATGATAAAGCAATACAGGACGAAAGGTTCTTTAGTTGTGAAGTCAGTCTGACATCTAGGGATTAATTTTGAAATCGAATTTACAAACTAGGTTTTAATGTTAACAGTTACTGACGAGGAGGCTTTGCAACATGTAAATCAAGAGATGGAGACCAAGGCTGCTGCTCCATTTGCATCAGACAGGTTAAATGAGATTCCTTTCATGCGTATTGATTTGGTCATTTGCTTTTAATCTAAGTATTAGTTGATTAAGCAACAGCTGTCAGTTGCCCACAATATTTTATTTCCATAGTAATGATGATTATATTATGAGGTTTTGTTTTCATTAGTGTTGTCGAATAGCAGCCATGGCGGAAAGCGGTGGCGGGTTTTGAAGGAACCGCCATACAAAAGCGGTGACGTAGCGGATTTCACGTGGCGGTTCATGGCGGCCGCATGGCGGCTGGCGGGTATGGCAGAATCGGCTGCCATGGCGGAAAAAGCGGGTTTTTGGGGTCTTTTTGAGGAAAAAACATGATCCAGTCTTCCGGGTTAGTTGGGTTTTGCGTTCCGGCCCGGAAGAACCGCATGATGAATCAATTTTGATGAAAATTCGAGCGTTGAACTGATGAATTGGAAGTGAATCGCTTGATTCACGATGCAGAATCGTTTCGGACGATTCCAGAACTTGCAATCGTGGAGTTGGGTTTCGCAAATACGGGTCGAGTCTGAGCTACCCTTTTTTTGGAAGGCGTTGTTTTGGGACTTTTTTGCCTTTTTTTTTCCTAAATTTTTTTAATGTGAATAGGACGTAATTCACCGCCGTTAACCACTTAGTGTGTGTTTGGATAAGCGTTTAACAAACATGATTTTGGATTGAATTGATTTTGTAGAATTGATTTCAATACAATTGAGTTTGAAATAAAGTGATTAATGTTTGGATGTTTTTACTTTGAAAGCAAGTTTGATGTAAAACTTAGTGTAATTTTTCAACCCAAAAGCAGAAGCTACTCCAAACTGCTTTTGGTAGAGTCAATTTTGGATGCAAAATTGCTTCCCCAAACGTGTAACCAAACATCTCTTTTTTTACCAAAATCACGTTTGACAGATGCAGAAGCACTTTTGGTATCTTCAGAAGTGGAACTAAACACACAATTAGTTGTCTATTTCCTAAACCTAATATTTTAGTATTATAATAACGGATTCAATTAGGGTGGTCGAAATGGAGGAAGGCTTCTAGTTTTTTGTGTGATAAAAAGGTACCTCTTAAGCTAAAGGGAAAATTTTACCGTACAGCTATTAGATCGGCGATGTTGTATGGGACGGAGTGTTGGGCGGTAAAAAATCAACACGAGAGTAAAATCAATGCAGCAGAGATGAGAATGTTGCGCTGGATGAGCGGAAAAACTAGACGTGATAGGATTATGAATGATAGCATTAGAGAGAGAGTTGGGGTAGCACCTATTGTAGAAAAGATGGTTGAATCTCGACTTAGGTGGTTTGGGCATGTATGGAGGAGACCTTTAGATTCTGTAGTAAGGAGAGTGGATCAAGTGGAGGGCAATCCAATAGCTAGAGGCAGAGGTAGGCCAAGAAAAACTATAGGAGAAACTATTAAGAAAGATTTGGAGGCCAATGATTTAACTGTTAACATGATTCATGATAGAACATTATGGCGCTGTATGATCCATGTAGCCGACCCCACCTAGTGGGATAAGGCTTGGTTGTTGTTGTATAATAATAGCTCTGCCATTTCAATTTCTTTTTTCTCCAATACCCATTTGCACCGTTTCTCTCCTCTCAAGTTTCTCCAATTCGTGGTGTGGTCCCTTTGTGTTCCTTTGACCTTTTCTACCTTTTTTTAATAATTTCCTACCTTCCCTCTCGAGGCTATGCTTTTCTTTTGGAGAAATAATGGTTCAAACAACTATCTACTATTTATTTTGAATAATTTAATCTTAAATGATTTATTTTGAAGTTTCTATTTTAGTTTATTGGTTATTTAATGAGTTATTTGACTTTAAAGTATTAATATCTACTATTTCTTTATGGTAAAATATAATGTGTATATATTTTAATTATTGGTCATGTATCTTATAATTATTTCTACAATTTTTGTTATGTATATATGTATATATATATATATATATATTTTTTTTTTTTGTCCGTCATGGCATCCGCCATATGGCCGCATCGCCATCCGCTATAATGTATGGCGGATTTTTGGCAGGCCGCCATCGATAACCCTGGTTTCCAAAGAATTGTCTTTATCTTGGATCTACTATTTATATCTCGCTCTGTCTTTCTAGTTGTTTTTGGGAAGATCAATTTTAACATATTGTTTATCTAATGGTTCATGTTGTATTTTCCGTTAATTGAATTCTTAGTAATTAATAATAGATGTTGTCTGCTACTTTATATGATATTTTGTTGGTATATTTCATGACAGATATCAGAATTTGGGAATTGAATTGTATTTATATTTATCAATGATGCAGAAATATATACACAGTTCCTAGCATCTACATTAGGAAACAACAGATGTTTCCTTAATTTGAAATCCCTTGATTTTAGGGATTGACTAATTACAAAATTAAATAGAGATTCTAATTCTAAAAGGTAAAAGATACAATATAAACATTCCTAAAATATCACACAACACACAGATTCTCACAACAGATGATCTTATTTTGTTTTTTCATGTGCAATTGTAGATCTAATTTGTCACAGCCTGCTGCAAGCAAAGTATCTTACTCGCAGGTCGGGTTTTGTTATGAAGGGAATGGAAAAGAGGAATCCCATATTTCAGATGATGATGATAATGATAACGAGGAAGATGAAGACGAGGAGGATGATGAGGATTTTAACACTGATGATAGCAACGATGAAGGAATGGAAATAATAGCAAAGGAATATGGGGTCAAAAGGTATGGTTGGCTTGTTTACATGGATAAGAAAGCTAAGGAAGAAGAAAAAAGGCAAAAAGAGGTGATCAAAGGTGATCCTGCAATTGTAAGTGAAAATGCTCATAGTAAGAATGGAGGGATATTTTGGTTGTTCATATTTGAAGATGGCTTTATAGATGTTTACAATGATATATTATGAATTTTGTAGAGGAAGCTGAGTCGTAAGGAAAGAAGGAAGGCTTCTCAGATTGAAAGGGAAAGAGAGAGAGAAGCTACACGGATGTGTGGAGCTCGTGCGCTGCATCATGATCCCTACCGGTAGAAAATATTGATGTTTTTGTCCTTCAGATTTGAGCAAGGAAAATATGAAATTGTGCTCCTACTGACAAATGGAATCACTGATCATTCCTGTATACCAGTTTTAACGATGCCCTTAATACATACATGCAGGGAAACAAGACAGAGTCCAACTTACGAAGCTTATTCTCGTTCTAGAAGGTATGGACCTGCTTTTCTAGGTCTCTTTGGATGATGTTATTTACATTATTTATTTTCCATATTATTCATATTCTCATTTTCCATTCACAGATCAAGGTCCAGATCACGGTCCTACTCTCCATCGCACTCAAGGCGTTATTCTCGCAGTGGTCGCTCTGACGATGTTCACCGAAGCAAACCAAGAACCCCTAAAATAGAATACATTACTGAATTTGGGGGCTCTGGAGAAGCAGATGAATCCAGGCGTGAAGGATTTTCTCCACCAAGATCTCCTCCATCTCAAGTTGATATGTTAAACCGGTCGGAGCACTGGACCTTTAATTCTTGCCAAGATAGATTGGACTTTTCTCTGCTGCAGCATATCACCCATATTGCTGCCTGTGGCAATTTTTTTTGTGGTTTAGAATAGACTAGGATTGTCAGGGTACCTGCCAAGAGGAGGAGGGAGGAGGCTTCCTATTTGAAGCTCATTGTTCCCTGAAATACATTTTGCATAACTAATTGTGAGTTGCATGGGAATATTGCAATTGTTTAATATGATACTCTGCTGACTTGCAGGCCATCATCTGGTTGCATACTCGAGGCATTGCATGTTGATCCTGCTTCTGGTGTATCTATTGATAAGGATAGGAGCACTAAAGTCTCGAAGCCATCAGTAAGGTATGCCATCAGCCAACAGTGTATGCTTTACCCCTCCAAAAAAAAGTGTTCTATGTGAAGGGAGTTCTTATTATAGATGATTTTTGTTGTACTATTTTTCTGGTGCACTCTGTATTGTTGACCATTAATTTTGTATCAAGATTTTTACCAGATTAATCCAAGTATCCAATGGTTAATAGTACTGCCAGCTGGACAGGGATACCATGAAAATTTTCCTTTCAATATCCTTTATTTTTTTCATCTTTCTTTTTTGGGGGTATTGCAATGGGGTATTTCTTTCAGCTTCTTTTTAACCTAAGTGGTCTGAATATTTTTTTATTTCTTCATTAATTTTATGGGGTATTTCTTTCAGCTTCTTTTTAACCTAAGGGGTCTGATTATTTATTTATTTATTTATTAATTTTATCGATTGCTGTTCTCTTTTCCACAGTACATCTTCAGCATTATCAAAATTGAAGGCAAGTGGTTCTGGAGCGCCCTTAAAACATCAACAAGGGGAGAAGAAAGAAACTCCTCAAGAAAGACTTAAACGGATCATGAACAAGCAACTGAACAAACAAAGTATGACTGTTTGGATGATTTATTTTAGTTTCAGATCAATGGAATCTTCAGCATCTTTGATGTAGTGCATTACTTTTCATTTGCATTCTACTAATTCTTTTCACTTGTGAGTTAGCGGTTTTATGTGGAATCTATATCAATTCCTGATATACATGTCTGTAACTGTTTGCCTGTGCAGTACAAAAGGATACTGCTGCAGAAATAGCTAAGAAAAAGGAACAGGAGAAGCAAAGGCAGGAAAAGCTTGCTGAAACAAGTCGATTGAGTCGGTATAGACGTCGCAGCCGCAGCAGGAGTTATAGTCCTTCCCCTCGAAGGTGGTTTCGTTGCACTTTGCTCATGTTAGATGTATGTGTGCACGTAATGGATTCACAAGATAAAGGGGATTTCTATGGTACCTTGATGGGTTTAGTACTCGGGATGAGTTGTCAAGCATGCATCAGACTGTTGATTTCATAATAAATGTTTAAAAATACAACTAATAGGTCATGAAATGCTTGACAACTCATCTTGGGTACCGTACCCTAAAACCCCCCCCCAAGTTAAATGGCAGGAGTAACATTTGCTTTAATGGAGTGGTTCAACATACGTGATTTTTTGTCATTAAAACCAAATTTGCCTCAAGTTGAGCTGTCCATATCAGCCTAGTTGAAATTCCTTGAGGAACATCAGTTTTTATCTTTGTTAATCTGTATCATTTAAACAAGTAACACTTGCTGGTTTTAGTTTACAAAGTCAAGGATGTCTTTTATGGTTTTGGATAAAGTTCAAAGTCAAGAATAGTACATTCTTGGTGAATCTCGTTTTTTATTTTTACCTGTTATGTTATTCTTTATTCATTTCAACTCTCTTATGTGTTGCTAATGTAAGGTATGACCTTATATATTTGAGGGATTTGTCAGTAGTGTAACTTTAGCATAACATCATTTAGGTGTTAATAGATTTATGAGTTTGCTGACTATTGGAATGAGGACCAATTGTTGACATCAATATTTATTTCAGCAAACGGACCAATTAGTACTTAGATTATATGATTACCCTCTGGTTAATTAGTACTTACATTATATGATTAACTGCAGAAGATACAGGCCTAGTAGAAGTCCACATAGAGGCAGGGGTTCCAGAAGGTATTATTCTAGTTCTCGCTCTCGTTCCCGGTCACATTCTCGGTCCCCATCCAAGTCCCGCTCTCGCTCCCGTCCTCGCTCTCACTCACGCTCACCTCCCTATTCTCGTTCTCCCAGGTAATCATCATAACTTTCAGTAGCCTATCACTTGTGAAATTTATGCAACATCATCATCTTAATTCTCAAGAATGAAAGACTGAATCAGAAAGTTGTCATTTCAGGACAAGGAACCGTTCAAGGCACTGATGGAATGCATAATGCATGCAGTAGTCTGAGGGAGGTTTGTGGGCAATTTGTGTATAGTCTGAGGGAAACACCCATGTTCTCGGCTGGGTTGTGGTAGGCAATCTTTTTAAGCTATCACATTAGAATTGCATCTTTTTGAACTATCACCAGGAGTTGCACATATATATATTCAACATATTATTTATGAATTATGATTTATATCTCGGAAATGGTATAAAGTAACATCTCATCTATGAAAATCTTGGTTTCACTTTTTTCCATTAAAATATATAAATTAGGTTCCTTGATGTGGTATTCTCTTAAAGACTGATTATTAAGCTGTAATATAGTATATATATTTTATAACCGAGAAGCAATATTTTCTTACCGCCAAATACTAGCTACTATAAAAGTGGCGTGTATCAGGCCAATTTCAATTTTCTCAAGCATCCGAAAGAAAACTATTCTATTTAATATTTTAATATTGTATACTAAAAGGTTTCTCTAAACTAATATTAATGGCTAGCCAATTTCAATCTTCTCAAACAGTATATAGGAAACTATTTTTTTATTAAGATAACTGTTATATTACCCTATACAATTTCTTATTTCCTTGGGAGGGGTTGTCTGTTTAGGCGTGTCACAGTATCCGGGGATTAGTCTCTTGCCTATTTGGTGGGAGGACATTCTGGGAAATAAAAAAAAATTGTCACATCGATCAAACATTAAGTAATTTTAGTTGTGTTAATAATTTTTCAAGTGAATTTTATTTGATGATATGACTGTTTTTCAATAAAAATGGTTGCATTATCAAATTAATTGATACATTGTCAACATTAATACATGATAAAGAGATGCAAACAATTTTATGTAAAAGAAAAAATCTACTAATAGGATGGTTTGATTTTGCAATGGGATTGAGGCATTTGTAATTTAATTTTATTTCTTGGAGTGTCTTAAATCCTTTGTGTTAAATGATGCAGTAAAAGCAAGAAAAATTGTTATATATTGATAGTATTATACCAACTTAATAAAAATATAAGTTATAACCAGTGTTATTAAAACCGGATCGGATTGGGCGATCCGATCGAAAACCAGATCTATGATCGGTTCGGTCAGTATATCAGACTGGTTAACCACCTGAATCGATACTGACATCATCAGCTCGACTCTGAACTACCTGGGACTCGAACACGAGTGGGGGTGATATAGGAGAAAAGTTGTGCCACTGGATTGCAGCTAATTGTTGGTATTCATGCAGAAAATATTATATATATATACATAGTTTAAAACAATATTTAGAATTCTTTAATCTATACCGATTCAAACCGAGTCAATCAATGTCCCTCGATTGAATTAATGACTCATTAACCCAGTGTCTTGATCGAGTCGATTACCGATTCGGTTTTAATAATATTAGTTATAACACGACACTGCTTTCAGTAAAAAAAAAAAGAAGAAAGATAAATAAACACACGACACTGCATACTGTATAGATTATTGTACAAATTAAAAAATATTTTAAAATCAAATTTAAATTGTTAAAAAAATTGTTAAAAATAATATTCACGTTATGGGCCAAAATTCAAGTTGACCCGCAGCCCACCTAACAATTAAGTATATGTTTGGTTTCACTTCTGAAAACATCGGAAGTGCTTCTGTATTTGTCAAACATGATTCTGATAAAAAAAAAAGGTGTTTGATTACACGTTTAGGGAAACAATTTTGCATCCAGAATTGATTCTACCAGAAGCAGACTGAAGTAGCTTCTGCATGTCAAACTTGTTTTTAAAGTAAAAATATTCAAACATAAATCGCTTTACTTCAAAGTCAATTATATTGAAATCAATTCTACAAAGGCTCTGTTTGGCAGGTCCAATAAGCTAGCTTATAACTTATTTGACTAGCTTATAAGCTTGTTTAACTGAAATAGAGATGTTCGATAAACAAGCTTATCTCATTAGCTTATAGCTTTTCTTCATAAGCTAATTTATTTAGCTTATTGAATTTTCTCTCAATTTTACTCCCATTCATTTAATGAATTCCCACTTTCCATGTTTATCATAAATATGTCATTTTATATTAATAAGCTAATTCAACCGCTAGTTTTATCAAACACTTCAAATTCAATTAGTTAGCTTTCCAGTTATCAGCAATCAGCTATAAGCTATCAGCTAAAAATTAGCATATCAGCTATTTTTGCCAAACAGAACCAAAATCAATTCTATCCAAAACCACGTTTACCAAACGTTCATCCAAACTGACACTAAATCAAGGAAACATATCCAAGTCTCCCTTAACCCTAATAAATGCAACCAAGATTAGTTTAGTTTCTATAAATATATGTCAGGCGTGTTATATGCAGGGATCAGATCTGTTGGTCTCAGACTCAAATGGAAAACCCATGAACCTAACGGTTTCCATGACGCAGCATTTTGCTGTGCCAAGCCATCAAACCAATGGAAGGGCGCCAGTATTCTTAGAGCAACTCCAACAGTGATTCTTACACGGTTCTTAAAGCTTTAGAACCCGTTCCTTAATTTGATATGCATTGGAGCATTCTTATGTGGTGTTCCTTATTAAGAGTCGTTACTTGTATAAGGAACGGTTCCTTATAATTAAAAAAAATTTATCACCTGCAAAAGAGAACGTCTCTGCTTCTGGGTGTTGAGAGATTGAAAGAAAGGGAAAGTAAAAGATAAAGGGAATGGCATAAGAAATGACCGAGTGATAAGAGAAAAATGGGGAAGCTTCTAGATAAGGGTTGGTCATATTAAAATTAAAATATTTACTGGAGAATGGGTTTGCGTATAAGACACAAGGGAATGGGTTTGTACATTTATTTTTAAATTTAAAATATATTGAATTAATAGTGAATATATAAAAATATATTTATTGGTTTTTTTGGTATTTATGTATTTTAATTTAAAATATGAATGAATTAAAATTCAGAATAAAAATAAATTTAAAATAAAAGTATAAAGATATGGGGTCCATTGTGGGACCCATTAAAAATAAGTTGAGAACCAATGAGTGATTCTTAGTATTGGAGCAAAAAATGATAGATGTTCCTTAGATCATATGTAACATTTTTGGGGCCACTTAAGAGGAGTTAAGAACCAATATGGGATTCTTGCATTGGAGATGCTCTTAATATCTATCCATTACAATAAAAGATGCCTTCTAGTTAATTTAGGATATCTGCAATTTTCATATTTCAGCAAACAATTTTCTTTTAAATCACAGTGTTAACTGGACTGCTTCCAACTTGCTTATTATGAATTATGGCCAAGAATTTAGAAAAGCCTAAAAATAGTTTTTTCTGCATATAATTTTTTTCTTAATATTTTAGTTTACACTATCTATGAGAGGACATTATAGTAACAAAAGGTCATGTGAAATTAAATATGGATCAGATTATTGACTTCAAATCTTGATTAAAGAAGTGAGAAATTGTTACTTTTTTATTTATCAAAACTCAGTTTTGATTTAACTGACGTCTGGTGGAGCATGACAGGATCTCGCATCGAACATGTTACAGATTCGAGTCTCCACTACCTCTTGGGGTGAGGTAAATGTAAATCCCTTTGTAGGTGCTTATAGAGCCCGAAGGTTTTCCCTGTCTTGGACTGTGGTGCCATCCCCTCACCATAAATTGTGTATTAAAAAAAAACTCATTTTTGATTTTTGAATACTACCCTTATCATATTACATCCTTACAAAAATAACAAACTCTCATGATTTTAACAAAGAGATAAATGATAAAATAAAATTGAAATTGCTTTTCATATGGATTTAATTGATATACACTGACAGTGTAAAGGTTTTTTACACTGTCAATCAATCAAAAATTGATAAATCATTAAAAATATTTGACTCTTATCATAACCACATTAAAAATCATTCAAACCATGATTTCTGATTGGTTGACAGTGTAAAAACTTTACACTGACCGTATACAACAATTAAACTATTTAATAATTATACATTTAAAAATTATTTCGTAAGACACAATCCGAACAACATTTATCCTATCAAAACTATTATAAATAATAAAGAATTCAAACATAAATCAGTTATCGCGAACTTATTTTCAATCAAACAAAATTTGCAAAATTCAGTTCATCAAAATTTAATTTTTGCAATCCAAACCCTAGCATTCTCCCCTCGTAGACACACACACCCCATCTTCTCTTTTTTTGTGTGGATCAGTGAGGCCTCCATTTGAAGCAGTGATTTTTTGAGCATAAAATAGACAAGTGGAGATGTCATCAAGTAAACAGATTCCATTCTACCTCTACCGTGAATAGTTGTAGTCCAATAAAAAGAACTCAAAGATATTTATAATAATGGAAATACTAATAAATTACCGAAAGCTATATGTGGTGTGTATAATTGGGTTGCAAATTGCCAAGGCTACTTGCTTCTTTTCGTGACCCTCCCTACTTTGTGTGTCCTTTATTGCATCTCTTGAGAATTTCTTAAACCACACGGGATTCTTCTAGTATGTGATCTTAAAGCTAGGCCATCAACCTCACGTCTAAAACTTCACTTTATTCCGTCCTTTTCACACCCCACGCGTCTTCACTAGTGAAAGTCATTTGATCTCTCCACATATATAGCCTTTAACCTTCTATTCTCACCTTTACTTGATACCCTTCCCCACTTTATTTTGAGGAAATAACGTCTTGGAATATATATAATAGTATCTTTACTCTCGCACGAGGGGTCAGTAATCTTGTTTAAAACTCCAATCTAATCTAGCTACTTCGGTTATCAGCTAGCATCAACAATTGTGTAATTGTGGTAGGCAACATCTAATTCCCTATCTCCGACTAGCTAGCTAATATTTCTCTTGGACTAGGAGAATGTTATTATATTAAAAAAATGTGCCATATGCGGATTGCATCTTTACTCTTTAGACACCTAGTTTTCTTTTTCCCCTTTCCTGGTTATCAATGATTAAGCCTTTTTTTGGGTCCTATATACATCAAGCAAATAATCACAATTCACTAATTATATATATGAAAGACTTTTAACTTAATTATTAAATCTCTACTTGCAGTTGCAAACCCTTAATTAATTAACTTGCAGGCTGACCCACTTATTTAAAATAAACTAGGTTTCAAAGTTATCTAAGCACATGGCGTGACGTATCTTTTCTTGGACAACTTAATTAATGTATCTCTTGTAGGTAAAGGCCCTTACCCTACATCTAATTTATTCTTCTAGACATGCACTCACATATGATATTTCACTTATTATCACATGCTTAACGAACAAATATATAAGTATATTACTAATATATAAATTTGAATTTCCATGCGTTATTTGTTTTGAGAGAGAGAGTACTTATGTTTGAGAGATCGATATCTCAATTATTTGTTTTGTATTGAAACCCTTCTATTTCAAATTACCTCTTCTTTTTCTATCTGTTAGTCGGACATTAACATCATCCTGACGTCAATTTTTTTGTTTTGTTTTAACATGAGTATGAACCCAGAGGCAAAATGTCGATGAGCCCCTACTTGATTATTTTAATTAAATAATTATAGTAGGCAAAACCTAAATTCATCCTCTTCATCATTTCCCCTAAATTATATTAGTTTTAACTTTTAATTTTAGATATGTTCCAGCAAGGACAATAATCCGTGTAAAGTTTCTGAGCTGGAAACCTAGTATTAGATATTGCTTAAACATCTATTGATAATTGTGAGTATAGCTTGACATAATAAGTGTATTTTACTCCTATGTATCCAAGCGACAATCAAAGCAAACATAGTTATAAGAATAATATCAAGGTACCACTAGGCCTAGTATATATAGTGCGAGGATGGTTATGAGTCATTATGGGTGATTATGGGCATCATTGATAAGAGCGGTTATAAAATCGTTATGGGTGTCCATTTTCCTTGAATGGTGTTATCTCTTCATGGTGCAGGATTTCCGATCTCTGATTTCCTCTTATTTATCTGTTGGCTTGAAATAATCTTGATCCAATGAGTAATAAGTTACCGGATGAGACTTGGCCGAGATCCAATTTATGTTGTAACAAGATATATTTTTTCAGACAGGGAAATCGGCTAGGCCTTCCATTGAACTCATGTATATAATTTGTATCTTTACTACCCGATCCTATTCTCTGCTCTTTAAGAATAATTTCCCCTAAGTGACAAGCAGCAACTCCAATCTTTTCCGGGAAGGAATTGGCAAATTTAGAAAGAAATTCTTAAAAATATTTTGAAAATTAAAGCCCTTTGATCTACTCTTCAGTTGTTGATCTTATTTGGTTAATGTCTTTCTTAGGTTTCAATGACGTTAACATTCCAGTCCCATTACAACCCTGTAAGTGTATCAGTTAGATACAGTTCTGAGAAGTTTTAAGAAAATAAAATTACACTTCTATAGTACTTAGTGTATCATCATCCAACTCATCCTTATCACATGTTCACCTTTATTTTACCACCAAAGTAATTCGTTGAGTTTTAAAAATTTATATAATTCTACAATGATATTTATGCCAAGCCATGGGGAAGTTATCACTGATTTTGTGTGAAAGTTGATCTTAAAATAAATCTAGTTATGATTTTTGAACACCTTCCCCCTAGACACCATATGCACACTTTAGGAAAGTGGTGTTTTGAAACTTTGAAATACTTAAGGAGAGAAAATAAAATAATATATAAGTATAGAAAAATATAAATATAAGATGTTGAGTGTTGATTTTTATTGTACAAATATCATAATTCATATAGACTCCCTGTCTTTATCATAGGTAGATGTACTAAGCAATATTTTATAATATAAGAGAGCTCGTAAGTTTTGGAATATAGAAGACAAAAACTTCATGAGTTCAATAGTATATTGTAGTGTCACTTGTCATATACAAAAATTGAGAAAGTTTGCGGTTCCAACTTCAAACTCTGCTAAAGACAGTAGAATTCCCATGCTCTGTACTAGCTTTTCATGTGCCTAGTTTAATTCATAGCTCGTGAACTGACTTGAGAGGTACACGCGTGTTGGTGTCACTTATTATAACTGTCAAAAGGAGCAAATCCTATCAATTAGATTGTGAACAAATAGTCTTGAGGAGCAAATCATAACTATTAGATTATGAATGAATAATTAATATTAAAATATAAAATTATGTGAGGTCTTTAAGTGGTCATATAAACTTTAAGTCTTGAGAGGTGGACTCAGTCTCAAAGTGACATTGGACAGAACCAACGTTGTTGACAAATGATCTAGAGGATTCGACCGTTGACAAACGTTAATACAGTAGACGTTAAATGTGTGACTTTTAATGTCTGATTAAAAAAGAAGTAAAAGTTTACAATTAATGTCTATCTTTTATTAAATTGACTTTAAATATAACACCTTTAAGATCGGTTAATTTATATAACATACGTTAAAAGTAACTTTTAACTTCTTTTGAAAAAAAGACAGATGCTAAAAGTAGGGATTTTTTTTTTTTAAAAAATCTATTACAGTATCCCTTCCCCCAGCTAGCTCCCTATATTCACTAATTCTAGAATACAAAATTTGCATACAAACTCATCACTAACAAATCCATATACATTAACTCATGCATTTGCATTCCAATATATATTTAGAACTATTACTAGGTAATTAACACAATTCTTAATTTAAATAATTAGAACTATAATTATCTTAATCAACACAATTCAGGCCAAAATACACGAAAAATTCATAACATAATAATACATATATATTCTATACAACTACACATTATGTATCTTCTAAGTATATATATAAATGTAAATTCATCCAAACTACACATCTTCTAAGTATGCATGAGGTATACTTTTTATTCCTTTTTTTGCAGCATACTTAAAAAGAATTCTGCAAATTGTGTCCACAAGTCTTGAATATCTCATCTTTCTCAAGAGGAGCTTGAGTGCTGAAATCCCGCACAAGTTAAATAAAATACACATTAACTCAAGTCATCACCAAAAATAAAATATATAATTAAATAACTTGTTTAATTAATTACCTTCCTCCATCCCTCGGTAATAGATGTCGTGACGATGTTCAACATATGATGTATCACATAATAGGCACACGACCAAGTATCTATCCGATAACAAGACTATAAAAGAAATGAAATTTAATGTCAATTATATATATATATATATATATATATATATATATATATATCGTAATTATAATATTAATTACTATTTAATAAACTAGCAACCTTGAGGTTAATCCATTCAGGATTTCCTTTAAACTTTGAAGACCTACTTTTCCCGTTGGCGCAAGATATGTTGCATGCCTTTATCGCCTATATCATAAACAAAATATTCATGTCAATTATATGTTCATCATGTGTGTAATAAAATAAAAGCAAATGTTACAAATCTAATTAAATAGAAGATTAATTACTTACGTATTGATAGAGGTCACCACATCCTTCGGCGGGTCATTGTGGAGAGAGCATAAGAATATGACAGTATGTCTAGAAGGATAAGTATGAGCAACTGCCAATGGTTATTCATTACGTAGGGTGCCAGATATATGTCTTTCCGGTCACTTCCTCCCACTAAGGCGCCAAGGCATTTACTGAATTTACTGTCATCGGACAAGAACTGAGGCAACATGATAGTGGGGTCTAAGAATCCATAAACATTGTCGCCCCTGTCAATTAAAAGGCGATGCAGATATCTAAGATATGAAATAAGTAATTGCTAATTACGTAATAAAGTGAAATTTAAATAAATTATAAAATTGAAATAAAATATAAAATTAAAATGTACTTATGTGCACCACATACTCAAAATCGTGTTGGCTATCCAATGGCCATCTGTGCAAAAATTCCCAAGATCATCACCACAGAATTTAAAAATAAATGCTTGGTCTGGGGGTGCCCTCCATCCATCGTGTTCCAGCGGGCATTCAAAAACCTCGAACTGAAAATCCTGACCAAGAGAGAACATACGAGAAACGAGAGACTGACGAAGCGGCATCGACTTCTGCTTTGCCTTCAATTGTAAATAAAGAAAGTATAAGTAATTGAGAATAAAGAAAACATAAGCAATTGATAAATATGATCATTATGAATATACCTGGGACAACTCGAACTCTCGCATCGCCAACTCCAGCTCCCGCTGTTTCACCTCCAACTTCCGCTTCCTCTCTGACAAAGTATCCACCTCCACATGTGTCTTTTAACAGCTCTTTTTTGTGCTCACATGTGAAGGTTGGGCAACTCCCGCTGTTTCTTGGGAACCTACGGAGGAAAACTGCTGCCTAAACATCTGCGTGACATCTGGGTCAGTTAGAAACTCTCTCAAGAGCTCTTGCTTAAAGGTCGGGTCGGCAATGAGCTCCAATTTAACCTCCTCTCCGTGGTCCGCCCTATCGATCATCTGTTCGACCTGCCTA
The DNA here is from genome assembly GCA_030762895.1 of Sophora flavescens. Classification (NCBI taxonomy): domain Eukaryota; kingdom Viridiplantae; phylum Streptophyta; class Magnoliopsida; order Fabales; family Fabaceae; genus Sophora; species Sophora flavescens. The sequence goes on along the minus strand of CM061064.1, from coordinate 26,395,118 downwards.
CCTGAGGAGCATTTCCCATAGAATTTCTTGATGCCAACCGTCCCAAGAACACCAATGACCCGACCAGGGTGGTCGTCTCTGCCTAGGGCGATGATCAAGATATCCCGACATCCACGTGGGATGAATGATCCCTGCGAGCTTTGTTCCTTAAGCTCCTTCTACAAAGATGAAATTAAAAACGTGAAAGAAGACAATGTGTTGCAAATATCAACTAGAAATGCGGTTAGTTTGTTACTTACAGTCTTTTTTGCCACAATGCGTGTGGCTTCAACTTTAAAATCTCTTCTTTTTTTTTTTACTTTTGGCCCTCCACCCAACAATCCTCGCGTGCGGGTGGAGACGGAGGATCAACAACTGAGTCCTCAGGTGCCTCTCCTGCTGCTATCTTCTCATTCAGCTCCTCTTGCCTCTCCTTTAACTTGTCCTCCATTGTAACATCCTAAAATTCCAATATATTTTTGTTAATAAAAATATTAAGATATTATGATGATTAGTGTAGAAAATTGTTAGTATAAGATTTTATTAGAATTATTTAGCAATTACAAAAGTATGCAAAATTGAATAAAAAAATATAAACAAAAATAATAAATAAATGGACATAGAAGCAAGGTGAGAGGGGCTATGTAATGGTTATCCATTTGTTTAGCCATGTTACTTGTGTAAAAAAAAAAGCCGTGTTACTGAGTTCCAACGAGAAACTCATGTAATTTCTTAGGAAAAAAAAGGAAAATAACATGTATAGTGGGACCCAATCATTGTTTTTAGTCGTGAGAGAATGGAGATGAATTTTGTAATATGTAGGTTATTATAGAACAAAATGTTTTCTCGAGCAAAAAGAAAATATAGGCCCACACTTTAAAATTATAAGTGGTTAGATTTTTAAGTAAGAAGTAGAACCTGAGATTGGTTAGAAGAGGGGAGGAGTGCACCGCCCAGTAGGAAGAAAAAAAAAGAGAAGACCATTGTTTTTCATAGAGACGCAAGTGAAGAGATTTTTAGTGAACACTGCAATTTGTCTTTGATTATTTTTGAAGTATTTTGAGGTCTTCAAGATGTGAGTAAAAATATCTTTGTTCACCCTTTCATGATACAATTCATTTTAGGGTTTTTGATTCATGATCTGAGATTCTTAAAATATTTTGGGGTTTACTTGAATTCTTAAAATAACTTGATGTTATTTGATGAATTGATATAATAAATATATTTTTCTTTGATTCTATAAAGAAATAATTTTATATTAAATTGTCATGCTGCACCTAATTTCCTTTCTTTTAATTGTTGATGGCAAAAGAATTGTCAATGCTAAACTTGTTGAATTACACTTAGGGGTGTTCGCGGATTGGATTGGATCGGTTTTGAGCTAAAAAGTCATCCGGTCCAATGATGAAAATATCGAGCTGTTTGGATTGGATCGATTTGCTTTCTTAAAAAAATCTGATCCGATCCAATCCAATCAAATGCGGTTTGGATTGGATTGGATAATTCGGTTTTTGTCATACTTTATCTTTTTTTCTAATGTCAAGTATCATTTCTATTTATTTAATAGTGGATAAAAGATAATCTTCGTTTTAATTTGGGAGTTTGAGATGAAAAAAATTATTGATATTTTTTAACACGTTCTTTTATATTAATTCTCTATATCTACTCCCACTTATCCTATTTTTTTCCTTGAATCGGCTATTAATAAATTGTAGCTAATTATTTTTCAAATTTACTTATTTGTTTTCCTATTTTTCATGATTACTCAATCAAATATATATATATGCTATGCATCAAAACTTTTAGTAAAATATAACTTCAAGACATTAATATTTATTCTAAATAGTCTTATATATGTCATTCCAACAAAAATATTAAAGAGAATTAGGGACATAAAAGTATGAAGATTAATGTTTAAGTATGAGTAATACTATAATTTCAAAAATAATAGTATATGTATATAATAGATCGGTTTGGATTGGATTAGATTTCACTATAGGATCCAAAATCCGATCCAATCGAATAAAAAATTACAGTTTTTTCGGTTTTCGATTTGTTCGGTTTTTGGTTTTTCGGTTCGGTTTTTACGGTTTGAATTGGTTTGGATCGGTTGATGAATACCCCTAATTACACTTCCAGTGGCGTGAAATTCTACTTCACTTGAGAAGACAATTTCATACTCGAGTCAGAGATAAATCTCTTCATGTGCCAGATCATGTTCTTCAGAAATAAGGTTTCACGCAAGATTTAATCTAATTGGGTTATAAATCATATTTTTTTTTATACAGTATGAGTTAATTCCAACTTTAATTATATAACATTATAGTGTTGTCGTGACTTGCTTTGTTATTTTATACGATGCTATAGTGTTATCGTGATATGCTCGGTTATATTATATAATGTTATAGTGGTGTCTCGACATGACATTATACTGTTGTTAGTGATGCATGAAGCTTGATAACCCATCTGACAGTTATCTGGGATGACATATATGCATGAGTTAGTCATCACACTAGTGCAATAAGTGATTTTTACGTCAGTTAAAATTGATTTTTTACATCAGAATACTGACTGACGTAAATACAGCTGACGTTAAAAGTTAAACTTTTAACGTCAGTTGAGAACTGACGTTAAATATAACACTATTAACGTCGGTTCTTTAACACAACTGACGTTAATTTTGTCAAGATTAACGTCAGTTCTTTAACAAAACTGACGTTAATTTTGTTAAAACTAACGTCAATTGTTATCAAGAACTGACGTTAAAGGTCTTAATTTTAACGTCAGTTTTAATAAACAACTGACGTTAATAGTGTACTGTATATTTTATAAAATACTATTGACGTCAGTTGTATGATAAAACTGACGTTAATAGTATTTTTTTTTAAAATTCAGTTTTAAAATATCACTCCCCTCAGCCATCCCTGCATTCAGTAAATATCCCAGTAACACAGAATATCACACACATTACAGAATTGCGAAGGAAAAATAGAACAATGATCCATATGTATGCCTGTTCAGAAATAATATATATTTATTAACATAGGTTATAACTTAAAATAAATACAGAAATAAAAATAAAAATAAATGTATACTAAATTTAAACTACCTATATCAATATCCCTTCGTGATGATCATCACGAGTGGCATGTACATCGTCCACCCGTGTCTCCTCGATTATAGTAGGCATGTCTGTTGAAAAAGAAGGAGTCTCAGGAATATCAAGATTTGAATCTTCATTTTCATCACTACCATTATACATGCTTTTTCCTTGGAGAACCACGGACAACCTTTTGTTAGAAGGATCAGTGATGTAGAACACTTGTTTTGCTTGGGAAGCCATTATGAAAGGCTCATTTATATGACCTAACTTGTTGAGGTCTACCATTGTGAGCCCCAATTCGTCGGTTTGTACACCACCGTTACTATCAACCCACTTACATTTAAATACCGGCACCGTAAGCTTAGTGTAATCGAGCACCCAAATATCTTCAATATATCCAAAGTAAGGTCTCGGTGCTGTAACGGGTTTGGTGTCCTTTGCACTAGAGAAGTGCATTGCTTCGGCCACGATCATAACCCCACTATTTTGCATGGTACTCTTGTTATCTTGTTCCTTTGTATAAAAAGAAAAGTTATTTATGTCGTATCCGCTCCAACATATGACGTTGAAGCTAGGCCCACGTGCTAGCCATTTTACGTCATCAGAAGCAGTACTACCATCCTTAAGCATTTCTTCCTTGAACCATGGTAAGAAAGTCTTGTTATGCTTGTTCAACAACCACCTTTCGCTCATTCGAGGGTTTTCTTGATTGACTTTTCTTTTATGTTCAAATAAGAAAGACTGAACACATTCGATGTTGTTCAATACATACAAATGTGCTAGAAGCACTTCCTCCCGATCCTTCCTATTAATTCTTAAGCCATGTGTACCCTTACCTTGACATCTGATCTCATCATGCCGAGGCTTAGGAACCCCTATAGGATCCGTGTTATGAAGGTAGTCCGAACAAAACTCAATAGCTTCTTCTGCAACATACCTTTGAACAATAGATGCTTCCGGACGATGAGGATTCTTCACGTACCCTTTCAAGATCTTCATGTAGCGCTCAACTGGGTACATCCATCTCAAAAAAACCGACCCACATAATCTAATCTCCCTCACCAAATGAACAATTAAGTGAACCATTATGTCGAAAAAGGAAGGAGGAAAATACATCTCCAATTGGCACAAGATTGTAGCAGCCTCAACTTCCAAGTCATCCAACATACGGGGGTCAACGACTTTGCTACAAATAGAATTGAAGAATGAGAACAACCGAGTAATGGCATGTCTCACATTTTTTTGTAGCAATACCACGAATAGCAACGGGCAGAAGTTGTTGCATCAAGATGTGACAATCATGAGACTTCAAGCCAACCAATTTAAGATCACTAGAGACAAGCCTCTTCATATTTGAAGAGTAACCATGTGGAACTTTGATGCCCTGAAGACACCCTGGTAAACTTTGTCTCTTTTTTTTTTTGACAAAGTATGACATCTTTGGCGGTAAATAAGTCTCGCTTACCATCCTCAACAACTGGAGCTAATCGCTCTCGTATACCCATAGCAACGAGGTCGAGACGAGCATTCACACCATCCTTTGTCTTGCCCTGAATGTTGAGAAACGTCCCGATCACACTATCACACACATTTTTCCCCACATGCATCACATCAATGCAGTGTCTGACATCAAGCTTGCGCCAGTATGGAAGATCAAAGAATATCGACCTCTTCTTCCATATGTTTTTCTCATCAGCTTTACCTTTCTTTTTGGACTTGCCGAATATAACATCGATGTCCTTTACCCTCTGATAAACCTGCTCTCCAATTAAGGCCGTCGACGCTTCTTCTGTCTCTTGGCATCCATTAAAAGCTTTTTTCATCTTACGATATGGGTGATCACGTCTAAAAAATCTCCGATGCCCAAGGTAAACCGTTTTCTTTCCATGATGCAACTGAGTGTAGCATGTGCCTTCTTCACATATAGGGCATGCTTTATGCCCCTTGACACTGTACCTAGACAAGTTACCGTATGCTGGAAAGTCGTTGATGGTGCAAAATAACATGGCACGAAGCTTGAAAGTCTCATGAGAATACCCATCAACTACATCAACACCTTCCACCCACAGCGTTTTCAAGTCTTCAATCAAGGGACCTAGATAAACATCTAAGTCATTTCCCGGTTGCTTTGGGCCCGAAATCATCATAGACAACATCATGTATTTGCGTTTCATGCACAACCAAGGGGGCATGTTGTAAATTACCAACAGAACAGGCCATGAACTATGAATACTACTCATGTTATCATGAGGATTCATTCCATCCGTAGCAAGTCCAAGCCTTAGGTTTCTTGGCTCATCGGCGAAATCCGGAAACATAGTATCGATATTCTTCCATTGAATAGAATCAGCAGGATGACGAACCTTTCCATCACGTTTCCTCTCATCATTATGCCATCTAAGATTCTTTGCATCTTTCGCATTGGCAGACAATCGCTTGAACCTTGGAATTATTGGAAGATACCACAACACCTTCGCAGGAGGACCCTTTTTTCTCACATCATCAAGATCATCATCATCATCACCACCCTTCACTTTGTATCGTGATAACCCACATTTGGGGCAATCGTGATTGTCTTCATGAACACCGGTGTATAATATGCAATCATTGGGGCATGCGTGTATCTTCTTATACTCTATACCCATAGGACACAATACCTTCTTGGCCTCATAGTTACGGTCAGGCAGTGTGTTGTCCTCCGGAAGCAAGTCTTTCAACACTTCAAGCAATTCCGTGAAGCTTTTATCGGTCCAACCATTTCTCGCCTTCACACAAACCAATTTTAGCACCGCCGACAACCGTGTATGAGTAGTACACCCTGGATATAAAGGCTTATCCGCATCACCGCACAACCTATCATACACATGAGCTCGATGAAAAGATTCTTGTCCAATATCACGGATCATGTCCTCTACTCGATCATCCTCCATATCTACGTCAACGTCCTCACTTTGGGAGACACTCGCCGTATTACTACTCAACAACATATCACCATGCCATATCCATCTTGTATAACTCAAGCAAATCCCTTCACAAATCAAATGAGTACGTATATCCTTCACCGTACATTTCCTCGTATTCAAACACTTGACACAAGGACAATAGAACATTCCATTACTATTAGGAACATTCCTTTGAGCAAATATAATAAATTCTCCCACCCCCTTCAAATACTCAGCACTAGTACACTTACAAACCATCCAACTACGATCCATAACTAGATAGGTCCTGTAGATATACAAAACATATATCCAATATAAGGACAATACGGGAGATTGAAAACTATAGTTTTTAAAGATTAATTGCCAAGCACTGGTCACGGCCTGGCAGTGATGTCCATCACGGCCGTAACGTGCCAACTGAACAGACCATGCCATCACAGGCAGAACTGATCACGGCCTAGCCGTGATTAGCATCACGGCCGTGACAGATCAACCAGCAGAGCAACATGCACTCAAAACCAAAAACAGAGACGTACATTCCAAACAACTCAAACTCACGGTTTCAAGTTTCAACTACTGAGACTACAGTTTCAACATACACTCAAAACCAAAAATACAAAAATGTGCCCTAAATACTCACCAGAAATAGGTGCTCACGTGGTGGTGGGGTGGGGAGCTCGAGTGGTGGCCAACGTTCGATGTGGTTACTGAGAGTAGAGGGACAAGGAGAGTTAGTGCGTGGGAAGGGGAAAGAGAGATGTACGTCAAGTTATTGCAAAGAATGAATGGAAAGACAGAGTTAGGGTTAATAGTGTACCTCACGGTGGTGGCGAAGAAGCCCTCGCGGTGGTTGCGGTGGAGATGAGCTCGCGATTAGGGTTCCGTCTTTGGGTGAGAGTGAGAGTGAGGGTTGAGAGTGATTTAGGGTTGAGCGTGATGAAAAGAGAAAAGAGACGCGTGCGTGCGAGAGCGGAGTGCGTAGACGCGCGGTGTAAACGTTATATAAAACAACATTTAACGTCAGTTGTATTAAACAACTGACGTTAAAATTAATTTTTTAACGTCAGTTTTATTAACAAACTGACGTTAAATATTAATATTTTTTTAAAAACACTTTTAACGTCAGTTGTTGAATACAACTGACGTTAAAAGTGTTGTGTAAAAATCATTCTCTATATAAAGTAACATTCTTCTGTATCGATCTGTACACGCCTCTTCTTTTCCTCTATATTTCTATTCCTTCACAAAATGGCTCTGAGACCTGTGTTAATTGAGTGACAACAGGGCATTTCAGATAGGGATATAGGATTATTTACGTCAGCTATTTATTTAACTGAAGTAAAAATCACACTTTTAACGTCAATTGTATAAACAACAGACGTTAAAAATAAATATTATTTATTTTATAAACACTTTTAACTTCAGTTTTATTCAACAACTGACGTTAACAGTGTATAAGTTTCTGCAAAAACATTCATTCCCTTGACTACTCTGCTACTTACCCATTGACCCGTGTTAAGAGTGACAACATGGCATTTCAGATAGGGATATAGGATTATTTACGTCAGCTGTTTATTTAACTGAAGTAAAAATCACACTTTTAACGTCAGGTGTATAAACAACTGACGTTCAAAATAAATATTTTTTATTTTAAAAACACTTTTAACGTCATTTTTATTCAACAACTGATGTTAAAATTGTATAAGTTTCTGCAAAAGCATTCATTCCTTTGACTACTCTGCTCTGCTACTTAATTACCCATTACTGCTGTACTACTTACCCATGCACATTGTAACCTATAATCCTCTTTATGAGCACTAAGTTTATACCTAGACTTGGTCTATTTCTTCCTATTTCTTCGGGCGTTTTCTTTTCTGCACGTTTATAATATATGACTGCCAACTCCCAATGCGCCTTGGAACCTAATGCTCTTAATGATCAATTTAATTTTTTAGCAACTTACGACGCCTAGTAACTTCATCCCCTACTCCTATAAATAGCTTCCTTCCTTCCTTTAATTTTTCTGCTTCACAATATGGCTCTGCCATGGAGATTAACTTCATCACTCTTTCTTCCTATACCTAGACTTAAAGGTCTCTGTCTTAATGGTCAAACAACTTCTGAGGTTGTGTAAATCGCATTACATGGGTGATAAGGGTGTGTAAATCGCATTATGTGAATTGCACACACTATCATCCTTCTGGAGAATCAGCAGCCACAGTTCCAAAACCTCAGCTTTGGAACCAAGTGGCTGTTCCAAGAATATTGCTGAAACAGATCGAGTGCACCCTTCACTCTGATTTGGCTCCAAATTGACTGTGGATTCAGATGGAGCATCAAGGACTTCAAGTAAGGGAGGAGATGCATTCAATATTGGAGTTTCTGAGGACAGGATTGAGAAGAAAATGATGTTGAAGCAGAAACTTTTTTATATTTTAGTGCTATCTTGCGGAAATTTTTTATCTTTTAATCATGTAATTGTAACTTATGAATCGCTTCAATGAGATACGATTTCATTATACATATATAACTTGTTTTATGTTAAGTGTTTATTTATTTTAATTTGCACAAGAATTTGTTTACTAATTCAATCTAATTATTTAAGATTAAAAATAAACTTTTTTAAAAAAAAGATTAAAAATAAACTGCACTATATATGGAGTGATGATCTGCGTTAAGAGTGACAACAGGGAGATGACAACGAAAGAAAGATAGGAATGAGTTGATTATTTACTTCAGTTATTTATTTAAATGAAGTAAAAATCACACTTCTAACGTCAGTTGTATAAACAACTGACGTTAAAAGTGTTAATAATTCTTGCAAAACACTTTTAACGTCAGTTCATTAAACAACTGACGCAAATAGTGATTTAATATTTACAAAACTGCCACCGCCTCATTTTTAACGTCAAACATATGGTCAACTGACGTAAAACGTTCCCGTTTATTACATTGTTTCCACTAATGTCACCTTCTGGGAAGGGATGATGGTATACATTATATTCCAGGAATAGGATGAGAGATATCACCATCTGGGATGGGATATCAAATTATTGAAAATATCCACATCTGGGATGGGATATGAGATACTTCCATCTGGAATGGGGAAGACAATGGGACGCCATTGTATGGGTATGAGCTCATAGACTTTAGTGGATCTGGGATTCACACAGGTTCTGGAAACCAAAGAGTCAAGTCAAGTGATTTTGGGAATCACCAAGTCATGGGAATCACCTGTAACACCCCGATTTTTCACTGCTTTCTAGTGTCGGTAATCAATATATAAAAATATATTTTTATCCGAGACTTAGAAAATTGTTTTGAACAAAATACTGTTATTTTCCTGTCATGTTTTATATCTTAGGGTTACGATGAAATTTTGGGTTGAAAATTCAGACAAAACCCAGTCTGTGTTTTCACTGACAGTAAAAGTTTACTGCTCAGAAGACCTAATTTTGAGTCGTGAACGAGATGAAAAATATTTTTATCGTGTTTACTACGATACTAGAAGTTTTGAAAATTTTGGTAAAAAAATTAAAATATTATATTTGTTGCGGGCGTATAAGTCGAGATGTCTTTAGGAAAAGCTTGCGCCAGATGAATCGGGGAGTCGGCAACGTAGCAGAGATGTTGGATTGACCGACTTGACGAGCATTTATGACGAGTTTATCCATATCATAATGGCCATAATGGCACATTTATGACAAAATTAATTTTTCCTATGAAATGACCAAATTGCCCTTGTCTTTTTATGACAATTTCAAGCAAATGCCATTGGACAAGTTGACCAAACCTTGACCAACCCTCACGGCTTCAATAGTGTCATCTTCCTTAAGTTAGTTGTCTTCTTCATATAAATACTTTCCTTCCATTTCCATGACTTTCTTCTTCAAAGTTCATAAGTTTGCCATAAGAACATCATAAGAAAAATCAAAAGAACCTCATCCAAATATTGTTTTCTTGGATCAACAAGAGGTAATACCTTATTCTCTTGTCATTTAAATCATTTCTCTTCACAACTTTTGTAGATTCATGGCTAAGATTCATATGTTCTTCATTTGTTTAAAGTTCTTGGAGTTAGATTCAAAAATTCATAACTAATTCTAGAAAAATCCTTTTGACATGAAACCAATTGCTATGATCTTATAATAATCTCTATTTTCTTCATCTAGAAGCACAAGATCGTGAGAAATTTCTTTCCCTAAAATCTGTTTAAGGCCGAACCTAGGTTAACTTTGTGTTCTTAGGTTTTGTTTCATTTTCATGACTTGATTCATGATTCAATCCTTTTGTATCTTGCTAGTTCTTGTATTCAAGTATATAGAAGATCAAAAAAATCAACCTTTAACCTATTGATTTCATCAAAAAAAACCGAAACCCTAGGTTTGTGTACTTAAGGGTTTTGTGATTCAAAAGTTGTTTGTAACACTTGAATCAAACTTTAACCTTTGTATGTTGATTTAAATCCAAGAGTTGATGAAATTCCAAAATTTCTAGCCTATGGATCTTGAGGAAACCGAACCCTAGTTCTTAGAACTAGATGAGTTTAGTTCATGTCTTAGTTCATAATCATGGTTAAAGTGATTAATCATGCTTAATTAACTTATGGATCATTAATCCTTAAGTTAATCAAATTTTAATTTTTCTTAACCTAGATAATGGGTTGAAGCCGAACCCTAACCTTCATAAACTAAGTGTATTGTTGTTTGATTTGATTTATTTTGGTCGTAATTCGTTTGAAGGAAATAACTGAGTTAGCTGAGTCAAGCTGACGGAGAAAAATCAGATCAGGATCAGAAAATTAACAGGAACTATAGTGTAGTCTTCAAGAGGTAAGGGGGGTATGCCTGAGGAGTTGAGATAATCTCATGCTTATTTGTGGAGTCATGTATTAATTTTATGTATGAAATATTTTATTTTATTATATTGTTCACTATTATTTGCTAGATTGATGTGATGTTTATCTGAGTAATTGAATTGAAGTGATGTGTGAACTTACATGATTATGATTATTTGTTTATATTATAATTGTGATGCATGTTATAACTTGATATATGCCATGTCATTTAGTGATTGGAATTTATCTGCTGTTGAGTGTTGGACTGAGTAACCTGACATTGGTCAGTGTTAAAAAAATTTAATTAAGGATTAAAAACTTAATAAGCTTGGACAATTAATCTGAGGGATTAATCTGGGAGATTTTGAGAAAAATGAAAAAAATTATTATTTTAATAATATTTTGTGAAAACAATGTAAATAAGCAACAGTAAGGGCGAAACCGTGAAATTTTTCACAGGCTCTAATTTTTATATAATAAATTCAATTTTATTATAAAATGTTATTTAAAGTGATTAAGTTCCAAAAATAATATTTACAGAAGTCAGAACAATTACTTCTGACAGAGAAGTGATATTAGTTATTTAATATTATTTAATTAACATTATTTATTTAATATTATTTAATATTAAATATTTAATTATTTAAATTTTCGAAATTTATTTATTTATTTTTTTATTTATTAAATTTTTTGTTTTGTTAACCTTTATTGAAAATTATTTCTTAAAATGAAATAATTAGAAATCAAAGGAAATTATAAATGATTTTTGAAATTTATTAACGTTTTAACAGAAAAGAATTTATGTAACAATGTTTTTATTCAGTGAAAGTATTCCGTTAAACTTGGATGAGTTTTCAAAGCTTGGTTTTGTTTTACACTGAGCAAAATGTTTTATAAGCAGATAAATGAGCCTAGAACCGAGACGTCGGGATTCTAGTGTTGTATGGACACGTAGATCAAGGATCTGTGCCATGGGACGGAGTGTTTTGAAAGTTTTGTTTTTGGACCGTGTGTCCTAAGTTGATGTGGAAAATGTGAGTTCCATATCCGCGAGCCTAAAACTGGTGCATCGGTTTAAGGGCATCGTGCTTGAGCATTCGGACTGTATGTCCTATGTTGAGGTTAAAAGATTTGGACTGTGTGTGTCCTGTATTTGTTTTAAAGTGAAAAGTCTTAATTAAAAGAATTAAGCATGATCGTTAAGCTTTGTGCTTCGACGAGGAAAGATTATTACGACAAAGAAAACAAACGAGAATAAAAGTTTTTCTCATGCATTCAATGGCAATTGTGTCATGTAAATGGCATTGAATCCAGAGTGGATCAATGTATATTGATAGGACTTTGTGTCCAGATTGAATATACGTGCCGCTATTTCCTAACTAGAATGGGGGAATAGTGTCATTGCTTTGCATGAGCATCCTAACGGGAATGGGGATGTGCACAATTGTGTCGTTGCTTTGCATGAACATCCTAACGGGAATGGGGATGTGCACAATTGTAATTGTGTCGTTGCTTTGCATGAGCATCCTAACGGGAATGGGGATGTGCACAATTGTGTTAGGTGCTGGCATGAACATCCTATCGGGAATGGGGATGTGCACCATTTATTTTCTCGGGCATTGTTTTGTTCGTTTTTACGATGCGCCATGTGCGAGCCTGATCAGCTTGAAACGAAACAGAAAGTTGTGGGATCTCCGGAGATTAGGTATTAAATTAGAGATTGAACATAGAAGTGTCATGCATTTTTATAAAATGACGATGACTGTCGGGCATGAAGCCCTGTGAATTAAATCATTCTACTGTTATAATTAATGTTATTATATTGTGAATACTTGGTAATTGCTATTTGAGAGTCGTGCATGGGGTTGTCTTATAAAACTCATATATTGGAAACTCACCCTTACAAACATTTTAGATGGATCCGGACGAGGTGGATTTGAACTACTCGCGGGTACGATCCCTGACGTTTGACAACGCTGATAGAGGAGACGCCTGGGTTATTAACCCAGGGGCTCGGAGTGCTACCTATACTGGTCCGTTAAGGACACTCCGAGGCACAGTTGCTGAAGGACCACAACAGTTAGTTCATAGCAGGGAAACAATTGAAGTATCGCTACCACCCATCTGGATGATATTACAGTATTTAGTACAACACGAGAGTCTGGAGCACCAACCGCCTCAGTTTATTCAACCATTACAACAAGTTGCACCAGGATCACCTCCTGCACCCATTATATTAGTTCCAGAGAACATTCCGGAGGAGATGGAGGAAGACCCAGAGGAGAATCCGGTGGAGAATCCTGACTATGTTCCTTTAGCAGACGAAGGGTCTGGAGCTGCTGGAGAGGGGGCTGTTGTATCCTCTCCAGACACATCTTCCGAGGGTGGGGGAGTGTACACTGGGCTTCCCAATGGTTTTATATAGTGGTGACCAGCTTAGGATGTAGTTGTAGGAAGAGTGGGAATTTTAGGATAGTCTGACTTAGTGACTCCTCAGAGTCATCTTTTGCGTAGTATTTTCAGACACCCACTATGACTTAGTTGTAAAAAATTTCCGATGATGTAAAATATGTGTGACAAGTTGATGGTGACCTAGTAAGAAAAGGGTCAATTGTAAAATATTAAAGTATATGTGATATATATATAGTGATGTATATTATATTATGAGTGTTTGAATGCATGTGCGGAAAAAGAAAAAAATTTACCACTATTTTTAAAAGAAGTATAAGGAATTAGAAAATGCATCTTATTTTCCGAAGAAAAACCAACAACTTAATATTTAATTTAGTTTGATGTTTAGGTAATGTTACGTAAATGTGATACCTGAAAAAGGGGTGTCGCATGGCCGTAGTTGATTTTATGAGTTTTTGGTTTTAAGTATTTGATATTGATTAATTTGTGTTATTATTTGGAGTTTTATTACATTTATTATTTTGAAAAGTAGCGGGTACCATGAATGTTTTTCCGGTTACCGTGTCGGCTGAGAACAACACTATTTACGAAAATATTTTTAGAACTTGTTTTTATTCACTGGGATTATATCTCATTAAAAGTGTTGTTTTTAGAGCACGATGACGACGTCACTGAGACTAAAGAGACTTGAAGACTTAGTGAATTTTCTTAGTTATTTTTCTAGCTTGATTAGTATTTTCTTGAATAAAGAGCCGTTTGTGGCTAGACATATTTATTTATTTATCATTGGGTTTATTAGTATAGATGCCCGGTTTTGAGACAAATGAATTTATTTTGTAAGGATTTAATAGCATTTATATTTATTATTTATGAGGTATTTATTTTAAACTATTTTATTTTGTAAATTTTTTATTTTGGCTATATTTTCATTATGTTTTATTTTGGGTTACAAATGTAACCAAGGGCATTACATCCATCATACCCTTTATCAAAGTGGGATACCCATCTTGAGACATGGTGTGGGTGTTAACAATCTTTCCTTGATTCCGCTTACCTTTTTCCCTTTTAGCCTGTTACAAATAACACGTAATAAATTTACTTAAATAAATTTTATTTACTTAAATGTACTTTAAAATGGATAAGTAAATTAACTGCGACTAACCAGAAAGGCAGGTGTGCCTCGGCTCCTAACAAAGGCATCTTACGTATCCTTATCTAGGTATGAGTAGCAAGCAAGAGGAGATTCGGAGCTCTTCGCTCCGAATATGTAATGCCTAGTCAGATCGTGCTTGAACCCCTTCCAACGCACAGCCGCTAGTGAGAGTTATTTCTGCCTATGCTGATCACTATTCGACACGATCCACGTGATCTACATTATTTACATAACATAAATGAGGAATTAGAACTCAAATAATTCTTTAATAATGTACATCAAAAGAGTATAAAAGTAAAATATCATGATTGACTCCCAAATCTGATCCTTCACATTCTGCGGTGCGTGTTCCCAATCATCATACAGAATGCTAGTATGCTCTTTAGCCTCCTTAGCCACCCAACTAGTAAATTGCTTAGCAAGGGGTCCCCGGGGAGTTAGTTCATGATCTAACCAGATCTCAAGCTTTTGACCGCTAAACCTAGACATGTCTAATTTTTTCAAAGCAGTGGATGCTCTACCCCATTTTTTTGAACTCTGTGATGCCTGTTTAGACAAAAAATAGTAAATTAGAGGATTAGGTATAAAAAGGACAAATAAAAAATATAAGCCTATAGCTGCCACCGACCCCTCTGATGCATGAGGGATGTCAGCTGAATTAGCCTTGTGTATGCCTGTTTAGATAAAAAATAATAATAAATTAGGTTAGTTTGATGAAATCATTGTTTTTAGAACAGTTTGGTTTGTTTGATGAAATCAATCCAAATTTGATGAACTGACATTCAATTAATTCTGCTGCAAGTCCAAATAAAGGAGAGTGGGTTCATACAGACATATACCAATATGAAAAAATACATCCATTCCTCCCCTTTTGAAACAAAACAAAACCAAGAAAGAGCTTTTGCCATATTTACAATATAAAAAAAATGCAGTGAGTGTAAAATCATATTTTGACTTGGAACCCAACTCAATGTGTAAGACATGAAAAAAAATGACAACCAAACATGAAAAAAAATCAGTGCCACCTCCACCTCCCATTACTAATTTCTATCAACATCACTAATGGGTCTCACAAATCATTCATACAACCAATGCAATACAGAATATTTGAAAACATTAACCAAAATGACAAAGAGCAAAAATGAGGTTTAGGGCATTACCGAGTTCACAAAGAGGAGAGAGAGAGTGGCTCAGTGGTTCTTCCCTTGCCCATGGAGAACCTTAAATGAGATAGAAAACACCAAAGATGTTAGGGCATAGAAGAGAGAAGAGAAGAGAACTCACAAGAGAATAAGGTCGCGGTGGTGGTGGAGAAGACCTCGGTCGCGGTAGCGCACGATGGTGATCACTCAAAGGGTTAGGGTGAGAACAGAGGACGAGAGCAAGTGAAGAAGGCAATGCGCGCGTGGGTATATGTTATATATTTTTTTTAAGCAAGGTGATAAGTCACCATAAATTTATTAATAAAATAAAAAGAAAACAAGAACATGAGGAGACATAAACCAAAACCCATGCAAAATAAACGAGAATCAAGCATACCTAGAATTAGGTTTTTTATTCAGTCTCAGGTTATACTTCTTCTGAAATTTGGACGTAACCACCGTGAAACCATCGTCAGCAACATTATCATTATTCCGCTCTCCTTCCTGAGAAGTACTTGCATCTTTTTGCTTTTTCAACCAAACAGATAAAATCTTAAAATCATTCTGAACAACAGTTGGAAAAGCGCTAAGATTTTGAACATAAACTGGACTTGAGGAAATCTTAGGAGTCTCGAGATTCTTACCGCTAACTGTTAAATCACAGGTAGCCTTGAAATGACGGACACTGGAGTCGGAGTACCATTCGAAATGGAATGCTTGGGCATTGGAGTATCCTTGGCTGTAGAGTCCATATTAGTTTTAGTGGAAGTTGAGAACTTCTCTGGAGCGGGTATATGTTATTAATCACTTAAAAACTTAAATATATATCACCTTTAACGTTTGTTGTTTAAACACGACTTTTAACACAATATTTTTATTTTTGATTTCTTAACATGTGCACATGTTAGAAAATCAATTAAAGAAAGACAAACAAGCGATATTGCCCGCAACTGCCGCCCTGTCTCTATTTTGTACCTGATCAATTTAATTGGTTCTCTTGTTCCACATCATGGACCCCCGCATTGCCTACTAAATCCATATACAAGGAGATTTCATCTTTCTCACCACAAGTATGGAGAATCCCCAAATGGTTCCTCATTCACACAACCATATAGAATTTTTGACCTTTCCTTCGACATTTCTTCTTTTGTAGCTTACGATCGATCGATAAGTTCAGTGACACCATGCTACTTGGTCCATGCCTTCCTCAAAAGTCCTCCAAATACAAATCTAATCCAAAACTTTGTAGCTACGGTACTATATGTATTCCAATTAAAGACCATGCAAGCTTGTTGGTCAAGAACAACCAAGAAAGCCAAACCCCACGAACTTCTCATTGGAGAACCTTATTAATTAATTGAATATTATTTGAAAGTTGTACATGGATCCCCATCCAAAAATTAAGACTAATTAACTATAATATTTATGCTAAAGTTGATGAAAGTCATCCTCTGAAGGCTGAAGCAAAGCACACAAAAACAGAAACGGTAGTTCCCAAAGGAGGAGCTTTGCTTGATAAAGCAAGTGTGAAAAAAGGGTCATGTAAAGCCCCCAAAAGTCCAACAAATTAAAGTCAGATTATTCACATAGGATAAGAGGGGAATAAGTGGCGTTGAAGTTGCTTCCAAACTGAGATGAGTTCAAGTGGATCGTTTACTGACTCAACGAATAAAAAGATTCTGTGTACTGTGCAGGTGGGGGTCTGGGTTTCTTATGATTTCGTGTTTGAGTAAAATAAGTTTCTTTGTTCAAATTGTTAAAATTTATTTCTTACTACATGTGCATGTAATTAAAATATAAAACGGAGCCGTTGACCCAATTCCATCTTCACCAACCAAATGATTATTTCAAATATTAAATCTTGAAATCACTTGTCTCAAGATGATATATTGTTTTCTATCCTATCGAATCAAATTATTTTATTTTAAAAAGTAAAATTAATTATATATTTATAAATATAAAATTTTAAATGACATCATATTATTTAAGTGAGTAATACAGGAAATAAGATATAGGTTAAACTTGTGAAAAGAAAAAGCAAAAATTAAATCTGTAATTAATTCCATTCATGATAACGGTCCTAGTTTTAGGCGGACTTCACATGACAGCTGTTTTTTCTATCATTAATTCCCTCTTTTTTTGCCAATGTCTTTGTGGGCTATAGCTTTAATTAGTAATAATATAAACCCGCAAGGTATTGTTGGTTAATAACTTAGGCCCCTTAATTATATGTATAAAGTTCAAATTTTGGTAATGGAAATAAAATTATATTTGTGGGTATAAGAGTTGTTTCTTAATTGATATTTTATATTCTTGGGAATTAGTCCTACGACTTTCGATCGTAGAGATATCCTGAATTTCATCCCGAACCTAAAAAGTAACAGTATAATGCAACTTGATAGAATCTTAATCACGTGCTCCAGGCCAGTAAGTGGCCGTTAATATGCAATTTGACATCTTATATAATTCTGAATAACTACATATATAATTCTTCCCAAATTGCATGAAAAAAATGACTCTAGTTCCCAAATAAATTATTGAAAAATATTTTTTTTACCACTGGATTTATACTTTTTGAGCTACCTTACATGTCAACGTGATATAGCTTTATGTTAAAATATATTATTCGTAACGTTAATATATATATTATAATAAATATATAAAAGAAAATACCACTTATGTTTAATCAATTTTGATTTTTCAAATAACAAAATAATAAATTATTTAGTGGAGTACGTATACTACATGCATATTTTTTTTTTATAAACAAAATATATATATAATTGAGTACAAGGAATACCCAACCCTTATATATAAAATTATCTAGGGATCACTTATCAAGGGCTTTTGTAGTTGAGGTTTGAGGCCAAAACACCATGAAAATTAACAAGAGGCACCAAGTGCAAAGCTAATAACCTACATACAGTTCCGTTCTTCTCTCATCATTTGCACAAATTAAGCAACATCTTTGATTAATTCATCCATATAGTTTCTCTCTTCGTTTCTTGACACATATATGTTTGACACTTTGACCAGTGGGGGGTCTTCCTTGATTATCTCTTTAATGTCAAATCAATGGTTGATGCTGCTCCCTTAAATAGAACAATTAAGTACAAGCATCTTTTCTATTTGATATAAATTCAACAGCAGTGGCATGGGGCATGGGCATAAAACTTGGGGCGGCCATCATCAAAGTGTTCACAAGTGCTTGTAGGATGCCACCATGTGCATGCATCCAATGCTACAAAGAGAAGTTTAGAAAAATAACAAAAAGAAAATATCAAGTGCCGGCTTTCTTAGCATAGACGGTGGTAAAATAATTAATCCTCTTTTTATTTTGAAATCAATTTCTAGGTCAATTCTTTGAATGTTTGATAATGTAGTACAAAAGTAGGCAGGGATGAAGCCTTCATAAGATTGCAAGAAAAACTTTGATAGTTTTGGGGGAGTAAATTGTAACACAGTTTCACTCACCCCTTTTTTTTTTATTATTACATTTTTATATTTTTCACCATATGATTGGGTATTGGCTCACCTAAACTTTTTCATACTTACATGTAGATGTTGTTAATAAGTATGAGGAGAAGAGAAGTATGAAGAAATCTATGTAAGGAAAAAGTGACGTATGAGCATTACTATTTACTTATTTAGGGGGCATTTTTTTTTAAACCCCCCACAAGCAATATTAGTTTGTGGAAACTTTTGAGAATATATATAATAAAAAAAGGTAGGTCCACGTGACTGCACCAATCTCGTCTGTGTGACTTAATTTGTGATGGTTATGGTGAAGGGTGCTACTCTCCAACCTCCAAATCCAATTGCATTGTTACTTGTTAGGGTGAACTATCACATTAATAGGAAGGTACGTGAAGGTAACTTCTCACCGATGCTTTTAAATAGTAGGTTGAACTTTGGGAAACAGTAGCAGAGGCAGTTAGCTCGTGAAGGTAATACTAACAATTTTCATTTCAGAAGAAACTTTTAAGAGATTGAATCTAGCAAAGTTAATATACACATTGTAGTTAAAATTGTTCACATGTCTATTTCGGTTCCAAAAATAAATAAATAAAATCGATTCAGTTTGATTCGGATTTATAATTTCTTTTATCTATAAAATATGAATTAAACCAATTTGATTTAAAATAAATTAATTTAGTTCGATTTGATTCGATTCTAAAAAAACACGGTTCAAAAACTATGAAAACATGCATGAACAAACTTATCACAAAAAATAGATGGTCAAGAGAAAAAATTTCAAACCAAATAGTGTAAGAAATCTTCTCGGATATGATAATAATGTTATAATTAATTCAGTTCGGGTTCATAAACCATGTATCCGATAAACAAACCAATTAACATCGAGTTTAATCGGTTCAGTTCGGGTTCAATGCGGACATACAAAAAGTTTGATCCAATTCAATTGCATACAAGCTTTTCGAGTGTTTAATAGAATAAGCAAGTACTTATTAGTACTCACATGATACCCAAAACATTGGCCCCCAAGTATATACTAACAGTATTTGAATTAATTTTGTTGGTAGCATGGGCGTTAACAAAGGCAAACTTGCTGGTAATTTCATCATGCATAAATATTGGTACTTGGGAAGGGATGGGAGGCCAATTAATTGCAAAATCAAACATGTCCTGTATTTGAGAGACACCTCCTCGTTAAGCTAATTGTTAATGACTAATGATTAGTTGGATATAGCTTTTTCTTCATGTTTCTTTCGACAATGGCGGAAAGAAATAAAGATTGCAAGAGATAAATGAGGGGAAAACAAATAAAAGTGGGGAGATTAACGTTAGAGTACAACAACAATGTGCCATGATGATTGTGTGGTTAGCTTTTACATCCCCGCCAAACAAAAGCATGATTGCTAGTGGGCCACATATTGGTCAAGCATACTAATAATCTAAAATCACGAGTTAGCAAAGTTATAGAAATAATAGTAAGAATCATAATATCAAATCTGTGTGGTCATTGAAAAATCAAAGCACAAGTTAACCTATCATCCATAGGATACTACTAGGCTAACAAAGATCAGGGGACTGTGGAAAGAGTTTTATTTTAATGTACGGTTAATGTAAGATTTTTTTTACAACATAACTAATTATACTATTATATATATTAGTTTTTGATAAATTTATTAAGAAATTAATTTAAATATTTTTTACTCTATCAACCAATTACATATGACTTTATATCTTTGTTTTATTACACATATGACTTTATATCTTTATTTACTAAAAAAAGTCACTATAATTAATTGATAATATAAAACATTTATGGTAACAAAACATATAAATTAATGGTTTATGAATAACAAATTAAAGTTAATTGCACTCCGTGAAAGCTTTTTAGTGGCAAAATATCCCATTCCCGTCAATGAAGGGACAACCTCCCAACAAAAGAACACTGCACTCTTGAACGAGCCGTTGCTCAAAAGCTATCATATCATAATATCATGGTTTGCAATTTAGAATTTCCGGTTTACAATTTAGTAAAATAACGGTCCATTTGATAAGTTTTTTATTTAAATAAACTAAAAACAATTTATTTTCACATACTTCTCAGACAAATTTATTGCAATAAACTAAAATAAATTTATAGAAAAATTATAAACAATTTCATAAAATATTTGGCTAAATTTTCTTTTATAAACTATTCTGTAAACTCAAACACTCCATAAGCTCATCCAAATATTGGTTGGAGCTTGGGATTTCAATTGATGATAGTAAAAATACATATTAAAAGGATGATGGTTTGATTAGCATTTATTATATAAACCTTAATTTTAATGACCCTGATTAAATAATAGGAATTTATTTTCTGTAGAAAAATTAAATATATTACTTTTAAATATATAAAATAATTTATTTTTTTAATAAAACTTGCTATTTTGATTCCTTAATAATCACCTCAAGTCACAGAACTGACAGAAGTGTTTATCTTTTAATAAATTTAATGATAAGTGTTTATCTCTTAAATTTACTTTTTCTAACTTTCATTAGGGGCCACCCGAAAATTATCTAGAGGCTGGAGCAAATTCGGTAGACCATCGTATGGGTGCAAGGCGTTAAAATAACGGGCTAAAATGGAAAATGAAAAAAAGAAGAAAAGAAAATCCCTATTGTGAAAATAAACATGAAAGTGGGGTCCACTCTATGGGGTGTTATAAATAAGGAAGGTTTCTCGATATGGCAGAGTCCTCTACCCTGAAAAACGAACCCCGCAACGCTTTTCAGCTTTCACCCTCACTCACATCACATACAATCTTTCTCTCTCCTTAGTCCTTCATGAAAGAATCAAAACAGTAACGTACGCCACAGAGAAATTGTGAAACTGATACACCCCACACCACTCACTGCCTCTTCCGTTACAACTTACAACAAAATGGTCGACGTGGACCGGAGGATGACCGGTCTGAACCCGGCCCACGTGGCCGGTCTCCGACGCCTATCGGCCCGAGCGGCCTCTGTTGCCGCATCATCCCTCCCAGCACGCAACGGCGTCGTTTCATTCTCTTCTCTAGTCGATAAAGTCATAACTCATCTCCGCAACAAAGGAGTACAAGTCCAACAAGGTCTCACAGACGCTGAGTTCGCTCGCGCAGAAGCCGAGTTCGGCTTCGCATTCCCGCCGGACCTCCGCGCCGTCCTCGCCGCCGGCCTCCCCGTCGGTCCGGGATTCCCTGACTGGCGTGCCGTCGGCGCAAGGCTCCACCTCCGCTCCTCCCTCGACTTTCCGATCGCCGCTATTTCCTTCCAGATCGCGAGAAACGCTTTCTGGTCCAAATCGTGGGGTCCGAAACCCTCCGAACCGGAGAAGGCGCTTCGGGTTGCGAGGAACGCGCTGAAGAGAGCTCCGCTTCTTATACCTATCTTCAACCATTGCTACATTCCGTGTAACCCTTCCCTCGCCGGAAACCCTATCTTCTTCGTCGACGAGAATCGGATCTTCTGCTGCGGTTTCGATCTGTCAGATTTCTTCCAGCGTGAGTCGCTGTTTCGGAGCTCCGAATCCGACCCGCAGATGATGAAGAAGCAGAGATCCGTCAGCGAGAAATCCGCGGGTTCGTTAGCGGCTTTCTCTCGGAGGAGCCTCGACGCCGGAGGGAGGACGCCGAGGTGGGTGGAGTTCTGGACCGACGCCGCCACCGATCGGAGGAGGAGGAATTCGTCGTCGTCGGCGTCGTCTTCGCCGGAGAGGTTTTTCGAGATGCCTCGATCGGAAGTTCCTGGTTGGGTGGAAGAGTACATAGGGCAAATAGGGTCAATTTTGCGGGCGGGTGGGTGGAGCGAATCGGATGTAACCGAAATGGTGGAGGTTTCGCCGTCGGGATTCTTGGAAGGGGAGGTGGTGGTTTTGGATAATCAAGCTTTGCTTGATGCTCTGCTTTTGAAAACGGATCGGTTTTCGGATACGCTCCGAAAAGCTGGGTGGAGCTCCGAAGAGGTGTCAGAAGCTTTAGGATTCGATTTTCGACCGGAGAAGGAACGGAAACCGCCTAAGAAGCTATCCCCTGAACTCGTGGAAAGAATCGAAAAACTGGCTCAGTCAGTTTCCCGGTGATCATACTTAGAATTGGATTAACATTTTCTTTTTTCTTCGGTTAAACAAAATTTACTTTTCTTTCTTTTTACTATTTTTAAGGTCTCGGGGTTTGCATTTCCCTCTTTTTGGTAAAGGATGAGGAATTGGGGAAACGCGTTGTACTATGAAACAAAATGCACAAAATAGATCGAAAGGGTTCAAAATTACTAGTATATGTTTATCATTATGACCATGACCATGTTATCCTATATAAGTGCTAAATCAACGGCAAAAACGAATCTCCTGAACAAATCTTTTTCTTTTTTATATCATGTTACTTGCTATTATTATTTTACTGGTTTTTATCTTGTGTTTTTGTGATTTTCTTTACTTGATTGATTGCATTTGTATGAAACATAAAAAATGTTTAGCAGGCTGAATTCTAAAAAACCAGTGCACGTGTTGTGTGTTTATCTGCACTGCACAGTTGCACATACATATAATGCCAATATTGTATAGTTTTAATGGAAAGGTAAGCCTCCAATCAGAACATGCAGCTGGTGCGCTGCTGTGGGACACATCACAAACAGCAATATTTCATAACCAGAGCCAGCCCAGCAAATTTAGTATTTTTGCTCACAGAGAGACTGTGGAAGTCATTTCCAAATGGTGTCGTTTTACTTTTACCATGAAAAAAAAAAGGGTATAGAATTTAATTGTTATATATCAGTATTAATGTAAAAATATATATTATTAATCAATTATGAATTATGAATTATGAATTATTAAATCAATAAAAATATTTAATTATTATATTAATTATCTTAAAAAGCCATGTGTGAAATTATTTATGATTAATTAATAATAAAATTATACATTAATAATATATTAAAATTAAATCAATAAATATAAGTGTAATGTCTTCCAAATACGGCTTTTTGACCTAGGTAGTGTAATTTCTTTTGTAAATTATCAAAATAGTTTAAGTTGAAAAGATTTTACACGATCGAGGTAAGTCGTATATATCGTATACGACTTCACTCTTTTGCTTGTATTACAAAATAATAGAAGCCATACTTGGTATATGCAACTCTCTCAAAACTTAAAAAATAGAAGTCATAAGAAGTTGTACATATCAAATATGGCTTCTATTATTTTATAATAAAAATCAAAAAGTGAAGTGATATATAACATATACGACTTCAAAGTCGTATATATCATATACGACATATCCCAATCAGATAAAATATTTTCAAAAAACACCATTTTTATGAGTCACAAAAGAAATTGCACTAAAAAGCCTCCTAATGCTTTATACGAAAATTGTTTACAACATGATGAGGGAGATGGAAAGGCGAAAATCCTCCTTTTTAGTAGTGTATATTTCAGCTTCAATCAGTTCAATGACATTTGACAGAGCTCGCTAACTTTTTTATATTTTTTAAAATTATTTTTAAAAAAATTATTTATCATTTCTAAAAAAGTACTAATTGTTTTTTAACGTTTTTATTGTTTATGCTTTCAACTTAATTTAATAACTAAATATATTAAATTATATTAATGAACTAAAATAAATTGATAAATAAATGAAAATGATTGTTATGTGTAGAGACTAATTTGATAAAAATTTACGTATAGAGACTAAATTGAAAATCAATATCACATATGGGGATCGAAATATTACTTTAACCTAGATTTCATCAAACAATATTTCTTTATACTAGTTTTTTGCATCCGTACGATGCACAGGTCATCAATTACTATTATTATTGATAGCATTGTTATCATTAATAACTTGAATTATGTCTCTATATGTATGAAACTTTTTTTTTCCTTTATCCCAAATTAAGTCCACTATGTCAAACATTTTCTTGACTTATTTCACACATTGTTTTCAATATTTCCTTCTCACCCATAATGATAGTACTCATTCATCTCCAAGGCTTTTTATTTATAGACAAAAGTGATAAGCAAAAACATTGAAACAATTTTATCTATAATTTGAGTGCTAAGAATTGAATATTGTTTTTATTTTAAAATGATATTATAATACGTAATGTAACACTATGTGTTAAGTGTTCCTCTTTGATTATTACTAATGATCAATTAATCCTCTTAAATCATGTGGTCCTGACATGTGTCACTTTATTAGAAAATAATCAATTCCACTTATTAAGTAGTATAAATATAGATTTGTTATTTAAAATAGAAAAAACAAAGGCAAGGATGTAGAAAAAAATATATTAGAAAATATGAATAGCTCTACCTATATTTATGTCAATTCAGAGATTGTTGTGTTTGACTCCCAAAACATTGTATCTTTACCGGTTTGTAAATATTTTAAAACAAAAAATATAAATTTTAGAAAATAAAAAAATTAAAAAAAAATTCATCACTTGACATGTGGATTGCACCATTGTGCTACACTAAAATCAGCATTTCCCCTTATTAATTAGTATAGATATAGATCTATTATTTAAAATAGAAAAACAAAGGCAATGATATAGAAAAAATACAAATTATGAATAGTCCTCCCTCTATTTATGTCAATACAGATATTAGAAGAAAAAAAAGTAAATTATAAAAAAAAATCGAAATTTTTATTTTACAAAAGTATATAAAAAAATATTTTAAAAAATAGGAAAATAATAATTAGAAAAAATATTCAAAAAAATTAAATTAATTAGAAAACAAAAGATTTTTACAAAAATCAATTATAAAAATAAACATTTAAAAAAATAAATTAGAAAAAAACTAATTCGGGAAAAGAATAAATTTTTTTTAAAAATATTATAAAGAATATACGTTTAAGAAATAAATAAATAAATTTAAATAATCCAAAATAATCCACCACTTGACAACTCCTTCTATTGTTACAGGAACGACAGAAGAAAAGTTGTTAATTGAAAAAATGATATACATATTGACTACTAAAATATATAAATATTAAAATATAGCAATTGGTTCGGTTCAAAAATAACCGAAATAATGACCACTGGGTTTGGTTCAATTCGGAGTCATAAAAAAATAAATTTTAAAAAAATATTATAAAGAATATATGTTTAAAAAATAAATAAATAAATTTAAATAATCCACCAGTTGACAACTCCTTCTACTGTTACAGGAACAGTAGAAGAAAAATTGTTAATTGATAAAGTGATACGTATATTGAATATTAAAATATATAAAAATATTAAAATATAGTAATTGGTTCGATTGCAAAATAATCGAATTAATGACCATTGGGTATGGTTCAATTCGGAGCCGTGCACAAAAAGGAAAAAAAAGAACCAATTTAATTGGTTGTTTCGGATTTTCAAATTCATCGAATTATTGGTTCGAGTCTTACGATCCTAAACTTTTTCAAAAAACACGTAGCAATAACAAATTGGTTTGGTTTGATTCGATTCGAACGGGAAAATATTAAAATAAATATATATATATAAATAAAAAAAATATAAAATATTAATTTTAAACTATTAAATTATATATACATTAAAATATAAGTATATAAAAATTATAACATAAAGCACACGACAACTCTAATTTTACAGTTTGCCAATTTATTATTGGCTGACAGTGTAAAAAAACTTTACATTGTCAATTTATACAAATAAATGTCAATTTAAACAAATATATTCAAAAAAATTATTAGCAAAAAAATTATATTAGGGAAAAAAATTTCAAAAATAAGGAAAATGTAAAAAAAAATAGGAAATTAAATTAATAATAAAAAACATTTTAAAAGGAAAAACTAAATTAGAAAAAAATTAAACGAAAAAAAATTAGAAAAATAATTATGAAAAAAAATATTTGGAAAAAATTAGGAAAAATTAGATTTAAAAAAATTAGAAAAATAAAATTAATTATAAAAAAAAAATTAATTAAATATATATATATTAACAAAAATTTTAAAAAAAATTAGGAAAAAATATATTTATAAAAATTAATTTAAAAATTAGGAAAACAATTAGAAAAAAGTATTTAAAAAATATTTTGAAAAAACTTAAGAAAATAATAATTAGAAAAAAATATTCACAAAAATTTAAAAAATAAAATTCATTAGAAAAAGAAATATTTTAAAAAAAGTAAATTAGAAAAAACTAATTCGGGAAAAAAATTTTAAATAAATATTATAAAGAATATATGTTTAAAAAATAAATAAATAAATTTAAATAATATAAAATAATCTACCGGTTGACAACTCCTTCTACTGTTATAGGAAAAGTAGAAGAAAAGTTGTTAATTGATAAAGTGATATAAATATTGAATATTAAAATATATATAAATATTAAATATAGTAATTGGTTCGGTTCCAAAATAACCGAATTAATGAACATTGGGTTTGGTTCAATTATGAACCGTGCATAAAAAAGAAATAAAATGAACCAATTTAATTAGTTGGTTCGGATTTTCAAATTCATCGAATTATTGGTTCGAGTCTTACGACCCTAAACTTTTTCGAAGAACATGGTAGCTTTGCTACCTTTCTTGGCTAAAAATATTTAAAAACAAAAAAAAATGATAAACTTTAAAAAGTCAATAACAAAATCCATAGCAATTAAAATTGGTTTGATTTGATTCGGTTCGAACCTAAAAATATCAAAATATATAAAATATAAATATAAAATATAAAAAATATTAAATTATATATACATTAAAATATAAGTATATAAAAATTAAAACATCAAGAACATGACAACTCTATTACTGTTTGTCAATTTATGATTGGTTGACAGTGTAAAAAAAAATTATACTCTCAGTATACACAAATAAATTCAAAAAAAATTATTAGGAAAAAAATTCAAAAATTAATGAAAACGTTAAAAAATATTTAAAACAAAAAAAAATTAAAAAAAAAATAAACGTAAAAAAAAGTAAACAAAAAAATAAAAGTTTTTTAAAAGAAGTAAAAAAAATTAAATTTTTCTAAAAAGAATAAAAAAAAGTAAAAAATCTTAATACTGACATACAGAACTATTTCTACCTCATCATCTACTCAAAAATTTGAAAATGCTTCTTTCCATGAAGAAGCCAGTTTCTTTTTAAGAATCAAAACAATGCAACAGAAATGGCATGTTAAAGTTAATTTGAAAATTGGAAGTTCTTTTCATGAGCCATTTATTGCATTGATTGATTCAGGAGCAGACCTAAATTGTATTCAAGAAGGTCTAATCCCCACTCAATATTATAAGAAGACTATTCAAAAATTATATACTGCAAATAATGAGAAACTTCAATTAAGATACAAATTAGACGAAGCAAGTATTTGTAATAATGGAGTCTGTTTTAAAAACTCCTTTTTACTTGTAAAAAATATGTCTGAACAAATAATTTTGGGAACCCCTTTATAACTCAGTTATATCCCTTCAAAGTTTCTCATGAAGGAATTATAACTACAAGAAATAATCAAGATATACTTTTGGAATTTTTAAATCCCATAAAATCAAAAGATTTAAATGCTATAAGTGATACTCTTAAAGAAACTAATTTTTTTGTCAATAATTAAAGGAAAACAAAATCAAATTGGTTTTCTTCAAAAAGAAATTCTTTATCAAAAAATTGAAAAACAACTTCAAGATCCACTCATAAAAGAAAAAATAATTAATTTACAAAAGGAATTTGAAAAGGAAGTTTGTTCCATCATTCCCAATGTTTTTTTGGGAAAGAAAAGTTCATACGGTATCACTACCATATGAAAAGGATTTTGATGAAAGCAAAATTCCAACTAAAGCTCGACCTATTCAAATGAATAGTGAGACTTTAGAATTTTGTAAAAAGGATATTCAAGATCTTCTAAATAAAAAGTTAATTAGGCCCAGCAAATCCCCTTGGAGTTGCACAGCCTTTTATGTAAATAATAATTCTGAAATTGAACGTGGCGAACCCAGAATGGTTATAAATTATAAACCATTAAACAAAGCTTTACAATGGATTCGCTATCCTGTTCCCAATAAGAAAGATCTCATTAAAAGATTACATGATGCTGTGATCTTTTCTAAATTTGATTTAAAGTCTGGTTACTATCAAATTGCATTAAAAGAAGAAGATAAATATAAAACAGCTTTCACTGCTCCTCTAGGCCATTACGGATGGAATGTAATGCCTTTAGGATTAAAAAATGCTCCATCAGAATTTCAAAATATTATGGATGGAATTTTAAAATCCCATTCTGGATTTGCCCTTATTTACATAGATGATATTTTAATATTTTCCAAATCATTGGAACAACATTTTAAACATCTGAATATTTTCAAAGATACAATTAAAGAAATGGAATGGCTTTGTCAGCCAAGAAAACAAAATTATGTCAAACTAAAATGAGATTCCTTGGACATGAAATTTTTCAGGGAACTATAACTCCTATCAGTAGAAGTATTGCTTTTGTTGATAATTTTCCAAATGAATTAACAGATAAAAAACAATTGCAAAGATTTTTAGGTTGTTTAAATTATGTATCTGAATTCATACCAAATATTAGAATAAAATGCAAACCTCTCTACTCTAGGCTTAGGAAGTCTAAAAATCTTAAACCATGGTCTAGTGAGTTGTCAGATTTAGTAGCAGATATCAAAAGGGATGTCAAGTCTCTTCCGTATCTTGGTATTCCTCATCCCGAAGCAAGTCTAATAGTTCAGACAGATGCTTCAGATAAAGGGTATGGTGGTATCCTACTCCAGGTCCTTCCAGAGTCAAAAGTCGAACAAATTGTCCGATATCATTCTGGTCTTTGGATCTCATCACAGGAAAAATATAGTACTATTAAAAAAGAAATTTTATCTATTGTATTATGTATTTCAAAATTTCAAGATGATTTATTTAACAAAAAGTTTTTGTTAAGAATTGATTGCAAAGCAGCAAAAGATGTTTTAGAAAAAGATGTTAAAAATCTTGTTTCAAAACATATTTTTGCCAGATGGCAAAGTCTTTTAAGTTGCTTTGATTTTGAAATAGAATATTTAAAAGGTGAAAATAATTTTATCCCTGATTATCTAACCAGGAAATTTTTTACTGAAACAGGTACTTAATATGGCATCCAAGGCCCATGGTGGGTCAAATAGTGGTAGGGCCTTCCCTGCCTCAGCCTCAAATACCCCAAAATCAAAATCAAATGCTTTAACTGTTGATTCGTTTGCACCTTCAGCAGCCCAAATTGCCAAAACAGGCTCTCAAATATCAAACCCACTAAATGCCCCCAAAACCCAATTACAAACCTCAAATAAATTCTCCCCACTAAAAGAACCACAAAATTCCCCTCAAAATACCCAAATTATTGAACGAGAACCTCTTCCGCTCAAAGAAAAATCAGTTTGTGTTAAAAATTTGCTCTTGGAGCCAGAAATGGGTGATCCCATTAAAAATGAGCCTTGGGATTTATTAGCACAATATTTTCAAAAGGGTTTTGGCTGGATCAATACACATGGTACTGACAAACCCTTAGCTTTTTATCAATATGTGTTAATAGATTCTAAGTCTGTGGAAATAAATCAAAATGAAAATGAAAATGCACCAGGAATAGTGGCGTATTCCCAGTGTAAAATATTGAAAGTTTTGACTCTTTCTGATTGGGGTCAAAGCCCAAATAAGCCCAAAAGATTTTCAAGGGTCTTTGATCCACCAATATACAATTATTGGGATTATGAAAAAGCATGGGACTTCTTACTTAGCTTACCCAATCCCAAACATTCTTTCTATTTTAATATTATCAGTAACCAATCCATCTATCCATCTTGGTTTTTGGAATGGTTTTGGGAGCTCGGTTTACCTGTTGAAATTCTCCCAAATTCCCTTTATTCTACATACCTTGAATATAAAACATTGACTCCTAAAATCCCAGTTCATGCAAAATTATTACATTTTTTTGCCCAATTCGGGATTGCATGGTTGTTGAAATTCAATTATGAATATCATGCTCACCTTCCCGAACCTTTTCCAAAATACATTTGCTCCACCACAACAGTTTCTTGGTGGAGGAAATTTAATGAAAATTTTGTTCTTGAAAAATTTGCAACCTGGAAAAAATATGGACTTTAAAAGAGGAGACTCCCTTCGTCCATCACTCCAGCCAATTCTCCCTCTCCAAAAGGGAAAGAAGTTGTTGGTTCTTCCCAATCATCGACTCCCTGCTACGTCAATATGAATGCTTCTTCCCCAGCAGAGCTCAAGAAAATGCTCTTGGAAGCATTATCAACAGTAGGTTCAGATAATGAAGAAGAAGAGCCCATTCTAAATGAAGAAGAATTTGATTACAATCCTTATCTGGAAAACAATGATCCAGATGTAGGATTTTTTGATTAATAAAATCAAAATTGGATTTTGTCGCATCTCCCTTGTGGATAAGTAGATGGTCGACAAAGTTTCTATTTAAGATACCCACTCAGATAATTAAAGTAGCGTCCTTTGGACACAAATGTGGCCGCCCATGTGCCATGCTACTTTTGAAAAAGAAAAGTCGTTTGTCGTGAAGTGCTGACGAATCTTCATGGCCGACAAAAGCAAATTTCAACCGTGAAAGTTGGTACCAGAAGTCAAAAGGAAAATAATACCTGCTTTTGCGGACTCCAAAATTTTCAAATTCGTGTTTCAGCTGAAGGCCTCCTCCCTCTATATAAGGAAGCTTCAAGACTCAGTTCAAGACACGATTTACCTTACTCTGAGCTTACTAATCTTCTTGCTTTTGTAATCTTGTAGTGATTTGAAGTTTGTACAAGTTTCTTTCGAGAGCAAGTTTTCTTTGTAAGTTTTTCAATATTTCAAAATCTTGTAATATTTCAAGCTTGTAGTGTTCAAGCTTTGTAAAATTACAACAAATAGTTTAATATTGTACTTTCAGTCTTACTCCGATTCTCTATATTTCAACTGTTTTCTCTAACATCTTTTTGTGAAATGATCCACAGTGGCACTCTGGTATCAGAGCCTTAGGGTTCTGGTACTTATATTGAGTTTGAGTTGTCCCTTGTTGCAGCGTTGGTCAGCCTGTAAGGGTGTTCCCGGTCGTAAATCCCGACGAACAGGGTAGTAAAACCGTTGGTAAGCCTGGTGGTCCCGGTGTTGGTAAGGTCCAATTCGGTCTTGGTCATAAGTACTAGAGCTTTAGGGTTTAGATCACTATGTCTAGCCTCCTTAAGATGATTTCTAAAAAGGGTAAAGAGAAAATTGAAGAAATTGGTGAATCCAGTTTTCAAAATGAAAGTCAAAATTCATCTTTGATAAATGAACAACAAATAATTTTGCCTAATATAGAGCAGAAACTTCATAATTGGAGTATCCCTCCATTAAATGTTTCTGAAATATATAAGACAAAATTATTAGACAAATTTAAATCTGATTTCATTATAAAAACTGCTGAATATACCATTAAGGTAGATAAAACTCAAGAATCCTTAAATCTCTTGAATTTATCTATGCTTAAGGAACACAAACAAAAATATAAATTTTTGCATATTGGTTTAATCCAAGTTGCAATTAAACCATTACATAGATTAGGCATAGACACCCCTGTGTGCGTATGTCTAAGAGATACTCGACCTGCAAGGTTCGAGGATCAGATTCTTTCAATAATTGAGACCAACTTACATGATGGTCCCACTTTTTTCAATAATTTTCCAAATTATACCATGTCTTTGGAAAGCCTTGGTAAAAATAAGCATAATATAAAATTGGATATTAAAATTAAAGAAGGAATTTGGAATCCCAATTCCTATCCCATGGCTGTAATATATAAAATATATTACAAGGCCATGAAAACAAATATTTCTCCAAAAGCTTTAAATATTTCATCAAAAGAAGATACCTTGCTTTTACAAGTAAATCTTCAAAAATCAAATGCTGTTACACCTCAAAGACCTAACCATAATGAAGTCTCGAGAAATTTGGAATGAAATTTACAAGAGATTCTGCCCCCAGAGGTGCCAGAACCTTCTGTAATGAATGTACCCATTGAATATTCTTCGGGAAATATTTATATTAGTTTTGTTCCTTTTAGTAGAAGTAATTCTACTAGAACTGTATCCTTTAGAACTCCTGAAGGATCAGGAACTAATACAAATAATTCAAGAAGATCAATAGATTCATTCCATTCTTTGAGATTATCAGGAGTGAGAGATCATCCTGTTATACCTCAACCAGAATACAGGGTTGAAACTTCTCAAAATGTTCAACCTGAAGCTCAGAGAGAGTCTCCGACTCGATCTGAAATAAATCAAAGTTTTGAAACAGTAAATCAAGTTTTTGTAATAACAAAATTTTACATTGATAAAGAAAAGATTCAAAAAGAATTTTTGAAACCTGAATATGAGAAAATGGTTTTTCTCCACTTTTTCACAATCCGAAGTAAGAAAATATAGGGAAACCTATTTTTCTTATTTGGAAGAAATAGAGGATGATAATATACCCTATTTTGATTGGTTTAAAGAAAATTGTTTTCAAAATCTGGAATTAAAAACTCTTAATTCTGCAAAAAAGATTTGGAAAACAACTAATGGTAAAGAAGTAATTTCTGTTATTCCACCTTTGGAAGAAATCACGTTTCCAAATGTAGATAACATTGAAATTACGGCATCTCCTTTCAAGTCAATGAAAGAAGATGTTAAAACTTTATCTGTTCAAAACCCCACACGGAATGATATTAAAAACATTCAACATTAATTGAATTACACAAATCAATTACTTTATCAAGTGGCCAGCTCGTCTGAAGATGCTGAGTTGCCTCAGAAAGAAGAATCTTCTTTCAAATAAAGTTAAAAATTAAATAAACCTTTAATTACTCCATATAAATTATCAGATTCGGAGATAAAAGAAATTAAAATTGGTCAAGAATCTAATAAAGTTAGGACTCAAATAAAATTGGAGTACCCTGGCACTCCTTTAGAAGATTTAACCTATGGAAGGTTAATCTCTATAATAAATAAAACTGGTTTACAATTTTGTACTGATATTAAAATGCATAGACAAGTAAAATTCGAAAGTGAATCTAATAATAAAGAATTAGGTAATTTTAGTGAACAGTTTGGATATGAGAAGTTGACTCCTCCATCCAAACAAAGAAAATCAAAACCTCAACAATTTAAAAGATATAAGAAATATAATAGAAAATACCAAATAGACAAACCAATTAAATCTTATACTAAAAGAAAACCCCAAAATAAATCTTTTAGTAAAAATAAAGATTTCAAGAAAAATATAACTTGTTATAAATGTGGTCGTGTTGGACACATGGCTAGAGATTGTAGAGTAAAACAAAAGATTAAAGAATTAAAAATGGATGATAAAATCAAAGACCAAATTGCTAAAATATTGCTTTATGAAACTGATTCATCACTTGAATCCTCTTATGAGGATGATCAAGAAGTTGTGTATCAGAATCAAGAAACATCTTCTGACTCTGATGCAGGCTATTTAAGTTGTGGCTGTCTAGGAGATAATTGTGATTGTAAATTTACAATCAATGTTATCTCTAAAGAAGCACGTGTCCTCTTTGACCTGGTTGGTTAGATTGAGGACCCACAAATTAAATTAGCTATGCTAGAAAAATATAAAGAACTTGAAACTAAAGAAGTCGAGACAAAATACTTTAAAAGTTATAATTTAAAAGATATTCTGAATCCTCAAACTATTGCAGAATCATCTTTTATATAAGAACCTTTATGTCTTTCCTTTTTATATAAAGAAATTAAAACTTTAAAATCTGAAATTGCAGATTTAAAATCCAAATATAAAATTTTGGAACAAAATTTTTCAAAAATCCAAGGAAAAGGTAAGGGAACTATTTCTACCTTATCCTCTGCTCAAAATTTTGAAAATGCTTCTTTCCTACATACATACATACATATACATATATATATATATATATATATATATATATATATATATATATATATATATATATATAATAAAATTATCTATCTAATCTTTATATTATTATAGAATTGAAAAGGATCGACTTCCTTGGAATATGGAAAAGGATATGGAACCAGGCACAGATACCTGACACACAAACCTTCACGCGGTGTAGTTTTTAATTTGGGGACTGCTGCCGCAACATTTTGAACTGTTTTGATATCGTGAGTTTTATTATTCGACCCACATTTCTTTTTTTCTAATTATGATTTTTATTAAATCTATTTTTTTATCATTTTTTTTATAATCATAATAATCAGAATGATATTTCATATATCTATTATATGTATTAATAGCTTCAATTTTTAATTGATGTATTAATTCTTTCGTATATCTTGATTAGTTAAATCTAACATACTTAATTTATGTATAAAATTTTCTATATTTTGAGAATCCATAAGTACTTAGTTCTGATACGAAAATGGTATCATCCGATTAATTTCCTTTTTTGTTTTATTTATAATTTTATTTTCAGTTTTAGGGTAGTATTTATACATAATTTGGGTAGTGTTCATACATAATTTGGGTCACTAATAATTCATACCCGTATTCATGTATAGATTCATCTATTTCTACTAATTCTTTAATTATTTGTTTTCGTTCTTCTTTGCAGAATTCTAATTGTACTCTTTGTTGTACTTGTTTTAGATAAAGTTTTTCTTGTCAATGTTTGTGCATTAATTTGTTAATTATTATTTGCTTACAATCTTTGAGTATTTTCATAGTTAATATACTTAATATTTCTTGATCCGTTTAATCATCTAATAAGTCATATTCTTCATATATATTAGATAATGATAGTCTATCATACTCAGAAGCTAATCATATTTCTTTCATGTAGTTCCATTCCATATCTAATGATATATGTGCTAAATAATAACCTTATTATCTATACTGAGCTTTTATTTTCTCAATTATTAATTGTTTACAGTCAATGGGTAAGTCCATAGTTAACACACTTATTATTTCTTTCTGTTTGATCATCAAACTCTGAGTATATTTCCATTAATTAATAGAGCTAGATGAGATACTTTCTTCTTTTGTAGTTTTTCTGGTTTCTTCATAATTTTCCATATTTATTAATGCATTTTCTTTCTCTATTAGTCTTCTTTCAATCCATTTTCTATATCTATTATATGGGTTTTTCTCTAAATAATAATCTAAGGTTCCTGTAAAATTTCTTATTTCATTTTTAATTTCATGTTTTCTTGACTTAAAGTCAAACAGCCAAAGTTTCTCTATATTTTTCATATTCTATTCCTTAAATGCTGAGCTAGGTCTCTTACTTGATTCGACAATTTATTAATATTTTCATCTTCATCAGTTTTTTCTGGTTCAGGAAAAGTAATTGGTTTTTGAATTTGTCTAAAACTTAATGAATTTGGATTTTTTATACATATTCCTAATTCAGTTATTTCATTTCTTTTAGGATAATTAATTTTTCCTATTTCTTTAAAAAGTCTTGGTATATCTATTCTATCATTATTTCTGAAAGTAATATTATGACAAGAATTTGTTAATGCATAATTAACAAAGTAATTAATTGAGAAGATTTTATCTCATGATCTCATTAAATTATTTCTTAAGAATCTATGTTCAAAGGTTAAAGATTGATCTAATCTTTGGGTATCTAAAGGAATTCCAATATTTGGGTGGATTTCGAATTTTAATTTAACATAAGCTAAATTTCCTTCAATAACTCCTAGTATTTTATCCTTTGTATTAGTTATTCTATCATCTTTTAAAACTAACTCTATAGGTGAATTTATCTCTTCCGGAAAGGCAGCCTTAATTAAAACCTGTATGGCTCCTATATGAATATATCATATCTTTCTTCTATGCTCTTCCTTTTTTAAATTCCTTTTTAATTCAGTTAATTTCTTTTTATTTAGTAATTGTATACAAGTATTCCCTTGTGCTTCTGAGATATCAATTGGAGTTTCATTAACTATTTTTCCATAATATATAATATTTTCTTTCTGATTAAATCTTTTCATTATTCCTCCAAGTTTCTTCATATTTACATCTTTTGCTAGGTTTTTTTTTTTTGTATTTTCTGAAATAATTTTGGATCTATTAAGATACTTCCTTCATTGTTTCCATCTTCTTCAGTAATTTGTAGGTGTTCTTTATCATTATTATCAATTTTTTCTCTTTCAATTTCAGACATCATTATTTTCTAATAAAATAACTGAAAAGATTGATAAATCATACCTGACTGGTCTTTTTTCAAGTTTAGCCTTGAATTCTTTTGCCCACTGCTGCTTCCACTTAGTCAAGTTGAACGAGATTCAATAGTAAAGTAATTTGAGAATTTTAGTAGCAGGAAGTAGTTTTTATTGATAATAAGTAGAGGGAAATACATAGGAACATAATGGATTCACTCTCAAGAATCCGACTCACACTCCTAAGGAGGCTAGCACAGTTCTCTATCAAGGAGAACTTCTCAGACACGAGAGGTTTTTCTGAATGAAAACTCTCGTTTGCCTCAGCATAAGAGGACTTATTTATACACCTAAGAGGGCTAGGTAATTTACATAAAAGTCCTTACTATCTACATCAGTTCTTCAATCAAACTTTCAATAATTCACATGCTGACGTATGTGCTTACGTTATTCTTCTCTTGTTGCATCGTCTGAGTCCTTATCCTCCCGCCGACAGTCATTATTGTCCTTTTTTGCCACGCATCTTTCACATGCATGATTTCCATTTTGCTTTATCATCAAGCAAAGTTGATTGAGGACAACTGAACGGTAGTTCATTGATAGTCCTTGAAGTGTGTAGAAAGGTAGTTCAAAATTCGTCAGTAATGCTAAGTCTTTTTCTTTAATTATTTTACCACTTGTCTTGCTCAGAAGCAAAGTATGTGATCCCGTGTATATGTTTTGATGAGGGAATCTTTTCCAATTATTTGACATTGGGTGAAAATGCTTGCCAGCTGGTTGGCCATAATTGTAGTCATTTGGTCTTCATTGTAGTCTTCTCCAGCTGGTTCATCTCTCAAGGAGAAGCTATTGTTTCTTACTCCAATAAAGATTAAGTGCCTTGTAGGTTGCCTAGTGACGAAGTCAGGATAGACTGAGTAAAATTTTAAGAAGATAGTTCTTTATTTTGCAACATTTCTTTTGTAATTCTGAATGGCTTCCTTCAGACTATATAGGAACAGGCTAATTTCTTCTGAATCTTTGTTTAAATAAAGACATTTAATAAGTCCAAACTGGAACATATTAAACACCAGTATTGATGATGCTCCTAGAGTAATTATAGCTTTAACTCCAAATATATTTCGGTTTACCATGTAAAAATTATTAATATTTTCCTTTTCAGACCAGTTGGTCAATCTTTTTATGTTTTCAGAGAATTTTTCTTTTGAAAACTGGACTTGAAGTTCATGGTCTTTTCTGGAAGTAATTTGGTAGTCATTGTTAATAGTTTGGCAAGTGCACCAAATCGCGACAAGTAATAATAGTGTGAGTAGAGTATCGTCCCACGAGGATTGAGATTAAGTTGCAACATAAACTAAGTAATTGATATTTGAACCAATACAAATCATAGTTCCAAAAGAGTAATTGAATTTTCTTTATCCAAAATTCTATCCAAAATGTTGGCACAAAAAAAGATGAATGAATTAGGTTTTTCTTCTTTACCACACAAGCAAGTAAATGAAAGAATAAACAAATAGAATGAAACCAAAGTATTTAGGACGGTTAGGAGTCGGAATCCCTCAATTTTTCACCTAATGCATCCTTGTTAAACCCTAACTTCAATTCAATTCATTCAATTAACCTTTAAGTCACTAGCTTAGGTTTATCCCTAATTCCTTAGGTGATATCCTTTTGTTACCAATTAAGAACCCTAATTACTAAGGTAATTCAATAATTGGCACAAATATTAAGCATGAGACTCATAGAAAGGTATTGCACTGAAGTTCTATTCCTAGAATCAACACCACAATAGTAATCTATTTCAGATCTAGCATGAACACAAATTTTCCAATTATGCATTTACACTTATAATCAATTTCATAGATAGCCAATCAAAGAAATGCATTAAGAATAGAAGAGATTACCTACTTGAAAGAATTTGAATTGAAATCAAAGGTGAAACGAACTTACATCAAGATTCAAATGAGTTCATCCTATCCTAACCTAAAAGATTTAGAAACTCATAGTAGAAAACTGAAAATTGGATGATATAGATGAAGATTGGGGTAGAGAAGCCATGGACTCTTCAATTCTTCCTTCCAAAAGCTCTTGAACAACCATGAATCTCGAAAATGCTCTCAAATGTAATTTTAGCCCTCAGAAATGATCCAAAAGTCCCTCAAAATAACTGCCGAACGAAATTTATAGTGACAGAGGCAACAACTAGCACTGGCGCCGACATCGTATACGCAGGCGCCAAGCTTGGACCGAAATCGATGTCGTCTCTTCTTCTAACCAAGACTGAGTGTTTGGTATCTCGTCAGGGAACCAGAAATTCCTGCTTCTGTCCCAGCTGAGTGCTGACTCTAGAAATGAGCGTTGGAAATCATGCTTTCTGTCCCATCTTAGCTCTAGGAATTAGGCTGAGCGCTGGGAGTGAATTCCCTCTTTTCCTGCACATTTCGAATCAATTTTTAAGTGTGTTTTCCTTCAAACAATGAAATCTAACAGTCAAACTTCTAGCAAGAGAATTTGTGTATTTTTCTATCCATTTCCCTTTAGCTCCTAAGATTATATACATTTTTTACTTTTATTTTCTATATGAAACTGCATATGTTGCAGATTTATCACAATCCCAAACTTAGAGATTTTGCTTGTCCTCAAGCAAACATTTAAGCACAGAAAAGGGTAACAAGAGGTAGAGTTTTCTGTTCAAATTCTCTTGTGAAACACATTCCTCATGTAAGGCCTCAACTCCTTACATTTTTTCAAAATACTCAAGCATCACACAATCACACATTAATTCCACCTGATCACAAGTTTCCTGTTTTAGAACAATCAAACACACTACAAAATCAGCTCCATTGACTGCACAAGAAAACCCCTTGCAACCTCTCTATTTAGTGTTGCACACATCCTTACGTGGTTATATTTGCTCTCA
Organism: Sophora flavescens; assembly: GCA_030762895.1. Taxonomy (NCBI): domain Eukaryota; kingdom Viridiplantae; phylum Streptophyta; class Magnoliopsida; order Fabales; family Fabaceae; genus Sophora; species Sophora flavescens. The sequence goes on along the minus strand of CM061064.1, from coordinate 26,355,033 downwards.
ATTCCAATCATCATACACTCCCCAATACTAATCTTGACAAGATGCTAAGAACATACATCACAAATGTTAATGCAACACATATCATGAGGTCTTATATTTGGGTGTAATGGGGCTAAGGTGGGGGTGGAAAAAAAATCAAGTATATAAGCTAGACTATTTTGGCTTCAAGGAATGTGGACTCTCTTGGGGCTTCCCTTACTTAGCCAATACACAAGCACATAGCACACAATTTATGCTATTTCCTTTTTATTTTATTTATAACTCCTTTATTTTCTCTTATTCTTTTGTTTTGTTTCTTCTTGTTTCATTCTCTTTTCATTCTTTTCTTTTTCATCTTTCTATTTTACTTTTTTCTCACTTTTGTATCCTTTCTTTATTTCTTTTCCTCGTTTTGGGTTTTTCTATTTTTTTTCTTTCTTTCAGTTTTTCTTTCTAGAAAAAAAAATTTAGTTAGCACTAGACATATTTAGTGGCCTACTCTCAACCCCAAACTTAAGTCCAAACATTCCTCTAAGCCAAAGTAGTGAGACAAAATGGTTTTTTCGCTTTTTGGCTTGTAATGTGCTATCATTCCAAGAAAAATAGGCCAAGGCTCAATTGGGCATATCAATGGCAATATGATAGGATAACAATTATGGCACTGAGCTAAGCCAAGAAATTATTGCCTCAATCATATATGCATATGCAAGAACATTGCAACAATGACAAGCATTCAAGGCAAGAGAAGGTGAGAACATGCAAGTGATGGTCAATCACACATGAAAGAAATCAAGTAAAATGTTGTGTTTAGGCTCAAAAGCTCACAGTTTAGGATCATGTGCAATAGAAATCCATGTATTCAACATTGCATTAATCATAGCATGAAAGTTTGTTAAAAACAAGTTACAAGGATCAAAAGTCTCAATGAATCATATGCTCAACTACTGTACAATGCATGATGTCAGAAATCTCAGCCAAGTACAAGTTCTATGCCCACAAGAAACTTTTACACAAACTCCACTCAAAACACCAGTGTGCTAATCAAATAACTACATTTTACTCACGCACTCCACAGGCTGTAACACAATTGAATTAAGGGATAAAGGAGAAAGAGTTAAGAGCACTTCCCCCCTTTCCTTGCATCATCTAGCCTGTGGGATTTGCACACACTGCATACGCAGCTGGATGACACTATCAAGTCATCACTACAGCATATAAAGAACAGTTGTCAGCATGCCATGAGTTAATTTTTTAAAATGCACACATACTAAACAGTGAAATATAAGACTCTACACACCCATATAACTTTTAGATCCACACAAACTTGTGATAGGTTCAGAACCATAATAACAAAACAAACAAAGTTCAACAACAAAACAAAGTCCTAACTACTTTGGTGACCCCCTATGGATCATACTAGGCAGAATCTGATTCTTCTCCCTCTTCCTCAACTTGAATCTTCCGCTTCATCAGTGACTGAATCATCAAAATTAGTCATTTCCAATATCTGCTGCTCGGTCAATGGTCCTACAGGTAGTCCTCCCAAAGTCTCCAGATCCACTCCTTGATTCTCCGCCATTCGATGGAGCACAGATTCCAGCCTTTGTTGGGATTGCAGAATAAGAGTGTTTAGGTGACACATGGCTTGGACATTGCCGTCCAATCGACCTTGGCGAAGTGCTATCTGCTCCAATTGCCCGGTGACCCTTGTAAGGCTAGTTTCTACATTCCTGATTCTCTCTATAATGTCAGATTGCTGCTGTCTAATGGGTGGCCCTCATAGTGTGATTTCACATCATATTTCATGTACATTTTTGCATGCAATTTCATATAGGTTAGGCATATTTAATTTGATTTTAGTTAGTTTTTGCTTTGGAACGGATAAAGCGGTTTCGTGGTGTTGTTTTGCAGAAATTAAAGAGAAAATGCTCAAAATCAACCACGATGGAGCTCGGATGAAGAGAAGCTTGAAAAGTGAAGAAAATAGCCAAACAGAGCCCATCACGGCCTAGCCGTGATGACCATCACGGCCATGATCAAGCAGAGCAGAAGGCAAAAGTCATAAGCTGTCATGGCCTAGCCGTGATGCCCATCACGGCCGTGACAGACCAATTGGTGGAGACAGAAGCGATCACGGTCTAGCCGTGATGAGCATCACAGTGGTGATGCTCCAAATTTGAAAGCGCGCCCATTCCAGAACACGTCACGGACTGGCCGTGATGGTCATCACGGTCGTGACGCGTGCCCAGTCTATAAAAGAGGCCCATCGCAGAACAGAAAACGAGATCCGGGGGAGATTCTTCCAGACAGAAAAAGAGGGACTTTTACCCTAGGAGCACTTTCACCCTAGGAAGACCTTGGAGGCTGGCGGTTGAGGAGGACTGGAACCCTATAATCAAAGGAGGTCGACGACTGGGAAAAGCTTCCAATGGAGTTTCTTCTTTCCCTTCTTCTTTCCTTTGTCCCTACTGTTTTAGTTTTGGCTTTCTCTATGAGTAGCTAAATCCCTGTTGTTGGGATTAGATGTAACCAAACTGAATATTATGTATTTGCCATGATTGATTAATCTGTGTTCATGCCTTCGTATTAGTGTTTAATTCCTACGCTTAATGCTTGTTATGGTCTGATCATCTATGATTTGATTCTAAGATTTGATTTGCAATGGGGACGTTCTTATCATTTCTTGATCTGGAATTAATCACCTAGTAAACCTTGCACCTAGGAATGGGGTTTGGTTTATTAGTAATCGCGTAATCCTTAATCGTAATACAAATTCATTAATCTAGGCCACCTAAGGAATTAGGGTCTATTAGTGGATTTAGGCTCTTGCCATCTGAGGAATCAGGGCTTGAATAATTTCGTGGGTTGATTTTAATAGTTGAAGCATGAATGGGAGGTATCTAGTCTTGGTATTGCATGAGGCTAAGGTTTGGTGAAATTTAATCCCAACACCTCTTTCTGCACTCCAAGTGTTTGTTAAAAGTTCCCAAAAAGACAAAAAAACATTTTATTGCTTTTCTGTTTTGATTTCTCTTGATTTATAGTTTAGTCTAGATAGTTGTCGAAGTTGTGAATTGGTAATTGGCAACCAATCCCTGTGGATACGATAACCGGTCTCACCACCGTATTACTTGTACAACTAGGTATACTTGCCTATATTTCGTCCAACAAGTTTTTGGCGCCGTTGCCAAGGACTGGTTTTGCCAATATCATTAGTAACAAAGGAGGCAACTAATTTAGACATTTTTATTTTTTTTATTTTTCTGTATATATTTGATCTTTTTGTTTTGAGTTTTTTTTTTTTGTGGTAGGTGGACGAAATTCATGGACAATTATTATTATCCACCTGATGAGGAAGCCTCAAGTCACACTTTGGAGGACGACTGGTGTTTGGGAGACTGCATAGATTTGCCGAATCATATTATTCCAGCACAAGTTGATAGTGTGACTGGTAGGTGATGAGTGTGATTCCACCTCATCTTTGTCCATCATTTTGCATGCATTTTCATGTAGTTTAGGCATATTTTTATTAGATTTTAGGTTAATTTTCCTTTGGAACGGGTAAGGCGGTTTTCGTGTGTTGTTTTGCAGATATCAAGGGTAAATTGCTCAAGATCAACCATGATGAAGTTTGGATGAAGATGGAGCTTTAAAACTGAAGAAAATAAGCCAAACAGAGCCCATCACGTCCTAGCCGTGATGCCCATCACGGCCTAGCCGTGATGCCCATCACGGCCATGATCGAGCAAAACTGAAAAAGAAGAAAGGCTGAAGTCAGAGTCTGTCACGGCCTGGCCGTGATAGCCATCACGGCCGTGACCCCAAACCACCACAAGTCGAGAGCACATCACGGCCCAGTAGTGAAATTCTTCACGGCCACAAAGGAGCACTCGCGTCGTGAGAATTATGTTCGCGTCGCGAACCAATGAATCTTGCGGAACGGGCGAGAGCGGGGAGCCGTCACGGCCTGGCCGTGATGGCCATCACGGCCGTGACGCGCATTACTTGGACCTGAAGAAACCGAAATAGATCAGATTTTGAGTTGGTTTGGGACTCTAACTTCCCCATTTCTATAAATATGGACCAAGGCATCAGATACACACATCAGACCTTTAGGGGCTACTACTCTAGGCATAGATCTCTTCTCTTCTTCTCCTCTCTTCTCTTTTCTGATTTTCACTATGTTGTCAACCCAGCTTGTCATCTCCATGGCAAGACTGGAGTAGTAGCATAGTTTCTAGGGATTAGGGCTCTGCCCAAGTTTGTTTATGATGTAAATTTGATGTAAACTCTTTGTTAATTACGATTTGTTTTAGATCTGATTTCTAGTGTGTTAATCACTCATAAATTTCGGCAACCGTTTATTTGCGTGACGTAGAAGTTCTAAGGAGGAACCTAGCGGTGAACTTAGGATTTCTAGGGTGTTTTACTCGTAAAGCCCGGCAGCCACTGGTTTGTGAGATGTGAATGATCCAAGGAGGAACCTAGCGGTGAACTTAGGTTATTTGCATGATCGAGACATTTCAAGGAGGAACCTAGCGGTGAACTTGGGTGTCGGACCTATAGAAGTCAGACTTGGGACTGAAATCACGAGAGTTAGAAGCCGTCCCTCGAGGAGCAACGAGTTGTCACGGAACGCAAAGGGTCTAATCTGGGATCGACTACCACGAGAGTAGGGGTCGGGTCAATTGGGCACGGCTTTTGTAACCCGAGAGGGAGCTTAAGCTATTAGAGGATAAACTCGCCTTCAAGGCAATTTCGGTAATCAACAAAGGTAAATCAGATTAACAACATAAACAGCCTCAAAGGTAACCCAAATCCCTAGGAATCCGTTTAAATCGAAAACCCCAAAAAATATTTGTTTTCTGTTTTAATTGTTCTCTGCTCATCTATCTATTAAATTCAAAATTCAAAATCCAATTTCAAAACTCTCTAAAAAGTCCAGATCTAATCGATTCGAAAACTGATTGCGATTCGAGGACACAGTCTCTGTGGGTTCGATATCTTTTATTACTTGACGGCAATCCGGTACACTTGCCGGAATCGCACGAGCGCGTCGACGAACGCGACATCAAGTTTTTGGCGCCGTTGCCGGGGACTGTGCCTTTTCGAATCTCAATTCAAATTTTGAATTGATTTTTTTCTGGACCTTTTCTTTTTGTTTGATTTTTATTTCTGAAATATTTTTAAAAAAAAAAATCAAAAAAATTCTTTTCCTTCTATTGTATCCATCTCTCTGTGTGTTACATGCAAAGATCTCTAAGTCTTGGGAGCCTTGGTGAGATTGATCCGGAGATCGAGAGGACCTTCCACAGACGTAGAAGACTACAAAGAGAGGGAGAAAGGTTGAGTCCAGTTCCACTCATGGCGAATCAACCGGATACAAAACCTTTGAAGGATTACGCAGCCCCAAATGCGAGAGGCTTGCGAACTGGGATTGGAAGGCCAGAGATTGAGGCGGAAAACTATACCATACCACCTATGCTAATCAACATGATTAGGCAACATCAATTCGGAGGATTGCCTTCGGAGGACCCGACTGACCACATAGAAACATTCTTAGAGTTCACCGACGCAATCAGGATTAATGGAGCCTCAGTCGATGTTGTGCGTTTGAGATTGTTCCCCTCATCTCTCACTGGAAAGGCGAAGGCCTGGCTTAAGCAAATCCCCGCTAACACTTTGACTACTTGGGACCAATTGGAGCAGGCGTTCTTGGAGAAATTCTTCCTTCCATCCAAGACGGCCTACATAAGAACCCAGATCACCGGCTTCTTCCAGAAAGACGGAGAATCATTATCAGAAGCTTGGGATCGTTACAAGGGACTGCTGGAGTCGTGCCCACATCACGGACTCGAGAGGTGGTTAATAGTGCACACCTTCTATAACGGATTAGACTACTCTTCGAAGGTGTCACTAGATTCTGCAGCCGGTGGAGCGTTTATGAATAGGCCTCTCACTGAGGCATTCAATATCATCGAGAATGTCGCCACCAACTACCACCAATGGGGATCCGAAAGAGGTAATAACCCGAACAAGATTTCGGGGGGTAAGTTTGAGGTAAATAGCACAGATCTTATTATGTCAAAGATAGACTCACTTAATAAACGTTTTGATCGGCTGGAAAGAGCTAATGTGAGTGCAATAGGTGCTACTAACCTTGTTTGTGAGATTTGTGGAATGCAGGGACATGACATGATGGGATGCCCACATGGATCCGGCGCTTCGGGTGAGCAAGTGAACTCTTGTAACAACTACTATGATACGAACCCGAAGCTGCCCAACTATGCTCCCCCAAATCCCTACAACCAAAGAAGGAACAACCCTTACCTCTCCTACGGCAACTACAGCAACACGCTTAATCATGAGTTCCAAGAGGGTCAAGGTAATAAGAGCAGCAAGACGGGGTATCCTCGGTACAAAGATCTAAACTCGAGACTTTATTTGAAAGTTTTGTCGAAACTCAGACAAAACAGAATGAGGAGTTTAGACAACAAGGAAGGGCAGTGAGTGAGGCAATAAAGGATCTAGCATCTAAGGTAGACAACTTAGCAACTCATAACAAGATGCTAGAAAACCAGATTGCCCAACAAGCCAGCACGTACTCGAGACCTAAGGGTACATTCCCGGGGCAACCCGAAGCAAATCCCAATGAGCATTGCAATGTCATACACTTGAGGGATGATAAGCTTGGGGTGGGGGTAGCTGAAATGGACGTGGAACCGGAGGAGGACACGAGCGAAAAGGAAGAGCCGGCAACCGAAATATGTCCCTCCACCACCGTACCAACCCCCGATACCTTTCCCACAGAGGCTGGTCAAGAAAAAGCAAGTAGATGTAGAGACTAAAATGCCTACTAAACTGAAAGACCCAGGTAGTTTCTCCATCGCTTGCTCGATCGAACAAGTGGAAATAGACCCAGCCTTATGTGACTTAGGGGCTAGCACGAGCTTGATGTCCCTCACTATCATGGAAAGGTTGGGAAGCAAAGAGTTGAGACCATTCAAATTCCCCTTACAATTTGCGGATGGCTCAACTAGGACTCCTCTAGGCATACTAGAGAATGTTCCTGTAAAGGTAGGGAAAATTCTCATCCCTACCGACTTCCTGGTATTGGACATGAAAGGGAATTCTAAATTCCCCATCATTTTAGGAAGGCCATTTTTGGCAACCGCTGGGGCAGTGATAGACGTAAGGAATGGTAAACTCTCTCTAAATGTAGAGGAAGGTAGGGTAAATTTTCAGTTGACTAACTCTTGTAACAACCCTCCTTTTGAGAGCCATGTGTGCGGGAATTGATGTAACGTCTCCAGGGTAGAGAAAGAGCTCAACATGGAAGCAACTCCGAAGATATGCATGTCTAATGATGCACCCAGCAGTGATGGAATTGGAGTTGCTGTCCATGCAGAAACAGAACTTCCGCCGGAAGAAAGGAAGGCTAGGAAGCTCCGAGAGAAAAGAGCAAAGCGGAGCGTTCTGGCGTATGAGCAGAAACGGCTATTTGAAGGAGCTCCATGGAAGAGAAGTGTGCCTGCACTTCTACGCCCAGCGACCCCGGTTGATTTAAGGAAGTAGGGTCAAGCTTAAGACCATAAATAAGCGCTTCTTGGGAGGCAACCCACGTTTTCTTTCCCTTTTTCCTTTTGTTTTTGATTTAACCTCTTGAATAATTTGAGAAGATCAAGAGGCAAAAATATCATTAATAGGTTTGTCTAGTGTTTTCAGGTTGAGAAAGAGAAGAAGAGCATAAAAAGATAAAGTCGAGGCCATCACGCCCTGGCGTGGCAAGTGGTCACGGCGTGATTAGCTAAACAAGAGCACGAAAGGATCACGGCCTGGCGTGACAACCATCACGGGCGTGATGAGTAGGATGCCAAGGCCGAGAGAGCATCACGGCCTGGCCGTGATGTAGATCACGGTCGTGACAGGGCAACTCCCGAGGACCGAGAAACGATCACGGCCTGCCCGTGATAAGCCTCACGGCCGTGATAAAATTTCCACCCAAGTTTTGACTGGAATGTGAAGCCAACACCCGCTACCGACTCGGTAAGTTGTTCCATTTTTCTCCTCTCTCCGACTTGATTATTTACATTGGAAACAATGTAAGTAATCAAGCTTGGGGTAGGGGTATTTATTTTTGCATTTGCATTGTTGCATTCATATTGCATTCTCATAGGCATAGATTGGTATGATCACATTCTCTAGATTGCCTCTCACTTAGAACTTGCATCCAATTGTGAGAACTTGGAGCCAAATGAATTGAGATAGTGAATTTTGAACCCAATTTTTCATTATCCTTGTAATATGGCTAAAAATGAAATTTCTTGAGATAGTCATTTGATAGTTGATAATTAGCATGTGGTTCCTTAGACTTGTGTACCTCACTGATTTATGAACTACTAAATGTAAGATTTTGAGCCAAAAGGGGTATTCACTAAATCTACCCCATTTCTTGTGATAGAGTGATTTAATTCCTCATGGACTGTATTTTCTAGAACTTGACTTGAAACCATTTCAAAACTTAAAAATTTCTGAAAACATTTTTGGAAATGATTGAGGCACTAGGTATTTTTCTGGCCTCCCGAGCTTTGAATGATAAATGCTACCCCTTAGTTGCCCAATTTTGAGCCTAAAGATAAAATACTTTTCTTGGTACCTTGAATTACTTTGATAAATAATGCTTGGTATGGCACCTTTTAAAGTATTACAAAAAGGGCAAAATGGTAGTTGGAAAAAGAATGGGATGAAAATATTTCTCTTGAGTTAAATCTCCCCTTCTCCAAACAAATAAAAATGAAATAAACAGAAAAAAATGGAGAAGGGGATGACAAAGAAAGTGAGAAATGAAAAAAAAAAAAGAAAGAAGAAAGGTGGAAGAAGTAAATCAAAGCCCTCAAAAGGTATTTTAGAAGGTGTCATACTTTGTAATGTTTGATAATCTGTCTAGCCTTCTTGAAATTCCCTTTCTTTGATTTTCCCACCTAATAATAAATCCCATGGCCACATTACAACCAAAGGAAAAGACCTCTTGATTCTTAAGTGTTTTCTTAAATAAAGTAGAGATTTGGTTAATAGTCAAGCCTATGGTAAAATACTTTACTTGAGGAAATGGAGTGAATTGTCATAAACCCTAAAACACTTGAGTGAGGTGAGATGAGTGCCCAAATCAGTGAGGACATGAACTTGAAAAACCTAAGCTTCTAATTGGACTTGAACTTGATTATCTCTTGAGTGCTTATTAAAAATGCCTATTACTTGGATTAGCTTCTAGGGTTCTTGGTTCACTATCCATGCTTTAATTGATTTATCTTATGGCTTGAGTAATTGCTTGAGGACAAGCAAAGTTTTAAGCTTTGGGTGATTTGATGAGTGTGATTCCACCTCATCTTTGTCCATCATTTTGCATGCATTTTCATGTAGTTTAGGCATATTTTTATTAGATTTTAGGTTAATTTTCCTTTGGAGCGGGTAAGGCGGTTTTCGTGTGTTGTTTTGCAGATATCAAGGGTAAATTGCTCAAGATCAACCATGATGAAGTTTGGATGAAGATGGAGCTTTAAAACTGAAGAAAATGAGCCAAACAGAGCCCATCACGGCCTAGCCGTGATGCCCATCACGGCCATGATCGAGCAAAACTGAAAAGAAGAAGAAAGGCTGAAGTCGAGTGCATCACGGCCTGGCCGTGATAGCCATCACGGCCGTGACCCAAAACCACCACAAGTCAGAGCACATCACGGCCCAGCCATGAAATTCTTCACGGCCACAAAGGAGCACTCGCGTCGCGAGAATTATGTTCGCGTCGCGAACCAATGAATCTTGCAGAACTGGCAGAGGCAGAGACCGTCACGGCCTGGCCGTGATGGCCATCACGGCCGTGACGCGCATTACTTGGACCTGAAGAAACCGAAATAGATCAGATTTTGAGTTGGTTTGGGACTCTAACTTCCCCATTTCTATAAATATGGACCAAGGCATCAGATACACACATCAGACCTTTAGGGGCTACTACTCTAGGCATAGATCTCTTCTCTTCTTCTCCTCTCTTCTCTTTTCTGATTTTCACTATGTTGTCAACCCAGCTTGTCATCTCCATGGCAAGACTGGAGTAGTAGCATAGTTTCTAGGGATTAGGGCTCTGCCCAAGTTTGTTTATGATGTAAATTTGATGTAAACTCTTTGTTAATTACGATTTGTTTTAGATCTGATTTCTAGTGTGTTAATCACTCATAAATTTCGGCAACCGTTTATTTGCGTGACGTAGAAGTTCTAAGGAGGAACCTAGCGGTGAACTTAGGATTTCTAGGGTGTTTTACTCGTAAAGCCCGGCAGCCACTGGTTTGTGAGATGTGAATGATCCAAGGAGGAACCTAGCGGTGAACTTAGGTTATTTGCATGACTGAGACATTTCAAGGAGGAACCTAGCGGTGAACTTGGGTGTCGGACCTATAGAAGTCAGACTTGGGACTGAAATCACGAGAGTTAGAAGCCGTCCCTCGAGGAGCAACGAGTTGTCACGGAACGCAAAGGGTCTAATCTGGGATCGACTACCACGAGTAGGGGGTCGGGTCAATTGGGCACGGCTTTTGTAACCCGAGAGGGAGCTTAAGCTATTAGAGGATAAACTCGCCTTCAAGGCAATTTCGGTAATCAACAAAGGTAAATCAGATTAACAACATAAACAGCCTCAAAGGTAACCCAAATCCCTAGGAATCCGTTTAAATCGAAAACCCCAAAAAATATTTGTTTTCTGTTTTAATTGTTCTCTGCTCATCTATCTCTTAAATTCAAAATTCAAAATCCAATTTCAAAACTCTCTAAAAAGTCCAGATCTAATCGATTCGAAAACCGATTGCGATTCGAGGACACAGTCTTTGTGGGTTCGATATCTTTTATTACTTGACGGCAATCCGGTACACTTGCCGGAATCGCACGAGCGCGTCGACGAACGCGACATCAGTAGGCTTATGTATAACATCTCTGAGGAGGATTGGGAAACCTTTTGCTCGTATTTACCACCTCCACCACCATGTTTACAGCCGATTCCCAAAGAGCCACATGAAGCAGAAATTGAGCAGAATCTGGTTGTGGGAATGGATCAAATTGAAGATGAAGTGGTGATGGTGGACGAGTCACAAGAAGACGAAGTACCTTTCACAAATCCTTGGGAAATTGAGGAATGGGAATGGAATGAGCAGACACCTTTGAAAGCTGCTCTAGAACAATATTCCCAAGAACTATCCACCTCTGAGACCAAAATCAGAACCAACTGTGACAGTATCGAAGCTGTGAAGCAGAACTTCAAAACGTAAGTTGAGGAGATTTGCAAACAGTTAGTACAAGAGTCACATGCAGCACAATTTGAGCAAAATCTGGTTTTGGGGATAGTTCAAAATGAAGATGAAGTGGTAGTGGATTCCACCATGCTTGTTGAATTTGCTGCATTAGACAAATATGTCGGCTTACATGCATGTGTGGACACTGCTAAGTTAGTCCCTTCCACTTGTCTGTCAAACTTCCTCGTGAAAACACCAGTTGACCTGGGCGGAAGTGAGTTCATTATTACACTTAAAAAGGTCAATGGAGTTTTCATGCACTGGCTAGGAGGAAGTAAGGGTGGAGTCATATTGCCTCTGCAATCGCCACTCCACAAGCTATGGGATTCGGGTGGAGGATCTTACATCTTAAGCACCTCTTGGTCCTTATACCACAGGCTACGGGATCCAGGTGGATGCTTCTTAATGAGTCAAGCTAGTGACGTTAAAGAAGTGCTTATTGGGAGGCAACCCAAGTTTTCTTTACCCTTTTCCATTTGTTTTTGATTTCAACTCTTGAATAATTTGAGAAGATCAAGAGTAAATAATCATATATTAATAGATTTTGTTAAGTGTTTTCAGGGTAAAGAGGAAGGATAAGCAAAAAGGGCAGGGAGAAACAAAGTCAGCGACCATCACGCCCAGGCCGTGACACTGGTCATGGCCGTGATGAGCCAGAATAGAAGATCAGAAAAGATCACGGCCCAGTCGTGATCCCCATCACGGGCGTGATGAGCCAGCCCTGAAGATCAGAGAGCATCACGACCTAGCCATGATGAAGGTCACGGCCGTGACAGGCTTCTTCCTTTGGACCAGAATTGATCACGGCCTGCCCGTGATGAGCATCACGGCCGTGACACAATTTCCAACAAGCTTTTGACTGGAATGTGAGCCAACACCCGCTACCGCCTCGGTGAGTTGTTCCAAAATTTATTTTTTTTATTTTAATTATTTTATATATCTTTTCTCCTCTCTCCAACTTGATTGTTTACATTGGGGACAATGTAAGTTTTTAAGCTTGGGGTAGGGGTACTTTTGCATACTTGTGCATTTTGCATGTTGCATTCACATAGGTATAGTTTGCATGATCACACAATTAGATTGCCCTTGCTTAGATTATGCATCCAATTGTAAGAACTTAGTAACAAATAAATTGAGATAGTGAATTGTTGAACCCAATTTTTTTTATTCTTGTGATAAGGCTACAAATGAAAATTGCTTGAGATGATCTTTGATAGTTGATAATTAGCATGTGGTTCCGTAGATTTGTGTTTCTCATTGATTTTTGAACTACTAAATGTGAGATTTTGAGCCAAAAAGGGGTACTCACTAAATCTACCCCATTCTTTGTGATAGAGTGTTATTCCTCCTGGATTGTATTTCTCTAGAACTTGACTTGAAACCGTTTTGAAGCTTAAAAATTTTGAAAACATTTTTGAAAATGATTGAGGCAATAGGTATTTTTCCGGTCTTCTGAGCTTTGATTGACTAAATGCTACCCCTTAGTTGCCCGATTTTGAGTCTGAAAGAATAAAATACTTTTCTTGGTACCTTGAATTACTTTGATGTATGATGGTTGATAGGTGACCTTCTAAAGTATTACACAAAGGGTAAAAAGGTAGTTGAAAAAAGTATGGGATGAGAAAGTAAGAAAAATATTTCTCTTGAATTGAAAATCTCCCCTTCTCCAAATGAAAAGAAAAGAAAGAAAAAAAAATAGAAAAAGAAAGAGAAATACAAATAGAGAAGGGGATGACAAAAAGAAAAGTGAGAAATAAAAGAAAAAGAAAGAAAGGTGGAAAAGTAAATCAAAACCCAAAAGGGTATTTTAGAAGGTGTCATGCTTTACAATGCTTGATTTTGTGTAGCCTTTTGAAATGTCATTTTCTTGATTTCCCCACCTAACGATAAATCCCATGGCCACGTTACAACCAAAGCAAAAGACTTATTGATTCTTAATTGTTTTCATTAATAAAGTAGAGATTTGGTTGATAGTCAAGCCTATGGTAGAATTCATTCCTTGAGGAAAATGGAACGAATTGTCATATATCTCTGGACACTTGAGTGAGGTGGGAAAGAATGCCAAGCAAAATATTAAGCTTGGGTGATTTTCAGGTGAGAAAGAGTGCCCGAATCAGTGAGAATATGAGTCTAAGAAACCTAAGCTTCTAATTGGACTTGAAACTGATTGTCTCTTGCTGAATTATTTGAAAATGCTTGTTACTTGGATTAGTTACTACTCGGGTTCTTAGTTCACTATCCGTCATCTGATTATCTATATCTTCTGGCCTTAGTGATTGCTTGAGGATAAGCAATTGAATAAGCTTGGGGTGATTTGACAGTGTGATTTCACATCATATTTCATGTACATTTTTGCATGCAATTTCATATAGGTTAGGCATATTTAATTTGATTTTAGTTAGTTTTTGCTTTGGAACGGATAAGGCGGTTTCGTGGTGTTGTTTTGCAGAAATTAAAGAGAAAATGCTCAAAATCAATCATGATGGAGCTCGGATGAAGAGAAGCTTGAAAAGTGAAGAAAACAGCCAAACAGAGCCCATCACGGCCTAGCCGTGATGACCATCACGGCCTAGCCGTGATGACCATCACGACCATGATCAAGCAGAGTAGAAGGTAAAAGTCAAAAGCTGTCACAGCCTAGCTGTGATGCCCATCACGACTGTGACAGACCAATTGGTGGAGACAGAAGAGATCACGGCCTAGCCATGATGAGCATCACGACTGTGATGCTCCAAATTTGAAAGTGCGCCCATTCCAGAACACGTCACGGCCTGACTGTGATGGCCATCACGGCCGTGACGCGTGCCTAGTCTATAAAAGAGGCCCGGCGCAGAACAGAAAAGGAGATCCGGGGGAGATTCTTCCAGACAAAAAAAGAGGGACTTTTACCCTAGGAGCACTTTCACCCTAGGAAGACCTTCGAGGCTGGCGGTTGAGGAGGACTGGAACCCTAGAATCAAAGGAGGTCGACGACTGAGAAAAGCTTCCAATGGAGTTTCTTCTTTCCATCCTTCTTTCCTTTGTCCCTACTGTTTTAGTTTTGGCTTTCTCTATGAGTAGCTAAATCCCTGTTGTTGGGATTAGATGTAACCAAACTTAATATTATGTATTTGCCATGATTGATTAATCTGTGTTCATGCCTTCGTATTAGTGTTTAATTCCTACGCTTAATGCTTGTTATGGTCTGATCATCCATGATTTGATTCTAAGATTTGATTTGCAATGGGACGTTCTTATCATTTCTTGATCTGGAATTAATCACCTAGTAAACCTTGCACCTAGGAATGGGGTTTGGTTTATTAGTAATCGCGTAATCCTTAATCATAATGCAAATTCATTAATCTAGGCCACCTAAGGAATTAGGGTCTATTAGTGGATTTAGGCTCTTGCCATCTGAGGAATCAGGGCTTGAGTAATTTCGTGGGTTGATTTTAATATTTGAAGCATGAATGGGAGGTATCTAGTCTTGGTATTGTATGAGGCTAAGGTTTGGTGAAATTTAATCCCAACACCTCTTTCTGCACTCCAAGTGTTTGTTAAAAGTTCCCAAAAAGACAAAAAAACATTTTATTGCTTTTCTGTTTTGATTTCTCTTGATTTATAGTTTAGTCTAGATAGTTGTTGAAGTTGTGAATTGGTAATTGGCAACCGATCCCTGTGGATACGATAACCGGTTTCACCACCGTATTACTTGTACGACTAGGTATACTTGCCTATATTTCGTCCAACAGGCCCCTGCTATTCTGGTGGATCAACATGATTAGCTTGTTGTCCTATGGGTTCCACCTGCAGCTTCTGAATATATTTTGCAGTAATGGCAATCATAGGCTTCACCAATATTTCTTCTCTTGAAACTTGCACACCAGTGTTTTCACACAACATCGCAATCACAGTAGAATGGCCAAGAGCAGCGGAGGGAGATTGGGCAATTTCATACATATCCTGAGCCAGTATCTCACCCACATCAATCGCCTTTCCCTCAATGATGCAATAAACCAACTGAGCTCTAGGTACGATCACATCCGATACATTGGCACAAACTTACAGTGTGTGATGCACAAAGGTGCACCATGCTTTAGGAATAGGCTTGAAATGTGATGCTTTCAACTTTCTTGGTATCCCACTCTTAGTGTACGTCCATGATGCACCGGGACGACATAAAGTAGTTAGCAATGTAGCCTCATCAACCTCTTCTTCCTAAAGTTTATCATACTCACATTCTGCAGGTGCAGATGTCCGAATGAGAGAATTGTGGATATTGGCATTGTATCGAATTTCTTTCCCTCGAACAAAACTCTCATACTTATTCCCCTTTGGTGGTTCAGTTATGAATGCATTGGCATAGAACTCCTTGAGCAACTCCTGAGACACCGGCTTCTGGAAGCTAACCAATGTATTCCACCGTCGATTCAGAATTTGCCGAACCATTTCAGGGCACTCATTCCTTCCCAACCGCATTGCTTTCTCATTCTGAATACTCCTGTGGTTGATATGATTAATATATCGCTGCTCATGCGCGTGTGAGTGAAACAAGGCAGCATTATAGGAAGGGGAGGCCTCAGCTTTCTTTCTTTTCTTTTCGGGTTCTGTGGGAGCCATGATAACCTATTACCAAGAAATAGACCACATGAGTAGGCAAGCAAAATAAGATGCAAACAGGTTGTGTAACAGTGTAAGGCTAAAATTTTCAAAGAAAGCACAAGGTTAATCTGAGTCTGTCATATGCAAGTCACTTAAGTGCGGGGAATCCTATCCCTGCATATAGAGTGACTAAAAAAAAAAAAAATCAAAACAAGCAAACACAATGACATCAATTCAGCATATCTTCTAACATCAAGGCTTATTACATTCCTAATTCTCCCACTTTTTCTTTCAAGTTCCGACGTGGTCACTAATGATACAAGAGAATCAAGTCAACACAACACATACAAACCATTGAAACATTTCATCAAACATGTGGTGTGTGTGTACTTGTTCAATATAGCTCCACAACTTCCAAACATACCACATTCACATTAAAGGTTAGAGCTAATTGTATTTCATGGTCATGTAACTTACCCTAGCTCATATAAATGTGATACACTATGATTCAAGTCCATTTTCCTTGCAATTTTTCAAGTAACATCCATAGAAACATTTCATCAAACACTTGTGGTACTGAATTTTTTTTCCTTGAATTCAATGTTTCACACTTAGAGATGCACCCACTCATATTTATCCAAACTACATGGCTTAAGTTCAAGTCAAGTATCATTCAACAACAGTCATGAGATAAAGACATCACAAGCACACCCATTAGCCATGGTTCAAGCAATTCAATTCACATTTACTCAGAAAATCAAACTTGATCACTCACTGAGACCTTTCATCAAACATGTAGTGTGGACACTTTTTTCAACTTTTATGTACTTGGCTTATGTTCCTTTTTTTTCCCCAGACTTTTCAAGTATGAACATATATCTAAATTGGTTCCCCATACAGCATAAAAGAAAACGGATTCGTGAGTGAATGTGAGGTGTGTGCTTGTGACTTTGTGTTCCTAGTGATGTACATGGCAAATGACTCCTTTTTATCACGCACAAGGTAAGAATAACAGAGATCTACACAGATAATCACCTTCAACCCATAAATCTATTCTTAATCACGCATAGAATGTAAACATGGAATGAGAGCCCAACTTCCAAATGGAAAACTCAAACCAACGGGGAAGGAGTCATGAGAAGGATGGATATGAAGATTCATACCTGTTGAATTGGAAAGGAATACACGCACTTGACCCACAGGTTGACACCTTACCTTTCGAAGAACAAAGAAGGAGAAGAGTTAGGGTTTCGTTCTGGGTTGAGATGAATTTACGCGTGATTTGGGTTTAAAAACCCGAAACCAGTGCCCAGCGCTACAAACTTGGCGCCCAGCGCCCAACTTCCAGGTTTTTCAGGAAATTTCAGCGCTCACCCTCACTTGGTGGCGCCCAGTGCTGGTTCCATCAATCCTTGGTGATTATGTTTCCACGTTCAGCACCAGTTTTTAAGCTCAGTGCTATTAGAGGTCTTCTATAACATTTTTAACAACACTGATCCTATCCCTGTGACAGTCCTGCAAACAAGTTAGACCAAAATCTACACTCCAAAATGTAAAACTGAAAAAGAAAATAATTCTAATCTACTCTTGGGTTGCTTCCAACGTCACTAGCTTGAGGTCGTATTTATATTCAAGGCTCTTGCAAACTCAAGGCGGCTTTTGCTCTCTCAAAGTCACCTCCAAAATATAGCTTCAACCTTTGATCATTCACCTTAAATCTCCTTTTGGATTCCGGGTCTTCCACCTCAACCGCACCATGAGCCATAGCTTCTGTCACAATGAAAAGCCCTGACCATTTGGACTTCAATTTTCCAGGGAATAACTTCAAATGCGAATTGAACAATAGCACTTGTTGCCCTGGATAGAAGACTTTATGCAATATGTGCTTGTCATGACATGCCTTCACTTTTTGCTTGTAAATTGAAGCATTTTCATAAGTCATTAGTCTCATTTCCTCCAATTTATTCAGCTGCTCCAATCTCTTCTCACCGGTTAGAGTAGAATCAAAATTTAGAAATTTAAGAGCCCAATATGCTTTATGTTCAAACCCTACCGGGAGATGGCATGACTTTCCATAAACCATTTGATAAGGAGAACCACCAATTAGAGTCTTAAATGTTGTCCTATGAGCCCACAATGCGTCATCTAGCTTTCTTGACCAATCTTTTCTTGAATTTGCAATAATCTTTTCCAAGATCTTTTTGATTTCTCCATTATATACCTCAACTTGGCCACTTGTTTGTGGATGATAAGGGGTGGCCACCTTGTGTTTCACATTATACTTGGTCAAAACACTTTTCAAATGATTATTGCAAAAGTGTTTCCCTCCATCACTAATCAACACCCGGGGCACTCCAAATCTAGTAAAGATATTCTTTTTGAGAAATTTAACAACTGTAACTCCGTCATTTTCTGGTGAAGCAATTGCTTCCACCCATTTGGACACGTAGTCTACTGCTATAAGAATATATTGATTGGAGTATGACAATGGGAATGGTACCATAAAATCTATCCCCCAACAATCAAACAATTCTAGTTCAAGAATACTTTGCAATGGCATTTCATTCTTTTTTGAAATTCCTCCGGTTCTTTGGCATTTGTCACATTGCTTGGCATATGTATGAGCATCTTTGAAAAGTGTCGGCCAGTAAAAACCATAATGCAAGACCTTCACTTCTGTCCGGTCCCCATTATAATGCCCTCCATACGGGGAACCTTGACAATGCCAAAGAATACTTTGAGATTCATCTTGATCAATGCACCTGCGAAGGATACCATCCGAGTAGCTCTTAAACAGAAACGTATCATCCCAAATATAGAAATTTGCATCACGGAAGAACTTTTTCTGCTGTTGCCATGTTAAGCCTTCCGGAACAATATTTGCAGCCTTAAAGTTTGCCATATCCGCAAACCAAGGCCTCTCCTTGACCATGAGCAGTTTTTCGTCCGGGAATTCCTCTCTAACTTCATTCTCTTGGACCGTGACAGCTTCATTTTCCAATCTGGACAAGTGGTCAACAACCACATTTCCACTTTATCTCCAGATCAAATTCCTGCATAAGGAGAATCCAACGGATTAATCTAGGCTTTGATTCCACTTTAGTCAAGAGATATTTAGGTGCAGAATGATCACTAAAAAAATGACTTTAGAAGCAATCAAATAGGACCTAAATTTCTCCAATGCAAATACTATGGCAAGCAATTCTTTTTCAGTAGTTGTATAGTGATTTTGATTTTCATTCAAAACCTTGCTTGCATAGTATATTGCATGGAAAAACTTATCCTTTCGCTGTCCCAAAACTGCACCCACTGCATAATCACTTGCATCACACATTAATTCAAATGGTGAGTCCCAATTTGGTGCAACAATGATAGGTGCAGTGACAAACTTATCTTTCAACATAGTAAAAGCATGCAAACATTCATGATTAAACTCAAAAGGACTATCCTTATTCAATAAGACACACAAGGGTTTCCCAACTTTAGAAAAATCTTTTATGAAGCGTCTATAAAACCCGACATGTCCTAAGAAACTTCGGACTCCCTTGACATTTGTAGGTGGTGGCAGCTTCTCTATGACCTCTATCTTAGCTCTATCTACCTCAACTCCTCTAGCTGAAATTTTGTGACCAAGGACAATTCCTTCATGTACCATAAAATGGAATTTTTCTCAATTTAATACCAAGTTGGTCTCTACACATCTTTTCAAGGCAGCAGCTAGGTTAGCGAGACATAAATCAAAAGTAGAGCCAAAAACAGAAAAATCATCCATAAAAACCTTAATATATTTTTCAATCATATCAAAAAAAAAATGGATAGCATACACCTTTGGAATGTGGCCGGTGCGTTGCACAAGCCCAATGGCATCCGGCGATATGCAAAGATCCCAAAAGGACATGTGAAAGCTGTCTTCTCTTGATCTTCCAGATTAACTGCAATTTGGTTGTAACCGGAGTATCCATCTAGGAAACAATAGAATGCTTGGCCAGCCAATCTCTCCAACATTTGATCCATGAATGGCAATGGGAAATGATCCTTTCGAGTGACTTGGTTGAGCTTGCGGTAGTCAATGCACATGCGCCAACCCATTACCGTTCTTGAGGAAATGAGCTCATTCTTTTCATTCTTGATAACCGTCATTCCACCTTTCTTAGTCACCACTTGGATCGGACTAACCCATGCACTATCGGATATAGGTTAGATCATGCCTGCTTCAAGAAGTTTCAACACTTCTTTCCTCACAACCTCCTTCATAGTTGGATTCAATCACCTTTGGGGCTACACAATCAGCTTATAATCACCCTCAAGCAGAATTTTATGCATGCAAAATGATGGACTAATTCCTTTCAAATCAACTATGGACCATCCTATGGTTGCTTTATGCTCTCTGAGTACCCTTTCAATCTTCCCTTCCTCTAACTTTGATAATGCACTGCTCACAATAACATGATTTTCAGCATTTTCACTAAGAAACACATACAAATGTGCAGGCAGTGGTTTGAGCTCTAGTTTGGGCTTATCTTGCACTTCATTTTTCTTAAGCTCTTCCTTCTCGGTGTGCACAGTAACCTCCTTCTGTTGAGCTTCCAAACTGCGCAAGCATTCTTCTATTTCATTTTCCTTTTCTTCATCAAGATTTTCAATAGAATGCACTATTATCTTCTCAAGATGTGAAGAAGGATGTTGCTGTCCTAAAATTTCTCTAGCCATCACATCAACTTTATCCATGCAAAAACAATTCTCTTTATCACTTGGATGATGCATAGCCTCAAAAACATTAAACGTGACTTCTTCATCTTGCACTCTAAGCCGGAGTCAACCTTGCCGGACATCTATTAAAGCACGACCAGTTGCTAGAAAAGGCCTCCCCAATATGAGCGGTATCTCTAAATCCTCTTCCATATCCAAAATAACAAAATCCACCGGGAAGATAAATTTATCCACTTTTACCAATACATCCTCCATAACGCCATATGGATATTTGATGGACCGGTCTGCTAATTGGACTGACATTCTTGTAGGCTTCACCTCACCCACTCCTAGCTTCTTCAAGATAGACAATGGCATAAGATTAATGCTTGCACCCAAATCGCAAAGGGCCTTGCCAATAGTCATACTCCCTATAGTACACGGAATTGTGAAACTACCGGGATCCTTGAGCTTTGGAGGTAACTTCCGCTGTAAAAAAACACTACATTCTTCCGTTAAAGCGATCGTCTCATCTTCTTTGAACTTCCTCTTCTTCATAAGCAACTCCTTCATGAATTTTGCATAGGTTGGCATTTGTTCCAATGCTTCGGCGAAAGGTATGTTGATTTGTAGCTTCTTAAAAATTTCAAGAAATCCTGCAAATTGTTCCTCATTCTCCTTCTCCTTACTCACATGAGGATAAGGCAATTTCATATAAGTGGAGATTTCTTGCGGCTTACCTTTCTGTTTCTCTTTCAACAATTGACTCTTTGTTTTTCTCAAATGGGATTCCCCATCGACTAACTTTTTCTTAGATGAAATTTTGTTCTCTTCTTGATCAATCACCCATTCTTCTTTGGTTTCTTTCATCTCACTCTTCTACTTTTTGATCAACATTTTTTTGCTCAAAAGATGGTGTAACCGCTTTACCACTTCTCAACGTCATTGCCTTGCATCGCTCATTCGGATTATTGATTGTATTTCCAGAAAAACTACCATTTGATTGATTCGCAATTTGCTTTGCTAGCTACCCAATTTGGTTTTCCAGAATTTTGATGGATGATTCGGTGTTTTTGAAGTTGGATTGAGTTACTTGAATAAATTTAGAAAGAGCATCCTCCAAAGATAGATTTTTCTCTTGAACTTGATTTTGTGGTGGTGGATTATTAGCTTGAGGACCTTCTTGCCTCCAAGGGACATTAGGGTGCTTCCTCCAACCTTTATTATAAGAGTTTGAATAAGAATTCTGCCCTTGTCTTGAATAATTCCCCATGAAATTTGCTTCCTCTCTAGAGCCAATAGTTACTTCACAATTACCATTCTCACGCTCTCCTCCACAAAAATCACAGCTCATTGCTTGTTGTGCTTGTATTTGCCCACAACTCATAGCATTAAGTTGCTTGGTTATTGCTTCCAATTGATTTGTGATGAGTTTGTTTTGAGCTAGTAATGCCTTTTGAGAATCAAGCTCCAATATTCCCTTAGTCGATGTGCCTCCTCTATCATGATTCATGAGATAATCATTGGATGCCATGGCTTCAATCAACCTTAAAGCTTCCTCCGCTGTTTTTGAATTCATAGATCCTCTCGCCGGTGCATCTAACATTAACTTTGTACGAGGCTCAATCCATTACAAAAAATTGCATTTGTTGAAGATCATCGAAGCCATGATTAGGACACTTTCTTAGGAGCTCCTTGAATCTTTCCCAAGTTTCATATAGAGTTTCCCCATCACGTTGCATAAAGCTTGAAATATCACCTCTAATCTTCACAAACTTGGACGGTGGAAAATATCGTGCTAGGAACTTTTCTTCCAAGTCATCCAACGTAGTGATGCTTCCTATTGGTTGAGATTGGATCCAAGCTTTGGCTCTATTTCTCAATGAGAAAGGAAATAAGCGCAACCTTATTGCATCATCCGTAGCTCCATTAATCTTGAATGTCTCACATATCTCTAGAAAATTGGAGACATGACTATTCAGATCTTCGGCTTCATTCCTTCCAAACTGATTTTGTTAGATGATATGGAGCAATGCCGGCTTGATCTCAAAATTATTGGCGGTTACCGGTGGTCTAAAAATACTTGAATGATTCCGGTTGACTGGACCATTAGAATATTACCCCAATGTCCTCGGGTTTCCATGTACATGTTCAGTCATGACTTCTTCTTGTTGAACTTGCACTGTAGAAGAATTTACTTTTTCCTTGTTTCGCTTCTTCCTTTCTTTTGATTCTTTTTTATTCTTCTTTGCGGTCTTTTTAATTTCGGGATCAAATAATAGCTCACCTGGAGATTTACCTTGCATACACTACACGATATCTCCAAAAAAAAAAAAGAGAATATCCAATATATCAATTATTTAACAAAAACAGAAAAATCACAAAGAGAAAAAGAAAATGTTCAAATTAACAACGCTTAGCTTTGTTGATATTAATCAACAATCCCCGGCAACAACGCCAAAAACTTGTTGATAGTTTGGCAAGTGCACCAAATCGCGACAAGTAATAATAGTGTGAGTAGAGTATCGTCCCACGAGGATTGAGATTAAGTAGCAACGTAAACTAAGTAATTGTTATTTGAACCAATACAAATCATAGTTCCAAAAGAGTAATTGAATTTTCTTTATCCAAAATTCTATCCAAAATGTTGTCACAAAAAAAGATGAATGAATTAGGTTTTTCTTCTTTACCACACAAGCAAGTAACTGAAAGAATGAACAAATAAAATGAAACCAAAGTATTTAGGACGGTTAGGAGTCGGAATCCCTCAATTTTTCACCTAATGCAACCTTGTTAAACCCTAACTTCAATTCAATTCATTCAATTAACCTTTAAGTCACTAGTTTAGGTTTATCCCTAATTCCTTAGGTGATATCCTTTTGTTACCAATTAAGAACCCTAATTCCTTAGGTAATTCAAGAATTGGCATAAACATTAATCATGAAACTCATAGATAGGTATTGCACTGAAGTTCTATTCCTAGAATCAACACCACAATAGTAATCTACTTCAGATCTAGCATGAACACAAATTTTCCAATTATGCATTCACACTTATAATCAATTTCATAGATGGCCAATCAAAGAAATGCATTAAGCATAGAAGAGATTACCTACTTGAACGAATTTGAATTGAAATCAAAGGTGAAACGAACTTACATCAAGATTCAAATGAGTTCATCCTATCGTAACCTAAAAGATTTAGAAACTCATAGTAGAAAACTGAAAATTGGATGATATAGATGAAGATTGGGGTAGAGAAGCCATGGATTCTACAATTCTTCCTTCCAAAAGCTCTTGAACAGCCATGAATCACTAAAATGCTCTCAAATGTAACTGTTTCGCCCTCAAATGATCCAAAAGTCCCTCAAAATAACTGCCGAACGAAATTTATAGTGTCAGGGGAAGCAACTAGCGCCGGGCGCTGACATCAGGGCACTGGGCACCAAGCTTGGACTGAAGCTGATGTTGTCTGTCTTCTAACCAGCGCTGAGCGCTGGTATACTGGCGCTGAGCTCTGGAAATTCCTGCTTTCTGTCCCAGCTGAGCGCTGACTCTGGAACTGAGTGTTGGAAATCATGCTTTCCGTCCCATCTGAGCGCTAGGAATTAGGCTGAGTGCTAGGACTGAATTCCCTATTTTCCTGCACATTTCAAATCAATTTTTAAGTGTGTTTTCCTTCAAACAATGAAATCTAATAGTCAAACTTCTAGCAAGAGAATTTGTGTATTTTTATATCCATTTCCATTTAGCTCCTAAGATTATATACATTTTTTACTTTTATTTTCTATATGAATCTGCATATGTTGCAGATTTATCAGTCACCAATGGAAGAAGGAATTCTTCCAAGTACTCTCATCGAAGTCTTTTGTTCTGGTGGATTATTTATTGCTTCAGAAAAAGTTCTTGGGCCAAGATAAATTTCTTTACCATTATTTTGTTTTTCCTTCAATGCTTGTTTTTCCTGGTGATCTTTCAATGCTTTTTTCGATTCATCTTGTGTTCGAAATCCTTTGTGATATACTCCAGAAATCCCTATACAATGAGGGGCTGCTTTGTGCCAATCATCATAAATTCCTGGAAATGGCCCATTGGAAATAGTATTCCATTTTTCTATAGTGCTTTCCTGTACCTACTGTTTGATTTCATTCAAGATATCTTCTTCTAAAGATTCTCCTTTGGCCTGTAGTTGAAATTCTAGTACTTCAATATTTGTCTTGATCAGATCTAATTTCTTCAATTTCTGCTTTTCTAGTACTTTTTGAAGTTGTAGCTGCTTTTTTATTGCTTCAACTGTTTGTTGCTCCATTCTCTTGATAGAATATCTGCAAGAACAATTTTTTCTCCTTTGATATGGGAGATTGATTAATTATATTTCGCAAGTTTCATTTGCCATCTAATCAATCTTCCTTGCTTGTAAGTTCCTTTAGGGTTTAAGTTCATAAAACCTGCGACATAAGTCGAATCTGTTCGTACAATAAATTATTTATCCAGTATATAAATCCGATGTTTTTCTAACATTTGGATTAGTGCCAGTGTTTCCTTTTCATGAGTAGGATAATTAATTTCACTGTCTGAAAAAGTTCCAGACATGTATCGGCATAGTAATTCAGTTTTGTATCCAGGGGTTTTTGCCTTCATAACACCTCCCCAACAGTCATTTGAGGCATCAGTCTCAATAATAATTAAATCATCATCCGATGGATGATATAGCTCAGGAAGATCCCGGCATAAGTATTTCAGTTTAATAATAAGTCTTTCATCTTCCTCGGTCCATGACCAGAGGGCATCCTTCTTTAGTTTTTGTTGAAGTATTTTTCTCTCTGCTACGAGATTCTTGATGAAACCTTCATTTGAAACATATGTTAGTAATCCAAGAAATCTTTGCAAATCCTTTTTATCATTTAATTTTGTTGGAAAATCTTGAAACTTCCTTAATACATGTTACTGCATAATAATCTTTCCTTTTTCAATTTCTAATCCTAAGTAATTAATTCTATTTTGAGCTAGAACGATTTTCTTTCTGCTTAAAACTGCTCCATGCTCAAGACATTTATTGAGTACTAACTCTATCTTATTAAAGTGGTCATTTATATTTCTATTGGTGAAGACTAATATATCATCAATATAAATAAGACAAAAGTCTTTAAATTATTTGAGTATGGAATCCATTCTTCGTTGGAAGATTCCTGGTGATTGCTTCATCCCCATCGGAAGTACATTCCATTCATATTGACCTTGATGACAACTGAATGTTGTTAATGCTTTAGATTCTCTAGTTAATCTAATTTGATAAAAACCTGATTTACAATCAGAGGTACTAAACCAATTCATACTTCTAATTCTTTCAATAATTAGATCTTTTCTTGGAAGAAAATCCGTGTCTCCTTCCATGGCATCATTTATTTGTTTATAATTAATTACCATCCTTCTTTTCCCTCTTTTGATTTCATTATGATTTTCTACATAAAAAGCTGGTGCCGAATGCTTACTTTTTGAAGGCTAATTAGACCCTTTTTTCTCATTTCTTCAATGTCTTTTGAAAATTCATCTCTATCTTGTTTTGTATATATCATAGGTTTACATTTTATTTCTTTTGTTGGATCTTTTAGTTTTAAAACAATTAATTCAGTATTTTTATTATTCATTTTTGGATCTAAAGGATTTTCACTACATACTTTATCTAAGAGTTATTCTATATGAGCTGGAATTATTCTATTTGGTTCTAAATTTATTATTACATGGCAAATTTTTGTACAAAATTCACTAATTATCTCACCACGATTCAACTTGCGAGACTCTGATATTTGAGAGTAAGTACATCTAGAAAAATGAGTAATTGGAATTTTTATAATTTTGCGGTCTTGCTTTTGGTTTATATATGGTGTTATTAAAGTTATATATTCCAAATATCGGCAAAACGGTGCATATAGTCTTAAGAAATTATTTCCAATAATCATATCTAGTCCCGTTTCTTGTTTGTATATTGTAGGCACTAAAATAATTTTTCTTGTATAACTAAAGTAATTCTTTTCGCTATCCAATATAGCGGAGGTATAGATCCATCAGCAAGTTGTATTTTTAATGGCTTTTCTAATTTTTCCCATTTATCAAAGAGTGCTTCTCTCGCTAGACAAAGACTTGCTCCAGTATCTATATAGGCTTCTGTTTCTCTATTATTTTTTTTACTAGTATTTTTATATAAGTATTATTCGGATTCTGTTTCTTCTGAAAATAATTCATCTTCTGTATATTCATATATACTTACTTCTGTATCGCTTAGTTCTTTTTCTAAAGGCTCAAGTTCATATATTTGAAATACTTGTTTTATTAATTTCGATTTTTCTTTAAAATCTTTTTCTTTTCTCTGAGGACATTCATTTGCATAGTGTCCTTCAACATTACATATCCAACAGACACATTTCTTTTTCCCTTTCGGGCAGTATTTTCTTGGTGTTGAATTCTTTCTTCTAAAATATTTCTTCTTATTATTTTTATAATAAGTTTTCTTTCTAGATAAGTTCTTCGTAATTTTGGTTTCTTATAATACTTTCTTTTTCTTTTTAATTTATCACAACCATATTTTCCTGGTTTCTCTATTTCTGGATTGTCACAACAAATGAATGTACTTCCTCTATTTAATTGCCTTATTGTTTCTCTAGTTAAACATTGTTCTCTTAATTATTGGTATAAGAGTTGGATAACTCCTCCTAAAGTATTTTCTATTTCATCTGGTCTTGACTCCCATAATCTATTAATTTTTGAGTTAAGTGGATATGGTAGTTTGTCTATAAAAATATATCTATATGTTTCTTTAGATGCTTCATTCAATTGATAATAGTATTTTTGGTATTCACGGATAAAACTTTCAAATTGGCACATATCGTAAATTTGCATTCTATTTAAATGTGATTTAGCATTTTCAAGTAAAGTTTTATTTGCTTTTTCTCTTTGTTCCATCATATTATATCCTAAAAATTCTTGATGAATTAATGTCATTGTAAGACTAAGCCCTCATTCATGTTTTGATGTATGACAAACAAAGTGTATTTTGCATAAGATTTTTGATTTTGACTATGTACTCATTACGTGTTAAGTTGCATGCAAGATCACTCATGAACAAAGAAGCTGACGTCCAACAAAGCAAAACAAGCTGACGACTAACCAAGTAAAACAAGCAGACGAAGGGATAAAAAGCTGGCGTCCACTAAAGTACAACAAGAAGAACTCGTCCAACAAAAAGAGCTCGTCTAACAAGAAGAGCGCGTCCACTGAAAGTAACAGAGGAGCTCTTCTGCTGATGTGGCACATATAGCTCGTCTAACAAGAAGAGCGTGTCAACTGAAAGTAACAGAAGAGCTTGTCTGCTGATGTGGCACATATAGCTCGTCTAACAAGAAGAGTGCGTCTACTGAAAGTAACAGAAGAGCTCGTCTGCTGACGTGGCACATGGAGCTCGTCTACTGAAGTAAAAAAAAAAAAAGAGAGCTCGTCTACTAAAAGTGGCAAATAGAGCTCGTCTACTAATGATACGTGCTGTGGACTTACTAAGATCTTAATGAGAAGCTCCGTCCACTAACATGGCATATGAAACTCGTCTACCAGTTGAAGCACGTCCAATAACTTGTGTTAGCACTCCCGTCTACTGACGTGGCAAAATGGACGCGGCTATTTGCTATTCTTTCAGATAGAAACGAATATTTTACTCTTCAATTAAACTTGGCTATCCTTTCAGATGGAAACGGTTATTTTTCGAGAAGGACGCGAACTCTACAAGAATCAACAGAATCCCATTTCAAGAACAAGAATCAAGAAAACAGATTTTGTTAAATCAGATCCAAATCTGTTTTAAATGATCCCAACGACTATAATTTGTCTTCTATATAAAGAGGGATCAAAGGAACACTTTTCATGAACCTAACTCATTCTGATTGTGAAACTACGAAAGATCCAAAAGTGCTTCATCTCTGAGAAAAGTGTGATATTAGTTAAAACTTTAATTTGTATAATCATACTTTTAGAGTCTTTCTTCTACTCAATTATTTTCATGAATTAGTATGATTAAGAGAGGGTATCTCCTAGGCTTGAACAAGGATAGAAGGGATCCTTGGGTATAGAAAAGCAAGTGTGCTTTCTGGTGAATTCTTGAGCAAGGAGGTTATCCTTGTGTTGCTGTAATTGGAATTTTGTAATTGCTGATTATAGTGGAGAAAACCACAGAGGTGTGGGACTGGATGTAGGCTTACCAGAGGAGGTAGCCGAACCAGGATAAATCGGTTTACGTCTTCTTCTCATCTCTAAACTCCATATACTTGTTATATGTACTTGTGTGTTGTGAATGAGTTTTAAGAATACTTGTTAACTTGAATCTTTGATCTACAATCTGTGTTAAACTTGTTATTACTTCTTATAATTCTTCTTAACATCATCACTTGTTCCAAAACCTGATTCTTGGGAATTAAAATTGAGTGAAAACCAATTTTCTTTAAAGAAACACTGTTTTGCTTTAAATTGTTGAAAAAGTTTTCAATATCTCAATTCACCCCCCCTCTTGAGATCGTAGCCACTACCAACAATTGGCATCAGGGCAAAAACTCTTGTTACAAAGCTTAATAGCTTTAAGAGATGGCTACAAATGATATCCTGGGTGATGGGGCTTCACTCACTAGAACCCCTGCCTTTAATGGCTCCCAATACATGTATTGGAAAGAGAGAATGCTTATCTTTCTTGAGGCTGCAGGTTTAGATGTATTAGATGCTGTTGAAAATGGTCTCTATGTTCCATTTATTCTTGATGCTAAGGGAAATAAACAAACTAAACCAAAAGATGACTGGAATGATGATGATAAAAGAAGAGTTGGTTATAATGCTAAGGCAAAAAATATTATAACAGCTGCTTTGAATTATGATGAGTTTTTCAGGGTCTCCAATTGCAAAACGGCAAAGCAAATGTGGGATACTCTTCAACTCACTCATGAAGGAACCAACGATGTGAAAAGAGCAAGAATGAATGCACTAGTCCATGAATATGAACTCTTTCACATGAAGAATGGTGATGAGATAGATGAACTGCAAAAGAGGTTTACACACATTGTGAACCAACTAGAAGGACTCGGACATACAATCATAGATGAGAAAAAGATTAACAAGATAATGAGATGTTTGAGTCGTGAATGGCAGCAAAAAATTATTGCAATTGCTGAAGCAAAGGATCTAGACACCATGCAGATTGCTACTTTATTTGGCAAGTTGAAAGAACACGAATTGGAACTCAATAGATTGAAAAGTCATGAAGATAAGGAGAAAAAGAAGAAAGGACTCTCACTCAAGGCTCATATCTCCAAAGAATCAATAGAAAGTGATGAAGATGAACACCTTGATGAAAGTGAAGAATCCGAAGAAGAAGACATGGGATTGCTTGTGAGGAAATTTAGAAGATTCATCAAAAAGAATAGAAACAAGAAGCAATTCAGTTTTCCTACCAAAAAGAACACGAACAAAAGTGAAAGCTCTTCCTCAACAATCAAATGCTTTGAATGTGGAAAGCTTGGACACTACAAAAATGAATGTCCAAAACTACAAAAGAAAGAAAAGTATGAGAATAATGTCAACAAAGAGAAGAAAGGAAGAAAGCCTAGAAGAGCATACATAGCTTGGGAAGAAAATGATATGGATTCCACTAGCAGTGAATCTGAAAATGAAGAAGCCAACCTATGTCTCATGGCAAATCAACAAAGTGATAGTGAAACCGAGGTAAATGATTCTTCTCCTACCTATGATGAGTTACAAGATGCTTTTGATGAATTGCATGAAGAATATGTTAAAATTGGTAAACAACTTATATCTTCTAGGAAGATCATCGCAAAACAATGTAGTGACTCTGCACCTTTACAAATAAAGCTTAAAGAACTAGAAGCTGAAAATTCAAAATTACTTACATCTAGTTCAATTTGCGCCAAATGCCATACACTAGAAAAGGAAGTTGAAAAACTGAATACAACTCTATCTAAGTTTACTTTGGGTAGAGATAACTTGAATGCCATATTAGGATAGCAAAAGGGTGTGTATGACAAAGCTAGAATTGGATATAAGCCAATGGTACATGAAAAATCTTTTAAGAAGCTTTTTGTTGCACCTATTTCCTCAACTAGTCCTTTTGTTAAATGCTATTATTGTCTAAAGAAAGGTCATACAGCTGCTACTTGTAGACTTAGAAAGAACATTCATGTTGGCATTAAACAAAGTTGGGTTCCAAAAGGAACTTATGTTGCTACTAACACCAAAGGACCCAACCAGATTTGGGTACCTAAAGGAAAAGTATAAAAAAATATGTTTTGTAGGTGTGTTTGAAGGCCAAAACCTCAAGCTGGTTTTTAGATAGTGGTTGCTCCAAACACATGACCGGAGACATCACAAAATTTACATCTTTCACTCCCAAAGAAGGTGGAAGCATCACCTATGGAGACAATAACAAAGGAAGAATTCTTGGCGTTGGAACAATAGGAAAAAGTCCAGCAATCAAGATTGAGGATGTTCTCTATATGGAAGTGCTCAAACACAATCTACTAAGTATAAGCCAATTATGTGATAAAGGCTACAAGGAATTTGGTGAACTAATGCAAAGTGAATTTGAAATGTCCATGATGGGAGAGCTTACCTTCTTTCTTGGACTTCAAATTAAACAATGCCAAGATGGAACCTTCATAAGCCAAACAAAGTATTGCAAGGAACTACTAAAGAAGTTTGGAATCGAAAGCGCAAAGGAAATGGCAACACCAATGAGTCCAGCCTGCTACTTGGACAAAGATGAACATGGTAAATCTATAGATGTATCCAAGTATAGAGGTATTATCGGATCCTTACTTTATCTCACTGCAAGTAGGCCAGATATAATGTTTAGTGTGTGTATGTGTGCAAGGTATCAAGCTAATCCTAAATAATCATATCTTACTGCAGTTAAAAGAATCATGAAGTTTCTTTTAGGAACAAAAGAAATGGGGCTGTGGTATCCCAAGGGATCCACTTGCACATTCATAGGATATTCCGACTCTGACTTTGCTGGATGCAAGTTAGATAGGAAGAGCACAAGTGGAACATGTCATTTATTAGGAAATTCCCTAGTGTCCTAGTTTAGTAAAAAGCAAACTAGTGTGGCCTTATCCACAGCTGAAGCAGAATATGTTGTAGCTGGGAGTTGTTGTGCTCAAATCCTATAGATGAAACAACAATTAATTGACTATGGCATTTATCTGGATCATATACCAATAAAATGTGATAACACTAGTACAATTAATCTAACAAAGAACCCAATTATGCACTCAAGAACCAAGCATATTGAAATTAGGCATCATTTTATCAGGGATCATATTCAAAGTGGTGATGTTGTGATTGAACATATAGATACAACCAAGCAATTAGCTGATATATTCACCAAACCACTAAATAAGGAGAGTTTCTTCTTTATAAGAAGGGAACTTGGCATAATTGATCCTCAAAATAATTGATATCAGATGTTATTTTTGATAATATAGTCAATATGGCAAGCGAGGCAGCACAAGATGCTGAAAATTATGAAGGACATGGGCAAGATGCTTTTATCAAGTCTCAGTTTAGACTAAGTGCCCTTAAGTGTCTGTAATTCCTTTTTTTATTATTTTAGTGTTTTGGATGTTTTGATGTATTGCATAAGTTCTGAAATGATTTATTATCAATGATGCAAGACTGTTTTTCAGTTTGATTTCAATATTCTCCATAGTTTCTTTTTGATAATAACAAAGGGGGAGAAAGATGAACCATACAATTATTAATTCTGCCTTGCATTTGTTGTAATTTTTTTTCTCTGATAAGTACATTTTTTTTCTCTGATACCTGAGTATGAACTGCTTTGAAAAGACATACTTGAACTTATAATAAATGCAAGAACCATGCTTACCGAATAGCTATACTCTGATTTCTTAATAACTAAGGTTAAGTATGGTAAGGTTTGTCATAATCAAAAAGGGGGAGTTTGTAAGACTAAGCCCTCATTCATGTTTTGATGTATGACAAACAAAGTGTATTTTGCGTAAGATTTTTTATTTTGACTATGTACTCATTACGTGTTAAGTTGCATGCAAGAGCACTCATGAACAAAGAAGCTGACGTCCAATAAAGCAAAACAAGATGACGTCTAACCAAGTAAAACAAGCGGGAAAGGGATAAAAAGCTGGCGTCCACTAAAGTACAACAAGAAGAGCTCGTCCAACAAAAAGAGCTCGTCTAACAAGAAGAGCACGTCCACTGAAAGTAACAGAGGAGCTCGTCTGCTGATGTGGCACATATAGCTCGTCTAACAAGAAGAGAGCGTCAACTGAAAGTAACAGAAGAGCTCGTCTGCTGATGTGGCACATATAGCTCGTCTAACAAGAAGAGCGCGTCCACTGAAGTAACAGAAGAGCTCGTCTGCTGACATGGCACATGGAGCTCGTTTACTGAAGTAAAAAAAAAAGGAGAGCTCGTCTATTAAATGTGGAAAATGGAGCTCGTCTACTAATGATACGTGCTGTGGACTTACTAAGATCTTAATGAGAAGCTCCGTCCACTAACATGGCATATGAAATTCGTCTACCAGTTGAAAAAGTTTTCAATATCTCAATTCACCCCCTTCTTGAGATTGTAGCCACTACCAACAGTCATAACTAGTTTGACATATTCCATGTGGCTATTTACTATTCTTCCAGATTGAATCCAATCTTCATCTTTAATTCCTACTAAGAACTTTTGTACATTTCCTGATGTTTTGAATGTTACAAAATTCTTGGTTTCTATAAAGTTTCGTTTTCTAAATCTATCATCTGTTAGAACCATTAATATCATTTCATTAGTCCATTTCAAAAATATTTCTTCTTTATTTCTTACACAATCAAGATTTAATATATTTCCTGTATTAGTATTATCATATCGAGGTTTAAATTCTTCTTGAATTTTCGTCCATTTAGTATCTTTTCTTGCATATCCTTTATTATACATATTGTTTCTTCTTCGTATTTATCCCAAGCTCCACTGGGTGTATATTTATATTATTCCCATTTTCTTTTAGGACTTTTTCTAGTATATTCACATTTTTCCATTCTTATATAGTTTTCTTCAGATTCTGAAGAGGAACTATAATTTAATATTACTTCTTCATTTTCATTTTCTTTATCTACTTGATCAATATGTTCTATTTTATGTATTTGATTATTTTCTTCCTCAACTATTTTGAGTTGTCCTAGTAATTGTTGAATTTCTTCTAAATCATTCGATTTTCTTAATGTTTCTGTGTATTTTTCTTTTATCCTTTCCATGTAGACACTGGTGTAGGCATTTTTTATGGTTCACTTCTTAGTTCTTGCTTTATTATTATTTTTTCTGAATCTTTTATATTTAATAAATCTTCTAGTTCTTTTCTTGTTATACATTTATTATTTTCTTCATATTCTAAAAGATTTTCGAATTGTTCGAGAACTATCTTTATTCTTTCCATATCTTTATTTTCATCTATTTCATTTCCTTTATTTATATTATTTAGTGTTTCTTTGATATTGTTTATTTCATTTTGTCCTTTTTGTATCCTCTTATAAGTATAATTTGCAATTCTATAGGTATTTTCTATTAATTCGATAATATTTTTGTTTATTTTTTTTTCATAATTTTTTCCATTTCATCAAATTTTATTGATATTTCTTTGGATAAATCCATTATTTTATTATTTTCTAAAACTGACCGTATCGGAACCTATCAAATTTTTGAGGATATGGTAGAAACTGCTTTTAAATTTTTATTACAATATTTCTTATAACTTTTATAATAAGGATTAAAGATAATATAAATAAAGGTGTATAAAAAGATGGAAGGAGTATTAAACACAACAAATAGAGCGAATTATTTTGGCATAGGTTTTACACTTTTACTTAGCTATTACAGTGTCTTAAGAGTTAGTCTCACAATTTAGCATATAGAATACACAGTTAAAAACAAGAAAACCAAAAAAAAAAAAAAAAAAAAAAAAGAACAAGGCAGGCTTTTGTTGTGTTTGAGTGAGAAATTATATATACAACTTTGGCATGGCCATGGTAGGGCTGATCATCAACCCGTGACCCGTCCGAACCCGAACTAACCGATTGTCATTTTTTTGAAACGGGTGGGTTCGGTCGGGTCGACGGGTTATTCGGGTGGAAAAATTGGATAAATATGGGTATATTCGGTCGGGTTCGGTTTCGCATATTACAACCCATCGGTAACCGAACCCGACCGAGTACACTGAGTTTTTTTTTTAAACTTTCCGTATGCCTCTGCTTCACTGCTTGCTCACGTTTTCTGACTCTCTAGAACCACCCACCCCATTTCTGACTTTCTCTTTCTCCCTCTTCTCTCAGACTCTCACACATAGCTCCCTTTCTCCATAGCTCCTTCTTCTCTCACACATAGCTCCCTCTTCTCTCACACATCATCAAGATTTTCTCTCGTCTCCCTCCTTCATCTCAGACACGTCTCTGTCTCCCTCCCTCTCAGTCTCTCTTCCTCCATCTCATACTCGTCTCCCTCATCTCCCCTTTGTCCAGATGAACTCAGATCGGCCGTTGGAGGCGCGTCCGGTCCCAAGCGAAGTGGTGCGTCCATGCGAGTGGAGGTCCGGCCAGCGACAGAGATACAACTACGACGGTGGGGTTGGGGGTTGTCTTCTCCTTCGCAGATTCGCGCAGATCTGCATGAGGCGGCGGCAAGGTTGGTTGGTGTTGTCTTCTCCTTCGCAGATTTGCACGACGGCGGCGCGGCAACGGCAACGTTGGGTGGGTCCGTGGGTGTTGTATGCTCCTTTCGCAGATCTGCACGACAACGGATGCGGTGTCTTCGACTCCTCAGACCTCAGTCCTCTGCTCCGGTGCAGCTTCGAGCCTTCGACTCCTCTGGTCCGATGCAGTCGTGCACACGGTCATGGTGGACTGGTGGAGATGGGGTCGTGGTCTCGTGGAGAAGGCGAGAAGGTCAAGGGACCAAGGGAGAAGAAGAAAGGGTTTCGCAGATCGATCAACAACGAAGAAGACGCTTCAGATTTATTAAAGTTTCATCCTTTTTACTTAAAGTTGATTTCTTTGGTTGTTTTCTTGGATGTTTTATGTTCAGATATATTAAAGTTTCATCCATTATGCATAGTTGATTTCTTTGGGTGTTTTTTGAACCTTTTCTTACGGTTACGGGTTGTCACTTGTCACCGATCTTTGCTTTGTTTTGTCTTCTCCTCTGTGTACGCCTTTTTTTTTTTGCTTCCTAAACCGTGCGTACCCGCCCGTGAATCCGCCGACCCGACGGCTAACCGACCCGTTCAAACCGAAGCTTCAATCGGTCGGGAATGGGCCACGTTTTCTGAAGTTCAAAACCGACCAAACCCGAAACGTGTCACCCGAAACCGACCATACCCGACCGATGCCCACCCCTAGGCCATGGCGCAGAAGCTAGGCGTTAGGCAGTGACAAATGTTGTTATCTAAAAGTTTAGGATAACGGCAAGTTTGGAATTGGAAGGAGAAACAGGGGCCACGTGATTGGGGCCTCCCAAATCCCAACCCAGAGATTCCGTACGACCATGTGCATGAAACAATAGGATTTCGGACTTTTTTTTAATCAAAATTGGTTTCTTTTATAAACTATTTACTCAGTTTAGAATTATTCTAAAACTATTTATTAATAAGGGATCCTTTTAGATACGTGACATATTTTATTTTTTTTCACTCTGACGGATCAAAGACGTCAGTAAGACTGGTGCCTACCATTATTTAAAAAAAAAGAAAAGACAATTAATAGCAATAACAAGAGGCATAAAAAAATAATAGCAAACAGTAGTAAAAAAAATTTTACCTAGTAAGAATTAAAAGAAAGTTACCTGTAATTTTAAATGAACACTGCTACAATTTTAAATAGATACTTTATCATTAATGTCATCGTTACTCCCTATATTTATAGTATAATTTTTTCCTGTAACAGTATTCCTTTAAAATTGCTGGTAACTTTATTTTAATTCTTATAAGGTAAAATTTTGTTTTACTACTGTAATAATTGATGAATATTTATTGATGTAAATTGTTATTGCCATTGTTTTTTTATGCCTCTTGTGATATTATTTGCTACTTGTTATTAGGGGATTTTTTTATTGCCTCTTGTTGTTTTAAATAGATACTTTATCATTAATGTCATCGTTACTCCCTATACTTATAGTATAATTTTTTTTGAAGCAGTGTTCCTTTTAAATTGCAGTTAACTTTCTTTTAATTCTTACAAGGTAAATTTTTTTACTACTATAATAATTGATGAATATTTATTGGTGTAAATTGTTATTGCTATTATTTTTTTATGCTTCTTGTGATATTATTTGCTACTTGTTATTAGGGGATTTTTTTATTGTCTCTTGTTGTTTTAAATAGATACTTTATCATTAATGTCATCGTTACTCCCTATACTTATAATATAATTTTTTTTATAGCAGTGTTCCTTTTAAATTGCAGATAACTTTCTTTTAATTCTTACAGGGTACAAATTTTTTTACTACTGTAATAGTTGATGAATATTTATTGGTATAAATTGTTATTGCTATTATTTTTTTATGCCTCCTGTGATATTATTTGCTACTTGTTATTCGGAGATTTTTTTATTACCTCTTGTTGTTTTAAATAGATGCTTTATCATTAATGTCATCGTTACTCCCTATACTTATAGTATATATTTTTTTTGTATCAGTGTTCCTTTAAAATTGATGATAACTTTATTTTAATTCTTACAAGGTAAAATTTTGTTTTACTACTGTAATAATTGATGAATATTTATTGGTGTAAATTGTTATTGTTATTATTTTTTTATGCCTCTTGTTATTGTTATTAATTATCTTTTTTTTTTAATAATGGTAGGCGACAGTCTGACTGACATCTAAAATATGTCACGTGTCGAAAAGGACCCCATTGATAAATAGTTTCAGAATAACCCTAAACTGATAAATAGTTTCTAAAAAAAACCCATCTTGATCAAAAAGCTAGGATTTCGCGTTACCAATCTTCCTTCTTGTTTACTTCTTAGTTTCTTCGCACCTTCCTCCATTTGCCTTTCGATGTGTTAGCCTTATTATTTGTTTGATAATATTGAAAAATGAAGCTGATATTTTTTTTTTCGTGTGTATATTTTCTTAGGGGTTTTGTCTTTGCTTGTCTTGTAAACATTTGGGGGAGTAGTGCAGGTCCTCATGTCAAGGAGCGTGGGATTGGTACGGAGAAAAAGCATGCATTTTGATTTGATTGGCACTTTCTAATTTCAAATTCTGATTATGCTAGGAGCTTGCTGTATTATTGAAAATTAAAACTAATATTTACATACATTATTTGCAATACCCGTTAATGAATTGCCATTTCTTTTTGGTCCAAGAGATGCCCATGGAAGGGGGGAGAGAAAGGGGTAATGGGAATGGGAAAGAGGAGTGTACCGTAAGGGTTTGAATCCATGTATTTACAATTTATATTCCATAATTTAACCAACTGAAATGACTTAAGGAGAGATAATGTTAGTAAATAAATTCAATTGAAAATAGAAGTCTATGTTTAAATAGAGGAATAAATACAAGTAATTGCAACAATAATAAAGTCAGGTAAGAATAATGAAATTGCAAAGCAAGTAAATGAAAATATGTATAGAATGTAGTGAACATAAATGTATGCAAGATAAATGCAATATTAGAAAGCAATAAAAAGCAATGCAAAACAAAGTAAGAGTCAAGTAAACAGAGGGAATAAGTAATTGAAATCAAATGATCAAGTTATCCCTCAAGAGTGGCAGACACTAGCATTTTATGTCAATGTTTGTAGGATATTTTCTTGGATTAGGACTATCATTGTATAATGGTTTTCATTTTCACTTTTTTTTATACAAGGTTTTCATTTTCACTTGTATGCAAGCATTTTTTCTAAGAGAATAGGATATAGTCCATTATTTGAATTAATGGATGCTTATATTGCTAAATTATTATCTTATTTTTGGTTATTTATTTTAAAGCCAAATATTAATATAATAATAATTTTGTTTTGGCCTAGTCTTGTATTTCTTCAACAGTTATGTTTTCTACTTAATCCCACAATTTATGACTACAGCGGTCTATATTTTCTATTTAATCTTTTGTCCCTA
This sequence comes from Sophora flavescens, assembly GCA_030762895.1. Lineage (NCBI taxonomy): Eukaryota > Viridiplantae > Streptophyta > Magnoliopsida > Fabales > Fabaceae > Sophora > Sophora flavescens. The sequence goes on along the minus strand of CM061064.1, from coordinate 26,316,273 downwards.
TTTTTAAGGCTTTCAGTTTTTATATTAATGACAATAATTTCAGCCCGTTGGTGAAGTTATAAAACGGTCATATTCATCCTTTATTAGAACACTGCACACGATCAAGGGAGATAGAGATTTTTCAAACAATTCTGTACTCAACTCTTTCAACTTTTTCTCTCTCTTACTTTGCATTATAACCAGTTAAGACAGACACGTTCATCTTTGGGGTATTTGCACTTCTAAGATTGGTCTCTTATACAGCACTATATTGAAAACGTTTTGGAGCATACAGAGGAAGTGATTGAAATTGAGCACAGCAAAGCATATACCGGGGAAAAATAAGTTGTGAAATTATTGAGTATCCTAGTTCCCTTTCCTTGAGCATTCAATCAGTTGTTTGTGTGATCTTGCTATTTCACGTGCAGTGTTAGTAAGAAGTGGTTGTTGTATCCTGAAGAGAACTAGTGTTGAGACCAACTGTACCGGGTAATCTACTTGTGATGGCGAAATACTCTTAAGCTCGGTGTCTTGTATGTCTCAACCAAAATCGATAAGTTTATCTTTTTTAGCTTTATTTTATTTAATTGCATATCTAGTTGCTGCATATTTTTTCCTTGTTCTTAGGTTAATTCTATGTTAACTATATAATTCTATTATATTTTTCTAACAATCTTAAGAGTATTTTCTTCAACATAGAATTAATATATAGTCACTACAACATATTAGACTTTTAATAACGCACCTTTTATAGCATTTCTGTGTGGAAATGCTATTAAAAGTGATGGGGGGACTTTTAATAGCGGTTCCTTAAGGAAACGCTATCTTAGGTATCACCTAAGATAGCGTTTCCTTAAGGAACCGCTATTAAAAGTCAAGCTGCAGGAAAAGATAGCGTTTCCATCATGAAGCGCTATCTTAACTAACAAACTAAGATAGCGGTTCCTCATGGAAACGCTATCTTTTCTAATTTACAATAAATAAATAAAATAAAATCAACTTTTAATAGCACATGTAAAATGAAATGCTATTAAAAGGTAACCTTTAGATAGCGTTTAAAGTTAGAAACGCTATCTTAGGTGATTACCTTTGCTATTTTAGAACCACCCCGCGCGCTTAAGGTTTGATCCTTCGATTCTCATTTCTGCGTACCCTAGCCTCCTCAGTTCCACCACATGACCTTCTGCAACACCGCTGCTGATTTTCAGTGGCAACAAGGCGTCAGATCGACATCATCTTGGACCAAGCTCCAGATCGATCTCCCTGGAAGCAAACTTTGACCCTTAGATCCACCCCAATCTAGCAACACCGCTTCACAGTGGAGCGTCCCACCGCCGTCGCCTTGAACCTTTGAACCTTCGTGCGTGAATCAGCTTCGCCCCTTGCTCGGTAGCCACTGCGCCCCACCAGCACAAGGCATTCTTCGACATCCGCCATGGCCTCGCCAAAGATCGACGTCGACCGACTCTTCCCCGGACACATGGGAGCTCGATCCTTCCTCCATTTTCTCAGCCAAGGGAGAAAGATAAAGGGAGTTCGCATATCAATTTTGACTTTATTTCATTTATCCTTCATTTGAATCAGGTGAAGCTCTTCACGTGTTTGCTCTCCTTTGCATATTTGATCTGGCTAAGATATTGTGAACTATCTCATCTCCTAGATTAATTTCATCCCTGAAACATAAACAACTTGTCTGGCCTGAATTAAAAGCATGGACCCTGAATTTGAGGGACAAGCATAGACGGAGCCGGCTTAAACAACGAGTATTCATGTGCGGGACTTTGAAGTAAGCCAACTATTTGACAAAATGCCCGGATGGTACTGTCTTGATTATTTTCTCGGTATGCTTTCCGAATCTCTATTTCATCCTGCCGAGTATACGTTGATTCGCAATACACATTAATCTCTTTCTGTTTGATATGGTTATGTTACTTTGGGACTCGTATACCTTTGCATCATTCATTGCTCTATGATTAATCTCTATTATTGGAATTTGCAAAATGGAATACGTGTTATTTAGCGGTGTTACGAGTTTATGCTCGGTGTTTTGTTGGTGAGGAATCTGTGTATGGCGAGATGCATATTCTCTGTTTCGGATATGTTAATTGCTTCATGTCTCAAGTAGGAAAGCTGTTCTACTTGGTTTTTTGATATTAGCATAAATCCACGCATGAAGTTGGATAGAAGCTTTCTTTTAAATTGGGTATAATGGTGCATTTTCATGTGAAGGTCTAATATGCTTTTTATGCTTGATATGTTTTTCACATTTTCACATTTTCACATCATATTGGAACAAAATTAAAAGGCGGGATTGCATAGACTCAGCTCAAAGCTTTCTGAGGTCAAATGAAGCAACTAATGGAAGCTGTGAGCTATTCTTAAGTTTTTTCCTTATTTTTTTATTTATTTCTTTTAGTCTTTCCAATCTTACATTCCTTGGCCTAAATTGCAGGCTGATGTAGATGGAAATGGCACAATTGACTATATAGAATTCATCATCGCTACAATGCATAGACACAAATTAGAAAAAGAGGACCATCTTTACAAGGCTTTCCAATATTTTGATAAAGACAACAAAGGGTATGTCAATCTTGATTTCTTTTCCAACCTAGTTTCTGCGCACCCTAACATCCTCGAGTTCATCACTTTGGGTTTGTTGATTTTATACTAGTAGGTTTCGGTTATGGATGCACCATAAGTTCTTGGATTCAAAGAAGAAGAAAACCATCTCGTAATGATAAAACCATATGTTACTATATCTCGTAATATTTTTTGTAGAATCCTAATTCTATATTTTTGTGGTTGATAAAGTGGACTTCATGTCTCACTGTGCTATATAATAATTGTGTTGAAGATTCTTATATAGTAAATACATTTGGTGAGTAGTTTTTTTATACAACTTTTTTGTTTGTTGTATTTACATATGCTCTTATAACTCCAAAATATCTGTGTGGTTTTATAATTCCTGTTTCAATAACTCGGTGATATGGTTTCATGTTAAGTATGGCTTTTATATATTAATTACTATGTTCTATAACATGCCTTCCTTTTGTGAATATGGCCTACAACTATAGCAGGTTTTCTTTAACTATTTTATTTTTTGTGTTTAATTACTCCTTCTTTCAGCCAAGGAAAGCAGAAGAGAAAAAGCAATAGCTAAATACCGTTGAGTCTATTAACAAAGTGGGACCTGTGCGGATTCTGCCACATTTCTCTCATTTCTTTTTGGTAGGAGAATATGGCATCTGATTGCTACTGCTGCATGCTTTGCTGTATTTTAGGACTGATTTTTTATTACAGAACTACTTATGGTCCACATAATAATCGATTTCTCTGTATTGCACAATTTTGAATTTGTTTTGTTCTGGTTGATCCCCTTCAAATCTTTAGGTGAATGTTATAAATTGATATTAGATTATTGATTGAAAAGCACGACTAATGAGATCCTTTGGCAATTACATTTTGCAATTTGCCAGCAAGGATATATTGGGAGCTTGTTTTCTTCGGCTTGATTAGTTTAGTTTAATCAAACAAGTGCCAGTTAGTACTTTGTTGAGCCTGCTGCTCTCAAAAGCTATAGGTATATTATCTGCAGTGGAATTGTAGGTGATGATTAGTTTTTGGATGCAAGATTATGACTTGTGTTTCGTTATTATTTTCTGCTATTCCTATGACTTACCCTTTTCGTTATTTTGCTGACTAAGAACCATCCTGACTAGCTAAGAAATGGTGTGTTGTCTTCATTCATAAGGGTTGGCTCTATCTGACTAGCCAGGGATACAAATAGGGATGGTGACAGATATGACACTATGACTCTGCAATTGTGTTTTACAATTATTAGCTGAGATTCTATTATATGAAAACAATAACTCTCATCTCAGTCACATGTTCAAAACTTATTTTTTGTTATATCATTCCAATAACCTTGGTATGGTTTTCCCTTTATTTGCATCCCTTGCAGCTTATTCAGCATAAGTTCTCCATCGACTGATGTGGACTAAGTAGATGATATCCATCTCCTCAGATATTCTTGTTCAAGTATTCATGTTCGTGAATGTGAAGGTTCGGATTTTTTAGTCTTTATTTATCTTTCTTTGATAATCAGTTTTTAGTCTTTATTTTTTTTTCTTTGATAATCAGATTTCAAGGATCTTCTCACACAGCTAGGAGCAGCCTACAAGGCCATTGAATTGGATGAGGAAAGTAAGTCTCCTTTGGCTGCGCTTTCAATTGATTTCATGTCTCATACTTTGGTACATAATATCAATTTCGTTGTCTTAGTTACACCTTTCCGCTTTTGTTTTCCTTTCCCCTCTTTTTACGTCTCTTGTCAGGAATTAACCCTTTCTGTCTTTTGAAGTTTGAAGATTTTATGATAATTGTAAAGTTATAAAATTGCCTCGAGTCCAGAGTTACTTTGCTTTCTGTTAGCACTCATTATCTGCTTTATGCTATGCTTTTTGCATTATGAATGTGGAATATGCAAAAATAAAGTCTATCTAACCCCTAAATTGGGGTCTATTCTCTTCTCGCTTGGAGGGTCATTTATTCATTAATTTCAACAAACTAATTTGTTAGCATTTGGTTTTTCAATCATTTTCTTTACCTATTTGAAGGTGATGGGGTGATATCCAGTTAGCACTAGCCGAGTGGACGGGGGCTTAGGACTGTGCCTAACGTGTTTATTGGAGGAAAGCACATTGGTGGTTGTGACAAAGAGGTCACCCTCCCTTTTGCTTCCTTTCTATTCATCCCTATCTGCTTTATCTTCCATGACTATTGAGGGGAAGGCCAAATAAATTGTTATTTTTCTATCTTCATTTTTGGTCTTTTTAACATTTTATCACTTGGGTCTTGCAGCTGTTTTGGAGAAACACCGCAGGGAGTCAACCGATTCCCCTTCAATGATGCTGGAGCCATCGCCAATAACTCTGCTCACTCGAATAACCACCGAATATTGTTAAATCAGTTAAATGATATGAAATAAGGAGAAATTGTATTATAAAACTGTTTGGTTGTATAATAGTTCAGATATACAGATACTTATAAATTAATATCTGTATTTACATCTTGTAATTTTATTCCTTTCAATTAGAGTTTCCCTAGAAGTTCTGTAGAATCTTCAAATGCTTAGAATGCACGGATGATGATGATGATTCCAATTTATTGATCATTGTTAATATTATCAATGAGTATGAATTGTCAAAGTAGCTTGTTATATATGCATATGGATTGTGCTTCATTTCTTTGTGTAAACCTTCTGTTTTTTATAAACAATATGCAGGAATAGGTAAAGTTAAGAAATAGGTAAACTAAAAAAAAAAAAAAAGGAATAGATAGCGTTTGTTTTAACAAATGCTATCTAAAGGCAGACTTTAGATAGCATTTGTTAAAACAAACACTATCTAAAGGCTGACTTTAGATAGCGGTTCCGTGTACAAACGCTATCTAAAGGCTATCTAAAGACTGACTTTAGATAGCATTTGTATTAACAAATGCTATCTAAAGGCAGACTTTAGATAGCGGTTCCGTGTACAAACGCTATCTAAAGGCAGGCTTTAGATAGCGTTTGTACACAGAAACGCTATCTAAGGTCACCTTTTAATAGCATTTCTTAAATGCTATTTTTGCTAACGACTTTTAATAGCGGTGGCATAGATAGCGGTTCCAAACGCTATTAAAAGGCATCCGGAAACGCTATCTAAAGTCATTTCTGTTGTAGTGAGTTGTTGCTGGTATTTTATTGTCTCGCTGAATTACTGAATTTTTGTGGAAAAAAAATTTAAAATAAAATATCACCTAGTGTATAACATAAAAATAAGACTATGATCACTATCTTGATGAAATATCCTTATGGTCACCATATTACTCAATGTAGATACAGCAGAAGAAACAACCAATATGTCACTCCTAAATTTAATTTAGTTGAGACAGATGATGTAATTGTGAGTGTTGTTTTTGAGATTATATTTGAGATGAAGGAGACATCATGGGTGGTAGACTCTAGGGCTACTGCACATATATGTGCAAATAAAAATGTGTTTACTTCTTATAAAACTGTAGGGGAAAGAGAGGAGCATGTGACTTTAAGCGATTCAAGGACAATTAATTGTTGTTCTTGGTAAAGAAAGGTGAATTTAAAACTCACCTCTGGGAAAACCCTCTCATTAAATGATGTTCTCTATGTGCCTGATATGAGATTCAATTTGGTGTCCGTATCTATGTTGAGCAAAGCAGGTGTTAAAGTTACTTTTGAATCTGATGAAGTTGTACGCTCTAAATGTGGGGGTTTTGTGGGTAAAGGGTATTATAGTAGTGGTATGTTTATGCTGAATGTTTTTGAAATTACTGATAAAAATGAATTGTCTACTTCTTATTTGATTGATTCTATTGATTTGTGGCATGGTAGATTGGGACATGTTAATTTCTCTTATATAAATAAAATGAGAGAATTAGGAATTTTGCATGATCTGTGTCAACTAATAATAATGAAAAATGCCCGATATGTGTAGAAGCTAAAAGTACGAAGAAGCCATGCAAACCTGTAGAATTTCGTGAAACTGATCTCTTAGGCCTAATTCACTCAGATTTAGGTGATTTAAAATCTACAATGACCAGAGGAGGTAAAAGGTTTTATATAACTTTTATTAATGATTGTTCAAGATATTCATATGTATATTTGTTGAGAACCAAAGATGAAGCAGAGGAGAAATTTAAAATTTATAAAGCTGAAGCAGAGAATAAATTAAACAAGAAAATTAAAAGACTTAGAGCAGAGGTGGAGAGTATGATTCTAATGAGTTTAGTGCCTTTTGTGAACAATATGGAATAATTCATGAGACACCTCCTTATTCTCCAGAATCCACTGGTGCAGCATAAAGGAAAAATAGAACATTAAAGGAAATGATGAATGCCATGCTTATAATTTCCCGGCCGGGGGGGGGGGTGGTGCTATTCTTTCTGTTTGTCTTATACATATTCACCAGTGGCTAGAATTTCTTCCATTCGAATATTGGTAGCTCTTGCTTCTATTCATAATTTGATAGTACACCAGATGGATGTAAAAACAACTTTCTTAAATGGAGATTTAGAGGAAGAAATTTACATGGATCAACCTGAAGGGTTTATTGTTTCTGGTAGTGAAAATAATGTGTGTAAATTAGTCAAATCCCTATATGGTCTTAAGCAAACACCTAAACAATGGCATGAGAAGTTTGATAAAGTGATGTTCTTAGATGGCTATCAAGTGAATAATTTTGATAAGTGCATCTATAGTAAATTTGATGATAGTTTAAATGGTGTTATTATTTGTTTATATGATGATATGCTTATATTGGGAACCAACATAGAAGTTGTTAATGAGACTAAACAATTTTTATCATCAAAATTTGACATGAAAGACTTGGGAGAGACTGACTTAATTTTGGGTATTAAGTTAGCCAAATTAAATAATGGGTTTAAAATGTCTCAAGAACACTTTGTTGAGAAAATATTGAGAAAATATGGTTTTTATGATTCTAAACCCGTGAGTACTCCATATGATGCTAGTTTACACTTGAAAAAGAATAATGGGAGTAGTGTGTCACAAACCCAATATGCTCAAATAATTGGTAGCATCATGTATTTGATGAATTGTTCAAGACCTGATATTGCATATGCGGTAAACAGATTGAGTAGATATACTCATAATCCTAAGGATCATTGGAATGCTTTGTATAGAGTTTTGAAATATCTTCGAGGAACCATTGATCTTGGTTTGTGTTATGTGGGATACCCTTCTATACTTGAAGGGCATGCATATGCAAATTGGATATCTGATTCTGATGAGACTAAATCCACGAGTGGATTTATTTTTACCCTTGGTGGTGGTGGTGTTGCTTGGAAGTCATCCAAGCAGACCTGTATAGCCCGATCTACTATGGAGGCTGAGTTTATTGCTCTTGACTCGACAGGATCGGAGGCTGAGTGGCTAAGAAATCTCTTCGCAGATATTCCTTTATAGGGGAGACCCGCTCCCTCCATATCTATAAATTGTGATTGCCAAGCGACAATAGCAAGAGCAAATAATAAAGTTTATAATGGAAAACAGAGAAATATACGTATATGTTATAATTGTGTAAAGCAGCTGCTAAATGATGGGGTTATATCCCTAAATTATGTGAGATTAGAAATGAATCTGGCGGATTCATTTACAAAACCACTAAGCAGGAAGCTAGTGGAAAATACATCGAGGGGGATGGGACTTATCCCTAATACAAAAATTGAGAGTGATGGTAACCCAACATAATTTGTGAAAAATACACAAATCTATGTTCATATGGGTAAGAACAAGTCACTTGTCAATTTGATGAAACACTATCCATTATATATGATGGTCCATCCCTATGGTGTAGGATAGTGTAATACTACATCGTTGGAGGTTGAGTATATACTCTTAATGAATCTATAGCTCATAAATGAGTGGTGTGCTTGGCTATAGTGTACACTTGATAGATTCACCTATATGTGTGTTGAGGTGGGTCCGCCTCTAAGAAAGCTTGGGCAGACTTTCTAGAGCCACTCATGAAATCCAGGTAAAGGTGCAAGGCCGAAAAGCACCACACCGCATTGAACAACATTGGATAAGAGATCAGTGTGAGTGATGAGTTCATTGATTCATAAACGGAATAAGGTTCACAGAGGTTTTAATCTCACTGACATTCTAGTGAGTCATAGCTCATTTGCTCTATGTACTAGTTCACGGTCCAAAAGACACTAGTGCTTATACATTGATTTCTCAAGCTTTTGGGAACACTTTTCTTTTTGACTTTAAAATAAATATGTGGGGGATTGCTAAATTATTATCTTACGGGAAAAAATAACTTGTGAAATTATTGAGTATCCTAGTTCCCTTGAATATCCAATCAGTTGTTCCTGTGTTCTTGCTATTTCACGTGTAGTACTAGTAAGAAGTGACTGTTGTATCCTGGAGAGTACTAACCTTGAGACCAACTGCATCGAATAATCTACTCGTGGTGATGAAATACTCTTAAATACAGTACCTTGTACGTCGATCTAAACAAAAATCGATAAATTTATCTTTTTGAACTTTATTTTATTTAATTATATATTTAGCTGCTGCTTATGTTTTCCTTTTTCTTAGGTTAATTCTATGTTAATTATATAATTCTATTATATTTTTCTAACATATATTACTTTGAACAGGTTGTTACGTGCAATTATTCATCAGCAAACAGTATCCTAGTTTTTTCTCTGCAGCGTGGCAGACCTTATGTCAAGCAACGATGTTCTGATCTGTAGCGTGGCAGACCTCACATATATGTATTCGGCCTAAGCTCTGTAGCTATAAAGACTTTAGGCTAGTCAGGTCTCAGGTGTGTGTTGATGAATAATTCATTCCTTTTGATCTTACGAATTATAGGATAAGTTGAAGCTCAAAACCAATTGAATCGGTACGTAGGTGTTATTTCATAATTCTTCTTAGAAGAATTAAAAAAATTAGACTGGAAATATTAATCAAGGATACAGACATACAGTTGCTAAGTTTGCTAAGAAAGGGTATGTTGTAGACGTATTGAATTTGGGCTAACAAGGGCTTCTGTTGCCATTCCAATACATGTTGCCGAATGTTTAATTTTGTGAGAGCTGTTCCATTGAGTGTTCAGTTGAATGGTTGTTTAATAATTAGTCAAATGAATAGGCCCCTCGATGGTTACTAATCAAAAGTACTAAATAATGTCCATAATTCAACAATGGTCCCGGAATGATTTTTGTGTGCTTTCAGAGTATGATGACATTGACAACTGACAAGCACAGAACCAAAGGCAAAGTAGGAGCTAAGAGGCCGATTGATGCATGAGCCATGAGCCATGAGCCATGAGCCATGAGCCAAAGCTGGTCCTACAATTAATATATAATAATCTAAGAAGAAGACAAACACGTCTCTCCGAATCGTGTGTCATTTTTCTGTTTCATTCAATAAAATTGTGTCGTTTAAAAAATTAACACACTCTTTCAAAAGACGGATAATATTCATTCATAAAAAACCAACCCATATAGCAAAGCACAACGGTGGAAGTTTCGACAAGGTTGCCTTAAAGTCAACAAAACGTATAGTCAGCATTTCTCATCACACTGCATATTCTTAAGCTATTTAGAGTATGGTCTCCCTTTGCATGAACAAAAACAAAGAGTAGGAGCGCTTCAAAGATAAAAAGTTCAAACAAGTGAAGGGAATGGCCAGTGGCCACCATCACCCTTCTATATATGTCAGACACTGAGAGATATATGACAAGATAACTTTGTGATTGAGGTTCAGTAATCACCACCACCGTCCATGGTCATATCTTCAAACTCCATCACATCACTCCTCTCTGCTTTATCTTGAGTTACTTTTTTTAATCAACGGCTAAGATTAAGTACGCGTAGGTGGAGCCTACAATGGATCGGAAGGGTGGGGTTGGATATGAGATGTTGTGTCTCAAGTGGGTGAGACACAAAAACGACGGAAGAGCCAATGCCACAGTAAGTAATTAATGGGAATTCATGAGAATGGAAGGGGTGGGGGGGTAATTGTCATAGCCATGAGGGAGGCACGTGGAAGGAAGAGATGAAGCATTGGCGGTGGTATTGCATTGAGTGCACATGACTCAGTGACAGAACAGACAGACCTAGTATTTACTATTGAGAAATGAACTCTATACATGTAGTAGATGAAAACCATGGTGCACCACCCGTCACATAACGTGGTAGTGGGGGTCAATTATTTTGTATGGAATAACATTTATTAGGAGAGGTAAGTCCCTTAAAAGAATTTCAATACCTCGAGGAATTAACTCTAACTCCCGGCGAGACGATACCGGATTCACACAAAGAAAGATTTTGTTGACATTAACTTTTTAAATATTTGTTATGGAGGACAATAACATTGAACTGATAAATTTATGAATTTAATTGTTATACAATATTAGTGTAAAAATATTTTACACAGTCAACTAATTACCAATTGCCATATCATTAAAATTATTTGAATCTTATTCTAATCACCTTAAAAGTAATTCATATCCTGATTTGCGATTGTTTACCAGTGTAAAGAATTTTTACACTAACAGTATACAAAAATTTAACTCTAAATTTATTTGATAACGATAAATGGTTAATGTTAATATTTAATGTTTGTAAGCATTGTGTATGTTATTATTCACTTCATTTTCCATTTCTTTCACGCTGTCCCTCTCCACTCCAAAATATACCATTAACCACTAAGTGACCCCATTTTTAAAAAATAACACTACAAAAAAAAGGTCATTTAGCGACCGAAAATAGTGACCGAATTTTTAGGTTGCTATTTGCGACCGAAATAGCGACCGATTGTAGGATCTACATGAAACACTGGTTAGAGTTGATTCTGCGACCGCAATAGCGACCGAAATAGAGCGTAGCAGAGATATCGGTCGCTAATTCGGTCGCTAAACAAAGGAGAGTAAAAGTCAGAAATTTATGAATTGTTAGCGACCGAAATGGCGACCGAATTAAATGCGACGGTCAAAATGTGTATATATTAGCGACCGATTTATATATCCGTCGCTAAATTTATGAATTCACACTTTAAACTGTATTTATATTTGCGACCGATATTAATTCGGTCGCTAAAAGGCGCTTTAAAAAAATAAAATTGCGCGTGTTAGCGACCGAAAATTTAAATCGGTCGCTAAAATTACAAACTCAAATTAAAACTAACCAAATTAGCGACCGAATAATTCGGTCGCTAAAACTGAAACCCCTAAATCGCGAGCCCTTCCCCTTTCTTCCCCATTTCTCTCATTCCTTCTCTTTTCTTCTCTCTCCCTTGCACGCTCTACTCCTCCCTGCCACCACGCGACGTCTGTGCTCCGGTCACCGCCAGGCCACGCACCTCCGGTGAGTGATTCCACCTTCCCCCCCCCCCTCTCTCTCTCTCTTTCTGATGTCTCTCTCTGTCTCTGTCTCTGTAGCGCACCTGAGCCGCCTCCCTTGAGCCACCACTGTCCGCAGCTCCGGTGACACCACCACCACCACCAAGGGTAAGCTACCTTGTCTTCTCTCCTCTTCTCTCATTCTCTATTTCTATAACAATGGATATTTGGTAGCAAGGGTAAGGGAGATTCAACTAAGGAGATTCTGGGGGGAATGGCCATGTAAACTAGATATCAAGATGGAAAAGTACCAAATCAATCTACTTGCTTAAATTATTCCAGTCCACATGCCAGAAAACTACTTAAGAACTCGGCTTTAACTTTTCTCAAAGTCTCTCACAGAATCTCCTGGCCTCATTACATATTCTCAAAAATCAGAATCAAGAACAAGAACAGGGAGAAGTGATATGAAGATATTGTTCAAGAAGTCTTTGGCCTTTTTTTATATGGTTTCTATAAGTTGTCTATAAAATGTTTATCTTGCTGATCACTTTAGCACTTGATGAATGAGTATCTATTGATACGGTTTATATATAGCCCTCTACTTCTATTATCCGTGTCTGATGACAAGTGCTTTTGTGTTTTATCACTTACATACACTCAAATTTATTCTGCATTAGTTGTTATTCATTTGAATGTCATTAGTAGAATTTCCAATTGAATAATGCAAATTTGCATGCAGTTGACACATGCATTGCCATGGAATGCATGGTTTTAACTAAAACAGAATCGGATACTAATACACTTTTTAAATTGTTTTCATAGTGATTTAGCATGGTATATGCCTTGCAATTACAGTTCCTAGCTGTATGGCCGGATCAATCCTACATAAACCTAAAGTAATTTATTTATTGGCCAACAAGGGACCATTTTCTGTTTGTTAGAGTATCACATATATCATATAGGTCTAAATGCATGGTCTGTATCCTTAGAGCATCCATTTATTAGTAAAAATTCTACTCCTGCATGGATAAGAACAAGTTTACTGAAAAATTAAAAGGCTCGTTATATAAGGAAAGAAAAATGGACTGACTCCATGCACAAGAATCCGCTACATTAACCATGGTACAAGTCAAGGGCAAGGGAAGTGGTCCTATGTTGTAGTACTATATTTATTAACCGAATGTAAGTATAAAAGCAAGGACAGTTCTGGCTTTCCTTTTATCATTTAGTCCCTCTTGCTTAGGATTCCATAAGGTGGGGCCTGTGTTTTTGTGCTAAGCATGAAAAGTTCAGGGTACATCTTCCTTCTTAAAGGGTGGGGGCTGAATAAGTACCAAACTTATTGAAGGAGACAAAACATAATGTATTCTTATTGTATTCTTTACCTCCAAAACAGTCCAACGGGAAGCATCTTCCTACAATTTTATTTTTAACCTTCTCTTGTATGCCATTGTGCTCTAGTCAATAGAATTTTTGTTCTAAGTTCTCCTTATACAAACAACTAAGACATTCCCTCATGTCTTTGTCTGCATACTTTACCATACATAACATTCAACCCCACGTACTAGGGTGCTAGAGAACTATGCCTATTGTACATTGAGGACTAATAAAATGACACTAAGAAGCTGTGGAACTACAGATTTATTAGGCTTCTAACTTTTAAGAATTTTCCTCTAGAACAAAGATAAAGGATGGCTAGATGGGCTTTGGCACTTCCAAGTCGAGAGGGATATCAGATTATCAGAACAAAGGCATAATATATATATATATATATATATATATATATATATATATATATATCCACTTTCAAATTTGAGAATATGATTTCCACTTTTACCCGACAAACGAATAAGAATGCATATTGGATTAAAATTTGAAGGATCAATTCTGGAACCTAATGCAGTTAGGAAATTGATATTGGCACATCACTTTAATTTTATCATATAAATTTTTTGAGTACATTATTATATAAATTATGTGCAATTCATGCACACGAAACTTATAACATGTGAGGGGATAAAGGTTATCTAAGGAAAAAGTGTGGTAATATTATTTCCAAAGTTGTATAACAGAGGAACTCAAATGGACAACACTATCTGAGAATGGAAAGTGAAAGTAAGAAACATGGCCCACAAGTGAACAAAAGTAGGAAGGAATAATATCTATTTTTCAGGTCACTGCATACAAGGGATTAAGTTTGGTTTTCTATTGGTTCAAGAGTAAGTTTAAAAGGCTTGCTCTATATTCCTACCCTTCAATTTAAATTGGTGTATTGGATTGAGATTTTAAAAGATTATTTTGGTATAAAAGAATCTTGTGGATTTTAAAAGACTACATAGGAATCTTGATATTAGCCAACCCCAAAACCATCTTTCTCCATAGTTTCAAAGCACCTAATTTCAGAAACCAAAAACTTCAAAACAATGACTCAGTTTCTTTTCCTTTGCTTTCTATTAGCAAATATTTTCCTTGGTTTTGGAATAGTGATTTGATTTGAAATGAATAATTTCATTTATGCATGATAGGTCCTTGTTGTCATATTCTTCTACCGGCTCCTCCACTTATCCTTGCTCAGTTGTGTTTTCTCTCTCAGGTCAGTTCTCTGAACACTCAGTGTAATGTATTATGTGAATTATCGTCTTGTTTGGTAGTGGAGAGCTGAGCTCAATAGGATGTGATCTTGTCTGATTGTATGCTGATAATTAATTTAATGTTTATGCATGTGTTTGTCAATATGTGTTGTTTGTTAGTGGAGAGCGGAGCTCAATAGGATGTGATCTTGTCTGATTGTATGCTGATAATTTAATGTTTATGCATGTGTTTGTCAATATGTGTTGTTTGTTAGTGGAGAGCGGAGCTCAATAAGATGTGATCCTGTCTGAAAGGCAGGATGCTGGTTGTGTGCTGATAATTTAGAAATTATGCATGTGTTTGACAATTAACTGCTACTTGTTAGTGGAGAGCGGAGCTCAATAGGATGTTTGCTACAATATTTAATCTAAGTTTGTATTGATTTACGCTGCAATTTATATAAACTCAACAATGTTGCAATATTTATAGGTTAATGGTTTTATTTTCTATTAGAATTAATAATTAATTTACGAAAGCCTTAGTTTCCTTTTTGAGATTCAATATTAATGAGCATGCGTAACTTATCAAGGTATGCATGCTCATTGTATGGAATCTTGAATTGTCCAATTGGGACAGTTTGGGAAAAAACCCTTTTCACACTCGTACAATAGTCATTTCAATGTTCAAATGCCTTATATACTTGTTGAAATCTCGGTCTGATGCATTTCCTTTTGTTCTCCTGGTGCATACTTGATCGCGGTGATTCTGACCGTGCTCGAGTCGTGTAACTTGGAGACCGATGGGAGATGCTGCCGAAATTTTGTCAAGTATAAGGTATTTGAATATGGGAATAACTATTAGTAGCCTAGTGTGACAAAGGTTTCTTCTCGAATGGGATAGGTTCATACCTTGTCATAAGAACGAGATTGATGGAGTTATTGGAATGCACCGTAATATATAAGTGTTATTGTAGGATTGGTCAGGCTATTTAATTGCCTGCAATGGATATTCTGGAGAATCGGAAATGGATGTATCGTAGGTTGGATCGGAATAAACGTCTTAGGGAAGAGTATAGAGTTGGAGTGGGTGAGTTTATAGAGTTTGTTGTTAGCCAGGAGAGATTTATACAGCTGGGCGGTGATCAATTGAGGTGTCCTTGCAAAAGATGCAAGTGTCAATCTTTCAAAAGTGTGGATGGAGTTGTAGCCGATCTTTATGAGAAGGGCTTCATGCCTGATTACTATTGGTGGAGTAACCATGGTGAGACGTTGCCGACTTAAACCCGATTGTGGGCTAAGGTTCGTACTATGGAAGTGGTGACGGGAGGGAAGAATTGAATCCATACGAGCAGATGATAATGGATCATCTTTGGACCATCGGTTGGTGTTGTACTAGAAGAAGTTGGGGGAGAAGATGGTGGAATGGGTTCCCAATACATAGAGGAGAATCCGAATCCCGAAGCTCAAAGATTCTATGATATCTTTGAGTCGTTCACGATCTCCATTGTGGGAAGGATGTCAGGAGTACACGGAGTTGTCGATGTGCATGGAATGGTTGAGTATCAAATCTGACTACAATATGCAAGAAGGCTGTTTTAATCGCCTCAGCAGGTCAGTGTCCAAGGCGTTGCCAGAAGGCAATCGGATGCCTACAAGTTTTTATCATGCTAAGAAGTCCATGGAAAATTTGGGTCTGGGGTGTTTGAAAATTGATTGTTGTCCGAATGGATGTATGTTGTACTATAAGGATGATTCAACGGAAAGCATAACGTGTTGTCGATTTTGTGGTGCGGATCGGTATAAGACAACCACCAGGATGGGCATTGAGAAGAAGAGGTCGCTAAAAAAGATGTGGTACTTTCCGCTCGTGCCAAGACTTACAAGATTGTACTCTTCGATGGCCACTGCAGCTCACATGAGGTGGCATAGTGAGCATGAGAGGGAGCAAGATATCTTGTGTCATCCATCGGATGGAGAAGCTTGGAAGCATTTTGATAGGGTTCATATGGCATTTTCGCAGGACCCTCGCAATGTCCGATTGGGGTTATCTGCTGATGGATTTAATCCTTTTGGGCAGTCTGGAAAAGAATACTCTTGTTGACCGGTTATCCTGACTCCGTACAATCTTCCCCCGGGGATGTGCATGAAGCGGGAGTTTATGTTCCTAACAGTCATAATTCCGGGTCCGTCTAATCCAAAAGGTAGGATTGATGTGTACTTGCAGCCACTGATAGATGAGTTGACAATGCTGTGGAATGATGGTGTGATGACATATGACGTATCTTTGAGGCAGAATTTCATCATGAAAGCAGCTTTAATGTGGACGATCAACGACTTTCCTGCTTATGGGATGATGTCGGGTTGGATGACCGCGGGGAAGCTTGGATGCCCAATATGTATGGAGCGATCGAAGGCATTCACGCTTAAACACAGTCGAAAGATCTCATATTTTGATTGTCATCGTCAATTCCTTCCGGAAGATCATCCTTATAGGCGGAACAAGAATGCATTCAAGAAGCGTTGTGCGGAGAGAACACCGCCTCCACCACGTTTGACTGGTCCTAATGTATGGCGCAGAGTACAAGATTTACCGCTCGTCCATGAAACCCAAGGAGAACATATTCCCGATTATGGCGTCAACCATAATTGGACAAAACAAAGTATATTTTGGAGGTTGCCGTATTGGAGGACGTAGCTACTCCGTCACAACATTGATGTCATGCATACCGAGAGGAATGTGTTTTTGAATGTGTTTGACACTCGTGATGGACATCAAGGGGAGGACAAAGGATACAAATAAAGCCCGATTGGACCTGACTAACATTTGCACCGGAAGGAGCTTGAGTTGCAAGACGGTGGTCGTGGGCAGACTTATCAAATCGAAGGCAAGTTATACACTAAGCAAAGCACGTAAATTGGCCATGTCTGTAAAGTGGGTTAAAGAACTAAAGTTACCGGATGGGTATGCTTCCAATCTGGGTAGATGTGTTGACATTAAGGAAGCAAAGTTACATGGAATGAAGAGTCATGATTGCCACGTGTTCATGCAACGGTTGCTTCCAATTGCGTTTGACGACATACGAAGCAAATTTGGAACCCACTTGTTGAGCTTAGCCACTTTTTCAGGGAGCTTACATCGACAACACTAAATGTGAATCAATTAAAGGATATGGAAGTCAAGATACCCGTTTTGTTATGTAAGTGGAGCAAATCTTCCCGCCGAGTTTCTTTGATTCCATGGAACACCCGCGCTTCATCTACCTTACGAAGCAAGAGTTGGTGGCCCAGTCCAATACCGCTGGATGTATCCATTTGAGAGGTAAACAACATCAACTATTTTACTTAATACATATGAAATTCACGAACACGAGAGCAGTAGTTTAGCTTTCCCTAAAACTAGTAATTATTTGTATGTATCCCTCTTTAATAGGTTCCTGCACTCCCTTAAACACAAAGTCAAGAACAAGGCACGAGTGGAGGGTTCCATTTGTGAAGCATACTTAGTAGAGGAGACTTCCACTTTTGCCTCTTATTACTATCCGGACGAAGTTAACACGAGAAGGACAAGGATGCCTAGAAACGTTGATTCGGGCGAAGGATGTTCAACTAGTCCTCCTATATCAATATTCAACTATCCGGGCAGATTTATTGGCAAATCAAAAGGATATTTCTTGGAGCAGCGTGACATTAATGCTGCTCATCTGTATATCCTTCAAAATTGTGAAGAGGTGGCGCCATATTTAGAGTAAGTTTCTACAACGTCTTTAATAAGTTCAATTGACATTTATTATTATTAATCGTCCTGCTGTTTATCTCCCATATGTAGGATGTACGGCAATTTTCTAAGGGATCTCCAACCTGACATTTCAAATGATCAGGTTGATCGAGAAATTACTTCTCACTTTGCTACGTTGTTCAGTAAATATGTAGGTTAAGCATCTGATAATTTTTTGAAGCATACATTTTATCTCCTTAAATATATAGCATGTATAAGAATAATATAATATTTGATTGTTTAGGTACTAGATCCAGAAAACAATGTTCAAAATCCATTGTTGACAAATTTGGCATGGGGGCCTAACAGATGGGTTACATCATGGAATACTTATATTGTAAATGGATATAAATTTAACACAAAAACATGGAATGAAGGAATGCAGACGTGTAACTATGGTGTTTGTGTGCGAGCCACTGATGGCAATGTAGAGGATGATTTCTATGGGGTTCTAACTGACATCCTTGAACTCGATTATACCGGTTTCCCCGTGATGAAATTAGTTATCTTCAAGTGTGATTGGTTTGATCCTACTCTTGACGTAGGGACAAAAATAGATAAAAATTATGGTATTGTTCAAGTTAGGCTGTCTCGAAGGTATAATAAGGCGTACGACCCATTCATTTTTTCACAACAAGCGAGCGAGGTTTATTACTCGCCATATCCGAAGGACATCATGGCTGGTTGGGTGTTATTAAGATAAAGGCTCGCAGATAATAATTCGATAATGTAATCAACCAGCCAAAAAAGATGCTCCGTACCAAGATGATGAGTTTTCAAGACCCCACGCATCGTTGCAAATTACGCCGGGACATTATTGTTAATTCTCCGGCGGACATTTCCTAAATGGGGAAGAAGTTGAAAGAGAGTTAATGGATCAATCTGAGTTGGACGCATCTAGCGAAGGTACATTCCGTTCAAGTGATACCGATGAGACCGAGGGTGAATTTAGTGACGGAGATTCTACTTAGGTAATTTATTTATGTCATAATTCATTGTGTGAATGTCATTCTACTTATTAGGTAATTTATTTTTGTATTATTTACACTGTTGTGTAATCATATTTTCATTTTTTTCACAGATGGCGATTCCTCCGGAGGTAGGGGTCGTCGTGGAGGTCGTCGTGGAGGTCGTCTTTGCGAGAGTCCCTTCGCCGACCGACCCACACCCTTCCGGATCGAGACCATCCTACCAGCACCTCTGTTGACGGGACACCTCGGGGTGATGGAGTTGCACCCCCACCCATCCTCATGTGGTCGGGACACAGGGCTGCACCCTCATCATCCACACCTACGACGACAGGACCATCATCATCTTCGGAGACGGGAGAGTCGTGGGTCCATCCGACAGGAGGATTCTTCTTATCCCCGGGGGGGATAACGAGTATGCTAATTTAATTTTTTAATATATATAAAGTATCGTTAATTTCTATTTACTTGTTTTTAAAATTTAATTATAACATTTATTAATGCTCTAATTTTGTCTGCAGCTTTACTCACCTTAGGAAGGCCCTTCCGATTCGATCTCGAAGATCCTGCGACGCAAGTTTGATGGTCCATGGCCTACATGGAAGGCCATCCCACCGGGCCATAGGGATCGATTGTTTCTAGAGTTTAAGGTAACAGTTTATTAAGTTTTTTAAATTAAATTTACATTATATATATGTACACACGAATTTCCTAACAACTGTAAGTTGCAAAACGAGTATAGGTGGGACTTAGCTTTAGAGGCTCTCGTCAGGGACATATTTGAGCATAAAGGCTCACCGGGTTATGAAGAATCGATGAATAAGCCGAGGAAGGGGCGAGAATAAGGGGAGGTGGGTGGATCCCGAGATCATGAGGCAGCTGGACCAAGATCTTGGGCTACTAAGAAGTTCCAGGAGATCCAGGCCACAACTCGGCGTAATCGAGTTTCTCGATGGTGGCGCATGTGCTTGGACCGGTGGGTCTAAATCACCGCCCCACTACGACGAGCTGGTAATACATTAAACTTTTGACTTAATATACTATTTAATTAATTAGTTTTCATTTTTAATTATTCTTATGAATTTAATATTATATTATTCTGCAGAAAAGCACGAAACAAATGGCCCCGATCGCTATGGAGTTGGTGGAGAGGACGAAGAAGTTGAAGTCGGGGACATGGGTCAACGACAAGGCCCGTGAACTATCTTTGTAAGCAAAAAAATAATTTAGTGTTTACTTGTAATTTATTATAAATGATTTGTTAATATTGGATATAATTATTTTAACTAAATCTATTCAACTATACTTTGTAGGCGGGCTTCAACGAGAAGAAGGACGATGCCATATCACGTGCCTCACAGTCCACAAGATGAGGCTTTGGCTGGTGATGGCTGCTCTCTGTCTCCGTCGACGATAATGCCATTTATTTGGAGGTCGTCGGGGCGGGAACAAGAAGGGCACGTGTATGGCCTCGGACACCGGGAGCCGAAGTTCATCGCTTCATCGTCCAAGACGCTTTGCTCCTTCTTCTTGGCGCCCGATACCGTCCCTCAAGAGCGGTTCCACCAAATGCAGGACACCATCACGCAGCTGAACGCGGAGCTTCGGGAGAAGAGCGACAGAGAGCAAAGAGATGGCGGACCAGATTGCACAGATTGACTCAGCACACGGCTTGATGCAAAGTAGCATCGAGCGGGGGCCGTACATCGCGGCCGGTGTTGGAGCAGATGAGGATCCAGACTCCAGTTGCTCGGGATGATGCTCGACGGTTGTGCGCCTGCTGCCGCTCCTCCAGCCTCCGCCGCCGCTTCTCCTCCCGGTTCCGCCGCCCGCCATCGATGCTCACTCGCAGAGGACGATCGGCTAGCGTGACGTCGGTGGTACGGACGAGGATGATTGGATTCCTCCATCTCCCCCTCATCATGACTGATTTTTTCTCTCCATATTTTTGACTTTAAAACGATTCTTGTACGACATTTTGGATTATTCTTTTTATATATATTTATTATTTTTTATGATTGTATATTTCATAAGTTATTTGGTGTGTTTTATTAGTAATTTTTTAACGTTTAAAGAAAATCAGAAAAAAATTATTATAAAAATTAAAATTAAAAAAAATTAATAATAACCAGTTTTAGCGACCGAATTAGAAACCAATAATTGGTTCGCTAAACTTTATTTAAGATTTCCAGATGATGTATAGCGGCCGAAAATCCGTCGCTAATATAGGTTAACAAAGAACCAAAATTAGCGATCGACCATGCAGCCGCCACGCGCCAAAAAGAACGAGCGTTTACAAAATAATGTAGTATAGAGCGACAACTCGGATCGTCTCTCAAGGACTCTTTAGGTGTTGTTATTATTAACAGAAAAAGTTAGAAAAAGTTAGAATTGGGGGTTTTGAGATTGGAAACTAAATTAAAGAAGCAAAACAGAAAACAAGGCAAGAAAATAGAGCGATTTACCAAATAAGCTAAAGCGATTAACCTCTCGTTCTTGGTTTCCCACTATCATTGGTTCAAATAAATCCAAGCCTATTCTAATCCCCTCCCTACTGTAGAAATAGTTAACAAACGAAACCACTACTACGGATGTATGTTCCTATTCCCGAATTAAACAAACGGGGTTAAGCCCTTCGTGAACTAAACGAACACGAAACGAACACACGCGAATTAAACAAACGCGATTATATATAGGAACATAGCATCACCGAAATGAATCAATACAACACAATATACTCCTGAATTAAACAAACAGAAATATACAAACATGGCATTGAAAAGAGAAAAGAAAATAAACTAGGGAATACAGAACCTCAAGTGTTAATAGAAACCAATTACAGTAGATTAATCTAGGAAACTAATTCTCCATTACAGAAGAAAACATTAAACTAAAAGGAAAACAATAGCTAACAAGTTCAGAAACTAGCCAAAACTGGCTAATTCTGACTATCTCCTCATTTCTGCCTAAACAGGCTTATATACACGTTTCTGGAGTCAGAGTACTCGCGAGGCGAATCACTGCTCGCGAGGCGAATTACATGAAAGGTCTGCAACTCTTTGTCTTCTCGCGAGGCGAGCACATCCTTCGCGAGGCGAACTCTTCAGCTTCCAACTGTTACGCCCGTGGCATTCAACACGCCAAACCGTGATGGCTTCTGATCTTCCAATACTCGCGAGGCGAAGGAATGCTCGCGGGGCGAACGCTTCAACTTCAGAATTGCCACGGCTGTGATCATCAACACGGGCAAGCCGTGATCGTCTCTGACTTTTTCATGGTTGCAATACTCGCGGGGCGAGAGA
This sequence comes from Sophora flavescens, assembly GCA_030762895.1. Classification (NCBI taxonomy): domain Eukaryota; kingdom Viridiplantae; phylum Streptophyta; class Magnoliopsida; order Fabales; family Fabaceae; genus Sophora; species Sophora flavescens. The sequence goes on along the minus strand of CM061064.1, from coordinate 26,293,782 downwards.
TTATTCGCGGGGCGAGCGGCTCCAGATTTATTACTTTTTATTAACCTGAAAATAGAAAATAAAAGTAAATAATTATTCAACTCTAAAACAACTAAATTAACATAAAAACAATTTACAGACTCAAAATACTACTTAGGAACAATAAAGTCTAATTTGGGTAAAAATGGTATAAAATAAGCACAAAGCCAGGGTCTTTACTAGTTATAAAACCAGTAAAACAGAGGCTCATCAGCGACCGAATTAGCAACCGATTATCGGTCGCTAAAAATGGTTACCCAAAAAATGCGACCAACCTAATAGCGACCGATTTTTATTTTATAGCGACCGAATTTACGGTCGCTAATTAGCGACCGAAATAATAATTCGGTAGCTAAAACTTTAGCGACCAGGTATTCAGCTACCATCATAAATCGGTCTCTGATTCGGTCGCTAAAACAAATAGCGACCGATTTACATGGTTTAGCGACCGAAAAGTACGGTCGCTAAACAATTGTTTTTTTGTAGTGTAAGTAACTAATTACCTAATTTTAATAAACCCTAGACATAACACCAACTCACTAAATTCTCTTAGTTGAGCCTTCTGTGCCTTTTGCCCGTTTAACTGCTCTAGTTGACCAATGATCCACAAACCTTTACATCTAGCCACGCCTGTCTCATTCAGAACCAAGGTCCCAATCCACTTGAAAATCTATTTGATTTATTTCTCTTCTTCTTTCGTGCAAGTTAATCATTTTTTTAGGAAATTTATTTATCAATCATTTATTTTTCTTCTCATTTGAAAATCTATTTAATTTAATTCTCTTTCCCTCATTAAAAGTGAATCGTTTTTAAAAATTATATTTATATATCAAATTATTATAAGATTTATTAAAATGCGATACAATGCATACTAATTGAAATGTGATACAAAATATAACTATTCCATCAAATTATGACTTCCCTCTATATGAAGCGTAGACCAAAATAATATCAATGATCTCCTACTTTATATCATGTTAGTTGAATTGAACGTCATTTTGTCTCTTTCCATATGTCCTAAACTCTCTTCGTGTTATATTCTTTTTCCGGCTTTACTGCTTCCTATCAACTGTATTTCAAAAAGAGTCGTTTAGAAGAAATAGAGAAAGTGACAGAATGGTGTCTCTTTGCAAAATTATTACTACAATGGAAGATGCATTATTGATTGCAAGGCAAAAACTACAAATTTGTGTGGTGGTAATTTCATGTCTAATCTACATCACATTATGTCATTACAGCAAAACCTCATTGCCTGTTGATACAACTTAAAGGAGAAAGACCGACCCAGTAGCATAAGTACAATTTTTATTTTTTTTTGTTATCACTATAACATATATTTTTTCCTGCACCAAAAAAATTGAAGTTAGAAATAACAAATGCAGAAAAATGATGTATAAAATTGGAAGTGAACTTTAGAAACTAAGGGATAATAGTCTATTCATGAAACACTACAAAGCAAAAGAAAATGACAGCTTTGAAAAGCGCAAGTGGCTATAATTTGCAACATTTGCATAACTTGTAAACTGCTCAAACCATGTACCATATATAAGCATAACACGCAATAATGAGTTTTCCCCCGTTGGAAGAGCATATCCTGCCTCTGCTTTTGAACTAATACCACCCTAAGATCTATAACACTAACAGTAGGCCTATGGTTTTATCAAATATAGAAATATGTTAATTAATAACTTCAAAACTGAATTTCAGCTAATTGCAAATTCTTTTATCACATACCTTTTCTCAAGGGATATTTGAGGGTCCTCCATCAAAGTAAATCTATACCTATGGTTTGGCTGCAACAGATAGTAGACTCATTAATGAAAATTTAAGAAAAGCTCAGCCAAAAAATTTATCCAACATATATTACAATATGTCCAATTCAATAAATACTTTGTCAACATAAGTTTTGTTAGCAGACAGTAGAAAAGAATATATGGTATAAAACACAGATCATAACAAAACAACTACCAGCAAATTACACTCTAGTAGTTTCACTTGATTATCATAGCAAATCACAATCTCCGGAGGGAAAACAACTCTACTTACACTTCGTTATATGCTTTCCTTCCTCTCTTTCCATTTGAGCAAGGAACTAATTAGAGAACTATGTTAATTAACAACTTCAAAAGTATTTAAAAAAGTTAATAGTTTAAATAAATTCTAAGGGCTCAGATTTAACCTCAACATATTAAAGGAATAATTCCAAAATTAATAGTTAAATAAATTTGTCAGGAAATGATTATAACATTACAATGAGGGTCTAATGATCATGCACTGTGTCAAAAAAGTTTAAGAAAGTCAACAGTAGTACTGATAGAAAGCCAAAAGTATATGATCATTCCTCAGTGGCATTGTTGCAGTAGTTAGAGCTGTAGGAAAAAAACACAGGGTTCATTATCATAGCAAATCCCAATGTGCCGTGACAAAATGAATGAAAAGAAAAGGAGAAATTACAGTTAAGAGAAATTAAAAACGAAAAAAATGAATCAAAAGACCATTCGAAGATTTATGTGAATCCTAGATAAAATTATAGTGGCTGCTGCAACATATAAGAACCCGCCTCCATAATATAAAACCAAAACAAAATGAATCCAACCAAGGTAAACCCCAATAGACCTGGAGCATATAACATAACAGCATGTGGAGAGATTAACAAATTACATTGACCTGTTTTTTTGGGGGAAAACAAAGGAAAATCTGTTATCATGTAAACTAACCATTTGAAGTAACTATTTTTGATAAAATTCGCCTGTTATCAATTGACTTAACCATCAAACTCAATAAAGCAATAGAATTAGTTATCATGTACACAATTATGAAGTCACCACCAAACTCAATAAAAAACCATAAATATGATCAAAAGTTTACTGACTTGAAACTTAATGAAGCAAACTGTATGTCTCCTGCCTCAAAAACTTCATTTGCTTAAAACCAGGTTGTCTGCATCATAAAGTCGAGTTCTGCATATCAATCCAATACTTCAGACAACATAGAAAATACTACATAAATTGAACAAAAGAATGTATAGATGCTACCTCATATCTTGTTCAAGTTCAATACAACAAGCTGAAATCTTACCCATATTTCGTTCAAAATCTGTTAGAAACCCAATATTGGAAGTGAGAAATAGAGAAAGAAAAGATTGAATCTTTATTGAATTTGAATAGAAAAAGAACACATTCAAACACAGTCAATGAGCATGGTTTAAAACAGATGGTAACTGCAAGTATAATTCGGAATTCCTAACCTCCAGAGATTTTTCTCCATCGTACATAAACTTTCGAAGTTTCCTCATGAAATATTTTCTATCAACTCCAGCTAGTGCCTAGCTTATTTGGAAAGTTCATAACATAGAAGTGAAAGATATTAATTTTTCTAACATACAAACTCATTAAACTTTGTAGTGCCATCATGCACATAGCAAATATGCCACACGTCTTCCTCTCTATCTTCTTCTCCCCTCTACTGTGAGGCCCAAATATAGTGAGGGCGAGCGAAACCTACAATAACGGCTGAGAGCCCCAAAGATAATAGAATATGACAACCTCTAGTTGCTTTGCAGAGTTTGCGTGTTTGAGTAAATAATTGCATTTTTCATAGATAATTAAATTAAAGAAAAGGAAGGATGAAACGTGTATGAGAAGAGTCTGAAGTCTGAACACTCAGTAAATGTGATGTGAGTAGTTAGCTATCTAGCTTGTACAAAAAGAAAAGGAAGTTTTGAAAAAAAAGAAGGGGGAAATGATAAAACAATTAACAAAAGTGTGTTTTTGAAGCAAATATGATTAAACAGAAAATTAATTATGCAATGGACATGACCTCCCCATCCAACAGAAAAGTAAGTATGCAATGGACGGAACCTCCATGTCCAACAGAAAATTAAGTATGCAATGGACGAGACCTCCCCGTCCAATAGAAAATTAAGTATGCAATGGACAGAACCTCCCCGTCTAACAAAAAAGATATGCAATGGACGGAACTTCCTCGTCCAATCATTATTTTCTTTTTCTTCTTTCTTTCTTCACCATTATTTTCATTCTCCCATAATAATAAAATTAGAATATAATAAAATGAAGACGGACAAAAATGGGTGTTCACAAACCCTAAAGATTAAAAATGTGTTATGAAATTTAAAGTATCAAGACAACATTTTTGAATAAAAACTCTTACCTCCAGAGCCCAAGAGTTGACGTGTTACATCGTCAAGAGAACCCTGCCTCAAACCAGCATACTTTCTAGAGATCTTTATGAGGACCAAAGATTCTTGATCATCATTATCAATTTCCATGCCTCTTTTGTGTCATCAACCTCTCGATTATATTTGCCATCCTTTAAAAGATTAAGTAACCTATTAAAAAAGACAATCATGGTACTAATGAAAAAGCATGAATGAAGCTGTAAGAAATATCAAACCTCATCCATTAGTTATTGTAAACTACAATGAGTTAAGGACTCAGCCTATCAACATTTGTCAAGTGATATTGTCTTTTAGTGGTCCTTTTTACCTTTAATATAATGGTGATCCACCCCTATGCAGCAGAGATGAAATAGGATAACACTGTTTTTTTTTTTTTTGAAAGGAACACTTTTTCGTTTAACAGATGTTGAATGACATATTCAAATTTTGAAAATATTGGCTTTGAAGTAAAGTATCTACATAAGACTTAAAAATCCATAGTAGAAAACAGACGGTAGATTGCTTGGTCCTAAGACATACCATTTAGACATTCCAAATCCTTAACAAAACGGGAGACTACATTAATTAGGTTGGCTTCTATACGTAACTCCAAGTACAGTATTACAAAAGAATTTCAAATGCATAAATAATTAAAAGTTAAAACAGTTAAAGTTATTAGTGGGTTAGTTTAAAATAAAAGAACTAAGATCTACAATAGTAATTAAGTAGAGCATATAAAGAAGAATGAAAACTCACTTCTTCGTAGAGTGGCTAGAATTTTCTACCAAGAGATCTCTTATCTTCTTTGTAAAAACCTCCAACAGTCCAACATACTCTTGTGAAGTCGTAAGCACCATTAGCAATGATCTTCTAAATGTAAAACAAATCATGACCATGCTACATCAGTTTTATAAATATGACATTGTATTGATTTCATTGGAAAATATCAGTTGGACACGAAAGATAAAATCCAACTTTATCCTACACATGTTGAAGCATCCAATTTCCAAGTCTGAACAAACAGTTAAAAGATAATAAACAAAATCATTTTGAAAGCAATACACAAAATCATTTTCAAATCTTATCAAATTTTCTAAATGGAAGAATAAAATGTACAGCCACAGAATAGAATTTGGCATTAACCTCAAAGAGGAAACTTCTCAAACACCTCATGTGCATTATTTAGAATCAAATCAATTCACTGTTAGAATCAAACCCCTTTTTTAGAATCAACCAAAGTAATATAAATAAAGCATAAAAAATATAACAGCTGTAAATAAGAAATAATATAGAAAATGTACAATAATAAAAAAAAAACACATATAATGTAGATTCAAGAGTAGAAAACTCACCTTAAAGAAGTGACAACTTGTAGAAAACCCTATTTCCTCTGTCGCTGCCACCACCACAATTCCTCCATCATAGGGTTTGAGCAAAGAGAGAAGAAACAATCCATCGTTCTTCCTAAATTAGTGTAGAAAGATGAGAGTGAGAACCCAGTTGTTCTTCTGCAGATGGGCTGATAAAAGGTCAAGTCCACCAAAGAAAACATGCAACCTCCGATGTTGTTCGTTGTTCGTCTCCACCGAGTTCCGCCTCCGCCGAGTTCAGTCTCCGTCGAGTTCTCCATCGGGCAAGAACACTGACAGATTAGAAAGGGAAAAGATTGGAAGAGGAGACTGAAAATTGAAAAGGGGGAAGGTTGTGTGCAAAAGAAAAGGGGAAGGGAGGAACGTCTAGCCTATCCTCCTTTTAGTATTGCAGATGGTTAACAGGATAGCTAATCTTCCAGTGCAATGAACCTAGACATTTAATAAATGAAAAATGAAAAATTAGCAACAAATAACCATTTTAAAATCAATGGCCCAAAAAAATTAAAGGACCAACACGTGTTAATGAATAGGAAAAATGGATTCAGGCTTATTCAATGTAGAGATATTGAAAAGTTAAATAATCAAATGATAAAATATTGATCCATAATTTGTCATATGAATAGTATATTACTATGTCACTTTAATGAGTGGTGTAATTTAGACAAAATCATGTGTGTAAGATAAGTTACTCATATATGTTGCATTTATATTTGTTATGTAAAATATACAAGCGTTGCATTATTCTTGGGTATAAAAAACATTTTCCTTGCAACGGTCGGGCTAGGAGTCACTACTGAGGAAGGTGGTAGTGGCATGTAGTCACAAGCAGTGACCGTTGGTGGATAGGATTAGGATTGCATTTATTGATTCCATTTTATGTTATTGTAAGCAAAAATTTGATGGAATACATATTAAGGTGGTTAGTTAATCTAATTTAAAAATATTATTGGGAATAAAAACTTAAGTTTGTTATCTAAATTGCTCTCCTTCTTCTTTATTAAGCTTGTGTTGTTGAGAATAAAATGAGTCATTGAAAAAGACAATTTATATTAAATGAAAGATATTTTGATAATAACTTCATTAATTAGGATGAAAGTAATTGAAATTTGCTTATATTTTGAACAGAAAAAATTGGAATTTTTTGCTTATATTGTTGATCGGAAGGAGTATGTCACTAAAGTCAATTCACACCCCAGTCACTCATTGTTGTAAATACTCCATCCGATCCAATATATAAGCAAAAAAGTCCTGAGATTTTTGGTCCAATATATAAGCAAATTTTGTTTTCCAATGACCCATTTAATGACATTATTACCAAAATATCCTTCATTTAATGCAAATTCCAATGACTCATTTAATGAAGATTGAAGTTTTAGATGAAGGGTAATTTAGGTAACAAACATAATTTTTTACAAGATTCAATGAGATTAATTAACCACCTTAATATGTGTGTTTCATTAATTTTTTGCTTTTAATATGGACCGGGGGAGTATAATTTTAGGGTCATGCTAACGAGTGTCCATAAAAAGCAAGTTTTTATGGGGAAACTAAGTATTTCACTTCTCCAAATATTAAATACACAATTTCCCAATACAAACTTTATTTTCTTGGTTCCTTAACGAGTGCCCAGAATGTCCTAAGGGCACTCGTTAGCATTTCTCATAATTTTATGGATTTTTCTATCATGTGTAACTTTGCATAAGTTAAGAAATCCAAAAATAGCAACTATTTATTGAAAAACTAAGCATTTTAGTTTTGAAAGGATAAAATACACAGGTTCCTATGTAAATTTACTCTTTTAAGATCCTTAACATGTGTAAAATTGCACATGTTAGAAAAACCCTTATTTTATTTGTACACTTGAAATATAACAAGTACACCTAATTGATGATATTCAAAATCATGGTTAATGATATATTAGGCTTGATTAATGAGTATACCCATATTTATATAGAGAACTCGTTAACTGACAATTTGATTAATGATATATAATTTTTGGTTAATAAAATTCATTACATGATTAATGAACTACCCAATCTCAGTATACCCGTTAATCAAACTCAACTATGTTGTTAACCGAGTGTTGCATATGTCGATTTTTCATGACCTTAGTTGCGTTTTATTGTTAAGTTCTCACCAACTAGTAATCTTAAGAAGAAGAAAAAAAGTAGTTTTCACGAAAAAACTAAATTTCATATGACAACTAGCAAGATACCCGTGGGTTTTTACATAGGTTTAAAACGGACATGTATATCAAATTATATAATTATTGAGAATATTGTTTTCTCTCTCGTCCTTGAGAGTTTTTTTCCTCTCTCGTCCCTGAGAGTTCATCTTCTCTTTGTCTTTTGGTGTTTTCGTGGAGTCATGGAAGCTGGTATGGAGAGTTTATCTTTGATGGAAGAAGATGAAGGCATTACAATGAATGCTTCTCAGGACCAAGATTTTCCCGAGGAGATTAGTTTATGTCTGGTGGGGAGATTCTTGTCGGATAGGCCAGTGAGAGCTCACATAATGAAGCACCGAATGACTGATGTTTGGCATCCGGGGAAGGGAGTAACGATCAAAGATTTGGAGGAAAGTCGTTTTTGTTTCCAGTTCTATCATCACCTTGATCTTGAGAGGGTTACTAATGGTGGTCCCTGGTCCTTCGATAATTATATGTTAGTTGTGGAAAAGGTTACACTAGGGAGATCGATGCAGGCTATTCCGCTGCAGCACTTGGATATTTGGGTGCAAGTCTTTCATCTACCCGTGGGTTTTATGACAGAAATGGTCGGAAAACTCCTGGGGAACTATATTGGTGAATTCCTGGAGTATGATGAGAATAATAAAATTGGTCCTTGGAGAGCTTTCATGCGAATCAGAGTTCGTTTAGATGTTTCAAAGCCATTAAGGAAAGAAAGGAAGGTTAGGATGGCAGGAGGGGACTGGAGTGTGGTGCATTTCAAGTATGAGCGTCTTGGAGTCTTTTGCTATTTGTGTGGTCTTTTGGGACATGGTGATAATCTTTGCCCCTAGAGATTTGAACCAGGCATGATTTCTGGTGAAAGGGGATGGGGTAGTTTTTTGAAAGCTGAAACTCGTCGTGGCGGTGCAGGGGGAAGCTGGGGCAGTAGGTGGCTGAGAGAGGGCGGTGATGTGGATTGGGAAAGGAAGCATAATTTCCCACAAAATCAACAACAAGATCCATCAGTTACAGTTTCAAATTATGGAGAAAATCAAGGGGTATATCAATCTGGTTTAAATGATAACATAACTCCTAATAATGGGGCTGTTATTAATTTAAATCTACCCCATAATTTTCGTCCAGGAATGAATAATCCATCAGTTACAGTTTCAAATTATGGAGAAAATCAAGGGGTATATCAATCTGGTTTAAATGATAACATAACTCCTAATAATGGGACTGTTATTAATTTAAATCCACCCCATAATTTTCGTCCAGGAATGAATAATCCTCTTAATTTCACTACACAACCTGAGCTGACATTAGGTGGATTGGACCAAGGGGTGCGGAAACGTATGAGAGGGGTGGATGAATTTCATAGCCATGCAACGCTTGCAACAGAATGTGACGAGGGGCAGGAGGGTGCAAATAGCAATACTGGAGGTGGTAAAAATACAGGGCATTTTTTAATGGCAGGGCCTGGTTTCCAGGCCTGCCAGAAATAATGATCATCCTTAGTTAGAATTGCCGAGGATTGGGTAACCTGAGTGCAATTCCATCACTTAAAGATCTTACCCAATCTCACAAACCATATGTTATTTTCCTTTGTGAGACTTTAGTTCATGCTAGAAAAATTGAAGAGTTGAAGATGAAGCTGGGTTTTTCTTGTTGTCTTAGTGTTGATAGAGAAGGTAGAAGTGGAGGTTTAACTGTCCATTGGAAGGATCCTTTAAAAATTCAGGTTATTAATTTTGCTCGTAATTATATTAATATGGAAGTGGATTGATGAGTGTGATTTCACCTCATTTTCCATGTACATTTCTGCATGCATTTGCATATAGTTAGGCCATTTTAGTGTTTATTTTGTTTAGTTTTTCCTTTGGAACGGATAAGGTGGTATTGTGTGTTGTTTTGCAGATATTCATGATTAAATGCCCAAGAATTAGCAAGTATGAAGCTTGGATGACTTAGAGCTTTGAAAGATAAGAAATTGAGCCAAGCAGAGAGTATCACGGCCTAGCCGTGATGGCCCTCACTACCGTGAGGAGCAAAGAGTCAAGAAAGAATTGAGCCAAAAGTCGGAGCTGTCACGCCTAGCCGTGATGGCTATCACGGCCGTGACGTGTCACCATGCCGCAGATCTCCAAAAGTCGAGAGACGATCACGGCCTGGCCGTGATGGATATTACGGCCGTGATGAATCGCTTGGAAAAGTCGAGACGATCACGGCCTAGCCGTGATGGCTATCACTACGGCGACCTTGTTTGTTGGAAAAGTCGAGAAAGGATCACGGCCTGGCCGTGATGAGTATCACGGCCGTGATGAATCGAGTAAATGAAGCGGTGCAAGTCGAAACCATCACGGCCTGGCCGTGATGGTCATCACGCCGTGACCGGCCACGAGTAATAAAAGAACTGAGCAGAACAGAAGAATGGAATTCAGAAAACCCTAAAGAAAAATCCTCTGCTGCTGTGGCTGTGTGCATCATTCCATGGAGCTCTCCCCTTTGTTCATCTCTGTAATTATTCCTTTTGTTTTACTTTCAATTATGTGTAGCTAAACTCCCCTTTTGTTGGGGTTAGACTATTGCTATCTGAACTTGGTTGTAAAATGACTTGATTATAATGCAGTTTCCTTGTTCTTTATGAGTGTTTGATTCCATGCTTAATGCTTTCTTAGGCTTGATCACCCTATGAATGATTAGTTGCTTTAATAGATAACTGGAAGGTTGGTGTTAGAGTTTGCTCATGAATCAAATGCCGGGTAGTTCATGAGCCTAGGAATAGGTCTTGAGGTGCTTGCAATCTTATAAGTCTTTACTTAATGCAAAATCTCAGGTTAATCCACCTAAGGAATTAGGGTTTAACTTGGGATTTTAGGCTCAATGCACCTAAGGAATTAGGCTTGAGTATCTCTGAAAAGACTTGATTGTCATATTAGAACTAGGAACTGTGTTAGTTATCATTCCATAACAATCAAGGGAGGATTAGCTTAGTTTAACCCCAGCAATTCTATCTCATTGTTATTCATCTTTCTGTTTTCACATCAACTGTTTGAGAAAAATCCAAAAAGAACAAAAATATTTTCTTCTTGTTTGTTTGCTAGATGTTAGAACAACCTTCAATCCAAAATTCGATCGCCTAGATAGTAGTCAAATTTGCGAAGTGGTAATTGTCCACGATCCCTGAGAACGATATCCGGTCTTACCGTTTTTATTACTTGCAACGAACCGGTACACTTGCCGAGTCCGTGTCATGGATGAAGGTGATCAGAAAAAGTGGAGGTTAACAGGCTTTTACGGTCTCCCTGAAAGTACTAGAAGAAGGGAGTCATGGAATTTAATTAGATCTTTGGCCAGTATGTCTGACCTTCCTTGGTGTATTATTGGAGATTTTAATGATCTCCTAGCTCACGAAGAGAAAAGAGGAAGGGTGGAGCGTGCTCAATGGCTTATTGATGGTTTTCGGAATGTCGCCTTGGATTGTAATTTATCTGATATTTCTTTGGATGGGTACCCCTATACTTGGTGTAAAGCTAAGGGTAGGCCAAATGAGATCGAAGAACGACTTGACCGAGCCATGGTTACTCCATCATGGTGGAGCTTTTTTCCTAATGCAAAGCTTACAAATCTTGTAGCTTCAATTTCTGACCATAGTCCCATTCTTCTTATCACCGAAAATCAGCCTAGTCATTACTTTGTGCCTAGAAGATTCAAGTTTGAGAATCATTGGCTGGTAGAGGAGGACATTGAAGAAATAGTAAAGCATAGTTGGCCTACTGCAACCTCAATTAATGTGGAGCAAAAATTGGAAATGTGTGCCAGGAACCTTGATGAATGGGGCCGTAAGTTAAAGCCATCATTCAGGATGGATATAGCGCAATGCAAAAAGAAAATGATGGAGCTGAGACACAGAACCGATCGCACAGGTATCAACCATTTTTTGGCATTGAAAAATCGCTTAGAAAAATTGGTAGTCCAGGAAGAAATGTATTGGCGTCAAAGAGCACATTGGCTCAAAGGATGTGATTCTAATACTAAATTTTTTCATGCGTCAGCTTCATCTAGAAAGAAAATAAATTCTATTGATTCTTTGATGGATGATCATGGAAATTCAGTTATTTCTCAAGAGGGCTTATGTGATCTAGCTGCTAATTATTTTATGAATCTTTTTGAGAGAAGTAACAGTGATGTGGATTACGTTATCAATCACCTGCAAAGGAAACTTAATGAAGAGGATAATGCTCTCCTTTTAGCTCCATTTTCTGATGATGATTTCAAATATGCTACTCTTAATATGCATCCTGACAAATCCCCAGGTTTTGATGGTCTTAATGCAGCTTTTTACCAGCATTTTTGGAATATTTGTGGTGCTGATGTTATCACTGCTTGTAGGAAATGGTTGCAGGATGGTTCTTTGCCTCATGATATTAATGATACTAATATTGCTCTGGTTCCTAAATGCGAGCATCCCACTACTATGCGTGACCTTAGGCCAATTTCGCTTTGCAATGTTATTTACAAAATTTTATCCAAGACTCTTGCAAATAGGTTGGCTATGGTTATTGCAAAGTGTGTGTCAGAAGAACAGTCTGCTTTTGTCTCAGGTAGATCTATAGTGGATAATGCCTTGATAGCCACTGAGTCGCTCCATTATATGAAATGTAAGAAGAGAGGTGTCTCAGGTGATGTTGCTCTAAAGCTTGATGTGACTAAAGCTTATGATCGTGTTAGTTGGGACTATCTGCATGTTGTTATGATTAAAATGGGTTTTAACATTCAGTGGGTGAATTGGATGATGATGTGTGTGTCTTCTGTTCAATATTCGGTCCTTATGAATAATGAGAAAGCATGTTCAGTTATTCCAGGTCGGGGCCTTCGCCAGGGTGATCCGTTATCTCCTTATCTCTATATTCTGTGTACGGAAGGCTTGTCCTCTCTTATTAAATCAGCTGAGAGAAGTGGTTACATTCATGGTATCAAGAAGTGGAATTTATGAAAGATTTACTTCATAGATACGAGCTGGCATCAGGGCAAGAAATTAATTTTGATAAATCTGCCATGATTTTTAGCAACAATGTCCAACAACAAAGGCATCGATCACTTGCTGAAATTTGGGTGTGCACGAGAAAACTGATGTTGGTAATTACCTTGGAATCCCATCCCTTATTGGCAAAAATAAAAGGCAAATCTTCCAATATATTAAGGACCGTATTTGGAAAAAGGTGAGCTCTGGGAAGGGGAAGACATTATCTATGGCAGGGAGAGAGGTTTTGATTAAATCAGTGGCCCAAGCTATTCCTGCTTATTGTATGAGTATGTATCTTCTTCCTCCTTCTCTTGGTGATGAAATACAAAAAATGCTAAATTCCTTCTGGTGGGGTGCAAAAAATGGAGAAAATAAAGGAATTAAATGGTTGTCTTGGGATAAACTTTCTATGCCTAAAATATGGGGTGGTCTTGGTTTCCGTAATATGTATGCCTTTAACTTGGCTGTGCTAGGCAAACAAGCTTGGAAATTTGTAGTGCAACCTGATGCTCTTGTGACTAAGATCTTTAAAGCCAAATATTTTTCACATGGTGACTTCTTGGATGCAGACTTGGGACATAATCCCTCTTATTCTTGGAGGAGTATATGGATGTCCAAGGCTTTGGTGAAGCAAGGAGTGAGATGGAGCATTGGAAGTGGTGACACAATCCCTTTGTGGGATGCCCCCTGGTTACGTGATGGGGAGAGGATTTCTTGTCCCATGGGTTTGCCTTTTGAATTTCGAAATCTAGCAATTAGTGATTTATGGATCCATGGTCTAAAATGTTGGAACCAACCCCTTATTGACAGTTTTATACCTACTCACCTAGCACAAAAAATTTTAAACACCCCTCTTAATGAGCTAGTGAGTGAGGATAGAATTATTTGGGGACCTAGAAACAATGGACTTTACTTAGTTAAAACTGCATATCAAGCTGCTTTGAATAATCTTGCAGATACGAGTCATTTGAAAATAGATGGAGATTGGTCCTTGATTTGGAAGCTCAAAGTGCCACCTAGAGTGAAGTTTTTTCTATGGAGAGCTTGTAGGGATTGTCTGCCTACTAGAGTCCAACTTCAATATAAAGGAGTTAGTCGCTTCAAGCACTTGTGTTTTCTGTGAACAAGAGTATGAAAATATTTGGCATCTTTTGATTACTTGCAATATTAGCAAAGAATGTTGGGTGAGACAACGAATCTGGGATTTTATTTTTCCTCAACTGCAGGTTGCCCAGAATTTTCGTGAATTACTCTTCACTGTCCTTAGTTCATTGGATGTGGATAGGAGGGTGGCATTTGCGATGTCCCTTTGGGCCATTTGGAGCGCAAGAAATGATAAACTCTGGGAGGGAAGGACACCAACATTGGATGCTATTATTCATAGATCCGCCAATTTTTATCTGGATTGGAAGCATGCAAATTCACCAGGCACTCAACTTCAAAGTGCTGGACGCAATTTGGGTGCTACAACATGGGAAGTTCCACCTCCAGGTTACTATAAATGTAATGTTGATGCAAGTTTCTTTGAAGATGTAGGGAAAACTACTTTTGGTATGTGTATTAGAGATGATCATGGTGCTTTTATTCAAGCTAGGACTGATTGGGTGCCCTCTTGTCTCCCAGTTCTTGAGGGGGAAGCTATGGGTCTTCTCAAAGCTATTCAATGGGTCCAAGAGTTGAATTTAGACCATGTTACTTTTGAGCTAGATTGCCAAGTAGTGGTCAACCATGCCAAATCTCCTAAATTTGACATCTTCGAATATGGAATAACTATTAGAGCATGTTATGAGACAAGCGAACAGAGTAGCTCATTCGTTAGCTATGGCGACTCTTTTCACTGCTGGTCCCCGTATTTTCTATCATGTTCCCCCTTATATTGTTGCTTTGATCACTAATGAGATTCCTTGAGCTTCTTTTCTCAAAAATAAAATAAAATTGAGAATCATATATCATATATATCTTGATAGGAATAAATAAATCCTGTTAATTTCAAATCAATTCATCATAAAAATGAATAATGAATAAGGACAATTTTTTTATGATTAATTATTTACTTAAAATTATATATTAATTATATTGCCTTCACAAAACAACTATCATATTAATTTAATTTGAAGTTGTAGAATGAGTAGCTCAAACCCCATTTGAGTTGAGCATGGGATGACAATAAGCAAACTAATTTTGCATGCAATGCTTGACGGCGATGCCTTGATCATTCTTCAAAATATATCTTTCAGTCTCTCGAAGAAATTAAAAGCAAATAAATTTAGAACTGAGATATTAACTTTAGGACAAATTGATAAATCTTGTAGTGTCTTGTAGTATCTCTCGAATTGAAGAATCACACCTGAACATAAGCCTACATGAGAGGAACTTGTATACATTAGTTGTTACTTAAATGTTCTTGTCATTATGCAAAAGTGTGAGGTGAAATAAGTAAGGCAACTTAATTTCGTAACTGCGTCAAAATCATCATTATTGTTATAAATATGTAAATATTGAATTCCACAAAACCATCTAAGCAATTCTCATCATTTTTTTCTCTTCAAAATTATTCTCTTCAAAAGCATGACACCACTAAAATTATAGAGAAATAGAAGACAGCCTGGCTAACAATTTCTAGTTGAGATACAGAGGAGTCCTTTCCCAAATTTTTGTTCTAATTCAAAATGCATCCTTCAGGAACTATTTCACCTGCAATGATATCCTGCACATCATGTTATTATAGCTTAGTAATGTAGTTGACTACAGAACATAACAATGTCCTTGCTTGTTGGAAAAATTAGATAACTAATTTGGGCTTAGTTATCTTGTTTTCTTACCAATCAAGGTATACCAAAACAATGATTCATTTGACCAATTTCTATACTTTTTTTACGCATTGCAATTTAGCTAAACACCAATAATCCAATAACATAACCAGAGATAAAAATTAGGACAAAAGTCAATAATAAATACCCACACCTAGCTATAAGGTAGCTTTAGTAAATGATATATATATATATATATATATATATATATATATATATATATATATATATATATATATATATATATCAAAGAAAAAAGTTACACAGACATGTTAACACGTTTTTTTTAATGTAAAACCTACTTTCTTTTCAACACACCTCTGCACATATGTCTCAAGATAATATAGTTTTGGACTACACTCAATTATACATTAGCTATGACCACATGTAGCTATAACATGAATGAAGTGAAATGCATATAATACAATTTTGGTGGAATTTGAATGGATCTGAAAAGAATGGAATGACATTAGTTGATACATTTTAGAAGTTTCCTAGGATAAGTATGTTCAATTGTTTCTTACCATTTTGATTATATAATCTGTTTTTTCTCATCAAGAAAATATTTTGGTTGCTATATATTCGAAAATCACCATTGCAGTATATTGAAGGTAATGATGACTAAGTGCCTCTTTGTTTTATAGTTGAGAGGCACCAAAATTCTGTTTGGGCTCCCAAACTCAATTGTTACAGTAACTTCATATGTTTGGGTACGAAACTCAGTTGAAGATAATTGATTCCTGATAGGTCAAAACTGAGTTTTGTGGAAGCAAAAAATTCTAGCTTTTCCGTTGAAAATAATTGATTCTAGATGTTGGACCCACAAAATTCTACATATTTATACCTCAAGAGTGATTTTACTTTATCATCCAAACAAAATCAATTCTTCTAAACCTACTTTTAAAATATTGTTACCAAACACAAATAAGTTTTTTTAACCTTGATTTTTTCAAAATCAATTCTTCTAAACCTACTTTTAAAATATTGTTACCAAACACAAATAAGTTTTTTTAACCTTGATTTTTTCAAAATCAATTCTTCCAAAATCAATTCTATCAAAAACTAAAACAAATGGACCCTAAACTATTGGTTTCAGTTAAAGCTCTCATATATTTCTTAAGAACTTACTATACATATTTTATATTTTCATTTTGAGTTCATCTAGTTTTCCTATACTGCAGGTCAAGCTCATAGAAGGAGCATGGCACATATTAGGACAAAAGTGATAGTCATTACTTAGGACAACTTTCATCAAATATATTATCAGAAAGAATTATCATTTGAACTATACGCAGTTGTAATTAATAGTAATTAGTAGAGATGTCAATTGGGCCCTAAGCCCTAAGGCCAGCCCATCTGGCCCACAATAATAGCCCGGCCCATTTAGCCCATAACTAGAGCTGTCAAATGGGCCACCTTAGCCCTTTTAGCCCTCGCCCATGTGGGCCAGGGCCAGATGGGCCACAGGGCCAAAAGGCCCACATTAAAAAAAGCCCACAGGTCCAAAAAGCACTAAAAAGCCCTAGGGGCCAGGGCTAGCCCATGGGCCATATTTTTTTTGATAGTCCTATTTATTTTATTTAATTTATAAAACTTGACAAAAAGAACAAAAATTATAATCACGTTAACATTAGGTAATAATATCATTTAACCTATGAAATTCACTATCAAATATGTATTAAGTGCTATAGTTTTCTCTAAAAAAATTGAAGAGAAACCATTGTTTTATCTCTTTTCATCCTTGCCTTTATATGAAATGCATTGTTAAAGTAGATAACTGATATCAAATTATTGCAATAGATAATATTCCAGCTAAGGAAAACCATTCACTTGGATTTAAGTGGTTGTGCGGTTAGTGAAGGAAAAATTATAGCACGTAATACATATTGAAATAGATAATTTCATAGGTTAAATGATATTATTACATAATGTTAGAGTGATTATAGTTGTTGTTCTTTTTGTCAAGTTTTATAAAATAAAAAATAGGTCCATCAAAAAAATTATGGCACATGGGCTGGCCCTGGCCCCGGCCCTTAGGGCATTTTAGGGCTTTTTGGCCCTGTGGGCTTTTTTTTAATGTGGGCCTTTTGGCCCTGTGGCCCATTTGGCCCTAACCCATACGGGCTAGGGCTAAATGGGTTAGGGCCGACCCATTTGACGGCTCTAGTAATTAGTAGGAGATGATTATCAAAAAATGCAAATTGAGCATATAAACAACCTACTAAGATCAACCCAGTTGAGCACCACAATGCAAACACACCAGCAACAGCTAGTGAATTCACTGCATATTTATATTTGCCTTTGTCCTACTATGCAGTCAACTTCAGCAAACTTATGTCAAAAACACTAATAAAAACTTCATTTTAACCATATGAGATATATTACTTAAAAGAACTAGAGATTCTTACGGCATCTCAAATAGTCTTGACTGAAATAGACAACTATAAATACGAGAAAGGGGGTTGAATTGTGTTTATTATAATTTAAACAAAGTTAAAATCTTTTCGTATACAGAAGCTTGGTTCAGACGAGTGGAAAGATACAGGACAGACAGGTGACCTGTCTGATGAAATTTTAATAGTGACTTAGACAAACATACCACTTGAAAAACGGATAAGAAAACTGAGGTAACTAAAGAGTTTAAAATGAAAGAGAGATTGATACAGCTATTTATCCTGGTTTACTCTTCAAAGCAAAGAGCTACGTCCAGTCCTTGGCAGCACCAAGTTTTATCCACTATAATTAATCAGGTTACAGACTCCAAGTATTGTTTGCACACCTAGCCTCTTCAGGCTCCAAGACAAGTATTCTTTGCACCTAGCCTCTTCAGGCTCACTTGGGTTTGTTGAGAGATTTGGTTTGTAATAAATACAACTTCAGACAGACAGATCTTTCACTAACACTCAGAGAGTGGTTTACATGTAAAGCTTAGGAAAGTCTGTGTAATAACTTCAAATGATTGAAGAATACAGAATGAAAGAATGAAGATATTAATGTGCAGAGTAATGGCTCTTTAATGCTATGTGTATTCTCTATGCTTCATCTTCAATGACTTCTGTATTTATAGTCTTCAAGCATTTAGGATCTGTTAGAGACATTCCCTCATATGTTGGCTTCAAGCAGGACTTCATTAAATGCATAGAGTCGTTCTGGCCAGCCATTAATACAATAGGAACGTTGGTTGTACTCTAACATGAAGGATCATGGCTTTATGCATCATGATACAGCCATATCAGAGTTGTGCAGAGAGCTTTTTGTACTTTGCTGAGTACAATTCCCTTTTCGTGTAAGGACCAGAGGTACTTGGGAATAAAGCATGTTGGAAGCATTCTTTAACTGGTCGTTGGTTCTGATAACCGAGGTTGTTTGAGAGAGTAACTTCTGACTTTTCTTGATAGGCGTGAGACTGAGTAGGAGAAAAGGCTTCAAGTCTTTTTCTGATGGGACAACCAACAAAAGCTTGTTTGGTCCTTGATTCTTCAACGAGTAACCTCAGACAAGTGTAGGAACTCGTGGCACTACTACAGAAAAGGGCTTCAGTAGCGTTTTTTTTTTGCCTTTAGTAGCGCTTCAAAGCGCTATCTATTTACCTGCTACTGAAGGTGGGAGAGATTCAATAGCGCTTAAAAAAGCGCTACTGAAAGTAGGAATAGGTAGCGCTTCCTTGAGAAAGCGCTGTCTAAAGTTGGTAATAAGACAATCTATTACATACTTTAGATAGCGCTTTCTCAAGGAAGCGCTATCTATTTGTCACTTTAGGCAGTGTTTTTTCAAGAAAGCGCTACTAAAAGTAGGAATAGGTAGCGCTTCCTTGAGAAAGCGCTGTCTAAAGACAATCTATTACATACTTTAGACAGCGCTTTCTCAAGGAAGCGCTGTCTATTTGTCACTTTAGACAGTGTTTTTTCAAGAAAGCTCTACCTATCCCCCCCCTTTTTTTTCATTATTCACTGTTTTTCTACATTTCCCACCTGCACAACCATCCCTCATCAATTCACAGTAACACCGTACATCACACACATACACATATATAATGTACAAAGCTTACATATTGGTAAGCATATATATATAAACCAAACCAAATATCAAAATCATGCCTATATAACCAATTAATTAAGTAATATACTTTAACACAATTCACAATAACGCTTACACATAACCAATTCTACTATTTAAGTCCATAAACCAAAAGGTCGCTAACCTACACTAGATAATAACCATGCATACTAACAATGTGTACAAGCTAATCAACACACTAGTAATTATAAATAATTTGTGCATGCTGCTTCCATCTTCTGCTTGATCGCACAAAGTCTTTGTTGTCGGCCTGCATAAGATACACATACAGATCACTTGCACATACACACAAGTCTAATAATATAGGAGAGACACTAGCTAGCATAATATCAGAGTATGTCGTACCTTTTAATTGTTGACAATGTTTGCTCTATCTGCCATCCTTGTTAACACATGGACTCTAAGAAAGGTTATAAAATCTGCACTACCATGAGTTATAGGAGGCTGGGAAGGCTGATGTTTGCTCTTGTTCTTTAATGGGGATGTAACTGACCCTTTTGTTTGCTCCTTGCCAACTTTTATAAATACAGCATCCTGGCAAATTTTATAAATCATAACAAATGTCAAATGCAGTTAAAAAATATATTGTAAAAGAGGGGAAAGAAAAGAGTAATTAAAATTAGGAAATTTCAGGATAATTTTTCCTACCCAAAGACCAGATATCTGACTTGGAGCCATAGGGTATATCACCAAGAAGCTCTGGGCATATATAAATTGGAGTCCCAACAACCTAAGTTTCGAGCAAGCACACACAGTAACTACTAGTCGTGAAATAGTGAATGAAACAACATTTTGGCAATATGACTCACTGAGGAAGCAAGATCGTCAGATGTCAACATTTTAGCCAGACCAAAGTCACCTGCATCCAACATGCATAACATATAACATAAGGATAGCATACTACAAAACAAGGCGCAACTTACATAGGTCTAGACTCAAACACATTCATCAAGTCTAAGAGCAGTGTGAGGATACAATGAGGAAGGGCGTTTACCCAGACGTATATCTTGATCTTTTGTCAAGAATATATTTGAACACTGAAACAGAAGAGGGAAAAACATCAACACAAAGCTGGCCCTCAAACTCTCTGATATATTAGCTACATAAATCTACTGTTAGCGAACTTAAAGAAGGCCTTTACCTTGACATCGCGGTGAAGAATATGATTTACATGCAAGTAATCAATTGCCATCAGCAGTTGAACAAGCCACTTACAAAGCTTTTGTATGCAGAAGTTTATAGATATCAGTTATTTATATAGTTCCAAAGAGCTTAGAAAAATAATTGAAAATTATCCACCAGCTCCAGTAAAAGGAGTTGCAACAAGAGTGGGCAACCTCTTTAGGAAAATGAACACCATTAGTCTTTTTTATAGCTTCGGCCCTGTACAATAGAGACAAACCATCAAAAGACTACATAATTGGCAAGTGAAAGATAGCGACGTCTTAGTAAGCGCTCTGACTTCCTCAGATACTTGAATTCAGTGTGAATCATGACTTACATATCTCGTCCTTCACAATACCCGATGACAATACATACAAAACAGCCCTGGAAGTGAAGATACCAGCTTGCCAATTTCAGTATCATAAATCAACCAAGATTATAAACCCATGTAATGGATATAAAAAGGTTCCGCTGTAAGATCTTAAGATCTCAATGAGTATGAACAAAAAAAAAAACACAACATGAAAAGCAAAATAATTAGATGCTCTGATTGAAAATAAGGCTGACCTTTTCTACCCATGAATCTTTATACTCCACAATAAATGGATTTCTAACTTTAGATATAAGCTCCATTTGTAAAACAAGGAACCAACAAAGCATCTTACAATCAAATAAATTAGAAAGACAACATTAGCATCATTTTCATATTTTAAGATATAAACCAACGAGTAGAAATAAATTTATTCTAAATATTACATTGAAACTCAAATGTAAAATTGACTAAAATGAACAAGCTATAGGCTTAAAAGATCAACTTCAAATTGTCAAGCCGCAAACTTCTTGGCAAAACATAATATAGAAAATGTACAAGAATGAATGTCTCATTTCAACATTGCAACATAATGCCCTTCATGCTACTTTCTAGAAAGAGAAAAGAACAACTATTCAAAGAAAACTCAAAGAAAGATGTAAGCTACTTGTGACCTTAATTCAAATTTCCTCCGATATCTCAAGAACAAAGTGAGCAGGGATTAAAAAGGAGAGTGGATTACCTCCTCGATGGGGCAGACCTACGGGTTGCTCGGTCAAGGCGGGAAAGGCGGATCTTCTTGAGGACATACCTAAAATGTAGAAGGCATAAATAAATAAAATACACCAAATGATATAACAGCTTATCAGTATTTATATACATACTTAATAATTCAATCTGAAAAAGGGTATACTATATCTTGAGTCACATTTGAACATAGAGATTGGAATGATCCTCACTTTTTCTTTTCATGCTTGTGCCTCACGAGCAGAGAAGAACCAAAGGAACCTTTCCCAATCTGTTCCAGAATTTCATACTGCTCCATTTGAACTAAAATGACTTCACCTCCTTTTATCACTGATAGGTTGACAGCCCTGAAAACCTTAGCAACATTAAGTTCTTCACAAAGTAATAATAATATATGCACACCTAATGTATCATTATTCATGTCACAAAAATATGTGAAGTTACTTGCAACAATAATAATGATAATCAGAACAATATGAAGCACAAAGTTTTCTAGGTAGCCTAGCCATACATGTTGTGGGAAGAGACAACCTGGTTTGCAAATCAAACTACAGGTAATGCCTAACGTAATGACAGAATCTACCATAGAGAAACAATAAAATCAATTTTTAGCTCCACAATGTATTTCAGTTCAGATGCTTGGTCACAAGTACAGCCACAAGACACAATTATGGGGATTTAACATTTCAACTGATAACTGGAAGTTTTATGATTTGGTAAGCATTTGAGTCTTTCTGTCAGACTTGTAAACATTAAGGAAAAGATGTCTAACTAATAACCTCAGTGTTTAATGTCACTCAAACCACTCTGTTAAAACTCTGTGTTTACTACTCCTTTACTTGATTGGCTTGTGGCTTTTACTTACTCTACTCAATAAAACTGCTATCCATCTCCTGAATTCTCTTACTAATCTTTCAAATAATCTTTTAAAGTCGGATACACGAGATTTATTTATATCCTCCAGATGAATCCTGATGATTTCTGAAACATTAAAGTGTTAAATACTTTTTTAACCTTTCAATATACTAAATGGTTTTGAATATTTTACTTCAAAACGAAATGGTTTGGAATATCTTACCTTTTGATTTATTGAATCTTGCATATTTTACCCAAAGTCTAGTCTATCCAGTGATGTAATTAAAAAAAATTGGTCTATTGATGCTTATTACTTTTCATCTGAGTATGCGCATGGTTGAAGTGTTGATGCCATTCTTAGTTGTATATGCTGTATAAGTTTGAAGTTCAACCATATGCTTTCTTCGGTTAATGCAGAGTTATTTGATCTTTCATTCTTGAGGTTAAAATTATAAGGAAGGGGCTCTTCTTTGACAAGCTAGAATAGCATCTGTGAGTGGAAATAGAAAACAGATTAAGTTCTGTTATATGGAACCTCGGCCTATCGTTTATCAAATGAGGCATTTGTATGAGTATGATATCAACAATCATGATAGCATAGCATTATATAAACTGGAATTAAAACTTGGGGATAAAAAGAAAAGTACTAAATTAAAAGTAACAAAAGAATCTCTTGGTGATTTACAAAACAAGATGGGAAATCTAACTGATGTGTTCTAGCAGATGAAGGACATCCTGTCAAGAAAAAAACAAAGGCCAATAATGGGAGTGATTTTGCCAAATGACTTGCAAATCAGATTCAATAGAATCAATAATTACATAAAAAAAATAAACAGCTAACACAGAGGATTCGAGAGATCGGTTCACAACGAGAAGCAACGCAGAGCACTTAGAAATGAATTCAAAAAGGAATCGCATACCTGTGTGAGATTGATTAGAATATAATTGGTCGATTCCAGTAGTGGTTGAAGAGATGAGCTGAAGATACGAGCGTGTGGGTGTCGGTTAGGGATTGGGTGATGAATGAAGGGGCTGCACCAAGCGGAGCCACTCAACCCGATCCGCAACCACCTCCAATCCGAGCCCTCTACTCAGTAATAAACAGCTACTCATGGGTCAGGTCAAAATCCTGAAACGCGGTGAACAGCTCCCCGAAACGACGCCGGATCGACAACCGGAGATCGTTAAGGTGGAACTCCGTTCTATGGAACCGGTGACCGAAATAGTCGGTGGATTGTACGCGGGATCTTCGATGGTCGTGGCGTCGCCGCCACGTAGCTCCGTTCCGTTGCCGTTTTTCATCACTAAGAAGATCGTTACTGTGAAAGACGCCACCAAAGACAGGGACCGAAGCGGCGGAGAAGGGTGGGGAGGTTTGGGTTCCCTCTGTGAGCACGTAGTACGCTTCGTTAATTCGTTTCGCTTCTGGCTTCCTCTGTGAGCAGAGGGAGGAAATGACGGCAGAGGAGAGGGAGACACGATAGAGGAAGAAGGCGCGATGAAGGGTTTGAGAAAGAGTCGCGCGATGAAGGGTTTGAGAAAGAGTCGCGCGATGAAGGGTTTGAGAAGAGTCTCGCGAGAAAGCTGTGAGTGAAATATTTAGTAAAAGGGGAATAGATAGCGCTTCTTTGAAAAAGCGCTATCTATTTACTTATCTATGATAGCGTTTTTTTGAGGAAACGCTATCTATTCTCTTACTTATAGTAGCGCTTGCTCAAGAAAACACTATCTATTCCTATCAATCTACATTCAATAGCGTTTCCTTAAAGGAGCGCTGTCTTAGAATAAGGAATAGATAGCGCTCTCTTAAGGAAGCGCTATTAAAAACATTCCGCCTATTTTTTAGTAGCGTTTTTCATTGAAGTGCTACTGAAAGTGCGCTACTAAAACCCTTTTCTGTAGTAGTGAGGGGAGGCAGGTTGAAGACGTATCTTGAAAGAAGTCAATAATCATAGTCAACAGACAGGTTGACTTTTGCTTATCCAGACAGGTAGTCACTTATGAGCAGATAGATGATTCTTACAGTTTTAATCTGCATACTAGATAGACAGGTTATTAACCAATACGAAGGTTAATTAAATCATTAACCAATGTTTAGTTCTCATCAAACTTTTGGAAATGCACATCAGATTTTTTAGAGACTTAACATTGACAAACTCTAGCAACTTAGTTGTGGCAACTTCAGCGGGAGCCTCTCCAGTGGCCATTGCCATAACATTACGCGCAATCTCGCCTTGTAAACATCAACCTACAATATTATCTTCTTGAAGATCGTTTATTGAATTAAGGCTAGTTGAATTTAATGAAAAGTTAAGCCAAATTGTTGGTCATATAAGCAAAGAGATGAAACAATATAATGATAAGATTAAAGGCACATATGAAATACAAATAAAGTTGTCGCTAAGTCTTATAATCATGTAACTAATTTTTTTGAAAAATATTTGTGATCCATGATGCATGTATTTGGTGATCCATAAAGAATTGTGAAAGTTGTCCTAGCTAGATAGTGACTATCACTTTATCCAATAACATAATTGCGGATAAAAATTAGGACAAAAGTCAATAATAAATACCCACACCTAGCATGGCGAAAGATTGATGCGCCGATTGTTGTATGTTCTTCCATTCAGTTTTGCTTTTTTTTTTTCTTCTAACAAATGAACCTGCTGTATGGAAATAGTAAAAGGCTCCTTTCCCCTAACTTTGTTTCGGAATAGAATAAAACCATGATGGATTTATACCTATTGATTTTCAATAGTTTTGCTTATTCACTCACTTTTATATTACAGTATTTTTGCCTATGGATTTTCACTTGGTTAGCTAATTATTACAGTATTGTTATTAATAGTTTTGCCACTCTCTCAATGAACCTATGCTCTATTTTTTTTTTTTCCCACTCTCCCCCATTCTGATCAGAATAAAAGAATAAACAAAAAACAATTTATCCCGACTCCCGTCTCAATGACTATTGCTCCAGGATGTGGACAGCTTCTTTCTATCTTACAACAAATGCTGACTGTGTTATAAAACATAAAAGCTCATTTTAACTCCTCTTATCAATTGTATACACAACAAAAAGTATTAAATTCACTTATTCAAAGGACAGTGGCTGTCACTAATTCATAGTCACATATAGGCTAATATCGTAGTCAAATATAATGGGACAATGGCCCTACATGATAGACATCAGTTAACGAAATCATGATGCCCAAAATGTTGAAAGACTTAGGACATCTACAGATTAATAAGCTATCTTATGTGCTTTTAGGCTACTTTGTTGAATTTTGAATTACTAAGATAGAAAAATCTGTGTTAGAAAACATACTATTGTATTCTCAGAAGGACGTCATGCTTTTGTAAGCTTCTTATATTAAAAAGAAGACCTGCTTATATATACAGTGCAAAAAGGAAGTGGGATCTTCAGCAATCAACTTTCTCTATCTCATGTGCTTAACGTCTTCATAATATCATTTGTTTCATTATCATGGTTTTCACTTCAAATACTTCCACGGTAGATTTTGAAGTGGGTTTTTTTTTTTGTTGTTTGGGGAAAGGGATGGTTTAGGTTAAGTGTGGATGTAATGAAGAATGAAGAGAAAATTTTAAATTTTAAGAGAGAAGAACGCGAGAGAACAGCAAGTGGATGAGAAGAGAGAATGAAGAAAAAAGAGAAAAAGGGACGGTGTTATGAACTATATATGAGGAAGGGGATGAGATTAGAGACAGAGAAAAAGATTTCAAATTTGAAATTAAGGAAGAGTTGGAATGAATTTTTGTTTTGAGTGGGAAACATGATCATTGAGAGAGTGACAAGTGATAAAGAGGATTTAATTTTATTAAATAATAAATTGATGCATTAACTATATTTAAAATTAAGATAAATTTTTTTATTAAAAAGTGAAATATTAAAAATTCAAAAATTATATGTAATTGTAAGAACCACGTACGGTTCTTGCATATCACACAGTACTTCACAAAGTAAAAAAAAAAAACTTATAATTATATGATAAGAAGTCACTGATTGTGTATAGGTACTACTAGAGGTGGGTATATGGACCCAGGTCTACGGACTGTCCGTTTAATCCGCAGTCCGTACGGACTTGGACACCATAAATTATGGGTCCATTTAAATGTGGGTTTTTTGGGTTCGGTCCGTTTAGCCCGCGGGTTAAACGGACTCAGTCCGCAGATACGCGGACCCGTCCGCGGACTCTGCAGTTTTTTTTTATTAAAAAAAACCTGTTTTTGGCAGAAAAAATTGAAACAGCCCAACCCAAAATTGACCCTAACCATGTGTTGGGCCAAAAATATCAAAGGGTCTGGTACAGCCCAACCCAAAACCCCATTTATCCCTAAGACCCTCCCTAACCCTAAAGTCCTCAGCCTCCACTCATCCTCCTCAACCTCACCCTCACCCTCCTAAACCTCACCATTCCGGGCTCACCATTGCAGAGGTTGTTCGCCTGCTCAAGTCACAAGTGAAGGCTTTAAGGTCGAAGTTTCCGCCTTGCTCGGTCGCCGGTTTCCTCCTTGCTCTGGTCGCCGCTTTTCGCCACTAAAGTCGCACTCACCCTCCTCGGCACCTTACCCTCCTCAGCCGCACTCATCCTCCTCAGTGCCTCACCCTCATCATCAGCACCTCACCTTCTGGAACCATGTGTTGTGTGCGATGGCGCCGCCCCGATCTTCCGGAACAAGCCGTTGGTGGTGATCGACGGCAGCGATTCCGCCTTGGAGGAAGCCACTTTCCTCACCAAGTACAGTTCCAAAGTTTACATAATTCACAGAAAGGATAGCTTTAGGGCTTTGAAGATTATGCAGGCAAAGGCTTTGAACAATAAGAAGATAAAAG
This sequence comes from Sophora flavescens, assembly GCA_030762895.1. Lineage (NCBI taxonomy): Eukaryota > Viridiplantae > Streptophyta > Magnoliopsida > Fabales > Fabaceae > Sophora > Sophora flavescens. Next base: position 26,266,203 of record CM061064.1, on the reverse strand, counting down.
TGAAATGGAATTCAAAGGTGGTTAAGGCTTATGGGGATGAAGGTAATAAGAGGGTTCTTGGGGGATTGAAATTGAAGAATGTGGAGGGTGAAGTTGAGTCTGATTTGAAGGTTTATTGATCGGAATCATTTGTCCTTTAAGGCATTATTTGTTTTTTATGTTTGATATACATTAAAAAAAAACAAGTGTAGAGTCCGCGGACAGTCCGTTTAATCCACGAACTATGCGGACCGGACGCGAACTCTATTTTCCAAAATCCATTTATAATACGGACTATTAGGTCCGATCCCTTTAAGTGCGGACTTAAACGGACAGGACCGATCCGCATATCCAGCTCTAGGTACCACGTGTGTGTACCAAAGAGTATCCAGATGCCAATATAAAAATGTTAGTTACATATTCTTTAAACTCTTTAATGGATATAGATCCAACACATCATCATTAAACATAATAAATTAATACTTGACGACAGATCGAAAAATGAGATCCATTATTATATCTCTTTTTTTATTTTATTTTCTATAAAAAAAAACCCTGATTTTCTCTTTCTTTTGTAACCTATCTCATTCTCCCTTCCATTCCCATTGTATATTATTTGCAGAATCACCGTGAAAGAGAAATAAACATTCTTGGTTTTTTTTTTAAGACAATAGCAATATTTTCTTGAATAGAGAATGCTTTAAAACTTAATCTTCTTGTGGTATGTTCTTTAACTTTAAGCTGCAGCATTCCCCTGATCGCCATGATTTGGAAACTTACGTTGGTTCTTACCCAATCCCAAGTGGCGTCGTTTGTTATCCTCCACCATTTCCGGTTATTGACCATTCTGTCTCACCACCGCCACCACCACCACCACCCTCACCCTCACGGGTGTTGCTTCCATCCCCTCTCAACCCATCTTTGTTTTTCACAATGGATCACCAAAGGTCCATTTCTCTGCTTCAGGTGAACCCATTTTTTTACTTTTTCATTTTTGGTTGTGGGTATTCTTGAAAATTTATGGTTTTTAATTTTGGGTTCAAACCATGTGCAGTTCGTGAATGATGGAGGACTTGTTCCCTCGCCAGAAGAGGAAGACAACAGGAGGTGGTTCGCTGGTTCTGCAAAAATATAGAATGGGTATGGAAGGGAGAAGGACGAAGGTTGCACTGAAGAGAAAATTAGATTTTTTTAAAAGAAAATAAAATAAAAAATAGATATGTTGTGATGTTTTGATTTCTTGTGCCTAAAGATTATGTGTTGGTCTGTGCCCACACAAGACTTTTTTCTTTTCAACACATCCTAAATATAGATCCATGTAAAGGGTGTGTTTGAGTAAACAACTTAATTAAGAATTTATCACATAAGATCTTGTCGTATGAGAGCTTATGCTATAAGCGCTTAAAGAAAGAAAAAGAAAGAAAGGGGTATGAGAGGATTTGAATAGTGAAAAACATGGGAAGGTGTTTAGTGCATAAGATCTTATGATAATTCCATAAGCTTCTACCAGTGACTTATGAAAATAAGTCAAAAACTCCTTATGGGATAGCATAAGTTATTTTTATAAGCTCTGCCAAACACACTGCATAAGAGTTTATGCCATCAGATAAGTCAAAAGGAGCTTAAATAAGCTCTTCCAAACGCCACCAAAATTCATGATCCTTTATGAAATTCATCCAATAGTAAAGGGTATATTGGTAACATTCCTCGATGCCAGTAAGTCGGTAACGATGGTAATATATTTTGCTAAGCTCTTCGGACTCGTTTGGTGGTCAGGATAAGAGAGACATGATAGGATAAGCTATCATACTCTATCTGAAACTATTGTTTGGTGAGCCAGCAGGATAGGATAAACCAATCCTGTCACATATCCTATCCTGTCCATCTAGTTAAAATTCTATCCTGAGGGGGAGCTGGGTTAGAACTCAACAGGATATGATAATGTGATTTATAGTATAATAAAATATAATATGGTTACAAAAAAAGGTATAATAAAACATAAAATAATAAAAATATTAATAATTAATTTCAAAAATTATTTTTATTTTGTCACAAGGCTAATTTTGCTACTTCACATTATTTTCAAAAACTGAAAAATAAATATTCTAATAATTTAACTATATGTAAAGTAAAAACTAAAAATGAATATTTAAAATTATAACAAAATTAATTTAAGCTAAACAATATTTTAAAATATTATATGTAATTTTATCACAAGGATAATTTTATCTTTTTATATAATCTTAAAAAAAATTATAAAAAACTAAAATCTAATAAAATATGAAAACATTCAGAACAAAAACGAAAATTTTAAAATTCGTACTAAAATTACAATGCTATCCAGGTTATTTATCCTGTGGACACCAAACGTCGGATAGGATAAGAGCTTATCCTGCTCATATCATATCCTACTCTTATTCTGCTCTCTTATCTTATCCGCCCCTATCCTATTCCGACCACCAAACGAGCCCTTCAAGTAAAGGCCAATGCTTAAGTCCTCCAATAATGAAATAGAAGATTAATCCTTCTCAAAATCCAACCATTGATTATTTAATTAAAAATTTGAAAAATTAATAAAAAAGAATAAATCAATGTTTGAAAAAGAGCTAGAGGATTGGTCTTAACACAAAATAGGAGGAGCTTACTCTGCCTCAAGTAAATAGGCACAGATCAAACACAGAAGAAGAGTTACACAGATATGGGAGAAATGAATAATTTAACTTTCTTTTCTTGTATCAATAATCAGGAGTGTCCGTGATATAAGCAAAAATTTTCAATTTTTTTTTTCAAAATATAAGCAAATTTCAACTAATTCCATCATATTTAATGAAATTATTCTCAAAATACATTTCATTTAATATAAATTTTGTTTTCCAAAGATTTCTTTTATTCCCAACAACACAAACTTAATAAAAAAGAGGAAAGATAATTTAGGTAATAAACTCAATTTTTTATTCCCAATAATTCTTTTAACTGAGATTAACTAACTTACTTAATAAGTGTGAAATTAGTTATTTTTTGTTATAATATGGATAGGAGGGAGTATATAATTTCATTATGTAAATCTCAATAAAAAATTCGTCGGATACGTTCAGATCCTAAATGATTTGGCACTTTTGTATTATTCGCTGCACTAAAAGAATGCAGATAGCCTTACGGCTCCAATTTTTGTGCTGTACAACTTTTCTGTAACTTTAAAATTGTAACTAAACAGAATCATAATCATACATGCTGGAATTTTTGTGTCCATTCCTTCTCAGACATTCTTGGAGCAGATCTTATCACCTTAACACGAAATGAAGCCTGCAAATAACTTTGATTATCAGCCATTAATTAAGTAATGCACCATTTATAGTAAATTGGCATACTTCCAGGCAAGGATACCGTAATTCAATCACTTTTCTCACACTCCTCTCACACATTTACTTTAATAGAAGTAATGAAATACTTAAAATTGTTCATTGATTAAAAAAATACAATGAAACGATTACTTTTATTTCAAATACTTGTGTGTGAGACTGTGTTTGAGTAACACTTTCCAAATGAGAATCAACCTTCTCATATCTGGTAATAGGAAAACAAACAAAAATTAGTGAAACTATAAAGCATTTCTGCACATGTTAAGAGTGTATCAGTAAGTGATTATTTTTGCAGGTACAAAGACCAACTGATATTTTATTCACTAGAAAATTAATTACGAGTCAGATTAAAGTATGTTTGCAGCCACATAAACTGATTCCTATCGAATCATATAAATTAATATATGGACTAAAGATATGCATAAAAAAAAACTTTTTTTCTTCTAATTTTTTATCCAAAAGTACAGTGAACAATCGTAATAATATTTTTTAAAAGGAGTAACTAGTAACTACCTGACCTAATTGTTGCTAGGTTACAAGAGTGTTCACTTGTTTACAAGTCATCATTAGGGATGTGCAAAACCTGGCTCGACCCTAGAACCCATCCCAACCCGTGGTGTTCGGACCGGGTCTGTCCCTAACCTGTAAAAGAGAAGGGACGAACCCACGTCCCATTTTGTGACCGGGTATCGGGTTAGGGACAGGTCTGGGTTGACCTTCGGGTTACCCAACCCGCCCCATATAATAAAAATCTACTTTTATCCCTCCCTATAATATGTTTCACGTGCGACTACTAAGAAAGAAGTATGAAGTAAATTACTAAACTTCTACTCTTACATCTCACGTCTCATACTAGCCCAATTAGTGACTTTTAGGAAGCATTTTGTGGCTTTTATGACATTGAAATAATCTTGTTTGGTGAGAGTATTTTGATTTTAACAATGTGACTTTGGTAACATGAACATCGAGAAAGCATCTAGCAAAATGATTTATTTGTTGATATTTTGTAACATCTAATTTTGGATCAATTGATGGTTTTTAGATAGTATCCTTTGCTGATATTTTGCCTTATAAAAAAAATTAACATTTTCCCACTCATAGAAATTTTGTTTGCAAAGAATCTATTTAAATTCGGGTCAACCCGGTCTCGTTCCATTTAGACCCGATCTTAAATCAACCTGCATATGACCGGGTTCCTTCGGCTCTAAGGACGGGTTCGGGTTCAAAGATTTAGCCCTATTAATGTTTAGGACCGGATAAGGGACAAACACAACCCATCTCAACCCGTCCCACGCTCACCCCTAGTCATCATACTGTTTCCAATACTATTTGTACCTTAATTAACCATAATTCAACTTTCTTTGAGTATAAACCTTCATCATTGTATTTATTGATTAGAAGAAGAAGTAACAGAAAAGAAAAATAATACTAATAATAAAGCAGCAAAAAAGTTGAAGAGGGAGCCAAAGTCAGTGGATTAGTCAAGATCAGTTTGGAGTGAAAGGTTGTTATCCTTTCCTCTTTAGCCTGCACATATCATAATCTCTAAAAGACCAAACGTCCAATATGAATAATGGAATTCCTTTTTATTTTTAAAGGACATCTAAAGGGATCATCCATCACCTTATTAGAACCAAACTCAATCACATTAGATGGGCGGACACGAGCAGGATAATTTGGAGGTACCCGATACCGCCTTCCTTCAATGCTGAAAATAAAATGAGAATCAAATTAAATATACATTTTCAAGAATTTAAAACTTATGTAAAAGATAGTACTCTAACATTTCTTCTACTTACTCAGTGATCCAGGTGCCATGTTGACTCCACAAATCAGTCAAGAAGAAGGCACCATCCGTATAGTGAATCCGAGCATGCTTTTGAGAAACCTTAAAAATAGAAAGGTTGTTGCATGATGTTCAAGGCCATTATGTGTGGAACCATGTTTAATTCAGTACATGATAAATTTTGTTACCTGGGGTAAAGGTATTATGATTGAACTCACAGGATAATCTTGCTGCTGAGTGCTACTGCAATCAGAATAACATATTAGAAAATGGTTTGAAAGTTAAAAGAAAATCTTTTCTATGATAATTGAGAATGGAACAATGCACACTATCGGTGATCAAGAAGTAAGAATTTTGCCTTTGTTTTAAAAGACATCCAAAATCTGTTAGGTACTGTCAGAGATTTTCAAAAAATTGAATATATAAAAATTTTAAATGTCTTCCCAACACTTTCCACTTTAATCCAGAATCTATAGCATAATAGGTACAATTTGACAGCCGTTGTGTGATTATGTCACTGAAATGTAAGAAGGTGAAATTGTAGACATACCTGATTATGCAAGGCTTCATCTCATCTTGACTTAAACAAATAGGTTTCAGAAGACGTGCTTCATCTCCATATGGTAACAAAAACCACCTATAATTCAAGCAAGAAGGATGCACGCAACAGCTATGTGATCAAAATATATGGTAGGCAATATGCTAAGGATCATGATATTCATTCATATTAGTCCATAAACATACTCTCCATTAATAGCACGCTCAAGTGCATCATCGTCTTCAAACCATCTTTGTAACTTGTCGTTTGCCTTCATAAAAAATCAAATGCCTATTACCATCTAGATCACAACAAAATCTAATAGACATGACCATATAAAAGATCAGCTACCATCTCTTCTTACTAAGAAAAGACACAAGTAATTGTATTTGAGCGACTTACTTTGTCTGAGAGCCTGCAACATAGTGGTCTACCTTCCAGTTTGGAGCTGCAAAAGTAGCATCGTTTTTCATGTTGTAAGTAAATGATGGAAGAAAAATTGCAAAACTTTGATGTATTTTTCAGTTTTCACTATTATTAGTTTTCTCAACTTCCCTGTCTTCCCATCCTCTTTAAAGTTTGGTCTCAGATTTCTAACAGATATTGCATGTTGCATTAGAGGACAGGAGTAAGAATAATGAATGACAAATATTATGCAGCAAAGGAATGTGGGTTTCATCATTACCTATTGCCACCTAAGACCCAGTTCAACATTAAAGGCATCATCTTGTCAATAAAAAACCTTCCTCCGATTCTTCCAGGATGTGGTATCCTAAACTTGGTCAAAAACTGCAGAGGGAGGAAAGCAATCATGAATTTGTAGGCAGCATATCAATTTGAAGTGTCACCTTCACATTCACTTTATTCTTTATTATCACTTTTTAAATACTGAAGTTCTTACCTCTAAAGGGCCAAGACCAACACCCAGATATAACCTGTAGGTGGAAGCCATCATAGCTGCACTTCTAGCCATTCCATGAATAATTGCAACTCGTAGTCTTCTTTCACTCTCGTAGCTGAAAGCAACAATGGAAAGGGGACAAAAAACAGACCCTATGGTCAAGGAAAGAGATTTATTATCAAATCAATAAAAATGAAAGGCTCTGTTTAAATCATGTAAGCAAATTCATTATTTTTATATTGTCTGATATCAACATTTCTTACTGTTTTTCCTCCCTCATGAGTTCCATAATTTTGGATACTTGTTATTAAGCAGCTTTAGATTCCAATGTAGAATTCATTTGCATATTTAACAAGTGAATGGTTTGTTACCTCTTTAAGGAAGAATGAACGTCAATTGGAGATCCTGATTTTATACTCTGTTCCCATGATTTGTTCAACTCCCATGCAAGTTGATAACTGTCCTGTGATGATAACATAAGCCGTTTTAGAAAAGTATTTTTTTACCTCAGCATTTGAATGTCCCATATGATTGGTTCATTTTGTTGATGGTGGTAGCCTCTACAAGTAGGGAATATTTAATTTGATGCATGTTATTTTTGTTAGTTCTGTATATGTCAATGGGATAAAGTCGTTTATTTCTACAGCCTTGGCAAGAAAAGAATAATGAAAAAATTATACAAGAGCAAGCATATAGAAATGAAAAGGTCTGAAATACCAAGGCCCGGAAAACCAGGTATAAGTAATACGGTGTGCGTTTGGATGAGCATTTGACAAACGTGATTTTGAATGGAATTGATTTTGTAGAATTGATTTCAATATAATTGAGTTCGAAGTGAAGTGACTTATGTTGGAAGATTTTATTTTAAAAGCAAATTTGATATTAAACTTAAGTGTAATTTTTCAATATATAAGCAGAAACTACTTCAAGCTGCTTCTGGTAGAATTGATCCTGCAATCCAAAATTTTTTCTACATCCAAAAGCCAAACATCTTAAAAAATGGTCAATCATGTTTGACTATTGCAAAAGTTGGTCTGGTTGTTCCCACCACGGAACCAAACATGCACATAATATATGTATTAGGTCATGTATGAAACTGCTTAAGTTAATTGAAGCAGATTTCATTGAGAGGGGAAGGATAGACCAAAATATAAAAAGATAAAAGAAATATATACCTCAATAGCCATGCATCCTCCTTGGCCCATATTTGGTTGCATGGCATGGATAGAATCACCAAGCAATGTCACGCGGCCCTTTCCCCATGTCATTGTTGGTGTCCTGTCATATATGTCTCGTCGCAGAATTGCCTCTTCTTCTGTGGCAAGTAACAAATCTGTTACATTGTCACACCAGCCCTCAAATATCTTAAGCAGCCTCTCCTTTTTTCCTGCCATGCAGAAAGAATTAAGAAGTTAGATATGATAAGATTCAATTTTTTTCATATAAAATGATGAAAAATAAAGATGAATTTCTATTGTTTTTTCAAGGTCATCCAATTCCATGCCACAATTACTGTATCAGAATCCTGTCAATCTGACTTGCAATCTTCATTTAAAATACCAACTCGATCGAAGCCTTTCTATTATATGTCAAGAAAGATGGAGTAAAAAGTCAATAACGATAGAAGAAACAAAGTCTAATGAAGAATGGACTAGAGTGGCATTTAAGTGCACCTTTGTATTTTAAGAAAATACAATCGTTAGGTAATCTCAAAATAATTTGTGTTATGTATGCTTTCTTAAACTCTTAAAAAAAGATGATGCCATGAACAGCTTCTTCTGCCTTACTTTCCCTTTTCCATATATAATGGCACAAAGGTTTCACTATCTGTAGCAACTATTGGCAAAACAGTGGTTAATCAGTGAACACCTGCATATACATTATCTTTGCAAAAAATGTCAAACCCATTAATCAATTTGAAAATACATCAATAGTTTAAATTTCTTTCCAGATAGAGAACTTTTTGAATCAATTCCTTTATCTTCTATATATTCAAATTCAGTATGTTACTTGGAAGACAGGACAAAACAATTCAAAATTATGTCTATAAACGGATCACACGACAGATGTCGAAGTTCGAACACATTAAAAGAACATACCATTGGGGCTATCAACACCACCAACAGGTTCTTTGTGAAATGCATACCATTGCATCTTTCCAGCACCAACATCTGAAGATACAAAGTATTGTTTGTGTCCTAAGAAAACTCGGTACCTTCCAGCAGGGAGGTTCAAGTAAGCTTCTCAACATGATATAATTAATATGAACAAAAAAAAAGCCATTGAAAATGGACAGATGGGCATATAAGACATGACTAATGGCCAGCTTACCCAACAGCTTCAATGTCAGCAGGCACAAAATCTGCAACACCAGTATAACAAGTATAGCCAGAGTAAACAGCTTCTGATGGCCCAAATAACCTTGTCCTCACCTATTCACAAGTTGATAAAAGACAAGATAGGATTAGGAATGAATGTATTAGAGAGGAAGTCGGGGCTAATGACGAAAATGTGGAATGAGTTCAGCACATCTAATTGGAAGAACAAGGCTAACACACAACACACATGCACGCAATTAAAAGCACACACATTAAACATAATAAGACCAAATTTTTATTAAAGGATATTTTTACCATAAGCAACTTCGTATATTTCTCTGATGCACTCTACTGTACTCGTTATGCTAAGTATAAATTTATTTCTGTAAGGGAAAATAATTTGGTAAACAAAAAGCTCGGAATCAAAGAAAATTTAGCAAGACCTTGGACCATATACCATCTGCTCCAACCAAGAGATCTCCATCATATTTGTGACCATTCTCCAGCTCCACTGTTACCTGCCATTGTGGAAAGGATGACAAAAGTAATAAACCAAATGATATTTAATCACATTAGTTTGCCAATGCATGTTATTGAAGAAGAAATAAAATCTTCAGAATATACCTATGATAGCAATATGAGGAGAATTTTCAACATAAAAAAATTCTTTAATTACCTTGTTTCCATGATCAACAAAATCAACAACGTTACTAGAATTCATGATGACATCTTCCCCAACTGAACGAGCAAGGATTTCTTGTAAAGTCATTCGACTAATAACTCTCGTGACTGGAAGTCCGCGCTCCACTGCAGGAGTGAATGTATCAAACTTGATGTACCTGATAACCAACTATATATCAAATCATGGTAGCACATGCTAAAATTTCATAATGTATACTGTAGAAAAAAACTTCAGCCTATATAAAAATATTCAGGAACCTGTAGAAATGCTGATTTACATTAACAGAATTCCCCTTTACATGTATGCTGGAACCTGGAAGGAATGTGTTCAGTTTTGGTGTATCCTATTGATACATGCTTTTGTCAAGATTACAAAATAAGGGATATACTCATCATATAAAAGTAAATTTTGCTACAACTTATTTTAGTTCTAGCACGGAACCTACGAACTCATCCAGCACTCAACTGTGCCAGACCCTGAATTCTGTCAAACAGTATTGATTGGTGTCAAATGAAACAAAGAAATACATGTTGACTAATTCATATTCATGCAATTTCTTATAAAGCTACATAGTATCCTGGTTCAAGACTCCAAATATCTTTGATCAATCTCATTGGCAAACAAGGATGACTAACATAAACTACAAAAACCACAACATCGCGATATGAAATCACAGATATGATTAAGATTGAACTTACCAAGACCCAGAAAGGCCATCGACAAGGCCATTGATTCTATCACCCGTGATGCAACCCACACTCATAACTTGATCAGCAACCTCAGAATCGATAGCTTCCAAAGCAGCCAAAGCATTGCTCTGTATCTGAATCGGTCCTCTATATTGCCCCTCCCCTCTTATAGCACTCATATCTTTCTCAAACACAACCACCTCAAACCCTTTCCTCTTTGCAGCTAAAGCAAAAACCAACCCACCGATCCCACCACCCGCCACAAGAACCCGAAGCTTCTTCCTCTGAATGGTTCGATCCCCACAATTCTCACTCACCGCATGCGTTGACTTTGAAACAGCACGTGCTTCTTCCGCCACTGTTGCTTTCACTAGCTTCAAGTTCTTCCTCTGCATGGTTGCTCTGCTTCCTGGGTGATAGCCATGGCTGACAAAAGGTGAGGTATCGAGTGAAAGCTCTTTATACATAGGAATTGAGAAAGCTGCCATCGAAGGATTAACGGAGTTGTAACACAAGGTAGAAGCCATTGTTACAGCTAGTTGCTGTGGAAGAAGGAAGAAAAAACCAAGTGTCACAACTGTGTGTGTGTGTGTGTTGTGCTCTGCTCTATGAAATTATAGAGGGAGGGAGGAAGGAAGAGAAGGCGATAGAAAAAGGAGGGTAAGAAGATTATGCTGATAATCTGATTTCAAATAACCGATTATTGTAATAATCGATTATAATCATAATCTGTTTTTGTTTGGGTATGTTTGCTGAAAAACGGTTTTAAGATAATCTATTTCGTTTGGAAAAAAAAATTTATAAAGAAATTACGAAAAAGGACAGGTTATTTGTTTATATTAATAATATTTAACACTTTTAACGTTGTGGAGGGGGTTATTATGGTAATTGGATCTAAATAATCTAAAAGCAATAATCAAACAGTCAAGTTGCATAGATGGTTTAAAAAAGCTGAAATTTAGGTTAAAAAGCTTTTTGAAAAAATAAGCACTATACCCAAACATGATTGCTTATTTGTTAAAACAGCTTTTTGATTATAAAACAGCTGAAATGAGGGGAAAACCATGTTCCCAAACATGCTCTAAGATGCAATAAAAAGGAAGGAATAAACAAAGGGAAGGGGAAATGGTAGTGGAGTTCTCGGGTTTTGCACTTTGCAGTTGGAAGACAACAAACAAATACTATTGAAACCAATGATGGAGAAAGGAGAGCCATGTGGCAGTGTGTGGGTTAAGTGAGTGGCAATTGGCCACATTCATGTTACACAAAGATTTTGGGAACCTTAGTTGGCTCTATACTATAAGATCACCAACATAACAATAATAATAATAATATGATACCGATTGCAACCCAACTCAAGATTCACGTATTCAATTTGTTTGGCATCACAGCCGTTTATTGGAAAAGGGAAGGTTTTTTATATATAAAAAAAAACACGGAAGGTTTTATTAGAAATAAAAAAAAAGTTTTTAATATATTAGTGATATCTTTTCTTTATAAAATTTACCTCTCTAGTTTTTTTTTTAATTAATGCCCTTTAAAACACTTATCAGCATTTATATAAATTTATTTATGACCATCTCCACCAAAACAAAATAAAAAGACATGTATTATTTTTAACCATCATTAGCGGTCATTAATCTCCGTCGGAAAATCTGTTGGGCACATAAGATGTGTTCTTCTCTCTCAACCAGGTTTTCTCCATACACATACACAAGACTTAGGATTCGAACCCATGACCACTTACTTAAGGTGCCTGAGTCCCTTGCCATATTTTTTTTTCAATTCAAAAAAATATAATTCTCAAAAATATTATTTTTTTGCCAAATAATTTAGTCATCCAAGATAAATATCTTTCTAAATAGTAAATATCTATATTTCATTAATAGGTAAGAAATTCATTAAATATATATTTTAATAAAGAACCAAAACATATCATAGAGATAATTAAAGTAAAAATAATTGTTTATGAACTAAAATAAAAAATATTATTAATTATTAATAAATATTTAAGATTTTAAAATTTCAAATTTTATATTTTAAAAATGCATAAATATTTTTATATTTAAATTTATTTAATTTATTGATATTTATTGTTTATTTAATTAATTCTTTACCTATTAATAAAATATATAATAAATATTTCCATTTTTACATTTTAGGCCAAAAATTAAATGCTAAGAAATACTAATTTATTAGCCTATAATTTTATTAGATAAAATAGTTATATTTCATTAAATGGTAAATAAATAATTTATTAATTATTATATCATATATTTATTTTAATAAAAATTAATAAAAAAGACTAAAAAATTAATTAAATAAACAAAAAATCAATGAACTAAATATCTAAAATAACTATCAAATGTTTATATTTTATGGAAATGATCAAAATAAAAATATTAAAAACATAAAATATTTATGAAATAAGTATTAATGATTTATTCATTTATATTTATTATTTATTTAATTATATTTTTAATATTTTCATCCCTTTACTAAAATATTTATATGATAAAATATATATTATATTAATTATTTATCAATTATTAAAAGTTAGGTATTAGAAAGATATGCATTTTATCGAATAAAATTATTGGTCACAACATTAGTATTTTTGAGAATTAAATTTTTGCCTAAGAATGTTGTATGTCAGTATTTATTTATATTTTTTTAGTATATATCAAATGTACAATATCTAATAATTTTTATATGATAAAAAAAACAATATCTAACAATTTTTATCGTATTTTATAATTCTTTTATTTAGTGTCAATGTAACGTATGAAAAATTATATCCTAGTAAGCATTTTTAAATTAAAATATAAATATTTATTAAATAAATATTAATCAAAAATCAAGATACTTTAATATCTCTTTTCATTAGATAAATTCTATTTTTTATTTCCTCATTAAAGTTACTTATTATTATTTTATCTTTTAATTTTTTCCATCTTGTACCAAAAAAAATTTCTATCTTTTAATAAAACTGATAAGCTTAAGTCATTATATTAAATTAAAAGTCATGGATAAAATTTATTGTAAGAATAAGGTTTGACACCTAATATCATTGGATCTTATTTCCTAATCATATATTGTTGCATCATTAACGATCTTTGATTTTTATAGTAATTACCTTAAAAGTTATGCATGGGGTGATATATAATTAGTTGACACTATAAATTTTTTTAAACTGACAATATATTAAAAATTAAACTCATTTAGTTAATAACTAGCAAGTATGTCAAGATGTCGAAGATTTTAGGCTATTTTAATTTAATGTGTAAAAATGCTTTTCTTGTTGTGAAAAAAAAATATATAAAGATTTAAGGGTCTATTTTATGAATGGAGATCTGCTGTCTCCAAGCCTCTATCCCCAAGCATGTCACACCGATAAAAAGTTGCCAACTCAATTAAGGAATTACATATCATCTTTAACACCGTTAACTTTTCGTCTTCATTATTTTTTCTCTTGTAACAAACCTCTCCTTCTTCCTTTATTTTTCTCTTCCCCTTCCTAGCTTCCTTTACCCCAATCAATGAAACATACCAAAAACACAAAACCAGGTCCATCTAAGTTCCTCCATGAGAGAAATCAAATTTCAATTAACATTGTTTCTTTTCGGATCCATTTTACAGACTTGAATTGAAGGCGGAGGATCCATTTTACCTCTTCCAACACTTCTCCTTCCTCTGTTGACGGTCTCAATCTCTCTGTGACATCCCGTTGTGTCCGTTTGTGTCATTAAATTAAAATCTTATTAATTAATTATTTAATCGCGCTCTTAACGTTAAACGTATATTCCGAAACACGTAAAAATTAAAACTTAACTTATAAACACACAACGGAAGAAAAATCCAAAGCAACACACCATATGTATAACATACATACCATAGGTTTATGCATCAGAGTATTTAAAACATTGTCTAGGGTATCCCGTCAGTAGGATCCCTGACAGGCATCTTAAAACAACTATTAATAGTGGAAAACAAAACGTCTTATAAGACTTACTGGCCCTAGACACTAAACTACATTGATGAAAATCACATCTCGTCCTCTTGCATCCGGTTCATACTGAGTTCCATTCAACGCCTCAGCATCAAGCTCAGCCACATGGTCTTCTCGTACGATCACATAAAGATAAAATACAATACACAGAAAGATATAGGGGAAAACAAACATTTCTATCATCATAAAAGCGGAAAAGAGTCATAGTATATAACATAATAAAAGTCGCAGACAATCAACACATATAACTAACCAATCATCGTTGAAATTAAGATATCATCCTCTACCCTCAACCTCACACAACTAAACCTTTATGATAATGTGGCCACTAATTCCCCATATCCGTTAGGGATGTTAGTCCGTCGACCAAGTGACGCATCCCTAAAACCGGTGCACACCCTTATTCATGGTGAGAATGCTCATGCAAAGCAATGACACTATAGCTGCACGGTACAGTCGGTGCACACCCTGGATCAAGGGTGCTCATGCATATCAATGACACTATAGCTACACGGTACAGTCGGTGCACAACCTCATCCATGGTAAGAATGCTCATGTAATATAATGACACTATAGTTGCACGGTACAGTCGATGCACACCCTGGTTCTCTTCCTCGAGGGTGCTCAAGCAAAGCATTGACACTATAGCTGCACAAATTAAATATAACATTGGACGGTCCCACAAGGACTTTGGACCTCTTATGTGTCAAACATACGGTTATAAACACAATACAACTTATAAACCTCATTGAATTACATCAATAACAACCTAGTGCCTCAAGCTTCCATCCTAGCCTTGACTCACACTCTATGACACATTTCATCTTCGAAATAATCAATTTAAGCTAGGCACTTCTAATTCACCGATACTTTCTCACCCAAACCAAATCTCCCGAACAACATATATCCTCGCTTAAATCAACTAAGCATAGTACTAAAAACCAGGCATATCATGCACAACATAATATCAGAAAATATTCAAACACAAAAAATAATACGTCACGTGCAGTGAAATACCTCAACCAGCGTATCACAGTAAATTCAACAACATAAAATCAGACATCATCAAATACTTTAAAATCAACCTAATGTCGATAAACCTACAATCCCCGAATCACCATTGGTTTTACAGAAAATGTTTCCAATGTGATTTTGGTCTTGTCGATTACTCGACTACTAGTAGGATTTAGGTCGCCCTACACAATTATTATATAATATACTACTTATTGATTCTGACGATAGAGTGATCCTTTCTCCAACCCGAGTTATCACCGAAATCCCGAACTCGACGTTCCTCGCTATCATACCACAGCTTAACAGTTTCACCTTGAACCATACAACATAACTATAATTAATCAAACAAACCCAACTATACCCACTTTATACTAGATTCGGTCATTCGATTCAAATTAGGGCTAGGATCATTTTCTCATTCTAATCTTTTTGATCCTAGTTACTAAAGTCTTAACTAACAGAGATTAATTATTACAAGACAAAGGTTTGAAACAAAACCCTCTAACCTCTAGGGTTAGGGTTTCGGTCATGTATAGTAAAATAGGCTAGAAATCGTTTTTGATTGCAAGCTCTTGGATTATCACTATAGGGATTTCAAGTAGCTTATTTCAAGTCATCATCCAAATTAAAGTTGAATAAAACTCATCTAACCCCTTTAGTATAGAATTCGGCCAAGACATAAAAAAAGGGTTAGAAGTTTCTTTTTCTTTACATACTCTTAGATTTAAAACCTAGAAACTTTAGATAGCCTAGAACCATCATCATTCATGCAAAACTTTGAAGAAAACTCATCTAGCCCACTTATGACTAGATTCGGCCTTGTGGAGAAAATAGGAGGGAAAATGATTTTGCTTACATGCTCTTAGATAATGAAAGTAGGGATCATAACTAGATCATAGAAATTGGTTTCACATTTTTATGATTTTTCTACAATTTTCTAGAATTATTCAAAGCTCTAGATCTAGAAATGGAAAACTATGAAGAACAAAAGCTTAAACAAGAGAGGAGATGATCATGTTACCTCAAGTTAGGAAAGTAGAAGAAGGATATTGATGATCTTGGCAAGTTTCTTCAATGGAAACACTTAAAGCTTTTGAAGATGATAATGGAGTTTGTGAAGAAAATGAAGGAGAAGGATGAAAAATATGAAGAGAGAAATGGGGAGGGGAAGCCACGGTTTTGAGGGGCTTTTTATAGGAAAAATCTTAGGCCTTTTTTGGTTTTTAGCTTTTAGATTAATGGGTTTGTGGTTATTTAATTAATATATGATTAACTATGGTTAATAATTAACTTAACTATGGTTACTTTGCTAACTATGGTTAGTAAACATGTGGCTCACATTAAATGAAGGTGTGACTGATTTTCGTCCACAAGAATTAACCATGGTTTCTTAACCATGGTTAGAATTTAACTAAACGTCGGTTAGGTTAAGCTAAAAGGGCATTTTGGTCATTTCGTTTAAAAACTCATAATTTCTAACATTAATTGCATCATAAATTCTTGATGAGTCATCCCATAGCTCAGCTCCTCTAGTGTCCCGTTCTAGCTCTGCAGTTGCGTTGTCAATTCCGTCGGTTTCCCGATTAGGGTTTTACGCCCAAATAAAAGCGTAATATTTCGTTTTTGGTTGAAAATTTTCAAAATAACCAAACTCGTTGGAAATATTATTTTAATATAAACCATTTAGTTCACGAGTCAAAATTAGGTTTTCTGATCATTAAAATCTTACTGTCAGTGAAAACACAGACTGTTTTTCGTTCGAACTTTCATCAAAATTCGTCCGAATAAACATAATATGTTATTTCTGATCAAAAATTTGGAAAGTAGAATTCCTCATGGTAAAAATATAAAAAATCTACAAATTTCAGTTTTCGGGTCAAATTAGGGTTTTCTGCCGGTATAAAATTATACTGTCAGTTAAAAACGCAGACGGGGTTCCGTCTGAATTTTAAACCCAAAATTTCACCATAACCTTCTACCATCAGAGAGACTAGGAATATGATTTGATTTTATTTAAAATCATTTTATAACTCTCAGATTAGAATATAATTAATTATATTTTAACCGATTAAACAGCGTAATTAAAAATCAGGCTGTTACACTCTCTCCCGCCTTCGCCACCACCAACTCCCCGGACTCCGACACTGTTACCGATTTTCTAACTTCCCCCTCACCTACTACCTCCTTCTTCGACTCCTTCGAAACCGTAAACCCCTCCTCCCACCGCCGCCTCCTTCAAAACCACCACAACCACCATTTCTTCCTCCTCGGTTGGTTCTCCGCCCAACGCAAAATCTGACTCTGCCCTTAAATGCACCCTTTAACCGCCTCACCCTCTTCTCTTTCACAGTTCTCATCTCATATCAATGTCACCGATGCTCCGTCATAGAATGCCGCTCACACTAAACTCGAACTGATCTTGTATTGGAGCAACTACAAGGGCTCTTGATGTAACACCTCAAGATTCACCCTTATGTTCATATGTGTTAGTTTTGGTATATAAATGTTTGATATTTATATATATGTATATATTATTGCATATGATAATATGTATATTAATATATGATTATTTGCATTAATATGAGATTGTGTCTCTTAATGTTTGATTTTATATGTTAATATATGATATGTGATTTTATTAATAATAAGCGATTAAGAATGATATGATAAGATATCGTGTGATTTAGTATTTAAATAGAGATAATGTTATTTTTAGATTTTATCCCCTCAACCAGTCAGATTTGAGTCCTTATCAATATAGGATCATCCTCTTTTTGTTTATATCTTAAGATCTTATCATAATCTCCTAAGGATCCTATCTAGGAATAACTACCAAATATGTCGCTAAACTTCCGTCGAACTTTTTACCATCTTAGAGTCTGATTTAGGATTCGATCATCAGACATTAATTTGTATATATTTCTCTAAGATTTCTAACGATATCAAGAACGGCTCAATCGGAAACTTTTAGCTCGAGTTATGGTCAAAATACCGAATTGTATACAATTTGGGCTGAAATAGGAACCCGTTATGACCCAAACTCATATATATACCATTAGACTCGACCTAAACCTAGTTTATATGACCCCAACACTCAGAAAACTGCCTCCCTCCTTCCTCTTTGAATCCTTATGGTTTTTCTCCCTAAAACTCTCTCTAGGGAACCAGTTCTTGCACCGTTCTTCATTGTTTCTTGATAGGAGAACATCGCTACGAATATGGGTTCGTTGTGCTTGCTGTTTGGGAATTTAGAAAAGGTAAAATTCGTGCGCCTTGTCCCTTGTGTTCTTTCTTTCAAGTTCTTGATCTCTTCCTTTTGATTTCTTGATCTTAGAGTTGAACCAAAGTGTCTCTTTGGCATCCTTGAGGTCGTAGACAAGCGTTAGTGAGATGGGACCCTAGTAGATCTTCTTTCTTCTTTTGAAACGCTAACCTCGTACCAGGTATGGGAGGAGAATAATGTATACACTAGGCTAGGGAGTAGCGTAAGATGAGGGGTTCACATAGCCCCGTTTATTGACGTTATAATGTATTCATGACATGATCTGCCTGGCTGTATGACTAAATTGTTTATACGTTTAATTGGATTAATTGGTATGTCTATTTGTTATAATTGATGAGTTGTTCATGATGTGGTATGCCTATTGAATTGTCTTATGCCTTGAGTTTTGGTTGAATTGGTATGAATACCCATGATTATGAATGTTGTTATTATGACATGGATTATGTTGATCATATTGATTGGATATGTTGTTGATGATGATGTTACCGTTATGTTGAATATGTTAATAAGACTCTAGTTAACATAGGACTTAATGGATTAATTCCCCAAGCTTCACAAGACATGAACTGTGTTAGTGAGGGGTGAAGTTTCATGCCGAATGTTCTAGTTAAGACCCTAGGATATGATTTGAGAGAATTAGGGAGCCTTGTAACACCCTGTTTTTCCTATACTTTCTGTAGCAGTAAATATATATTTAAATGTGTTTATTTTAGATTAAACTCAGAGGATGATTTTAATTAAACTAAAATCATTTTCTTGTGTTGTTATATCAAATGAAGTTACGATAAAAATTTCGGTTGAAAATTCAGACGTAAGCCGGTCTGCATTTTCACTGCCGGTACAAGTTTACTGTGCAGAAAACCTAATTTCGACCCGTGAAGGAGATGGTTAGTGTTTTTATTATGTTTCCTTCAACTTTGGTTATTTTGAAAATTTTCGTTCAAAAATAAAATATAATATTTTATTCGGGTGAAAACATCGGAAGAATTACGATCGGAAATGTAACCGGATACGAAATGGAGCAGAATAGGAGACATAAAAGGCTTGAGGTGAGATGAGGGAGTGAGGTGACTCACTAGAGGTATGGCCTAAGCTACCTCCTAAAAAGTGGTCATGATGACATTTTTTGAAATATAACATATTATATTCTAAAAACCCATTTTTCTCTCTCTTCTCAAACCAAACAAGGCACAAGGTCAAAACTTGCTCTCCAAGCTCATTCCTCTCTCCTCAATTTCGTGTCACTCTCTCCCCTCTCTATATATATACCTCTTTCATTTTCACTTCATCGTCTTCCTTCTTCAGCCGCCATTAAAATTCATCTTCTTCCTTTCTTCTTAAAGTTCAAGCTCTTAAAGTTTAGTTTTTATTCATCTTTTCTACTTAAGTTCTTCATTAAAGTTCTTCCTTATACTAAGGGTAATGCTATCATATAAATCTTTTTGCAAGTTTCATCTTTTATTTATTAGTTTACTTTATGTGTTCTTTATATGCTTTAAACTTCTAAAATCTCTCTAAAATGGTAGAAAACTCCTTTTGAGTTGAAACCTCTTTCTATAGTCTTGTATTAACTTATATTTTCACATACTAAGAGGTTGGGTAAAACAAAAATCTCTATCCATCTCTTCCTATGAAGGCCGAATGCATGCATTTGTGACCTAGGAAGTTTTTGTTTCAACTTTTGGAATATGATCATGTGTTTGAGTTTCTAACTATCCCTTGATCTTGAATCTATAAATATTGGAAGTTTTGATAGCTTGTTCCTATGATGACTGAAAAATATGAATAAGTAGGCCTGGGATACTATGTTTCAACTTTTCAAGTATTGATCATGGATTTAGAACTCTTTATAACTTGTTTATTTCATGTTATTAAAGATAGTATGTGTTACTTTCATTTTTCCAAGATGATCATGGACTTGAGCTCCTTAAGATATTTGGATGCTAAGTCTAAGAGATTGGAAAGTTTAAGGATTTATAACTTGTTTATTTCATGTTATTAAAACTAGTATGTGTTACTTTCATTTTTCCAAGATGATCATGGACTTGAGCTCCATAAGATATTTGGATGCTAAGTCTAAGAGATTGGAAAGTTTAAGGATTTATAACTTGTTTATTTCATGTTATTAAAGCTAGTATGTGTTACTTTCATTTTTCCAAGATGATCATGGACTTGAGCTCCATAAGATATTTGGATGCTAAGTCTAAGAGATGGAAAGTTTAAGGATTTATAACTTGTTTATTTTATGTTATTAAAGCTAGTATGTGTTATTTTCATTTTTCCAAGATGATCATGGTTTTGAGCTCCTTAACACATATGGATGCTAAACCTAAGAGATTGTTAAGTTTAGTGAATGCTAGCCTATTTTACTAGCCTTGGTCGAATGCCCTATGTTTTTAACTTAGTGGAATTTTAATTCAACTTTGTTAAAAGATCATTGTTTATGAACTCCTAACATTTAAGGATCTTAAATCCATGAGTTGTATAATTTTTGGGAATCTCTAACCCTAAGAACTAGTCTTGGCCGAACCTATACCTTGTGGTTTAGTGTTCTTGTTTTGACTTTAACTTGTGATTTTGTGTTCATAACCTTAGACTTCCATCGCAGAGGAAACGAGAACGTTCGTGACTTACCTCGTCGAGCATCTAACCTTCTTACCTTCAAAGAAAGTAAGAGGGGATTGCCTAGGGATATTCAATGACTATATGCATGTGTGTATGTGTTAATTTGAGTGATTTGAATATTATTGTGATATTGAGCCAATACTTGAATAACTTGTTTACTTGAACTATTGTGGTTATTACTTGAAGTTGAACACTACTTGCTTTAAAGTGTTATGAATTATATATATGTAATGAACTGTCGTTAACTGTGATATTATTGTTGAGAATATGTTACTGTTGATTGAAGTTTGAGAAGCCGGACTTGAGTCTGTGCACAATGATTATAAAGGATTAAAAGCCTTAATAAGCCTTTAATAGAACTTTGAAAGTATTGGTTTCATTTATAAAAGTTCCTTGTTTAAAACTCTTACTTCAATAAAATGAGATTCTTATTTTGAAAAGAAACGTTGAAGTGTTTTTAAGACAATAGAAATTACCTTTTTATGGTCCAAAGTTGGTACGAGAGAAAACCTTTTTTGGATTATGTGTTTTGTGAAGGAAAACCCCTTTGAAATTAGTTGACTTTATTTCATCAAGGATTTCAAAAGCAAACGAATTTCCTAAATGTTTTATAAAAGAATTTGTAAAGGAAAAGATTTTCTCCTAAATGATTTAGAAACGTTCCGGTTACTTGGATAAGTGACCGATGTTTTGTTTTGGTTTTTGATTTTCACTGAACGAAAAGTAAGCACATGTGAAAGAGAACATTAGCTCGCGGGACGTCGCCTCTAGTATTCAGTTTATGCACGTGATCTGGGATCCGTATCAAGAATTATGGACAAGGGTCCTAATCGTGATATTATGGGCTAGGAGTCCTAATTTTGGAATTGAGGACTGTGTGTCCTAATTTCGTTGTTATGGGCTAGGAGTCCTTATCATGTTGAAATAAAATATGGATAAAATTATAATTGTTTCTATGACCACAACCTCGGACTACGGCCGCAGTCTAAGGTGTTGTGATTGAGCACTCGGACTGTGCGTCCTGTGTTATAAATTTTCAAGTGATGGAAATTGTTAATAGTCGTTAGCTTTGGGCTTCGACAAACGGAAAAGAGTGAACATAAAGAAAAGTCTCATCAATAAAAAGTCTTTTATTCATATGCATTTCCCCTTGGAATACGTGCTTGAGTTACCGAATACCCGCTTAAGATGTGGTATTTGATGATGTATACATCCGAATGGCTGTTATAAGGGATTCGCGATGGTGTTGATCCGGGTACATGAGGTGACGGAGACAACTTGCCAAATGTGGCGTATGATCCTGATAAACTCTTTATTTCTTAATGATAAAATGGTGATGGTATCTCATGAGATTAAGATTAGAGCCTGATGATTGGAGTGTCATACATTATCTTTATAAAAATTGATTGATTCGGGTATGAGACCCACTGAAATAATACTTGTTGTTTGCCTATGAGGAATGTTTAAAATGTCAATATGTCGAGGTGTTGTATGTATCATGTATATGGTTGTTGTGTGATATATCCGTTGTCGGTATCTTACTCTTTCATTTCTACTTGTTATTCTCTCTTCCTTTTGGTTTTGCCGTATGTACATGAGTCCAGATGGATCCCAATATCCCGCTGGTGCCGACAACATCGAAGACTGAGGTCTTCGACGATGCAGGGGATGCTGGGGCATGGCAGATACACCCAGGGGCGACATCTGCCACATACCACGGAGCCATCACCACGACCGGTCTAAAAGTTGATGGAGACCCAATCCGTAGAAGCCACACTGTGGAAACTAGGAGGGTAGCTCTGCCTCCGACCTGGTATTAGCTTCACACACTGCGAGCTCATGGACTGCTACATGAGCCACCACCTCTTGACGTAGAGCCGGCAGCGCCGATTGAGGAGAACCCCGAGGAGGACCCTGAGGAGGACCCCTAGGAGGACTTCGATGAGGTCATGGAGGAAGATGAGCCGAAGGATCATGTTATGGATCATGACGACGATTCCGTTGATGAGGGCGGCGACGTTATAGACCCATTACCTGAGGCCTCGTCTCGTGGAAGCCCTTGTGGAGACCCTGCTTACAGCCAGTGTCAGTAACCAGTTTGGAGCATTTTGTGGATAATCTTCCGTCATCTGACTTTTACAGTTATCTTTTGGATGTGGTTCCGGACCCTCTTTCCCTATGTCTTACTTACTCTCTTTTTTTAAGTTGTAACTCCTAGATGCCTACATCTGTTGAAATGGCCATTGATAAGGCCCTATCTTATGTACTGAAACTTGGCTTTCATTGGGACACGTTATATATGTATGCTGTCTTCAATTCATGTTATGAGTGTTCATCATCTTTATCCTCCTTCATCTCGAAAAAAAAATTAACTACCGTTTTTAGTGTACTCATCCATCGAGAAAATGATACTTTCAGAAAGTAATCAGCTTTGTAAATCAGAAATATTTCCGCAATTGGATAACCATGTGACGCCGAGTTTAGGGTGTCACAAGCCTAAACTCCAAGAATAGGTTACATTCTGCCCAGAACAGTATGGCCCTTCCCAGAAGCACGACCGTACTGAACAGGAAGCACGACCGTGCTCCCAGTTAAATTCTGGAAAACAGGCCGCACATTGAGCACCGCCATGCAGGACAGTGAGCACGACCGTGCTCCACTTAAGTGGCAGCACGACCGTGCTGGGGGTTTAGTACGCCCGTGCTTCCCCCTACTGGTCAGAACTTAAGATTAATGAATTAAAGGGGTGTTTGCCCCAATTATCCCCAGATGATGTAATAATACAGTAATCAAATGATAACAAGTTAGATAACTTAATTAAAGATTAATTGAGATAACAAAGACTGATAAGCTGGTTAAGCTGGTACCTGATGGGCTACCGCACGTTGTCACGCTTTGGTGCTTTTTGGCCAAAGTGCTATCGATGCTTTTTGGTCGAGATGTTGTTATGTTGGACCTTGGTGCTTTTTGGCCAAGGGGGCCTTGACCCCATGGTGTGGGTCTAAGGTGTTAATGTTGATGTTGGCGATAAGTCTTGGGTGCTTTTAGGCCCAAGCAAAGGAGGTAGTTGCCTTGTGTGTTGTTGTGCCATTTGCATAAAGCATTGGAGTTGATGTTGAGGGGGATGTACAACATAGGGGAGGTCGTCCTAATTATGATGATCTAGCCCAAGTCTCGAGTGGTTCACCCATGGTTTGGTGAACCGTGCGTCCTTGAGGTGGCGTATCTAGTTATGATACGTTGACTATCCAAGGGGTTCCTCCATGGTTTGGGGAACTACCGGTGTCGGTGCTTTTTGGACAATACGGATATGTAACTCCGAAGTTGACTTCCTGAGTTAGTTGGATCCACATGCATTGATGGAGTAGTGGAGTAGGGTTGCATTGTACTGCATAGCATATGTTGGATGATTAACATGTTGTTATGGTATTATATGATGATGAATGAATATTGTATGTTGCTATATTGCTATGCCATGCTAGGATGTATGTTCATCTTATTCCCTATTCCCATGCCGTTGTGTTTACATGATTTCTTACTCCCTGTTTTCCTGTTTCTGCCGTTGCATGTATTTCCTTATGTAGAGGACGGTGAGCAGCCAGCGAAGGAGTGACTCCGAGGAGCCACGACTCTAGTTAGAATGCTGAGTTATAGTTGTTAGTTTTGTTAGTTGTTTAGTGTATTTTCGTGATGTATCCAGATTTTGGTTATACCAGCTCTGTATGTGACATCGGAGTTGGGTTTTTATTTATCTGTCTTGTTTATGTTTTACTGTTTTAAAACTATGTTATTTCCGCATTGTTTTTGTTGGGATGTGAAACCTTTTTATCCAAGTTTTATCTTTTTCAAATAAATGCATGTTTTATAATTACCTCTTTTAAGTAAATGTTTTATATTAACATGCGGGGTAGAAGGGTGTCACACATCGACCTGGAGTTTTATTTTCTCAGATTAAGATTCAAGCTTGTCAAAAGGCAACAACAACAGAAAAATTAGAGAGAAGAAGATGAGGGAATGTGTCCCACAGTAGTGAGCTCAATGGTGGTGAGGTGTTGGAGTTCTAATTTAGTGATGCGGATGTGAGGAGAATATTCAGTATTGGGTTTTACAGGTTTGGTTTCAGTAGGAACACATGAATACCAACATGTGGTTGGTCCAAGTAGTAATGAGATTGGGCCCCTTAAGCAAGTGGTTAGGGGTTCGATCACGGGCTCTTGCGTATGGAGAAAACCTGGTTGGGAGAGGTCAACCCTTAAATATCGTCCAGTATCTCGTGGGATTAGTCTCTGCAGTTGCACGGAGAATACCCCGGGAAACCATAAAAAAAAACTAGGAACGCGGAAACATTGGGTTTACACCGTTAGTTTCTAAACGGATGATAAATTAAATTATATGTTATTTTTTATTAGATGTCAAATTTTTATTGGTGTGACAGAGAGAGACGGGGAACTTTGGGACAGACGATTTTTGTTCCTATTTCACACTACTTACAATATGTTTGGTTTAGATTTCATTAAACTCAAACAGACAAATTTATCGTCTCAAGACAATTTTTTGAAAGCTCCAAATTAAAGCTTTTACGCAACTGAACTTTGAACGCTGCTTTGCGTTCAATCAAATTTAAAACTAACAGACCATTAGTCTAAAATCTAAATTTAACTTCTCTTTTATCCTTTTCTTTGTTCTGTTAGTATTTTTTAATTGAAATATTAATCAAGAACACTAAATTTATTTACAGGATGTTGCTATGTTTTGAAGTTGACACAGGCAAACACAAGAAGAGGGGTTGAATTGTGTTTGTTAATAATTTTCGAAAACAACTTTTTTCAAAACTTATTTTCTCACACAAAGAATGTAAGACAAATGCACACACTGAAAATGATATTTTAAAAGCTTAACAAAATCAAGTTCAAATCCCCACGGTCATTATAAAAAAAAAAACCTGTAAGAGTTAAGGGATTAGAAGATTCACCCAAGTGTTTTATCCTGGTTCACGCTCTTCCAACCAAGAGCTACGTCTAGTCCCTTCGACTTGAAGGATTTACTCCACTATTTGTCCAAATAGATTACACCAAGTATTCATCACCTCCCCAGGCTACAAGTATTCATTTCTTACCAAGCCTCTTCAGGCTCTAACTCTAACAAAGAGATTGTTTGCTTTTGATCTTCTAACTCACTATGTGTGAGGATATGAAAGTTTAAGATCGGTTGAATATTACAACAATATTCAAGCTAAAGAATTACAGACTTTTGCTCTTGAAAGAATAAAAGAAAGAGAGCTTGTAGATTGGCAAAAGTTTAGTTCACAAAGATCATTCTTTAGTGGTTGAGGTCTTCTATTTATAGTGACCTTCTTCTTCACTTGAAAATTGATAATCTTCTAGATTATATGATTTTTGCGTGCTAATTAAATGGATTTTTGCCCCCAATTGTGTCGATTGATTGAGTGTTGTCCCTAAGTTTAGCTAATTTAGTTTTTAATAATATTTTGAATATTTTAGTTTAATTTCATGTTTTTAGAGTTAATCTAATAGTATTTTTACTTGTTTACATTTGTAGGAAATAATAAAGATGAGATGAAAAATTGAAGAGATTGATAGATTTGGCTTCTAACAAAAATTGCAAAAAGAAGATAGAAAAGTCGCAGCAGCATGAGAATTGGGCAAATTGATATTGTGATATGGAGCAAGTGGGGCTCTAAGTCATTAAATTGATGATAATTGATATGAAAAATTGCAATTGCCATTAATGGATGTGGGCCATGATCACAAATTTAGGAGATTTAGTTTTCATCCAAATTAAATCAAATCATGAATTGCAATTTGCAATAAGTGCATCAACGTGAGACAAGAATTGCCAGGGGCCCATGCAAATTGAAGATTTGGAGGCTTGCATCTATATATAGCCACAACGTTAGGAGGAAACCAGAACGAGGGGCAGACGAAAAAAATATAGAGAGAACTATACAGTTTTGAGGGGGAGAAAAGGGAGCAATCAAGAGAGTTGAAGTTGTCATGATGACTACCTTGCCTTCATATTCTTCCGGAGTTTGTTCTATTTCTATTATGTCTAGATAATTTTATTTTGTTAGAGCTAGATGGAACTGCCTAGATAACTTGTTTTGATTCTGGATAATTACTTGTTCTGGTTTGTTTAATTTCAAGAGTTTATTCACTGTTTGCATGTTTATCTACTGTATGAATTTTGCAATTGGGAAATTCGGATTCATAGTTGCTGTTTGTGAATGAACGATTTGCGCGTGTTACTTAGGAATAAGCACACAATCAGATTAACTTTTTTGAGTTGTAATCATTCTTAATGCTTCTGTTAATTATCTAATACTCAATGAATTGAATTAGTAATTTAGACAGAAAGATTTTTCCACCTGAGGAATTAGGGGATAAATTACAAAACTTAGTTTCTTGAAATTGGATATACTGTTCAAGTTAATCTCCAGGATCGAACAAGTAGGAAAGGCAGAGAAATCGATCCTCTAACAATTTTTTCTTGATTGTTAAAACCCAAATTTTCTGTTGCTTAATTTTCTCAATTGAAAATACCAAAAATATTTTCTGTTCCTTGTTAAATCTCTATTCTTATTTATTGGTGAAAACCAATTTCAAACCATTTGGTCGCTCAAATAAAATTGAGTTGGCACGTTAGTAGTTAACGGTTCAATATCTGAGGACGCTATTTTTATTACTACAAAGTGATTTGGCGCACTTGCCAACTTTGCTCAACAAAAATCTTCAACGGTTGTTTTGAACATTCTCGTTTAGAGATAGTATTAAATGCATAATATCCGTTGTGACTGATAGCTTGATTGTGGCCATTATGAAATGTACTCCTGGTTATCACTTTTGCACAAAATGGAGGGTCACAGCTTTGAGTAATTTGCAACTTGAAAACTGTCTTTCATCCTTTGTGAAAATTTCAGCTATTCCAGTAGTAAAGGTGACAGGGTACAAAGCGTTTTGCATTTCCTCATTGTACTATTTTTTTTTTTTGTATTTCCTCGATAGTACTATGTTTCTCTCACAAAGAAACAAGGCATTAAAATAGATAAAACAAATAGGAAGGACCAACATTCGTTTGAAATAAATATCAATCATTTGAAATAAATATTTCTTTGTGGTCAGGGTAGCATTTACTTAGCTATAAAGAGCATATGAAAACTTATAACAAAAGAGCTCGTCTACTTAAAATCCGCGTTTACACGCTCATGGGTAAAACCAAGTCTATGGACCTACAGCTTTCTTTTCGCTAGTCTACTGACGTGGCATATCCTCTCGTCTATCATCAAGTCTCTGGACTTGCTATATTTCAGTGAGTTATTTTTTATCTCCGTCTAATGACGTGACATTTAAGCTCGTCTACTCAAATATATTAAATAAATATATATACCAAACGTTTTGAGCAGCTCGTCTACATGAATGGACGTGGATTCACAATCTAAGTCCAAGTAGATATAAGGAAACTTATTCAAAGTTTCCATAACTTATATATTTTGAGCATTCATGCAAGACTAGATAAAGCATGTTAGATCTCAAATAAAACTTTGCCATACAAATTTAATCCTTTTTGTTAACATCCAAACTCAGATTATTAATCCAAATCACTTTGGCTCTAACAATCTCCCCCTTTTTTATGATGACAAAAAAACTAATTAAATTTGAGTGAGCAAAGTCTAAGAGAGCTTACAAAGCTCCCCCTAAGACAAAGCATTCAAACTTAACAGGAATAAAATATAAGACATAAACTCAGCAACACATATTATTTATATATATATATATATATATATATATATATATATATATATATATATATATCTTATCAGATCAATTTAGCTACTTATGAGTCAGAATATAGTATCAGAGCATATAAACTAAGGATAGTATCAGAACAATCAAAAAGTAGTATTTATCAGAGCATATAATAGAATATGTCAAAGCATACATAAACAAGTAAAATCATGCATATGCAGACAAACATATACTTTCAAAAACTGACTTTTATTAAATTTAATTCTCTTATCCTTTCTCCCTCTTTTTTGTCATCAGACAAAAAGGTAAAATGAGTGGACCATCATTGTCAGTATTAAGAAAAGAAAGAGAGAAGGGTAAGATTAGGTAGGAGGAGGTGGAGGAGAGGGTCAAGGTTTTGTGACTGTTTGAAGTCAGTCAGGAACTCCAACATTTTTTTGACAAGGACCAGAGTTGGGGCCATGGATTCTTCAACTTGTTGCTTGACTTGCTCTTTAACTTGCACGTTGATTTTCTCAGCAACCTTATCTTCCACTATCTTCCCAATCTCCTCTTCCAGATTCTGTGGCAACGAGGGTCTTGAGCTTTCAGCAGGTCTTGAAATTGCTCTTTTCCATGAAAGGTGGTCACTGCTCTGGAGTGTTGAGGTTGCTCTGGTGGATGGATGGCAATCAATGCCAGTGGTTGAGAAGAGTGTTTTTCAGAGGTGCTTGGTATTGGAGCAGACTCAATAACTTCCTCAACCTCAGTGACTGGTTGAACAGAGTCAATATCCATAGCAGGGTCTTCAACTATTATTTCCTCATCAGTGTGCTCTGAAGGTGGTGATGGTGGAGGCAGCTATCTAGCCCAGTGTACAGAGTCTTCTTCAAAAACATGACTAGTGACATGAATTCGAAGAGTGTCCTTATAAATGAAGAATTTGACATTTGAGAGTCCACATTTTCCTCTTAATTTAGGGATGTTTTTCTTCTCTTGTTCACTTAATCCAGAAGATGAAGCTTCCTTAGTACAAGCCACCATGTGATTTGACCAGATAGCAACTACAGAATCTTCATCTATGTCTTCAACTTGCTATGATAGCCAGAAATCAATCATATTCTGATCAATAGGTTCAACCGTATCAGGATTGATTATGCATGAATTGTCTTCTGGTTTTTTTGCAGTGCTCCTCTGCTTCTTCAGATCCTTGTCATTATTTAAATCTATCATGGGCAGTCTTGGAGAAAACATATAAGGTCTGACACCAATCTTTGTCTTCTTCTTGGTATGAAATAGCCATATTGGAGGGACAAAGTTTGTAGCTCTGACATATCTTGGCAACTCGAACTCATTCTGCAGGAAGGCATACATGAGGTGGTCCACAGGACTAATAGCTCTGCCATAAACACTTTGATGCCTAAAATCCACCCAAGATGTCTCTCTGTCCATAATGAATTTAGGTCTTCCTTCTGTTCTTGACCTTTTGTGGATAATTAATGGAGCATTGGCTTTGCAAGGGTCAGTAGACCAAACAGATATGATGTGCTTGTTGACACCTTCTGTGAAGGGTTTGAAAGGAGGGGATTTGATGAGGTTTGGGTAGATTTTTCTAGGTGGGAATTTTTGTAGAGGAATGTGAGTTAGGGTAGGTCCAATGTGGTTATGCAGAGTCGATGGAAGGGGACTGTTATTGTTTGGCACATAGGGAATGGGTACACGCCATGGGGTGTAGGTAGGTTCCGGTTCATATTCATATTCTGGTAGAGGATACCAGGGTCTGGTTGAAGCAGGTTCGGGTTCATGAGTGTGATACAGAATTTTCCAATCCCTCTTTAATTTGGCTAAGGTATCAAATTTGCAATCATAAAGTACAGAGGGGTGAGTGTATTAAAATTTTGTCTTTTGCTTTTTGGGAAAGGGTGTACCAGGGATAATTCCATCATCTGGTTGGTCGAATGATAGGCTCCGACAAGTGTACCGGATCGAAGCAAGTAATAATTAAAACGGCAAGTAAATTATCGAGTATTGAACTCAGGGATTGGGAAACCAAGTACCACTTCATAAATTAAATAACTATTTTAGACTAAGAAATAAGTGTGAATAGATTTAAAGAAATAAAAGAAACAATAAAAGAAATCAAAATCAAATATATTTTTTTGCTTTTAAATATGAGAAGAGATTTCTAGGATTGAGGCTACCACAATGACAAATTATGAAATCTAATTGACTAGCCCTTTATTAATATTTAACTCAATTGAAGGTGAATCATCCTAACTTAGTTAATGTTCCCTCTTGAGATACAAGAACTGTGCTCAATTAAACCAAATCCTACTCTGGTGGTAATTGTATTTAAATTGAACCCATTACTATTTATGATAATTCAATGGTACCCTCGAAGGACCGCTTCTAACTCTCGTGATTTAAGTCATAAGTTCAATTCCTATGGATCCAATACCTAGGTTCACTTCTCAGATCATCCCTGGAATATCTAAGACATGCAAAAAGGTGATCAATCAATTCACATGAATAAAGCACAATAAGAACCAAATTAATGAATCAAACATTAACAAAAGGGAAAAATCAGATATTCATCATAATAATGTCAAAGGGCATTGCTCAATCCTAAAAACAAAACAACTACTTAGCCATAAAAGAAATAACAAGAAGAAAAGAAAACTCCATTGAAATCGTGGTGTGTGCTACGCTGTGTCTTGTGTATCTCCCCTTCTGCCTTGCTGAAGCTACTCTCCCTCTACGCTTCTACTCACTCTTTCACGCTACTGCCTTGGTCTTTTAATATTGCCAATTGAATCTCCAATATTTTAATTCAATCCAAATTGAAGACGCGTGGGTCCCAGGATTCCTTGCAAATCACCAAGGTTCAATTGTAATCAATCTGCTAAAAGATATGTATGTTGCTTCACGTGATTTTTGGATTATCAATTTGCCAAAACCAAATCTAAATTGATGCTCATGATAATCATTAACTTCTCATGGTCCCAAACCAATTAATGGCAATTGATTTTTCAAATATTGACCTTGCCTTCACTGAAGCTTCACACTGGTCCAACCTCTTGGACTTTCAAATTCCAATTTCAACTTTAAGTCTCCAAGCAAACATTGACCACGTCCATAGAATTCATGTTACATTATTTTGTCAAAGTCAAATCTTTTTCTTATATTCAATATCAATTCCATTCCATGATTGATATTCTTTAATGGCTTCAATCTTCCAAACTAATTGCCAAATCAATATCTCCAAATTAATTGTCAAATCTTATCATATCCTTTATTGTTGTGATAGCAAATTATTATCCAAATCCAAATTGATTTGGATCCAATCTTTTATCTCAATGCCAATTGAATTATCTTTTAATCATAATAATCCAAATCCAAATTGATTTGGATTCACATCCATCATGTGGGCCCTCGCAATTTATTTGGTGTAACACCCCGATTTTCGCTGCTTCGTAATATCGGTAAGAAATATATAAATATATATTTTTATCCGAGACTTAGAAAATGATTTTGGACAAACCAAGGTCATTTCCATGTTATACTTATTTTCATAAGTTACGGGGAAGTTTGTGGGTTGAAAATTCAGACGGAAATCGGTCTGCCGTTTTCTGTGTTTTCACCGACAAGAAAAGTTTCTTTGCTCAGAAAACCTAATTTTAATTCGTGAACGAAAGACTTAAGATTTTTATTTTATTTCCTACAAGAGTGTATTTTTAGAATTATTTCAGAAAAAAATAAAATAATTTACGTTTTTCAGGCGAAACACGTAATCGGGTAGACGACGGAAGGGAAATTAGAGTTTCTAAGAGTAGATAGAGGGTTTACCTTAGTATTTTGAGATGATTCAAGGGTATGAATTATATTTTTAAGTCTAGAAGGTTTTTCAGGGTTAAAGTGAAAATTTGGGAATTTTACGCTTAAGCCCCTGAACTTTCTGTAAATTACCCTTTTGTCCCTAAATTAGTTTTTAAGTTTTTTAAAGTGGATTGGGCTAGAATTCTTGTTTCCAATCTCAAATGGTCGTGGCTTAGAAGCCCAAAATTTTCTAGTGTGAACACCTAATTTTGTCCGGGTATTTTTTCCTTTTTAATTAATATCTTGAAAATAAAATAAAAATGCATAAAAATTTCCTAAAAAAATTGGTTATGTTATTGGCCCAATTTGTTTTTGTTACAAGTTTTTGTTGAGCCTAACATCCAAGCCCAAGTGAAAAAAATTAATAAAAACAAAAAACAAAAAGCAAAAACAAATGATTTTCTGAAAGTTAAGTATTCTGTCCATTGTGTTTTGTCCATCCCACCATAGCTCTTCACAGTGCACAAGACTCAAGAACATAGACTCCCATTTTTGGGTAGTTTTCAGAACTTGAGAAGAGTGTTTTGCTTATCAGAGGAAGGAAATACCAAAAATGGAGATTGACAAGGGACTAAGCATACTTTAACATCTCGCCACACTCGCACAATACCCCATCAATGGTCCCCTTCCTACACAAATGGCTTGAGACATTTTGTCACTTTTCTTCACCGGTTTTTGTTTAAGTTGGACACAAGATGTGAAGAAAGGGGGGGGACACACAGAAAAATCCGAGGAAGGGAGAGAGAGCACAGGGAAGAAAAATCGAAAGAGGGGGAACATACAGGGGAACACAAAAAAATTATGAAATGGGGAGATAATAATACAACATCAGAAGAGAGCAAGAATAAAGAAAATTTCTGCAAGAGAACCTCTGTTCTGCCACGAGATCCACCACTGACCTCCATAACCAACATGGCACAATGTCGCCCCCTCCCGTTGTCATGAATCGCCATCGCCGTCACGAGCCATTGGTCCTGGATCCACAATGAGAACCCGCACGTTTCGCCGTCCCCGCGGCCACCACGAGCTCCACCACAACACCAAGCCACAGCCGCCACAGCCTCCTTCTTCCCTAGATCGGGCGCCTCCCCGTCACGGGAGTTGCGGATCCGCTCCTGCTCCGGCGCCCCAACCGTCGCCACCGTGCGGCGGTCCCCCTTCCCCGTGCTGCGACCACCACGACCTCCGCCACCGGGGAGTTGCAGATCCGCGACCTCCACCGCTGGGGAGTTGCAGATCCGGTTTTTCTGGTTCGTCCTCCATCACGCGGACACCACCCTCCACCACGCGAACGCCATCCTCCGTCGCAAGACCTCCATTTCCGGCCGAGCTTGACAGAAACCTGTTGCAGATCTGCTCTACCTCTTCACCCCTTCAGCAAAGCTCCTTGGTCCTCTACCCTTCTTCTGTTTCGTTTGGTAAGCTTTTGGAAGAGAACAGAAGCTTCCCTTTTATTTTTCCTGATTTCTTTGTTTTATTATTATTATTATTATTATTATTATTATTATTATTATTATTATTATTATTATTATTATTATTATTATTATTATTATTATTATTATGTAATGGGCTTTTGTTTTGTTACTGGTTTTGGTGAGGCCTGTTGCGTTTTTGAGAGAATGGCAGCATGTTCAGTTTATATTATTTAGCTTACGTAAATAATTGAAAATAAAAACAGTAAATGTGAATTATTCAAATAATTTGGGGTCGTATTCTCTTTTCATCAATTTTACCCAATTTCATTCTGTAAAAAAAAAATCTTTTTTAATTCACGCAACAATCTAAATCGAAAAATAATTGTGGGATTGCTTTGTGAGAGGTTTCACACTCAATTCCTTAGGTGCGAGATAGCTCTGTGGACGTATTTGCCATGTTCTACCTCGTTTAGGAGTTTTGATATAAAAAATATTAAATAAATAAAAAAACGAAAATACATAAAAACTTTTTAA
The DNA here is from genome assembly GCA_030762895.1 of Sophora flavescens. Classification (NCBI taxonomy): domain Eukaryota; kingdom Viridiplantae; phylum Streptophyta; class Magnoliopsida; order Fabales; family Fabaceae; genus Sophora; species Sophora flavescens. The sequence continues at coordinate 26,231,453 of CM061064.1, read as the reverse complement.
ATCAAAATCAAAAAAATCAAATCTTTATCAAAATTAAAATCAACCAACCAATCAAATCTTTTCAAGAGAACTACGTGGCTTTGAGTTTCCCATCGCACCCGGGAATACGTAGGAGCAAGATAAATCATCTTGTCGGGTCAAAACTAAATTTTCCTTTTTTGTGTCTCTTTTTATATTAAAATAATTAATCAAAATAATTAAACTTTTCTCTTTCCAGGGATGCTCTATGGACACGGTGCCATGTTTAATCCCTTAGATTTGAGGTTGCCCTGTGGATCCATGTGTCATGTTCAATCTCATTTAGTTTTTATAAACCATAAAGTTAAAAATATAAAAATTAATAAAAAATTTAAAATATTAAAAGTTAAAAATAATTCTTTCTCGTAAATAATTTTTGGGGTAAAATAAATATTTAAAAGGTTATTAAAATGGTTTTTGCACAATTAACTTGAGGTACCGTTTTTTAAACGGGCGATGTGGGGTGCTAATACCTTCCCTACTCGTAACCGACTCCCGGACTCATATCTCTTTTTTTAGACCAGTTTTCCTTAAAATAAATGGTTTTCCCAATGTTTTTCCCAAATAAAAATATTGGTGGCGACTCCTCTGTTTTTTTATCCATCTTTCTGCGGCTCCCGGACGGGACGGTCGCGACAGCTGGCGACTCCACTGGGGACTTTAGAGAGTCAGGCCTATCATAGTTGGTTGTGCAACTTCTTTTAATAACTTTGAAAATATTAGTTTTACCCCTCTTTGTTTTATTTGTTTTGTAAATTGTTATATGCTTTAATATATGCCTGTGTATATTCTTGCAACCCTAGGGTAGAGAATTATTAAGTTGTTGGCTGTTCTTTTTTGCATGTGTGATGTAGTTTTCATTTTAATAGGTTTGGAGCATGTTTGTATGCTCCCAGCACACACATCACTCACACTTATTTCACACACTTTTAGCTCTATACCCGAGCTTGTGGAAGCTTAAGGATTAGGCGGTGTGTCGACATTGTCATTGAAGAGGTCTTGTACCCCCCTGATATTTGTCGATTCACCACTCAGGTTGTACCCGATATCATGGGATGGTCATATTGAGAGGGTTTATCCCTACTTGTGGCTAGACTCATGAGTCGGATCCTTATCTTTCGAGATAGGGGCAATCTGGGGACCATGGATTTTAGAAGTCTAGAACCTACCCAATTTTCACTGATAGAGCAAACTTAGGGGCCAACCAATTAGAGTCATGACTTCAGCTGTATCCGACCCTAAGTTTTAACCGTCTTAAGACACAAAAGGGGGCATGATTATTCTCTACCTTTCTCTTCATATTCATACATCCATTTCAATTTTCAAAATAGGAAACGACCCATTTTATTTTTTTTTTATTTTTTTATTTTTTTATTTTTTTTTATTTTTTATTTTTTAAAAAAAAACAAAAAACCATTTCATGCATTCAAAAAAGAAAAAAAAAAGAACTTTTTTTCCCTTCATTTGTCTCTAAACAAAGAATTCTCATTTGTCTCCAAACAAAGAAAATAAATTCATTCATCTCATGCATTTATAAAAAATGATTCTTCTAAAAAAATAATAATAAGAAACTCGTTTCATGTATCACTGTTTTGATAGAAGTTCCTTCATGCATCTCATGTATTAAAATTTGGGTAAGTATAAAAAAAAAAAGTAAATCTTTTCCATGCAACCCGTGCATTAACACCTTCTTGGGTCAAGAAAAATCTTTTTCATGCATCTCAAAAGGTTATCTTCAGTAAACTTTCACAAATAAGGATTTAATCCCTTTTCCCCCAAACTTCACAGCGACTTTTCGAATAATTGCTCTGTGGCACCCTTATTGGACTCGATCACAAGCCAAAATCATGGATGAGGAAGAGCAAACGCAGAAGTTCATAGAAGATTGGAGTCAACTCAAAGAGAAGATGACCCAAATGATGGTAATGTTGCAAGTCATGCAGAAGGAAAAGAACACGAATGAGAGCCCTTCATCCTCAACTGAAGAGCAGCCGGCCATACCTCTTCTCACTCATGAGAACAGCCAACAAGGGGTCGTGATGTCTTTCACTGGCTACCCAAGCAATCAAAATCGTCCTTCATTTGACCCAAGCAATCCCCCATATGGTCTTCTTCGAGGATTTGTGCCGCCAGTCGCTCCTGGACCAACAAATGGCAATCCAAAATCACAAAACACAACCCAGACACAGATCCCCACCAATTCTATGGTGCATTCCGTTAACCCAAACACTTCACCATTCACCTTCCACATCGGTGCCAATGGGATCCAAGTGGCACGAGGCTTCGCTTCCCCACAGTATGTTCCCCGTGAATCGATGTGTGGGGAATCCTCAATCAATAGAAAGGCTGGAGGTTCTAGAGGAAAGACTGCGAACTATTGAAGGGGCAAACAGTCATGGTCTTCGGGATGCCTCTGAACTCTGTCTAGTGCCCAATGTCGTAATACCTCCAAAATTCAAAGTGCCAGATTTTGACAAATACATAGGAACCACTTGTCCAAAAAGTCACTTAACCATGTACGTCAGGAAGATGGCATCACATGCCCGGGATGATAAGCTCTTGATTCATTTCTTCCAAGATAGTTTGACTGGGGCAGCTTCAAATTGGTACATACACCTCGAGCGGGCCCACATTCGATCCTTCAAAGACCTAGCGGATGCATTCCTGAAACAATACAAGTATAATATTGACATGGCTCCTGATAGGATGCAACTTCAAAATATGTTAAAAAGGGATACAGAAACCTTCAAGGAGTATGCTCAACGGTGGAGAGAATTGGCTGCTCAGGTAGAACCCCCATTAACTGAGAAGGAAATTATAGCAATGTTCATTGATACACTTCAGCCACCCTTCTATGATAGAATGATTGGAAGTGTATCATCAAACTTTTCTGACATGGTTATCATTGGAGAAAGAATTGAGAATGGGATGAGAAATGGTAAGATTGTTGAAAGTTATGTGGGGGTAGCCGGGATGACAAAATCTCCATTTGTCAAGAAGAATGAAGAAGAGGCACATGTTGTGGCATCTGAGCAAGAGTCTGAGTGGTTTGGGCATTGGATACCGGGTCAAATATCTGTCAACTCTCAACCGTCTTTTCAAACAACCTACACTCCATATTATCCACCACATCACCAACCTAACCATCCATATGTAGCCGCCATCTCACAATTTCCAACCCAATCCTATCCTATGAGGACACCATACCACCCATCAAACCCTTTCCAACATCAAACCTTTCCCGCCATATCGCCCCAACAAAACCTAAATGCAAATCAAAGGAGACAACCTTACAACCCAGAAAAGAAGCCCATGCAGTTTGACCCTATACCTATGACTTACACGGAGCTATTGCACAGCCTTATTGAAAAATCTTTGTTGGTCCCGGTCCCGACCAGGGCGGTACAACCCCCATACCCAAAATGGTTTGACCCAAATGTCAATTGTGACTATCATGGGGGAGTGATAGGTCATTCAACTGAAAATTGCAAGACCTTAAAGTATAAAGTGCAAGATCTGATCAATGCAAATGTGCTAAGTTTCCAACGAGACACTCTTGATGCAGGAGGTTCTGGAGTCCATGCCGTAGAGGACACTTTGGAACATGACCTTTGAATCTTGTGTAGAGTAATTCATTGATGCTAATCCTTTAGCTCTGCCCAAGGCTTTAGGAAGTTTTTAATAATGGGCTTACTTGTTTCCATTTCAGTATGAATAAATGAATGCATTGAGTTTCCTTCCTTTCCTTCATCCTCTGATTTTACCTTCATCCTTCTTCTTTTTTCTTGAAAGTTACCAATAAAGCAGATCTGAAGGTGATTCTCTTTAAAAATAAAATAAAATAATAAGTGCTAGAACCTCATCGTATGATCCTGATCACCTCATTAACCATGCTGGTTCGGACAACTATGGAAAGTTTCCTCATGAGATCAACCGAAGATGATTGAGGCAATCAAAGGAAATCTTTTTGATTCAAGCTAGACTCCATGATTTGAAAAAAAAAATAAAATTAAAAGGGAAATCGAGAAAGAGCGCCCGGTTATGCTTTTGCAAGTACTATCATTTTTTGTCTTTCTTTTAAAATTTATGAAAATTAACAATCAAAATTTGAAATGAAGAATGACCATCTTTCTATATCTTTCACATGCTTGTACTATCCCTTGTTACTCCGTTTGAGCTTGAAATTCTTTCAAACAACCCGGGACAAGGATCACCCCTAAGCAAGGGGCAAGCACGAAAGAATCGGTGATTATGAAGCAAAAAAAAAAAGAGAAGAAAAAAAAAGGATAAAAAAAAAAAAAAACTTCATGCAAAGGCAAAAAAAAAGGAGGAAATAAAAAGGAAAGTTAGAGGAAAACAAATGTTCTTAGAAATCGAAAAGATCGTGGATCCTCGGTCCTATTCAACCTTAAAACATTTGTTTGAGCCTTATATCCTTTCCTTCATGACTCTCAACCATTGGTCGCGTTATGAGCCTAAAAAGTCCATTCTGATCAATGAAAGATTGTTATCATTTTCATTAACTTTAATTGTGAGACAAAATGTATGTGCTTTTTCAATGCATCGCTCTCGGAAAGAAAAAAAAGAGAGAAAATGAAAAAACATAAAAAAAAGGAGGCTCGCTGGGTTGAAAACCTGCAAGGGCGACCTAGGCAAAATTAGAGCAACCTACGCAAAAGTTAGCGTCAAACAGATTCCTCGAAGCAACAAACTGGGGCAGTTTGAATTTAAAGGCAAATCATGTCCTCGGAAGGAGATTAAAGCAATACTCGAGATCATACGAGTGTCTCTTGAAGAAATGCGAACTGAAAACTGGGGCAGTTTGAAGGCGAGTCATGAAATTCTCAATACATGAAGACTGGAACAAACCATGTTCTTGAAAGCTGATTAAAGCGGTGCTCGAGATTATACGCATGAGAAGCTAGCACTTATCATCTTAAAAGAGTATCACCTGAAGAAAAATGTGAACTCCATTGTTTCCTTCCTTCTAACAACCTTTCAATTCTTTCGCTCATATCCTTACCATTTTCCACATATTGTTACTCCCTGTCCATCCTCTATCATACCCCTCTTTCTACCATAGACTCAATTTGCATTCTTTAATACATACTTGAAAGGTGAAGCAAGTATCAATAATGATATCATTTAGAGTTTCTCTCAGGATGCAAAGGTCATGGAAAGTACATCAATCTCCTGACAAAGGGCAATGTTGGAAAAGATAGAGAAATCAAGCAGTCTCATCCATCGGGATAATCATTAGAAATAGGCATATTTGTGACAAGGGACAAAGCATCGATGGGGCAAGAAAATGACAATCCGGATCAATGAGTGACATTCCAGTTCTTCCTTAAATTTGGTTGTGATCGAAGCTTTAAGGGGCTAGAAATCAAAGAGTGGTTTGCGAAAAATGATCAAAGTTCATTATCAATCACTGAAAGAATCTCTTGCATCATGCATTATTTCATGCACCAGAATCAACATCATTGCATCACATTTAGGCATAGGGCCCATAAGCTCCCATTTTACTGGCTTTTACGGACTTGGAGCCCATAAGCTTTGTTTTGTTAGCTTTAGCAGACGTAGGGTCTCTAAGCTTTCGTTTGTTTTAACGGGCACAAGGCCCCTAAGCTTTGCTTTTGTTAGCTTTAGCAGGCATAGGGCCTCTTAAATTTTGTTTTGTTGTAGTTTGGCTTTAGTGGGCACGGGGGCCCCAAAAGTCATGTCTTGTCAGCTTTAGCAGGCATAGGGCCTCTTAAGTTTTGTTTTGTTGTAGTTTGGTTTTAGTGGGCACAGGGCCCCAAAAGTCATGTTTTGTTAGCTTTAGCAGGCATAGGGCCTCTTAAATTTTGTTTTGTTGTAGTTTGGCTTTAGTGGGCACAGGACCCCAAAAGTCATGTCTTGTTAGCTTTAGCAGGCATAGGGCCTCTTAAATTTTGTTTTGTTGTAGTTTGGCTTTAGTGGGCACAGGGCCCCAAAAGTCATGTCTTGTCAGCTTTAGCAGGCATAGGGCCTCTTAAGTTTTGTTTTGTTGTAGTTTGGCTTTAGTGGGCACAGGGCCCCAAAAGTCATGTCTTGTCAGCTTTAGCAGGCATAGGGCCTCTTAAGTTTTGTTTTGTTGTAGTTTGGCTTTAGTGGGCACAGGGCCCCAAAAGTCATGTCTTGGTTGGCTTCTGTAGGCATAGGGTCTCGTAAGCTCTTTTATCTTTCAGTTCGAGCTTCAGACGGGCAATCCACCCCGTAGGCTCTTTTATCTTTCAGTTCGAGCTTCTGACGGGCAATCCACCCCGTAAGCTCATTTTATCTTTCAGTTCGAGCTTCTCACGGGCAATCCACCCCGTAGGCTCTTTTATCTTTCAGTTCGAGCTTCTAACGGGCAATCCACCCCGTAGGCTCATTTTATCTTTCAGTTCGAGCTTCTCACGGGCAATCCACCCCGTAGGCTCTTTTATCTTTCAGTTCGAGCTTCTGACGGGCAATCCACCCCGTAGGCTCTTTTATCTTTCAGTTCGAGCTTCTCACGGGCAATCCACCCCGTAGGCTCTTTTATCTTTCAGTTCGAGCTTCTGACGGGCAATCCACCCCGTAAGCTCATTTTATCTTTCAGTTCGAGCTTCTCACGGGCAATCCACCCCGTACGCTCTTTTATTTTTCAGTTCGAGCTTCTGACGGGCAATCCACCCCGTAGGCTCATTTATCTTTCAGTTCGAGCTTCTGACGGGCAATCCACCCCGTAAGCTCATTTTGTCTTTCAGTTCGAGCTTCTGACGGGCAATCCACCCCGTAAGCTCTTTTATATTTCCATTTGAGAGTCTGACGGGCAATCCACCCCGTAAGCTCTTTTGTATTTCAGTTCGAGCCTCTGACGGGCAATCCACCCCATAAGCTCTTTTATCTATCCGTTTGAGTTTCTGACGGGCAATCCACCCCGTAAGCTCTTTTATCTCTCTGTTCGAGCTTCAGACGGGCAATCCACCCCGTAAGCTCTTCTATCTTTCAGTTCGAGTTTCTGACGGGCAATCCAACCCGTAAGCTCTTTTATCTTTATGCTCGAATTTCTGACGGGCGATCCACCCCGTAAGCTCTTTTATCTTTCTGTTTAAGCTCGGCAAACGATCCACCCTGCAAGCTTTTTATGTGTAAACCCAATGGGCAATCCAATCCACTAGTCGTTTACAGGAAATCATTTTTGTAGTCACAGGTCTTTTCTGTTTGTCAATGTACCCCGAACAAAATTGGAGTTCATGTCTTTACTCGTTTCTTATAACGATAATAGGTTAACTACGGTTACATCTACTATCGAATAAGAAACAAGTAAAGAGGGGCAGCTGTGAACACCTAATTTTGTCCGGGTATTTTTTCCTTTTTAATTAATATCTTGAAAATAAAATAAAAATGCATAAAAATTTCCTAAAAAAATTGGTTATGTTATTGGCCCAATTTGTTTTTGTTACAAGTTTTTGTTGAGCCTAACATCCAAGCCCAAGTGAAAAAAATTAATAAAAACAAAAAAACAAAAAGCAAAAACAAATGATTTTCTGAAAGTTAAGTATTCTGTCCATTGTGTTTTGTCCATCCCACCATAGCTCTTCACAATACACAAGACTCAAGAACATAGACTCCCATTTTTGGGTAGTTTTCAGAACTTGAGAAGAGTGTTTTGCTTATCAGAGGAAGGAAATACCAAAAATGGAGATTGACAAGGGACTAAGCATACTTTAACATCTGCCACACTGCACAATACCCCATCAATGGTCCCTTTCCTACACAGCTGGCTTGAGACATTTTGTCACTTTTCTTCACTGGTTTTTGTTTAAGTTGGACACAGCATGTGAAGAAAGGGGGGGGGGGGACGAGACCAGCAAAAAATACTCAATCCTGTACGCGTGAAACCCCCCTGACTTTTTTTCTTTTTTCTCTCTCTCTTTTCTTCTTCCTCTCTTCTCTCACGTTCCCGACTGTTTTTTTTTCTTCCTTCTTCTTTTGTCTTAACATCATCTTCTTCCTCTCTTTCTCCATCCTCTTCAACAAACCAGCCACACACACACCACACCCTCCTTCTTCCTCCCTTCATCCTTCTCTCATCCTTCATCTTCTTCAACAACAAACAAGAAAAAACAGAAAAATCTGAGGAAGGGGGGGGGGACACACAGAAAAATCTGAGGAAGGGGAGAGAGCACAGGAAGAAAAATCTGAAAGAGGGGGAACATACAGGGGAACACAAAAAAATTATGAAATGGGGAGATAATAATACAACATCAGAAGAGAGCAAGAATAAAGAAAATTTCTGCAAGAGAACCTCTGTTCTGCCACGAGATCCACCACTGACCTCCATAACCACCATGGCACAATGCTGCCCCCTCCGGTTGTCATGAATCTGCCATCGCCGTCACGAGCCATTGGTCCTGGATCCACAACAGAACCCGTACGTTTTCGCCGTCCCCGCGGCCACCACGAGCTCCACCACAACACCAAGCCACAGCCGCCACAGCCTCCTTCTTCCCTAGATCGGCGCCTCCCCTGTCACGGGAGTTGCAGATCCGCTCCCTGCTCCGGCGCCCCAACCGCCGTCACTGCGCGAAGCTGTCCCCTTCCCCGTGCTGCGACCACCACGACCTCCGCCACCGGGGAGTTGCAGATCCGCGACCTCCACCGCTGGGGAGTTGCAGATCCGGTTTTTCTGGTTCGTCCTCCATCACGCGGACACCACCCTCCACCACGCGAACGCCATCCTCCGTCGCAAGACCTCCATTTCCGGCCGAGCTTGACAGAAACCTGTTGCAGATCTGCTCTACCTCTTCACCCCTTCAGCAAAGCTCCTTGGTCCTCTACCCTTCTTCTGTTTCGTTTGGTAAGCTTTTGGAAGAGAACAGAAGCTTCCCTTTTATTTTTCCTGATTTCTTTGTTTTATTATTATTATTATTATTATTATTATTATTATTATTATTATTATTATTATTATTATTATTATTATTATTATTATGTAATGGGCTTTTGTTTTGTTACTGGTTTTGGTGAGGTCTGTTGCGTTTTTGAGAGAATGGCAGCATGTTCAGTTTATATTATTTAGCTTACGTAAATAATTGAAAATAAAAACAGTAAATGTGAATTATTCAAATAATTTGGGGTCGTATTCTCTTTTCATCAATTTTACCCAATTTCATTCTGTAAAAAAAAAATCTTTTTTAATTCACGCAACAATCTAAATCGAAAAATAATTGTGGGATTGCTTTGTGAGAGGTTTCACACTCAATTCCTTAGGTGCGAGATAGCTCTGTGGACGTATTTGCCATGTTCTACCTCGTTTAGGAGTTTTGATATAAAAAATATTAAATAAATTAAAAAACGAAAATACATAAAAACTTTTTAAATCAAAATCAAAAAAATCAAATCTTTATCAAAATTAAAATCAACCAACCAATCAAATCTTTTCAAGAGAACTACGTGGCTTTGAGTTTCCCATCGCACCCGGGAATACGTAGGAGCAAGATAAATCATCTTGTCGGGCCAAAACTAAATTTTCCTTTTTTTGTGTCTCTTTTTATATTAAAATAATTAATCAAAATAATTAAACTTTTCTCTTTCCAGGGATGCTCTATGGACACGGTGCCATGTTTAATCCCTTAGATTTGAGGTTGCCCTGTGGACCCATGTGTCATGTTCAATCTCATTTAGTTTTATAAACCATAAAGTTAAAAATATAAAAATTAATAAAAAATTTAAAATATTAAAAGTTAAAAATAATTCTTTCTCGTAAATAATTTTTGGGGTAAAATAAATATTTAAAAGGTTATTAAAATGGTTTTTGCACAATTAACTTGAGGTACCGTTTTTTAAACGGGCGATGTGGGGTGCTAATACCTTCCCTACTCGTAACCGACTCCCGGACTCATATCTCTTTTTTTAGACCAGTTTTCCTTAAAATAAATGGTTTTCCCAATGTTTTTCCCAAATAAAAATATTGGTGGCGACTCCTCTGTTTTTTTATCCATCTTTCTGCGGCTCCCGGACGGGACAGTCGCGACATCTAGTTCATGGTTTGATTCCATAAAGCCTAATTGAAACTATATAAGTTTCCTATCTTAAGCTTAATGCTTAAATTTTCAAGTGGGCCCCACAAGAATGAACCCAAGCCCAAAATAACCCAGACCATGCACAAGCCCATGAGTATTTATGGATGCCTCATTTGTTGTTGAATCAAGATTTTCTAGAGTTTTCCACAAGGTTCCACATTTTTCTACATTATTCTTGATTTTTCCACAATGTTCTTGATTCTTCTCAAACCTTCAGGAATTATCCTAACCTATCTTTGACTCATAAATTCAGCCAACAAAGTCAATATAATCTAGCATTTAATGTGGCAAAATCATCATCATGACACTTTCTTGACAATTTGCAAACTAGTCCTTAAACTTATGGAATCTTTGCCAAATGGTCCATATGAGTTATTTGCACTTTAATCCTTTGAAAATCCACCTCCTTTCTACTTGGTCCTCAAAAGTGGCGCAGCCCACATGCCTATAAATACCCTTCCTCACCTTTCACTTAGTTTCTATTGCCTTTTGTTCAAAAACCTAAAGTTCATAAGTCTTTGAGTATCAACTTTGTGAAGAAAGTTCTTGGATCTTCACTTGTTTTTGATCTTCAAGAGGTGAATCCTATTATTCTTCTCTAATCATGTCTATGTTCTTCAATCAATTTCTTGATTCAAAGTTTATTTCATAGTGGTTCATCACTTTTAAGTTTCTAGATCTAGAACTTTGAAAATTCATAACTAATTCTAGAAAAATCCTTTTGACATGAAACCAATTGCTATGATCTTATAATCATCTCTATTTTCATCATCTAGAAGAATAAGATCATGAGAAATTTCTTTCCCTAATTTCTGGTTTTGGCCGAACCTAGGTCAATGTTGTGTTCATAGGTTTTGTTTCATTTTCATGTCTTGATTCATGATTCAATCTTCTAGTATCTTGATAGTTCTTGTATCCAAGTATATAGAAGATCAAAAATCAAACTCTAACCTATTTATTTCATCAAGGCCGAAATCCTAGTTCTTGGAACTAGATGAGTTTTGTTCAAAGTTTTCCTTAATGATCTTAGTAATCAAGCTATTAGTATGTATGATTAATAAATCCAAGTTGGTTTATTAAATTAAGAACCCTAGCCCTATGAACTTGTTGAGTCCGAATCCTTGTATAAAAGAGTTAGGAGGTTTTGAGTTTGAAACTTAGTTGTTTAGTCACTAATCTATGATTTAGGTTAATCAAGGATCATTAATCCATGACTTAATCATGATTAGCAATTTTAAGGATTTTGAACCCTAAAAGTCAGCCCTTGGCCGAAACCTAACCCTCATGAGTTAAGTATGTTATGGTTTGATTTGATTTATTTTGGTTGCAATTCGTTTTAAGGAATCAATCGGGTTGGTTTGACCTAAAGCCGACGGAGGAAACCGGATTAAATCGAGAGGTTGTTTGAAAACGTTAGTTGAGTCTTCAAGAGGTAAGGGGAGCTTACCTGAGGGATTTTCTCAATAACTATTTGTTTTTAGTGTGGCTTATATGATTTATATGTGGTTTGTGATTAATTGTTTATGTTGTTTACGATGTGTTGTTTATCTGTGTATCAGTGTTTGATCTGCTTTTAATTTCTTTAATTATCTGCAGTCGTATATGATATTGTTATGATGCATGATCTTCCTGGGGATATAATTTTGATAATTGTTGTTGAATGTTGTTTGTGAGTGTTGTTTGAGAGGCCTGACAGTGGTCAGTGCACAACTGATTAATCAGATAAAAGATTTAATAAGCTGTGGAAGTTATATTCAATATTTTATGGGAAATGTTGGAATATAATAGTGGAGGAAAATATGATTTTTGTAAAAATAATGAGTTTTGAGAAATATTATTATTTTAATGATTTATTTGTGTAAAAGAAATTTATGAGTCACGGTGAGAGCGTAACCGTGAAATTTTTTTAGTACTGCTAATTTTTACACCAGAAATTCCGAAATATTATAAAAAGTGATTTTGTGAAATTAATATTCAAAAAGACCTTATTTATTATATAAGAAAATTATTTTAGAAGAAATGTCAAAGTTTGACTTTAAGAACATTTTCTTTGAAAATGCTAAACGATGGCAAGTTTTGAAATTATTTAAGAAGAAAGCTTGAAAACAATAATACTTAATTTAAAAAGTGATTTAATCTGAATTGATTTATTAGAGTTGAAGTTTCAATATAAAAAGATGTAAAAGATGTAAAAAGATGTAAAATGATGATATGGAACTTAATAACCGAGACGTCGGGGTATTAAGGTTTGTTGTGTTGTAGACTGGGTATCTAATAAAAGAAGTTAACACATTGTAAAATGTTTTCTACTACCACGAACCTAAGACTGATTGCAAGGTCTAGAGGCTTTGTGATTGAGCACTCGGACTTTGAGGTCCTGTGTTGTTAATAAAAGACGTAGAAAAATGTTTCAAAAGATGTTAAGTTGTAAGCTTTTGAGAGCTTTGATAAATAAAGATATATCACAAAGAAAAGTGTTGAGAACAAAATGTTTTCTTGCATGCATTTGGCAGACGTGCCATGATTAGAAGAGGGATTACCTTGCGGCGTCAGGGTAGATCATACAAAGATGTTCTCATTGTGCCCGGGGTTTGGACAATGAGGCCCCATCTCAGAGTGTTATCACTGTGCCACGATGTTGGACAGTGTGCGATGGGCGTGCCTGTGGCTGTATGCCTGTGGCAATTGAGTCTGATCAACTCATCATGAGGTTTACGAGGTTGGAGATATCTCATGAGATTAAGTATGAATGTTTAGATGATATATTGAAGTGTTCATGCATAGTTTTTCCAATGTTGATGTTTGGGGTGTTAAACCCATTGATAAACGAGATATTATGATATGAATGAGTATATTGTTATAGACATGTATATGTGTATGTGCCTTCTTTTGTGTTACGCATTTAGTTATCGTGGTAAATCCATATATTGGCGGCTCACCCTTACAACCATATCAGAATCGTACAAGGGGTATGATCTCTACAAGAAGACGAAGGCTGTCGAGTTCGGGGCATGCTGTTGCTGTTTTGTCGGTTGTAGTGTCCGTTAGTTACGACCAGCTTAGGTAATGTTATGTTTTGAGAAATAAGTTGATTATGATTTATGTGAGAGAACATATGAGGTAGTATAGCTATATGATATATATATATATATATATATATATATATATAGATATATTTAAGTGCGATTATGTGAGCCTTTTTGTGACGATATTAAAAGGAAAAAAAAATTATCACCATATTTTGAAAAGATAAACGTTGAGAAAAACATGATTTTCCGAAAGCAACCAGAAAAATTAAGTTTTTATTTCCGCAAACGGGTAGCCATGTGATGACCCGAGATTAGGGTGTCACATTTGGCAATCTTCAATTTAATTGCAATCCTTCTTCTTTGTCATTTCCTAAAGATAAAATAAGAAAATCTTGAGAAAATCAATTAAATTCTAATTAAAATCAATTAAATGCACACATTGACTCTAAAATAACTAAAATAGGAAAACAAAGTCTAATTTGGGTTAAATCAAGCATTCAACAAAATTTAATTTAAATCCACTCTAAAATATTAGCTAAAACATGATAAGTCATCAGATTATCAAAATACCCCAAACTTAAACTTTACTTGTCCTCAAGCAAACTAAAAATCAAAAAGACTCAAAACTTGGCAAGCTCCATGGATTCAATCAAACCTTACATATGCTTAATGCAATTTTTTTTTTCAATACAATTTCAATCAATGTTTACCCCTATTTCATTATATTAATCCCCAAATTCATTTACTTCAAACAAAGATAATTTCATCATAAGTGCAATCATCAATCTAAGCAAAGGATCCAAGTTACACACAAAAGAGAGATCACCAATTTCAAACATTTGCCTTCCTCACAAGGGCATTTAGTAATTCACTCATTCACTCAAGTGTATAGGTTATCAACTTTCACTCAATTTCACATTTTAATAGCACTTTCCATGAATTTGATTTTCATCTCAAAAATAGTTCCCATGAAAACATGCATGCAACATCAAAAGGTCTTTTAAAGGTTGTAATGGGGCCTGGTTAAAGGTAGGATATTCAAAGGTACTAGGCTCAAGTCCCTAGGAACTAAGAGAGCATGAACATTTTTAGACATTGAATTTCCATTCATTCCTTTTTCTATCTATTTTTTTTTACTTTTGGTGACTACAACCTTTTCCTTTTAATACCCCTTTTGATATTTTTGTACTTTTCTTCTTTTTCTTTTTGCCTTTGACTTCAACAATTATTTTTCTTTTTCTCATCCCAAAATAACATATCAAACCCTTGTAGCCACCCCAAACTTAGTTTCCTTCAACCCTTGTCTTGCTAAGCATCCATGCTCTCCTAAATCCTAAGATTGGGTTAACATGGTTTTTTTGGATTTTTGGCTAATAACATAAGGTCATCAAGAAACAATAGGCTTTTAGGCTTAATGCGGCTAACTAGGGAACATGCATTAGGGGTGGTTCTTTTAAGGCCAAGTAGCTATTTCAAAGAAAATTTCCTAGATCATTTGATGTAAACATATAAACATGCAAACCATGAATAGATTCAAGCAAATATGGGAAAGTGCAACTTAAAAGTGATTCACACAATTTAAAAACAATGTTGGAGGCTCAAATTCCTCACCTGGACATTTTTCGCAAATTGTTTGACCGAGATACAATCCGTAGTGTGTGCACCCCTTCACCCCCAAACTTGTAATTAGTTTCTCCATGAAGCACTAGAATTATAACATTTTGAGGCGACCTTAGAGCCTTTGCCGCTATTGATGAAAACTCCTAATTCTTAGGCAATGACTTGAACTCCAAAGTTGGTATTTTTACTAAGTAATGTGATAGACAAATTGTAGGCACCAACTTTGCAACATCCACTCATGCATGCAAACCAACATATTTATCCAACTCAGGATTTTGAGGCTCCTCAATGGGATTTGTGAGAGAAGTATTTTCCACATGATTTGTCTCATTTGTCCCTTTCAAAGGAACAATAGGAGTTATTTCCTCCTTGCACTCCTCTTCATGATCCTCTATTCTTGAATCATCTTCCACCACCACTTCATCTTCATTTAAGTCCATATTGGCAACAACATTCTCTTCAATTTGAGTCTCGTACGACTTTTCTGCTAGCAATTTAGAAAATTCGCCAGCTTGCTCTTCTAACCTCTGAAAGTTGTTACTTAGCATCTCCGCTATCAATTGAGAACGTTTCTTACGCATTTTATGCCTTTGAATCATGGAACTAAATTCCTCCTTGCTATGCTCTATGCTCTGGATCAAATGTTGAGCATCTATATCCCAAAGTGATTCCGGCACCTCGGGATCCAGCTTAATGTCTGGTGATGGTTGTAAGAATGACAAATAGGATCTCCATTCCTCCTTGGAGTATATCTTCACATGCTTATCAACTATACAATCAAGCACGATCCAATAAATTTGAGATTCCCTATTTAGATAGAAACAATGGTCCATGTGTGGCATCCACCTAACACAAACAAAATTCAAAATAAAAAATCAAATACATACAAAATAGAAAAATAATGTCTAAAGTAGTTGTCTTCTTTGTTACAAATGATATTGATAGTGTCAATCCCCGACAACGGCGCCAAAAACTTGATAGGCTCCTGCAAGTGTACCGGATCGAAGCAAGTAATAATTAAAACGGCAAGTAAATTACCGAGTATCGAACTCGGATTGGGAAACCAAGTACCACTTCACAAATTAAACAACTATTTTAGACTAAGAAATAAGTGTGAATAGATTTCAAGAAAATAAAAGAAACAATAAAATAAATCAAAATTAAATATTTTTTTTGTTTTTAAATATGAGAAGAGATTTCTAGGATTGAGGCTACCACAATGACAAATTATGAAGTCTAATTGACTAGCCCTTTATTAATATTTAACTCAATTGAAGGTGAATCATTCTAACTTAGTTAATGTCCCCTCTCGAGATACAAGAACCGTGCTCAATTAAAACAACTCCTACTCTCGTGGTAATTGTATTTAAATTGAACCCATTACGATTTATGATAATTCAATGGTACCCTCGAAGGACCGCTTATAACTCTCGTGATTTAAGTCATAAGTTCAATTCCTATGGATCCAATACCTAGGTTCACTTCTCAGTTCATCCCTAGAATATCTAAGACATGCAAAAAGGTGATCAATCAATTCACATGGATAAAGCACAATAAGAACCAAATCAATGAATCAAACATTAACAAAATGGAAAAATCAAATATTCATCATAATAATGTCAAAGGGCATTGCCCAATCCTAAAAACAAAACAACTACTCAACCATAAAAGAAATAACAAGAAGAAAAGAAAACTCCATTGAAATTGTGGGGTGTGCTGTGCTGTGTCTTGTGTATCCCCCCTTCTGCCTCGCTGACGCTACTCTCCCTCTACGCTTTTGCTCCCTCTTTCACGCTACTGCCTTGGTCTTTTTATATTGCCAATTGAATCTCCAATATTTTAATTCAATCCAAATTGAAGACGCGTGGGTCCCGGGTTTCCTTGCAAATCACCAAGGTTCAATTGTAATCAATCTGCTAAAAGATATGTATGTTGTTTCATGTGATTTTTGGATTAGCAATTTACCAAAACCAAATCTAAATTCATGCTCCTAATAATCATTAACTTCTCATGGGTCCCAAACCAATTAATGGCAATTGATTTTTCAAATATTGATCTTGCCTTCACTAAGCTTCACGCTGGTCCAACCTCTTAAACTTTCAAATTCCAATTTCAACTTTAAGTCTCCAAGCAAACATTGACCAAGTCCATAGCATTCATGTTACATTATTTTGTCAAAGTCAAATCTTTTTCTTATCTTCAATATCAATTCCATTCCATGATTGATATTCTTTAATGGCTTCAATCTTCCAAACTAATTGCTAAATCAATATCTCCAAATTAATTGTCAAATCTTATCATATCCTTTATTGTTGTGATAGAAAATTGTTATCCAAATCCAAATTGATTTGGATCCAATCTTTTATCTCAATACCAATTGAATTATCTTTTAATCATAATAATCCAAATCCAAATCCAAATTGATTTGGATTCAAATCCATCATGTGGGCCCTCGCAATTTACTTGACAATCTTCAGTTTAATTGCAATCCATCTTCTTTGTCCTTTCCTAAAGACAAAAATAAGAAAATCTTGAGAAAATCAACTAAATTCTAATTAAAATCAATTAAATGCACACATTGACTCTAAAATAACTAAAATAGGAAAACAAAGTCTAATTTGGGTTAAATCAAGCATTCAACAAAATTTAATTGATGAAATCCACTCTAAAATATTAGCTAAAACATGATAAGCCAGCGGATTATCATTGAACTAGGGGTCATTTTCAGGTATCAAGGGTTGAAATTGTGGTCTATTTGGTGAGAGTGTTTGTGGTTGGTCGGGGGAAGTTCTTTGTGGTGATGGTAGTGTGGGAATGTTTACATCATCTAAGGTTTCAGCTTGGTTCGCAGAAGTAGCAGGTTTAGAGACGACATCCATTCTATCCTCAAAACTAGACACTAAGGTATCTACTGCTAACTGTACAGGATCATTAGCAGTAAGAATCACCTCAGAAGTCATAACGGCCTTTGCTTTCCTTGACGGCTGCCTTCTAAGTTGTGTAGGAATGGGGACATCAGCAATACCAGCAGCAGCAACAGTCCTCTGTTTCTTCAAAATAGTGCCAATGGGGACCCTGTCCTCATCATCATCATCCTCATTATGAGATAGGATCATCTTCCTTGGTCTCTTCTATGAGGGCGCATGTTGAGGAGCAGCAACTGATGATTCCCTGATTTCAATGCCACTAGCAGGCCTCTTAGGCATAGGTTTCCTTGCTGCAGTGGTCTTCTTTCTAACTGTCCTTTTGAGCCCAAGGATTTCAGCATTGTTAGCCTCAATCTGTTCCTCATTTATTTTCCTTGCTTCTTCAGCTTTGGCCATTGCAACCTGAGCATAGGTGTTGAGTTGCATGCCATAGAGATTACTTCTCCCAAAATCAGCAGCAAACATCCCTTTCTCAGTAAGTATTCTATTTTGTTCTTCCTCTGATTTAGCAACAAGTATGTCATAAATTCCTTGTGCCTTGAAGATCTTAGAAAGCAGATGGCAGAAAGGAATTGCAGAGAGGTTCTTCTTATGCATCACAGCATCTCTAAACCTATCATACAGAATCCTGGGAATGTTGATTTTCGTTTGTGATAAGATTACAAAGGCAGAACTTGTGTAAGGCAGACAGGTTGTCCTTTGACCCAGTCTTGTGTAGAACAACCTTGTTCAAAATCTGATGAAGAATCCTGATATCATCCTTCATTTCCACGGACTTCCAACTATGATTTCTTACTTTGTCTTCTCTCATAAGGAGGATAGCAGCTGTTTCAGAACCACGTAGGTCATCTTCCCATGTGCTTGTATGAACCAATCCCTCTTGGGCACAGACGTAGCATCCTAAATTGTTTTCTCATAAACAATAACTCTTTTCCCAAAAACATCAGCCCAGATTTCAGTAGGGTTAACTGTGGTTTTTCTCTTGAAGTCCCTAATCAGGTTAGGATAGATGGAGACCTTCACTAAGAACATACCATCCCATCCAGCAACATTGATGAATTTGATAACATCCAAGTTGTATTCTTTCAAGATCGTAAAGTTGAAATGATGTTCTACAACGAGATTCATCTTGTCCACATTGAATGTAGCAGCAGTAGAAGAAAAAGTCATTGTTGAGGATTGGAGGTTAGGGTTTGGAAGCATAAAGCAGAGAGTTCAAGAGAGTTCAGAGATGAAGGGTAGCGAAAGGTTTCTCAGAGGGAAGGGGGTTGCTTTAAAAAGGTTTTGAATTTCAAAGGTTTTTCTTTTGGAAATAAATCAAAAAGAAAATATTTGACAAGACATGTCATTAAGGATAAAACGACTTTGATATTTTGAAAATGTAAAAAGGTTTTGATGATAGATAGAAGTAACTGACTCAGCAAAGATAATATAGGATAAATTTGTCTTTGAGACATAATAAATGTTGTTAATAAATATATGTATAGACGGGTCCAAGCAAAAGGCAAGCAAGTATAGACGCGGTATGCAATGGACGCGCACTTTAATCATGCAATGGACTTGAAATGCATCAGACGTACATAAATCAACAACAAAATTCTCAAGGCTGGACGACATAATCAATCCACACATAGCATTATAAGATGCTTTCTATTGAAAATAAATCTATCCTCAGTAAGAGGTTTAGTAAATATATCTGCTCATTGATGGTCAGTATCTACAAATTGTATATCAATAATACCTTTTTTCACATAATCTCTAATAAAGTGATGTTTTATCTCTATATGCTTAGCCCTATAATGCAATATTGGATTCTTAGATAAATTAATTGCAGTAGTATTATCACACATAAGTGGAATACTACTTACAAACACATTGTAGTCCTCCAATTGATGTTTGATCCAAAGAAGTTGTGAGCAGCAACTAGCAGCTAAAATATACTCAGCTTCAGCGGTTGATAAAGCTATGATACTTTGTCTTTTGCTTGACCATGAGACAAGGTTAGCTCCAATGAAGTGACATCCTCCACTGGTACTTTTTCTTTCAATTCCGTCTCTAGCATAGTCAAGATCACAAAAAGCCAACTAATCTGTAATTTTCATTTTTCTTAAAACACAAACCCAGTTAGTAGTACCTTTCAAGTATCTAAATATTCTCTTAACTACTTGATAAATGAGATTCTATAAGATCAGATTGAAATCGAGCACATAAACAAACACTGGACATAATATCGCCCTAGACGCAATAAGATATAGAAAAGATCCTATCATACCTCTATATACCTTTTGGTCTACCTTTTTCTCCTTATCATCTTTGTTCAGTATGGACGTGGGGTGCATAGGGGTATTCATTGGTTTGCAATAATCCATTTTGAACTTCTTTAGGAGTTCCTTTGTATACTTGGTTTGATGGATGTACACCATGTCCATAGTTTGTTTAACTTTAAGTCCAAGAAAGAATTTGAGTTCTCCCATCATGCTCATTTCAAACTCTTTCTGGATTAACTTAGAAAACTCTTTGCACGGATATTCATTAGTAGCATTGAATATGATATCATCAACATAAATTTGCACAACTATAAAATTGGATTTAATGAACTTTCTAAACAAGGTTGTATCAACCTTTCCTCTATTAAAGCCATTTTCCATTAGAAATGAACTTAGCCTATCATACCAAGCTCTAGGGGCTTGTTTAAAACTACAAGAATAAGGTTAATTAGCGACGGAATTTTTGCCACGGCCTCAAATCCGTCGCTAATTTTATGTTTTCCGACGGCTTAAGCCATCGCAAACGGTAGAAGAGATTACTGACGGCATTTCCGTCGCAAATCTGTCAGTAACGTTCCCGCCATTTTACGTGAAATGTTGGCACCAATTTGCAACGGGCATGACCGTCGCTAATGTGCAAATGTTTGTCCAAGGTCATTTGCAACGACCATATTGGTTTGCGATGGACCGTACTTTTGCGACGGTCATTCTCAATTTGTGATGTAATCATAATTTGCGACGGCCTAGCCGTCGCTAATATTAAAAGGTCGTCGCTAATTTCCAATAAGTAACTTGAACAGTTTTATTCCTCCCTCAGTTGTCGTCTTCGCATGCAGAAACCCTTCCCGGTTCTCTACTCTGGTTCTGGTTCTCTGTTCCCACCGCGCGCCGCCCAACCTCCGTCTTCCACCACCACACCTCCGTGTTCTCTTCTCCGTTCTCAATCACGTACCTCCTCCGCGCTCTTCCGTGTTCTCTTCTCCATTCTCAATCGCGTTCCGTGTGTTGAGCCTCCGTGACGCCACCGCCTCAACGTTTGCCCCAACACTTGTTGTCACGTCTCAGTGTTGGGTCTTTGCTGTCGTCGTCACCGAGCCACAGGTTCTTACTCTGCAAAGGTCTGGCTTGTTTCCTATTATTGGTAATTACCATTACTGCCTGCTTTCACGACTATAGTTAGCTATAGTTCTAGTCTCCCTATTTTTGTTGATAACTTCCATCCCTGGAAACTTACGAATATGCTAATTGTTCTAAAAAATCATTGATCTTTATATTTGGCTACATTTTACCTTCAATTGTTCAGCACTGATGAAGAATGATGGTTAAGTGATTTATGTGTGGGGTGTGTGTACTGTGTACATATTGTACATATTGTCTCCTATATGTATCCAATTTGTTTGATGAAAGATTTAAAAGACCTTTTTGTTGTTGATCTAACACTGTTAAGCATTATGGTATTGGTGAAACTCTTGTTGGCATTGTTGGAATATGAAGACTTAGAGTCTTAAAAGATAATTTATTTTCTTGAATCTGTAGCCACTTAAAATAGTTTATTGATGTTTGATCTTGGAAAGAGAGAAATCTCTATCTTTGATTTCAAGTAATTTGGGTCCAAATAAATGTTAAGTTAATAGTGTTACTAAAATTAAAGGTTGATTATAATTATAATAACATGAATCCTTTGATTTTAATACGGTCCACTTGGCGTTGGTGTCCTTTCCTACTTGAGTAGAAGAACTTTGCTAAGACTAGCAATACCCATAGATAAGGAAAGAAAGCTAGTGTTGCTCTCATTCTAATTGGTAATTGATTTTAATTACTTTTTCCTTGTGGTTTAATGTAGTCTATTAAGTGGTTACTGTTGATGCTGTCTTTGCTCTTTAAAAATGAACTATTATGTAACATTAACAAATAAGATAAATGAGGATAAACATGAGCATGATAAGAATATTGCACAATCAACTATGCATGTAACCTGACAATTTTTTTATGATTGTGCTATCTTTTATAAACTACACCATGTGCTTTGTTTTTTCCTTATTCACTATATGGTTATCCTTTCCATCGGGGAGTGTCTTTTATTTTCTCATACAATATTTTTTTTTTGTGATATCTTGATGATAAAACTAAAGTAAGAAATGTATGTATCTTGTGTATAGACAATGGGTTTAAATACCCACTTTCATGATGATTTTTCAATAATTGATTTGGTGTTAGTCCGCTATGTTTTGGCAATGATGTAACAACTTATGATTAGAATTGGTATATATAGTGTTGCTTTTTATGGATCACTTAACAATTCATAAGTTGATTATTGCTTGAATTGTATATATGTTGGTTATTTAAATTTTAGTAAACATTAGAATACACCCTCTCTGACCCTTAATTTCCTTGTAATTTTTTGGCTTATAGTGAACATTATGGAAGCTTCCCTCTCTGACCCTGCATAAGGAAGGCCTTAGACCTTGGTTATAGTTTCGGCATTAATGTGAGCTCTTCGTCCTGAACAAGTACTTCCTATTTCTCCTTCCTTGTTTTATCTTTTTATCACACTATCACCAAAGGATGGTGCTTATGTCTCTTTGACTGTATTCTTTTAACTGTACTTTTAAGTAGTAATATGTGTGGGTACACTTGTCAAAAAGATGATTAAGGGAGCCTGTTCTCTTTATATTTTTGAAATTTGGTTCTCAAGTTAGAGTTTTGTTTCTTCAACTTTTGGTTTTGATCCTGAATCATCAACATTTCACTTGCTTCAGAGAATTACATTGTGGCTCGAATATTGAAAAGACATTATCATATATGAAAATCAATTTCTCATGTTTCAGGGATGTTTGCCTTTATTCCCCTCCAGCATTCTAAGATTTTTTTTAACAAAACCGTAGAATCTTAGGGTGTGTTTGGATTTTTTTTTACCTTATTTTCGTCATGTTTCTATTTCAAGAATTGTTACATGAAACACAAAAAAAAATTGTTTTCACTATTTCCCATATAAATGTTTGAAAATAGTAGACACGATAAAAACAATATGATATAATGCCTGAATGATGACTGTCTTTTATTTTTTTCTCTGTTTGTCGCTAGTCTAATATTGATGCATGAGTTGTTGTGGTCTATTAAGAATGATATTCTGGATCCATGTAAAATGCTATAGTTTTTAAGTAGTCCTCTTTGCATTATGATTATTGATTACTTGGGCTTCAAATCTTTTTGATAAATTTGTTTATTTTTCAAATTTTATGCCTGGTTGTGACTTTAATTTGTTAAGGGGATTTACAGCGTCAGTGCTTTGTTTTTGTTTGGGAATGATGAAAATGTGATTTTTATTTACAAGTATTCAATTGTGAATGGGACACGATAGCATTGTATGTTTCCTGGAACCTGAGAAGTTGATCCTATGTTTTTTTTATCTCATAACAACTTAGTGCCTGTTTGTTTTGTTTCCAATTTTATGTTTTCATGTCCAGTTTTTAGAAATAATTACGAAACTGCCACCTTGTTTTCCTCATTGATAAACAACCACCACCTCATTTTTGCATCATTAATTTTTGTTCCATATTTAATCTCATAATTGTTGCATATATTTGTTTATGAATTAGTTCTGGAGAGTCACGTCCGCTAAGAGAGTAAGAACACGACTTTGAGGTTCAACAACAAGGGAAAATCGCTTCCAAGCAAACAAAGTAAGAGAAGGTGTGTTTTTTTTGTTAATTGAGAGAATGTTTGATATTGATTTGATCATTTTTTGGTGCACCTTGATGTGGAGATTGTAATTGTTTTGGTAATATAATGCCTTTTGATTAATGTCTATAATCTGTTTGTTGAATCACCTAAATGCTTTTAGGTTGGAATGTGGTCATGTTATAGGTGGTTGGGTTAGTTTTCTTTTGATATTAATGGCTGAATTGGTGAGTAGCTTGAATCATAATCTCTTCTTGTGCTAAATGGACAATGAATTTTCTTTATTGTTTTTTGTGTATTTATGACAGGATTATGATTTATTAAGGATGCTTAAGCAATTGGTTGGAAAGCAATATATTTTATTTTGAGTTGATTTTGCCATGGCATGATTTTCTCTTCTTTAATAGTCTGAGTTGACGGGTTCTTTACTAACTACATTCTTTGAATCTGTTTGATGGAAGGTCTGAAACAATTTTCAAAAATTGAGTGAAATGATACATTCATTTGTCAAGTTTGGGCTGTCTTTTCCTCATTGATAAACATGCTTGATGATTATGAAGGAACCAATTCCTTATGTTCATTTACTCTTATGTTGTAAGTAGCTATTGTGATGTAAGTAGCTATTGTGATTTATGAATGATGATTGCAATAACAAAAATGAGTAAAAATAAATAAAAAAACAAAATAAAACCATTAATAAAAATCAAGCTTCCTTCTTTATTTCTTTTTTTCTTGGAAAGATTCTTTCTTTCTTTTTACTTTGTCTATAATCTATTTGTTGAATCACCTAATTAAATGCTTTTAGGTTGGAATGTGTCATGTTATAGGTGTTTGGGTTAGTTTTCTTTTGATATTAATGGCTGAATTGGTGAGTAGCTTGAATCATAATCTCTTATTGCGCTGAATGGACTATGAATTTTCTTTATTTTTTTTGTGTATTTTTGACAGGGTTATGGTTATCAATATTATATTAAATGATCCTTATATCTTTTTGTTCACTTTTGCCTATGTCTATTAAGTGTTTTAAGTTTTAAGTTTCTTGGCTATATTATATTAAATGATTCTTATTCTTGTAATGTTGTTTATGTTTTGTTTCAAGTATGTTAGGGATATTATAAATTGTCTTTATAATAAAGATTTATTTTCTAGATGAGTTGATCGTCGAGAAAAACCTTAGTTACCCATTTGAGGTGCAATATTTTAGAGCACGTGTACTGTTGCAAGTCATTGTGCTCTTGATATTGAACCTCGAATTGTCCAAGTGGGATAGTTTGAGAAAAAACTTTTTCTTTACTAGTATAACAACTATTCATTAATTCTTATGTGATATATCTGATGAAAATTTGGTCTGACACATTACCATTTGTTCTCTGGGTACATACTTGATTGTGATATCTCACCCTGGTCAAGTCATGTACTTGGAGACCAATGGGAAATGCTGCTGAAATTTCGTCAGATATGAGACATGAGAAGTGATGAGTAACTATTATACTAGTGTTGAAAAAGATTTTTCTTGAATGGGATAGGGTCATACCAAATAAAGAAATGGAGCAGTTCTGCGAGTTTGCCCAAAATAATTTTTCATTATAGTTATCTTTTTTTGGTGCAAATGCAGAGGATGGAATTTGTTCCTTCAAATCGTACTTGGATGTATGATAGGGTTTATCCGCGTAGAGGGGGATTAAAACAATCTTTCTTAGATGGTGTTGAAGAATTTATTATCAAGGCAAGTCAGCAAGATACTTATAACAATTGGGGGGGGGGGGGGGGGGTGATTAAATGTCCTTGTGTGAAGTGTGACTGTACCCGAATTAAGAATGTAGACGATGTGAGGGTCGACCTGTATAAAGTTGGGTTTAGGCCTAATTACTGGATTTGGACAAATCATGGAGAAGAAATGCCGCAATTTGATTTTGGCATTGACCAGAATTGCACCGGTGGTTCAAGTAGTGGTGCGGAAGCTGGATATGGAGATCATATTGTCTCCATGGAGGAGATGGTGTGTGACGCTCTTATGATGTCCGGGTTGTTTTGAGTCCAATAATACAGAAGAGCCTCCTAATGCAGATGCACAAAAATTTTATAATCTCCTAACAGAGGCAAATAAGCCTTTGTGGGAAGGGTCCCTCGACTCGAAGTTATCGATGTGTGTTCTACTATTGTCTACCAAGTCCAATTGGAGCATACCCGAGTTAGGCTTGGATTTCATTTCCAAAATGGTAAAGGGTAAGAAATATCTCAAATATTGTTATTTTATTGTTGAGTGAAGATTTTATATGTATGTGTATTGATTGTTCTCATGTTCTATTGATAAGGTTCCTTCTGTCGAGAAAATCTGCAGAGGCCTTCACGTATGCAGTTACATCTCAGTTTGATCGGGCCTGGAAACATTGGAGTGAGCTTGAGGATCAGGATCGGGATCGATTCTTTGCGGCTTTTAAGGTATTTTGTACTTTTGAATTTACTTCCATTTTTTAGTTACTTTTAATGTTTCTTTAGTTTATTATTATCCTAAAAAATATTATATTCTCCTTATTTACAGGAGAAGGCTGCTTGGAGAGTAGAGCATCCACTGATGTAGAGATAATTTTTCATCAAAAAGCGAGTAAACGCCTCTCCGAGTTGTTGACGAGATATCGGAAAAAGGGACAGCGTCCAAAATGGTGTTTCCCACCCATTTGGGAGGAGCTATGTGCTTACTGGGCTACACCTGCATTTAAGAAAAAATCCACCCAGGCAAAGCTCAACAGGGCCTCAGAAAAGGGTGGGAGCTTGCACACTGGCGGCAGCATCAGTAAGCAGGATCATGCTCAATGCCTTGTAAGTTCCAACATCATATTTTGTTAATTCATTTACATGTATGGCTATTAAGAATGTGTAACTTCAAATATGAACAAGTTTTTTTTTGGTGCAGGCTAGGGAGCTTGGCCATAGCGTCAAGCCGATTGAGCTTCATGCCCGAACTCATACTAGGAAGGGTACCGGCGAGTATGTAGATGAGCGCTCTAGACGCACTCAAGTGATTTATATGTCTCTTTGTTGGAAATTATTTTTATTTTATATTTAATAATTATGGTCATTTTGTATGATGATGTGCATCAATTTTAATGACAGGAGGACTATCATGCTAAGTTATCTCAGGTTCGGTCTCAGGCAGCCTCATCTTCCCCTTCCACCACATTTGACCCAGAGGTGGAAGCCCAATTGGAGTTGCAGGCATGGGTCGAGGTTGCTGGCGGTAAGAACAAGGGTTGCATATACGGTATGGGAGACCTAGCCGGTAACTATCGACGCGGGTGCTCCAGCATCTTCACTCAACAGAGTCGAGCATCGTCCAGTACTAGGCCCCGCCAGTCTCATGAGTCTGCGGAGATGGTCAAGATGCGACAGAAACTGGTAGCTCGAGGATGAGATCAATCGGCAAATCGCTTACTCAATGCATACACGATGATGGAGCAGATAGAGATGATGGCAGCTACACAGAGAGAGCTCATGCTGCGTTTAGGAACCAGCACCCCTCAGCCACGCTCGCAGCAGGACCAACACCTTCACAAAGACCCCTCACCACCCACCCACCACCGTCCCACTGAGGGTCATCGATGCAGACCGGATGGCGAGGATGATCAATCCTTCTGATTTGTTAATGCGGGGCTATAGAGAGGGTTATTAGTTTGGGTTATTAGTTTCTTTAATATTAGATTTTATTTTGTATGATGTATGCACTCTGTCAAAACAATTTGCTTTTATTTATGAATTTCATTTATTGTTTAAAATTATAATTTCATGTATCATAATATAGTCTAAATTATAATTAATATAAAAAATAACTAATGTTTATATTAATTTTGAATTTTATATTA
This sequence comes from Sophora flavescens, assembly GCA_030762895.1. Classification (NCBI taxonomy): domain Eukaryota; kingdom Viridiplantae; phylum Streptophyta; class Magnoliopsida; order Fabales; family Fabaceae; genus Sophora; species Sophora flavescens. The sequence goes on along the minus strand of CM061064.1, from coordinate 26,203,981 downwards.
AATATTAAATAATTAATTAAAAATAATTCATATTTTAAATAATTAATTAATAAAAAATTAGTTAATTAAATTATTTAGTTTTATAAAAATGTGTTGCAATTTACGACGGCCATTCCGTTGCTAATTTATGTTTATTTGTGACGGTCAAGCCGTCACTAATTTATATAATTTGCGACGGTCAGGCCGTCGCTAATTTCTATAATTTGCGACGGCCATGCCGTCGCTAATTTCCTATAATTTGTGACGGCTAAGCTGTCGCTAATTAGCAACGGTCATTTAAAAAAACCGTCAGAAAGTGTTTGTGACGACCCAATATGTGACGGATTTATGGCCGTCGTAAATCCGTCAGAAACATGTGTTTTGCGACGGATTTAAGCTATTTGCGACGGCCTTTGGCCTTCGCTAAATTCATTTTTTTTTGTAGTGTAAGGCCGTATAAAGATTTCTTAAGCTTATATACATGTTCAGGTTGGGTTTCATTTTCAAAACCCGAAGATTACATTACATATACTTCTTCATTAATAAAGTCATTTAGAAAAGCACTCTTAACATCCATTTGAAAAAGCATTATGTTATGGTGTGCAGCAAAAGAAAGTAAAATCCTAATTGCTTCTAATCTAGCAACAGGTGCAAAAGTTTCAGTATAATCTATACCTTCTTCTTGAGAATAACCTTGTGCAACAAGTCTTGCTTTATTTCTTACCACTTTACCATTCTCATTAAGTTTGTTTCTATAGACCCATTTTGTTCCAATGACTGATTTGTCCTTAGGCAAGGGTACCAGAGTCCAAACATCACTTCTCTCAATCTGATTCAGTTTTTCTTGCATAGCTAGAATCCAGCCATCGTCCAGCAGAGCCTCGTCTGCTGTCTTTGGTTCTAACTCAGACTAGTGGAGAATTTTCCCGCTCTCTGAAAGTTGATCTGGTTCTTAGCCTATCATTGGGGTTTCCAATGATTTGATCTTGTGGATGTTAATTTTTGAAGTACCATGATCTCTGAACAGTATCATGTTGAGAAGTGAAGGTTTCTGGTTGTTGAGGAGGGTCGTCCACTTGATCATCAGCTTTTACCTCTGTTGTATCTCCTGAGATATATAGATCAAGATCTGTAAAAGCTTCATCTAGCTCTGATAATTTCTCATCAGGCTGCTTGTCATCATACTTGACATGAATACATTCTTCTACTACTAGAGTTCTAGAATTATAAACTCTAAAGCCTTTTGAAGTTTCAGAATATCCTAACAGAATTCCATTATCTGATTTTGCATCAAACTTACCAAGTTTATCTTTAGTATTTAGTATATAACATTTACAGCCAAAAGGATGAAGATATGAAATGTTGGGTTTTCGTCTCTTCCACAATTCATAAGGGGTCTTGTTCAAGATTGGTCTAATATATATTCTGTTCTGAGTGTAGCAGGCAGTGTTAACAGCTTCAGCCCAAAAGTGTCTAGGGGCAAAGTTGTCATTGAGCATTGTTCTAGCCATCTCTTGAAGAGATATGTTCTTTCTATCTACCACACCATTTTGCTGTGGTGTTCTAGGTATTGAGAAGTTGTGAAGTATACCACTTTCTTCACAGAACTTATGAAATAACTCATTTTCAAACTCTCCCCCATGGTCACTTCTGATTGAAGTGATACACATGCATTTTTCATTCTGTAAATGTTTGTAGAATATAGAGAAGACCTTGAAAGACTCATCCTTGTGAGCTAGGAACATAACCCATGTCCATCTAGTGTAGTCGTCTACAATGACTAGACCATATTTCTTACCACTGACAGAAGCAGTCCTTGTTGGACCAAAGAGATCAAGGTGTAGCAGCTCCAGTGGTCTATTGGTACTAACAACATTCTTAGATTCAAAAGAACCCTTGACTTGTTTTCCCTTTTGACATCCATCACAGAGAGCATCATATTTGTACTTAAGGTTTGGTAGCCCTCTCACGAGGTTATGCTTATTTAGCTTTGAGATTAATCTCAAGCTTGCATGACCTATCCTTTTGTGCCAAATCCAACGCTCATCTTCAATGGACACTAGACACGAGACACTTTGATTTGAGAGGTCCTCCAAGTCGATTTTATACAAATTGTTTTGCCTCTTAGCCGTGAATAAAAGTGATCCATCATTTTTCTTGACATTACACATGTTCTTATCAAATGAAACAACATATCCACTGTCACATAATTGACTTATGCTAAACAGATTATGTTTTAAGCCATTCACCAAAAGAACATTATCAATGGAGGGAAAATGATGTTAACCAATTTTACCTATACCAATGATCTTCCCTTCTGGTTTCCTCCAAATGTAACGTCCCAGCCGCCATCTTTGTGTCTAAGGTCTTAGAACATACACTTTTCTCCCGTCATGTGACTTGAGCACCCACTGTCCAAGTACCAAGATGTTTGTTTGTTTATTTCCTGTTGTTAAGCAAATATGCAACAGGTATTATCTTATCTTTAGGTACCCAAACTGACTTGGGTCCTTCCTTGTTAGTTTTCACTGGACGAGAATGTTTAGCGTGCTTATTATGTATGCATCTAGACGTAACATGCCCACTTTTTTCACTTACTTTGCAAAAGGTGTTGGACGGGCCTGACTTAGTTTTAGCATGCTTAGCTGGAGCTTTTGAAGCTCTATGTTGTGTATGTGGCTTTGACTTTTTACCAGATGCTTCATGCTTCTCCTTGTCATAACCAAGACCAGATTTATCATGAGGTGACCTAGAATACCTTAATATAAGACTGAGCTTATCTGAGCCACCTACAAACTTTGATAGGGTGTCTGTCAAATATGTCACATCTTGTTTAGTTTTGCAACTTCACATGAAACATCAGGCTCACACTCGAGTTTGTCAGTTAGACTGACATTCTCTGATTTCAATTTGTCATTTTCTTTTGCTAAGTTTTGTTTCTCCATGCAGACTCCATCGTACTCTTTTGTTAGTTTTGTAAACTTCTTTTTGAGACTTCTATACTCATGAGACAGTATGGACGACTCATGCACAATTCATCAAATACATTTTAAAGAGTGGACGGGTCAGAATCCATTACCTCAGCATCAGTGTATTCACTTTCTGATGATGTGTCAGCCATGAGACAGATATTTGCCTCTTCCTCAACTTCATCTTCCTCATCAGATGAAGACAGATCCAGATCCTCCCAAGTAGTCATCAAGCCCTTCTTCTTCAAAAAGAACTTCTTTTTTATCTTTCAGATCAGGGCAATCAGCTTTGAAATGGCCAGGCTTCTTGCATTCAAAGCACAAAGGCGGACCTTTTTCCTTGGAGTCTGACTTCTCATTGGAAATTTTTTTATTGAACTGCTTCCTCCTGAAGCTACCTTTCTTTCTCCACATGTGTTGAATCTCTCTGGAGATGAAAGATAGTTCATTTTCATCTGATCCCTCATCACTATCTGAAGGTCCAGCATCATCTAAAGATTTAGCAGCTTTGAGAACTTTTGATGAACTTGCTTTCTTTGCTTTTAGGGCAATAGACTTTCCTTTTCTGGAGTTGTCTTCTTCATTCAGTTCAAGTTCATGAACTTTGAGTGACCCAAGAAGCTCTTCTAGAGAAAGAGTATTCAGATTTTTGGCTTCCTGAATAAATGTAACCTTGGGTCTCCATTGCTTGGATAGACTTCTCGGAATCTTTCTAACATGGTCTCTATTTTCATATGTTTTTTCGAGAGATCTGAGACTGTTGGTGATAGTTTGAAATCTTCCAAACATCTGATCTATTGTTTCATGGTCAACCATTTTAAATAGTTCATACTGGTGAACCAGCATGCTTATCTTTGATTCCTTTACTTGAGATGAACCCTCATGAGCTAGGGCAAGAGTATCCCAGATTTCTTTGGCAGTTTTGCAGCTGTGAACCTTGTCATGTTCAGATCTAGTGATAGTACACATTAAATAATGTTTTACTTTGAGATTGAGTTGATGCTTTGCATTTTTATCTGTAGTCCAATCTGCTCTAGCAATAGCAGCTCCATTTTCATCTATAGGCTCAGTATAACCATTTTCAATCAGTTCCCAGATATATAAGCTTTGTGCATCCAAGAAGGCCATCATCATCTTCTTTCAGTAGTCATAATCAGTTCCATCGAAGAGAGGAGGTCTGTTGATAGCTTGTCCTTCTGCATCCATGGTTGTTGGATCGTACTCCCTTAGCACTTGTTAGATGCTCAACCCTTTCGAGGCTGAGCTCTGATACCAACTAAAGTTGACACAGGCAAACACAAGAAGGAGGGTTGAATTGTGTTTGTTAATAATTTTCAAAAACAAATTTTTTCAAAACTTATTTTCTCACACAAAGAATATAAGATAGATGCACAAAAAAAAAAGATCTTTTAAAAGCTTAACAAAATCAAGTTCAAATCCCCACAGTTAGTATAAATAAAAAAACTGTAAGAGTTAAGGGATTAGAAGATTCACGCAAGTTTTTTATCCTGGTTCGTTCTCTTCCAACCAAGAGCTATGTCCAGTCCCTTCGACTTGAAGGATTTACTCCACTATTTATCCAAATAGATTACACCAAGTATTCAACACCTCTCCAAGCTACAAGTATTTTCGATGACCCCTCTCCTTCAATCTTCAAGCTTCTCCTTCATCTCCCTCAACTCTCCCTTCCCCCATCGTGAGACTAATTCGAACCCTAAACCCTCAAATCTACGTCACCAATCTATCATCTCCCTTTCTCCATGCATCTGGGACATAAGTTTTGGTGGCTACGAGACGATGGAGTCCCGGCAACAACGAGACGATGGAGTCCCGATGGCGACGAGACGACGGAGTTCCGATGCCGAACAACATGTACTTCGGGTTTAGGGTTTTTATTTGTGTTTTATAATCTTTTTGGAATAATCTGTTTCAATGTTTAATAATCGTTTTGGAACAAGTCTTCCTTTAGTAATTTTGATGACAAATTACAAGTCACAACAACTGAAATAAAAATGTTAGATGACAAGGGGAATTGACATCACTTTCGGATGAGGATTTGTTGAAGAGAATGGAGCTTTTCGATTCTTTTTGGAAGGTATCAAGGATGAAGGAGTCGTTCATGTTTCAAAGATCTAGGATAAAATGGTTAAAACTTGGACACTCTAATTCTGGGTTTTTTTTCACTCTTGTGTCAATAAAAGAAATAGAGATAATGCTATCCTCGGGTTGAATTTAAGGGGGGTGTGGGTTGAGGAACCGGGCGAAGTAAAGGAGGAAGTATTCAATCACTTTCAAGAGATTTTCAGTTAACAAATTTTGTCTAGGCCGATCCTTAATGGGATTGATTTCAAAAAAATTACAGAACTGTAGAGTTCCACATTAACAGAGAAATTCCCGTTGGAGGAGATTAAAGAGGCAGTATGGGGGTGTGAGAGGAGTAAGAGCCCGGGTCCCGATGGCTATAATTTTATGTTCATCAAAAAATATTGGGAGGTGCTCAAGGATGATTTCAGCAGGTTGGTAGAAGAATTCCACTCAAATGGAAGTTTATCAAGAGGTTGTAATGCCTCCTTTCTAGCCCTCTTTCTGAAGAAGGAAAATCCCTCTGGTTGGAATGACTAGAGGCCAATATCTTTAGTGGGTTGCATTTATAAAATCCTGGCCAAAATACTGTGGGAAGGATGTGTAAAGTGATGAGCTCTATCATTTCGAATTGTCAAACAGCTTTCTTGAGGGGGAGGAATATTCTAGATGGATTTGTTGTGGTGAACGAAATCATTGATTTTGCAAGGAAGAGAGGGAGTCCTTGTACGCTTTTCAAAGTTGATTTTGAGAAGGCATACGATTCGGTAAGTTGGGAATTCCTAGATTATATGCTTATGAGACTTGGTTTTAATGTTAAATGGAGGACCTGGATTCTTGCTTGCTTACATTCGGCCTCGGTATTGGTCTTGGTCAACGACAGTCCTACAAAGGGATTCTCGATGTTAAAAGGCATATGCCAAGGCGATCCAATGGCACCATTCTTGTTTCTAATAGTGGCGGAGGGACTAAGTGGCATGATTAGGAGTGCGGTGGAGAAAAATATCTTCAAGGAATATGTAATAAGAGGAAATAACCAGGAAGTAGCCATTTCACACATTCAATATGCTGATGATACGATCATAGTGGGTGAGATGAATGTAAAGAATGCTTGGGCGGTTAATTGCATCTTGAGGAATTTTAAGTTGGTCTCGGGCCTAAAGGTAAATTTCCATAAAAGTGGTTTGATGGGTACAAAGGTGAGTAGTGCAAGTATGGATCATGCAGCTGATATTCTCAATTGTAAAGTCAATTCTACCATTTTTAACTTTCTTAGTATTTTGGTGGGGGCGAATCCGAGGAGGTCATCAACCTGGGAGTCTTTAATTATCTCTCTGTAGAAGAGATTGATGGGTTGGAGGAACAAATACATTTCTTTTCGTGGAAGGGTAATCTTGATTAATGTGGTACTCTCTAGCCTACCAGTGTACTATCTTTCATTCTATCTGGTCCCCCAAAAAATGTAATAAATAGGATCATCCAACTTTAGAGAAGATTTTTGTGGGTGTGGGTGTGGGTGGGGGGAGGGGGGGGGGGGGGGGGGTTAGTTTGGAATGTAAAAAGATTTGTTGGGTGGGGTGGGATGTGGTGTGCAAGTCTAGGAATGAGGGAGGGTTGGGTATAAAAGATATTAGGGCGTTCAATCTTGCCCTCTTAGGAAAATGGAGATGGTGGTTTATGTCAGAAAAAGAGTTGTTGTGGTCTAGAGTCCTTAGAGTTAGGTATGATGAGGGTCAAGTTGGGTGGGGTCATTGGGGTGTGAATTCTTCAGAGAAGTGAATGTCCTTAAATTGGTGGGTGGATTTAGGTAGGATAGAGGGGGAGGTCTCTCATAAATAGAACTGGTTTTCATTGGGGTTGCTAAAGAAAATAGGAAATGGAAAGGGGACTGCTTTTTGGATGGAACCGTGGCTGAATGCAACTCCTTAGGCCATCACCTATAGCAGGTTGTACAACATTTCTACAGCGAAGGAGGCTTCTATTTTCCATATGGGGGAATGGTCCGAGGGAACCTGGCATTGGAGATTTAATTGGAGAATGAGTCTTTTTGTATGGGAGACACAACTCCTCTCTTCCTTGCAGGTTTTACTCAACCAGTGCACCTTGAATGCGGTACAGGAAGATCAGTGGTGTTGGCTAGGCAATCACAGCACTCCATATTAGGTGAAATCTGCCTATGGACACATCATGGTCGCGCCTGGACAACACAATGCTGCAGGAGTGTTTAAAATTTTATGGGATAGCAAAGTTCCTCTTAAAGTGAAGGCATTCTGCTGGAGGGCTATCATTGATAGAATTCCCACAGCTGCTAATTTACATTGCAGAGGATTTTATTTGGGTCAAGGTCCAACATATTGTTGCTTCTGCAGGAGTGAAACTGGAACTTCGTCTCATTTGTTTCTTTTTTGCAACTTCTCCTATAATGTTTGGATGTATTTATATAATTGGCTAGGAATTGTGACAGTGATGGCAAGGGATTTAGAGGAGCATCTCCTGCAACATGCAGGTCTTTTCGCCGGCAGGTTATAAAAATAAATGGGTGGAGGGTTATTTGGTTTGCAGCTATATGGAGCATTTGGCTACATAAAAATGAGTTGGTCTTCAATCAAGGAAGCTTGGACTTTGATAGAGTAATTGAGTTGATTAAGCCGAGAATTTGGCTATGGATTGACAGCCTAGTCAGCAAAGGAAGCTTCTCTTTTGTTGATTGGTGTTTAAATCCTATTGAATGCTTGAAAGCTTGTAAATCTAGGTAGTTTCTTTAACCTGCTCAACCAGTTTAGGGCCTTAGTTTTTCTATTTTTTGTTGGATATGAAGGCATCATCATATCCTCTTAAAACTTTGGTTGGTGGTTGTGAGGTTTTTGGTCTCTGTTTTTTACAGCTTGGTGGGTGATTTGGGTTGTATCTAGTCTACTCTGTTTTGATAGTTTGGTGGGTTTTTTGGATGTTCTTTTTTGTAATGTCTCTTTTGATGCATCTTGTATATGCGTTCCGAGTATCCCTTGTGCTCGTCTCTAATCTCTATATATATTTGGTTTATCAAAAAAAAAAAAATGTTTATAAATTTTGCTTTTCTGATAATGGTTGATGAGATATTGTCTTCTTTCTTCCCCTGAATGTATCAGTTATTTTCCCTCTGATTTTTCTGTGTTGGTTGACAATATTTTTCATTTGTTTACGTGTATAGAACGGTTCCTTAGATAAGGAACGTTCCTTAATTTCAAGGAACCGAGGATGCCACATGAGACTGCTCCAACGGCAAAAATATAATAATTAAGGAAGGGTTTCTTAGTCTAAGGAACTGGTTAAGGAACGCACGATAAAGATGCTCTTACAAGTTCTACAAGCTTGAAGAAAAGCCACGGCCAATAGAACAATATAGCATGGAAATTTCACTATTTTTAATAATACACAAGGTAGGATAAGGTTTGGTGGTGGTAATACATGTGCCTCCCATATGATAATTGTTTCATAACTCGATGTCTCAAGTGTACATGTCGGGGAAGTCAATATATCGTGAACTTGTTCTTTGGCATATTCAGTAAGACTGTAATTATAATCTATTCAAAATGTAGCATTATAAAAAATTATGGATGCAAAAGCTGGTGTCCCGAGCAATGTCATTATTTCGGAAGGATGTTTATCTCTTACCTTAATAGTCTGAGTTCAAATTGATGAATAAGATTCTATACCGATAATAACAAATTTTGATTTACTATTTTCAGTTTGTATCTTTAATAATTTGTAAGAGCATTTGATCCCTATTTTTGTTCATTCCAAGATAATCCATATATTCATTTTAGAGATATATAATTTGATGAAAGAAAAGCAAGCTTTGTTTGACCATATGCCAATGATTTGGTGAAAAAGAAGAAATTGTGAAATCTCATAATCTACGGAAGCACTTTGGTCACTCAAACGGTCAACCTTTCAACTGGCATTGGTTTGCATGCCAGCGATCTATGAAATTTGCTGGCCCTTAACTTACTAGGAAATCGTGGATGCGTTCACCAACCTCAAAAAGGTTTAGAATCTGTATATCAATTTCTTGAGTTTAGAGTCTAGTGGGGTGTATTCAATCTAGATTTTAAAGATTCTTTTATCATAAAAAAAGTTTGGAGGTATTTAATTAAGATTTTTAAGTAATTTAAAAAAATCTTATGATATTCAATTAAGATTTTCAAAAATTTTTTAAAAAATTCAAATCCGGAGATATTCAATCAAGATTTTTTACAACTAATAAAAAAGTTTTTGATATTCAAAAGTTGATGATTTCAATAGATTATTTTTTATGATGGATTTTTTGAGACTTCTTAGAAAAAAATATAAATAATAAAGCTATCTCAAAATCCCACCTCAACCCCCTCATACTTTTCTAGACTCTCTTCTCCTTTCTTTGTTCGGCGCCTACTTCCTGAATCCTATTTCTCGCTGCTGCTCCTTTCTTTTTTGGTATTTACATTGGTGGTGTTTGGAAGAGTTTATTTAAGTTCTTTTTGATTTATATGATGATATAAGTTCTTATGCAGTATGTTTGACAGAGCTTATAAAAATAAATTATGACATCTCATAAGGAGTTTTTAACTTATTTTCATAAGTCGGTGGAAGAAGCTTATGAAATTATCATAAGAGCTTATGCACTAAACATCATCTTCGTATTTTTCACTATTCGAATCCTCTCATGTCCCTTTCTTTCTTTTTCTTTCTTTAAGCACTTATGGCATAAACTCTCGTGTGATAAGATCTTATATAATAAGTTTTTAATTAAGTTATTTATCCAAACACACTCATATTTTATTCAGCTACTTCCTGAAACCTATAATGATATACACTCTCTTTGGTGCGTATGCATTCACTCATCTCTTTATTTGCAGGGCTTTTCTTTTTTGTTTCTTTCTTTGTACAACATTTCTTTCTTTATAGTACTAGGCATCAATCTAGCTACTTCAATGAAAACAACTTTTTAAGCAAATAAAAAATTAATAAAAATCAAACATGTATGGCAATGATGGTTTTCGTATAGGACTATATTGTGTACACTATTTTTATTTTAAAGAAATTACGATAAATACCCTAAATATAATGAGGACTATATTTGATAATTTGATACGGGATAATAATCAGGAATATTTCGTAAAATGAATTTCCAATCGAACCAGAGGAATCTTCATCTTCATCAACTATTATAACTTAATGTTTGCTAAAAATTTAAGTCATTTAAAATCTTATAAATCCATGAACTTTTTTGAAATCCTATAAATTCCTATAATAAAAATCCTTTAAAATCTCACCTACAAAATCTTGATCATAAAGATCTTTAAAAACAATCTTATAAAATCATAAAATTCCTATTCATCATCTAAAACCAACTTAATTTTTTTATTTCAAAACAATCTTTTAAAATCCTAATCGATTACACCCCTGGAACAGTTAGCCATTGTAAACCCTATTATCCACTTTCTCTTATTCCAGGCAGAAAAGACAGCGATAATGTTGTAATCCTTGAAAATCTAGCAAATTAAGGATGTCTCGTACTGTAAGCTAACGCGAGAGCAAATTAGATCTTTTATTACCTTTTTTTTTTATCTGATAAAGAAAAGATATTTGATTTTATGTACAGTACAGGTCAGATGATATTTTCATTCATAGGATCCCACTGAAGCCACATAAGGTATTGCTTCTGTAGCAGATAGGGTGAATTGCACAGTGAGAACTATAGACAGGACAAGTTTCATTCTGGAAGAGCCACAAACTACAACCCTGATGGAACTGTCAGCTATCGTACAGTTACTGGTGTTTGTGAAGCTCCACATAGCCAGAATAATCTAAGATGATTCCTCTTTGATGTGCAGTTAGATTCCACTTTGAAAAGTTTGAGGATTATTGTTTATCCCATAATTTATTACTTTTGGAATGATAAATTAATATAGAAAAACTTATTGCATTCATTGGGATTTATAATATGTAAGTATGACAGAACGGGATAGGATGTGATGGTTAGTAATGGATTGAAATAGTATAAAGTTCTTACCCATAATTTGGAAAATGGAGTAAAATGGTTGAGGATGGGAAGCCAAATCACTCCAAACCATCCAAAACTCTTATTTTTCATATTCTCCTATTTGAGAGATTTAGGATGGAACATTAAAACTCTCATCTCAACAATGGAGTGGTATATTTTTATCACTCCACTCTAAACCACTCCATTATTAATCATTTCACTCCATCCTTTCTAAAACTCTCAAACATAGCATAAGGGGGAAAAGCAAAGATGAAGACATTCCTGCTAACTGATAAAAGATACAACACCTCTTTTTTCATGTTCCTTTATATATATATATATATATATATATATGGCTTTGATGATCGAAAATTGGGCCATATCAATTACCATGAACTGATGATGTTTACCATGTTAGACAAAATGATTTTTAAACTAACTACCCCTTTTTTATGATAAAAACTAAACCATGTAGCTGGCGTTCGGAGTTAATCAGTTTAGGGACACGACATGACAAATGCAAGAATATGTTTTATGCAACTCTGTACAATATCTCACAGCTCATGCTTCTTGTCTTGTTCTCTTTGTAACACCACCTTCACGACACTTATCATTCCACCGTATTGCAATGGTTCTTATCTTAATAAAATGGCTTCATTCATTGGAATTGGACTTATGTGAAATGTTTCAACCCCTGTAGGTGTCCACATATTATAATATAATGGTTGAACATACTCTTATGATATTGATTCTAAATTTTCATATAGAAAATGTGAGTTAAAACTTAAAACTGACTACCCATCATTGCTACTTGACAAAGATTGATGATAAGATGTCATTTTAGCACTACAATCAGCAACGCCTGACTCTTTAGCATCTCATTATAACATTTGCTGTCACATATCCCCTTTCAAGGACTCTCTTCCTTTGTTGTGACCTGGATTAACCTTACCCTATGATGGAGTCATGAGTGGTCAAAATCTAATATCATTTATTTGTTAGGTACAGCGAATCTTCTCAGGCTTATGTACTCAGGTCTCAGAGATATACATCAACCTCATTTAAATGTAGAATTAGGAAGCAGCATTGACCCAAAACATGTTCACTTTTCTATATTCATTGCCCCATAACCAAAAGTAGCTCCAAAATTGTTGCCTATATCATGAAAAAGAGCTCTAGTTCCTCCCAGAAACTGGGTTCATTTCTAAGTCCTAGTGCACCAAACCATAGAGAAAACAACCTTGGGAACCAAAAGGGATGGAGCTCAGAGAGAGTGTTGCAGCCAGCAAGTAGCAGCCATAGGCATGCCAGTGTGGCTGGCTTGACACCCATCAACAGTGGAAGAACAATGCCTTCAAAATGGGATGATGCTGAGAGGTGGATTTGTAGCCCCATTTCAGGCTATGCTAATAGCAAAAGTTCATCCTATGCTCAACTTCAAAGGCGACCAAAATCAAAAAGTGGTCCAATTGTGTCTCCAGGAACAGCTTTCTACTCAAATTATTCACCTACAATTCCACTGCGCCAAGGTTTGGTTGTGAAAAACTTAATGGTAGGTTCCCCTTTTACCACAGGAGTATTAGCACCAGATGCTCTTTCTGTTCACCATTTTGATGCACATGATACTGTTTTTGGTCCCCGTTATGACATAAACAGTGGTATACAATATTCTAGTCTTGTGGTAAACGAGAATGGGGTAGGCCTCTCATCAGTGTCTAGTGCACCCACATGGTCAGAACTGCTTTGTGACCCATCTTCACCTAATTCTCAAGGTATGGAGTTCTTCTTCAGAGGCAGCCTAGTTAAAGTTACTTTGCATATTCTATATAAGATACTGTGTATGGATCAATGGATAAACATTAGTGGAAGTTGTTAAATTCAGATCACCAATTCACCATTGGCACACAAGACAAATTCATGAATGAAAGAAAGAATTTTGCTGTGTGTCAAGTGTATACATGGGGAATTGGTTGATTATATATCCCCTTGTTCAATTTGGCAATACAATTATCGTCTTGGACTATCTATGGGAGGTAAATTGATAAAAGTGAGGAAGTTTTCTGCTTTTTTGTGAAGTCACATGGATGAATATGACCAATGGTTTCTTGGGGTTGAAAGTTGAATCTGTTTGTTGAGTATGACCAATAATCATTTAACCATTGATATTTTATAAGGAAAAATAAGTATATGAATTTGTGAACTTTTATATGCTAGAATAGTCGCCATAGCTTCTACAGTCGTACCATAGTCCAGATTCTATAACTATATATTGACATCCGAGTATCTACATCTTTGAAATGATTCAGTTTATTTTCATTTACAGGTGAGGAAGGTGATGGAACTAAGAATGAGGACACCGCGATATCACCTTTCTCAAAATGTGAGAAAGGTACCCAAATGAGCTCTCCGGAGACTGAGAATGATGCACAGTCATCTCCAATATCTTCAGCTGCTGGGGCTATGGATCAAAATAATTGCCATTCTACTAAGTTAGAGGTTAGAGATGTGCAGGTTGATAGTCAAGCAACTGCACCTGCTATTAGAGGGAGTTCACTGTATGGTAAAGACTTGAAGGAAAGTAATCCTGAAGCCCAAACTTCAAGTTGGGATATTGCAGATTCAACCTTGGACATTTCCAAGTATGTTATGCAAATATAGAATGAACTTGGAGGATGCAAATTGATTTCCAATTTCATTTCTTAAGATCATTATTAGCAAGATAATTCTTTCATTGAGCAAAAATAGATATCATGTCATTGTTTTATTTATGTATTTAACCGTGAACTTGTATTTTGGCACAGGTTTCAGAGAGAGGAAGCCAAAATCATTGCTTGGGAGAGTTTGCAAAAAGCAAAAGCTGAAGCTGCAATACGAAAACTAGAGGTCTTTTACATTTTTATTCATCACAACTTGTTTACTGAACTTTTTCATTCAAGTCCTAACACAGTCATATTATCTTGTGAGCGAGCAAGATATTAAATTCATGTAGGGAGGTTTTATTCCTAGTTGTTCTCATGCTATATAGAAAAAGGTCATTGAATAACAAGTAAAGCAGAGGCATTTATAGTTGTGTTTCCATATTCCTGATCATATGAAAACGTAACGTTTGACACAGATGAAATTGGAAAAGAAGAGATCGTCCACAATGGATAAGATTGTAAACAAGCTAAGAAGGGCACAGTTGAAAGCTGAGAAGATGAGAAGCTTAATACCTGTGCAACAGGGCCAACATGTTTCCAAGCCTCGGAAAGTATTTTCATTCCACAAATATGGGCACATGTGGTCTCCAACCACCTGCTTCACCATCCATGAACCATGAACCGTGAACGTCATACATCCCATATACAATCCTTCAAGGTTTTGTCCCTGTAACTCAATTGGAATTTCATATTTTATCATAGGACCTTGTTGGTTCTTGTCTTAATGCCATTTGATGTATTTTGGCATATGTATGAGAGCAAGCATACAGCATTGGCAACGTTTAATCCCGTACAATATATATCAATAGTCATACTCATCATACTGATGAGATGCGTTTTGAGACATGGTATCTTTCATAGTGGTTGATCCCAATGAAATCCACTACACTCTTCAATTTCTATCTGTTGTTGGACATTTGAGTAACAGTTCCTAGATCCATTTCCGTATATTTCAGGACCTATGTTCCAAGCAGAAGCTATTTGCACAACTGTGAAATCCCTTTTGGCAAACCCTTGAAATATCAGTAGTGCCCATCACACTAACAGGTCCACTCAGAAAGCAGCTTACACTATTTCCCCTGAGGTTTGGCTTACCATTATGTCCTAATGTGTTTACTTGCATCTTTGTTCAACTAAGAACATAGTTGGAGACGCACTGGTCACTACTAATCCACCAGTCCATGCTTTCAGCGATTCAATACTATACAGATCTAATCAAACAGCATGTTGTCTAAAAATTGAAGAAAGACGCGTTGTAATTAATACGAGAAAGTGTTTCTTGACCTTCATATTCTGGGGAAATTAGAAGAAGAAAAAAACATCTCTTCAATTTTATAACTGATAAACTTGTCAAAGAGCTTACTTCAGAAGGCAAGATCTCTCAAATAAGTATCAATACATTATTAGAGTTAGACATAAGTCTTCGTAATAAAACAGATCCAGTTGAAACATATTTTTGCCTCGTACACTAAACAGGCTTGCACTACAAAATGATGGCTGAAAAGAGAAGCCCGATTTATTTACAAGTACAAATGTCGACAAAAGATCGTACTAGTTCATTCTGAATCATATGCATATGAAAATACCCAATGAACAATTCATGGCACGACTAGAATAAATCATAAATCAATATCATGGCTGTGAAGAGATAACAGGCGCCAATGCATTATCCATATTTCCATCATCTGCACTACTACCGAATACAAAGATAATAAAATGTTATAAAAACAAAAAGTATTTATGGCTTACGATAGTAAAAGGACAAAACTGACATACAATTCTTTATGTCCAGTTCATCCAGTTCCTATTGAAAATATACCAAAAACTGTCAAAAACTGATCAAAGGGTGTATCATGAAACTGCCTATAACTGTTTTTTTCTGAGTGAAACAGGAGGAACAGCACCTAAGGTATTGTACATAAGTTTTATCCTAGATAAAAGTAGAAGTGTAATCTATAATCATTCATAGTAGAAGACCTGCACCACGGTTCGATGGCATCCATATATATCAACATTTCAAAGGCAATGCCACCAATAACTCTGCACTCCTAGTATGGTCTATACTTCCAATCTGCTCTTGATGGTCTCCCACTGGCAATTCCGTAACCCCACTGCAAAAGAAAATACTGTACAATCAAAAGCTAAAAACATGCAAGTAGACTCAATACTACAATCTTTCAGTGCCAGCGTTTAAATGCAAGGATGACCATGCACAACTACAAATTATTATTGTTTTCACACTGACAAAAATTAAGCATTTCATAAAGCAGACACTGCAGTTGTGCTTTGACCAAGACAAGAATCAACAATTATTGAGAGCATAAATTTCAAAAGTAATGAAATGGTTAAATACTTGACAAATTATCCATTTTTCCATTTCCCTTCTATGTTGGTACTTTTGGTCGTAAAATCATTGTGTATACTCACGTCATCAAAGTTTATGCTACCATACATCCTCCCATAAGTTCGCATAGGACCACCGTATCCCCACCCAAAGAATCCACACCATTCATCATAAAGTTCCCTCTGGGCCCATGAACAGTGTCATCAACAGGAGTGGCTGAATCTATTGCAAACCTGCAGATGCAAGCTGCTAGTAAATCAAATCATATTTAACCATAAAAGGAAGAAATATTGATAACTGTACCAAAGCATATTAAAGATTTACAGCACAAGGTATACGAATTTGAACAAAAACATATATACAAAAACATACATAGTACTAACTGCATTTTACTTGTACATGTATGAACTATGACAATCACGGGGAGGAGAGTATCTTTGGCATGTACAAATCTGTTGATAGAAACCTCAAAGGATTACGGGATAGCAGTGTTGTTTAATGAGAAAGGGAGCAACTAGAGCTCTTACAGCAAAAGGAAAAGATAAACCAGAGCCTCTTGTCCAGAGTGATACTCTCCTAACCAACTCAATATATTCCTTCAAACCCTCCGTATTGACATCCCGCGAAATACCCAAAACCTAAGATGCAATTGAGAGGTAAATACATGATATGAGTGTATAATAGGAATAAAGGGAACGCAATTGAATGTACGTGACTCACCACAAGCTTTCGCTGCTCCATCGGAAACTTCAAATAAAGCACAGAGAAGGATAATCAAACCCTGCAAGGGAAAAAACCCTACCTACCACTTTGAGGGACCAAAAGGCTCCTCCTCTTCATGTTGGGGGAATGGAATCTCTCGGGTGAGTTCTTACTTCTTACCCTCCTCTCTCTAAATCTATCACACTCGCCCCCTGCACATAACAACCACACGTCTTTCTCAGACACAACAATCCACATCATCATCATCTACCAAATGAAAAATCAGGCATTGGTGGTAGGGGTTGGGCTAATATGTGGTGGTAGGGGTTAGGTTAACAGTGCGATTCATATTATATTTTGTAGCATCCACTCTACTATTCATTTATAGTAAATTTTGGATCAATCAAATTGTCATATAGGTTGATCAAAATTTCAAACTTTCTCGTTGTATTATATTGTAGTCAAACTATATGAATACAATATATTGTAGTATAGTATATGTATTCTTTGTATTCGCAAATTTAATCCATATTAAAATAATGTTTTTTATTAAAAAACTGATTATATTATAAAATAATATTTTAATATGAATTAAAATAACGTTCGTTGTCAATAATATTTTGCCATATAATCCGTTTTTTTAATAAAAAACATTATTTTAATATGAATTAAATTTGCAAATACAAAAAACACATATATTATACTACAATATACTGCATTCATATAGTTTGACTACAGTATAATACAACTAGAAAGTTTGAAATTTTGACCAACCTATGTGACAATTTGATTGGCCCAAAATTTACCACATGAATGATGTAGTAGGTGATATAAAATATAGATGGTGCATCATAGTCCAACCCTGGTGATAGAAGTTCAACTTGCAAAGAAACATGGAGGAGTGGCGCCACTGCACCACTTATCCTACCTACCCAACCCCCACCCCACATATATATATATATATATATATATATATATATATATATATATATATCCCATCCGGATCCCCACTCCCCCAGGAGCATTTCTCTCATTTAAGTTTCCCTCATTCTCCAATATTATATTATACTTTTTTAATTTTTTTTACACTCTTTTATAATCAATTTTTAAATTTAGGTAAATATTAAATTTTTTCTGATATCATATTTTAATTATTTTATTAATTGTTATATATTCATTTACCAATATTTTAGTACTTTTTTTTACACTCTCCGTTATAAATATTTTTTTTTGAAAGTGTTTAATTTATTTTTTATAATACCATATTTTTATCATTTTGTGTATTCTTTATTTTTAATTTTTATTATATCTTTTTTTTGTGTAGTTAGAAGGTGTTCATAATCTCTCATACATTTTACTACACTCTTTTCTTTTCTACACTCTATTATTATCAAATTTTAAGTTTAGGTAAATATTATGATTTTTTTATATCATATTTTTATTATTTTATTAGATATTGTATACTCATTCTCCAACATTTCTACTACTTTTTTTTTTTACACTCTCTTTTATCTATAATTTGTTGGAAGTTTAAAAATTAAATTTTTATTATACCACATTTCTATCATTTTATGTAATCTTTATTTTTTATTTTTTTTATTATATTATTTTTTTTATTATTTTTGTGCATTAATAAATATTAAATGTTTTTTATATTTTTTTTACTTTGTTATTATTAATGATAGTAGTAGTTTGTTATTTTTTTTATTATATTACTATTAATTTTTATCTTGTTTTAGTAGTTAGTGGCCCATATTATCATTTTGTGTTTTTTTTTCATAATTTGTTATGGTTATGTTAATGTTATTATTGTTTGTTATACATAGATCTGACTTTTATATTTATTAGTGTTAATGTTATTATTGTTAGTTTTTTATTATTTTGTTGTTTTTAATGTTATTAATTTTATGATTATTTTAATATTCTTGTTATTATTGTTAATGTTGTTGTTAGTATTATTTTATTTTTGTGCATTCATAATTGTTATATTTTTTTATTATATTATTATTTTTTTAGTTACTTTGTTATTATTAATGATAGTAGTAGTTTGTTATTTTTTTATTGTTGTTATAAATAATATTAATTTTTTCCTTGTTTTGATAATTGTGTATTTTTTTTAAAAAAAATTAATTGTTATTATTGATATATATGATATTAGTAGTGGCCCATATTATCATTTTGTGTATTTTACTTGTGAATTTATATGATAATTGTGTATTTTACTTGTTAATTTATGATTATGTTAATTATTTATGTCTGATTAATTTATTAATATGTTAATTATTAGTGTATCTTCATAAATTATTAGGGTTATGTTGTTGTTGTTATTATTAATGTGGTTATTATTATTGTTATTGTTATTGTTATTGTTGTTATTATTATTATTATTATTATTATTATTATTATTATTATTATTATTATTTGTACTCATGGGATCGATATGCTATTCATACCTGATATGAATGTGAGCACAGGCTGCAATTACATGAGAGCAAGGAAAGTGAAATACTTGAAATCTTCCACATTGGCAATATCGACATGGTAGATCAACACTCCACACCTGACCCCTTCCCTGGTTGACTGGATTGAATGCCTCCTCGACTTCAAAACGTAGATTTTGGTGGTCAAACCTCCGAACATGATGGGATGTTGCTTCTGCTTGTTGCACCGTCATTGCTTCTCGTACTTTTTCGGAATGTCTATGCCCAGAATTCATTTCTGCCCTGGTTCTTGAACCTCGCTCAACAAAATATTCTACCAGTCTGTGGTATGTACACTTCACCAATGCCGTGATTGGCAAATTCTGAATACCTTTGAATATCTTATTTACTGCCTCCGACAAGTTAGTTGTCATGTGACCATACCTACGACCTTGATCATCATAAGAGAGACTCCACTTTTCTTTTGAGATGCCACAAATCCACCATGCGACCTCCGGGCTAGCTTCCCCAAATCTTTTTAACCTCCGCTCGAAGCAAACGCGAGATGCTGTATATCCTGAAATAACATTGCACGTTTCATATATAAAGATAACTCACCTAAACCATTTGATTATTGAATTAAAATTATTACCTAGTGTCATCAATGTCTTCTTCAACTTGACATTTTTAAATTTGAGATTGAAATTACTGGCGATGTGTCTGAGGCAGTATACATGGTAAGCATTCGGCGGTTGCCAACCAAGGTACGGATTTGCCACGACAGATTTAATACTTTGATGGTGGTCAGAGATCAAACATATACATGTCCTATTGGTACCTTTTTCACGAATAAGTGCCAAAAACCAGGATCAGACATCCAATGTTTCTCCTTTAACGATAACAAATGCAAGCGGCAAGACTTTGCTATTCCCGTCTTGTGTAGTTGCAATCAAGAGGGTACCATGATACTTTCCATACAAGAATGTACCATCAACTTGTATTATCGGCTGCAGTAATTGAACACATCACAATATCGTTTGAATGTCCGAAAAATACGAAGAAACTTACGGCTGTGAATATCAACCCGATTACCAACGATGACAGGATTAGTCTCGATCTTGCTGAAACCATCTAACTGTCAAGTGTGTTTACAGTTAATGAAGGACGTAGTGCCTGAGGGTAAGGAGCTAATGCCATATAGGATTCAGTTTTGCACTACGGTTGACTCTCAGGCAGAGATGGGGGTTACAATTCTCAACTTGTTGTGATGTACGTGATTAGGTTGTTTTGATTCTTATACTAACCACATGGATATATATATATATATATATATATATATATATATATATATATATAGTAATAAGATTGAAGAGTTGTTTTTACTGTACATCTGACTTGGCATGGTCTCCACCAATTACGGAGTTTTAATTATTTTATTTTTATTTTATTTTCTTTTGTTTAATTTGTTATTTACCAATTTCAGTCTCTCTCTCTCCACTCTCTGGTCACACGCAACCTAGGGACAGCGGCTTTCTCTCACGCAAACAAGGACGAAGGTCGATGATGGCGGTGACGAAGAGGACGACGAGGAGTAAGGCGACGGCGGTGGGTTTCTAAATAGTAGCAAGGATGGCGACCATCAAGCACTGAGGAGAACCCACAACGAGCTCAAATGGCAGCGGTGGAGAGGACGACAAGGAGTAAGGCGACGCCGTGGTTTTCTGAACGGAAGCTACGACGACGACCACCAAGCACTGAAGAGAGCCAACGACGACCTGGAACAATGGCAGGGGAGAGGACACGGCAGCGACGGCGGGTTTCTAAACAGCATCAACAATGACGACCACCCAAGCACTGAGGAGTACCAATGACGAACTCAAATGGCAGCGGCGGAGAGGACGACACCTCTTTCTCCTAGGTTCCTCTCAATTGGATGAAGGTTTGCTCTCTCTCTAAGAATCAATCTTTCTTCTTACTGTGAAATAGCTATATGTTTGTGCCATTGTATGATTTTTCAATTCTCCTGTGTATTAAATTGGAACTGAATTCATGCAATTTATGGGTGTCTTTCCCTCTAGAGATTTCTTTTAAGTTAGAATTATGTTTATGGTATGCCTCTGTAGATTTACTCATCGGCATGTATGGAAGCTTTGGGATGACTTCTGATACTTATAAATATTTTAAAAATGAAATTTGCAGAATTACCATGATGAATAGTTTAATTCTCAATTGAAATGATTTGAAAGCTCTAGAACTGTTTTGTGGTACGATGGGTGTTGGTATTGCACAAAGCAATTATACATTCAGTTATGTTCTGTGGGCTTGTGGGAACTTTTTATGCTCAAAGAAGGAAGATCTTTTCATTCTTTCACTAATTAAAACCCTTTCAAAAATGACTCTAGGTTGGGCTTAGAAATTGTTCTTGAGATTAGATGTGGAGTTATTGATGATGCAAAATTGGTTTGATGTGGTCCATTATTGATCTGCATATGAGGGGAGAGAGACAGAGACAGAAAGAGATGAAAGGATGACTTTCTGAACAATATGAAGGAGGGAGATGAGGACTTCTGGGGGATGGTGCCGCCATTGAAGCCATGGAATGAGTGTAAGTTTTTACAGCTCAGTAAGTATTAGACAAGGATTTATGGTTCATTTGTATTTGTTTTATCTTGATTTGTTTCATCATGATTTAGTAATTTTTGTTTTTATAACTCATATATGCTTATTTGTATTGGGATGAATTCTAAAGATGGACAATGAGTTAAATTTGATTTGAAGAAAGATGAGAAATTGGTTGGGAAGTGGAACTACACTTCTGGTTAATGGAATGAGAATCCTGATGACAAAGTTAAACTAAATTACTATGTTCAACAACAATCATAACTTTATAATGGCTGTTGGGTCTTCTTTTTACTGTTTGCTTAGTTGTCAGTTTAACCGTGATTTGGGGGTTAAATTAGTTTTTTATTAGTCATTTGTTGAAGATGATAGCTTAACTAGCCTATTAATCATCATTTCTTTCTTTGTAGGATAGACTTTATTTTCAGTCAAATAACCAATGCTAACAAAATAGGAAGGAACGTAAAGCTTAAAGCTAAGATAGATACAGATAAGGGCGTAAAGCTTGAAGCCATAGGATAGGATGAAACTAATGCTAAGATAGATACAATATTATATTCCATTTCTTTTTCTTTTACATCAAAATGAAACCCTCTTCTCTTCGATATCTCTTTCTCTCATTTCGTCCCCCTGCACTTTTCTTCTCCGACTTGACATTGATGTCGGTGACTGATGGTGTGGGTGGTTGCCGGGAAGATCGCCAACGATGTCCATGGTGGAAGGGATCTGATGCAGATCTGTTATTGGGACACACACAAAGAAGCTAGAAGATTGTGGCAAATAGGGCAGTTATCTGGTCGATGTTGGTGGGTATGTGATTTTGTCTATTTTCTCTTCCTCATTACTGAAGTTATGTTTTTTTTTTGAAATGGGTATGTGATTTTTTTCCTCCTCCTTTCCTTCAACCCCGTTCCCATCATTTCTCCTACTTCTACCCACACTGCAACTTTCGCCAAGGGATGAAGTGTTCCCATATTTGTTTTGGTTTATACCCTTTAAACCTAAAGCAATTTATCCTTCGAAATTTCTTTTTGGAATGTCATAGTTTAGCTCATTTCAAATGTTTCTTTTAACTTTTGCCTATTCATATATTTATGTTTACTTTTGATGCTTGGACTGATATACATATATTTATGCTTCATTCCCTTTTGCTTGGACTGATATAATAAATCTTATAAGAAACATAACTATCGATCTATTTCTTATTGGTTTATTTGCTATGACTGAGTAAAGGCTTCAGGTCTTCCAGCTATTTGAATGAATGTTTAAGTGATATATTTGCTCTTCTTTTTTTACCATCTTATTGAATTTCCTATTTTCATGTTTATATTTCAAGAGTGTAGCCACCATAGCAAGAGTGTGAAATAAATATCAATCATTTGAAATAAATTCATCGTGGACCAGAATGCATTAAATCATATTCAAGGTAGTAAAGATATATAGCCGTCTACTTAGTTTTAAGAACGCATCTATACAAGATTTTATTTTGCTCGCCCACCGATGTGGTAAAAGCGCTCGTCCACCGATGTGGTAGAAGCGCTCGTCCACACAAGTGACAGAAGCGCTCGTACACACAAGTCTTTGGACTTGCTAAGCCCTTAAGAAAAAATCCATCCAGTGAGGTGGCACTATGGACATCTACTGAATTTTAGTTAGGCATTATGGATGTATACTTGAGTTACAAGAATAACACTCGTCTGCTAACGTGACAAGATGGACGTGCTTATTTTCAAGTCTTTGGACTTGCTGTTCTTATCAAGTTATTTAGGTATTCATTTATGGCCTCGTCCACTAAGGAAAAACCAGTCTACTTATCAATTAAATTATAAATGGTTTAAATAACATTTAGAGGGGTAATTCTTTGCACGGGTCCAAGCATTGTATACCTTATATTATGTTGAAAAACCACCACCAAAGATGTTGTGAAATTTCTTTCTGTTAGTGTTGACTTTGAGGAAAACAAAAAATCATGACTTGTGTAGAGAATCTGAAACAGTGAAACCTCTTCATCTTTTACTCTTATATATGCAATATCTGTCATCTTAATTAGTTTATTCATAATCTTTTTTCATCTTTTTTGTGGTAGGGTGAATGGGCATATAAGGAAGTTTATGTTGGGAATGATCTTGATAATCAGGTGTTGTTTTATGCTTGCATCCAATTGATAGCATTTTAAAATTATATGCTTTCTCACAAATAATATTGTTTTTTGAACTTTTGCTTATGGTAATGGCTGGGAGTAGGAGCTATGATAAGAAAACTGGGTGATTGAGGATGTATTAACATATATACATTGCATGAATCTTGAGGGATCTATATTTGTATGTGTTATAATTTTATGTATATTTCTTTACAATTCCAAGTAGTAGTAGTAGTATTTGATAGCTTTCTTATTGTGATTCTTATGTCCTTAGAACATCTAATAGAAATAACAGTTTGACATGGTAGATAATAGAGTTTGATAAAGGGTTTTTACCAACTCTTTTATGTTAGTATAAAGTGTATGCTTTCGATAGAAATATAAAAAAAATATGAGGGCATAGGTCATTCCACACTTGAGTATTGGCAAAAAAACTTCTGCTTGCCAAAGAGAAAATTGTGCAATTATTTGAAGATTATAATTTTGGCACATTGAAATTCTGCATAATAAAAATTTGATTTAATGGATGTAAAAAACTAAAGGAGTTGGTGCAGCAAGAATGCATATTTCCAAAGCCTTCTTACTACGTGAACAACGATTGTGCATTAAAGTTACTATAGGACTCAGAGATATAGCTAGGTACTCAATCAATGTTGTTGTACAACTATGTGAAAAGGAATATATGATCACATCAATTATGCTCCATGCATTGTTGAGATGTGGACCATGTGGTTGCTGCTCAATGGCTGGAAATGTGGTCTGAGGTTATAAACTATGTTGCATTAGCTTCTAGGCAAGTGAATGGGCAATTGACAGCCCATACAAACATCCAATGTAGAATTTGGACAGCTGCATTTTCTGCTTCATAGAGGATTTGTTCTTCTCCTTGAATGCCCTATGAGATATTTGTCAAAACTTAGAACATAGATAGGAAGAAAATTAAGTCTCCTATTTTAGTCCATATTTTTACTTGAATGCAGTAAATGGTGCCCAGGAGACTAAACCTAAAGGAAATCATGTATCCATGTCACTTCATTGTTTGTTACATTGGTTTTGTAATGTAATAGTAAGGTCATAAGTATGGAAATATGCCAATGTCATTAGAACTAACCTTAAACTTAAAACAATGGTTGATAGATGATAAAAATCAAACATTGTAATAAGGATCAAAGTATGGGCTAATAGGGATAAAGATAAATTTTCTATAGACACCTAAGGGGAACAAGAGGTTTTACATATTGTTGTAGTTAATAGGGACGATGCTATTTTCTCAATAAATTTTAACTGCAAATTGTGTGCTTAATGGTCTACAATTTTTTGCTGTGATTTTCATTCATGTTAACTTAACTGCTATGGGAGAGATTGATGCTTTGACCAGCAATGACATCACGCTACCCGTCTTATCTATAGGTTATTTCTGATGCATTTCAGATGACAAATCACTTTTGTATTCTTTTTTTTCATATTTGATGAAGAATAGGGTAGGTTTTGGGAGATTGATGAAGTTGATTATAGTAGGATTTAGGGGTAGATAAAGATGAATACATTATGCTTTGGGGGTAAGTTATAGTGATATGCTTTACTTGCATTGTTTACTGGGTTTTGACCCTGGTATGCAACTTGACTTAGTGTGATGTAAATGTTTGATATATACACTCTAGGTGGTGTCCCATCAAAGGATTGCATTTAACTCCCATTCTTTGAATCAACAATTATGTTGAACAAAGTTGTGAAGAATCAAGATGAATCTTAACTTTTGATTGCCCCATTCCAATTATTATTACTTTTGCTTTAGTACTGTGCAATCAAAATGGCAAAGACAAAATAAATAGAAAGAGTAGCAGCATCAATGAGTGGAAAACTACAGAGAATATATGAAAATTAAGGATGAGATATTATGGTATGGAATTTAATGCAAGATAAATGAAGATAGCAAACTAGAGCGGAATGAGGAAAATAGAGTGCACAAAGTTCAGGCAATGGCCTACATAGATTATAGGACAAGGTTATTTCCTTTTGAGTCACTTACAATCATGTGTTCTTTTGACATGAATAATGGATGAAAGGTCAACAAATGAGGTTTCTTCTCATCTAGTGGATTTGATCCCAATGCCAGTGAAAAATCCTCATCACATTGGCAGTACTAAATTCGATTTTCACTCTGAACTATGTTCTTTATTTTGGATTCTTACTTAACAAGTTTACTAATTTCCACTAATTTTCAAACCGATTTAAAATACAATACCATGTGTCACAATAGTGGCATGAATGTGGAATCTAACAACGTTTCAACTTTTGAATAGGTGAAGGTATTGCTGTTGAGCAGAGGATATTCATGGCTAATCATCCGCAACTCTTTGATCCCGCAGGATACAAATCTATGACAGCTACTCTTTGTTGGCAAGGAGACTATTGTAAGTTAAGAAAAGGAAAGTTGATGGAAACTTTAGTATATTATAGAGATAACGAAACTTATATATGTGTACTTCTAATAGATAGTTTGGGTGCAGGGAAGTTGAACATAGGAGAAAGCACGGTTGACTTACTGAACTCAAATAAGCAATTAATTTATCAATCACCCAAAATTCTTGATGTAAATTATTAGTTTGCTTTCCTAACTAAAATTCAGTTGACGTCCACAGTGCCACGTCACTGGATGGATTTTCTCTTAAGGGCTCAGCAAGTCCAAAGACTTGTGTGGACGAGCGCTTATGTCACTTGTATGGACGAGCGCTTCTGTCACTTGTTTGGACGAGCGCTTCTGTCAAAGTTGTCTCATGAAGTAAAATGACATAATATAATTGTCGTACAATAAAATTTTATTAAGAAGTGAAGATTATTACGATTGAAGCGCTCGTCCACACAAGTGACTGAAGCGCTCGTCCACACAAATCTTTGGACTTGCTAAGCCCTTAAGAGAAAATCCGTCCAGTGACGTGGCACTGTGGACGTCTACTGAATTTTAGTTAGGCATTATAGATGTATACTTGAGTTACAAGAATAACCCTCGTCTGTTGACATGGCAAGATGGACGCGCTTATTTTCAAGTCTTTGGACTTGTTGTTCTTATCAATGCACGGGTTGTTATAAACGCAAAGCACGGGTTCTTCTAATACTTGGGTCGTTGAACTCTATACCTTATAATTTAGGTATTTTGTTTCAATCAATAAAATATAATGTAAATATGTTTCAAAATATAAACAACAAATCCAATGGGGCTGAATTAAATATTGTAATAATTTATTTTGTAAGAAAATTTGATCGTGTGTATAAAGTGGAAAGGAAAAGAAGTGTTTTTTTTTTATATTCACATATTAATCTTGGAGTATTTTTTTCAGCCCTTCTTGCTCTGAATTAAATGTAATCTCTACAATTTATAATACTTATTATGTATGCTCTATTTGAATTTTTGTATTTGATACTATATTCACTCTAATATTAGTATCGATGTTGTTATATACTTATAGAATTGACAAACACTAAATTGACATTATAATTTAACATTATCAAATTTCCAATATTTTTCTCATATAGATATCTACTATATTATCAAGTCTAATTTTTTTTACATTCAAACCTAGCATTTATGAAATATATCCATTGCAAACTTTGATACATTTCAATTTCAAAGATTTTGTTGACTAATAAATAAATATTATTATATTAAATTATATTATATATGTTATAACTAAAAGTAAGAATATGATATAGCACACTTAAAGTTGGGTTAAAAATGAAAACCAGATTTATTACATGTAGAGACCCAGATGATTCTTTTAAATAAAAATAGAATAGTTTATGCTTTTAAAAATAATTTCTAAATTGTTGAATATCAAAATTAATTTTCTTTAATTCATAACAAACATGCCCTTATTTAGTTCAGGACATGAAATTTATGATAGGTTATTAGTGTAAAAGATTTTAAATGGTTATTCATTAATACTTTGATATGTGTATGCTTATTTTAGTAATTTTAAAAAAATAACTATAATGTAAATTTGACAAAATAATATTGGATGTCGGTGTATAAATTGTTTAATTTGACCATACATATAAATAAGATACATAAAATAAAATAAAATCCAAAATATAAGTAATAACTATAGTTAATCATTTAATTATATTTTATAATTGTTTATTTAAATAAACAATTGTCCCGTGCGAATGAATGGGGTAAACATAATACCATGAATGGTGGGGATTGCATGGTGAATCAAGTTCTTTAACCATATTTAAATTATAGGCATGTGATTTATTGTGAATATGATCATGGTGGTGACTCGCCATTACATCTAACAAGCATGCCTTATATCTTTCATTATTTTATTATAATAAGTCCTGAAATATCATTGCAACTAATCGCATGGGGTTTCCGGAAGTGAAGATCTTTAAAATACAGCTAACTCTCCAGAGACCAAATGTTTGGTGCATCTAATGCAATTAGTAGCAATTTTCAGGGAACTCAGGCTGCCACTACCTTCAGTGCTGAAACCAACAAACTTGATTCTCGGGGGACTTGGGATGCTCGTGGGTGCTTACTTTGTGCAAACCTTTTATGTAGCCAGTTTGGGAAACACTTAACCTTTTATTTCCCCCTTACTTTTTGTTGTATTTTTTTATGTAGTCTTATATCTACATGAAGTTATGCTTGGTTATTATAACTTAATGAAACCAAAATAGGTTCAAAGGTTACACTAGTGCAATACGTGCTTTTTACGTCAGTTAAAATTGATTTTTTACGTCAGAATACTGACTGACGTAAATACAGCTGACGTTAATAGTTAATAGTTAATATTTTAACGTCAGTTGAGAACTGACGTTAAATATAAAACTATTAACGTCAGCTCTTTAACAAAACTGACGTTAATTTTGTAAAAATTAACGTCCGTTTTTTAAACAACTACCGTTAAACATAAAACTATTAACGTCAGTTCTTTAAGACAACGGACGTTAATTTTGTTAAAACTAACGTCAGTTGTTATAAAGAACTGACGTTAAAGGTTTAATTTTAACGTCAGTTGTAATAAACAACTGACGTCAATAGTGTACTGTATATTTTATAAAATACTATTAACGTCAGTTGTTTGATACAACTGACGTTAATAGGTTTTTTTAATTCAGTTTTAAAATGTCACTCCCCTCAGCTATCCCCGCGCATTCAAGAAATATCCCAAGAATACACGAATATCACACACATTACAAAATTGCAAAGGAAAAATGGAACAATGGGGGGACTTAAAACCAAAACCCATGTATATATATAAATAAATTTTAGTTCCAATGTCTAAAAAACAAAACTACCAATCTAAGGATATATATATACATGTTATTAATTAGTTTCTAAAGTCTAACAAAAAAACTATTTATCTAAGTATTGCGTAGGTATCCTGTCAATTCCTTTTTCAGCCGCATACTTGAAGAAGAATTCAGTGAAGCGCATCCTCAAGTCTCTTAACTCATCTTCTTGAATAGGCGATTGGTCAATAAATGCCTAGACACGTTCAAATAATAACAATAACATCAATGCAAGTCATCTTCAAAACTATAATATATAATTTAACAAGTTGTTTAAATATTACCTTATTCCATCCATCCGTAATAGATGCGGAGACTATGTTCAACATATGAAGCATCACATAATAGCCGCACGACCACCCGTCAATTTGAAATCGAGACTACCAACAAAATTAATTTCAACGTCAGTTGAATATACATATAAATTAGTAATTATAATATTAATTATTTGATAAATAAACTACCAAACCTTGAGGATGTTCCATACAGGATTTTCTTTAGCCTTAGAAGTCCTACTTCTCTCGTTGACGCAACTTATGCTACTCGCCTTCAGCGCGCTATCATAAACAAATAATCATGTCGATCAATTAACAAATTCATATATCATGTGTGTAATAAACTAAAAACAACTGATATTAAAACTTAAATTAAATTTAAAATTAGTTACTTACTTATTTACAGCTTCCACCACCTTCGGTGGCGGCTGTTGGTGGAGAGAGCAGAAGAATATGACAGTATGCCTAGACAGGTGAAGTACGAACAACTGCCAATGGCTTTTCATACAGTAGGGAGCCAGATATAATTCTTTCGGATTGTCTCCCAACAAGTTCCCTAAGTGTTTACTCAATGCATCGCCAGCAAAGAAATCGGGCAGAAGGATTGACGGATCTAAGAAACCGTAAACTGATGCAACGCCCTTATCAAGCTGAAGACGATGGAGATACCTAAGATATGAAAAGGTGTGGATGTTAATTACATAATATATATATATTGAAATTAAAATAAATTATTAAATGGAAAAATACCAAAAATAAATAAGTTATAAAATTAAAATTAACTTACGTGCACTAGAGACTGAAAACATTGTTGTTCATCCAGACGTTATTTCTGCAGGCGTTCCCTAGATCGTCACCACAGAAGGTAAATATCCTTCGTTGATCTGGGCGTGCCACCCATCCATCGTGCTCCAATGGACATTCAAAAATCTCAAACGCATAATCCTCACCAAGTGAGAACAAACGAGTGATAGGTGACAGCGACACCGACGTCGACTTGGCCTTCAGTTTAGGAAAAATAAAATAGATAAGTTTTTGATAATTAAAAAAAACACAAGTAATTATTTGACTAATTTGGACATCAATAATGAATACATACCTTTGTTAACATTTCGAGCTCACGTCATTTGGAGTCCAACTCAAGCTCACGCCTTTTCATTTCCAACTCATGCTCATGGCGTTGGACTTCGAACTCCCGCTCCCTAGTTGCCAACTCATCGTCCTCCACATGTGCCCTACTAAAACTCTTTTTTGTGCTCACATGTGAAGGGTTGGCATGCCTTGCGGTGTCCTGAGATGTACCGACGAAGGAAAGCTCTCTGGCAAGCGCCTGCTTGAAGTCTGGGTTGGATATTAAGCCTTGCATCAGATGTGTTGTAATAGCTGGGTTGGACATGAGGTGCTGAGTAATGTCAGCCAAAATTGATGCTTCATCGACCACCCGCTTTCATGAAGCAGACTTGCCATAATATTCTTTGATGGTCACGTTCCCAGGAACACCGAGAACTCGACCAGGATGGTCTTTCTTACCTAAAGCAGTCATCAAGACGTCCCGCCATCCAGAAGGGACGAATGCACCCTGGGAGGATTGTGCTTTAAGATCCATCTACAATGAAAAAAAATGAAAAAACGTGCAAGTGAAAAGTGTTGCAAATATCTATACAAATATCAATTGAAATCAAGTTAATTATTTACTTACAATCTTATCTGCCACTTCGCGAGTGGCATCAACTTTAAAAGATCCCGTCTTTGTCATGCGGTCGGCTAACCAGACATCCTCGCGGTCGATGTCCGATGGAGGACTTAATGGTGTGACCTCAGGCACCGCTCCTCTTTCAATCCTAGCAGAGTGCTCTTCCTGCTTCGCCCTCATCCTATCCGCCATCATCTGCTCGATCCGAGTCTGGTACCCACCCTGAGACATGGTGTGGCGGTGGACGTTCTTCACCTGATTCTGCCGACCCTTGTTTGACTTAGCCTATTCAAACAAAAACACATAATTAAATACAGTTAAATGATCTATAATAAGCATACAAAATTACCTTAATCAACCAACCTGAAATTCTCCATCCTGTCGACTCCTGGCAAACATATCTCAAGTATCCTGATCAATCCAGGGATAATCCGAGAACATTTTATCAAGTCGCTTCTTCCCAGATACATAGTACCTGGTAAGATCATGCTTGAACCCATTCCAACGCTTTGATGCCATTTTCATACATTTATGACGATGATCCTCGTCATTTGGCATAGTCTAAGCTACCTACACATTAAATACATAACAACTGGATGGATTATAACTCGAATAATTATCTAATAATGTAAATCAAACGAATGTAAAGGTAAAATACCGTGATAGCCTCCCAAATCTGATCCTTAACGTTCTGTGGAACGTCATTCCAGTGGTTGTAGTTGATGCTTACGTGCTGTTTCGCTTGTAGAAACACCCACTTATTAAATTCTTTAGCACGGGGTCCCTGGGCTTTTAGATTAGCATCGAAGGACACCTCAAGCTTCTGTCCGCTTTGCCTGTCCTTCTCTAGTTTCTTCAACGAGGTGGCTCCTCTACCCCGTTTCCTATGAGCCTGTGATGTCTGTATGGACAAAAAAATGATAAAATAGAGGGTTGTAACATTATAAACTTACATTAAAAAGAAGGACTAAAGATAATATATAACATGTAAACTTACACTAGAATCAGGCGTAGGCGTGATCGGGTCCTGCGAAGCCCCCACAATGTCCTCCCGTGCATGTGGGCTATCCGATTGATCCATATGTATGCCTGTTCATAAACAATATATGTGTATTAACATAGGTTATAACTCAAAATAAATACAGAGTATAAATAAAAAAACTAGATAGGTCCTGTAGATATACAAAACATCTATCCAATATAAGGACAATACGGGAGATTGAAAACTATAGTTTTTGAAGAGTGTCAAGCACTGGTCACGGCCTGGCCGTGATGTCCATCACGGCCGTAACGTGCCAATTGAACCAGACCCTCAAGGGCAGAACTGATCACGGCCTAGCCATGATGAGCATCACGGCCGTGACAGATCAACCAGCAGAGCAACATGCACTCAAAACCAAAAATAGAGACATTCCAAACAACTCAAACTCACGGTTTCAAGTTTCAACTACTGAGACTACAATTTCAACATACACTCAAAACCAAAAATAGAGACATTCCAAACAACTCAAACTCACAGTTTCAAGTTTCAACTACTGAGACTACAGTTTCAACATACACTCAAAACCAAAAATAAAAAAATGTGCCCTAAAGACTCACCAGAAATAGGCGCTCGCGTGGTGGTGGGGGGGAAGCTCGAGTGGTGGCCAACGTTCGATGTGGTTACTGAGAGCAGAGGGACAAGGAGAGTTAGTGCACGGGAAGGGGAAAGAGAGATGTCAAGTTATTGCAAAGAATGAGCGGGAAAGACAGAGTTAGGGGTTAAGAGTGTACCTCACGGTGGTGACGAAGAAGCCCTCGCGGTGGTTGCGGTGGAGATGAGCTCGCGATTAGGGCAGAGTGAGAGTGAGAATGAGGGTTGAGAGTGAGGGTTGAGCGTGATGAAAAGAGAAAAGAGACGTACAGAGAAGTGCAGAAGCCGCGCGGGTGTAAACGTTATAATCAAAATAAAACAACATTTTACGTCAGTTGTTAGTAAAAACTGACGTTAAAGGTCATATATTTAACGTCAGTTGTCTTAAGAAACTGACGTTAAAAAACACTCACACTTCTAACGTCATTTGTATTACACAACGGACGTTAAAAGTTTATTAGTTTCTGCAAAAATTAATAAACACTCACACTTCTAACGTCAGTTGTCTTAAGAAACTGACGTTAAAAACACTCACACTTCTAACGTCAGGTGTATTACACAACGGACGTTAAAAGTTTATTAGTTTCTGCAAAAACATTCATTCCTTTGACTACTGTGCTACTTACCCATTCACCTTGTAACCTAATCCTCTTAATGAGCATTAAGTTTTTAGATAAGTTTTCAAGAAAATCAGAATAGCTTAGTAACTTCATCCCCTGCTCCTATAAATAGCTTCCTTCCATCCTTTTAATTTTTCCTGCTTCACAATATGGCTCTGCCATGGAGATTAACTTCATCACTCTTTCTTCCTATGCCTAGACTCAAAGATCTTTGTCTTAATGGTCAAACAACTTCTGAGGTTGTGTAAATCACATAACATG
Organism: Sophora flavescens; assembly: GCA_030762895.1. NCBI lineage: Eukaryota > Viridiplantae > Streptophyta > Magnoliopsida > Fabales > Fabaceae > Sophora > Sophora flavescens. The sequence continues at coordinate 26,170,246 of CM061064.1, read as the reverse complement.
GATGGTAAGGTTGGGTGAATCACGTAATTTGATTCTCACACTTTATTTCATCCCCGTCATCCCTTTCACTTTGCTTTGGAAGCAAGTGACTGTGGATTCAAGACGATGCATCAAGGAATTCCAGTGAAGAAGAAAGATGCAAAGATCCATTTCACTTTGCTTTCGCTGCTAGTGACTGAGGATTTACTTTGCATCATAGAATTCAAGTGAGGGAGGTGATGCATCCATTGGAGTTTCTGATGATAGGACTGAGAAGAAAATGATGTTGAAGCAGAAACTTTTTTATATTTTAGGGCTATGTTGCAGAATTTTTTATCTTTTAATCATGTAATTTTAACTTATGAATCGCTTCAATGAAATACGATTTGATTATACATATAACTTTTTTTATGTTAAGTATTTATTTATTTTAATTTGCACAAGAATTTGTTTACTAATTCAAGCTAATTAATAAAAATTAAAAATAAACTTGTTTAAAAAAAAGGTTTAGAAATAAACTGCACTATATGGAGTGATCTGCGTTAAGAGGGACAAAAGGGACATGACAACCAATGAAATGAGTTTCATAATTATTTACGTCAGTTATTTATAGAACTGACGCAAATAGTGATTTAATATTTACAAACTGCCACCACCTCATTTTTAACGTCAACTTAATTTATGACTGTCAAGTTCCCGTATATTAATTACATTATTTCCAATATTCATTCTGCACGTTTATAATATATAGGATTATTTACATCAGCTATTTATTTAACTGAAGTAAAAATCACACTTTTAACGTCAGTTGTATAAAAAACTGACGTTAACAATAAATATTTTTTATTTTAAAAACACTTTTAACGTCAGTTTTTTTAAACAACTGGCGTTAAAAGTGTATAGATATCTGCAAAAACATTCATTCCTTTGACTACTGTGCTACTTACCCATGCACCTATTAACTTAATCCTCTTAATGAGCATTAAGTTTATAGATAAGTTTTCAAGAAAATCAGAATAGCTTAGTAACTTCATCCCCTGCTCCTATAAATAGCTTCCTTCCATCCTTTTAATTTTCGGCTTCACAATATGGTTCTGCCATGGAGATTAACTTCATCACTCTTTTTTCCTATTCCTAGACTCAAAGATCTTTATCTTAATGGTCAAACAAGTTCTGAGGTTGTGTAAATCACGTAACATGGATGATAAGCTTGTGTAAACCACATAATGTGAGTTGCTCACTTATCATCCTTCCGAAGAATCAGTTGCTGGAGGGAAAATCAGGTGCTCGGGCGTCACAGTTCCAAAACCTCAGCTTTGGCAGCAAGTGACCGTCATGGAAGTCTCTAGAACCACTGCCTTTGCTTGAAACAGATCTGGTGCACCTGTTTTTGCCTCTCTTGAGCTCTCTCATGCCCCCCAGTTTTCTGAGGTCTTAAAGGATGCAAGTGACTGTTCCAAGACCATTGTTAAAACAGATCGAGTGCACCCTTCGGAGTATAGTTTTCCCTTTGGCATATTTCATAAAACTCTCTGATGGGATGTAGCTTTAATGTTTAGGATTTTAAACCCTTTCAATGTAACTTTTTATAGGATTTTAAACCCTTTCAATCTTCTGTATCAGTCTGTATTACACTTCATGAATGAGATCCGGTTTGGGTTATTAATTCAACTTATACTTCGCACATATATTTTAGTTTTCAAAACAGAAACACAAAACATCAAAGCAATTGTGAAACTGAAACTTTGAGGAAGGCAATGCGGAAGGGTACGTATACTAGATAAAAAAATTATTAAAATAACCTTTAACGTCTGTTCGATAAAGAACTGACGTTAAAACGTTCAATGTTAACGTCAGTTGTTTATTGAACTGACGTTAAAAGTGAGTCACTTCACTTTTAACGTCAGTCCTTAAAACAACTGACGTTAAAATTGAATTAATGAAATCTGATATTTACAAAACTGCCACCGCCCCCTTTTTAACGTCTAGCTTTTGGTTAACTGACGTAAACCTTTACCGTCTAATGTATATTTTCCACTAGTGTTATTTATACTTTTCATACTATAGATTTGTGTACCTTATTTTGAAAGTAATGGCATGTCTGAAAGTAACGGCAATGGTTGGTCACTGATTATGTTAGGGTCTATGATCTAAGGGGGAGTATCTATTGGGTAGTGTTAATCAGGGGCTAAGGTTTTTAAATTGGGAAGTCATAAAATCCTGGCGATCTACCTTGTTGTTAGTTAGTATGGATAAATTGTCTGATATTGGTTTTGAGTATGAAGGATATTTCTGAGGTCTTTTAGACGAGTCGCAATATATAACTGCACCTTTGCAATGTTGATACATGATGTAGAATATTGTAGTCATTAGAATATTGGGACCTCCTTTCTGTTTCCTTTTCCTTTTTAATCATTTATTTTTATTAGTTTGTCTTTCATTTTCTTCTATCTCTCTCACCCATTCTCCATGATTTCTGTATTTGTCTTGATCATTGGGCAGTGACAATGTCATTATATTGATTTTTAGCTACACCAATTTGAGATTGAACCGAATATGTGGAAAATTTTGGTTTGGTACAATTTATTGTGGTTTCTGCACAATTGGTACAATTTATTGTAGGTCAAAAATGTTTTGCCTGAAAAGTTTGAGAGACTTATAAGATGTGAAGCTTTTGCATATCAAACACTTGTGATGAAGAGAGTGGAAGAAAACCTTAGTTCTACAGGCACTTCAAAGGTATGTTTTTTAGTACTTTCTGTTCTGTGTTGAATGATTTGTTTCCTTTAAATAAAGGAGCTTCTCTGCATGGGTTGCATTTGGTATCTTTCATGTACAGATATCCTTTTTAAATTTTTTTTGGGTGTATCCATTGTCCCGATCACACATCATTGTGCATCCTAGCCACATTTCCCAGTTGAATGTTGTGATACTTGGTGTATCTATTGCCACTAAAGAGGAGGAGCTTGTGCTTTCAAACGAGTACTTTGCTTTCAAAATCCCTGTGTAATAGGAATTGTTTTTTGTCTTTATTTTATTTATGTAGAATCAGCTGATAGATAACTTTTGTTTTGGACTCAAAGTGGATATCTATAATTAAATATAAGTATCTGGATTGGATAAATGCATGACATTGCTATTCTACTTTCTCTATCTTCTCATTTATTTTAATATCATGTCATTAGTTACATAAATTTATGAGTGATAGTAATTTTTTGTATGCAGAGAAATTCAGTGAGCTTTCACTGATGAATAGGTCAAGAAAAAATGTGTTGGACACTGCTAATGTATTGCAAGTGGTACAAAGTACTCCAAAATCAAGAAAATAAGTAAGACATCTAAGTGAGTAGGGGAGAGAATTTAGATATGATCTTAAAGTTAGAAAATGCATCAGATGCAACATAATTGGCTCATGGAATGATTATTTAATTTTTGTTTCGTAACTCGACTTTATTACTATATTTTGTACTATTGTTTTCCCTAAAGTAGTTAGAATGTGCTATTAGTTATGTTTTATATTCTAGGTAAATGATTTCAATGTGTTGTTACAGTTCTTGCCATTTTTGGGATAGTTTTTTTAGTGGGTATAGCAAGCTTAAAATGATCGAAGAAGAAAATGATCAACAGGGAAGGGAGTCTGTATTTTCAACATCACACTTATATTAAAAGCAATTTGCTATTGTTTCATTTTTTTTCTTTTTTGTTTTTTTAGCATAAAGTTTTGTTCATGTTGATGGTCATGTTGCAAAGGAATCCACAATCACAAAGCTGCTGGTATTTAATTCTGTCAAGATTTAAGAACTTAATCTTATTTGAGTCTGTGTTTAGTTTGACCCTTCATGACAATATCAGTATTATCTTAGAAATAGAGTATTGAGAAGTAAGCATTTCATGGTGTTGTGTTGTAGCATTGTGCTTGTGTGGGACTAGGTATTGGTGCTTATGTATGCTAGATGCTGATTTCATTCACCCAAGTCTTTTGTAAATTTTATTTTCAATTTGGGTGTGGGTTGAAGATGAAAGGAAGCATGCAGTTTTAATTTTGTGTTTCGTTTGTCTTATCTTATCTTTTAGTTTCAGTTTTGTGTTTGAACTATGCAAACATAAAGCCAATATTGTGATTCATGGCTGGCTGGCGACCTCTGATATGTTTTAAACAATTTTGGATATCCAAGTTCACTTCATTCCGATATTTTTGTTGCTATCATTTCCCCCAAGAAGTTTAGTTTACAGGGATTGTTTTGTGAAGTTAAGTGATAAAGATTTTGATGAATGATTAATTCGTTGTTATTGTGGGACCATTTGGCTTTTATCAAATGGAGTTTGGAGAATACGTGAGAGGGAAAAGGAGATTTTTGGATTTTGCATTGAGGGTCTCATATCCTCCACGGTGTTCCAGATGTATTTGTAAGTGAGGCTTTGAAGAGTTGCTTCCAGAAATGACTGATATAGCAGGTCTGGTTGAGGCGGGAGGGATGAGTGGTGAATATCTTTATGTAAAGATCATGCTTATTTAAACAGTGGAAGTAATTTTCTTGATGAGATTAGTAAATTACTAGAATTAAAGGAGGTTGGCATTGTGCAGGACTCTCTTTCTCCCCTCTCAACTTGAGGGCCTTCCTTTGCGAATCTAAGATGTGAAGGGAAAAGAATTGGGGTTGCAGTTTAGATTTTGGCCAAATGGTAATGGTAGGATGTATGTTCCTTACATCCAGTCTATGCAATTGCAAGTTGGTGATACCAATGTGTTTTACGTTAATTTGGGAGAAGACTTTTTATATATTTTCTATCTTATATTCCATTTCACATAAAATGCAAGAGTTCATGTGGGTTAGTTAATTGATCAAGATCAACATTCTTTAAGGACCGCTAACCAACTCCACTTGGCTTGATAAGCTTAATTAATTTATTCTCTATTTATATGATAACTTTAACTATTTTTTAAATAAAAGTATATTGACAATTCACTACAAAAAAAGGGTGTTTAGCGACCGAAGAAATCGGTCACTATTCATCAAAATTCGGTCGCTAAATAGGTTAACGACCGAATTAGCGACCGAATAATGACGGTTGCTAAAACCCTGGTCGCTAAATGATTTAGCGACTGAATTTGTAATCGGTCTCTATTAGCGACCGAATAATTCGGTTGCTAATTTATAAAAATCGGTCGCTAAATTGGTTTCCTAAAACCAGTTATGTGACCAATTTTAGCGACCGAAAATTCGGTCGCTAAATTGGCCACCAAATTAAAAAAAATCAGTCATTAAATGTGTCCCCAAAACTTGTTCTAGGGACCGATTTAGTGACCGATTTCTTTAAAAAACATATAACAAACCAAATATAATTTTTTTTATAAGCTAAAGTGTATTGAAAGAGTATAATGGGTACTCTAAACTCATAAACAAAAGAACCAAATACAAGAGGGATAAGGTAGAGATTCAACCAAAGTCGGAGAAGACAATAATGGTTGATATACTAACTAATCGTCGACCAAAAAGAATTCCTCAGCACCTAATATCTAAAACCAATCCACCGCCCAGCTATTGACAATTTAGTGCCTAAAAGCTTATTAGGGATAACAGCAGCAAAAGAGAAAAGGCCATTTGAACCTTTACACCCTATAGAAAATCAAAAGCCCAAAAAGACCATAACAAGTCCATAAACTTTTAATCTGTAGCAATTAATTCAATCCTGTATTAGCCACCATGAAGAGCACAACACCCAGCTCCATGTAGAGAAAGAATTTGATTTAAACTTCAATGTTGCAGGGAAAACATTTGACCTCCCAAAGCCCAGCAACCATCAACCTCATCTGACCAACCACGGCTTCCAACACCAAAGAAAGCAAGATATTTTATCCTAAAATCCTTAACATGACCAGCAATGCAGAATTACACTGTCCAACTGTTAACAATAATGCACTTGCCATGTAATCCATATCTGCAAAAGACTTCCAAGCATCCAGCCAAACACCAAATTATGGGGATCTTTGTGGAGTTCACCAAGGGAACCGTTTGAATCCAACTTTTAGACCTTTGTGGAGTTCATCGCCTCCATTGTCCCTTAAAAAGTAACTGTCTTCCCAACTCTACATAAGAATATAATGAGACAAAAATATAATGCTTCCCTTCTACAAGAATATAATGAAACACAAATGATTGAATAGAAAATTGGATATAAAATGTATCCACAAATTCACAATCTTCAAAATCTTCAACAACCTTGTAGGCTATAATCCTTTTCTATCAAGTTGTCTTATCAATAAGAGAAAGAGAAAGCATGTCATACAAAGTCTAAAAGAAATAGGTAGGATTCATTTCTTCCATTTTCTTTACATTTCATTCTTTCTAAAAGTTTCCACACAAAGTCTAAGAGATATGCTTTGTGGACTTACTCACGTGAAGAGATGTTCTTGTTGACATGTTCACTAGAAACCAAACCACAAAAATTACCCAGAAATACATCATACCCTGCGAATAAGAAAATAATATACATGATATAATTCCAAAAAATGATGTTCCCTAAAGCACAAATATTATCTTGACAAACATAACAAACCTTGATCATACGCTTCAAAAGCTGGAGAAACAACAACACCATTAGATACCCAACTGAATCCAATTCATTTTAATTTCTGCATTTCACACATAGCAACCACACTATATGATATTTCAATGCAAACTCAAACTCGACCAATATTATTCAATTGTTACATATCTTGAAACCACATATAACCAAAAGTTCAAAGATACTTGCATGCTTATACCCATTAACAAGAGTTCAACCATTTTTATCATACAAAAATGTAAAATCAACATGATGGAGTTCAAAACCAATTTACATCTCATACAACAAATAAAATTCAATAACACATTGAGCAATTGATTCAAGCATTTTCTCAAACAGATTATGTTCAATCTAACAAGTTGATTCACATAGAACTAGAATTCATAGGACAATAAAACCATAAAGAAAGAAAGAACCAACAGAGAGTGGGATGATAGTTGTAGGGCGATGGGGACGAACGCAACGGCATGAGCACGAACTAGGCACGTTACTTAGCGGTGGCGGATGGGAGGGCACGAGAGCGGTGGGAGAGAGAGAGACAGAGGGAGAGAGAGACGCGAGTGAGACAGAGAAGGAGAGAAGGAGAGGGAGAAAGAGACGCGAGTGACAGAGAGAAGGAGAGAAGGAGAGGGAGAGAAGGAGAAGGAGAGAGAGACGCGAGTGAGACAGAGAAGGAGAGAAGAAGAGGGAGAGAGATACGCGAGTGATAGAGACAAGGAGAGAATGAGAGGGAGAGAGAGACGCGAGTGAGAGAAGGAAAGGGAGAGAGAGAAGGAGAGGGGGAGCGATATGTATGCTTACCGTGTGGAGGAGGTGGTGGCCGGCGAGGGGCTTCTGCGGCGCTGCGTGTGAAGAGAGGAAGAGAGGAAAAGAGAGAAATGGGGGAAAGAGGAAGGAAATCGTGATTTAGGGATTTTAGTTTTAGCGACCGAATTATTCGGTCGCTAAAATTGTTAATTTGATATTTGAATTCATAATTTTAGCGACCGAATAATTCGGTCGCTAAATCGGTCGCTAAAACGCTCTATTTTAATTTTTTACGCGTCGTTTAGCGACCGATTTAATATCGGTCGCAAAAGATAACTTAATTTTAACCGTTACATTTAACTCGGTCGCCATTTCGGTCGCTAAAAAGTCATAAATTTATGACTTTTACTTTCCTTTATTTTGCGACCGAAATAGAGACCGATAACTCTGCTACGCTCTATTTCGGTCGCTATTTCGGTCGCAATATCAACTCTAATCAGTGTTTGATTTAGATCCTACAATCGGTCACCATTTCGGTCGCAAACAGCAACCAACAAATTCGGTCGCTATTTTCGGTCGCTAAATAACCTTTTTTTGTAGTGATTCATCTATTGAGAATAAATTGTTATTGCTAATTTATAACTTTGTTTTGAGAAAAATAAATTCATTATAAAATTGAATGTTGAGAAAAGTATAATACCAAAATATTTGGATAGATATCAAATGTTAAAAAAATATGATGCATAAATATATATTTTTAAAACAGTTATATCTTGTATTAAAAAAATCAAATTTTATATGAATGACTTTTTCACAGACAAGAACTAGAAGTCCTGAGATACTTGAGTAAATCTCGGGAGTTGAGAATTTAAGTATATGATTGTATCATGATAGCATGAGCATATTATGCTCTTACGTATCCCAAGGGGGAATCAAAACAAATGTAGTTTGAAGTTTCACCCGTGGAAAGAAAAATGTCGAGGTATTACTCGACCTTATCAAAAAGACACATATTGAAATTAAAATTGAAAAAAATACTCCGATTTCCTTCTGAAAACCACATAAATTTCAATAAAAGCTTCTTAAAAAATAATTTTTATAATTGTAAAAAGACATAAAATACTTTATACTTTAAATAAACTAACTCCCAAATTATTGAATATGACAATTTTTTTTAATACTTAACAAATTTGTCATATTTTTGTATGAAGTAGAAAATCATATTTTGTTTTCTTATTGACTAATTATTACAAATGATAGTCAACAGACTCTTATTGTGTCTCTTCTATGAAATACAATTTTCTATCTCCATTTTGTATTAACCATTAACAAGAAATAATTTTAATGGAAAATTTACCCGTGCATTGCACTGGTATATTACACTAGTGTGTGTGTGTGTGTGTGTGTGTATATATATACATATATATATATATATATATATATACATATATATATATATATATGACGGGGTCAAGGAAGGGAAAGGGGGAAAGCGAGCAGGATGAAAGAAGTACAAAAACGGGCGGAAATTACATAAATTAAAACAAAATCAAAATATGCAGATTTAAAACATAAAAATAGTAAAAACAAATACTGTAGAAATTAAAACAGTAAATATAAAAACTTTAAAACATAAACCCAGAAAGGTGGTAGAACCAACCAAGAACTGGGGAAAATAAAAAGAAACCGGAGCAGAACCAGTGGAGGGAGAAGAGATATTTTTTAAACCATGTGGTTTTGATTGATTGCTTGAAAACTACAAGCTTGAACACTACAAGATTGAAAGATTGAAAAGGGAAAGAAGAAAAATGAGGAACTCGCAGTATAAGAACTCTTAGAATTATCAGAGTTTCTCACTCTAAAACTCTCTCTAAAACTTCGGATGTCTAACAACTGAGCCTAACATCCTTTTTATAGAAGATTGAAAATTCACTATTACAACAATATCGGTAATATTGACCTAAACTATTGCAACTATTGAAGAACAGTGACGGTAACTTGACTGAGACTGTGTTGTCGGCAAGTGAATAGTGCCGGTGATGAAACAAGATCTGAATTTGATCGAATGGGATCGTATCGGCAAGGAGCAAGATTTATCGGGTGACTGGGACTATTCATGCTAGATTTTTTATTGATTCGCTGGCTGAGTGATTGAGATTATTCATCATCACTCAGGTTGGCTGTAGTATCAATACCATAACAGTCATCTTCGTTTTGGTAGAAAGGATCCGAACAATTGCTTGAATCCTCCTCGTCTTCTTCTTCATCATATTGGGGGAGCTTCTGCTTGGAGGATTTTGATGAAGAGGCTACTTCCTCCTTTGCTAGCTTTAAGATAGATTCCATATTCTGAAGGAAGCTTTATTTTGATTTGGATCCTGCTAAGACCAAAACGATCCGAGATCTTTGATTCAAGAACTCACAAGTTTCTGGGTTAGCTGCTTTCATCCATTTAGGATTCTGCTGGAACCAGATTTTGACATTGTCACTTGTGGCTGCCGCATAATTAAATTGAGACCACCACTTGACATAAGTTGCTCTTTGCAAAATTGGCAATATACCAGGATAAAGATCATGCTTCTGGTATTTGTATTACCAGCTGAACACCCATGAAAGGGAGAACTTTGAGAAAAATATTAGATTGACAGGGAAAGGACTTTCCTTGATGTCAAAATATTTTTCAAATGTTTGATATCCTTCGAGGACTTCTGCTGGAAGGATTCGTTTGATTGGACCAAAAAATCTCCACCGATGGACGAACCAATGAGGAAATTTGTAGTTAACATTCTTCTTGAAATAAATCAACCAAGAATGTTTGTTTTGATTGTTTTGGTACCAGAAAATGTCGTACCAAGCTTGTTGATAATCCCAGTAATTAAAACCAATGGGATCAAAAGTTTGAGAATTTTTTTTGAAAACATTCAAGTTCTTTCCGAATTGCTCAGGTGTTAAAACCTTTAAAATTTGGAAAGTCGAATGAGTGTATATTGATTGATCCTTTGGGTCTCGATAATGTTTGATCGTGACAGAATCTGTATCAATCAAGATAAACTCATAAAAAATTGTTTTTATTTGATTGTGTTTGTTGAAAATGAGAACCGTTTTAAAAGATTTTGGCAGGAACTTTGTTAGGGTTATTATCCCAAAATCCTGGTTCCATTTGAACAACAAAATGGGTTTGGTTTTTTGCAACATAGTTGGTTGCGGCTGTTTGTGTTTGGGTGTTGTCTTTTGATAATCTTGTATCAGGTTTGACAACATTTATAGGGATAGCTGTTTGGGCTAACTCTTTGATTAAGTCTTTGAGAGGGGCTGGAGAACCTGATTCGATCTCCACTCTATCTCCCCAAGTTCCTTTAGGGAGTTTGGTTAGGCCTTGATCTTGAAAGGCTAACAAAGATTGAATGGGGATGCCATAGTCTTCTTTTGACTGCTCGACTGTTTGCTGAGTTGAAGACCCGGATTGGGTTGATGACCCAATATTGATTGTTGGTTTTTGGTTTGATGACCCAGATTGTTTTTGGGTTGAAGACCCAGATTTCGATGCACCTTGGTGTAACGCCTTTCGTTACATTAGTAACCCAAATTAATTTCAATAAAAATCCTTCAAAACATTTAATTAAAAAAAACACAAGTCATAAATTTTTTCTCAAATAACTAAGTAGGAAAATACCTCGTATTAAATAAAATAGAAAAAAAACATCCATGTAATGAATATAAATATAAATGAAAACCACAAGCCTCAATATCGGGCGTCTACTAACAAACCCAATGATAAATAAATGTGTCTAGCCACATACGGCTCCTTATTTAAGAAAATACTAACCAAACTAGAAAGAATAACTAATGGAATCCACTAAGTCTTCACGCCTCTTCAGTTTCAATGACATCCTCCTCGTGCTCTGAAAACAATACTTATAATGAGATATAAAATCCCAGTGATCAACAATACAATTTTTAAAAAAATATTTTTGAAAATAACATTGTTCTCAGCCGGCGCGGTAACCGGAAAAACTGTCCATGGCACCCACTAATTTTCTAAAATAATATATATAAAAGAAAATACTTTTAATATCAATACTAATCTCATCTCAATACATCACATTCCATATACCAGATAAATTCTAGTTTAATCCAAGCGGTCCGAAGACCTCCTAATTAAATTGGCCCCTTGCTGGCATGCCATATATTCACACATCACACGACAATGGTATCCCATTGCCCACCCCTACTCACAAGGAGTGTTTCGATGTCACCCTCCTGTCGGGGACATTTCCATTTCGATACCTCCCATGTGCACATGGTGGTATTTCTCCTTTTTCGACACCCCAACCTGTGGCGGTGTCACTTTCGATACTCCTTTTTAGGTAGTATTACTCATTTTTGACATCCCAACCACACTGGCGATGTTACTTTCGATACCCCCTTAAGGCGGTATTTCTCTTCGATACCCCTATCATAGGTGGTATTGCGGCAAACATCATACAAATCATCATAAGGCACAATTTCATGTCTCATACGTGTAACAATTCATTTACCAAAAATTAAATGTTTGATCTTATCATGCATGTCAAATAAACTCACATGGCATAGCATACACCAATAAGCACGTCATTCAACTAATACAAATACCAATCATGTATTTCATACCATCAGTAACAAGAATAAATACCCAAGTTAATAATCTTTTTTTTTTATTTTAATTCAAAACCCCTAAAACAAATATTTTATTAATAACATGCATCATTCAATTAAAATCCCTCAAAATCATAGGTAAATCGCTCAACACAACAAACACATGTGCCATGAAAAGGGTTATTAAAAGATACTGTTGCTCACCTCTCGAAGACCTCCAATGTGCCCTAAAAATTATTTATGATAAGGATTTGCGCTTCCTTAAAAATTATTCTTCCCTTCACCGACGTTCTTGGATCTGTGTATTATTAAAGTTATACTGCCAAGGAAGAAAACGCATAACCCTCCTCCTTTCTACACTGTGTTGCGGCGCTACTAACTTGCACAGTAACCGATTTATATATATACATGGCAGCAGGCAACTAGCATTTTTAGGTTTTAAAGATTTTCTTTAGCCAACAACATGAGCTGCTTGGGCTTAACGCCCAAGTATCCTTCTCTTTTTTTTTTCACATATATATATATATATATATATATATATATATATATATATATATATATATATATATATAAACGCCCAAGTATCCTTCTTTTCTTTTCTTTTTTCATATATATATATATATATATATATATATATATATATATATAATTATATAATTTTGCATTCTTTATAATAGTTAATAAATTTCAATAAATCCTTATACCATCACTTCTTTACACTAAATCTCCCATTTATATTTTTATTTGCACTACACTTTTTAATAACTTAATATTATTATTATTATTATTTATTTTTTTCAAATTAATTATGTTAGAATTTTAGGATGTTACATTTTCACCCCTCCTTAAAAAATTTCGTCCCCGAAATTCATCTCATACACACGCACCTATTGTAACATATGTCATATTCAAAACTAAAAGGTTACCATACCTTAGATAATAAAATCTGGGTATTGACGAACGATGTCCTCCTCCATCTCCCAAGTGGCTTCCTCAGGAGTCAATCATTCCTATAACACTTTCACCAATGGAATTGTCTTGTTCCTCAGAGTCTTAGTGCTCTTGTCCATGATCTGACTAGGCATTAGCTTATAGATCAAATTATCCTTCAATTGTACAGACTCAGGAGCTATCACATGAGATTCATCAGGCACATATTTTTTGAGTTGCGACACATGGAAAACATCATGAAGGTTTGTCAACTGTGGTGGAAGGGCCAATTGATAAGCAACAGGCCCGACTCTTTTAAGGATTTGGAAAGGTCCCATGAAACGAGGATTTAGCTTGCGGACTTTCATCGACCTCCCTACCCTCGTCTTAGGAGTGACTCTCAAAAATACATGCTCACTTTCCTGGAATTCTAGAGGCTTTCTCCTTTTGTCGGCATAGCTTTTTTGTCTACTTTGCGCCGTGCGCATCCTCCCCCTAATCATTTTGATTCTCTCGGAGGTTTACTGGACCAATTCAGGTCCCATCAAGGTCTTCTCACCTACCTCACACCAACATAAAGGGTACCTACACTTCCTCCCATATAGGACCTCATAGGGTGCAATGCTTATACCAGCGTGATAGCTATTGTTATACGCAAACTCAATGAGAGGTAGAAACCTATCCCAACTCCCTCCTTCATCCAAGACACACGCTCTAAGCATGTCCTCAAGGGTTTGAATGGTCCGCTCTGACTGACCATCCATTTGGGGATGATAGGTCGTGCTAAGGTTCAACGTAGTCCCAAAGGCTTGCTGAAACGCTCTCCAAAATCTAGAGGTAAACCTCAGGTCTCTATCTGACACTATAGATGTGGGTATCCCATGAAGCTTGACTATTTCCTTGATATAGAGGTATGCCAACTTGTCTAAGCTATAGGTTGCCTTAATTGGCAAGAAGTGGGCAGACTTGGTCAACCTATCCACTATCACCCAAATGGCATCTTAGCCCAAACGTGTCTTAGGTAACCCCATCACAAAGTCCATAGAAATTCTCTCCCACTTCCATTCTGGAATCTCCAAGGACTGCAACAACCCTGAAGGCTTATGATGTTCTATCTTGACCTTTTGGCACACTAAACACCCAGCTACGAAGCTAGCCACATCCTTTTTCATTCCTAGACACCAATACATCCTATTAAGGTCTTGGTACATCTTAGTTATTCCAGGATGTATGGTAAACTTTCCCTTATGAGCCTCCTCTAATATCTTCTCTCTAAGGCTCCCCTCCTTAGGAACAACGATCCTATTCTTAAACTTCACTAGCCCATCAACAGACAACTCATAGCCCTTTTGTCCCAACCGAGACTACAACTCTTGGTCTAAAAGTTGTTCCCGACTAATCTCATATCTAAGATCACTATTAATTTCCAACCTATTCAGCTTCAAACTTAAGACATTTAAGGACACATCCAACACCTCCAGATTCATGTCCCTAAACTCCTCCATGAGGTTCAGCTCTTGCACCATCAAGCTCGACACATGTAGGGACTTACTACTCAAAGCATCCGCCACCACATTGGCTTTTCCCGGATGGTACTTCAACTCGAAGTCATAGTCCTTAAGGAACTCCATCAACCTTCGTTGTCTCATGTTCAACTCCTTCTGGTCGAACAGATATTTAAGGCTTTTATGATCAATAAAAACTTCAAACGTTGCCCCATAAAGGTAATGCCTCCAAATCTTAAGGGCAAAAACCACAGCTGCTAGCTCTAGGTCATGGGTAGGGTAATTCCCCTCATGTGGCCTAAGCTGCCTAGAGGCATATGCTACCACCTTGCCCTCCTGCATTAAGACACGTCCCAAGCCATTCTTATATGCGTCGCAGTATACCACAAAACTCACTAAGGGATCCGGTATAGTTAAGACTGGTGATGACACCAATCTCCTCTTAAGCTCTTGGATCCCGTCCTCACACTCCTGGTCCCACCCAAAAGGTTTCCCATTCCTAGTCAACTGAGTCAAAGATAAGGCTAATCTAGAGAACCCCTCTATGAACTTCCTATAGTAACCAGCTAAGCCTAAGAAACTTCTCACTTCGGTTACTGTCTTAGGTTGTTCCCATCTCAACAAGGAAGGTCTCAATTGTACATCTTGATGTAGAGACATTCAACTCACGACTGATGAGATAAGTCACACATCGACAACATTTAAAAAGTACATAGAATTAAGATGATCAATGACAACAAGTACTTTCGAACCACAATAAAACATGACCTTGGTGATCATAAAAGAATTTCTCAAGAAAAGAAATTTTTCTGGATTCCACTTTCACATAAGCATAGAAAAGAATTTCATTAATTTGAAGGATATTGGAACATCCAGTATGGAAAAAGATCATTCCATCAGGTTCGTGGGTGTAAAAATGCATGATCAATACACATTTACAAACATGAATCTAATAAAGTTCATTCTTCCACAAGAATCTTCCAACGGATTCAAATAATCAAGGAGTGAATAATGTCTAATCCCAAGAGGATTAATTCGTATTCTTAATACAAAGAATTTACAAAATGATGACTTTCACCTCTATCAAAAATAGAAGTGACGAAACTAAGTTTCACCAAGAAACTTCTGCTATCACGAAATTATTTGTGTTATAACTCAAGAAATAGTCATAACCACTTCTCTCAACAAAATGTGAAAGTATCCAGACCAATCGATTCCTTTAAACCAATTCACTCAAATGTCTAATACATCGAGGAACATTTAGAAGTGTGAGTACGACTTCTCACAAACAAAGAAATGTATAACTGGAAATTTATGAATCAGCATAACTAATTCATGAGTCTTGACAGACTGTAAATTAAAATCAGAAAATATGTCTGACACATACCAACTTCACCGTTGTTATTATCTAATACAATCACAGGATTCGAGAAATAATTGTCAACTGACAAACACAAGAGAATCAAAGGGTACAATGAAGAATTCCTCAATCACGAGACACTCACCCAAGATCGAAAATCCACTCGATTCGTCTTGGTTCCAACCAACATACACATCTTTCTATCCAAACTTAGTATGACCACCTTGAATTTGGGTACGATCCCGGACAACTTAACCAATCGATCCAACATACAAAAGGTTGATCTTTCCTCATAAACTGAGTTGACGATGCAAAACCTTAGATAGGTCATCACTCCAATCTGGTAATACCTCGTCTTCAAGTCGATCTTTGAGTAGATGACAACTCCTCGCAATTAATTTACCAAATCAACTACGCAAGTTAGAGAATACTTATTCATAATTCGTCCTTTTACCTAGTCGTCAGAAATCTAGACGGTAACACGAACCTCCACACAACGTTGGTGCTTCACAAGGAAAACACTCGATCTAACAAACGATTCAGACCACCGATCGAACTCGTTTCAATCTTTGTAGGCAACATCCTACACAAAAGAACAGAGATCTGACCGCATCCAGAAACTAGATCAATCAAAAATCAATGTCCTTTGCTAACCATAAACCTAGAATATTTCCAGGGAACATTCCCGGAAAACCCTTTACACAAGCACCTTGTTTCGAATGTCTGACACGATTCACAAGGATAATCGAATGTCATATTCGAACCCAAGTAACATTCAAGATCTACGGTCTCCCAGGACATAAAACCCTTGGAAAAACCATCAACAAAACATATACTTGTGCGTCAACACACATTGCTTCAGCAAGAAACAATTCATACAAGAGCCAACCAGAGATCACACAACAAAAACTTAACAGACCTATTCCCCAAATATCCCGAAAGACTCGACCAGCTCTGATACCACTTTGTAACACCCACCCTTGGGCATTACCTTCTAATCACGTGCGAAAATAAAATTAAAAGATAATTTGCTGGTGCTTTCGGAAAATAACTTATATAAGTACATAAGTGTCTGAAATTGGGTATAAAATTTTTGTCACGACTCCACACCTAAGCCATAATCGACACACAAACTTACTATCATAGCTTGGCAAGCCTATTTAATTTAAAGGATATACTTAAATACAAGATAGTAGTTTTACAAAAATTTCGACAGAGTCTCCTCTGTAATTCGGACATCCCAGATAAAATAACACCTGTTAAAATGATTACATTTTCACTCCAGAATTCTAATTACACTAAATTCAACCAGGCATCAATACATAAAAATAATAGTTATAGCCATAAGCTTTACAAGACCAAAAGAAATAGCTTAGATTTTCATTCAAAAGATATGCTCTCCGAGCTATAGACATTCCATTTTAAAATAAAGGCTCTCTGAGCCAAACTCGTAAATACTATCAAAATAATCTAAGTCTCAACCCTAAGCTGGTCGTTCTAAAAGTTATTCCGCAAGTAATACCTCATCAAGCAACTAGATCTAAGTCTCTGAGTGACTTAGAAAGACTCCTCTGCACCATCTGTGTTAAAGTACCCAGGGTACAATATCGAACTAGAAGAATCCTGAAATGTGTGTGTAAGGGTGAGACGCCAATATATGGTTTTAACCCAATAACTAAATGCTCGACACCACGTAACACATATACATTTACCACACGAGCATTTATAAGCTAATAGTTTATCAGTGGGTTTAACACCCCAAACATCATCCATAACATTATGCATGACACTTCTATTCATCATCTACTTTTCGTCCTAATCTCATGAGATATCCCAACATCATATGAGTTGATCAGACTCCATAGCCACACTGGCTAACTTGGCCAACTGCCAACAGGTGCGAAAATCCTCTTCCCATCTTAAAAACAAAGGCATACACAGCCAGGCACACACAAGGCCAAACACATTGCTAATGTCCACAACCAGTGGCACTATACCATTAGCAAGTAAGATGAGGTCTCCATGTCCTCCCTAGGCACATGAGATAAATGCACATCGTAATTACCATTCGCCAATGGTAATTGATGCATTATGTCACAAACCGCAGGCACGTCTGCCAAATGCATGCAAAACACTTTTGTTTTGATCTTTTCTTTGTGCTCACTCTTTCTTTTGCCGAAGCTCAAAATGGCTTACGACTCATATAGTTTTAAAACACTTTTTAAAACTTTCATCACAACACGGGACCTCACTGTCCATAAAACTTTCATCAAAACATAGGACCTCACAGTCCATAAAACTTTCATCAAAACATAGGACCTCACAGTCCATAAAACCTTTATCAAAACATAGGACCTCACAGTCCAAGTGCTCAATCGCGACACCTCTCGACCGGTGCACCAGTCTTAGGTTCGTGGCACTAGAAACATCTTCAATGTTTCATCACAGTATACCTCATGTATACAATATAGGCCCTCAAAGTCCAAATGACTGAGTCCATCACAACACAGAACCTTAGTACCCCGACGTCTCGGTTACTAAGTTCCACACCACTATTAACACGAAATCAGTTTTGCTTTCATAAATTCTTTTTCCAAAAATTGGAAATTCATCAATAAAATCCTTAAATAATAAAACTTGGTTTTCACAAATATGAGTCACTTGAGGTTTTAACTTCCTTAAAATATGTACTGCCGTTTCAAAATACTTTCCGTCTATACTTTTCCAAATCTATCATCATACTTTTCCAAATCAATCATCAATTATCACTTTTAAGGCTTCTCAAGCCAAAACTTAGTTTTCCCACGGAAACAATTTTCTAAAATCATCATTAACTTCTTTTCAACAATTAATTTCATAAAATAACTTTGTATACTATTGCAAACTCTCTTACATAAAAATTAGCAGTACTTAAACATTTTCACAATTTCGCTCTCATTGTGACTCAAGTTATTTTTACACTAATAAATCATCATCATCAAAACTCCTTATTTTTCCAAAATAATACTTTCCACCACTATTATATTCCAACGTTTCCCATAAAACCTGGAATATAATTTACACAGCTTATTAAAGCTTTTATCTGATTAATCGGTTGTGCACTGACCACAGTCAGGCTTCTCAAACAACACTCACAAGCAACATTCAACAACAAACCACTAGACAGATCATGTACCATAGCAATATCATATTCAAATAAATAATTTAAAACAGATCAAACACTGATACTCAGATATACAACACAACATAAACCACATAATCAGATAACCACAACCACATCAATTGTACAGAATACACAACAAGCAAATGGTCAACAAGCAAATGGTTATTGAGAAAAATCCATCAGGCAAGCTCCCCTTACCTCTTGAAGATTGAACTAACCGTTCCTGTTAATCTCCTGATCCCGATCCGATTTTTCCTCTTCGTCAGCGTAAATCGGTTAACTCAGTTGTTTCCTTCAAACGAATTGCAACCAAAATAAATCAAATCAAACAAAAACATACTTGACTCATGGAGGTTAAGGTTCGGCCTCAACAACTTTTCTAGGTTAGGAAAGTTAAAATTTGATTAACTTAGGGATTAATGATCCATAAGTAACTTAAACATGATTAAGCACTTAACCCAAGATTATGAACCAAGAACATGAACTAAAACTCATCTAGTTCCAAGAACTAGGGTTTCGGCCAAGGGCTGAGTTTGGGGTTAGAAATCTCTAAAATTTCTAAACTCTTGGATTTAATCAACATACAAAACCTAGAGTTAGATTCAAGTGTCACAAACAACTTTTGAATCACAAAACCATTAAGTGCTCATACTAGGGTTTCGGTTTTGATGAGATCACTAGGTTAAAGTTTGATTTTTTATCTTCTATATACTTGAATACAAGAACTATCAAGATAAAATCATGAATCAAGACATGAAAATGAAACAAAACCTAAGAACACAACTTTGACCTAGATTCGGCCATGACCAGAAATCAAAGAAGGAAATTTCTCATGATCTTGTGCTTCTAGATGATGAAAATAGAGATGATTATAAGATCATACCAATTGGTTTCATGTCAAAAGGATTTTTCTAGAATTAGTTATGAATTTTTGAATCTAGCTTCAAGAACTTTAAACAAATGAAGAACATGTTGATCAAAGGCATAAACTCAAGAATCTTATGAAGAGAAAAGCTTAGAATAGCAAGATTAAGAGAGACTACCTCTTGATGATCAAAGAAAATGATGATTTGGATGATGTTCTTCAAGGTTTTCTTATGGTGTTCTTAAGAAACTTAAGGGAGAAGATGAACATAGTTAGGGTTTTAGAACAGTTTCAGTATTTTGGGTGGATCTCTCAACATACTTATCCGTTTTGGATGATCTTTATGTCTTTAGAAAGAAGAGAGAAAGATGAACAACTTTCATGTTGAAAGTTTTTCGAGATTCAAAACAGAAACTGATCAGAATTGCCAATCAAAATCTGGCGAATTATGAGCTCCAAAGAACATGAAAATGGAAAAATGCCTTAAGGAAGAAGATAACCTATTTAAATGAACAAAAAACCCAAACTTAATGAAGAAGGCATTGGAGCCGTGAGGATGGGGAAAAGCTTGGTCAATTTGTCCAATGGCATTTGGTAGAAATTGTCATAAAAAGACAAGGGCATTTTGGTCATTTCATAGGAAAATTTAATGCTGCCATAAATGTGCCATTATGGCCATTTATGATAGGATAAACTCGTCATAAATGCTTGTCAAGTCGGTCAATCCAATGTCTCTCTGCTCGTTGCCGACTTCCGATTCATCCGACTCGGGCTCGCTAGAGACATCTTGACGTATAGGCCCGCAACAAATATAATATTTTAATTTTTTTTACCAAAATTTTCAAAACTTCCAGTATCGTAGTAAATATGATAAAAACATTTTTCATCTCGTTCACGACTCAAAAATTAGGTCTTCTGAGCAGTAAACTTTTACTGTCAGTGAAGACGCAGAAAACAGCAGACCGGCTTCCGTCTGAGTTTTCTACCAAAAACTTCCCCGTAGCCTTATAAAAATAAGTATAACAAGGAAATGACCTTGGTTTATCCAAAATCATTTTCTATGTCTCGGATAAAAATATATATTTATATATTTATTACCGATATTACGAAGCAGCGAAAATCGGGGTGTTACAGCACACACGATCTCCATGCTACCACCTACACTTGTAACATGCAGTCCCCTTCTCACCTTGAGCACCTTGAACCTACTTACCCTTCGTGATTGTAGGCACAAGTCGTAGGATCTTTTGGAAATTACCCCCTTTCCCATGGAATCTCTTGCCGTCACTGAAACTCTTCTCCTTCGACCTCTCATCCAGCACAACTTGCATATTTTGCTCTGCCACCCTAACTTGTTCACTAAAATGGGGTAGTCTCGAATCTCTAGGAGCCCAATAAGGCTCTGCAGCTCTGGCTTTAAACCCTGTTCGAACTTAATCGCTTTCCATGGACCATCAGGATTATCCCTCACCTGTGTGGAGAACCTTGCAAGCCTCTCAAACTTGGCTACATATTCCGCTACCATCATCCTCCCCTGACGAAGATGTAGAAACTCCATCTCTTTTTGTATCCGGACGCTGTGCGGAAAGTACTTCTCCAGAAATACCTCCTTGAATCTGTCCCACATGACAGGGGCGCCCGAAGCAAGCAACCCGCCCCTGTTTAATTTGGACTATTTAATTGGGGAGCAATGGTGGAAATAAGTGTTTCTTTCCTTTACCGGAAACATTTGTGAAAAACACTCCTCGCATCACTATTCTTTTTCTACATGGAAATATGTGTTCTTATATGTATAGGAGCTGAAAAAATAGAAGCCAGTATTGCACATGGTATGATGATTAAATTCAACATGAAAGTTTATCTATGTTTAACAAGCAGGAGGTGACACCAAGTTAAGCTACATGTCATAAACTTATCAAGTCTTGTTGTCTTTGTTTGCTTGAAAGTATAGTCCTAGTAAAATTAGTGTTAGTCTTGGCCGTATAATGTTTCTTTAATAAGACCATTATTCCTTTACTAACTTAACTAGGATTAAAGGTGCTAACTTAAACTTAAGTATTCTATACTAGTTAACAGCCTTTACTAATATTCTCAGATATATCTAGATAAATTTGTGATTCACTAACAAACAATCAAACACTATGCACAAGTTTGCTATCTTTATTCACATTACAAAGCAGCTCTGTACACAATATTATGAAAGCACATAATAGGTTATCAAGGCACTTCCGATAGGAAAAGTCATCTCTATGACCATCCTTCAAAACCACGTAAAAGCATCTGCTTTCCTGAAAATATATGTCTGCTAATATATAAAAACAAGTCCCAACATTAAATTAAATACACTAATTATACACAACGCATTATACACAAGTCCCAAAGCATTGGAGTTGGTGTTGGGTGGTCCCACCCTTCCCCGAGGTTTCCAGAAATACTTGTTGATGAACGATTAAGTGATGTCTGGATACTCCCCCCTTAATAGGTTATCAAGGCACTTCTGATAGGAAAAGTCCTCTCTATGACCATCCTTCAAAACCACGTAAAAGCATCTGCTTTCCTGAAAACTATTATGTCTGCTAATATGTAAAAGCATGTGTGTGTGGATAGATTGAAATTATTAGCTTTCTTGCCTTGGCAGTCAATGCATTTTATAACCTTGCTACAAAGTTGCATGTGAAGTTGCATTTCTTTGTTCTATTTAACATGCTAGTCTGCTACATGGATTTTTCCATCTTTGTGTGAACGTATGCCATTGTGCTTACTTCCTAAGCCTCATATTGTTTATACCATTGGTTGTTTGTTTTCCTAATCGTGTTTGTTTGTTTTCCTTATCGTTTTATCAGAAAATGGATCCGACTAAGTTTTGAGACAGTCATCCATTTGAACCAGGTACAATATCTCATCAAGTGAAGAATAACAATCGAAGAAAAATTAAGATGATTAAGGCATAAACTAATCATTACTAAATTGTTCGTGTGTATTTGCAGGATTTAATTTCAATTCCGCGATCATTCTATCGTCGTTGGGGAAAAGGAATACCACATGCTGTGACTAGTGAAGACAAATACGGAAATCTATTCAATGGGATGATAGTAATCCATGAGGATCGCCCATATTTTGCAACGGACACACAGGGTATCAGGGAGTTGTATTTGTTATCCACTGGTGCATTGACAAAGTTTAAGTACCTTGGGGGTTCTCACTTCTACATGTTCATCCCAATGGAGGATTGATGAACTGAAGATGTTTTGATATATCCAATAATTTATCTATGTGTTTTGAATCATTAGTATATTATTGACCGTGGTGTTTTGATGTTTTGGTCGTTAGTTATTAAACTTTTTTTTTTATAAACATTATTAAACTTGCGTTAATTAATCTATATGTTTTCTTGACCATATTGACTGTGGTGTTTTGGATCGTTAGTACATTATTATATTTATGTATTTTATTTATCTAAAAAAAAAATTTGATGTACTCTGTTTATATCAGAAATTAAAAATCAATGGTGTTATTTTTTCAAAAAACAAAATTCGGTCGCTAGACTTAAGTTACAAGAAAAATATATATTTTAGCGACCGACTTACCGGTCGCCATTTTACAACCGAAATACAAGTTCGGTCGCTAAACGTTTAGCGACCAGGGTTTCTGTTACCCCCTTGATTCGGTCGCTAAACAGGATAGCGACCGAATTAGCATGTTTAGCGACCAAATTCTTCAGTCGCTAAACAGGTTTTTTTTTGTAGTGAGCCCAAACACAAGATTTTATATGGAACAACTTTTATATGAAAAAACAGTTGAAATAAAAAAAAATGTATCATTCCCAAACAAGCTCTAAAAGGGATTTGTTGATTGAAGTAAAGTGTCAAAACGGGGCGGATAGCGGATAGGATACGCCGGTCTAATAATCCATAATCTAATAAAATAAAATAAATGTTTTAAAAAATAGTCTATATTTGGATGGATGAATATATGGTGACTAATAATGGAGTGGAGTAATAATGATATCTCAAAATGTTGTTTGGAAAGTTTTGAAATGGCAGAGTGTAGTGTAAACCGCTTCACACCCTAACAATGTGGTGGTGTTACGTCGCGCTTGGGTGGTGGGTAGGGGAAGGTCATTTTAAAAAATTTAAAACTCAAAGGACCATTTTGTAAATAATAAAATATTGGTTACCTACAAAAAAAGTACTAAAGTCCCTCGTTTGGATAGCACAACTTACAACTTATTGGAGCTTCCCTACTCATATAAGTGCTTTTAAGTAGAAAAAGTAGTGTTTGAGTAATCTTACACAAATTTTTTTAACTTATTGAAAAACCTTGTGTCAAAGCTTATACTGAAAGTATATTTGCATATTTTATAAATTCTAAAATTGCTTCTCTAAGTTTGTATTCAAATACTAAATAACTTTATTTAAAAGGAGCTTATGACATAAAAAAATTTCACATAATAAGTCCTTATTATATAAATGCTTAAATAAATTGTTTATCCAAACGGAGCTTTGTTAGGGTGCATCACAAAAGCCGCCTCAAAACATAATAAAAAGGAGTGGCGATGGAAGAAAATAAAGTTGTTAGATAGGAAAACTTGTGTTTACATATTACAAAGAAGCTCATAAAAGTAACTAAAATAACATGGTAACAAATATGCCCCATGGGCTAACTTCTCAAGTCTTAACAAAACTAGTAACACACTGAACCATCGTACACACTAAATAATGGAGTTTACCAAACTTGAATAATTTACTAGTAATAATCACTTTGTTCTTATCAAGTGTGGAAATAACAACTTTTAAGTGTCATCGCACCAAATTAACCTGCTTTAAACTTAGCTTATTACAATTACAAGATTATGCATACAAACACATCATTCTACTTTGAAGTGTTTTTCAATTGTTCCCAGAAGAGTGGAGTTAACATAATCTTGAGGGCCGTGAGCGGGTAATCCAGGAATTAATAAACCAACCATCCTGAAAGTAAAGAGAAACCATCCTTCTTTATAGTGAGGTCCTTTTAAGTATGCAATGGTAAAGCTTCTTATCAGTTCCAAAATAGCATTGTAAATCATGGGTATCACACACCATGGCGAGAAGTAGTTCTTGTTCGGTTCTTCTTCGAGAACCTGCATTAAAATTAAATAATTTGTTTGGACACCAATTAAAATTAGACAATAAATTACAAACTCTTTCAACGTATGTATAAAGTGATATTGCTATTCAGAATACATATTCGTGAATTAAAAATCTCTATTTCGTAGTAGAAAAAAGTTGTTGTTTTTTGTTTGAGAGTATGCAATAAAGTTATCAGAATATAAAGAACAAAACATTGTTAGAAGAGCATTAGTGCATGCCTCTCCCGTTGATTATTATTTTTTCAAACTTTTGTATTCTGGACAATTAGTTCTCGGAATATTTCGACAACTAATTACTGAAAAGTCAAAATCATAAGAGAAAGTATAACCCGACAATTAATTGTTGGATGCTAAGTATTGCATATTTCGACAACTAGTTGTCGGTAAGCAAAAGTTCTCGAAAGATGATGTTCCGGCCGGTATTTAACTGCTGGTAGGTAAAATAACTTGTAGGGATAAGATATTCATTTCATATTCGAAAATTAAAATTGTAAAGATGGATGGAGCATGTGTGGGGTATAGGTAGCAGCACCCTTTTACCTTTCAAGTTATCCATTGCGTTAAGCAGGCCAAGTTGGATGTGTCAAAATGGCCATGCTGGCCCATTGGGGCAACTATATTTCAGGTTGAAGTAAACTAGAAATATTGTGGGTTGCAAGTGGGGGCTGGCCCGTATTATATATATTAATTTTTTAAAAAATACTAATATTGAATTGTTTAGATCTCATTATGTATTGATAAAATATTATTGTGATAAAAATATTAATTTAGATTATAAATAAGAACAAAACTTTTAATATCATTTAAACTATTATGCAATAATACCTAACAAAAATTTAAATGTCATTTTATAAGAGCGGGTTCAAATTCAACCCATTAAGCGCAGGCCAATGTCAAGGTAGGCCCAAATTGGCTGGTCCAGATGGGTCAACTTTATTTTTCTTCTTTTTCACCAAAAAATTTCCCCGACCAAAACCGATTCCAACTTATCTAAATTCTCTTACACGCTGTCTACTGAAGACTGAGAGAAAGACAATCATGGAGAGTGCCCTACTTAAAGTATAAATTAAAAAATGTTCCACTTATTAGGAGAATCAAACATGCCAATAAACATTTCTCATGCTTAAAAGGGGAATTTTTTTTTCCCTAAATGTGTAATTTTTTAAGAAACAAATATAGGCAGTCTGAAGTAATATAACTAAATATATTCAAATAAACACATGTTATTTGATGATCAACATTAAAACAAAATACCAGTAAGAAAAAAAAAACATTAAAACAAAATAACAATTAATGTACGTACCTCAAGTTCATAGCGCCTGTTAAAGAAAAGGCAGATCCCGAAGTGCTTGAACAACAAGTCCTTATCGTCATAGGGCAACCTTGGAACCATGTCATTGCAATAAATAAACCGACAATATCTAATAGAATTTTCAGTCAATTTTTGTTTCATGTACTTTGCATATGATTCATCTCCAACTCTTGGTTGCCCAAATGTGTAGATCCCTTCTAGCCTCTCCATTAACAACTTCTCATCATTCAAGAACATGACCGTGGGAAAGAGAATTGCAAGTGCTCCACCCAAACTATGACCCGTCACAATAAACTTTGCTTTGCTATTTTGACTCAAACCTTTTCTTAGTACGTCCCTAATAACATAGTAGGCTAAGGGGGGTACACTTTCATCTCTTTGAATCTCCTTAGGCCATCCCACATTCTTTTGTAGACCTAAGGCTTTCATAAAGCCACCATGCATTCTTCCAACTCCGGGAATCTCATACCATGAGATGTCAAGATCAGTGCACCAATCATCCGCATTAAAGGGTTCTGTTCCTCTGAATGCCACAATATAAGTATCACGGTCCTCATATTTGTCTAAAAAAATCAAGACTTGGGTTGTCACCTTTCCTTGATAATCTGCCAAAAGCATGCATGTGTTAAAAGATGAAATTGATCATTAACCATCATTTAGTTAATTATGAATATACAATATGGTATGCTTTATAGTTCTTACTTCTTACCATTCCAACACTCATAAAATCCCACGAATTCCATCTATAAGAGAACACAAATCATAAAACAAGATTGATTAGAGATTCAAAAATAAATAAATTGATTGAAGTAAGGATAAGCTTAAAAAAACAAAAAGGGTCAAAATATGAAGTTTGATTTTATACCTTCCAGTCATTTGTGATTGTAGCTTTAAGGAAAGCTGCATTCTCGTAACATGCTTTTGCAGCCATCATAGCTACTGAAGGATAGTACTTGCTATCTTCGCGCTTGACAACATCCAACATTATCCGCGCGTCCAAATTTCCAATACATGACAAATATTTGTGTGATGCAGGATCTGGGATGACTAGTTTACCTGTTTATATTAAAGAGATTATTTAAGAAACAAATTCTCTTAATGTGACAGATATTCATGGACCCATCCAGTTAGTGAAACTCAAATACTTTGATTGTGCATCTTTTGTTTTCATGAGATATAATTTTTTTGCGTGCCTTTGATGTACTCAAATTTGGTATCCTAGACGATATTAACATAGCACTGTATTAGTTTAATTATATATTTATTGGTATAATTATTTATGTGTCAATATTTTGAAAATCTAATGCATTAATTACTTATTTATTATTTTTTTGTAAGAACTTTTTTTCCAAAGCAATAGTAATTCTTCGTCAACATAGAAGAATGTCCATTCTCTAGCCATTGAGTCACAGGAGGAGGCAAAAAATGCATAAGATGTATAAAAGACACATTGAAAGCAACTTACTGAAGCCAGCCCCTTGTTATAAAACAGTAAATATTACCGTACTGGATCGAATCAAATTTCGCTACAATGGAATAACTATGAAAAAAAACTCCAATATACAATTATTTTTGACATAAAATTAAGATAGGTAAGTAGTAATAATCCAACGTGACGATTCTAAAAAGTAGTTAAATCAAATATTTGAAAAACAAAAAGACTCGGAGCTTATAAAGATTTGTTTCTTTTTTGCTGAAGGGAGTTATTTGCAAGGTTGCAAGAAACAAATTAATCAGATAAACAACTTTGAAGTGGTCCTAATAAATGAATTTCAATCTAAGTAAATTAAGCATGTTAACCACTAAAGTCTGATTAATTTTATTTGGAAATTAATGCTTTGATTAGATAGGAGTTCTTGATCTTGGAAAGAATTTAGTACCAGACCTACAATTCTGGGGCAAATGTAAGGTTAATGACTTCTGATTGATGTCAACATGAATGTTTAAAGATTAGGCCCACGGATGTCGTACTTGGCCTGTGTTTGGTTGTGTGGATTTTAGAAAGATGGAACTAGAAAAGGATGGAAGTATGAGAGAAAATTAACATTCACTTATTTGGAAGAGATGAGAAATTGAGAAGAGAGGTGAAATTTATAGTGGATTTCACATGTTCATTTTTCTTTTCATGTTAGGCATGATTTTGGAAAAGATTATGTTTGTGCATTATATATTTGTCCAATGCATTTTACCTTTTGTAAGAGAGTTAATGATTAAATAGGGGTAAATACATCTTTATAATAAACCTTTTCTTTCTTACTTACTTCCTCTCATACTTCTTTCAATCCAAACAATTTAAAAGTTTACTGATTTTTTCTGCTCTGCTACTTCTTTTCACTGAACTTATCTCTTTCTCGCTTCTTTTTTAATCCAAACAAAACATTAAAGATGGAGAATGGAGAATAAGCATCATATATATTTTCGGATTTGGACTATTAAACCAACCGGTCAATCCTAGTCCGACCCAAGTTTGACCTAATTTGAAAACATTTTAAGACATTATAGAATGTGTTTGGGACAATGTAGTGTGAGAAATAGATTATAATCAATTATTGTGATAATTGATAATAATCAAAATTTATTTTTTGTTTGGGTATTATAAATTTACTTAAGAGGTGGTCTTAAGATAATTTATTTCGTTTATAAAAAAATGTATCTATATAATAAATTACACAAAAAAGAAAGTTAACGATGTTTGTAGAGACTAATAACGTTTGTTCGATAGCTTGTTATATATAGGGATAAAATGGGAAAATATAATTAATTTTAAAATAATATGAAGTTTTTATTCAAATAAGCTCCGTTTAGCTTTTCTAAAAACCTCTTTTTCTTATTTAAAAAGAAATTTTATACTTAAGATAATTTGTCAAATATATTAAATTAATTTTGAAAAAAAATTAAGGAAAAAATACTATTTCTCTAAAAAAAATCCATAAAATGGGATTGAATAGCTCAACTGATTTAAGCTCAGGATACATGACATTGGAGGACTAGGAGGTCCACCATTCAAAACTTGATAAATAAAAAAAAAAAATTAATTATTAATATTTACTTATAAAAAAACTCCATAAAGTCGTCCTCCTCTTAGGTTGACCGACACCGGTTGCTCTTGGCTCAGTGGATCCCCCTTGGAAGCACAAGTGGCTGATCGAGTTGGACTGACAGAATCACTATTCATTATTCCTTCTCTTTACCAATATAAATGCTATGGGAAGTTTTTTTTAACTCACTTCAATATTCCCTCCACTCTCACTTCAATATATACCTCACCCATCTCCACCACAGCAGATCGAGGACAGTCAGAAAAGGAGGGCCACAAAGACAAATCAAGATTCGAAGATCGAACAGAACAATATCGATCTTCAATTATATTGATTTCTATACGCTGAACAAGCTAGCTAATACGTAGAAGGATGAAATAAAAATTAGCTTAACACAGATATTAATTTATGCAGAAGGAATCAAACTAACCTCTAAGAAAGTTAAATAGGATCCTCAAGATGCCACCATTGAGGGCAATCAGGTTGATCAACATCTCAACGCAAGACCCGAAGAATGCAAGTGGCTTGGCCGCATGCAGCATAACCTTCTGGAGAACTATAGAGACAAATATAAGCCATCTTTTTCGGAAGCTTCCCTCGAAAGTGCCCTCTTCATCGCTATCCACAAACTTTCTGTGTCCCAAGTTACGGGAAAATAAAACATGAAAGATATCAAAGAAATGAGCTTCTTCGGGCTTCAACAACATGTAACTTTTGGCGAAGCTCTTGTTGCAATCGGAAGCCATGGCTAAACAAGCAAGGTCAAGCTCAATGCGCGAACTAAAGGGGAGGAAGAGAAATTAATCCTGAAAGCCAGGCTGTCTTCCTTTTCTAGAAAGGTTGTCCTCACTTTTATAATTATATAGAAGACTATAGAGATAGACATGGGACGCATTAATTTAATTATGTTATGGCTAGTTAATTAATCGATGTTTATTATTCAATTAAATAAGATAATTATCAACTAGTGATCTAAGAATATTAATTTATTTAATAAATATGTTGTTTAGATTCCTTAAATAATATCATAAGAATACTCATTAAAATATCCTTTAAATAAATATAAAGTGTTAGTTCTGTTAGTTGCTATTGTTTGCATGGCTGAGAATAATTTTGTTAATTACATGAACTTTTTTACAGGGTTCGGTTAATTGTTTTTGTATTCATATCTCTTTTCACGTGATTCAATAAGATGCTCTTGCAATAAATAAATAAAAAAAGTTGTTGCCCACTATTATTAGAAGTATGGATTTAATTATTATACACTATTAAGATACATGATCAACCAACCCTGATTGGTGTTTATAAAAATATTTAACTTTTATAATAATTATCATAAAAATCATATATAAAAAAATTATGATGAATTGATAATATAACAAAATTACTATAACAATATATTAAAATTAAACTTTGAAAGTATACCACCTTAATTACAATAGTCACTAACATCTCTCCCTTTAATAATAATTTAATGTTATAACTAAGTGCCACACGATAATTATTTACAAATTGGATTTAATTGAAATGGATTGTAAATATAAAAAATGGTATACTGTTATATTAGTTATAATTTAAGACATTATAAAAATACCTAGAGCCGCCTCTCTCTCAGCATTCCCTCTACTCCTCTTTTTCTTCTTCCTCATCCACCAGAAGGGGGTGGTTTTGGGCCATTTTTTTCCCTGGAATCACCCATCTACATTGTTTTTGTTATCTTTTTTTTTATCTAAATAAGTGGTTTTTCCACATATATCTGGTTTTTATTTTGTGTTTTTCCGTGTTTACGTCGTCTGCGTGCGGCGGTGTTTTGTTCTTTGTCTTATTGCGACGTCGTTTGATTTACCGTCTTGTTGTGGTGTTCGTTTGGTTCAAATTGGCGGATCGACCTTGATCCATTCTGATTCAATAAAGACTTGGACGTCAATGTTACAGATCCGGAGGCATGGGTATTCCGGTCACTTTGACTTTATCACATTTGTAGGCATTTTGTCGTGTTATGCTATTAACGTGGGTGCTGTGAGTTTGTTCGTAGATTCATCCTTTTCGATTTTTAGCGATGTTGAATTTGTCACTACAACAAAAAATGCTTTAGATAGCATTTCTTTGTGCCTTTTAATGGCGCTTTTAAGCGCTATCTAAAGATAGCAATTAAGAAGCGCTATTAAAAGATGACTTTAGATAGCGTTTCCGCATATTAACAAACGCTATCTTTAGTGTGTGTTTTCTGGCATCATTGGAAGGGCATCTGTGACTTTAGATAGTGTTTGTTTAAGTAAATGTTATCTAAAGGCATGCCTTTAGATAGCCTTTTTTTAACAAATGCTATCTAAAAGCTGCCTTTCGATAGCGTTTACAAATACAAATGCTATCTATTCCCTTTTTTTTAGTTTACCTATTTCTTAACTTTACCTCCATCCTGCATGTTTATAAAAAACAGAAAGTTTACACAAATAACTGAAATACAATCCAAATTATAGGTAGCAAACAAAACCCAGACACCTAAGTTACTTGTACCAAACCATGCATAACACAATACAAAGTTTAGACCATATATAACAAGTGTAATCAAATAAATTTTTCAACAATATAGTGAGACCAATCTTCCTTGACTTCAGATAGTTGAGCAGTGGAGTATGTGAAGTATTTGAAGTCAGGGAAGTACTGCGACATAAAAATTAAATAAATTAAGTTACAATTGCTACAACATTTGAACAATCACATTTAAAAGCTAAGTAAACAACAAGCACTGGAACTACATACCGGCAATCTGTATTGTTGGGTTGTCTTGGGCACTATGAAAAAGAAAATAGTAAATCAATATAGTTTTTTTTTAACTAATTGCTCATTAAGTTTTTGCAAATATACCTCTATCCGAATCCATTTAATGTTGGTTGCTTTTAAACGAGGCACCTTAGCTCCGCTACGTGCGCGATAAACTTGCAAAGCACTAATCACAAAATCAAACAGACTTCATTAAGAAACATATTTTCAATCATCACAAACACACACATGGATTTTCCAACAAAAATTCTCAATGGTAACATCTAAATACAAAATGAAGGTTCCGGTTGCCTTTTTTTATTTTGAACCACAACAGCCATAACCCAGTATATGCCAATTCAACACAGTTATTCTAATGTCAAAAATCAAAAGCACATTAGGACCATGACAACTTGCAACATGTATCTACCATGGAAGCCATTCGACAGAATCATAGAAAGTCGAAAAATAAAAGCATGCTTACTTATTGAACAAATTCTTTAATTCAGGCGATTCCTAGGATCGACATGCAAGGAATCCGGATAGTAAACAATCTCTTCAACAGTATTTATCGCTAACAGCACCCAATGATTCCTACAAAAATGTTGAGATAACAAATCCTAAGCACCTCAACTTTTATATAATTCATTATTGTGAATTAAGTCCTATAGGATAAGTGACTCACCCAACATTGCACGGCGCTAGAAACAAGGGCTGATATTCTCTCTATGTAATTGCAAAGCGGTCAGCTATATACTTTGTCTGTGAATCCCCCCCGAAGAAGCCGTATGTATCTGTTTGGTGTGGGGACAAGAATAGAAACCTCCTCGTTCTTTCCTTTGGAAGCAAAAATTCTTCATACAAATACCTTCAGTTAAAATATAAAAATGGATTACACCAATGACATCAATATTTAAATGGAAAGACTAAAAAAATATTGTACACTTTAAGCCTGATTTAGTACCTGATGTATACGGAAATAACGGAGGCATATACCCATTCATGATTTACAATTTCTCTGATATTTTCAGCATTAATTTTATCAATGATATGATCACCAAAAATATTTGTTCTATCTCTATCCAATGGATCATCATTTTTCATATTCTTTCGTTCATGTATTTTAAGAAAATTGAAATATTCCAGAGAAATGTTATTTGAAACAACTGTAGGAGGGTTGGCCTCAGTTTGCCTCCTTTCTTTACCGGGGTTGTAATTGACTCCTTTGTATGTTCGAACACTCTGCCCTTGCCTTTAGATTTTGCACGTGCCGGAAATTTTGCATTTCAATATGCCGATTAGTGATCAATTAATGTAATAAATATACGCCGTATATGACAAGGTGGAAAAATCCAATTACATACCATATTAATTACAACCACGAGATCAATTGGCCATGCCACATAAGTACCTATTGCATCTCTTATTGTCATTACATCTGCATCATCAATAGGTACCGGCAATTGCGCATCCCCCTCAATTGCAACATCAAAGTAAGTATGTTTACATAGTTTACAATATAATTCACAAATTTTAATAATAACCTGTACATCAGCCCATATGTTCTCTTTGAAAGCATCCAAAGCTTCATCCTTCCAATTAGAACAGATAATTGAGACCATTTACCGAACAACGGCCCCAATGTAACTCTTCAATCTTTTTCCATTGGCATGAATTGATTGGTCCAAATAATTCCATTCAACCTAATAAAAATAATAAAGTAATTAAATCTAGATATCAAACAACATAATGAAATCCTTAGATTAGTAAGTAAATTACCTCAAATTTTTGTCCTTTACTCCTAGCGCGGATGACCGCCTTCATAATAGTTGGCCCACGTAGCGTCACTTTGGCAGCACTAGCATTACCGGAAGATGCCATTTACCTACAAAAAAAATTAGACACACAAGTAAAACCTCATTGGACATTAATATAATATTAATTGATGCAAAATATAAAACATCACTGGATAACAAAATCAACACTAGCATTACCGGAAGATGCTAATTATAATATAAATGGATCAGAAAGTTCATTTAAACACAAACACTACATACATGTTTAAGTCAACCTTTTTCTTTTCTTCATTGGATTGAGATTTGTTTGTCCTTTATTATTACGAAATGGTGGATTGACCAAAAGCCCCTCATCATGATCATCTCTCATATATATACCATCATCCCTAGTTGGATCAATCTCAAGTGATTGTAATGTCGGGTCGAAAGGATCAACTTCAATATCAACATCTCCATGGTCTTGATCATCAATCTTAGTAATTATTTTATTAGTCAAAAGAACAATGGACCTTTTCATATCAGCTGGATCAGTGACATAGAACACTTGTTGAGCTTGAGATGCTAATATAAAAGTCTTATCTTTATACCCCACCCTGTTAAGATCCACCTACATGAACCCTGACTCATCAATATGAACATCGTTATTATTGTCAACCCACTTACAACCAAACACACCAACCTTAAACTTTGTGTAATCCAACTCTCATATGCGTTCAATGACGCTGAAGTATGACATATTTGCATATATGGGGTTTCTGTCTTTGGCATTTGAGATATGCATAGACTGAGCTACAAGAGTCACACCTCTGTTTTGCATTGTACTCCGACCATCTTGTTCTTTTGTATAGAATGTGTACCCGTTAATTTGATAATCGTGGTAAGAGAAGACATGCAAACTTGGACCTTTGGCTAACCATCTCAATCTTTTTGAAACTGAAGTAGCATTTTCAGTCAACTCTATAAAAATGTGATCTCTTAGCCACGTTATAAAACAACGATTGTGTTCTCTAGTTAGCCAATTTTGATTCTTATTTGGATACAAACTCTTAAGCATGTCCTTGTATTTTTCAACATATGGCTCAACCTCATCGGCATCGTGCAGAACATATAAGTGTGCTTGCTCCCATTCCGTCCTTGATATAGTCACCATTTCAGTTCCAGTAATTCCTTGCCCCATCATTCTCCCTGTGTGACGAGACTTTGCCAGCCCTATAGAATCAGCATTGGATAGGTATTCGGTACAAAATTCAACAGCTTCTTCGACAATATACCGTTCAACAATACAACCTTCTGGTCGTGATCAGTTTTTCACATACCCTTTTTGATACATAATATCTTCATATAACACTCAATCGGGTACATCCATCTCATATAAGTTGGCCCACACAGTTGGGTCTCTCTAACAAGGTGAATGGTTAGATGAACCATTATGTCAAAGAATGAAGGTGGAAAGTACATCTCAAGCTCGCATAAAGTCACAACAATTTCTCTTTGCAATGATGGCAACTTCCCAGGGTCAATCACTTTGCTGCAAATTGCCTTGAAGAAGAAACGGAGTTTAGTTAAGGCCCCCCGCACTTTGTTAGGCAAAATAGACCGTATACCAATTGGTATCAACTGCTCCATGAGAACATAACAATCATGGGACTTTAGACCTTTTAACTTGAGATATTTCATCGATACGAGGTTCCTAATGTTTGAAGACTACCCTTCCGGAACCTTAACTCCGTCAAGAAACTTACAAAAAACGGTTTTTTATTTTCTAGATAGAGTGTGAGCAGCCGGAGGAAGATATGTACTTTTACCCTTCTTCGTTGGTCCCGGTTCTCTTCTTATTCCCATACTAACCAAGTCCAACCTTGCATTGATGCCATCTTTAGTCTTCCCTGGCAAATTGAGTAACGTACCAATGACACTATCACATATATTTTTTTCAACGTGCATCACATCGAGGAAATGTCTTACATATAATGATTTCCAATATTGCAACTCAAAGAAAATCGACCTTTTCTTCCACCTTCTTGTGACCAGATCTCTCGCAAAAGATTTACCGAATTGGATATTCAAATCCTTTACCTTTTCAAAAAGTTGATCACCCGTCAACGGTAGATACCTTCTTTCGAGTTCCCATTGAACGTCTTTCTCCACCACCGGTAATGATGACTTGGATGCAAAAATCTACGATGCCCAAGAAAGACATTCTTCTTACAATGTTCTAACCGCATCCAGTCTGTACCCTCTTCACATATAGGGCATGCACACTGACCTTTGATGCTATATCCTGACAGATTACCGTAGGCTGAAAAATCATTAATTGTGCCAAAGAACATAGCTCTCAAATTGAAACTTTCTTCCTTATACCCATCATACACCTCCACACCTGTCTCCCACATTTGTTTCAAGTCTTCAATCAAAGGAGTCAAATAGACGTCTATATCATTTCCTGGTTGTTTGGGCCCAAAAATTAACATAGATAACATAATAAATTTGCGCTTCATGCATAGCCATGGAGATAGGTTATAAATCACCAAAATCAAAGGCCATGTACTGTAAGAGCTACTTTGAACACCATGCGGGTTAAATCCGTCAGTAGCCAATGCAAGTCGTAGGTTTCTTGATTCTTGCCCAAAATCAGGATAATCATGATCAAATTTCTTCCATTGAGGAGAATCTGCCGGGTGACGCAGCTTGCCATTGAATCTTCTAAACTACGGTACATACACCTAAATCTGGGTATTATGGGAAAATACCACACAAACTTCTCTGGATCTAATTCTTTCTTCTTATATCGTGAGGCATTACATCATCTTTAACGATGTATATTCATTCCGAAATAAAATGCAATCGTTAGGACAAGCATGTATCCTCTTGTAGCTCATGCCAATAGAGCGTAACATTTGTTTAGCCTCATATGTCCGACTAGGAAGCACATTATCCTCCGGCAACATGTCTTTCAATAGTTTGAGTAAGTCCATGAAGCTCTTATCAGTCCATCCATTGCCCAATTTCAAGTTATACAACTTTAACATCGCCGACAATCTTGTGAATTTAGTACAACCATCATACAACAGTTGCTCTGCATCACTTACCAACCTCTCAAACATTTGAGGACAATCCCGAAAATCCTCTTCAACAGCATTTGCAATGTCTTCAAAATGATCGCCCTCATAAGTATTTGTGTCGGTATCGTTTGATGAATATCTCACACGATTCCTCATTTCACTAGACTCATCTCTTGTCTCACCATGTTTTGTCCAACATGTATAACTTTGATCGATTCCATTACACACTAAATGTTCTTCCAACTCGGCTGCACTAATTCGCCTTGCATAACAACAATCTAAACTAGGACATATGATTGTACTAGGGTTTTCCGCATGCCGAACTGCAAACCTAATGAACTCTTTCACCCCATCCTCATACTCCTTCGTTAAACAATTGGCAGACATCCAATTCCGATCCATGCTTTCCCGATCTACAAAAATATTTATTAAACATATTTACTTTGAGTTTAGAGTGGTTGATGTCTACATGCAATGTATACAGATTAAAATAAACATCCCTAATGCTACAACTAAAGGATTAAAAAAAACAAATACCTGGTAGAAGAAATCCTTTGTGGGTGGGGAATGATAGAAAGCAAAGTAGCAATGCCAAGCTAAAGCAAAACAACACTAGAAAATATGGAAGAATGAAATTTCAAAGACATTGACACATACTCTACCTTAGACATTATAGATTTACAAATATATAGAAACCCGTCCATCCATATAAAATATATATCAAATCTCTACCCAATTTACTTAGCAGTAGACAGTGCAAATCTGTTACTTTTCTACCTTCAAATTCACAAGGGGAACCATTCAAAAGGCAACAATTCGAAGAGCTACCAAATGACATGCAATTAGAAACAGAACACACATACACAAAGAATTATATGCAACAGCATAGCTCAATGGAATGAAATAAATTCAACCATAATATCTCTTGAAAACGGTTTAACTACTCTGTTAGATATAAAAATATTCATGAGTTGCTAATTGACACTAACCTATATTATAAGTCTGTAAGGATTACACCATGACCTTAAATAAAAACTAGTAACTCCATTAACCAACAATATATCCTTGTATCACCAAAATACTAGTACACAATTGTGGCTTATCAAACTTTACAATACCTGTTAGGCGACATGAATTCTACATTTAGTCTCTATACTTAAAAAATTATTAAAATGATCCTCATACGTGCAATCATTACCCATTTAATTTGGTCCCTCCCGTTATCCTGTCGTCTCTAATGATTCGTTAACTCCTACATATAAGGACTAAATTAAGAACTCATGTCACATTTAGGGACCAAATTAATACTTTAACCCAATTATTGGGTCCCTGTACGTGACAAAAATTCTTCAATTAGTCCCTATAACATCATCTAGCATAGATTTTACATTTAGAAGAATCAAATCACTTTATATGTTTTACAAAATGTATAGGAATAGTAGTAGTCAAAGAAATAATCAGGAAACCAAACTAAGAGAAGTAATTATAGAGTATAGAAATTACTGTCGCAAATTTCAGTAAATCTCCTTTTGAAAATATCTCTATTGACTCTGGACAAAACTTCCTAGCATTCTAAAATATTCAGTGAGGGAATAATGAATTCAAAAAGAGAAGTTTCACATAATAATTGTAATAGCAGAGATTTGGATATTAGAAGAAAAAAATGTAAAATAAAAATACTGCACAAAACAAACTTTAATTAAAAAAATCCATCTTCGTACTAAGTTTCCAATGTGAACTAACATTAAACACAATATAGCAAGAGCAAAGAGGAAAATTAGAAAAATAGTAGTATTGGTACCTATCTTTTGAGGCACATACACAAATCAAATGTGATTCGTATTCAAGACCAACAACTATGCTTAATTTATGGAAGTGAAATGGAGAGGAACTTAAATTTTAGGATTGATAGGACTGATACAATATGATGTTCACCAAAGGCATGCTTGATAGCAAAGACAAAAAGATAAAAACAGGAAAGGTAACAACAATCCAGTTATCTATAGTTCAGAATGAAATTATAAATTACCAGGACTAGAATTCCAGCTCCAAAAATCTCCAGAACGTCCAGGACCCCTTTCAAAATCAGTAAAAAAAATCCGTTTAAAGTTGAGCACGGCGCCTTGCTTAATATTCTAGCGCCTTGCGCTCTCTCTAAGGTAGCTTAACAAACCTACTTCAGAGCCTCGCCCTACATTCCTTATGCATTGCGCTAGCTACCAGTAAAAGCTATTATCTTTAACACCTTGCCCTGACTTCCTAGGAATGGAGTTTGTAGCAACAATGAAGCTGTTGATAGTGTGCCTCTATGTAGATGACTTGTTGGTAACAGGCAATAATGAAGCTAAAATGGCAGAATTCAAGATCAAAATGAGGAATGAATTTGAAATGTATGATATGGGAAAGTTATCCTATTTCCTGGGAATGGAGTTTGTAGCAACAAATCAAGGAGTCTTCATGCAACAAAAGAAATATGCTGAAGATATCCTAAAGGGATTCAAAATGCTACATTACAATTCTGCTGACACACTAGCAGAAGTTGGTGCAAATTTGAGGAAAGAAGGTGATGAGCAGCTGGTAGATGCTACACTGTACAAACAGATTGTAGGCTCATTGAGGTACTTATGCAACACTAGGCCTAATATTGCCTATAGTGTTGGCTTAGCAAGTAGATTTATGGAGCAACCTAGATCAAATCATCTAGTGGCGATTAATGCAGATTTGTGTATTCTGAGTCTGAGCTGCTATTGTAGGGGTCATGACAAATTGGATGAAGCCCTGATCATTCATTGTAACCATTAAGTGGTACAGGGCCTAAGTAAGCATCTGTATCTTAAGGCCAGGTTGTGATTTGCAGGAACAATAAATCGAACACTGCTTTGATTCTCAATTTATGTATTAATATATTATCAAAATATGCCTGCCATCCTAGTTTGTGGTTGATTTTTTTGTTACTAGAAATATGTTGGGTGTCTAATCAACACTACTGTCTTAGGTTGTGAATTGTGATTGGGCAAAAAAGAAGAAAAATCGCAGAGTCTCCACAACAAATCACTTTCTGTAGAAACTGGTCATCCATCCATGAAGAACTTGGATTCATCATACAAATGAAGAATCAATAAAATAAAAAGGGTCATTTGAGGAACATGTCAACTTGGTTATGCTGGTGAATTTTCAATTGTCAGCATGTGATGATTGCAGAAAATTCAAACAACATTGCATTATAAAGGCCTAGCTGAAAACAGCAATATGCGCATCCACAATGGACCACAAACCAATGGCAATGGCATGGGCCAACAACCACCACCCAAAACAATGGATCCTCTTGTGAAATTTTTTCACATAAGCATGCCAGGTTAAGAGAGATAAAATCATGCCATCTTAAGAAAGAGCAACAGAAGCAAAACAAACTAATAGACTCTACCTGAATAATGGTGAGTTCAATTATAATTATTTTTGTGTCTTTCTTTCTCTTTCAGAAGTTTATATCAGAGGATTTAAATTCAAATTGAATGTACCTATTTTTTTCCCCAAATGCACCATATAAGTGCATGCATCATTCTTGTTCTATCAGTAGACAGCATAAATAAATAAAAACCTCTTTTTGGTTGTGTTCTTGAACAGCAAAGCGAACGAGATTCTCGATCTCGACCCTGTTCTGGCTTTCCTTCCACCTCGATCTCGATCACGTAACAAAAAATTTGATACGGAGGTGGCTTTGCTCAATGGCGGTGGCGGTTACCTCTTTCGAGTCGAAAATAGGTCGACCACAGCGGAGGCAGAGGGCCAACACAGCGGCAGTGGCGGTTACCTCTTCCCCCAAAACCCAACCTCTTTCATGCAGAACGCGGGTCGAGCGCAGCGGAGGCAGAGGGCACAACACAGCGGAGGGTGAAATCACCTATTCCAGAGGCAAAATGCAGTGCGTGAAAGCCACAACAGAGAAAGGATGCAGGGAGATCACAGCGGTCGGAGGTGACGGAACGAAGCGGCAAACAACTCTGAGAGAGGCCAGAAAGCGGCCGTAGGATGTTAGGGTAAAACGCAGAAACTGAGAAGGATCAAAACACATACGCGCGCGAGGGGATGGGACAAAAATATTTGCAGGAAGTTATAAAATCAGCAAAGGTAATCACCTAAGATAACGTTTCACCCGTTAAACTCTATCTAAAAGTTATCTTTTAATAGCATTTCCTTAAACAAATGCTATTAAAAGTTGATTTTATTTTATTTATTTATTTCAAATTAGAAAAGATAGCGCTTCAAAATAAAAACGTTATCTTAGGTGCACTCTTTAATAGCACTTATTTTAGGAAACGTTATTAAAAGAGCACTACCATTTTTAATAGCAGTTCCGTTCTACAAACGTTATTAAATAACTGCTATTATAAGTCATTTCTGTTATAGTGTGTGTTGTTTTCGATGTATTTTATCAATTTGAAAGAATGGATATTTTTTTTAGTAGAAAAAAAACTTCCATCATAACAATATTAAAAGTCACATGTAGGTGACATGTGATTGGTTGACAGTATATATAAAAATTAAACTCTTGCATATTTACTCTACTTTCACTTAGAAACACTTACTAAAATTTTATTTCTTTTTTTTTTTATTTTTTATCTTTAACTATATACCTACCGAGTACCGACCGGACTTTAGTCATGACTGGAAGGCCTTCTTACTTCTTGGCAATTGTCATTTATAGGATTTGAATTTTGACCCTCTTTCCAAGAGTGCAACTCAAGTGCACCCAACGCTTTTTTGTTGGAAGAAATTTAGATTAGAGGGAATGATATTAAGAATAATGATCCATATCCAATAATTTACAATGTTTCTAACTCGTGAAACTAGATTGTTGAGAAAATACAATAAAATGCTTTTGATCCAATTAATAATGTTATATTTTATTTTCTATTATAAGTTTTTTTTATAAGCTAAAAAGATTCTCTCTTTTTTTATTTTACTAAAAAAGATATTTATTCATTTAAAATGATAAAATATATTGAAAACAACACAAATTCAACATCGCTAAAAACCGAAAATGATGAACCTGCGAACAAACTCACAACACCCAGGTTAATAGCATAACACGGCAAAATGCCTACAAATGTGAGAAAATCAAAGTGACCGGAATACATATGTCTCCGGATCTGGAACGTTAACGCCCAAGTCTTGATTGATCTGTAATGGATCGAAACTGATCTGTCAATCTGAACCAAACGAACACCGCAACAAGACGGGAAACCAAACGACGTCGTAATAAGACGATGAACAAAATACCGCCGCACGCAGACGACGAAAACACGGAATAACACGAAAGAAAAACCAGATCTATGTGGAAAAACCACTTATTTAGATAGAATGAGAGAAAAACAATGTAGAGGGGTGATTCCAGGCCAAAAAATAGCCCAAAATCACCTCCTTCTGGTGGATGTGGAAAAAGGAAGAGATGAGTAGAGAGAAGATTGAGAGAGATTGAGAGGTCTCTAAGTTTGTCCGTTTAGCTAAAAAGATTCATTAAAAAAGCACAAA
This sequence comes from Sophora flavescens, assembly GCA_030762895.1. NCBI lineage: Eukaryota > Viridiplantae > Streptophyta > Magnoliopsida > Fabales > Fabaceae > Sophora > Sophora flavescens. The sequence goes on along the minus strand of CM061064.1, from coordinate 26,127,861 downwards.
TCTGATGCATAAGAAATGCAACCAGATCATCACGCAATTTACTCTATTATAAGTAATAAGACTAAAACTTAAAAATGCAAACACCCATATGGTGATTTCCATCTATGAACCACAAATACCTACTTTACCAAGGTAGTTTTGTTACGAAGGCAGTTTTGTTGAAGCAGTGTTTTCTTTCTTGTTGGGGCTTCTTTGGTATTTCCCGGCATTGGGGTTGGGGTAGTCGGTTCTTTGGGATCTTTTTATTCATAGGCTTTTGTAATACAGATACTGTTATGACAATGTTTCTAGCAGTATTATTTTTACATTTTGCCTTGTTTCCTTTGGATTGTTTTAAAGTAGTTTTGTATATGGATTATATCAATATACTTGTTATCTTATAAAAAAAAAAAAGTTTGTCAGACGAGCGAAGTTAGAAATTTGATATGAGGGACAAAAGCAAACATATATAATATATGACATGAAATAATAATATCAAAAATCAATTAATAAAAAGAAACAAATATATGAAACAAAATTTGATATATGATTAACAATTTAATATAATATGTTGTAAAAAAAACATAATATAATATAAATTACTCAAATAGATTTATATATAATCAACTTAACTGCATATCTAAAACCTTCATTTGTTTAATTGTGCAAGACGATGCTTCATGTAGCAAAAATAATTAACTAACATATATGTTGTAAATTTTTTAGCAATCTCTTTTGTTAATGTAAATAACCATATCTATTCTGTGGCACCCATTGATCCCCTTCCATGATATTCTCAAATTAGCTACATGTTCCTATCATTCAATGAATGCTCATAAATGGATATATGCCGATTTCCATTTGGTGGAGGGAATAGGGATAGAAAACAAAAAGAATATATGGTAAACAAATTTATTCGAAAGTGTAAGAATGCATTTTAATTATAAAAAAGAAACAAAATACAAGTACATAAATGTAATGGAAAACTATTTTATATTTTTTTTTCTTACCATGACATAGATACAAAGTATATATCGATGTTATCAGTAACTAATCTCTCGTCTGATATGTGAAAGATCAAATCTCTCTAATATTATTAGGCATCTAAACCGAACTTTTACTCTTAGTTTTGATATATAATCTCTCGTCTGATATGTGAAAGATCAAATCTCTCTAATATTATTAGGCATCTAAACCAAACTTTTACTCTTAGTTTTGATATATTGTTGGTAATTTTTTTTTATATTATCAATTAATAATAAATTATCATTTATATGACTTTTAATATATTTATTAGAGTCGTGGTGCCGTGGTGCGGAGTGATTGCTCACTTATCATATTTTTTATATAAAAATCAAATATTTTTAATAAAATAATAATTTATGATTATGAGTATAAAAATATTTACATTCAACATACATATTAATTGTGAGATTTTTTTTAATCTAAAAACGATATTATTATACGGTACAGCTGTCAGGATTGTGTAGAATAAAAAAATTTGCAGCTGTACCACGTGATGTGAATGCCAAATGTGAAATGGAAACTAGTCCGTCAATGTCCAAGTCTAAAGATATAGCAATGGACTGTGATTAAGGATAACATCTGATTATCTGTGGCACTCGAAAGTCTAAACTAGTCAAGAAGCGTGTACCTCGTGTAAGATTATTATAAAGAAAAATGTAGCGTACATTGAGATTTTTATATATTTTTATTAAATTAATAATAAATATATCTTTATTTATGAGGATTGAGGAACATCTCAATGTCAATGATTTTATAACATATATTAAATGTTTGGTCTTCTTGGGCATAAAATTTAAAAGAGCTGTCTTATTTTGACAACTCAAATTCACGATTTCGTATGGGAGACTCGTATTTATATGAAGGTATTTTTGTAATTTAAAATGTTTTTTTTAAGAATATTATTCTATTCATAATTCTAGTTTACTAATTGTTATTCTTATAAATTTTATTTCTCTGTCGTATTTTTTATAATCATAATATTCACAGTGATAATTCATATGTCTTTTACATATATGTAACTTCAGCTTTTAATTCTTATATTATATTTCTTAAATTATTTTGATTAATTATATCTAATATGCTTAGTCTATATACAAATTTTTCTATATTTTACTTATCCACTCATTTGCTTAACTCTGATACCAAAATGGTACCACCATATTAATTTTAACAATTTTTATTTTATTCATAATTTTAAGATAGTATTTATACGTAATTTGGATCACTAAATAATTCATACCCGTATTCATACATAAACATACTTATAGATTCATCTATTTCTGATAATTCTTTATATATTTGTTTACGTGCTTCCTTACAATATGCTAGTTGTACTCTTCGTTCTATCTGATTTAAATAAACTTTTTCTTGCCAGTGTTGATGTCTTAATTTATTAATTATTATTTGTTTACTATCTTTTGGTAATTTCATAACTAGTACACTTAATATTTCTTTATCCATTATTCTCAATATCAGTATTCATCATCAGAATATCTTTGTTCTTCAATAAATTTCATTTCTTCTGAATATTCAAATCTAATTTCAATATCTAAGATATGTAATAGAATTTTTCTTGCTAGAATTTTTCTTTTATCTTTTTATTATAATTTGTTTACAATCATCTGTGAGGTTTAGTTGTAATACACTTATTATTTCTTTACATGTTTGTTCATCTAAATCCATTTTTATTTTAATCACTATCTTCAAAAGGTGGTGCTTCAATTCTAAATTAATTAGTTGAGTTTGAAGAGGAACTTGAAGATCCAAGATTCCATTTGTTCTTTATATAGTTCATTATATTTTTCATTCCTTTTCTATGTTGTTTATGTATTTTTCTTTCTTTATTTTCTAAATTAATTAATTCCTTTTATTTTCTTATTATATATTTTTCAATTAATTTTCTATTTCTGTTTTCTGGATCTTTTCTAGATAGTAATCTAAAGCTCCAATAAGGTCTCCAATATCTATTTTGGTTTTATCCTTCTTTAGGTAAAATTCTTCCATGAATTGTCTTAATTCTTCTTTATCGCTCATATTTTATTTTTTAAATATAGGGTTAAATCTTTTACTTGATTAGATAATTTTATAATATCATTTTCTTCATTGGTTCTTTTTTGTTCAGGAAAAATAATTGGTCTTGGAATTGATTCTATTTCAAGAATTCTTGGTCTACTTATAAAAGTTCCTAATTCTGTTATTTCATTTTTCTTTGGATAATAAATTTTTTCTCTGTCTTCAAATAATCTTGAAATGTCTATTCTATCATTATTTCTGAAGGTAATATTATGATGTGAGTTGGTTGATGCATAATTTACACGGTATGTTATTGAAAATATTTTATCTCCTGATTCATTAGGTTTTCTCTTAAAAATTCATGTTCGAGGGTTGATGCTTGATTTAATCTTTGAGTATTTAATGGAATTCTTATATTTGGTATAATTTCAAATTTTAATTTTACATAAGCTAAATTTTCTTCCATTAAGACTAGTATTTTATCATTTGGGTCATTTATTCTATTATCTTTTAGAACTAATTCAATTGGTGAATTTATTCCTTCTTGAAAAGTTACTTTGATTAGAACTTGTATTGCTACTATATGGATATATCCAAAATTCTTTCATGTTCTTGATTTTTTAGATTTCTTTTTAGTTCTGAAATTTTTTATTTACTTATTAAATGCATACTTGTATTTCCTTGAGTTCCAGATATGTCTATTGGTGATTCGTTCATTATTTTCCATAATATATTATATTTTCTTTTTGATTGAATTTCTTTAGTATATTTATTAATTTTTCTTTCTTTCCTACAATATTTGCGATCTCTACTAAATCTAGGTCTTCTTTCTGAATTTTCTTAAATAAATAAATAATTTTGGATTAATTAAGATGCTTCATTCATAATTTCCATCTTCTTCAGTAATTTGTAAGTGTTCTATTTCACTGGTTTCGATTTGATCTATTTCAGACATTATTTTGCATAAAATAATCCTAATTTTGAGAAGGGTGACTCAGTAATCATACCTAATCTTTGATTTTTGAAATTATTTGCTTCTGCCCACTTCTGTTTCCGTTGGTTGCTTCTTTTGATTTTTGCTTGGTATAGAGTAATTGACAGAATAATTAATTTGGAGAAAGAGAGCTTTATTTAGTAATTGGTTATTTTACATGAAGGGGTTGGATGGACACTCAACCATCCGAGCTATACCACAAAGGTGTAGCAGACTACTCTCAGAGAGATTTCACACAAGTGAATTGAAACTGAATTCTGCCTCAGCATAAGAGGACTTATTTATAAACTAGACATACAGACGTAATTTACATAAATGACCTTCAAATAATTGTTTTTGGTCTAATAATTTACCTGATGACGTCAGTGCTTACATCTTTGTTCAATAATTTTGTTTGATGACGTCAGTGCTTACGTCATTCTTCAATTATTGCATCATCTGAGTCCTTGTCTCTTCCTGGTGCTTGATGGTGCTTTCTGTCGTAATATGTATTTTCGTACATCTTTTGCATTCATGATTTCTGCTTTCTTTAGTTAATTTACACAGCTGGCTCAAAACTGCAGGCCTGTAATTCATTGTCGGGCCTTCCAATGCATAGAATGAGAATTCAAAGTTTGTCAGAATGCTTAAGTCTTTTTCTTTTATTGCTTTGTCGATTGTCTAGCTTAGAAGTAAAGTATTTGGACCTTTATAATTAGTCTTGATAAAAGAACCTTGTCCTATTACTTGACATTGTCCATAGATGCTTGCCAAATGGTTAGCTATTATTATTGTTATGTCATCTTCTTCATATGTGGTTCCTTTTGCTTCGTCCATTATTGGAAAATTATTGTTGCTTATGTCCATGTAGGCGAAGTGCTTTACTGGCTGTCTTGTTTGAAAGTCTGGGTTTGCTGAGTAGAACTCTAAATAAATAGTTCTTTCTCCAGCTACCTTCTGCTTGTACAGTTGAACTGCTTCTTTGAAGTAATGTGGGAATAGATTAATCTCTTCGAGATTCTTGCTTAGATAAAGACACTCAATTAATCCAAATTGGAACATATTGAATGTCAGAGCTGGGGTTGCCCCTGGAGTAATTATTGTTTTAATTCCATAGATCTTTCTATCAACCATGTAAAAACAATTGATTCTTTCTTTTTCGTTCCAGTTGGTTAATCTTCCAAGATGTTCATAAAATTTTTCTTCGAAAAATTGAACTAGTAATTCATGGTCTTTTCTAGTAATTATTGGGTAATTATCTAAGGAGGATGGAACTCTCCCTAGAATCTTCATTGGAGTTTTTGTTTCAGTTTTTATTATTTGCATTGTTTCCGAGTAAGTTCTTGGTTTAAGATAAAATTCTTTACCTTTTCTTGCTTTCTCTGCTTTCTCTTTTTCTTGGAAATTTTTTAGAGCTTTTACTGCTTTTTCCTTGGTTGGAAATGATTGATGATGGACTCCTGATATCCCTTGACAATGGGGAGCTGCTTTGTACCAATCATCATATATTTCGGGTATTGGTCCATTAAAGACGGCATACCATTTGCCTGTTTCTTTTCGAGCTTCTTCTTTGACTGCATTTGGGATTCTTTTTTCTACAAGTCCTTCTGCTTGCATTTGGAGTTCCAGTACTTTTAAATCTGATTTTATTAAATCCAATTCCTTCAATTTTTGATCTTCAAGTGCTTTTTTAAGTTGGTATTGCAGCTTCAGTAATTCTGCTGCGCCTCACTCCATTCTCTGGATAAGATATCTGCAAGGACGTTCTTTTCTCCTTTAATATGAGAAATTGAATAATTATATTAAGATAACTTCATTTGCCATCGGATTAATCTCCCTTGCTTATAAGTTCCTTTGTGATTAATATTTTAAAAACTGCAACAGTTGACTCAGTTCGAACAATAAATTCTTTATCTAGTACATAGATCCGATGTTTTTCCAACATTCGAATTAGTGCTACGGTTTCTTTTTCATGTGTTGAATAATTAATTTCGCCATATGAAAAAGTTCCAGATGTGTATCGACATAGTAATTCTTTGTTTTGCCCTAAGGGCTTTGCTTTCATGACTTATCCCCAATAGTCATTAGATGCATCAGTTTCTATTATAATTAAATCATCATCTGATGGATGATATAGCTCAGGAAGATCCTGGCATATTCATTTCATTTTTTTGATAATTGCTTCGTCTTCCTTGGTCTATGACCAAAGGGCATCCTTCTTTAATTTTTATTGAAGTGTTTTTCTTTCAGCTGCAAGATCCTTGATAAAACCTTCACTGGAAATATATGTCAGTAGCCCAAGAAATCTTTGTAATTCCTTTTTATCTTTTAATTTGGTAGTAAAATTCCATAATTTTTCTAACACATGCTTTTGCATTAAGATTTTTCCTTTCTCAATTTCTAATCCTAAATAATTAATTTTATTTTTAGCTAATATTACTTTTTTCTTGCTTAAGACTACTCCATGTTCTAAACATTTATTAAGCACTAATTCTACTTTGTTAAAATGATCTTCTAAATCTTTATCGGTAAAGACCTAGAAATCATCAATATATATAAGACAGAAATCTTTAAATTCCTTGAGTATTGAATCCATTATTCGTTGAAATATTCCTGGTGACTGCTTCATTCCCTTTGAAAGTACATTCCATTCATATTGACCTTGAGGACAATTAAATGCTGTTAATGCTTTAGATTCTTCAGATAATCTAATTTGATAAAATCCTGATCTGCAATCAAAGGTACTAAATCAATTCATGTTTCTAATTTGTTCAATAATTAAATCTTTTCTTGGAAGAAAATAAGCATCACCTTCCATTGCATCATCTATTTGTTTATAATAATTACCATCCTTCTTTTTCCTCTTTTTATTTCATTATGAATTTCCACATAAAAGGCTGGTGCTGAATGCTTGCTTTTTGATAGCCTAATTAATCCTTTTTTGCATATTTCTTCAATATCTTTTGCAAATTCATTTCTATCTTGTTTTATGTAAATCATAGGTTTACATTTTACTTCTATTGTTGAATCTTTTAATTTTAATATAGTTAATTCAATATTCTTGTTATTAATATTTGGATCCAAAGGATTTTCACTACATACTTTGTCTAAAAGTTCTTCTATATGAGCCGGAATTTTTCTATTTGGTTCTAGATTTATTTATACATGCCGAATTTTTAAATATATTTCTTTGACTAACTCACCACGATTCAACTTGCTAAGCTCTGATTTTTTAGAATAAATACATTCAGAAAATTGAATAATTGGGAATTAATTATTTCTCTTTTTTGTTTCTTATAAATATATGGTGTCTTTAGAGATATATAGTCTAAATACTGGGAAAATGGTGCATACAATTGTAAGAAATTATTTCCAATGATCATGTCTACGCTTGTATCTTGTTAATATATTGTTGGTACCACAAATAATTTTTCTTGTATTATTAATATAATTCTTGTTACCACCCAAAATAGTGGATGTATTGATCCATCTGCTATTTGTATATTGACTGATTTTTCTAATTTTTCCCATTTATAAAATAATGCTATTGTTGCTAGACAAATACTTACTCCAGTATCTATATATGCTTCAGTTTCTTTATTACTTTTTTCTACTATTATTTTTATATAAGTATTATTCGGATTCTGTTTCTTTTGAAGATAATTCATCCTCAAGATATTCATATATGCTTTCTTCAGTATCAATTAACTCTTCTTTAAAGTCTTTTTCTTTTCGTTGAGGACATTCATTTGCATAATGGCCTTCAACATTACATATCCAACAAATACATTTCTTTTTTCCTTTCGGACAGTATTTTCTTGGTGTTGATATTTTTTTCTAATGAATTTTTCTTATTATTTTTATAATATGTTTTATTTTTTGGAAACGTCCTCTTTAATTTTGGTTTGTTATAATATTTTCCTTTTCTTTTTGGTTTGTTACACCCATAATTTCCAGGTTTTTCCATTTCTGGAATATCACAACAGATTACATTACTTCCTCTATTTAATTGTCTTATTGTTTCTCTTGTTATACATTGTTCTCTTAATTCTTGGTATACAGTTTGAATAATTCCTCCTAAAGTATTGACTGTTTCATTTTGCCTGGATTTCCATAATTTCTTTATTTTAGCATTGAGGGGAAAAGGTAATTTATCTGTAAAGATGTTTATAAATTTCTTTTGTTTCTTCATCCAAATGATAGTAATATTTTTTATATTCACAAATAAAACTTTCTATTTGACACATATCACATATTTGTATTTTATTCAAATGAGTTTTAGCCTTTTCATGTAATTCCTTGTTGATAACATAGTATATCCTATAAATTCTTGATAGATCATAGCCGTAACCGTTTTAGCAAAATCATGGTTGTTATTTACTAATCTTGCATGTCTTTGTCAATCTTGATCTTTAATGCTAAGTAAAAATCTTTGTACATTTCCTGCTGTTTTAAATGTTAAAAAGTTTTTTACATCCATCATATTTAGTTTATTAAATTTTTCATCGGTTGCCATTAGTAATATTAATTCATTAGTCCATTGTAATAATATCTCTTCTTTATTTCGTACACAATCAATGTTTATATATTTCCTACTCTAGTTGATTCATAATGAGGTTTAAATTCTTCTTGAATTTTTGTCCATTTATTATTTTTTCTTGCATATCCTTTATTATACATTGTTTCTTCTTCATATTTATCACATCTCCCTCAGGAGTATATCTATATATTCTTCCCATTTTCTTTTGGGCTTTGTTCCACTATATTCTCCCTTTTTCCATTTTTATATAATTTTTTTAGATTCTGAAGATGATCTATAGTTTAAAATTATTTCTTCGTTTTCATCATTTTCTTTATTACTTGATCTATTGGTTCTATTTTTTGTATTTGGCCATGTTCTTCTTCAATTATTTTTAACTGTTCTAATAATTGTTGACTTTCTTCTAAATCATTTGATTTTTCTAATGTTTGCACGTATTCATCTTCTATCCTCTCCATAAAGTTACTGGTTTAGATAATTTTGATGGTTTCAAGTGTGTTTCTTGTTTTACTATTATTTTTTCTAATTCTCTTGATTTTAATAATTCTTCTAAATCTTTTATTGTTATACATTTATTCTTTTCTTCATCTTCTAAAATATTTTCTAATTGTTCAAGGACTTTTCTAATCTTTTCGGTATCTTTATTTTTATCTATCTACTTTGCTTTACTTATATTATTTAGTGTCTCTCTTACATTATTTATTTCACTTTGTCCTTTTTGTATTCTATTATAAGCACAATTTGTAATTTTATTGATATTTTCTATTAATTGGATAATATTTTTATTAACCTCTTCCATTATTTTTTCTATTACTTCAAATTTTATTATCATTTCTTTATATAAACCTATTATTTTATTATTTTTATCTTTTAGTGGTTTATCCTTTACTTAATATTTTATATGTATAGTTGTCAACTTTGTTGTAATACTATCATTTCTGAATTCAAAACTAGGGCAGTGACGCAGTGTGGTAGAATGTCGTCAATGTCAATATGAAAACCAACCTCTGCAGTTCTGAATTAAATTTCCAGATATAGCCATTAGAATTAACTAAATGGTTAAGATATTTAATTTGTATGCATGATTGTAAAGAATTTTGATTTTGATACGAAAATCAAATGCCCACTACCACTAAATATTCAAATCAACGCTGCAGGCAGTTGCGATCACTTTCCTTCTCTCTCTAACTTCAAACTCTCTCATTTTTTTTATATACAGCTACGTGTCACAACTAGAGGGATGATTTAGGGCTATTTTTTGATATGAAATCACTCATTTACTTCATTTTTTCTCCCCTTTTATCTAAATAAGTGGGTTTTCCAAATAGATCTGGGTTTTTTGATCGTATTTTTCGTTGTCTGTGTGCGGCGGTATTGTTGTTCGTCGTCTTGGTGAGGTGTTGTTTGGTTTCTCATCTTGGTACGTGTTCGTTTGGTTCAGATTGACAGATCTGTTTCGATCCATCACATATTTGATTAAGAATTAGGCATCAATGTTACAGATCCGGAAACATGGGTGTCGCAACCGTCCCGTCCGGGTGCCGTAAAAAGAATGTAAAAACAGAGGAGTCACCACCAATATTTTATTTGGGAAAAACATTGGAAAAACCTCTTATTTCAAGGAAGGTCTAAAAAAAGATAGAGATTTGAGTCCGGGAGTCGGTTACGAGTAGGGAAGGTGTTAACACACTACATCGTCCGTTTAAAAAAACGGTACCTCAAGTTAGTTGTGCAAAACAATTTTAATAACCTTTGAAAATATTTATTTTTACCACATTTTGAAATAATAATAAAAATAACATAATAAAAGGGAAAATAAAATTTTGGCTTGACAGAACGACGATTCTGCTCCTACGTATTCCCGTGCGCGATGGGAAACTCAAAGCCACGTAGTTCTTATAGAAAACGTTTGATTGGTTGGTTAATTTTAATTTTTGGTAAAGATTTGATTTATTTATTTATTTATGAAAAAGGATTTTATTTTACAAATAATTCACTCATGCACAGGGTCCAAGATAGTAGTGTTATACGATAAACCATTACAATTTATACGCCACTTGAGGATGAATATTCATATATCAACGCCGTAGATTGTTGCGGGAATTTGAAAAGATATGTCGTTTTTTTATAATTTTTTGCGAGTAAATTGAAAACATTTTGTTTTTTACAAAAATGAATTCATTCCCGCACATGATTAAAGAAAGCGAAGCTATACGATAAACCCTTACAATTCATACAACACTTGAGGACAAATGTTTCAGGCCAGCTGTGAGAAAAAAGAGGACAAATGTTTCAGGCCAGCTGTGAGAAAAAAATGAGAGTGATGGAGTCTTGTTGAAGTGGAGACAATCAGCTTTATCTTGGGAGCAGAGGGGGAACAGAGCAGGATGCCATTTTTGTGAAAGAGAAAGCAAAAACCCAAGAGACTAAAGTAAAGTGACATGGACTCATGCTGAAAAATGAAGGAAAAAAAAGGACAATACAAGAAGGAACTATAGGGCAAAACAAATTTTTATATTTTTTTGTCTTTTCAAAAATATTAATTAAAAAGAGAAAATATCCGGATAAAATTAGGTGTTCACAGTTGTCCCTCTTTACTTGTTTCTTATTAGATAATTGGTGTAATCGTAATTAACCTGTTATCGTTATAAGTAACGAGTAAATACATGAACTCCAATTTTATTCGGGGTACATTGACAAACAAAAGGACCTGTGACTGCAAAGTGATTGATTTCCTGTAAGAACCAGCGGGTTGGATTGCCCAATGACGTACACACATAAAAAGCTTGGAGGGTGGATTGCCTGCTGAGCTTAAAAAACAAAGATAAAAAGCTTATGGGGTGGACTGCCCGTCAGAAGCTCAAACAGAAAGATAAAGAGCTTGCGGGGTGGATTGTCTGTCAGAAGCTCAAACAGAAAGATAAAGAGCTTACGGGGTGAACTGCCCGTCAGAAGCTTGAACGGAAAGATAAAAGAGCTTACAAGGTGGATTCCTCGTCAAAAGCTCGAACATAAAGATAAAGAGCTTACGGGGTGGATTGCCTGTCAGAAGGATGGATTGCCCGTCAGAAGCTCGACCAGGAAGATAAAAAGCTTACGGGATTGTCCCTCAAAAGCTCGAACAGAAAGATAAAGAGCTTACAGGGTGTGGATTGCCCATCAGAAACTCAAACAGAAAGATAAATGAGCTTACGGGATAGATTGTCGGTCAGAAGCTCGAACATAAAGATAAATGAGCTTACGAGATGAATTACCCATCAAAAACTCGAAAATAAAAGGAGCTTACGAGATCTGATACTCGTCGCAGCTTGAAAACAAAAAATAAAAGCCTACGGGGTGTGGTACCTTTGAAGTTCGAAAATTGGGTTATTTACATTGACGAAGGTTGGGTTGATTCAGAAGCTCGATGTCAAATTGCCATATCTAAACATTTAAATAAGTTTCTCTCTCTCTCTCTTAAATTAAGGGTTATTTACCGTAATTTTTATAAATGTAAAGATTTTTTATGCGAAAATCTCAATTGCCCACTAAATCGTGCCTTATCGTTGTTTTCTAAAATCATCCTTCTTTTTGTTTCTATAATTAGTAAAATAATTTTTTTGAAAGCGCGCAATTACATAAGGGTTTAGTTGTTCTAGAAAAAGGGGTTTAACTGAAAATATACTATTACTGTCAATTTTTTATATTATCAATTAATTATTACAAATAATCTTGTGTATTTTTAAGATAGTTATAATAAAATCAAATATTTTAAAGGTTTGATTACAGTTTTAGTTCCTATGGTTTTACAAATAGGTGGTTTTGGTCATTGTAGTTTTAAATGTCAAATCAAGTCCCTCTAATTTCAAAATCGAACAAATCTGATCTTAACATCAACCTATCATCTAATACTTAATGGAAGTTGTTAATCTGACTAACTCTTCGGGAACTAGCATTAGTGCATAATTAGTTTTATTTAACTCGTTGAAAAAACGTTGAACTAAAACTAAAAGCTAAAAAAATATAAAAAGGGAACATGCTGCTGAGTACGTTTGTGAAACTACATGCATCAAAACCAATGGACTTGCTTTGAGAAATTAAAACTACAGTGACCACAATCACTCATCTGTAAAATTACAAAGACCAAAAGTATAATCAAATCTATTTTTAATGATGTGACAATTACAATTTATGATTGATCGAAAATATAAAAAATATTTACCTATATAATACATATCAATTAAATTTATTTTCCCCTACAGTGAAGTTTCATGCATTATTTGAGTAATATTGTGAGGACTAATCTTTAGTCTTCATTCTCATGACTTCACACCCACGTATAAAAAGCTCATATGGACCATTAAAATAACATTTTTTGAGTTTGATATCCTTCGTATCTAAAAATCATATTAGACTTCAACTAATTTAAATCGAGATAATAAGAGTCATTTAAAGAAACAAAACTATTCTAATTCCTATTTTTTTTCGTACACAAAACTCTAATTCAACACATTCTTTAAGAGGAACCATGGTCCTTATCACTTATACTTACAAATGTTGGTACTTAATTGACATTTTTAATTGTGTTTAACTATCGTTAAACACCACATAAGCTCTTAAGTGCCATTTCCTTTAGCAAGTCACGTGTATATTGTTTATGAAGCTAATGTCATATCAGCAAAACTTCCCATGTGTTAAGCTAACCTCATAAAAATTATTATTTTTTAGCTGATTGCTATTTTGATAAGTTTGTCCTTCCCTGATACCAATATAAAATAAAGTTATATGCACATGGTTTATTGTCAGATTGAGACCACTCTCTCCACAAGTGCCCCACGAAAATCATTATTGTTGACAATTTTAATCCGGTGGGAACATGTTATTGGGTACCCACGTTACGCATACAACGGGGATACCATGTGAACTTGCCACTACTGGAAGGCGCTGTCTTCAATCCTCCGTGTTAAAGTTGGAGGATTGATCCTTCCTAAAGCATAACCGTGGATTTATTAATTTTTATATTCAATGGATGAGATTTGACAAATATTTACGCAGGCAACCGGATGAAAAGGTTTTTGATTTTTTGTGGTTTCAAATTTCTACCGCATGCGTTTGCTGACCAAACTTCTACCGGATAAAATATCTATTTAAAATAATAAGAGATAATAAAAAAAATCCCTTAATAACAAGTAGCAAATAATATTACAAGAATCATAAAAAAATAATAGCAATAACAATTTACACCAATAAATATTCATCAATTATTACAGTAGTAAAAAAAAATTTACCTTGTAAAAATTAAAAGAAAGTTACCTGTAATTTAGAAGGAACACTGCTACAAAAAAAATATACTATAAGTATAGGGAGTAACGATGACATTAATGCTAAAGTATCTATTTAAAATAAGAAGAAGCAATAAAAAAATCCCCTAATAACAAGTAGTAAATAATATCCCAAGAGTTATAAAAAAATAATATCAATAACAATTTACACCAATAAATATTCATCAATTATTACAGTAGTAAAAAAAATTGACCTTGTAAGAATTAAAAGAAAGTTACCAACAATTCAGAAGGAACACTGCTACAAAAAAAATTATACTATAAGTATAGGGAGTAACGATGACATTAATGCTAAAGTATCCATTTAAAACAACAAGAGGCAATAAAAAAAATCCCCCAATAACATGTAGCAAATAATATCACAAGAGTCATAAAAAAATAATAGTAATAACAATTTACACCAATAAATATTCATCAATTATTACAGTAGTAAATAAAAAATTTCCTTGTAAGTTCCTTTTTGACTTGGAAGGTGCCAGTCTGACTGGCGCCTTTGACCCGTCAGAGTGAAAAAAATAAAATATGCCACATGTCCAAAAGGACCTCCCATTGATAAATAGTTTCAGAACAACCCTAAACTGGTAAATAGTTTCTAAAAGGAACCCAGTTTGGTCAAAAAGCCGATTTAATCAAATGTGGTTCGTTCCGGTACTGATTGTTACGTAACGTAAAAACCTATCGTATTTTTATTCGTAAAATTTCACCCGAAAAATTCATATAAAAATAAATAATTTATAAAATCATAAAAATAAATATAGCTGGGTTAGAAAATAAAATTTTGAATTTTTAAAATTTTAAAATTATTTTCGGGTCAGTAGAGCTTAACTGACAGTAAAAACTCAAACCGTAAACGTCTGAAATTTTCTACCGAAAATTCAACTGTACATTTATAATATAAAATAAATAAAAATTGACTTAATTTGGTCTATCAAAATAATTCATCACCATTTATGAAAATAAAATCTTAAATATTCATATAATCACAATTTACAGACAAGCAAAAAAATCGGGGTGTTACAAACTGTACTCTAGAGAGTTTTATTTCTCTCATATTCATTTTTTTATCATTTTATTATTATGTCAAATAATAATTTTTTCCTAAATTTTATCATCTATCATTTTTTTATACAGTCACTTTCTACTTTACGGACCCAATTAATATTTTTTATATAAGTTTAGAGACTCAATTATAAATTTTTTAGTTTATGGACCCAATTGAAATTTTATAACAATATTCATAAAAAAAACTTTAGTTTATGTTCAGTAATGGTTGAATTAATATGTTACATAACGATTTTTTTTAAAAAAAAATTAAATAACCGGTTGATCAGATGGACCAAGTCATATTTACACGGAGGATGCAACCTCAGCTCCACGAGCTGAGGATTGAAGACTTACTAGAAAATGGGAAGCTACATGCACCAATGTCCAATGCCTTAAAAAAAAAAAAAACCAATGTCGAATGGTAAGTATTGTATAATCTATACTATATATAAATCTCATGAACTTCTGCTACAGTGTGGTACAGTGTTCCCGCAAGTGGATTTACTCAATCTTTAACTCTGACGACGTAACAATGAAAACAATTTAATGAATTAATGAAAGTAATTTTAATATGCGAAGTTGGCTCCCAATCTATCTATGGATCTATCTATACATACATATAATACAACAATATTTTATTCACCATTCATTATATTTCTATTTTCCTACTCTCACAATTCACTGTTCATTTCTTTTATGCCTAATGTTTTGATGTTTTTTTTTCTAATTGGTTAATAGTTAAAAATACATCACAAATTTTTTACAATATAATATTAAAATTTAAAGAAAGGTCATTACTGGGAAAAAATAGCAAGAATTCACTAATTGGAACTGGATAATTAAGAATAATTATCACAAAAATCTTGACTCTTCACGTAGTACATACTAAACATCGATCATAATGTTTTTACGATTTAATATGTTGTTTCACCTTCGTTGTCAAATATGTTGTTTCACCTTTATAGAAGGCCATGATTTAAGTAGCCAAACAAGATGGGTTTGGTACATTTACCTTCCCTGCTTGCACACTCTTAATTTTTATGCATTATGGAGAATTGCCTCATCAGTTATGTTTGATTCAAAGTCAAAATTAAATTTTATAAACATGTATATTTCAAACATGGTTTCTTGGATATTTATTTATAGTGCTATGGTTATTAATGGGTTGCAGCATGTTACACATGAAATGCATAGACATTTTCAAAATTTCAAGTTTCAACTCATCAAATTATGTGTATTGACATTGCCTCCGCATCTCTCTCACCTTGTGTTGCAATTTTAAGCTCACTCACCATTTCACTTAATATGTATATTTTAATAGAGATTTTCAAGGGATAATTGTTGTTTGGGCAAACTTTCCCTCTTTCATCAAATGATTTCACTATCTAATCACAATGATACCTCGATGTGAGGTGTTTTAAGGGACCTCTTATTTTTATTTAAAACATACTGTCAAATTTTCATTTTTAAGAGAGAATTTGCATTAACTTATTTTTATAGAAGTATTTTTTTTTTTTTGTCATTGATCAGGAGTATACCCTGTTGAAAGTGGGGACTTATCTCCTGCTGGGAAATGAATGGCATCTGAAGGTAGAAAACCCCCTCCCAACGGAAATTCACTCCATATGCAAGAGCTGAGATTCGAACCCCAGCTACTTGGTTAAGGGTCATAAGTCCACCACCACTTATGTCAACCTCCGTTGATTTTTTTTTATAAAAGTATTTTTAGCTTAGTAAGTATGTTTAATTAGTTAATCAGTACTTGATGATTATCTTAACTAAGGACTTAAGTCATTGATAATTCTTAAATACATCTTTTACAAAATAGTTTTTTGTTTTACAAACTCAAGCACTCAACACACTGTAAGTAATGATTTGCCACGTAGGTTCCGTACATAAAATTGAATGTGCATACAATTATGTTTAAAGTTCAATTCTTAGCATTCTAAAATAATGTTGTGTTTTATTTATCTTCACAGCATTAAATTATTGTTTGTTACACATGTAATATTCCATGTTTTCAGGACACCACAAGAAACATGTTTTGTCTTGGATATTTACACCCGAGAAACATTGTCATGAAGATTCTCTTATTGAATATATTCTCTCATTATAGGCATGATACTATTTATTCCAAGAAAAAACAAACAAAGAAAGTCTACATATTACTTATTACAAGAGAAGTCATTGAATCTTGTGATTCTCTTATCTCCTTCCAACATTATGCATTGGACAACCTTTAGTTACTTACCAATTTTTGTTTCCGTCATGACTCTACACATGATTTTTTTGAACTGACTTATGTGAATATTAAATTAATAAGTAGAAGCATTATGTAATTTGAAAATTGTTTCATTGAATGCAGTTAGAGCACAATGGATATCGATCATATGAACTTTTATATGGATTAATCTATCTTTAAAATTATAAACGTAGTTGTTGATAAATTAGTCAAACAATTACTCAACTAATTTTTGTTGACAAATCTTGAAGTCCATCCTCTGAAATGTTTTTTTTTTTTTACCTCTTCAGTTTAAGAACAATTTCAGTTTCATACTTTAACATGTTCCATATAATTTGTATTAGTTCATGTGTGCTTTATAACTATGTCAATATCGATATATAATTTACTTTATTCAATCGTTTCCTAGGTAAAAAAAACATTAATTTTCAAATTTTCTTTTAAAAAAATTATAATAACCAACGCAATGCGACCCGTGCGAATGCACGGGTATACCGCTAGTTATCACAAAAATCTCAACTCTTCACTTGGTACATATTAAAAATCGATCATAATGTTTTTAGGATTTAATTGATATGCACTACCTTCCAATAAAAAAAATATTTAATATGCACTCCCAATGAAATTAGTTTTTTTTACACTATCAACCAATTATAAATTATTATATCATTAATTAAAAATGGTTGATTCATTTCATAACTATCATGAAAGTCACATTTATCATGATTTGTGATTGGTTGATATTATAATTTTTTTATACTAACAACGTATACTAATTAAACTAATATGATTAAGTAGCAGTCATATGTAACTATTTTAAAAAGTTGTTCACTTATTTATCTACCTTTTCTTACTTTCTGTTATGTGTAGTGTTTTAAACAATTTTTTTTAATTGGTTAATTTTTTGAAAATAATGTAGTTAATATAGATAAACCATAGTCTGAATTAATTATATAGTAAATTATTTTAAAATTATTTATGTTTTTTATTATTTTCTCATTTATATTTATATAATATGCAAATTAAACCATTACCCGTGCGTCACGTGTTGGGGCAAGAAGCTCACAATACTTCACACACTCACACTAACACAATAGAGAAATTGAGAGTGAATAGAGAGAGGAATTAAGATTCTTTATTCACACTTTCACATCACTTCTCTACTAATTCACATCACACACTATGTCTATTTATAGACTTACACATACACTAACTAATTCTCCTAATAGTTCTCTAACTAATCACTCTAGTTACAACAAACTAATCACATTTTAACAAACTCCTAACAACTCTATTTGAATTACTTCCAACACTCCCCTGTAATTCAAATTAGCTAAAAGCACAAAACACAAAACACAATTTTACACCCAAATTTGCATTTCTATAATGCACACATTATTAACACTAACATACACATATATTTCCACCTGGATCCCATGTAAAATTCAACAAGAATTGGACTTGGCCCATTAAAACAAAACTTTCACAAATCTGTGAAGTTGGCCCATATTTTTTCATACTGTTGGTGTTGGCCCAATATACCAAAGATTGAACTCCCAAGGCAGAAATTAATTTCTGCTCCTCCTCCATGACTTGGGCTTGGCCCATTAGGTTACAAAGTTGACCAAAATTTCGAAATTCCAGTTTTACCCCTTGCAGCATCTTCTCCTTCTGGATGGTTCTCCGCGTCTGCCACCTTGCATCCATCATCTTCTCCCTCATTCCACATAGCAGCTTCATATGGCAGACACGACACGGCTGCTTCTCACCGCCGAACATCCGATGAACCGTCGTGTGACTGACTTGGTCCGGTGACTCCGTCGACACTGTGACCGGACCTGGTTTGAATCTCTCCGTCCGAACTTCCTTCGTTAGTTGTAGAACTGGAATCGTCACCTCCATCTCAGTCGCGAGTGCCCCTTCCATCGTCACCTGAGCATCTCGATCCGGCGGTTCGCTTGGCCTGTTCGAAACCCACAACTCCGTCTTCACCGGCAGCGGCGACGCGTTCGCCTCGCACTTCGGAACCACCCACGACGGCTTCTTCTCCGACGCACCAACTGCTTTTGTCGCCGCTGCGTAAGGGTCCCGGTCCGACGGTTCAATCCTCTCTGCCTGAACCTCCGTCGTCGCCTCCTCTAACAACACGGTCCTGGCTGCTCGCCGTTCCGGCAGTGACGGCAGTGATGGTGATTCTTGCTCCGATTCTAGCAGTGGCGGCTCTAGCGGTGGTGGAGATCTGGCCAAACTTCGGGGCACCCAAATCTTCCCATGCGTTGCCGCCCTCTTCACCCTTTGCTTCATGACGACGCTACACCTTTTGGTTGCCGCCGCCATCTGATGATGAGGTTCCGACGATCCCGGCACCCCAGTTTCCTTCTCGGCCACTTGCGCCTCACTTGAAAACCCTAAAAATCCTCTGCTCTGCTATCCCACTCTGATTTTTGCAGTTTTCTCCACCCAAATTGAGGGTTCTGTCTGTTCCCCTTTACGACAGCCATCGCCATGTCCGTCACCGTCGGGACCATGGCTGTATGCATCGCCACCGTTCAAGCCCTCGATCGCGTCCCTCATCGATTGCTCAGTCTCTCTCGCTATCATTCTCTTTCTCTGCTCAGCAACCACACCCTTCTTTACAGAACCTTTGGATTGGAAGAGAGGTTGCTCACAAGGTGTTTGATGGAATGACCCAATCAACACAACATTCACATTTCTTTTCTTCATCTCAAATGGACCTTCTGTATCGAGTTCTGTATTCTCCATGCCTTCTCCCTTCTTTGCTTCTTCCTGTAAACTTCGATCACTCTCCACTTCACTTTTCTTCTTGTGCAAAGAATTAGCCCCTTCTTCCATTCCACACTCTTCCTCTCTTGGCTTCTTTAAAGACCCATTTGAATCTTTATCTGAAACCAAAATCCCAATTTCTTGGGTTTGCTGGCTTGCTGCCATCACTGTTCTTGCCACTCCTTGCAGCACCATGGACTTTGTGCAAGATATCCCAGGCTTCTTTTGCATTCTTGGCAGTGATAATTTTCTCAAGATTTCCTTCATCCACACATTGATGAAGAATCAAGAGAGCTTTGTAATCTCTCCTTTTGGAAGCACGATCTTCCACAACTTGCATTCCCTCTTGCACAATTTCTAGCACCTCATAGAAATCAAAGATCACATGCATCTTCACAACCCAATGATTAAAGTTCTTGCTATCAAGAACTGGTAATGGGATTTCAAAATCCCCACTCACAATCTCTTCAATTTCCACCTCCATGGACCCATCACAAGTCCCTGGTCTTGTGGCTCTAGATACCATTTGTTGGGGCAAGAAGCTCACAATACTTCACACACTCACACTAACACAATAGAGAAATTGAGAGTGAATAGAGAGGAATTAAGATTCTTTATTCACACTTTCACATCACTTCTCTACTAATTCACATCACACACTATGTCTATTTAAAGACTTACACATACACTAACTAATTCTCCTAATAGCTCTCTAACTAATCACTCTAGTTACAACAAACTAATCACATTTTAACAAACTCCTAACAACTCTATTTGAATTACTTCCAACATCATTCCAACATCACGGGTCCAGAAATCTAATATGTTAATGAACTTCATTTCTTTACTAGATTATTGTACTTGTGTCGCACATGCTTTGTGATATTATATAAATGAAGTAAAACAATAAAATATAATTGATTCTGATTTAATTTAATTTTAATTTATTAAAATAATTGGTGACATTATACATCAATTAATTAAATATTTGTACATTGCGGATGGTTGGAACATAACATCATTCTAAATTTGTACAGTATGAGATGGTTTCGTCGGTTTACATTTATGTATGCAGGTGGTTATAACTTTAATTTGTCATCTTTAATACCTGGGGACCATATACAGAGGACATTATTGTCAAGGTGGGACCGTAACTATTGACATGAGCTCTAAATCCTCATCCATATGGATTTGTTTAATCAATGCTATTGCATCAATATTTTTATGGAGTAAGTTTAGGGTTATGTTAACGAGTGTCTTTAGGGTATTCGTTAACATTTTTCATAAGTTTATGGAGAATGTTAAATGCTAACAAATGTTCTAATGACTTATTTGGTCGTCAGGATAAGAGAGACATGATAGGATATACTATCATATCCTGTCTGAAACTATTGTTTGGTGAGTCAGCAGGATAGGATAAACAAATCATGTCACCTATCATATCTTGTCCATCTAGTTAAAATTCTATCCTAAGGGGAGGACTGAGTTAGAACTCAGCAGGATATGATAAAGTGATTTACGGGATAAGATAAGGTGATTTAAGATATAATAAAATATAAAAATATTTTTTATATAAATTAATTAAAGTATAATAAAATATGGCATAATTACCAAAAAAAAAGGTATGATGAAATAAAAAATATTTAAAATAAAAATATTAATAATTATTTTTACAAATTATTCTTATTTTGTCATAAGACTAATTTGTTGGTCGTGGCAACCATTACCCAAGAGGAAGGTGAATTGGGTTTATAAAATTTTCTAGATTAATTTTTCAAAAATGATTTTCTCAATATAAAATATTAACTCACACAATAAGAAATAAACAAATTATGAATATGTGAGCAATAATATGAATTAAACAATGGAGATAGGGAAGAGAATACTTGCACACGGATTTTATCATGGTTCAGCCACCAATCACCAGTGACCTACATCCAGTCCCCACTCCACCTGTGAGATTTTCTTCCACTAATCAACAAGCTTATAAATTGGTGCTTGCAACCTTTGTACGATAGAGCACTCTAACTATACCTCTTGGGATACCTCACCCACCACGTGTAAGAGCCTCAAACTTTAGTACTCTCCCTCGTGCCTCCGGGATACCTCACCCGCTTTCTGAGTCTAAAGTCGCACAATCAAAGGAATGCACCATCCTTTATCACAGAAGGATACCTCACCTTCTAATCAGAGGGATAACTCATCCTCAATCTAGGAATACCTCACCCTATAAGGAGTTGATACAAGGAGTAGAAGAAATTTGAAGCACTCACTACAAGAAAAACATGATTTAGCATCGGACAATTAGCGTCGGCCCCGACACCGATGCTAATAGCATCGGACAAGTCGAAGCCAAACCGACACAACACTCTTAATCACCTCTTTTTTATGAAACTAATTTTGCGTGGACCTAATCGACACCAATATGTCAGATTTAGCGTCAGTCTGGGCGACGCAACATTAAATTTAGAATTAGCTTGGGCTTGCGGAGGCTACACTCTTAGAACCCATTCACGGGAATGCTTGTATTTCTTTCCTCTTTTTTTGGGTATAACTTCCCTCTCTTATTTTATTTATTCATTAACTATTAACTATTCTCTTCCCATTTAAAAAAAACTATTATCTTCTACACTCCAACACAACACGTTATGTTGCAGTCCCAACCCTACCGCTGTGCCGCTGCTGTCCCTGTTGCAACACCGTTGCTGTCACTGCTGCAACGCCGTTCAATCTCACCATTCTCTCATCCCTTGTCTCCAACCCTACCGTTGTCGCCGCTGGTATGTGTTCTTCTCTCTTTGGTTCTCATTGTTCAATCGCGGTAGGGTTGCCATTAGAGGCTTTTTTGGTCCTTATTTCTATAACAACTATAGAATGGTGTTCTATGCTTGTGGGGGTGCCGTTGATCTTGTTCCTATGTGGGTTTGGGTTCCTTGGGTGGTAGTGGTGATGATGGCCATTGGTGTTAGCATTGATTTGAGTATTGTTATTGTGATTATAATTTATTATTTGCACTGAAAAATTTCTAAACCTTGCACTGATTTCTTACTATTTTATCTTGTCTTTGGATGGAGTAAATGCTCTTAATTCAATATGATTTGTTGTTGATGTTATGCTGATGTTCTGCTTTGCTGGGTATATCTATCTGCTTTAGTTTTCTTGTCTTTGGTTGGAGTCATTGCTCCCAAGTCACTCTGAAAATTTGTCGTTGATTTGTTGTTGTTGTTCTGCTTCGCTGGGCCTGGGTAACACCAATATGATTTTGGAAGTTATATTGCCTATTGATGGACTAACACATATTGACTAGCGGATTGTTTTGCTGTTATGAAAGAGGTAGTATTCAAGATGATTAAAACTGTTAAAAGGTTAAAATTAGTTGGCCTTAAATCTGGTTTGAATGACAAAAGAGGGTTGGAAGGGTTTTGAATGTTTAGGACTTAAGCTATTGTACTAATTCAAGCTTGATTTGTTTGGGATGTGGGGGAATGCAATTTATCAACCCTGGTGCAGAAACGGTCCTTAAGGAGTGAGTGTGCATTAGGTTGAAGTGAAACAAAATACGTGACGTTGCTATTTTAAAGATATGTTCAAAGGTAAAAATGACAAGAGGAAAATGGGAAACAAGGGGAAAGTCAAGGCAGTATCATGGCCTTCACCTTTGCCTACTGCCAAGTATAAATAAATATTCAAAGGTTCCGTTTTTTTTTTGCTATTGAGTTCTATTTTCATCTAAAGATAGAAATGGAAAAATACCTTAGTACCAAATATCAATTAAATTTGAGGAGTTAGTTTAAAAGCTTTTTCTTGATTTGCACTTTTTTTTTGGAATAAGAGATAAATATCACTTACTTCTAATGAAAGTGCAATGCATATTGTGAACACCTAATTTTGTCCGGATGCCTTTTTAATTAAAGTTTTGAAAAAAAATAAATGAATACATAAATAAATAAAATAAATGAAATCAAAAAAATCAAATTGCTTGTGAAATCTTTCTTCTCCACTAGTTCACTCCACCACAGCACAAGGCTCAAGCAAGTAAATACCATTTTGGGTAATTTTCTAGAGCTTAGGGAAGGGGTTTGTGCCTAGATCAGAAAAATGGACACACAAAAGGAAATTGAAAGGGGACTAGAGGAAGATGAATCACTGCAACACTCCATCAATCTGGTCCCAAGGAGGAGGACTCCATTAATCTGGTCCCAAGGAGGAGGCAGAATTCATCTACTTCTCTATAAATACCAAATCAGAAATACAGGTAAAAAAGGAGGAGGATAGCAAAAAATACTCTCTCATACCAAAGAGGAAAAGATCAAAAAAAAAAAACTTTTTTCTTCTGTTCTTCTCTCCTGCGTCTTCTTCCTCCCTTCTTTTTCTTTCTTTTTTCTCTCTTTCCTTCTGATTCTTTCTCTTCCTCACCCATCCATCTCTTCCACCACTTTTTTCACAACCCAGAGATCATCAACCAAGCCACCACCCTCCTTCTTCCTCTCACCATAAGACACTTCCTTCCCTTCCTTTCCTTTTTCTTTTTCCTTCTTCCTTCCTCTTCCTCTGTAATTTGCTGACCCATCTTCCTTTCTTCATTTACAACAACTATTCTCCTCCTCCCTTGCTGCTGAATACCGCGCCACCACCAGATCCGCGAGCCACCGCGACCTCCGCCGCTGGGAGGTGCAGATCCGCGCTTCTGGACTGTCTTCCGCCGCGGACGTCGCACGACCACCACGAACCGCCTCTGTTCACGGCGTCCTCGTGAGCGCCACCCTGGGAGCGCATCCTTCTCAGTCCGAACCGCCACCAGCTCGCCATTCCGCTGCTCGACCGCCATAGGGGTGCCACCGTTCGCCGCCGCCAAGCTCAGCAAGGCACGCTTCTCTTCTCCTGTCCCAGCTGGTGATAATTTCAGAACATATTTGGTATTGTTGGGTTCAACCATGCCTTGCTCCTTTATTTATGCGTTAGCTTTTGTTAGGGTTAATGTTTTTGGTCTGAAGGTGGTACATGTGGGCTTACTAGTGGGCTCAACTTAAGTTTTGAAAAGATAAAAAAAAAATGAAAACAACAAGACTTTTCTGATCATGGGTTTCTTTTTTTTTTAGAATTGAGTGTTCTTGTCTCATCAAGAAAATACATCCTCAAGTAATATAATCCTTTTTATAAAAATAAAACAAATTTTTATCCAACTTTACAAAAATTAAATTTCCTTGAATTCGCGCAACGACCTACAATGTTGATGTATGATTTTTCATCCTCAAGTGTTGTATGAATTGTAAGGGTTCATCGTATAGCTTTGCTATCTTTAACCCTGTGCAAGAGTGAATCCCCGTTAAAAAATATTTTTTGTTTTATACTTTTAATCAATTTTACCCAATTTCATTTTATAAAAAATATCTTTTGAAT
Source organism: Sophora flavescens (assembly GCA_030762895.1). NCBI lineage: Eukaryota > Viridiplantae > Streptophyta > Magnoliopsida > Fabales > Fabaceae > Sophora > Sophora flavescens. The sequence goes on along the minus strand of CM061064.1, from coordinate 26,102,539 downwards.
TCACGCAACAATCTATGACGTTGATGTATGACTTTTCATCCTCAAGTGTCATATGAATTGTAGGGGTTTATCGTATAGCTTCGCTATCTTTAACCCTGTGCAAGAGTGAATTCCTTCCTTCTGTAAAAATAAAATATTTTCAACTTGCTCTTTTAATAAATTTTATCAAACCTTTTCGTAAAAAAAATAATAATAAAATAAAAATCCTTTTTAATTCACGCAACAATCTACGATGTTGATGTATGATTTTTCATCCTCAAGTGTCGTATGAATTGTAAGGGTTTGTCGTGTAGCACTGCTATCTTGGACTCTATGCAAAAGTGAATTTATTCTGAAATAAAATCCTTTTAAAACAAAAAAAAATCAAAAAAAACTATCAAAATTAAAATCAACCAACCAATCAAATATTTAAAAAAAAAAAAAAAGAACTACGTGGCTTTGAGTTTCCCATCGCACCCGGGAATACGTAGGAGCAAGATAAATCATCTTGTCGGGCCCAAACTAAATTTTCCTTTTTTTTGTGTCTCTTTTTATGTTAAAATAATTAATAAAAAAAAAATTAAACTTTTCCCTTTTTTTAACAATAAATCCAAAAAAAATAAAAATTATTAAAAATTAAAAAATATAAAGAAAATTAAAATTTTAAAAATATAATCCTTTCTTGTAAATAATTTTTGGGGTAAAATAAATATTTAAAAGGCTATTAAAATGTTTCTGCACAATTAACTTGAGGTACCGTTTTTTTAAACGGGCGATGTGGGGTGCTAACACCTTCCCTACTCGTAACCGACTCCCGGACTCATCTCTCTCTTTTTAGACCAGTTTTCCTTAAAATAAATGGTTTTTCAAATGTTTTTTTCCTAAATAAAATATTGGTGGCGACTCCTCCTATTTTTTTTATCCCTTTTCGCGCCTCCCGGACGGGACGGTCGCGACAGCTGGCGACTCCGCTGGGGAATTTTGAGAGTCAGGCCTATCATAGTTGGTTGTGCATTTTTTTTAACAGCTTTGAAAATATTTGTTTTACCCTTTTTATTTTATTTCTTTTTATGCTTACATAACTGCTTTTGTATATTCTTGCAAACTTAGGGTAGAGAATTTTGGTATTGGTGTTGTTTGTTCCTTTTTGCAGGTTTGGGTTAGTTTTGTTTTAGTAGGTTTTGTACAGGTTTGCTTGCTCCCAGCACACACATCACCATCACATATTCACACACTTTTGGGCTCTATACCCGAGTCTTGGAATGACATAAGATTAGAAGGGGTTTCAGTGATGTTATTGTGATGCTTTTGCGTCCCTGACAGTCATTGATTCTCCCGCTCGGATTGCTACCGGTACATGGACTACCATATTGTGACTTATTTGTCCCTGTGGTGAGGTTCATGGATTCGGATCCTCATCTTATAGATGGGGGTAATCCGGGGACCATATGTTTAGGGGTTTAGATCTGTCCCGAAAGTCATGCACATAAAATGCCATTAGCAGCCTACCAAAATAGGGTCCTAACTTCAGAGGTCCCAACTTTAGGATATGACCCATGTAGGACAAAAGGGAGCGCATTCCGCCTTTTTTCTGCCGCATGAATAATTACATTTATATCCTATGCATCATAAGATCTTCTACATGCACCTTAACATGCTACTCATTCAGGCATTCTGTTATACTCATTCTTATTATATTGCCTGTTCATGCATGCAGTATTTTAGGCCATGCATCATCAATATGTCATTCATTCATGCATCTTGGTACGCTCTCATGCATAAGTAATTTGCTTTCCAAATGTTATTAACAAATTAAAATTTCCTCCACAGATAATTTGGTTTGAGATAACACCTTTGATTACAAGAGATGGAAAAAGTTAGACACACTAGCAATGTTCCCACCACCAAGAGCTCCAGGGTGATAATGAACCCATTAGAGATTTTGAAAGAGTTGAGCCAATCTTTGCCTCAAGAACGTCGAAGAAGCTTCGCCAAGAAGTATGGAGGGATCTTGGACTTAATTTTCATACCGGTTGAGACTGCTGCTTTGAGTGCTTTGTGTCGGTATTGGAACCCCCACCTCAGATGTTTTGAATTGCCAGATATGGACATTACTCCCACCATCGAAGAATATGCTTGCCTGTTAAGGTTGCCAATGCAGAAAAATCCCATCGTGTACTTTCACTTGGGGCAATACTTGACCACTACAAGCATAGCAGGGCTACTAGGGCTTCCTGAAAATGATGTGAAGTTGACCGGGCACTCAAACTCGCGAGGGTTAACCCGAACTCTTCTCGAAAATCATTTGAAGAAATTAATGAATCAGCAAGATTGGGAAACCTTTGAGAGGGTATTGGCGCTAACAATATACGGGTTGGTCCTATTTCCATCAGCACTAGAGATGATAGATCAAGCGGCAATGGATGTATTCTTCACAGTAGAAAGAAAGAAAAACCCCGTGCCGGCAGTGTTAGCCGAAACGCTTTTGACTCTAGAATTTTGCCAGCGGAATCCAATGGGGAAGCTCCGATGTTGTGCACAGTTGCTCCATGTGTGGGCCATGACTCACGTGTATGCAAAAGGTTATATCACCCACCATTCAGATCCACTAGGAGGCTTCCATAACATCCCTATCAGACAGCTAAATGAAGAGGAATGGAAGAGCGAGTTTGACAAAGTGGAAAAGGACTCTTTTAGGTGGGTATGCCCATGGTACGAAGGTCAGCAGGGACAAGATATAATTTATAGTTGCGGTGACTATCCCAATGTTCCTTTGATGGGCCCAAGAGGGTGCATATCCTACACACCCGCCATAGTCTTATGACAGCTTTGTTGGATGCAAACCGTGCCAAGAGAAGAACAACTCGGCGGATGCTATTTTCGGTACGAGGATGGAGAGAATACCAAGATGTTGGCAAAATCAGTTAGAAATGCATGGAAGGATGTGAAGATGGCAGGGAGAGCACAATTGGGCCGGCCAATCCTGATCATTGTCTCAGAATATGAAGCATGGAGAAAATCAAGGAAAGGTCCCGTCAACTTTCCGGCAGAAAGCATGAAAGATAAAGATCACTCCCCTTTGGTAGCTCAAATGACAGAACAACTGAAAGTTCTAGAAGCGCAAATGAAGGAAATGGAACAACAAAAGCAAGACGCCGAGTTAAAAATAGCCATTGGACAGAAGCGTTGTGAGAAGTTAGCAAAGGAAAATGAACACTTAAAAGATTTGTGTGCAGATATCTCCACAAAGAGTCCAGACAATGTCTCACCAAACATCATGGCTAAGGTCCAGAATCTTGAAGGAAAAGTATCGTTGACACGGACTCGGCAAGTGTACCGGTTCGTTGCAAGTAATAAAATGGTAAGACCGGATATCGTTCTCAGGGATCGTGGACAATTACCACTTCGCAAATTAGACTACTATCTAGGCGATCAAATTTTGGAGTGAAGGTAGCTCTATCATCTAACAAGCAAATAAGAATAAAATGTTTTTTTTTTCTTTTTGGAATTTTATCAAACAGTTAGAATGCAGACAGAAATGTGAATAACAATTAGATAGAATTGTTAGGGTTAGACTAAGCTAATCCTCCCTTGATTGTTATGAAATGACAAGTAACACAGTTCCTAATTCAATTATGACAATCAAGTCTTTTCTGAAATACTCAAGCCTAATTACTTAGGTGCATTGAGCCTAAAACCCCAAATTAAACCCTAATTCCTTAGGTGGATTAACCTGAGATTTTGCATTAAGTAAAGACTTATAAGATTGCAAGCACCTCAAGACCTATGCTTAGGCTCATGAACTACTTGGCATTTGATTCATGAGCAAGCTCTAACACCAACCTTCCAGTTATCTATTAAAGCAACTAATCATTCCTAGGGTGATCAAGCCTAAGAAAACATTAAGCATGGAATCAAACACTCATAAAGAACAAGGAAACTGCATTACAATCAAGTCATTTTACAATCAAGTTCAGAAGAGCAATCATCTAACCCCAACAAAGGGAATTTAGCTACACATTATCAAAGTAAAAGGGAAAGGAAGAGATACGAAAATGGAGAAAGTGAGGAACTCCATGGAAAATGCCCAGTAGCAGCCACAAGAGCAGAGAATGCCTCCTTAGGGTTTGCAGCCGCCTCCTTTCTTTTCTAATCCAATCCCCCTTCTGCATTCTGCATCAGATGGCTTATAACAGGGGTTCTGAGATTCGCGCTCTCGCGGGGCGAATGCACTCTCGCGAGGCGAATATTAAAAATCTGAGCTTCAGGATTCGTCCTTTCGCGAGGCGAGAAGATAACTCGCGAGGCGAACCAGAAAGTGTGCATTTTCTGGAACAGTCAGGCCTTCTGGGTCGCGAGGCGAGGACCAGTCTCGCGAGGCGAATATTCAAAACTCTGCTTTGCTCAATTTCTTCTCTTTGCAGGCTCTCTCTTCATCCAAACCTTATCAAGGCCAACTCTTGGGCAATTGCTCATAAATTCCTGCAAAACAACACACAATACCACCTTATCCGTTCCAAAGGAAAAACTAAACAAAATCCAACTAAAATGGCCTAACTATATGCAAATGCATGCAGAAATGTACATGGAGAATGAGGTGAAATCACACTCATCAAATCACCCCAAGCTTAAGACTTTGCTTGTCCTCAAGCAAAAACCAAGGCCAAAAGATGAAAATAATCAGAGCAATGATAGTGAACTAAGAACCCGAGTAAAATGATCCAAGTAACAGGCATTCAATTATTTCAGCAAGAGACAATCAATTCAAGTCCAATTAGGGGCTTAGTTTTCCTAGACTCATATTCTCACTGATTCGGGCACTCTATCTCACTTGAAGCTCACCCCAAGCTTGTTCATTTGCTTGGCTCTCTTTCTTGCCTCACTCACTCAAGTGTTCAAGTATATATAACAATTCGCTCCATTTTCCTCAAGGAATGAGTCCTACCATATGCTTGACTATCAACCAAATCTTTACTTTGTTAATGAAAACATCTAAGAATCAAGAGGTCTTATTCTTTGGTTGCATTGGGGCCATGGGATCAATTTTCAGGTGGGAAATTCAAGAACAGGAAATTTCAAAAGGCTATACAAACAATCAAGCATTGCAAGGCACGACCTTCTAAAATACCTTTCTTTGGGTTTCAATTTACTTTTCCACCATTCTTTCCTTTTATTTTTGCTATTTCTCACTTCTCTTGTCATACCCTTCTCCATATACTTTTCTTTTCCTTTTAATTTTTTTTTCTTTTATTTAGAGAAGGGAGAATTTTCAACTCAAGAGAAATAATAATAATTTTTTTTCAGATTCATTTTTTTTCTTTTCATCATCCCAAACTTTCAACTACATTTTCCAACCCTTTTTGCACAGTACTTTAGAAGGTCCCTCATAAGCATATTTAACAAAACATTTAAGGGTACCAAGAAAAGCATTTTATTCATTTAGGCTCAAAATTGGGCAACTAAGGGGTAGCATTTCATCATTCAAAGCTCAGAAGGCCGGAAAAATACCTATTGCCTCAATCATTTTCAAAAATGTTTTCAAAAATTTTCACGCTTCGAAATGGTTTCAAGTCAAGTTCTAGAGAAAAACAATCCAAGAGGAACACACTCTACACAAAGAACGGGGGCAGAGTTAGTAAGTACCCCCTAATGGCTCAAAAGCTCACATTTATCAGTTCAAAAACCAGTGAGGAACACAAGTCTATAGAAACACATGCTAATCATCAACTATCCAAGACCATCTCAAGAATATTTATTTGAAGCCATATCACAAGAATGAAATAAATTGGGTTCAAAAATCCACTATCACAATTTAATTGGCACTTAGTTCTCACAATCAGATGCTCAATCTAAGCAGGGGTAACCGAATCATGCGATCATGCAAAAATTAAGCCTATATGAATGCAATATTTACAATGCAAGCAAAAAGATTACCCCTACCCCAAGCTTAAAGACTTACATTGTCCTCAATGTAAATAATTAAGTTAGAGAGGGGAGAAAACTGGAATAACTCACCAAGGTGGTAGCGGGTGCTGGTTCACATGCTTTCTGGCTTTGCTTTCCCCTGCCCTTTTTCTCCTTCCTTTATTCAAAATCTGAAGGCACTTAACAAAACTATTAACAAACCTCTTGAGCTTCTCAAATTATTCAAGAGGTTAAAGCAAAAACAAAACTATTAAGAAAATGAAAATAACTAAAAAGAAGAGTTAAGAAATGTTGGGTTGCCTCCCAATAAGCGCTTCTTTAACGTCACTAGCTTGACGTGTAGATAACTTCTTTCAATTAACCGGGGTCTGTTGGACATAGAATTGCAAGAGCACTTTTCTTCCATGAAACTCCTGTAAAGAGCTGATTTTGCTTAGAAGGCCAACAATTGTGCTTCTGCTTTGCCTTTTTCGCTCTGGGCCTCTTGCCCTTTTTCTTACTCCTTCCCGGTGGAGGTTCTGTTTTCACAAGATGAGCAGGGCCAACTTCCTCACCAACTGATGCATCATTTGTCTTGCATAGCTTTAGATTTGCTTTCATGTTGGGCTTTTCCTTCTTCTCTGGAGTAGAGGGGTGGTGTTGATGTGCAATGACTTCCTTATCTACCGTGTCCACCATATCCATGCGGAAACACTCCTCTTCCTTGCTCGTGCGATGCATAGCTTCCAATACATTGAAAGTTACTTCTTCTTCTTGCACTCTGAATTTCAACTGGCCTTTTTCTACATCTATCAAAGCCCGACCAGTTGCCAGAAAAGGTCTCCCTAGTATGAGCGGAACTTCAGCATCCTCCTCCATGTCTAAAACCACAAAGTCTGCTGGGAAGATTAATTTATCCACCTTCACCAACAAATCCTCCACAACACCATAGGGATATGTAATGGAGCGGTCTGCCAGTTGAAGAGAAATCCCTGTTGGTTTTACCTCACCAATTCCTAGCTTTTTGAAAATGGACAACGGCATAAGGTTGATACTTGCGCCTAGATCGCACAATGCTCTCCTAATGTTCACATGACCAATAGTGCATGGGATAGTGAAGCTACCCGGGTCCTTCATCTTTACTGGTAGCTTCCTCTGAATTATAGCACTGCACTCTTCAGTAAGCATAACTGTCTCCTCCTTCCACCGCCTCTTGTTTGTAAGAATCTCTTTCATGAATTTGGCGTAGGAAGGCATCTCGTAAGAGCTTCAGCAAAAAAGGGATGTTGATCTGTAGCTTTTTGAATACATCCAGGAATTTAGAAAATTGTTGGTCTTTTGATTCCTTCTTCAACCGTTGGGGGTACGGGATTCTGAAATATGGGGGCAGCTCTTTGGGATTATCAACCTCTTCCAGAATCTGTCTTTTAGTCTTCTTCTTCGCAAATTCTTCATCAACCAATTTCTCCCTCTGCGGTTTTTCAGCTTCTACACCGGTAGGAATAGAGGTAGTATCTTGGGAAGTTCCGGGTTCTTCGTTGTTTACCTCTTCAAACTGCACCTTATCAATTCCAGCATCACTTGTCTTTTCTTCCCTCTCTTTTTCTTGTGGATTTAACACTCTCCCACTTCTTGTGATAATTGCCATGCAACCTTCCTTAGGATTCTTCTCTGTATCTCCTGGCAATTGTCCTTGAGGTCTTTCTGCCATTTGCTTTGCCAACTGTCCTATCTGGTGCTCAAGATTTTTGATTGAGGCATTCTGATTCTTCATAGTCTCTTGAGTCGCTTGCATGAACTGGCCTAGAATGTTCTCCAATTTCCTTGAACTCTCTTGAGGAGGCTTTGCTTGAGTACTTGAACTTTGCCCTTGTCTCCAACCAAAGTTAGGATGGTTGCGCCACCCCGGATTGTAGGTGTTGGAGTAAGGATCATTTCTAGGCCCTTGGTTGCCCATATAATTTACCTCTTCTTGTCCCGAACTTCCAACCACATTGATCTCACAGTTTCCATTTGCATGGTTGCCTCCACAGAAATCGCACACTGAGGTACCTTGAACTTGGACAGCTTGTAGTTGAGAATTCTGCAGTTGAACCGACCCCAGTTGTTTGGTAAGAATAGCCATTTGTGCCTTGAGAGCGCCAATTTCATCCAGCTCTAGAACACCTCTCTTGACCATTGATCGAGAACTAGGCATTTGATAGTCATTATTAGCCATGTTCTCAATCAAGTCCTTTGCTTCTTCGGGCGTCTTCTGACTCAATGTCCCTCCTGCAGCCGCTTCAATCATACTTCTTGAATTCCTGTTGAGCCCATTAACAAATGTTGCAACCTGCTGCCATGTCTCTAGTTCATGATTTGGACAAGCGGTGAGTAAGGACTTGAACCTCTCCCAGGCTTCATAGAGTGACTCACCATCCCTCTGTGCAAAGGCATTAATCTCCGATCTCAACTTGATCATTCTTGACGGAGGGAAGAAGCGAGATAAAAACTTGCTGACCAAGTCGTTCCAGGTGATGATGCTTCCATGAGGATGAGATTGAAGCCATGCCTTAGCTCTATCCCTCAAAGAGAAAGGGAAAAGCCTTAACCGAATGGCCTCATCAGAAGCTCCGTTTAACTTGATGGTGTCACACAGCTCAATGAAAGTACCAATGTGAGCATGAGGGTCTTCACTCTCCAAACCTCCAAACTGGTTTTGCTGCACAAGGTGGAGAAGTGATGCCTTGATTTCGAAATTATTGCAAGCCACTGCGGGTCTCACAATCGGAGTTCCACATCTATCAACTCTAGGGGAAGTGTAGTCCCCCATTGTTCTCCTTGGTGCATTCTCTTCTGCCATGGTGACAGCTGCTACTTCAATTTGTGGTTCTTGCACACTGGGTAACTCAACTTGTTGCTCTTGTCTACTAGAAGATGCTCTTTCTCTGTTCTGTCTTGCCTTGGCTTTCCTTCTATTCCTTCTACAGAGTCTCTCGATCTCAGGTTCGAATTGGAGTTCACCTGGGTCGATTGTACCTCGCATACACTGAACAAACGGAGTAGCGCAGAACAAACAGCAAAACAGAAAAACAGCACACAACAGAAATTTACAGCAGAGAAACCGAAAATAAGAAAGAAAAAACACAGTAGGAAAACAATAAAAATGCCTAAATTAGGAGTCCCCTTTGGTACTCGTGATATTGGCACACCGATCCCCGGCAACGGCGCCAAAAACTTGACACGGACTCGGCAAGTGTACCGGTTCGTTGCAAGTAATAAAACGGTAAGACCGGATATCGTTCTCAGGGATCGTGGACAATTACCACTTCGCAAATTAGACTACTATCTAGGCGATCAAATTTTGGAGTGAAGGTAGCTCTATCATCTAACAAGCAAATAAGAATAAAATGTTTTTTTTTTCTTTTTGGAATTTTATCAAACAGTTAGAATGCAGACAGAAATGTGAATAACAATTAGATAGAATTGTTAGGGTTAGACTAAGCTAATCCTCCCTTGATTGTTATGAAATGACAAGTAACACAGTTCCTAATTCAATTATGACAATCAAGTCTTTTCTGAAATACTCAAGCCTAATTCCTTAGGTGCATTGAGCCTAAAACCCCAAATTAAACCCTAATTCCTTAGGTGGATTAACCTGAGATTTTGCATTAAGTAAAGACTTATAAGATTGCAAGCACCTCAAGACCTATGGCTAGGCTCATGAACTACTTGGCATTTGATTCATGAGCAAACTCTAACACCAACCTTCCAGTTATCTATTAAAGCAACTAATCATTCCTAGGGTGATCAAGCCTAAGAAAGCATTAAGCATGGAATCAAACACTCATAAAGAACAAGGAAACTGCATTACAATCAAGTCATTTTACAATCAAGTTCAGAAGAGCAATCATCTAACCCCAACAAAGGGAATTTAGCTACACATTATCAAAGTAAAAGGGAAAGGAAGAGATACAAAAATGGAGAAAGTGAGGAACTCCATGGAAAATGCCCAGTAGCAGCCACAAGAGCAGAGAATGCCTCCTTAGGGTTTGCAGCCGCCTCCTTTCTTTTCTAATCCAATCCCCCTTCTGCATTCTGCATCAGATGGCTTATAACAGGAGTTCTGAGATTCGCGCTCTCGCGGGGCGAATGCACTCTCGCGAGGCGAATATTAAAAATCTGAGCTTCAGGATTCGTCCTTTCGCGAGGCGAGAAGATAACTCGCGAGGCGAACCAGAAAGTGTGCATTTTCTGGAACAGTCAGGCCTTCTGGGTCGCGAGGCGAGGACCAGTCTCGCGAGGCGAATATTCAAAACTCTGCTTTGCTCAATTTCTTCTCTTTGCAGGCTCTCTCTTCATCCAAACCTTATCAAGGCCAACTCTTGGGCAATTGCTCATAAATTCCTGCAAAACAACACACAATACCACCTTATCCGTTCCAAAGGAAAAACTAAACAAAATCCAACTAAAATGGCCTAACTATATGCAAATGCATGCAGAAATGTACATGGAGAATGAGGTGAAATCACACTCATCAAATCACCCCAAGCTTAAGACTTTGCTTGTCCTCAAGCAAAAACCAAGGCCAAAAGATGAAAATAATCAGAGCAATGATAGTGAACTAAGAACCCGAGTAAAATGATCCAAGTAATGAGGCATTCAATTATTTCAGCAAGAGACAATCAATTCAAGTCCAATTAGGGGCTTAGTTTTCCTAGACTCATATTCTCACCGATTCGGGCACTCTATCTCACTTGAAGCTCACCCCAAGCTTGTTCATTTGCTTGGCTCTCTTTCTTGCCTCACTCACTCAAGTGTTCAAGTATATATAACAATTCGCTCCATTTTCCTCAAGGAATGAGTCCTACCATATGCTTGACTATCAACCAAATCTTTACTTTATTAATGAAAACATCTAAGAATCAAGAGGTCTTATTCTTTGGTTGCATTGGGGCCATGGGATCAATTTTCAGGTGGGAAATTCAAGAACAGGAAATTTCAAAAGGCTATACAAACAATCAAGCATTGCAAGGCACGACCTTCTAAAATACCTTTCTTTGGGTTTCAGTTTACTTTTCCACCATTCTTTCCTTTTATTTTTGCTATTTCTCACTTCTCTTGTCATACCCTTCTCCATATACTTTTCTTTTCCTTTTAATTTTTTTTTCTTTTATTTAGAGAAGGGAGAATTTTCAACTCAAGAGAAATAATAATTTTTTTTTTCAGATTCATTTTTTTTCTTTTCATCATCCCAAACTTTCAACTACATTTTCCAACCCTTTTTGCACAGTACTTTAGAAGGTCCCTCATAAGCATATTTAACAAAACATTTAAGGGTACCAAGAAAAGCATTTTATTCATTTAGGCTCAAAATTGGGCAACTAAGGGGTAGCATTTCATCATTCAAAGCTCAGAAGGCCGGAAAAATACCTATTGCCTCAATCATTTTCAAAAATGTTTTCAAAAATTTTCACGCTTCGAAATGGTTTCAAGTCAAGTTCTAGAGAAAAACAATCCAAGAGGAACACACTCTACACAAAGAACGGGGGCAGAGTTAGTAAGTACCCCCTAATGGCTCAATAGCTCACATTTATCAGTTCAAAAACCAGTGAGGAACACAAGTCTATAGAAACACATGCTAATCATCAACTATCCAAGACCATCTCAAGAATATTTATTTGAAGCCATATCACAAGAATGAAATAAATTGGGTTCAAAAATCCACTATCACAATTTAATTGGCACTTAGTTCTCACAATCAGATGCTCAATCTAAGCAGGGGTAACCGAATCATGCGATCATGCAAAATTAAGCCTATATGAATGCAATATTTACAATGCAAGCAAAAAGATTACCCCTACCCCAAGCTTAAAGACTTACATTGTCCTCAATGTAAATAATTAAGTTAGAGAGGGGAGAAAACTGGAATAACTCACCAAGGTGGTAGCGGGTGCTGGTTCACATGCTTTCTGGCTTTGCTTTCCCCTGCCCTTTTTCTCCTTCCTTTATTCAAAATCTGAAGGCACTTAACAAAACTATTAACAAACCTCTTGAGCTTCTCAAATTATTCAAGAGGTTAAAACAAAAACAAAACTATTAAGAAAATGAAAATAACTAAAAAGAAGAGTTAAGAAATGTTGGGTTGCCTCCCAATAAGCGCTTCTTTAACGTCACTAGCTTGACGTGTAGATAACTTCTTTCAATTAACCGGGGTCTGTTGGACATAGAATTGCAAGAGCACTTTTCTTCCATGAAACTCCTGTAAAGAGCTGATTTTGCTTAGAAGGCCAACAATTGTGCTTCTGCTTTGCCTTTTTCGCTCTGGGCCTCTTGCCCTTTTTCTTACTCCTTCCCGGTGGAGGTTCTGTTTTCACAAGATGAGCAGGGCCAACTTCCTCACCAACTGATGCATCATTTGTCTTGCATAGCTTTAGATTTGCTTTCATGTTGGGCTTTTCCTTCTTCTCTGGAGTAGAGGGGTGGTGTTGATGTGCAATGACTTCCTTATCTACCGTGTCCACCATATCCATGCGGAAACACTCCTCTTCCTTGCTCGTGCGATGCATAGCTTCCAATACATTGAAAGTTACTTCTTCTTCTTGCACTCTGAATTTCAACTGGCCTTTTTCTACATCTATCAAAGCCCGACCAGTTGCCAGAAAAGGTCTCCCTAGTATGAGCGGAACTTCAAAGATCCTCCTCCATGTCTAAAACCACAAAGTCTGCTGGGAAGATTAATTTATCCACCTTCACCAACAAATCCTCCACAACACCATAGGGATATGTAATGGAGCGGTCTGCCAGTTGAAGAGAAATCCCTGTTGGTTTTACCACACCAATTCCTAGCTTTTTGAAAATGGACAACGGCATAAGGTTGATACTTGCGCCTAGATCGCACAATGCTCTCCTAATGTTCACATGACCAATAGTGCATGGGATAGTGAAGCTCCCCGGGTCCTTCATCTTTACTGGTAGCTTCCTCTCGAATTATAGCACTGCACTCTTCATGAAGCATAATCTGTCTCCTCCTTCCACCGCCTCTTGTTTGTAAGAATCTCTTTCATGAATTTGGCGTAGGAAGGCATCTCGTTGAAGAGCTTCAAAAAAGGGATGTTGATCTGTAGCTTTTTGAATACATCCAGGAATTTAGAAAATTGTTGGTCTTTTGATTCCTTCTTCAACCGTTGGGGGTACGGGATTCTGAAATATGGGGGCAGCTCTTTGGGATTATCAACCTCTTCCAGAATCTGTCTTTTAGTCTTCTTCTTCGCAAATTCTTCATCAACCAATTTCTCCCTCTGCGGTTTTTCAGCTTCTACACCGGTAGGAATAGAGGTAGTATCTTGGGAAGTTCCGGGTTCTTCGTTGTTTACCTCTTCAAACTGCACCTTATCAATTCCAGCATCACTTGTCTTTTCTTCCCTCTCTTTTTCTTGTGGATTTAACACTCTCCCACTTCTTGTGATAATTGCCATGCAACCTTCCTTAGGATTCTTCTCTGTATCTCCTGGCAATTGTCCTTGAGGTCTTTCTGCCATTTGCTTTGCCAACTCTGTCCTATCTGGTGCTCAAGATTTTTGATTGAGGCATTCTGATTCTTCATAGTCTCTTGAGTCGCTTGCATGAACTGGCCTAGAATGTTCTCCAATTTCCTTGAACTCTCTTGAGGAGGCTTTGCTTGAGTACTTGAACTTTGCCCTTGTCTCCAACCAAAGTTAGGATGGTTGCGCCACCCCGGATTGTAGGTGTTGGAGTAAGGATCATTTCTAGGCCCTTGGTTGCCCATATAATTTACCTCTTCTTGTCCCGAACTTCCAACCACATTGATCTCACAGTTTCCATTTGCATGGTTGCCTCCACAAAATCGCACACCGAGGTACCTTGAACTTGGACAGCTTGTAGTTGAGAATTCTGCGCAGTTGAACCGACCCCGCTTGTTTGGTAAGAATAGCCATTTGTGCCTTGAGAGCGCCAATTTCATCCAGCTCTAGAACACCTCTCTTGACCATTGATCGAGAACTAGGCATTTGATAGTCATTATTAGCCATGTTCTCAATCAAGTCCTTTGCTTCTTCAGGGCGTCTTCGACTCAATGTCCCTCTCGCAGCCGCTTCAATCATACTTCTTGAATTCTGTTGAGCCCATTAACAAATGTTGCAACCTTTCTGCCATGTCTCTAGTTCATGATTTGGACAAGCGGTGAGTAAGGACTTGAACCTCTCCCGTGGCTTCATAGAGTGACTCACCATCCCTCTCGTGCAAAGGCATTAATCTCCGATCTCAACTTGATCATTCTTGACGGAGGGAAGAAGCGAGATAAAAACTTGCTGACCAAGTCGTTCCAGGTGATGATGCTTCCATGAGGATGAGATTGAAGCCATGCCTTAGCTCTATCCCTCAAAGAGAAAGGGAAAAGCCTTAACCGAATGGCCTCATCAGAAGCTCCGTTTAACTTGATGGTGTCACACAGCTCAATGAAAGTACCAATGTGAGCATGAGGGTCTTCACTCTCCAAACCTCCAAACTGGTTTTGCTGCACAAGGTGGAGAAGTGATGCCTTGATTTCGAAATTATTGCAAGCCACTGCGGGTCTCACAATCGGAGTTCCACATCTATCAACTCTAGGGGAAGTGTAGTCCCCCATTGTTCTCCTTGGTGCATTCTCTTCTGCCATGGTGACAGCTGCTACTTCAATTTGTGGTTCTTGCACACTGGGTAACTCAACTTGTTGCTCTTGTCTACTAGAAGATGCTCTTTCTCTGTTCTGTCTTGCCTTGGCTTTCCTTCTATTCCTTCTACAGAGTCTCTCGATCTCAGGTTCGAATTGGAGTTCACCTGGGTCGATTGTACCTCGCATACACTGAACAAACGGAGTAGCGCAGAACAAACAGCAAAACAGAAAAACAGCACACAACAGAAATTTACAGCAGAGAAACCGAAAATAAGAAAGAAAAAACACAGTAGGAAAACAATAAAAATGCCTAAATTAGGAGTCCCCTTTGGTACTCGTGATATTGGCACACCGATCCCCGGCAACGGCGCCAAAAACTTGACACGGACTCGGCAAGTGTACCGGTTCGTTGCAAGTAATAAAACGGTAAGACCGGATATCGTTCTCAGGGATCGTGGACAATTACCACTTCGCAAATTAGACTACTATCTAGGCGATCAAATTTTGGAGTGAAGGTAGCTCTATCATCTAACAAGCAAATAAGAATAAAATGTTTTTTTTTTCTTTTTGGAATTTTATCAAACAGTTAGAATGCAGACAGAAATGTGAATAACAATTAGATAGAATTGTTAGGGTTAGACTAAGCTAATCCTCCCTTGATTGTTATGAAATGACAAGTAACACAGTTCCTAATTCAATTATGACAATCAAGTCTTTTCTGAAATACTCAAGCCTAATTCCTTAGGTGCATTGAGCCTAAAACCCCAAATTAAACCCTAATTCCTTAGGTGGATTAACCTGAGATTTTGCATTAAGTAAAGACTTATAAGATTGCAAGCACCTCAAGACCTATGGCTAGGCTCATGAACTACTTGGCATTTGATTCATGAGCAAACTCTAACACCAACCTTCCAGTTATCTATTAAAGCAACTAATCATTCCTAGGGTGATCAAGCCTAAGAAAGCATTAAGCATGGAATCAAACACTCATAAAGAACAAGGAAACTGCATTACAATCAAGTCATTTTACAATCAAGTTCAGATGAGAAATCATCTAACCCCAAAAAAGGGAATTTAGCTACACATTATCAAAGTAAAAGGGAAAGGAAGAGATACAAAAATGGAGAAAGTGAGGAACTCCATGGAAAATGCCCAAAGAGCACCCACAAGAGCAGAGAATGCCTCCTTAGGGTTTGCAGCCGCCTCCTTTCTTTTCTAATCCAATCCCCTTCTCGCATTCTCGCATCGATGGCTTATAACAGGGGTTCGAGATTCGCGCTCTCGCGGGCGGCGAATGCACTCTCGCGAGGCGAATATTAAAAATCTGAGCTTCAGGATTCGTCCTTTCGCGAGGCGAGAAGATAACTCGCGAGGCGAACCAGAAAGTGTGCATTTTCTGGAACAGTCAGGCCTTCTGGGTCGCGAGGCGAGGACCAGTCTCGCGAGGCGAATATTCAAAACTCTGCTTTGCTCAATTTCTTCTCTTTGCAGGCTCTCTCTTCATCCAAACCTTATCAAGGTCAACTCTTGGGCAATTGCTCATAAATTCCTGCAAAACAACACACAATACCACCTTATCCGTTCCAAAGGAAAAACTAAACAAAATCCAACTAAAATGGCCTAACTATATGCAAATGCATGCAGAAATGTACATGGAGAATGAGGTGAAATCACACTCATCAATCGTCCTTGACGACGGAGAGGCATCGGCTAAGAAAAGAAAAGCGTCAGTTAGAAGAAAAAGTCATCCAGCAGGAAGGCATGAGAAAGTCATTGGAGGCGGAGGTCGATCGACAAAGGGGAGTCAATGGCAACTTACAGAAACAAATTTGTGCACAAAGTAGGATGATCGACGAGTTGGTACAAAAGGTCAAAGAACTAAATATCCTAATGGTCAAAATCAAGAAGGAGTCCGATTTGGGGTGGACCTCGGCAAAGCATTATCATGATCACGTGGTTCAAGCAATGAATGCCGTAAAATGGTGGAGAGAAGAAGCGCGAGAGCGAGGGATAGATATTGACATATGGAAAAAGAGATATGTGAGCATGAGTTTGGAGCTAAGCCATTGCATTCAGAATTTTGTCCAAAGCTTTGAGAAGGCAGAACAACAAATCTGTGGGGACCATACGCTTTGTCTCCCGTCTGAACTGGACGATTTTATGAAAATGTGTGGAGGGTTTGCTCGAGGTCTAAAAAGAAAGAGACCGAAGTTGTTGACTTTAGGATGAAATGTTGTAACAATGTTGAAAATTATGATTTGACAATGATGTAATCCCAACCTATGTACTGCTTTGAGGAACTTCTAATGAAATCTGTTCTTGCCTCTATGATTCGTTCGCACTCCAACTCTCACACTTAACTTGCGACGACACCTATCGTGGAGCATGGTCTTCCTTTAGTATGTTGTCAACTACATCTTTGCCTTATAGGACTCTTCCTTCTGCGCAGAGGGTAGGACGAGATGTCTCAATTCAAAATTCGCATCGCTAGTGTGTTTAAGACAACATCTATTGTGGAGAGACGTTCTTCCCCTAGATTTGTTGTCAACTCCATTTCATCTTATGAGCATAATGCTTTCTGTGTGGAATGGAGGAACCATCTCTTGTCAGTCACAAGGTGTTAACTCAAGAAAGAAAAATAAAATAAAATAAAATAATAAATAATAACTCCATAGGTGGTTTTCACCAAAGCTTTTTCTTTTTTGCAATGTTCTTACTTTTTTCTGATTAAAACACAGTGACTCTTCTGAACAATTGCTCCGAAACAACCTTATCGTACTCGATCACAGGCAAGAGCCATGGCGGATGAACTAGAAGAAGTTTAGGAGATCAGAGACGAAGTCAGTCAAATCAAGGATCAGATGGCTAAAATGATGGAGATCCTACAAGAAATGCAGAAGGAGAAGAACACAGAGGAGAACCCTCCAGTCTCGAACGAAGGACAACCAGCCACACCTCTCATCCCGCCCGGTTTTTCTCAGGTTCCTGTTCAAGGCTTCAACCAACCAGGGGCCATGATGCCTCTCAATCAAACTCATTTTTCATTTGACCCGAACAATCCCCCATACGGTTTGCCTCGTGGATTTGTACCACCAGCAGCCCCCAGTCCACAAGATGGCATGCAGAACTCCGAACACATCACTCAGACACAAATTCCCACCAATGTTGTCGAAATACCGCAAACACAAAATGTCAACCCTACAGAGGGTAACACCCCGATAGTGACACCTTCTGTCAATCCAAGGCCCCCACAATACACCCTCCATTATGGACCCCAGGGGGATCAAATGATGCCAAACTTCGGTTCTTCCTCCATGCCATATTCATTTCCCCATAATATGTACGGAGAAGCTCCGGTGAATCAGTCGGGAGGGGATTCCCAGTCTAAAGAAAAGCTGGAAGTATTAGAGGAAAGATTGCGGGCCATTGAAGGGATAAATAGTTATGGTCTTCGGGATGCCTCGGAACTCTGTCTGGTGCCAAATGTTGTAATTCCGCTGAAATTTAAGGTGCCCGATTTTGACAAATATCGGGGAACCACTTGTCCCAAGAACCATTTGACCATGTATGTTAGGAAGATGGCGCCACATGCCCAAGATGATAAACTCTTGATTCACTTCTTTCAAGACAGTTTGACCGGGGCAGCTTCAAATTGGTATACGCATCTCGAGCGGGCACACATACGATCCTTCAAAGATCTAGCAGATGCATTCCTGAAGCAGTACAAGTACAATATTGACATGGCTCCCGACAGGATGCAACTCCAAAATATGTCAAAAAGGGACGTGGAGACTTTCAAAGAATATGCACAACGATGGAGGGAACTGGCTGCTCAGGTGGAGCCTCCCTTAGCTGAGAAGGAAATCGTAGCAATGTTTATTGATACACTCCAGTCGCCCTTCTATGATAGGATGATTGGGAGTGTGTCATCAAATTTTTCTGACATGGTCATCACCGGCGAGAGAATTGAAAGTGGAATGAGGAATGGCAAGATCACCGAGACTTCAGTAGGGAATGGCCCAAAGAAAACCCCATTCGTGAAAAAGAAGGAGGGAGAGGCACATGCAGTAACATTTGAATAGAAGAAACCGAACCAACGGAGACCAAACCAAACACCCGCCTTCCGTGCCCAATACGCCCCATATTACCAACCACCTCCATATCACCAAGCCAACCAGCCATACATCGCTGCAACCTCGCAATTTGCAAACCCTCAACAAATGGCTCCCTACCGGCCATCATACCCTTCTCAGCCTCAAACACACCCCACCATGCCACCTCAAATCGTCCAGCCTCTAAATCCAAACCCAAACACTAGCCAAACAAGACCACCATATAACCCGGAAAGAAAGCCAGTGCATTTTGACCCAATACCCATGACCTACACCGAACTATTCCGCCAACTTGTGAGCAAATCCGTGCTAACTCCTATCCCGACAAGACCAATAGACCCTCCTTATCCAAAGTGGTTAGACCCAAATGCTCAATGTGAATATCACGATGGGGCCACAGGACATTCCACCGAGAGTTGTAAAGCTTTGAAGTTTAAGGTGCAAGACCTGATTAATGCCAAATGGTTGAGCTTTCAGAAGGATGCTCCAGATGTGGCACAGGGTCCTATGCCAAATCATGGGAGTTCGGGGGTCAATGCCATTGACAGCTTCTTGGAACATACTCTCAAGAGTAAAGTGGCCAATGTTAGGACTCCTATGAGAGTTGTTTTCAGAGAGATGTGCAAATGTGGATTGATCCAAATCCCGGCCACGGAAGAAAAGGCTCTCGATGGAGATATAAGGTGTGACTTTGATGGGAGCATGGGGCATTCGATTGAAGACTGTTCGGAGTTTCGGCAAATTGTGCAGCGACTAATGGATATGAAGCTTGTCTTAATTGGTTGTGAATCAAATGAGTATGCCATTAATATGGTTGCTGAATCTACAATTTCCCCAACCCCAGTTAAGATAACCCCTTTTACTGTTGTGGTTAATCCTCAACCAGTTCCCGAGCAAGTCACTCCAAAACCAGTGGTGATATACTATACTGAGAAGAAACCTTTGCCGGTTCCACATGGGCCAACACCAATCGTCATCCGAGTTCAAGTCCTTTCCCTTACAAGGACAACAAAGCGGTACCATGGAAGTATGAGATGCAGGTCCAACCCAATCCTTCCAACGGGACTACTGTGGTCACCAACATTTCAGGAATTGGTGGAATCACTAGGAGTGGTCGTATTTACACTCCAGAGGTATTGCGAAAGGGGGAAATAGAAAAGGAAGGAAAGGATCACAAAGGGAAAGAGAAGGTGGAAGAAACCCTAGATGACAAGGAAGCAAACGGGGGGGAGAATAAAAAGGGTGTATCTGATGAGGAGGTAGGTGAATTCTTGAAGTTCATCAAGCAAAGTGAATATAGGGTTGTGGATCAGTTAAATCGGACTCCGGCTCGGATATCTCTTTTGTCTCTATTGATGAACTCTGAGCCACACAGGAGAGTACTGATGAAGGTGTTGAATCAAGCGCATGTCTCCCATGACATCACATTTGATAAGCTCGATAACATTGTATGTAACATAGTTGCTGATAATTATGTCACTTTCACCGATGATGAAATACCAGCTGAAGGTATGGGGCACAACAAGGCCTTGCACATTTCTGTGAAGTGCCGAGACCATGTCATGGCTAGGGTTCTCATTGATAATGGCTCTTCTTTAAATGTAATGCCAAAGTCAACACTGGCGAAGTTGCCTTTCGATGGAACTCATATGAAGCCAAGCACAATGATTGTAAGAGCTTTCGATGGCACCCGAAGGGAAGTCATGGGAGAAATTGAATTGCCCATTCAGATTGGCCCCTGCACCTTTGAAGTACTTTTCCAAGTAATGGACATCACACCAACATACAGTTGTCTCCTAGGACGACCATGGATCCATTCGTCTGGAGCTGTACCTTCCACATTGCACCAGAAGGTGAAGTTCATTGTTGATCGAAAGCTGATAATTGTCTCTGGAGAGGAGGATCTTTTAGTAAGCAAGCCATCAACAACCCCTTATATTGAAGCTGTCGAGGAAGCTCTCGAGACCGCCTTCCAGTCACTTGAAATTGCCAATGCCACTTATGTTGGGGAGGGAGCTCCTCTCTTGAAACCTCGGTCATCCAAAGCGTCCATCATGATGGCCAAGGTTATGCTTGAAGGAGGATACCGACCTGGAAGCGGTTTGGGGAAGAACAGCCAAGGTGTCGCTGACATCCTCATGCTCACTGAGAACAAGGACAGGTTTGGATTGGGATACAAGCCCACCAAGGCCGACAAGATGAGGGTTATAGAAGAGAAGAAAAGAAAGAGGTTGGCTCGGCAGGAAAATCGTGAATACGAGGCTGAAAGGGTTCCCATCTGTGACATTCGACAGAGCTTCCGAAGCGTGGGGTTTGCATTCCTGGACCAAGCAGCAGCTATTAAAGATGATTATCCTGCCGATCATGGTGTTAATCTGGTGTATCCATGCTCTCTGGATACAGAGCTCAACAATTGGGAGATCATTGAGTTCCCCAAGGCCATAGAGTCCTTTTCAAAGTAATTCTGTAATGCTTATCCTTTAGCTCTGCCCAAGGCTTTAGGAGTTTTGTTGTAATGGGCTTACTTGTTTCTGTTTCAGTATGACTTATCAATAAATGCATGCATTCAGTATCTTTGTGTTGTTATCTCTCTTTTGACTTTCGTTTTTGTTCACCATCCCTCACCAATAAATGCAGTCTCTCGTCTTTAACCATTCATCTTTCCCTGATAATTACCCAAATGCAGATCTGAAAGTGACTCTCTTGAAAACGACAGTGTTAGTAACTCATCATACAATTTTGACTATTCCGTTGATCATGCTGAAGAGGTTGTTGATGATGACGGGGAAGTTCCCCCAGAACTTTTGAGATTGGTAGAACAAGAAGCCAGGGAAATTCGGCCCCATGAAGAGCCGAGTGAACTAATCAATTTGGGAACCGAAGATGATAAAAAAAAGGTCAAGATTGGCCTTTCCCTGAAAGAAAAGGAGCGGAACAGGTTGATCAGTTTGTTGACAGATTATAAAGATGTTTTCGCATGGTCATACCAAGACATGCCAGGGTTAGACCCCAGTGTAGCAGAACACAAATTGCCATTAAAGCCGGAGTGTCCTCCAGTAAAGCAGAAGCTACGAAGGATGAAAGCGGAAATGTCCTTGAAGATCAAGGAGGAGGTCAAGAAACAACTGGATGCAGGTTTCCTAGAAGTTGTAAAGTACCCTCAATGGGTTGCCAACATCGTTCCTGTTCCCAAGAAAGATGGAAAGGTTCGAATGTGTGTTGACTATCGTGATCTAAACAGAGCTAGCCCAAAAGATGATTTTCCTTTGCCTCACATTGATGTTCTCGTAGATAATACTGCTCAACATGCATTATTCTCTTTCATGGATGGTTTCTCGGGATATAATCAGATCAAGATGGCACCTGAGGACATGGAGAAAACTACATTTGTCACTTTGTGGGGAACCTTTTGCTATAAGGTTATGCCCTTTGGCTTGAAAAATGCTGGGGCAACATATCAGCGGGCTATGGTGGCTTTATTCCATGACATGATGCATAAGGAGATAGAAGTTTATGTAGATGACATGATCGCTACGTCCAGATCCGAAGACGACCATGTTGATAATCTGCAGAAACTTTTCGAGCGGTTAAGAAAGTTTAAGCTCCGACTGAATCCAGCCAAATGTACTTTCGGAGTGAAATCAGGCAAGCTTCTGGGGTTCATTGTTAGTCAAAGAGGAATAGAGGTCGATCCTAAAAAGGTTCGAGCAATCATCGACATGCCAACACCTCAAACAGAGAAAGAAGTTCGTGGGTTTTTAGGAAGATTGAACTATATTGCCAGGTTCATTTCCCAATTAACAGCGACATGTGAACCAATCTTTAAATTGCTGCGCAAAAATCAAGCTGTGACATGGAATGAAGATTGTCAAAAAGCCTTTGAGAAGATCAAACAATACCTACAAGAGCCTCCAGTTTTGGTTCCCCCAGTGCCGGGAAGACCTCTCATCATGTATTTGATTGTGTGACCGCGCTGTCGCCATGCGCCAAAAAGAACGAGCGATTATAAAATAATGCAGTATAGTGCGACAACTCGGATATCGTCTCTCAAGGACTCTTTAGTTGTTGTTATTATTAACAGAAAATCAAAAGTTAGTTTTTGGGGGTTTTGGATTGAGTGCAATTAAAATAAAGAAAACAAAACAAAAACAGAGTAAGAAAACAAGCAGTTAAAATATCATCAAATAAACTAAAGAACGATTAACCTACTGTTCTTGGTTTCCCACTATCATTGGTTCAAATAAATCCAAGCCCTAAGCGGATTCTAATCCCCTTTCAGTTGTAGCAACAATTAACAACGCAATCACTACTACGGATGCATGCTCCTATTCCCGAAATAACAAACGGGGTTAAGCCCTCATGAACAAACGAACATGAATGAACACACGCGAAATAACAAACCCGATTAAGTATAAGAACATGGCATCACCGAAATGAATCAATACAACACTATACATTCCTGAAATAACAAACAGAAACATATAGCATTGCATCGAAAAGAGAAAGGCAAATAAAACAGGAATTATAGAACCTCAAATGTAATAGAAACCAATCACAGTAGATTAATCTAGCAGACTAATTCTCCATTACAGAAATAAACATAAAATAAAAGAAAGGAAAATAAACTACTACTACTGACTATCAAAGACTAGCCAAAACTGGCTAACTCTCTGACTCCCCTCACTATGACTAACTATGACTCAATATCTGAATGCTCCTTTTATTAACTTCAACCTCTGCCTCTTAGCTTTCCAAAACCACTTAATTTGCTTAATTATGAATTAAGATGAGGGAGTTATGTCCACATTCAACTCATAGGGCAGCTGAAACGCCTCTGACTTCACATGGATTAAAGCCCTTCAAAACGGCTCTTTTTGGAATAATGGTCTTCATGAGAGTTAAAGCTCTTTGTTTGATCTTTCATTTGCCACCGGTTTCAGTTCAAACCGACATCTACAGCCCAAGTTATGGCCCAATCTTCATGACCAGTTCAGGTTCCAGTGACAGCAATTATGTTCTGACTTCAAGGCTCGCGAGGCGAATGGATGCTCGCGAGGCGAACGCTTCAACTTCAAAACTGCCACAGCCGTGATCTTCAACACGGGCAAGCCGTGATCGTCTCTGACTTTTCAGAGTTGCAATACTCGCGGGGCGAGAGCTTCTTCGCGGGGCGAAAGACCAGAATTATTCCTTTTTATTAACCTAAAAAACAGAAAATAACATAAATACTTTATTTAACTCTAAAACAACTAAATTAACATAAAAACACTTTACAGACTCAAAATACTACTTAAGGACAATCAAGTCTAAATTGGGTGAAAATGATATAAAATTAGCACAAAGCCAAGGTCTTTACTAGTTATAAAACCAGTCAAACAGAGGCTCATCAAAATACCCCAAACTTAAACTTTGCTTGTCCTCAAGCAAACTACACTCAAAAACTTAAAAAGACTCAAGACCTGACAAGCTCAAAAGATTTAATCAACTTTCCCCAGATTTCAAGCAATTTACCAAAATATTTTCAATGTTCCCCCCTTTACAAACAAAGCAATCCCCACATTCATTCATTCCAAATAATTGAGAATTTCATCCTTCAGGCAATCAGAAATCTAAGCAAGGGATCTAAGTCACACACAAAAGGGAGATCACCAAATCCAAACAACTGCCTTCCTCACAAGGGAAATTTGTGTTTCACTCAATCGCTCAATTTTTGTCAGGTTATCAACAATTCACTCAATTTCACTTTTCAGAAGCACTTCCCAAAAATTTGATTTTCATCTCCTAATGGTTCCCACAGAAAACATGCAAGCAACATCAAGAGGTCTTTTATGGGTTGTAATGGGGCCTGGCTAAGGGTAGGATATACAAAGGTACTAGGCTGAAGACCCTAGGAACTAAGAGAGCATGAACATTATTTACACTTTGAAATTCACTCAAGTTCCCTTCTTTATTTTTTTTATTTTTTTTTTACACTTCTGGGTGGCTACAACCCTTTTATTTCTTTTTGGCATTTTTGTATTTTTTTATTTTTTTTTTCTTCTTTTTTTTTCAACATTTGTACACTTTTTCTTTCACAAGCCTTTGGCTCCAACTTTTTTTCTCTTTTTGTTTTTTTTTTTCCAATCCCAACAACATATTGCACCTTGCAGCCACCCCAAACTTAGTTTCTTGCACCCACTCTAAGATTACATGCTCTCCTAATCCTAAGATCGGGTTAACATGGTTTTCCAGATTTTTGGGCTTATAACATTAGGTTATCAAGAACTAACAGGCTAATAGGCTCAAAAGGGCTAACTAGGGAACATGCATTAGGAATTGGTTTATTCAGGCCAAGTAGCTATTTACAAAGAAACTGCCTAAATCATTTGAAGCAAACACATAATCATGCAAACCAAAAAGAGATTCAATCAAATCCAGGTGATTTTCACACAGTTTAAAACATGTTGGAGGCTCAAAAACCTCACCTGGACATTATTTTGCAAATTGTTTGAAAGAGATTCTATCCCTAGTATGTGCTCCCTATCACCCCAAACTTATCATACATCATGCCATCATAATAAAATCTCAAAGTTCAATTTTCAATCATATGGGGATCATTTTTCTAAAATTTTCAAGTCCTAGGGGGAAAACAGTCAACACTATCATGCAATCAATCTATGCAAAAATTAATAAAATCCAATAAACTTGCCATAACCAAGACACAAACACAACTCCTGAGCTTCTCAAATTATTCAGGAGCTTTATTAAAAATAAAACAGAATTAAAGTAAGGAAAAGAAAATTAAAAAGAAGAAAAGGTTAAGAAAACTCATTAAGGGCGGTTCCACCAGGATCCCATTGCTTGTAGCATAAGGCCCACGTGATGGCCAAAGGACTGAAATTCATTCCAAGCCTCCCTAACTTGCAGCTTTGATGCGGAGGTGAGCACTTGACAATTATAATAACTCCACCCAGTGCGGCGGACTTCTCACTACCTCTCGGGTCACAGATGACCTCCTTCTCAATAAAGTCTCCCCAATAGAAGTGGGGCTCAACCTCTTGGATTGGCCATGGTGCAAAATCCAAGGGTGCAAAATCCATCACTGGTGGCTCCTCAGGGGGAGGTGGCAAACAGTTAGTTGGGGTTACTGGTGCTGCTTCAACTCCTGCAAGGTCTTCATCCACTGCACTAACAAATTTTTCACCTGCTATACTCGCAGAAATTTCAGCACACACCACACAAAGGTTAGAGTTAGTACATATATTACAAGAAAATGAATCAGTAAAATCTACAATGTCTGGAAATTCAGCAATTAATTCATCATCCACCCCATTACTCTCAACACATGCATCTAAGACCAAAGATTCTTCTTTATCCTCAAGCACGGTGGAGCAAATGTTCTCCTGATCCTCCTGATCTAAGTTTCCTGAAAAAAATAAACCTGCAAAACGATCTGCATTTTCTATTTTTCCTGAAAAGTATAAACCTGTAAAACATTCTACACACAAAGCAGTTCCATCACAATAACAAGCATTAGGATCAGGGGATTCAACACATAATTCATCATCAACAGAAACATTATCAAAATCATCATCAGAAATATTTTCAAGAATGACTTGTGAATCTTTATGTTCTTCAATGGGCTGTGGAGTTAGCATTGCAGCTGAGTTGGCGGTAACTTGATCAATTAGAGCCCACAACTTCCGAGATTCAGCTTGGTCCCTCTGGTATTCAGCCTCCATCTTCTGTTGAAATTCAAGAAAGTTTGCTTCCATTTGTGCAGTTATCTGTGCAGTCATCTGTTTGCACAGGTCCTCTAGGGAAGGTTCGGAAGGTGCAGAGGTGGTCACTTGGCTAGGATAGTATGGTGGTGGCTCACTAAAATTAGGATAATACATGCATGGTTGCTCATAATAAACATTAGGCACATAATTTCGCATATAATTATCCATGGGGCAAAATTCACAACCAGACAATGCAGACAAAACTAATTAGCAAAGAGATTTTTTTTTTCAAAAATTATTTTCTGCTAATAACAACAAACAAGAGTCCCCGGCAACGGCGCCAATTTTTGACCGCGCTGTCGCCACGCGCCAAAAAGAACGAGCGATTATAAAATAATGCAGTATAGTGCGACAACTCGGATATCGTCTCTCAAGGACTCTTTAGTTGTTGTTATTATTAACAGAAAATCAAAAGTTAGTTTTTGGGGGTTTTGATTTGAGTGCAATTAAAATAAAGAAAACAAAACAAAAACAGAGTAAGAAAACAAGCAGTTAAAATATTATCAAATAAACTAAAGAACGATTAACCTACTGTTCTTGGTTTCCCACTATCATTGGTTCAAATAAATCCAAGCCCTAAGCGGATTCTAATCCCCTTTCAGTTGTAGCAACAATTAACAACGCAATCACTACTACAGATGCATGCTCCTATTCCCGAAATAACAAACGGGGTTAAGCCCTCATGAACAAACGAACATGAATGAACACACGTGAAATAACAAACGCTATTAAGTATAAGAACATGGCATCACCGAAATGAATCAATACAACACTATACATTCCTGAAATAACAAACAGAAACATATAGCATTGCATCGAAAAGAGAAAGGCAAATAAAACAGGAATTATAGAACCTCAAATGTAATAGAAACCAATCACAGTAGATTAATCTAGGAGACTAATTCTCCATTACAGAAATAAACATAAAAGAAAAGGAAGGAAAATAAACTACTACTACTGACTATCAAAGACTAGCCAAAACTGGCTAACTCTCTGACTCCCCTCACTATGACTAACTATGACTCAATATCTGAATGCTCCTTTTATTGACTTCAACCTCTGCCTCTTATATTTCCAAAACCACTTAATTTGCTTAATTATGAATTAAGATGAGGGAGTTATGTCCACATTCAACTCATAGGGCAGCTGAAACGCCTCTGACTTCACATGGATTAAAGCCCTTCAAAACGGCTCTGTTTGGAATAATGGTCTTCATGAGAGTTAAAGCTCTTTGTTTGATCTTTCATTTGCCACCGGTTTCAGTTCAAACCGACATCTACAGCCCAAGTTATGGCCCAATCTTCATGACCAGTTCAGGTTCCAGTGACAGCAATTATGTTCTGACTTCAAGGCTCGCGAGGCGAATGGATGCTCGCGAGGCGAACGCTTCAACTTCAAAACTGCCACAGCCGTGATCTTCAACACGGGTAAGCCGTGATCGTCTCTGACTTTTCAGAGTTGCAATACTCGCGGGGCGAGAGCTTCTTCGCGGGGCGAAAGACCAGAATTATTCCTTTTTATTAACCTAAAAAACAGAAAATAACATAAATACTTTATTTAACTCTAAAACAACTAAATTAACATAAAAACACTTTACAGATTCAAAATACTACTTAAGGACAATCAAGTCTAAATTGGGTGAAAATGATATAAAATTAGCACAAAGCCAAGGTCTTTACTAGTTATAAAACCAGTCAAACAGAGGCTCATCAAAATACCCCAAACTTAAACTTTGCTTGTCTTCAAGCAAACTACACTCAAAAACTTAAAAAGACTCAAGACCTGACAAGCTCAAAAGATTTAATCAACTTTCCACAGATTTCAAGCAATTTACCAAAATATTTTCAATGTTCCCCCCTTTACAAACAAAGCAATCCCCACATTCATTCATTCCAAATAATTGAGAATTTCATCCTTCAGGCAATCAGAAATCTAAGCAAGGGATCTAAGTCACACACAAAAGGGAGATCACCAAATCCAAACAACTGCCTTCCTCACAAGGGAAATTTGTGTTTCACTCAATCGCTCAATTTTTGTCAGGTTATCAACAATTCACTCAATTTCACTTTTCAGAAGCACTTCCCAAAAATTTGATTTTCATCTCCTAATGGTTCCCACAGAAAACATGCAAGCAACATCAAGAGGTCTTTTATGGGTTGTAATGGGGCCTGGCTAAGGGTAGGATATACAAAGGTACTAGGCTGAAGACCCTAGGAACTAAGAGAGCATGAACATTATTTACACTTTGAAATTCACTCAAGTTCCCTTCTTTATTTTTTTATTTTTTTTTACACTTCTGGGTGGCTACAACCCTTTTATTTCTTTTTGGCATTTTTGTATTTTTTTATTTTTTTTTCTTCTTTTTTTTTTCAACATTTGTACACTTTTTCTTTCACAAGCCTTTGGCTCCAACTTTTTTTCTCTTTTTGTTTTTTTTTTCCAATCCCAACAACATATTGCACCTTGCAGCCACCCCAAACTTAGTTTCTTGCACCCACTCTAAGATTACATGCTCTCCTAATCCTAAGATCGGGTTAACATGGTTTTCCAGATTTTTGGGCTTATAACATTAGGTTATCAAGAACTAACAGGCTAATAGGCTCAAAAGGGCTAACTAGGGAACATGCATTAGGAATTGGTTTATTCAGGCCAAGTAGCTATTTACAAAGAAACTGCCTAAATCATTTGAAGCAAACACATAATCATGCAAACCAAAAAGAGATTCAATCAAATCCAGGGAAGTGGAACTTGAAAGTGATTTTCACACAGTTTAAAACATGTTGGAGGCTCAAAAACCTCACCTGGACATTATTTTGCAAATTGTTTGAAAGAGATTCTATCCCTAGTATGTGCTCCCTATCACCCCAAACTTATCATACATCATGCCATCATAATAAAATCTCAAAGTTCAGTTTTCAATCATATGGGGATCATTTTTCTAAAATTTTCAAGTCCTAGGGGGAAAACAGTCAACACTATCATGCAATCAATCTATGCAAAAATTAATAAAATCCAATAAACTTGCCATAACCAAGACACAAACACAACTCCTGAGCTTCTCAAATTATTCAGGAGCTTTATTAAAAATAAAACAGAATTAAAGTAAGGAAAAGAAAATTAAAAAGAAGAAAAGGTTAAGAAAACTCATTAAGGGCGGTTCCACCAGGATCCCATTGCTTGTAGCATAAGGCCCACGTGATGGCCAAAGGACTGAAATTCATTCCAAGCCTCCCTAACTTGCAGCTTTGATGCGGAGGTGAGCACTTGACAATTATAATAACTCCACCCAGTGCGACGGACTTCTCACTACCTCTCGGGTCACAGATGACCTCCTTCTCAATAAAGTCTCCCCAATAGAAGTGGGGCTCAACCTCTTGGATTGGCCATGGTGCAAAATCCAAGGGTGCAAAATCCATCACTGGTGGCTCCTCAGGGGGAGGTGGCAAACAGTTAGTTGGGGTTACTGGTGCTGCTTCAACTCCTGCAAGGTCTTCATCCACTGCACTAACAAATTTTTCACCTGCTATACTCGCAGAAATTTCAGCACACACCACACAAAGGTTAGAGTTAGTACATATATTACAAGAAAATGAATCAGTAAAATCTACAATGTCTGGAAATTCAGCAATTAATTCATCATCCACCCCATTACTCTCAACACATGCATCTAAGACCAAAGATTCTTCTTTATCCTCAAGCACGGTGGAGCAAATGTTCTCCTGATCCTCCTGATCTAAGTTTCCTGAAAAAAATAAACCTGCAAAACGATCTGCATTTTCTATTTTTCCTGAAAGGTATAAACCTGTAAAACATTCTACACACAAAGCAGTTCCATCACAATAACAAGCATTAGGATCAGGGGATTCAACACATAATTCATCATCAACAGAAACATTATCAAAATCATCATCAGAAATATTTTCAAGAATGACTTGTGAATCTTTATGTTCTTCAATGGGCTGTGGAGTTAGCATTGCAGCTGAGTTGGCGGTAACTTGATCAATTAGAGCCCACAACTTCCGAGATTCAGCTTGGTCCCTCTGGTATTCAGCCTCCATCTTCTGTTGAAATTCAAGAAAGTTTGCTTCCATTTGTGCAGTTATCTGTGCAGTCATCTGTTTGCACAGGTCCTCTAGGGAAGGTTCGGAAGGTGCAGAGGTGGTCACTTGGCTAGGATAGTATGGTGGTGGCTCACTAAAATTAGGATAATACATGCATGGTTGCTCATAATAAACATTAGGCACATAATTTCGCATATAATTATCCATGGGGCAAAATTCACAACCAGACAATGCAGACAAAACTAATTAGCAAAGAGATTTTTTTTTTCAAAAATTATTTTCTGCTAATAACAACAAACAAGAGTCCCCGGCAACGGCGCCAATTTTTGACCGCGCTGTCGCCACGCGCCAAAAAGAACGAGCGATTATAAAATAATGCAGTATAGTGCGACAACTCGGATATCGTCTCTCAAGGACTCTTTAGTTGTTGTTATTATTAACAGAAAATCAAAAGTTAGTTTTTGGGGGTTTTGAT
Organism: Sophora flavescens; assembly: GCA_030762895.1. Taxonomy (NCBI): domain Eukaryota; kingdom Viridiplantae; phylum Streptophyta; class Magnoliopsida; order Fabales; family Fabaceae; genus Sophora; species Sophora flavescens. The sequence continues at coordinate 26,071,592 of CM061064.1, read as the reverse complement.
TTGAGTGCAATTAAAATAAAGAAAACAAAACAAAAACAGAGTAAGAAAACAAGCAGTTAAAATATTATCAAATAAACTAAAGAACGATTAACCTACTGTTCTTGGTTTCCCACTATCATTGGTTCAAATAAATCCAAGCCCTAAGCGGATTCTAATCCCCTTTCAGTTGTAGCAACAATTAACAACGCAATCACTACTACAGATGCATGCTCATATTCCCGAAATAACAAACGGGGTTAAGCCCTCATGAACAAACGAACATGAATGAACACACGTGAAATAACAAACGCTATTAAGTATAAGAACATGGCATCACCGAAATGAATCAATACAACACTATACATTCCTGAAATAACAAACAGAAACATATAGCATTGCATCGAAAAGAGAAAGGCAAATAAAACAGGAATTATAGAACCTCAAATGTAATAGAAACCAATCACAGTAGATTAATCTAGGAGACTAATTCTCCATTACAGAAATAAACATAAAAGAAAAGGAAGGAAAATAAACTACTACTACTGACTATCAAAGACTAGCCAAAACTGGCTAACTCTCTGACTCCCCTCACTATGACTAACTATGACTCAATATCTGAATGCTCCTTTTATTAACTTCAACCTCTGCCTCTTATATTTCCAAAACCACTTAATTTTCTTAATTATGAATTAAGATGAGGGAGTTATGTCCACATTCAACTCATAGGGCAGCTGAAACGCCTCTGACTTCACATGGATTAAAACCCTTCAAAACGGCTCTGTTTGGAATAATGGTCTTCATGAGAGTTAAAGCTCTTTGTTTGATCTTTCATTTGCCACCGGTTTCAGTTCAAACCGACATCTACAGCCCAAGTTATGGCCCAATCTTCATGACCAGTTCAGGTTCCAGTGACAGCAATTATGTTCTGACTTCAAGGCTCGCGAGGCGAATGGATGCTCGCGAGGCGAACGCTTCAACTTCAAAACTGCCACAGCCGTGATCTTCAACACGGGCAAGCCGTGATCGTCTCTGACTTTTCAGAGTTGCAATACTCGCGGGGCGAGAGCTTCTTCGCGGGGCGAAAGACCAGAATTATTCCTTTTTATTAACCTAAAAAACAGAAAATAACATAAATACTTTATTTAACTCTAAAACAACTAAATTAACATAAAAACACTTTACAGACTCAAAATACTACTTAAGGACAATCAAGTCTAAATTGGGTGAAAATGATATAAAATTAGCACAAAGCCAAGGTCTTTACTAGTTATAAAACCAGTCAAACAGAGGCTCATCATTGTGCTAGATGGATCTATGGGTTGCGTACTGGGGCAGCACGATGAGTCGGGAAGAAAGGAACATGCCATCTATTATCTAAGTAAGAAGTTCACCAGTTGTGAAGGCAACTACTCACTGCTAGAGCGCACTTGCTGTGCTTTAGCATGGGCGGCTCGCCGTTTGAGGCATTACATGTTGTGTTACACTACCTGGTTGGTGTCCAAAATGGATCCAATCAAGTATATCTTTGATAAGCCTGCTCTGACTGGAAGAATTGCTCGTTGGCAAGTCCTGCTATCAGAATACGACATAGTCTATGTCACCCAGAAAGCAGTAAAAGGTAGCGCTCTTGCAGAATATCTGGCCAATCAACCGGTAGAGGATTATGGATCGATGCAATGTGATTTTCCAGATGAAGATATAATGGCTTTGCTTGATCACGAGCAATCACCAGGAAAATAAAAGTGGACCTTGTTATTTGACGGAGCTTCTAATGCATTGGGGCACGGAATCGGGGCAATCTTAATCTCACCGTGAAATGATTATTTCCCTGTCACTGCGAGGCTCTGCTTCGATTGTACAAATAATATAGCCGAATACGAAGCTTGTGCACTAGGGATTTTGGCAGCAATAGAGGCAAAAGCAAGGATACTGGAGGTATATGGGGACTCTGCATTAGTCATCCACCAGCTAAGAGGGGAATGGGAAACCCGAGATGCCAAGTTAATCCCGTACCATGATTACATCAAAGGTTTGATTGAGCAGTTTGATGAAGTCACATTTCATCATATTCCCCGAGAAGATAACCAACTAGCTGATGCGCTGTCTACCTTGTCCTCGATGTTCAAAGTAAGTGACGAGAGGAACCTACCACTCATCAAAATGGCAAGCCGTGATCATCCTGCATATTGTCAAGTGATAGAGGAAGAGTCTGATCAAAAACCGTGGTACCATGACATCAAATGCTTCATCCAAAGAAGGGAATACCCTCTGGGCGCTTCAGAAAATGACAAAAGAACTCTAAGAAGACTTGCAATGGGTTTCTATTTAGATGGAGATATTCTCTACAAAAGAAACCAGGACATGGTGTTGTTGAGGTGCGTTGACGCAAAAGAAGCTAAACGGATAATTGAGGAGGTACATGAAGGATCTTTTGGAACACACGCTAGCGGTCATGCAATGGCCAGGAAAATCTTGAGGACTGGCCAATATTGGTTGACAATGGAGGCTGATTGCTTTAATTACGCAAAGAAGTGCCATAAGTGTCAAATATATGCTGATAAGGTTCATGCGTCGCCAGCTCCCTTGAATGTCATGTCGGCACCCTGGCCGTTCTCAATGTGGGGAATGGATGTGATCGGGCCCATCGAACCAAAAGCCTCAAATGGACATCGCTTCATTCTTGTTGCCATCGATTATTTCACCAAGTGGGTTGAGGCTGCATCATATTCCAATGTAACCAGGAATGTCGTGATCAGATTTGTCAAAAGAGAGTTAATTTGTCGATATGGGTTGCCGAGTGAGATTATCACTGATAATGCGACCAATTTGAACAATAAGATGATGAAGGAGATGTGCGAAAATTTCAAGATAAAGCATCATAATTACTCTCCGTACCGCCCAAAAATGAACAGGGCAGTTGAGGCCGCTAATAAAAATATCAAGAAGATTGTCCAGAAGATGGTAGTGACGTATAAAGATTGGCACGAGATGTTACCTTTTACTTTACACGGCTATCGCACCTCTATTCGCACCTCGATAGGGGCGACGCCATATTCTTTAGTGTATGGGATGGAGGCAGTGCTCCCGATTGAAGTAGAGATCCCCTCATTAAGGGTCCTGAGAGAAGCATAACTGGAAGAAGCTGAGTGGGTCCAGGATCGACTAGACTAATTGAACCTCATTGAAGAGAAGAGATTAGGGGCATTGTGTCACAGTCAATTATACCAGAGAAGGTTGATGAGGGCTTATGAAAAGAAGGTACGCCCACGACAGTTTCGGGTGGGTGACCTGGTGCTCAAGAAGATTCTACCAATCCAAAAGGATCATCGTGGGAAATGGACCCCGAACTACGACGGACCTTACGTAGTGAAAAAGGCATTCTCTGGAGGGGCTTTAATTCTCACCAGGATGGATGGGGAAGATCTTCCACTTCCGGTAAACTCAGATGCAGTTAAAAAGTATTATGCTTGAACACACTTCCCAAGAAGAAAAGAAAAGAAAAAATGAAAAATGAAAAAAGAAAATCTCGCTAGACTGAAAATCTGAAAAGACAGTCTAGGCAAGAGTTAGAGCAACCCGCTAGGCTGAAAACCTGAAAAGGCGGTCTAGGCAAAAGTTAGGGTTCAAAAAAAAAATATAGAATAAAATAAAAACATAACAAAGGAAGTGTCATCAAGCCGATGAACTGGTGCAGTCAGTAGGTTGGATGTATGAAAACTGGGGCAAACAACATCTCTGGAGCCAATTAATGAGCAGTCAAGATTGTATGAGGGATACTAACATTAGTCATTGAGAGAGATGTCACATGAGGAGATGCGATTCTACTCCCCAATGTTTTGCAATTTATGTTTTGTATACCTCTTTCAATCCAAATAAATGACATTGACTTCCTTTATTTTATTTCGCTACCTTGGTCTTTTTCTCTCAACTTTTGTCATTTATGTGTGTGCATTCATCCTGATAAGTATATACTGAAATGTGAAACAAGTGGTTTTCTTTAAGCAGTTAGAATTCCTTAGAAAGTCTCGAAAGGCCATGGGGGGCACAACGCTTCCCCTATAAACGGCGCTGAAGAAAGGAAGGAATATTAAAGATCAACCCCTGGGATAATTATCATCAAAGACGTCTACTATCAAAAGGCAAAAGTGTGAGATATCTCCCCGACAAGATGGGCCTTCTTTTAGTTCATCCTCAAGACTGACTGTGATCAACGCTTTTAAGGGGTCAAGGATCCAAAAAAATGAAAAGGAAACAACAAAGAAGAATTAATTTATCATCAATCTCTTGCATCATGTTCAAAATTAATAAGGGTTCTCATCATCATCATTCATTCTGTGAATTGAAAGTTAGTCATTTGAGTTTTCGCATTATCATTCCATCAGTGAGCAAAATCGACGTTCATATGTTGCATTTGTCTATATGACCTCGCAAGCGTTTATCTTTCTGTTCGAGTCTGACGGGCAATCCACCCCGTAAGCTCTTTTATCTTTCAGTTCGAGCTTCAGACGGGCAATCCACCCCGTAGGCTCATTTATATTTCAGTTCGAGCTTCAGACGGGCAATCCACCCCATGAGCTCATTTATCTTTATGCTCGAGCTTCAGACGGGCAATCCACCCCGTGAGTTCATTTATCTTTATGCTCGAGTTTCTGACGGGCAATCCACCCCGTAGGCTCTTTTATCTTCCAGTCCGAGCTTCAGACGGGCAATCCACCCCGTAGGCTCATTTATCTTTCAGTTCGAGCTTCAGACGGGCAATCCACCCCGTAGGCTCTTTTATCTTTCAGTTTGAGCTTCAGACGGGCAATCCACCCTGTGAGCTCGTTTATCTTTCTGTTCGAGTCTGACGGGCAATCCACCCCGTAGGCTCTTTTATCTTTCAGCTCGAGCTTCAGACGGGCAATCCACCCCGTAAGCTCTTTTATCTTTCTGTTCAAGTCTGACGGGCAATCCACCCCGTAGGCTCTTTTATCTTTCAGTTCGAGCTTCAGACGGGCAATCCACCCCGTAAGCTCGTTTATCTTTCTGTTCGAGTCTGACGGGCAATCCACCCCGTAGGCTCTTTTATCTTTCAGTTCGAGCTTCAGACGGGCAATCCACCCCGTGAGCTCGTTTATCTTTCTGTTCGAGTCTGACGGGCAATCCACCCCGTAAGCTCTTTTATCTTTGTGCTCGAGCTTCAGACGGGCAATCCACCCCGTGAGCTCATTTATCTTTCTGTTCGAGTCTGACGGTCAATCCAACTCGTAAGCTCTTTTATCTTTATGCTCGAGTTTCTGACAGGCAATCCACCCCGTAAGCTCTTTTATCTTTCTGTTTAAGCTCGGCAGGCAATCCACCCTGCAAGTTTTCATGTGTAAACCTCAGTAGGCGATCCAACCCGCGGATTCTTTAAAGGAAATTGGTTTGTAAACACAGGTCCTTTGCTTATCAGAATAACCCGGACAAAATTGGAGTTCTTGTCTTTACTAATTTCTTATAACGATAATTGGTTAACTACGGTTACACCTATTATCTAATAAGAAACAAGTAAAGAGGGGCAGCTGTGAACACCTAATTTTGTCCGGATGCCTTTTAATTAAAGTTTTGAAAAAAAAAATAATAAAATAAATAAATACATAAATAAATAAAATAAATAAAATCAAAAAATCGATCAAATTGCTTCTGAAATCTTTCTTCTCCACTAGTTCACTCCACCAGAGCACAAGGCTCAAGCAAGTAAACACCATTTTGGGTAATTTTCCAGAGCTTAGGGAAGGGTTTATGCCTAGATCAGAAAAATAGACACATAAAAAGAAATTGAAAGGGGACTAGAGGAAGATGAATCACTGCAACACTCCATCAATCTGGTCCTAAAGAGGAGGACTCCATTAATCTGGTCCCAAGGAGGAGGCAGAGTTCATCTACCTCTCTATAAATACCAAATCAGAAACACAAGTAAAAGAAAAAAGGATACACGAAAAAATTTGGATTCCTGTTTCCTCTCTATTTTCGATTTCAGCCTAGAAAAGAAAGGAAACACAAAACAAAAAAAAAACACAAAGAAAACAGAGAGAAGGAGAAGACACTCATCTTCTTCTCTCTACACTTCCCTTCACGTCTTCTTCCTCTCATCAGCAGGACAAGATTTCTGCTTTCTTCCTCTTAACTTCACATCTCCTTCCTCCTTCAACTGAACCCACTTCTTTCTTTTTCTTTTTCTTTCTTCTCCTTTTTCTTTTCTTCTTCCTCCCTCCAAACTCAGCTCCTCCTTCTTCTCTGCGGACTGGTTCGCGCCGCCACCTGCAAGCTGCGCAACCACCACCTCAAAAAGTAGATCCGGTCACTGCTCACCAGCACGAGGGTTGCTCCGCCGCTGGTCTGCACCATCGCCCCAGCCACTGCTGCTCCCACCTGTTGCTCCGCCGCGGCTACCGATCTCAGACTCCCTCCACCGGATGTCGCCGTCACAGGTCCCCCGCCACACCCCGGATCCGCCACTGTAGCTCTCCCTCATCTCCTTCGTTGGTAAAAATGGAGAAATAAGCCTTCTGATTCAGTTTTTTTTCTTTACTGTTTTACTTCACTTGTTTTCATATTATGTGGGTGGTTAGTGAGTTTGGGCCAGAGTGTGGGCTTTTAAATGTTTTGATTTGAATTTTATTTTATTTTCTTTTTTTCTTGCCTTTTTTTTGGGGTCAAAGCAAAAAAGATTTAGAATTGCTCAATAAAAAGGGAAAACCAAACAATTTCTCTATAAAAAATATTAGTCACTTTGCTTAATTTTATTTTATTTTATTTTATTATTATTATTTTTTTAAAAAAGAAAACCTTTGGAAACAAAAAAAATCTTTTGAATTCACGCAACAGTCTACGACGTCGATGTATGATTTTTCATCCTCAAGCGTCGTATGAACTGTAAGGGGTTTATCGTATAGCTTCGCTATCTTTAACCTTGTGCAAGAGTGGATTCCCTTTTGTATAAAATATTAAACGTTTTCAATTTACTCTTTTTATCAAAATTTTATTCAATTTTATAAAATAAAATTCCTTTTTATTTCACGCAACAATTTACGATGTTGATGTATGATTTTTCATCCTCAAGTATCGTACGAATTGTAAGGGTTTATCGTGTAGCACTGCTATCTTGGACTCTATGCAAAAGTGAATTTATTCTGAAATAAAATCTTTTTAAAATAAAATAAATAAATCAAAATCTTTATCAAAATTAAAATCAACCAACCAATCAAACTTTCTCAAAAGAACTACGTGGCTTTGAGTTTCCCATCGCACCCGGGAATACGTAGGAGCAAGATAAATCATCTTGTCGGGCCAAAACTAAATTTTCCTTTTTTGTGTCTCTTTTTATGTTAAAATAATTAATTAAAAATTAAATTTTTCCCTTTTTAACAATAAAATTCAAAAAAAAAATTATTAAAATTTAAAAAATTAAAAAATTAAAAAATATATATATAATTCTTTCTTGAAAATAATCTTTGGGGTGAATTAAATATTTAAAAGGTTATTAAAATGTTTTTGCACAATTAACTTGAGGTACCGTTTTTTAAACGGGCGATGTGGGGTGCTAACACCTTCCCTACTCGTAACCGACTCCCGGACTCATCTCTCTCTTTTTTTTTAGACCAGTTTACCTTTAAATAATTGGGTTTTCTAAGATTTTCCCAATAAAAATCTTAGTGGCGACTCCTCTGCTTTTACCTTCTTTTTCGCGGCTCCCGGACGGGACGGTCGCGACACATATAGCTCTAAATAAGGAATGACAAAATGAAATGGGATTTTAAGCCATAAATGTACCTATTTTCAATGCACTAGTCACCCCCCTTAATAGTATTTCTATTTTCAATTAGTTTGTTCCTAAAAATTTTGAAGTTTTGATTTACATGAACAGAGACTGCAACAATGTGTATGCAGAGACTGTAATCTTAGTTCTAGAGCAGAGACTGTAACACTGTGTTTGCAGTCTCAGATTCTTTAAAATGTTTAACATTCAGATTCTTCCAAAATCTTTTAATTTTGGCAAGCTTGAACAACTTCAACTGTGGTCCTAAAGAAATTACTTAGTTGTGTTAATTACAAGTTACTAGTGCAGCTTCAGTCGACTTGCAATTTGTTCTAAGCTTATATATGATATATGGAAATGTACTTGATTTTATCAGAAAATAGAACTTCCTTTCTTTAATAGTTTTCTTGCCATCACCAAAAAATATTTTAATAAAAGAAAACCATTACCTAAGAAACATCATTGTGAGGCAAACAGGGATGTGAGGTAAGCAAGTACAGAAGTTTTGATTTTCTGAATTATGAGGCTATGGATATTTCCTATCTTATTCTTCTTCTTGTTATCATTTATATATTTGTTATGAAGGTTTTTCTTATCTTTCCTTTTTTTTTTGTTGCTCTTCCTTAGATTCTTAATTGGTAAAATTGGCGTGGGTTATTTAACCAAAATCACATTGTTCCTCTTTCATGCGCTCTTACATGTTACAAATACATGTTCCTCTGAGGCATTTACGATGATCCCTACTCCAGGGCCTGTACCATCTCGTGAGTCAGAGTGTGAGCCTCACACCAGTATACACAGGATCCTCAGGCAGGGTCGAATGTACCGCACCATCCTCAAGTAGAGGATGAGGAGGAGGAGGTAGGGCAGGATGAGGTAGAGGCGGAAGCGGAGGATGAGCCTTCGATCGAGATGGACGCCACTGGGATGGTTATCTTACGTCCAAATGGTCAAGGGTTATTTTGTTTATTTCATTTTTTATTTATTGAGAACTTAATTTATATATACATTAATTTGATGTTTGACATTGAATTTGGAATTTTGGTAGGTGGACTCCTTGCGACCCGACTGCCAATGCGATTAAAGATGCCATTCGGTCACTGTTTCGAGGTCCTCATCATTGTTGGAGTGTGACCGATCAGGATGTGAAGGACTTTTGGTGGACAGAATTTCGTGTAAGTCCCTTGATTCCTAAGCCACTTGGTCTTTAATTGTGATTTCTGTTGCAAAGTTTGTGAGTTTATTAAGCAAGTTCAACACTTGGGTTTTGAACTGGTTCCTGAGTTGGGTAGTCCCTTAAATGGGGTTTCTGGGTTTTGGAATTAGTTGAATGTGCATAATGCTTGTCTGGTTGGGAGTGAATTGTTGATTTTTTTATTAATTTCCTTTTTGTGGTGTACTAAAACATACAGTGACTAGATTTTTGGTCTTTGTTGTACATGCTTCATTAGATTCAGCACTTTTAATAGGTTGTGTATGAACTTGTAAGTGTTTGTGTAGTAGTCTATCTACGTATTGTGTGGAATGGTGAAGACTTTAAGAAGATCTCCAACCAAAACAAGATCAACCTGGCTTCAAGCAAGGGCGGAGCAGACCACACCATCGGTCGCATGATGCATCTTGATGTGGCACTTAAGCTGGTATGTATCCACTACACCGTTATTATCTTGTTCATCATCATATAATGTGCAATATTTGTAAATGTATTGGTTGTTTTTTTTGCAGGTGCGAAAACTTGGGCAAGTGGATCCTGCTGAGTTCTTCAAGACCACCCACAAAAGAAGTCTGGTGATTGGGTAGATGAGCGCTCTCGGTCGTTATTCATATACATTATTTTTATGAAAGTTGGATCTCAAACAAAATATGTGCCTTACTTGGTTACATTTCCTTTTGACCAGAGACGGTATCATGATCGTATAGCGGAGATAGAGACACAGATTGATGACTACTCCACAGAAGGGGCACATAAGGTAGATGGGGCGACAAAGCTTGAGTTGTGGAAGGAGGTTACCGGTGGCAAGAAACGAGGCCGGTGTTATGGCACCGTGGACTTGTCTTCATACCTTCGACGTGGTATGTCGTCACTGACTCAGGAGCCCCTGGCTCCTTTTAGTATGAGTGATGGGATGGGTGACGCAGCTGAGAATGCAGTTGCGTCAGGAGGTCATTGCAGCCCGTCAAGAGGCTGCTGAGGTGAATCGGCAGTATGTTAATTTGGAGGAGCAATCTCGTGCCATGATGGACCGTATGCCAGCTTGGGAGCGTTAGTCGGTCGGTGCTTCCACTAGTGCAAGTCAGGCTCACCAAGGACATCGTGACTATGATGATGATCTTGATGAGCAATCCCTGGATGAGGACTCATCAGCCCATCATCGTCACTGACTTTTGTTTTGTTATTTAGTAGTCACTTTAATTACATGGATTTGCTACTTTCTTTAGTTGGTTTGTACTCACTTTTATATGCACTTCTATCTCGACTACTATGACTTTGTTATGGCTTAGTTGTTTTGTTTTGACTACTATGAATTGGTTATGGATTTGCAGTACTTCAGTATGTATGACTTGTTTATGGTTTATATTAATATTTTTATCTAATATTCCCAGGTTTTGTTTAGTAACCAGTGTGGTCAACTATTTTTAAAACAATGGAAACAAAGTAACGTCGGACTGGCGTTGACTGAATCCACACTAACATGCAAGACGGACAATAAAGTTAGCGTCGGCTAGACCTACGCAGAAACGTTACGTGGGTCTGGCCGACGCTAACTAGCATCGGCCCAGCCTTCGCTAAATTTAGCGTCGGTCATATTGCTAGAGTTGTGTAGCGTCCATTTAGCGTCCGTTTAGCCGACGCTAACATTAGCGGCGAGCATTTTAGCGATAGCACAGTGGCCGACGCTAATTTGCCATTTAGCGTTGGCTTTTTGCCTATAGCGTGAGCTTTTGGTCGGCACTAAACACTTTTTCTTGTAGTGACTCTAACTAGTGCAAATATTACAAATTGAAACCCTATGAGATTGATCAAGAAGGTACTAGATAAAGTGATTTCAGAATAATTCTTTTTAATCAATAAATAAAAATATTCACCCACACATCTTATTACTGTCTTGCGCACCTGTATATATATTTCAGATAGGCTGCCATTTTTTTCATTTAAAAGCAATTAGCAATTAAATAAGAATATGACCGTTGAAGTCATGACCAATGCAAGATCTGGTCATGGTTTGCCATTCAATGTAAATTTATTTGTCATTCAATAAAAATATGAACGTTGAAACATGGTTAAATTTCCATTGACATAATACATAATGCACTTAATTAGATTTTTCAACGTTTACATGATATATATATATATATATATATATATATATAAACCAGCATGATAAAAAAGAAAGGGAACGTTGCTATTCATTTTGACAATCACAATGATTAAAAAAATAGTCATTCAATTGAATGGAATTCAAAGATTTTAATATTAATTTAAAATTCATTAAAAAACATTTTTTAAGATTAGTTTTAGAAAAAAAAAATATTTTTGCTTTTCATCATTAACACCTTGAGCCCAATTTGTACCTAATTAAATCAATCTCTTACAAGACATCTAAGACCTAAAAATTTATCCATTTGATCATTTGGTCTTTATACTTCAAACTTCGATGCTTAGCTTATTTGTGTCTTGCATTACTAGCCTTTGAGCACCTGCATGCTTGTAACTTATATTTTCTTTTTATCCTGCATCCTTAGCGTTAATGTTTGTCAATCATCAAAACATAATCAAATATATACTTACATTATTTTGTTATTTTATATTATTTCAAAAACTGAAAAATATAAAATATTATTCTAATAATTTACCTATATGTAAATTAAAAAATAAAAAGGGATATTTAAAGTTAAAAAAAATTAATTTAAGTTAAACAATGTTTAAAATATTTAGAAAGTTATATGTTATTTTATCACAAGGATAATTTTGTATTTTTTATATAATTTACAAAAATGAAAATTACAAAAAAAAATACTAAAGTCTAATAAAATATGAAAACATTTAGAATAAAAATAAATTTTTTAAAATTCATATTAATATTATAATGCTATCCAGTTGGTTATCTGGTGGATATCAAACGTCGGATAGGGTAACAGCTTATCCTGCTCATATCATATCATACTTCTATCCTGCTCCATTATCCTATTCGCCCATATCATATCCTGACCACCAAACAAGTTCTAAGAGCATTAGTTAAGAAACCAACAAAAAAGTTTTTATTGAAAAAGGATACATTCAATATTTTTTGCTCTAAACTCGGTATATCTCAACGCTGTCAACGAATGACTAATCACTGTTTGCGGGACGTGGCTTTCGCTGGTCAAACATTATTTTAACACCACCATGAATCGAATCCAGGAGCAAACCGAGCCGACCCCTAGAGTGTTTCAGGACATGTCTTACAATCACCGGACCAAAAGGCTTGGTTTGATACATTCAATATTTTAATAAGTGTTATCTTTAGTTTTTTAATGAAAATTTGATTTTATTGGAATACTTAATCAATGTATTTAGGGCACTCCTTAGTAAGACCTAAGTTTATTGACGTTAATTTTACTTAATTTTATTTTTGACGTAGTTGCTATTGTAATTTGTAACTGCCCTTGAGATTAACAAGGTTGTTGATTTTGATTTTGATTTCAAATTTGAGAAAAAGTTGACGCTTGATGCTTATTAAGTCCGAAGTAGCGCGTTGGTTATTAGCTTTTTTTCTTTCTTTTTAACCATGCTTTTTTCATGTGATTTGTACTTTTTGTCAATCGTTAATAATGTGCACTACTTTTTTTCAATAGAATTTGGCCGCTAAATCATGTTTTTAACCTTTTCCAAGAACACGCGAGCAATTATTATACCTTTCCAGTTGTAATAAAAGGATAAACATTTCGCTATGCAATTAGGTGGAATGGAATGAGACGAAATGGCATGGCTGACTGCGATTCTCACGTGAGAAAGGGCCTAGCATCTAATAAGAATGATGAAAGTATTTTACATGTAGATTGTAGAGTCAGGCGTCCTTTATTTATTTATTTTTCCTTTATGCATGTTTTTCTAATGGCCTCGAGGATCGGGCCATTAACTTTCGGAGAAAAGTTTTTTGAATATCATAACTTTTGGGTAGCAAATGTTTGATGGACGTACCTCTAATTTTAATCTAAATGATGTGTAATAACAAGTACAAATAATTTATTTTTATTTTTATTTTTATTATCAAATTACACTCCTACCCTTACTCTTTACCATCATCACTCCATCCCTGCCACATTACCCACAGCCACCACTAGTCAGAGGACTCCCACCGCCTCAACCTCTGCAACCCACATCTGGGCGGTGTACTGGAGGAGCAATGAGTGAGTGCTTATTCCCCTGATTATATAGGGGAAGCTTTGGTCGAAGGTACCCAAACAGATAGAAAGCACAAAGGAAGGTAATCGGTGGTGGTGGTCAAGACCTAAAAACACTGAAGCACAAAGGAACAAGGTCCATCTTCTGGAGAATGTTCTTCAATGAAGGAATTAAATCCACGAAGGTTATAACCCATATGTACTTGATAAGGAATCAAATCCATTTGCCAATATTGGTCAAAAACACTTAAGCACAAAGAAACAAGATCCATCAGAGAATGTGCATATGCCGAAGGAAGAGAGTGAGAAGGAGGTGGGGTGGGTCAATGGGAAAGTGTAAAACCAGAGGAACGATGGGATTTAAATTTTTTCAAAATTATTGAAAATTTTGAAGATTTACGTCCCTTCCCCTGTTATTAGTAATTTGATTGAATTTTGAAGATGAGAAAATTTGTTCTTTTTTGTGTGATATTGTGATAGGTCAGAGTAATCATGTAGTTGTGGGTGGCTGGTTGGTGGATACGTTTAGAGTGAGACCTCATGGGGTGGACGGTGGTGGAGGCTTTTTGATCAAATTGGGTTCTTTTTAGAAATTATTTATCAGTTTAGGGTTATTCTGAAACTATTTATCAATGGGGGTTGTTTTGAATATTTTATTATTTTTCGATCTGACGGGTCAAAGACACCACTGCAGATGGCGCCACACTTTTTATAAAAAAAAAAAATCAAAAGGGGAGGCGCCAATTGCAGTGGCGCCTCTGCCCCTACCCGTTGCTACAGTAGCGCTAATGTAGCAGCCCTTTTTTTTTTAATTTTGACTTTTTAAAAGAAATAAAAATTTTATTTCTAAAAAAACCCATTCACCAGATAATGAACTGAATTCACCAGATATTTGTATATGATTCACCATATATTTGCACATACTTAACCAAAAAATTTATTTCTCAAAAAAACCTATTCACCAGGTAATGAACTGAATTCACCAGATATTTATACCCGATTCACCAGATATTTGCACATACTTAACCAAAAAAAATATTTCTCAAAAAAACCATTCACCAGATAATGAACTAAATTCACCAGATATTTATACCCGATTCACCAGATATTTGCACATACTTAACCAAAAAAGATATTTCTCAAAAAAACCATTCATCAGATAATGAACTGAATTCACCAGATATTTACACATACTTAACCAAAAAAATTATTTCTCAAAAAAACTCATTCACCAGATATCTAAACAGGTAAATAGTTTCTAAAAGGAACCCAGTTTGGTCAAAAAGCCGAAAAAGAAATATTCATATCAGGTAAAATGATGAATATTTATTGCTGAGAGAGCTTTAGACGGAACCATCAGCGACAGGATCATGGAATATTCATCTCAGGTAAACCCATCTTCTTAATTTCACTCTGGAGATTTTCCGCAATGCTCTCACCAAATAATTTTTTTATTACTATAATAATTGATGAATATTTATTGGTGTAAATTGTTATTGCTATTATTTTTTTATGCCTACTGCGATATTATTTGCTACTCATTATTACGGGATTTTTTTATTACTTCTTGTTTTTTTATATAGATACTTTATCAAAAAGGAACCTAGTTTGGTCAAAAAACCGAGATCAGTTCCTTGCATGGGAGATGGCTGGGAGCCTTGGGTCTCCCTTCAGACCATTCTCTTCCGCGAATATTTTTCTCTTTTTCGGCTTTTTAACTAAACTGGGTTCCTTTTAGAAACTATTTACCAGTTTAGATATTTGGTGAATGAGTTTTTTTGAGAAATAACTTTTTTTGGTTAAGTATGTGTAAATATCTGGTGAATCAGGTATAAATATCTGGTGAATTCAGTTCATTATCTGGTGAATGGTTTTTTTGAGAAATAATTTTTTTGGTTAAGTATGTGCAAATATCTGGTGAATCGGGTATAAATATCTGGTGAATGCAGTTCATTATCTGGTGAATAGGTTTTTTTGAGAAATAAATTTTTGGTTAAGTATGTGCAAATATCTGGTGAATCATGTACAAATATCTGGTGAATGGGTTTTTTTAGAAATAAATTTTTTATATTTTTAAAACATTCAAATTTTTTTTTAAAAAAAAAAGTGCCGGTGAATTCAGTTCATTATCCGGTGAATATGTTTTTTTAAGAAATAAATTTTTTGGTTAAGTATGTGCAAATATCTGGTGAATCATGTACAAATATCTGGTGAATTCAGTTCATTATCTGGTGAATGGGTTTTTTTAGAAATAAATTTTTTATATTTTTAAAACAGTCAAAATTTAAAAAAAAAAGTGCCGGTGAATTCAGTTCATTATCTGGTGAATAGGTTTTTTTGAGAAATAAATTTTTTGGTTAAGTATGTGCATATATCTTGTGAATCATGTACAAATATCTGGTGAATTCAGTTCATCATCTGGTGAATGAGTTTTTTTAGAAATAAAATTTTTACTTTTTTTAGAAAGTCAAAATTTAAAAAAAAAAGGTCACATACGGTGGCTCTACAGGCGCCATCTGAGCAGAGGTAGGTAAGCGCGGGCGCCACTGCAGTTGGCGCCTCCCCTTTTGATTTTTTATTTTTTTTTATAAAAAGTGTGGCGCCTTCAAAGGCGCCATCTGCAGTGGCGTCTTTGACCCGTCAGACCGAAAAATAATAAAATATTCAAAACGACCCCCCATTGGTAAATAATTTCAGAATAACCCTAAATCGATAAATAATTTCTAAGGGAACCCAATTTAGTCAAAAAGCCGGTGGTGGAAGGGTTAGGATAAAGTTGTCTTTGTAATTTTTTTTGGTTACCTATATTATCAGGTAAAAGTTAAAAAAACTTTGTTCGGATCATCAAATCTGAGCAGTTGATTAATTTAATAATAAATTCAATGACTAAAAGTAATGGTTCATCCATGCACCATTTGCTGAGATGCTTCATGTTAGCCTCCACCTAACTTTTGTTTTGGTTTGCATAACTTCTTGTTCCTTCTATTCACGTTCTGAAACAACCATTCCAAAACACCACTGTTGTTATGAAACAATCATTCCCCAAAACAACCATTTCTTGTTTAATAATATAGGTTCAATATAGGTTCAGTCCAAAAACAAGCCCTTCTTGTCCCCAAAACAACCGTTCTTCAAAAAATAATAACTTGTTCTGAAAACTCATGACACCCATTTGACTCCGGTCTAAAAACAAACCCATAAAATAATAAAGTAATAAATTTTCTTTAAGATCAAACGAAAAAGATGATATCTGATGAAAAGGTTTCGCAATTAAGGGGGGAGGAGGACTGTGACGACAACAGTCGTGCGATGGGTGACACAGCAATTGGTCGTGGACTGGCGGTGGTTGGGCAAGATGATGATACCTGGTGCGGAGTGGTTGGACTGCGACAGGGTAGGTACCCGCGGTGGATCTGAGCTGGACGACGTGTAGGAGGCTTGCTCATGGAGTCATGATGGTGGCTCTTGTTTCTGATGACGGTGGCAGCTTCTGTGTGACGCGGCTGGGACGGTGGTGGTCGGACACGTGGGAGAGGTAGACGGCGTTGCGTGAAGGGTGGTGGCAGGGTATTAAAGTAAGAAATGAATTTTAAAAAATAAAAACCTACTCGTTTATCATGTAACTGGTTGTACATGGGTGAGGACTTGTTTGCTACCTCCCACTGTAAAGACACCTAATTTTTAACGTTTTGTACTATGAAAGCTTTTGCATAATTTTTGTATGATATCATAATAATGAACTAATTTCAGTTGACTGTATGATTATGTTTGAATGTTTCTTTAATACTATCTCTTTTATTAAATCAATTATTCTATAAAAATAATATAATCAATTTAAAATGTAATTTTTAAATTATAATACCATTTGTTTTAAATTGTAATATAATCCTTTAAATTTTTTTTGTGAACCTGGGTATCCTCTGATCGGGAGTTAGAGACTAATCCCTCGAGGTACTGAGATTCATTTAAGGAGTTGACCTCTCCCAACAGATGCCCTTCCATACGTATGAGCCAGAAATCGAACCTCTGACAATCTTTTAATTTTTTTATCCATATATGAAAGTTTAATTTTTTTTTAGGCTTAGTTGCACTTTTATTCCCTCAACTTTAGCTGATGTACGATTTTAGTCCCCCAAATTTCTTTAAGGACATTTGGTCCTCCAATTTTAGCCACGTAGGAAGCCCATTTGACATTTATTATATTAAAATAATAATATAAAGTATTTAAATAAAATATTAAATGATCATAAGCTCCCCATCCGTCGGCAACCGGGAAACACCACTACTACCCAAACCCATCTACCTCAAATCAACCACCAAGCTCACCTCCGCCACCTCCCTAATCTTCAATCTCACCACCGGAACACTCACCCTTATTCTGCCCAGGGGTGGAGCTTCTTTATGACAGGGGAGGAGCCTTGACTCCCCCAGGATATTCGAATTTAGTTACATATACTATACTTACAACTAGTATGAACAATATCAAGACTAGCACAGCGGTCCGCAGAGTGATGAATTTATATTATGACCAGGGATCGAATCACGACCAAGTGAATTACTGTTTTTTCTCATGTCCTTTTTATTTGTCTGTATTAGAGTATATGCATAGCTGTAGCTTAGTTGTGCACACCAGTTTCTCCTCTCTCTCACTCTATGATACACTCTATTATGGTATCTAGAGCTATTTTATGGGCATGATTCTTCTCTCCCATGGCGGAAGCTGGTAATCCGTTTGGCACCGATTCTGGTACTCCGACGTCTTCTCCGGTGCCAGCGACCTTCAACCCTATGATATCCATAAAGCTTGACGATCAGAATTATCTCCTCTGGAAACAGCAAGTCGAGGCTGTGATCATCGCGCATAAGATCCACCGATTCGCGGTGAATCCTTCGACTCCTCCTCAATTCACAACCAACGCTAATCGCGCATTAGGGATCGAATCTGATGCCTATCAACTCTGGATAGTTCAGGATCAGATGCTCTTCATATGGCTTCTAGGCTCGCTATCACCTTCGATTCTCCCTAGGTTTATCAGATGCAAGCAATCATGGCAAGTATGGGAGAAAATCCATAAACAGTTCCATGAACACCTCAAAACCAAGGTTCGTTAGTTTCGATCCGAATTGAAGAATACAAAGAAAGGCACTCGTTCAATTCCGGAGTATCTGTTGCGAATCCATGCCCTAATTGAGTCCTTACAAGCGATTTGTGATTCGGTCATAAAACAGGACCACATCGACACCAATCTCGAGGGACTCCCTGAAGAATTTAATCCCTTGGTTATGATGATCTATGCACTAGCGGATTCTCCGCCAGTTGATGACATTGAGGCGCTCCTACTGATGCAAGACGCTCAGTTTGAAAAATTTCGTCAAGAACTACCCTCACCATCAGTGACAGTTAATGTCTCTCAGGCACCCAATCTACATGAGTCAACAAGCAATACTACTCAGAACAATTTCCATGGAGATTACTGACGCGCTGTCGCGCACGCGTCAAAAGATGAGCGGTTAGTAAAAATGTAGTTTAGTGTGCGACAACTCGGGTATCGTATCGCAAGGACTCTCGTAGTGATTGAAGAAAGTTTCTGGGGGGTGTTTGGTTTGAAATTGATTGGAAAAACAGAATGAAAACAGAGCGTAAAAAACAGAGCAAAATACGTGATTATCAAATAAGACTAAGACGATCAATCTGCTGTTTCGTTTCCCACTATCATCGGTTCATGTAATTCCATGCCCTAAGCAGAGTCTAATCCCTTTTCGATTGTAGCATCGATTAACAAGCGAAACCGACGCTACGGGACATATATTCCTAATTCCGAATTAAGCAAACGGATGAAGCCCTTCGTGAATTAAGCAAACACGAATTGAACGCACGCGAATTAAGCAAACGCGATTAAGTTTAGGAACATACAATCATCGAAACAAATCAATACCCATTCGATACAAACTGAATTAAGCAAACAGAGAATATAGAATAGATATTGAAAGAGAGAAGAGAATTAAATCAGGAATTACAAGACCTCAAGTGTTGGTGGAAGCCGATTACAGCAGATCAACCTAGGGAGATTAGTTCTCCATCAAAAACGCAATACAACCAAAGAATTTCGAAAACAAGGATTGGCAAAAGATCCTTCTGTTCTGCCCTAAACAGCTATTTATAACTTTCAGAAACTGCGCAGTCTCGCGAGGCGAATATTAAAATGGCGCCTTCTTGAATTTGTATTCTCGCGAGGCGAGCGTTATTCTCGCGAGGCGAGTCTTCAAAACCTGGGTTGTCACAGCCGTGATGCCTATCACGGCCAGGCCGTGATGGTCTCTGTCTTCCATGGGTTTCTCTTCATGCCCGTGATGGGTGTCACGGGATGACCGTAATGCTTGCTGACTTCCGGCTCGCGAGGCGAGCAATAGCTCGCGGGGCGAGGCAGAGAACATGACTTTTCTGGCACTGGCTGGTCCTCACTCTCGCGGGGCGAGTATCTGTTCGCGTGGCGAGTGTTTCCCGATTGCAATTTCCATTGTTTCCTTCATTCCTTGGACTCTAAGTCAACCTGAAAACATGAAATAGCCATAAGTGCTTTATTTGACTCAAAAACTGACTAAATAACCCTAAAACTACTTAAGGGACTCAAAACCTTGCTTGAGGACAATCAGGCCTAATTTGGGTGAAAACGAGATATAATTGGCACAAAACCACGGTCATACTAGTCATAAAACTAGATGAGCCAGAGGCTTATCAAAATACCCCAAACTTGAACTTTGCTTGTCCCCAAGCAAACTAAAACTCAAAACGACTCAAGACTTGGCAAGCTAGAAGGATTTCAAACAATTCCGCACAAATTTCAAGCAATTCATCAAAACAATTTCCCTTCAATATTTCCCCCTTTTCAACAATGTAATCCCCACAATCATTTATTCTAAACACCTGAGAATTTCATCAATTAAACAATCATTAATCCAAGTAGGGGATCTAAGTTACACACAAGAGGGAGATCACCAAATTCAAACAATCGCCTTCCTCACAAAGGGGTTTAGTGGTCACTCAATCTCTCAGTTTGTCTAGGCTAACAACATTTCACTCAGTTTCACTTTTAAGAGCACTTCCCATGAATTTGATTTTCATCTCAAAATGGTTCCCACAGAGAACATGCATGCAACATCAAAAGGTCTTTCAAGGTTGTAATGGGGCCTGACTAAGGGAAGGATATACAAAGGTACTGGCTGAAGTCCCTAGGAACTAAGAGAGCATGAAGCTGTTTACACATTGAATTCCTTACTCAAGTTCCTATTCTTATTCTTCTTTTTGCCTTGGGTGGCTACAGCCCTTTTCTTCTAATACCCTTCTTGACATTTTGCAAATTTTTTTTTTTGAAAGATTTATTTTTGCCCTTTGGCTCCAACCTTTATTTTTTTTTTCTTTTTCTCAATCCCCAACAACACATCATATCCCTGTAGCCACCCCAAACTTAGTTTCTTGCAACCATTCTCTTGCTAAGCTTCCATGCTCTCCTAATCCTAAGATCGGGTTAACATGGTTTTTCCAGATTCAGGCTCATAACATGAGGTCATCATGAAACAATAGGCTAATTAGGCTCAAAGGGGCTAACTAGGGAACATGCATTAGGGACTGGTTCAATTTAGGCCAAGTAGTTAATTCAAAGAAAATTGCCTAAATCATTTGATGCAAACACATAGACATGCAAACCATGAAGAGATTCAAGCAAATTCGGGAAAGTGCAACTTGAAAGTGATTCACACAATCAAAAACATGTTGGAGGCTCAAATCCTCACCTGGACATTCATGCAAATTATTTGACCGAGATTCTATCCCTAGTGTGTGCACCCTATCACCCCAAACTTATCATAAGTCATGCCATCACAACAAAATCTCAAAGATCAGTTTTCAATTACATGGGGATCAATTTTTCAAATTTTCAAAACTAGGGGGAATCAGTCAACAATAAACATGCAATTCATCTATGCAAAATCAATCAAATTCCAATAAACTTGCCAACACAAGACTCAAACACAACTCTTGAGCTTCTCAAATTATTCAGGAGCTTTATTGAAAACAAAACAGAAATAAAGCAAGGAAAAGAAAATTAACAAGGAGAAAGGGTTAAGAAAACTCATTGAGGCGGTTCCACCAGGATCCCACTGTCTGTAGCATAAGTCCCACGTGGTAGCCAAAGGACTGAAGCTTGTTCCATGCTTCCCTAATTTGCAGCCTTGATATGGGAGTGAGCGCTTGATAATTATGGTAACTCTGCCCAGTGCGGCGGACTTCTCACTCCCTCTTGGGTCATAGATGACCTTCTTCTCAACAAAGTCTCCCCAATAAAATTGGGATTCAACCCCTTGAACTGGCCATGGTGCAAAATCCAAAGGCTCAAACTCCATCACTGGTGGCTTCTCAGGGGGAGGTGGCAAATAGGACACTGGTGTCTCCGGTGCTGCTTCAACTTCTGCATTTTCTTCATTCACTGCACTAACAAATTTATCACCTGCTATACACGCAGAAATTTCAGCACACACCACACAAAGGTTAGTGTTAGTAGAGTCAATACATATATCACAATAAACTGAATCAGTAAAGGTCTGAATGTCTGGAAATTCAGCACTCAATTCATCCACCCCATCACTCTCAACACATGCATTTGATTTAATTGAATCATCTACTTCCAAAGGTTCTTCATCATCCTCAAGCATGGTGAAGCAGATGTCCGCCTGATCCTCCTGATCCTCATTTTCTACGTTTCCTGAAAAAAATAAACCTGCATAACATTCTATACACAAAGCAGTATCAGTACAATCAAGACATGCATTAGAATCGGGGATTCAACACACGCTTCATCAACGGAAGTATTATCAAAATCATCCTCGGAGAGGTATTGTCAAGAATAACTTGTGAATCTGTATGTTCTTCAAGGGGGGTGTGGAGTTAGCGAGTGCAAGCAGAGTTGGCGACAATTTGATCAATTAGAATGGCCAACTTCTGAGACTCAGCTTCTCCTCTCCGATGGCTTTCAAGACTTTGTTCTGTCATTCGTTGAAGATTTGCTTGAAATTCTGTCATATGTTGTTGCATCAGAGAAGCTAACTCATCCAGGCTGGGTCGGACTTCATTTACTCCAATCATGCCAAAACCACTACTAGACTCATAGCCTTCAGCAAAGTTAGGATAATATATGCATGGTGGTGGCTCATAATCAACATAAGGCATATAACCTTGCATGTAATTATCCATGGCAGTACTAAGATTCATAACCAGACAAAGCAGCCATAACTAATTCAGCAATGAATTTTTTTATTTTTATTTTTATTTTTTATTTTTTTATTTTATTTTATTTTATTTTATTTTTATTTTCTGTTAATAACAACAAGAGTCCCCGGCAACGGCGCCAATTTGACGCGCTGTCGCGCACGCGTCAAAAGATGAGCGGTTAGTAAAAATGTAGTTTAGTGTGCGACAACTCGGGTATCGTATCGCAAGGACTCTCGTAGTGCTATTATCGCAGAAAATAAGTTTCTTGGGGGGGGGGGTGTTTGGTTTGAAATTGATTGGAAAAACAGAATGAAAACAGAGCGTAAAAAATAGAGCAAAATACGTGATTATCAAATAAGACTAAGACGATCAATCTGTTGTTTCGTTTCCCACTATCATCGGTTCATGTAATTCCATGCCCTAAGCAGAGTCTAATCCCTTTTCGATTGTAGCATCGATTAACAAGCGAAACCGACGCTACGGGACATATATTCCTAATTCCGAATTAAGCAAACGGATGAAGCCCTTCGTGAATTAAGCAAACACGAATTGAACGCACGCGAATTAAGCAAACGCGATTAAGTTTAGGAACATACAATCATCGAAACAAATCAATACCCATTCGATACAAACTGAATTAAGCAAACAGAGAATATAGAATAGATATTGAAAGAGAGAAGAGAATTAAATCAGGGAATTACAAGACCTCAAGTGTTGGTGGAAGCCGATTCACAGACAGATCAACCTAGGGAGATTAGTTCTCCATCAAAAACGCAATACAACCAAAGAATTTCGAAAACAAGGATTGGCAAAAGATCCTTCTGTTCTGCCCTAAACAGCTATTTATAACTTTCAGAAACTGCGCAGTCTCGCGAGGCGAATATTAAAATGGCGCCTTCTTGAATTTGTATTCTCGCGAGGCGAGCGTTATTCTCGCGAGGCGAGTCTTCAAAACCTGGGTTGTCACAGCCGTGATGCCTATCACGGCCAGGCCGTGATGGTCTCTGTCTTCCATGGGTTTCTCTTCACGCCCGTGATGGGTGTCACGGGATGACCGTAATGCTTGCTGACTTCCGGCTCGCGAGGCGAGCAATAGCTCGCGGGGCGAGGCAGAGAACATGACTTTTCTGGCACTGGCTGGTCCTCACTCTCGCGGGGCGAGTATCTGTTCGCGTGGCGAGTGTTTCCCGATTGCAATTTCCATTGTTTCCTTCATTCCTTGGACTCTAAGTCAACCTGAAAACATGAAATAGCCATAAGTGCTTTATTTGACTCAAAAACTGACTAAATAACCCTAAAACTACTTAAGGGACTCAAAACCTTGCTTGAGGACAATCAGGCCTAATTTGGGTGAAAACGAGATATAATTGGCACAAAACCACGGTCATACTAGTCATAAAACTAGATGAGCCAGAGGCTTATCAATTACCAACACCAGAGTACTTTCCAGGGTGGTTACCGTGGCCGTGGAGGAAGAATCCGTGGCCGTGGAGGTCCAAAACCAACTTGTCAACTCTGTGACAAGTATGGCCATGATGCATACAATTGCTGGTACAGGTTTGACCAACAATTTGAGCGACCTCCTCCTTTATCTCAGCATCAGGGAAGTCAAAATTCAGTGTATAGCCAACCCTCTCAGGGTCATGGCTCTGCCTCACACCAGTCTTTTGCACTACCTCCACCTACTCAGCATCAGCCTAGTGCTAATATGGTGATGCAACAACCAAAGTTTGTGCCAAATACTCAGGAGCCCTTACAAAGGTCCTTTGATAGTCATGCTTGGTTTCCTGACTCGGGTGCCTCACACCACATCACTGCTGACCCAAGCAACCTCAGTCACAGCAATCCCTTTGGTAGACAAGACCAAGTTCTAATGGGGAATGGTCAAGGTCTTCCCATAAACTCCATAGGTTCATCTAAATTCCTTTCTCCTTCCAATCCTCATGTAGTTTTATCCTTAAAAAATCTGTTACTTGTGTCAAACATTACCAAAAACCTTGTCTCTGTTTCTAAGTTTGCTAGAGATAATAATGTATATTTCGAATTTCACCCATTCTCCTGCTATATGAAATCACAGGGTTCTAGTCGTGTTCTCCTTGAGGGCTCCCTTGGTGCTGATGGTCTCTACAGCTTCCAAGACATCAACATTCTCAAGGAGCCTTCCTCTCTATGTCTTCAGCATACTATGTCCCCTTCAACCTCTAGTGAGCTTTCAGATAACACTTCTACTGTAACTAGTACTTTTGCCACTTGGCACTATAGGTTAGGACATGCCAATAATAATACTGTAAAGGTTGTCCTACAACTGTGTAATATACCTTCATTGAATAAAGCATCAAATGAATTTTGCAATGCCTGTTGCCTAGCTAAATCTCATAGATTGCATGCCCCTCCTTCCCTCACTATTCACTCTGTTGCCTTTGAATTAATTCACACAGACCTTTGGGGACCCGCTCCCCTTATCTCCTTTGGTGGATACACCTATTACATCACCTTTGTGGATACCCACACTAGGTTCACATGGATCTATTTCCTTAAGCAAAAATCTGATGCACTCACTGCCTTTAAACAGTTTTCTGCCTTAATATTAACTCAGTTCTCAGCTTCTATCAAAGCTGTCCAATCTGATTGGGGTGGAGAATTTCGCCCTTTCACCAAGTATTTGGGAGAGTTAGACATCATTTATCGTCTCACTTGCCCTCGCACATCCCATCAAAATGGGACTGTAGAGAGAAAACATAGGCAAATTATGGAGATGGGTCTTGCCATGCTATCCCATTCCTCTCTTCCTCTCCAATTTTGGGATCATAGCTTTACACAGGCTGTGTATCTGATTAATAGGTTGCCCACAGCAGCCCTAACCTCTCATTCTTCACCTTATCATGCCCTCTATGGCTCAATTCCTAACTTCTCCAACCTTAAAATTCTTGGTTGTGCCTGCTTTCTTTTCTTAAGACCTTACAACAAACACAAGTTCCAATTCAGCTCCTCTGAGTGCATCTATTTAGGTCTGTCCCCACAGCACAAAGGGCATAAATGTCTTGACTCCAATAGACGAATACTCATTTCTAAGGATGTTTTATTCAATGAAGCTAAATTTCCTTACACTCACCTATTCCCTTCTCAGTCCACTGCTTCTGTTTCACCTCCTTCAACCTACCCTGCATCCATCCCTACACCCACTTACCCTCCTCTTCATGTCACTCCTCTCAATCAACACCCACCACCTTCCTTAACACCCTCTCCCACTCAATCTGTTTCCTACTCACCTGCAGATCCTCACCACACTCCCGCCTCTTCTTCTCCAAGCCCACTGTTTCAGTCATCTCCTGGTATTCCTCACTCTATCCAATCACCGTCACCCTCTGATGACCACACTGATCCCACCAACTCTGCTCACTCCGTCCAGTCATCTCCACCTTCACCCTATTCTACTCAGTTGCACAGTCTGACTTTTCCCCAAGTCCCTCTCCCACTCAGCCTGCTAAAACTCACCCTATGACTACAAGGTCCAAAACTGGACATTTACCTCCCAAAATGTTTCCCAGTCATGTTGAACCCAGGACTATCAAAGAGGCTCTCTCCAGTCCTTCCTGGCTAGCAGCCATGAAGGATGAGCACAATGCTCTCCTTAAGAACAACACTTGGTCTTTAGTACCTCTTCCACCAAACAGAACATCAATTGACTGCAAGTGGGTCTTCCGAGTCAAGGAAAAACCAGATGGGACTGTGAACAAGTTCAAGCCTAGATTAGTGGCCAAGGGGTTCCATTAGCAACACGGGTTTGATTTTTATGAAACCTTTTCCCCAGTTGTTAAACCCGTGACTATCAGGATCAATTTATCTTTGGCTATCACTCACAAATGGACCATCAAACAAGTTGATGTTAATAATTCATTTTTGAATGGGGTTCTCATTGAAGAAGTATACATGGTTCAGCCTCCTGGCTTTGAACACAATGACCGAAACCTGGTATGCAAACTGTATAAAGCCCTGTATGGACTCAAGTAGGCACCTCAGGCTTGGTATGAAAGCCTTGCCTCTGCCCTCTTACACTATGGATTTGTCACTAGCAAGTGTGACCCTTCCCTCTTTATCTACTCCAAGAATTGTATTTCCATATATGTGTTGGTGTATGTAGATGATATCATCATTACTGGTTCATCACCTTCTTTGATCACTGATCTAATTCAGCAGTTGAACCAACAGTTTGCTCTCAAGGAACTTGGCAACCTAGACTACTGGTGACGTGCGTCGCGCGTGTGTTGCGCACCACGCTTGCGATTCCGGCAAGTGTACCGGATTGCCGTCAAGTAATAAAAGATATCGAACCCACAGAGACTGTGTTCCCGAATCGCAATCAATTCTCAAATCGAGTGAATCTGGACTTTGTAAAAAGGATTTTTATGTTTTGAGTGAAAAGGATTTTGAATTTGAAATTAAAAGATAGATGAGCAGAAAACAATTAAAACAGAAAACAAATGTTTTTGGGGTTTTGATCTAAATGGATTCCTAGGGATTTGGGTTACCTTTGAGGCTGTTTATGTTACTAATATGATTTACCTTTGTTGATTAACGAAATTGCCTTGAAGGCGAGTTTATCCTCTAGTAGCTTAAGCTCCCTCTCGGGTTACAAAAGCCGTGCCCAATTGACCCGACCCCTACTCTCGTGGTAGTCGATCTCAGATTGGACCCTTTGCGCTTCGTGACAACTCGTTGCTCCTCGAGGGACGGCTTCTAACTCTCGTGATTTCAGTCCCAAGTCTGACTTCTATAGGTCTGACACCTAAGTTCACCGCTAGGTTCCTCCTTAGAATGTCTCAGTCATGCAAATAACCTAAGTTCACCGCTAGGTTCCTCCTTAGAATATCCGCATCTCGCAGATAAGCGGCCGCCGGACTTTACGAGTGAAACACACTAGAAATCCTAAGTTCACCGCTAGGTTCCTCCTTAGAATGTCTACGTCACGCAAATAAGCGGTCACCGAATTTGCGAGAGATTAACACACTAGAAATCAGATCTAAAATAATAACAAAATCAACAACGATTTTACATCAAATCAACAACATTTACAAAACTCGGGCAGAGCCCCAATCCCTAGAAACAAACTACTACTCCAGTCTTGCCATGGAGATGACAAGCTGGGTTGACAACATAATAAAAAATACAAAAATCAGAGAAGAAAGGAGGAGAGGAGAAGAAGATCCTAAAATGTAGCCAAAAGTGTCCTAGATGATCTCTCTCCCTATGATGAATGATTGATGTGTATGATGATGCCCTTCTGCCTCTGCCTGGTCCTTATTTATAGATGTGGGAAGTTAGAATCCCAATCTAACTCAAATTCTGATCCAATTCGGTTTCTTCAAGTCCAAGTAATGCGCGTCACGACCGTGATGGCCATCACGGGCAGGCCGTGATGGTCTCTGTTTCTGGCAGTTCTGGAAATTTTCAGTCTCTCGCGTGGCGAGCTACCCTTCGCGTCGCGAGCCTCCATTTCATGGCCGCGATCTTCATCACGGCTAGGCCGTGATGTGCTCTGACTTGTGGTGGTTTTGGGTCACGGCCGTGATGGATATCACGGCCAGGCCGTGATGACTCGACTTGACCTTTCTTCTTCTTTTTCAGTTTTGCTCGATCATGGCCCTGGTGGGCATCACGGCTAAGCCGTGATGGGCTCTGTTTGGCTCATTTTCTTCACTTTTAAAGCCCTATCTTCATCCAAACTTCATCATGGTTGATCTTGAGCATTTTACCCCTGATTTCGGAAAAACAACACACGAAAACCGCCTTACCCATTCCAAAGGAAAATTAACCTAAAATCTAATAAAAATATGCCTAAACTACATGAAAATGCATGCGAAATGATAGACAAAGATGATGTGAAATCACACTCATCAAATCACCCCAAGCTTAAAACTTTGCTTGTCCTCAAGCAATTACTCAGGCCATAAGATATAAATCAATCAAAGTATGGATAGTGAACCAAGAACCCTAGCAACTAAATCCAAGTGATAGGCATATTCAATAATCACTTAAGAGACAATCAATTTCTAGTCCAATTAGAAGCTTAGGTTCATCAAATTCATATTCTCACTGACTCGGGCACTCGTCTCACCTCACTCAAGTATTTTAGGGTATATGACAATTCGCTCAGTTTCCTCAAGGAAAGTACTCTACCATAAGCTTGACTATTAACCAAATCTCTACTTTATTAATGAAAACACATAAGAATCAAGAGGTCTTTCACTTTGGTTGTAATGTAGCCATGGGATTTATTGTTAGGTGGGAAAATCAAGAGAATGGAAATTCAAGAAGGCTAAACAAATTATCAAACATTGCAAAGCATGACACCTTCTAAAATACCTTTTAGGACTTTGATTTACTTTTCCACCTTTTTTCTTTCTTTCTTTCTTTTTTTTTTTTTTCATTTCTCACTTTCTTTTGTCATCCCTTTCTCCATTTTTTTTCTTTTGTTTATTTCATTTTATTTGTTTGGAGAAGGGGAGATTTATAGCTCAAGAGAAATTACTTTCTAGCTTTTTTTTTTTCATCCCATACTTTTTCCAACTACCATTTTGCCCTTTTTGTAATACTTTAAAAGGTGCCATACCAAGCATTATTTATCAAAGTAATTCAAGGTACCAAGAAAAGTATTTTTTTTCTTTTAGGCTCAAAATTGGGCAACTAAGGGGTAGCATTTAATCAATTGAAGCTCGGGAGGCCGGAAAAATACCTAGTGCCTCAATCATTTTCAAAAAATGTTTCCAAAAATTTTTAAGTTTCGAAACGGTTTCAAGTCAAGTTCTAGAAAATACAGTCCAAGAGGAATTAAAATACTCTATTACAAGGAATGGGGTAGATTTAGTGAGTACCCCTTTTTGGCTCAAAATCTTACATTTAGTAGTTCAAAAATCAGTGAGGTACACAAACCTAAGGAACCACATGCTAATTATCAACCATAAAAAGATTATCTCAAGAATTTTTATTTTTAGCCATATCACAAGAATAATGAAAAATTGGGTTCGAAAATTCACTATCTCAATTCATTTGGCTCCAAGTTCTCACAATTGGATGCATATTCTAAGTGAGGGGCAATCTAGAGAATGTGATCATACCAATCTATGCCTATGTGAATGCAATATGAAT
The DNA here is from genome assembly GCA_030762895.1 of Sophora flavescens. Lineage (NCBI taxonomy): Eukaryota > Viridiplantae > Streptophyta > Magnoliopsida > Fabales > Fabaceae > Sophora > Sophora flavescens. The sequence continues at coordinate 26,042,037 of CM061064.1, read as the reverse complement.
GCAACAATGCAAATGCAAAAATAAATACCCCTACCCCAAGCTTGATTACTTACATTGTCTCCAATGTAAATAATCAAGTCGGAGAGAGGAGAAAAATTGGAACAAATTACCGAGGTGGTAGCGGGTGTTGGCTCACATTCCAGCCAAAACGTGGGTGGAAATAGCATCACGGGCGTGCCGTGATCGTTTCTGGTCCTCAGGAGTTGCCCTGTCACGACCGTGATCTACATCACGGCTAGGCCGTGATGCTCTATGATCTTAGCATCCTACTCATCACGCCCGTGATGTGTATCACGGCTAGACCGTGATCCTTTCTGTGCTCTTGTATTAGTTCATCACGGCCGTGAGGCTCATCACGGGCAGGGCGTGATGGCTTCTGACTTTATTTTTCTCTGCTCTTCTTCCCTTTCTCAACCTTAAAACACTAGACAAACCTATTAATGATATTTTTGCCTCTTGATCTTCTCAAATTATTCAAGAGGTTAAATCAAAACAAAAAGGAAAAAGGGAAAGAAAACTTGGGTTGTCTCCCAAGAAGCGCTTATTTATGGTCTTAAGCTTGACCATACTTCCTTCAGTTAACCGGGGTCGACTGGGCGTAGATGTGCCAGAACACTTCTCTTCCACGGAACTCCTTCAAAAAGCCGTTTCTGCACATACGGCCAATCACGCTTCCGCTTCGCTCTTTTCTCTCGGAGCTTCCTAGCCTTCCTTCCTTCCGGCGGAAGTTTTGTTTCCACATGGTAAGCAATTCCAACTTCACCACTGCTGGGTGCATCATCAACCATGCATATCTTTGGGGTTGCTTCCATGCTAAGTTCTTTCTCTACCGCTGGAGACGTTACATCAATTCTGCACACATGGCTCTCAAAAAGAGGGTTGTTATAAGAGTTAGTCAATTGAAAATCTACCCTACCTTCCTCTACATTCAGAGAGAGTTTACCATTCCTTACATCTATTATCGCTCCAGCGGTTGCCAAGAATGGCCTTCCAAAAATGATGGGGAATTCAGAATTCCCTTTCATGTCTAATACCAGGAAGTCGGTAGGGATGAAGAATTTCCCTACCTTTACAGGAACATTCTCTAGTATGCATAGAGGAGTCCTAGTTGAGCCGTCCGCAAATTGTAAGGAGAATTTGAACGGTCTCAACTCTTTACTTTCCAACCTTTCCATGATAGTGAGGGGCATCAAGCTTGCACTAGCCCCTAGGTCACATAAGGCTTGGTCTATTTGCATTTTTTCAATCGAGCAAGCGATAGAGAAACTACCCGGGTCTTTCAGTTTAGGAGGCATATTAGATTTGTTCATGACATTTGGCTCCTCAGTTAAGCTCTTAGTTTCTAATTCCACTTGCTTTCTCTTGACCAACCTTTGTGGGAAAGGTATTGGGGGTTGGTATGGTGGCGGAGGGACATACTTTGGTTCTGGTTCTTCCTTTTCGCTCATGTCCTCCTCTGGTTCCATGTCCATTTCAGCTACCCCCACCCCAAGCTTACTATCCCTCAAGTGTATGGCATTACAATGCTCAATGGGATTAGCTTCGGGTTGACCCGGGAATGTACCCTTAGGTCTAGTGTATGTGCTGGCTTGTTGGGCAATTTGTGTTTTTAGAATCTTGCTATGAGTGGCTAAGTTGTCTACCTTGGATGCTAGCTCTTTTATTGCCTCATTCACTGGCCTGCCTTGTTGTCTAAACTCCTCATTTTGTTTTGTCTGAGATTCGACAAAACTTTCCAATAAAGACTCGAGTTTAGACTGTTGCACTTGAGGATACCCCTGAGCGGGTTTCCTATTACCCTAGCCCTCTTGGAACTCATGGTTGAGCGTATTGCTGTAGTTGCCGTAGGAGAGGTAATGGTTATTCTTCCTTTGGTTGTAGGGATTTGGGGGAGCATAGCTGGGCAGCTTCGGGTTCATGTCGTAGAAGTTGTGACAAGAGTTCACTTGCTCACCCGAAGCGCCGGATCCATGAGCGATACCACGAGGGCATTCCATCATGTCATGTCCCTGCATTCCACAAATCTCACAAACAGTGTTAGTAGCACCTAATGCACTCACATTAGCTCTTTCAAGCCGATCAAAACGTTTATTCAGTGAGTCTATTTTTGACATTATAAGATCAGTGCTATTTACTTCAAACTTACCCCCCGAAATATTGTTCGGGTTATTACCTCTTTCGGATCCCCATTGGTGGTAGTTGGTGGCGACATTCTCGATGATGTTGAATGCCTCAGTGAGAGGCCTATTCATAAATGCTCCACCGGCTGCAGAATCTAGTGACACCTTCGAAGAGTAATCCAATCCGTTATAGAAGGTGTGCACTATTAACCACCTCTCGAGTCCGTGATGTGGGCACGACTCCAGCAGTCCCTTGTAGCGATCCCAAGCTTCTGATAACGATTCTCCGTCTTTCTGGAAGAAGCCGGTTGTAACACCCGGGTGCCGACGAGGGCGGGGAGTGATCGCCGGTGCAAGAAGGCACGGACAAGGAGCAGCTCCTGGCAGGCTTCTAGGCGGAGGGACACATGAATGAACCGATTACACACCCGAATGAGAGGGATCCCGAGACTGTGTAGGTATGGGACTATACAGTTGAGGAAGGCTTATATGAATTGATTGGTACTACCTATACTAACAAGATGCATCTTCTTTTAGGAAGCCCATCACTTAAGAACTCCACAGTTAAGCGTGCTTGACTTGGAGAAATTCTGGGATGGGTGACCTCCTGGGAAGTTTTCCAGGAAGCGTGTGAGTGAGGACAAAGCACGCTGAAAAGACCCGTGTTGGTCTGTGGGGACAGTCGTCAATCCATAGAGCAGCCAGGGATGTTACAAATGGTATCAGAGCGGCACCTCTCCCAGTACGGTGTGGTTCGGGGACGAACCAAGCGGAAGCTGGTGGGCATGTAACACCCGGGTGCCGACGAGGGCGGGGAGTGATCGCCGGTGCAAGAAGGCACGGACAAGGAGCGGCTCCTGGCATGCTTCTAGGCGGAGGGACACATGAATGAACCGATTACACACCCGAATGAGAGGGATACTGAGACTGTGTAGGTATGGGACTATTCAGTTGAGGAAAGCTTATATGAATTGATTGGTACTACCTATACCAATAAGATGCATCTTCTTTTCGGTAGCCCATCACTTAAGAACTCCACAATTAAGCGTGCTTGGCTTGGAGCAATTCTGGGATGGGTGACCTCCTGGGAAGTTTTCCCAGGATGTGTGTGAGTGAGGACAAAGCATGCTGAAAAGACCCGTGTCGGTCTGTGGGGACAATCGTCAATCCATAAAGCAGCCAGGGATGTTACACCGGTGATCTGGGTTCTTATGTAGGCCGTCTTGGATGGAGGGAAGAAATTCTCCAAGAACGCCTGCTCCAGTTGGTCCCAAGTGGACAAAGTGTTAGCGGGGATTTGCTTAAGCCAGGCCTTCGCCTTTCCAGTCAGAGATGAGGGGAACAGTCTCAAGCGAATAGCATCGACCGGTGCACCATGAATCCTAATTGCATCGGTGAACTCCAAAAATGTTTCTACGTGATCAGTCGGGTCCTCTGAGGGCAATCCTCCAAATTGGTGCTGCCTAATCATGTTGATTAGCATGGGCGGTATAGTGTAGTTTTCCGCCTCAATCTCTGGCCTAGCAATCCCAGTTCGCAAGCCTCTCGCATTTGGGGCTGCGTAATCCTTCAAAGGCTTTGTATCCGGAAGATTCGTCATGAGTGGAATGGGAATCGACCTTTTTCCCTCTCTTTGTAGTCGCCTACGTCTATGGAAGGTTCTCTCGATCTCCGGATCAACTTCACCAAGGCTCCCAAGACTTAGGGATCTTTGCATAAAACACACAGAGAGATGGATACAACAGAAGGAAAGATTTTTGATTATTTTTTTTATATTTCAGAAATAAAAATAAAATAAAAAGAAAAGGGTCCAGAAAAATCAATTTAAAAACTAAATTGAAATTCGAAAAGGCACAGTCCCCGGCAACGGCGCCAAAAACTTGGTGACGTGCGTCGCGCGTGTGTTGCGTGCCGCGCTTGCGATTCCGGCAAGTGTACCGGATTGCCGTCAAGTAATAAAAGATATCGAACCCACAGAGACTGTGTTCCCGAATCGGAATCAATTCTCAAATCGAGTGAAACTGGACTTTGTAAAAAGGATTTTTATGTTTTGAGTGAAAAGGATTTTGAATTTGAAATTAAAAGATAGATGAGCAGAAAAAAATTAAAACAGAAAACAAATGTTTTTGGGGTTTTGATCTAAATGGATTCCTAGGGATTTGGGTTACCTTTGAGGCTGTTTATGTTACTAATATGATTTACCTTTGTTGATTAACGAAATTGCCTTGAAGGCGAGTTTATCCTCCAGTAGCTTAAGCTCCCTCTCGGGTTACAAAAGCCGTGCCCAATTGACCCGACCCCTACTCTCGTGGTAGTCGATCTCAGATTGGACCCTTTGCGCTTCGTGACAACTCGTTGCTCCTCGAGGGACGACTTCTAACTCTCGTGATTTCAGTCCCAAGTCTGACTTCTATAGGTCCGACACCTAAGTTCACCGCTAGGTTCCTCCTTAGAATGTCTCAGTCATGCAAATAACCTAAGTTCACCGCTAGGTTCCTCCTTAGAATATCCGCATCTCGCAGATAAGCGGCCGCCGGACTTTACGAGTGAAACACACTAGAAATCCTAAGTTCACCGCTAGGTTCCTCCTTAGAACGTCTACGTCACGCAAATAAGCGATCACCGAATTTGCGAGAGATTAACACACTAGAAATCAGATCTAAAACAATAACGAAATCAACAACGATTTTACATCAAATCAACAACATTTACAAAACTCGGGCAGAGCCCCAATCCCTAGAAACAAACTACTACTCCAGTCTTGCCATGGAGATGACAAGCTGGGTTGACAACATAATGAAAAATACAAAAATCAGAGAAGAAAGGAGGAGAGGAGAAGAAGATCCTAAAATGTAGCCAAAAGTGTCCTAGATGATCTCTCTCCCTATGATGAATGATTGATGTGTATGATGATGCCCTTCTGCCTCTGCCTGGTCCTTATTTATAGATGTGGGAAGTTAGAATCCCAATCTAACTCAAATTCTGATCCAATTCGGTTTCTTCAGGTCCAAGTAATGCGCGTCACGGCCGTGATGGCCATCACGGGCAGGCCGTGACGGTCTCTGTTTCTGGCAGTTCTGGAAATTTTCAGTCTCTCGCGTGGCAAGCTACCCTTCGCGTCGCGAGCCTCTATTTCATGGCCATGATCTTCATCACGGCTAGGCCGTGATGTGCTCTGACTTGTGGTGGTTTTGGGTCACGACCGTGATGGATATCACGGCCAGGCCGTGACAGACTCTGACTTCAGCCTTTCTTCTTTTTCAGTTTTGCTCGATCATGGCCGTGATGGGCTATGTTTGGCTCATTTTCTTCACTTTTAAAGCCCTATCTTCATCCAAACTTCATCATGGTTGATCTTGAGCATTTTACCCTTGATTTCTGCAAAACAACACACGAAAACCGCCTTACCCATTCCAAAGGAAAATTAACCTAAAATCTAATAAAAATATGCCTAAACTACATGAAAATGCATGCGAAATGATAGACAAAAATGATGTGAAATCACACTCATCAACTACTTCCTTGGGGTTGACGTGTCCCATCTATCCAATGGTGCTCTGCTACTCACCCAAAACAAGTACATTCGGGACTTGCTGTCCAAGGCACAAATGTCTGATGCAAAGGGAACCTCCTCTCCCATGATTAGCAACAACAAGCTCACCAATCATGGCACAGACACTATGGCAGACCCCCACTTGTACAGATCAGTTGTTGGAGCTCTTCAGTATGCCACCCTTACTCGGCCAGACATTGCTTTCAGTGTCAACAAGGTTTGCCAGTTCACGGCTAATCCTCTTGATACTCATTGACAAGCTGTGAAACATATCCTCAGATATCTCAAAGGCTCAATTCATCATGGTCTGCTTCTACGCCCTTCTGCTTCAGCCACAACCTTTCCTTTCCTAGCCTATTGTGATGCTGACTGGGCCAGTGACCCGGATGACAGAAGATCCACCAATGGATCCTACATTTTCTTCGGGCCTAATCTTGTCTCTTGGTGCTCTAAGAAACAACAGTTGGTACCCAGATCCAGCACAGAGGTCGAGTATCGCAGCATGGCCAACACCACTGCTGAGACTCTTTGGATTCAGTCTTTGCTCACTGAACTCATAGTCCCTTTTACTGCTCCAAAGCTTCTGTGTGACAACCTCAGTGCAGTTAACCTAGCTCATAACCTAATTCTCCATGCTCGAACAAAACACATAGAGCTGGATATTCATTTTGTCCGTGAGAAGGTCCTCTCAAAGTCATTGCCAGTCATCCATGTTCCAAGCTCGGATCAGCTAGCAGATTGCCTGACCAAGTCACTCTCCTCATCCAAATTCACTGAATTAAGAGTCAAGCTCAATGTGGTTTCATATCAGCAACCACCTTGATCTCGAGGGGAGGATATTAGAGTATACGCATAGTTGTAGCTTAGTTGTGCACACATAACTGAATGTGCCGAGTCAGTAACATTCAGTTATGGCAGTTATATCAGTTATGGCAGTTATAGTTTAACTACTCTAAGCAGTTACATTGTAAGGCAATAAAAAGCCCCCTCTGTACATTGAATCATGTACTGAATACAAGAATCGTATTTTTCATATTTTTAGTTTCTCCTCTCTCTCACTCTATGATACACTCTATTAGTGTGTGAAAAAATTACACCGTAATGTGCATGAGCAAGATTCGAACACAACACTTTAAGCTTTAAACTAGGAACTACCAATTGTAGTGTCAGAGAGTTGGGTTACAGATATTGAAATATAATATATATATATATATATATATATATATATATTCTTTAACTAATTGGCCCCCTAAAAAAATATCAGTCAAGCTCCGCCCCTGATTCTGCCTCATCCCCTTTCTCTTCCTCCCCACCACCCTTCCCCCAAACCACATCTTCCTCTGAAGTTGTCTCACCTGCAGATCTTGGAAATGGCTCAACACATACAGAAAGTTTTTCGTTATTCATTTATGGGGTGTTGTTGCCTCGTTTCCCACAGGTGATTTTGATATCTGGAATGTTTTATTCTCAGGCAAACTACATTTCTGGGAATCACATTCCCATAAATATTTTATTCCCACATTCATACATGGGAATAATGTTTTCCCAAGTTTCTAACCATCATTCACTAATTTTATTCTCTTGAATCTTTTATGCCTGAAATAGTTTTTTAAAACTTATACCAAACATGAGAAACTTTTATTGTCATGTTCATATTCCTGGGAATATTTTTATAAAACTTGTAAGTTGTAACAAACGTTACCATATTTCCTATGTCAAAACTCACTACAGTCCAAGAACTCGATAATCTCATGTAGGCTGTCATGCAAGACCAAGTGTTTGATGAAAGTCCAAAACTAGGTAATATCATAGTGGTGCTTCTCTAGCTTCTCCTTCTAGCCATAAAACATGTTAAACCACAAAACCACAGTAAGAAGAGTTCTTGTTCGAAGGGTAATCCAGTTCAAGAACTCATCCATATCCAATAACCCAAAAGTTTTATTCCTTTCCACTGCCTTTGCCTTTTCAATCATCCCCTAAAACCCGAAAACTAGGTGGCCATAGCTTCACCTTCACAACACTACAACATAAATGACTTATAATAGCAATTATTTAATAGCGTTTGTAGATCGGAACTGCTATTAAAAATGGTTGTGCCCCTTTAATAACGTTTCCTAAAATAAGTGCTATTAAAGAGTGCACCTAAGATAGCGTTTTTATGTTAAAGCGCTATCTTTTCTAATTTGAGATAATTAAAAAAATCAACTTTTAATAGCATTTGTTTAAAGAAATGCTATTAAAAGATAACCTTTAGATAGCGTTTAAAGGCGGAAACGCTATCTTAAGTTACCTTTGCTGATTTCATAACTTCCCCTCACAATTTTCACACCCGCACGCACACTAGTGGAAATAATGTAATATACGGGAACGTTTTACGTCAGTTGACCGTATGTTTGACGTTAAAAATGAGGTGGTGGCAGTTTTGTAAATATTAAATCACTATTTGCTTCAGTTGTGTAATGAACTGACGTTAAAAGTGATTTGCAAGATATATTAACACTTTTAACGTCAGTTGTTTATACAACTGACGTTAAAAGTGTTTTTAAAATAAAAAATATTTATTTTTCACGTCAGTTGTTTAATACAACTGATGTTAAAAGTGACTTCTAACGTCATTTGTATTAAACAACTGACGTAAACTGTTGTTTTATTTTTGTGATAACGATTACACCCGCGCGCCTTCTTCACTTCGCTCTGTACGTCTCTGTTCTTCTCTTTTCATCATGCTCACTCTCACTCTCACTCTCATTCTTTGCCACCACCGTGAGGTACACTCTTAACCCTAACTCTGTCTTTCCCGCTCATTCTTTTCAATAACTTGACATCTCTCTTTTACCTTCCCGCGCACTAACTCTCCTTGTCCCTCTGCTCTCAGTAACCACATCGAAAGTTGGCCACCACTCGAGTTCCCCTCCCCCCCACCACGCTAGCACCTATTTCTGGTGAGTCTTTAGGGCACATTTTTTTATTTTTTGTTTTGAGTGTATGTTGAAACTGTAGTCTCTGTAGTTGAAACTTGAAACTGTGAGTTTGAGTTGTTTGGAATGTCTCTATTTCTGGTCGTGGGTTTTGTGTTTTCTATTGTTTTTCTTCTGCTATCATGACCTATTTCAAAATGGGAAGAAATTTAGAGTTGCTTTTAGCATGTGACATCAACAATATATTGCTCATTGGAATTTTGTTTTGTTAATTTATCTTCATCTGCTTATTTCTTTTCTGTCTTAAGAAACCTGAAAACGGTGTAAATTTGAAATAATTTTTAAACGCCTTGCTTGTATATATCATGCTCTCTTTATCGATTAATATGGCCTGACCGTAACTATGAGGCCAAGATGGTATTGTGTCCGATGGGTATGGAGTATAAGAAGATACACGCATGCCCCAATGATTGCATATTTATACTTCTGTATTTATTTTTAGTTATAACCTATTTTAATAAATATATTTTGTTTCTGAACAGGCATACATATGGATCAGTCGGATGACCCACATGCACGGGATGACACTGTGGGGCCTACGCGGGACCCGATCGCGCCTACGCATGATTCTAGTGTAAGTTTACATATTATATACTATCTTTAATCCTTCTTTTTAATGTAAGTTTATAATGTTACAACCCTCTATTTTATCATTTTTTTTGTCCATACAGACATCACAGTCTCAGAGGAAACGGGGTAGAGGAGCCACGCCTTTGAAGAAATTAGAGAAGGCCAGGCAAAGCGGACAGAAGCTTGAGGTGTGCTTTGATGCTAATATAAAGCCCCAGGGACCCCGTGCTAAAGAATTTAAAAAGTGGGTGTTTCTACAAGCGAAGCAGCACGTTAGCATCAACTACAACCATTGGAATGACATTCCACTGAACGTTAAGGATTAGATTTGGGAGACTATCACGGTATTTTACCTTTACATTCTTTTGATTTACATTATTAGATAATTATCCGAGTTATAATCCATCCAGTTGTTATGTATTTAATGTGTAGGTAGCTTGGACTGTGCCGAATGACGAGGATCATCGTACGAAATGTATGAAAATGGCATCAAAGCACTGGAATGGGTTCAAGCATGATCTTACCAGGTACTATGTATCTGGGAAGAAGCGGCTTGATAAGATGTTCTCGGATAATCCCTGGATTGATAAGGATACTTGGGATATGTTTGCTAGGAGTCGACAGGATGAAGAATTTCAGGTTGGTTGATTAAGTTAATTTTGTATGCTTGTTATAGATCATTTAACTATATTTAATTATGTGTTTTTGTTTGAATAGGCTAAGGCAGAGAAGGGTAGGCAGAATTAGGCGAAGAACGTCCAACGCCACACCATGTCTCAGGGTGGGTACGAGACTCGGATCGAGGAGATGATGGCGGATAGACTGAGTGTGAAGCAGGAAGAGCACGTTGCTAGGATAGAAATAGGAGAGGTGCCTGAGGGCACACCATTAAGTCCTCCGTCGGACATCGACCGCGAGGATGTCTGGTTAGCCGGCCGCATGATAAAGACATGATCTTTTAAAGTTGATTCCACTCGCGAAGTGGCAGATAAGATTGTAAGTAAATAATTAACTTCATTTCAATTGATATTTGTATAGATATTTTTAACACTTTTCACTTGCATATTTTTTAATTTCTTCATTGTAGATGGATCTTAAAGCACAATGCTCCCGGGGCTCATTCGTCCCTTCTGGACGGCGGGACGTCTTGATGACTGCTTTAGGCAAGAAAGACCATCCTGGTCGGGTTGTCGGTGTTCCTGGGAACGTGATCATTAGAGAATATTATGGCAAGTTTGCTTCACGAAAGCAGGTTATCGATGAGGCATCAATTTTGGAATCCATGACTCAGCAGCTCATCTCCAACCCTGCTATTACAACGCATCAGATGAAAAGCTTCCTATCCAACCCAGAATTCAAGCAGGCGCTTGCTAGAGAGCTTTCCTCCGTCGGCTCATCCCAGGACACCGCAGGACATGCTAACCCTTCACATGTGAGCACAAAAGAGAGTTATAGTAGAGCACATGTGGAGGACGATGAGTTGGCAGCTATGGAGCGGGAGTTGGAAGTCCAACACCGTGAGCTTGAGTTGGAAATGCAAAGGCGTGAGCTTGAGTTGGACTTCAAACGCCGTGAGCTCGAAATGGTAACAAAGGTATGTATTCATTATTAATGTCCAAATTAGTCAAATAATTACTTGTGTTTTTTTTTTAAAATTATCAACAACTTATATATTTTATTTTTTCTAAATTGAAGGCCAAGTCGACGTCGGTGTCGCAGTCACCTGTCACTCGTTTGTTCTCACTTGGTGAGTATTATGCCTTTGAGATTTTTGATTGTCCATTGGAGCACGATGGAAGGTTGGCACGCCCAAAACATGAGAGGATATTTTCCTTCTGTGGTGAAGATCTCCAACACTCCTGCAGAGATAACGTGTGGATGGCCAACACGGTTTTGAGTCTCTGGTGCACATAAGTTAATTTTAATTTTATAACTTATTTATTTTTTGTATTTTTCCATTTAATAATTTATTTTAATTTCAATATATATATTATGTAATTAACATCCACACCTTTTCATATCTTAGGTATCTCCATCGTCTTCGGCTTGATAAGAGCTCCAAATTAGTTTATGACTTCTTAGATCCGTCAATCCTTATGCCTCAATTGTTTGTTGGCGATGAATGAAGTAAATACATAGGGAACTTGATGGGAGACAATCAGAAAGAATTATATCTGGCTCCCTACTCTATGAATAACCATTGGCAGTTGCTCGTACTTCACCCGTCTAGGCATACTGTCATATTCTTCTGCTCTCTCCACCAAAACCCGCCACAGGAGGTGGTGGAAGCTGTAAATACGTAAGTAACTAATCTTCAATTTAATTTAAGTTTTAATATCAGTTGTTTTTATTTTATTACACACATGATATATGAATTTGTTAATTGATATGATTATTTGTTTATGATAGCGCGCTGAAGGCGAGTATCATAAGTTGCGCCAACGGGAGAAGTATGACTTCTAAGGCTAAAGGAAATCCTGATTGGATCATCCTCAAGGTTTGGTAGTTTATTTATCAAATAATTAATATTATAATTACTAATTTATATGTATATTTAACTGACATTGAAATTAATTTTGTTTGTAGTCTCGATTTCAACCTGACGGGTGGTCGTGCGGCTATTATGTGATGGATGGAAGAAGGTAATATTTAAACAACTTGTTAAATTATATATTATAGTTTTGGTAATGACTTGCGTTAATATTATTGTTATTATTTGAACGTGTGTAGGCATTTAACAACCAATTGTCTCTTCAAAAAGATGAGTTTAGAGACTTGAGGATGCGCTTGGCAGAATTCCTCTTCAAGTATACGACTGAAAAAGGAATTGACAAGATACCTCCGCAATACCTAGATGAATAGTATTTTTGTTAGACTTTAGAAACTAATTAATAACATTTATATATATATATATACTTAGATTGGTAGTTTTGTTTTTAGACATTAGAGACTAAAATGTATAGATATATACTTGTAGATAGTTATGTTTTTCCTATACATGGGTTTTGGTTTTAAGTCCCCCCATTGTTCCTTTGTATATTTCTTTTCTTTTAGTTAATATTGAAATTTAAGGGTAGTGTTTGCAATTCTGTAATGTGTGTGATATTCTGTGTTACTGGGATATTTACTGAATGCAGGGATAGCTGAGGGGAGTGATATTTTAAAACTGAACTTAAAAAAAAAATATATTAACGCCAGTTGTATCAAACAACTGACGTTAATAGTATTTTATAAAATATACAATACACTATTAACGTCAGTTGTATTAGGAAACTGACGTCAAAAATAAAACCTGTAACGTCCGTTCTTTAACAGAACCGACGTTAGTTTGAACAACATTAACGTCAGTTGTGTTAAATAACCGACGTTAATAGTTTTATATTTAACATCAGTTGTTTAAATAACTGACGTTAAAATATTAACTATTAACGCCAGTTGTATTTACGTCAATTTTAACTGACGTAAAAAGCACTTATTACACTAGTGGCACCACCAATTTCACTCCTCACAATAGTACGTGCTTCCAAGACGGCGATCGCGCATCCTTCCCCACCAGGCACAAGTTTACCCACCACGGCGCTACACCAAGATGGCGACCGCGTCTCCGCCGCGCTCCTTCCCCACTATGACCGGGTCTCCAACGTTGGCGCTTCTTCTTCTTTGCTTTGTTCGGCCGCCCTTCGTCGCCTTTCTCGGTCATTCGTGAGCACGTTCTGGCTTCATCATCAACAGCCACCGTCGCCGGGCTGCATCAGGTACTCACCTCACTTACCTCACTCACCATACTTCTCTGTTCTCTGGTCTCATGTACCTAACGCCGCCGCCGCCGTGCTGCATCAGGTACTCTCTCGATGATTTGTTGACATGGGTATGATTTTTAAATTGTTGTCAGTCTTATGAATACAATCCTGATTCTTTTGCTAGTTTCATGAAATAGAGGCACTTAATAAGTTAAAAGTTAAAACATCAAATGGAAATCATTTTATTAAGATTTCTCTTTCACTATTCGATATTAGATAATGCAGCAATTGATGCTTATTAATTGGTTGATTGCTTTGTTAGATTAGTTCAAAACTTGTATGAGAATTAAATCTGAGTATGGATAAAATACACATGGGTACTTCCAAAACAACAGTATTGGTTCATGACATGACAGATACCAAATGATTAGTTGTCCTTGTTGGGTATTTATCTTATGAGACATTAAACATCTAAAATTAATTAGATGATTATGCACCTTCATATGCCTCAGCTTAGAACTTTAAAATTTTTCCGGATTGCCAATCTTGTAAAACTTGTATGATGTTATTTATTATTAACTTCCTGTTGTTATGTGATCCAGGCTGGTAAAACACTTAGTGCAAGAAAATGGCATGCTGCATTTACTCCAGAAGGTTATCCGGATATAGGCAAGACTCTTAACCGAATCTACCGAGGGGTAATTGCATTTTGTAGTTAAAATGCTTTTTCAATATGTTTGAAGATAAGAAATTTAGTCTGTATCCTACATTCAGTCACATTGTAGTCAGGTGCGATACGGAACTATAGCTTGTAGGAATAACCAGAGGGCATTTGTCTTATACTATAAGATGGGTTGGACCGACTCTTGGAATATAACTGAACTTTTTTCTCGGTCTGTTTTTGTTTTCTTTAGAACATGAGGTCATGTTACCATATTTTTTATGCATACAAACAATTAGTATCAGTCACAAATCAGACTGACTATATGAGTTACAAAATTCAAGATACTGTTGACTGGGATAAGAAAAAAATTCCTTTTTCCATGTTTTCCTACACATTCTTCTTGTGAGACAACTTTTTATTGTCTCGTCTCTTTATGTAACAGGCTTTTGAATGGAAAATTTCCTATTCAGACTTCCTCTTTTTTCAATAAATTGTTTGTATTTCTTTCATGTCATAGGCCGTATGTTTCCTTTCTAAGATAATGACTACATGATATATATATGGGAAAATCCCGTGCTGAGTATTATCATAAGGAAACCATTGGAGAATGCTCCTTTTTAATCTATGATAAGAATGAGAGATATCAAGTTATTTTTGGATTAAGATTTGACAGATTTTGCAAGTCTGTGGTAGCATTATTTTTTGATAGTGATGACTTCTGTCCATTAATTAGTTTTGGTCTAATATTCATTCCCTATGCTAGTTCCATTCCATGTAGTAGCTGCATGCATACAAATGTGAATACATATGTGTATACATATGTAAGTACATATTCATAATGGACAGATGATGGTCATGGAAAGTTCTCCATTTGGTATATCTCTTCATATTTAATCTTCTTCCTTGCCTTCACAATCATGGGTAGTGCCTGTGCTATACTGATCATGTTATTGGATTTTCATTCCCCTAAAATTGGTGAAGATTAAAGTTTGCCTACAAAATATGATTGTGACTTGTTTCATAATGGGAGTATTTCCACTTTGTTGACTTGTCTCGATATTTACTTGGTTTATTGGCCTTATCATGCTACTGTCGCGACCGTCCCGTCCGGGAGCCGCGAAAAGATGGTAAAAACAGAGGAGTCGCCACCAATATTTTATTTGGGAAAAACATTGGAAAAACCATTTATTTTAAGGTAAACTAGTCTTAAAAAAGATAGAGATTGGAGTCTGGGAGTCGGTTACGAGTAGGGAAGGTGTTAGCACCCTACATCGCCCGTTTAAAAAAAAACGGTACCTCAAGTTAATTGTGTAAAATAATTTAGATAACCTTTGAAAATATTTATTTTACCCCAATTTTTAAATAAATAAAGAGGATAAACAAAACAATAGGAAAAAATTAAATTTTGGCTTGACAGAATGATTGATTCTGCTCCTACGACAGCCCGAGGTGCGACGCGCGGCGGAGGATACGGCCTGGGCAGAGTCGTGCCGGAGGTGAGCAAATCTGCGTGTCGGCTTGGTTTCAGGTTCGAGGCGGAGCAAGACAACCTGGGCTGGGCAGCTCTGAGGCGGGGATGCGGTGGTCACATGGGTGATGGCGGTGGTAGTGGAGCGGAGCGACGGTGCTATGAGATCTAAGTGGTGGATCACGCGTAGACGCGGGCGGAGGCGTGGCGGTGGCGAATAACAGGCAGTGACTCTGTTTTTGTGGATTTCTTTTTTGTTATTATTATTTTTTGTGTGTGGGGATGATGGTATAGGAGAGGTCTTGGAGGTGATGATATTGGTGGCTATGCTGCTAAGGCTCTAAAGTGAAAGTGAAGACATGGAGAGAGTAAGCATTCTATTTTTTTTTCTGATTTTCGGAGCTCTCCCTCCCCTTGTTTCTTTCTACTGTGAATTTCTGATTGCTATTTAAAGGGGAGGGAAAATTGAAGATCCCCTCTGGTTTTGATCTTGGGACCAGCTTATTGGAGTGTTGCAGTGGTTAAACCATGCTCTAATCTTCCTTCAATTTCCATTTTTATGTCCGTTTTCTCTGATCAAGGCACACCTCTTTCCCAAGCTCTGAATATTAACTAAAAAAAGGATTATGATCTCTTGAGCTTTTTGGGGAGGAGTCTTTTGACGGTTGAAGGATGTACTAGCCACCACCCTACTGCTATTCTGATGTGTTCAAAAGTGGCTTTGTATGTTGGTTAAAGACAGGGACTCTAGAAGAAGAAGAAGGACCAAATTGTTGGTAGAGGTGACACTGGGATGTAGACGTTGCAGGAAAGAGAGAGGGAGCCTTCTTGTTTTTTTATTAATTTGATAATAAAGAGATCAAACATTTTTTTTTAGTCAACTGTTGGGCTTATTACCAAAAGGTTAACTGATGGGCCAAAATGAAGTGGGCTAGATGATGGACTAAAAATAATCTTGTAACAAAACAAAATGGGCCAATAACATAAACACAATTTTTTGATTCATTATTTTTTTATTATTTCTTTTTAATTTTCTTCAAAATATTAATTAAAAGGATAAAAATTCCAGACGAAATTAGGTGTTCACAGCTGCCCCTCTTTACTTGTTTCTTATTAGATGATTGGTGTAACCGTAGTTGGCCTATTATCATTATAAGAAACGAGTAAAGACATGAACTCCAATTTTGTTCGGGATACACTAACAAGCAAAAGAACTTGTGACTATAAAACGATTTCCTGTAAAGAACCCGCGGATTGGATTGCCCACTGAGCTTAAAAAACAAGTATAAAAGAACTTACGGGGTGGATTGCCCGTCAGAAACTCGAACAAAAAGATAAAAACCAGCTTGCGGGGTGGATTGCTAGTCAGAAGCTCGAACAGAAAACTAAAAGAGCTTACGGGGTGGATTGCCCATGAGAAGCTCGAACAAAAAGATAAAAGAGCTTACGGGGTGGATTACCCGTCAGAAGCTCGAACAAAGAGATAAAGAGCTTACGGGGTGGATTATTGATCAGCCTCTAGCTAGTCTAATTTTATAATTAGAAAAACCTTGGCTTTGTGCTAATTATATATCATTTTCGCCCAAATTAGACTAGATTGTCTCTAAGCAGTATTTTGAGTCTCTAAAGTATTTTTAGGTTAATTTAGCTGATTTAGAGTCAAATAAAGTACTTACTGCTATTTTCTGTTTTCAGGTTAATAAAAAGAAATAATTCTGGATCTTTCGCCCCGCGAAAAGGCATTCACCTCGCGAACCTGAAGTGTGACTGTTCCAGAATTTGCAATCCTTTCTGTCTCGCCCCGCGAATCCATTACTCGCCTCGCGAGACTGAAGACCAGAAGCCATGACTTTTCTATTCCTTGCCACGCGAGCCGTACTTCGCCTCGCGAGAAAACCAAACGATGCAGACATTCGCGTCGTGAGACAGTGTTCGCCTCGCGAGTCTGCGGAAACCAGAAGCTGTATATAAGTCTGTTTTAGGCAGAACTGGACTATCTTCTTATCTTTTGTTTTCTTTTAGTTTAGATATGTTTTGTTTTTCCTTTGTAATGGAGAACTAGTCTCCTTGATTAATCTACTGTGATTGGTTTTCATTTACACTTGAGGTTCTGTAATTCCTGTTTTGTTTGCTATTCTCTCTTCAATGCTATGCTATATATTTCTGTTTGTTTAATTCAGGAGTGTATGGTGTTGTGTTGATTTATTTCGGTGATGTTATGTTCCTATACTTAATCGCGTTTGTTTAATTCGCGTGTGTTCGTTCATGTTCGTTTAGTTCATGAGGGCTTCACCCCGTTTGTTTAATTCGGGAATAGGAACATATATCTGTAGTAGTGATTTCGTTTGTTAATTGTTGCTACAACCGGGAGGGGATTAGAATTTGCTTAGGGCTTGGAATTTACATGAACCAATGATAGTGGGAAACCGAGAACAGTATGTTAATCATCTTTAGTTTATAATCTCTTTATCTGCTTTGTTTTTATTGCTCTGTTTTCTGTTTTGTTTTCTTACTTGCATTCAATCCAAACCCCCCAAAACTGATTTTGTGTTAATAACAACAACCCAAGAGTCCTTGTGAGACGATACTCGAGTTGTCGCCCTAAACTACATTTTTATAAACCGCTCGTTCTTTTTGACGCGTGCGCGACAGCGCGACCAATTATCCGTCAAAAGCTCGAACAGAAAGATACAAAGAGCTTATAGGGAGGATTGCCTGTCAGAAGCTCGAATAGAAATATAAAGAGCTTACGGGGTGGATCATCCGTCAGAAGCTCGAACAGAAAGATAAAAATAGATTACAGGGTGGATTGCCTGTCAGAAACTCTAACATAAAGATAAAAAGAGCTTACAGGGTGGATTGTCTGTCAGAAGTTCGAACAAAAAACTAAAAGAGCTTACGAGGTGGATTGCCCGTGAGAAGCTCGAATAGAAAGTTAAAGGGTTTGTGGGGATATATAAACAAATTCAATGTACGAATGTTGGTTTTGCTCATTTGACGGTATGATACTAACTAAACTTTCAATTCACACAATGAATGTTGATGATGAAAACCCTTATTAATTCTGGGCATGATACAAGAGATTCTTTTGATGAGAAATTATTTTTTCTTTGCTGTTTCTTTTTTCATTATTGGATCCTTGACCCCTTAAAGCGTCGATCACTGTCAGTCTTGAGGATGAACTAAAAGAAGGCCCATCTCATCGAGGAAAGATATCTTGCACTCTTGTTTTCTGATGGTAGACGTCTTTGATGACAATTATCCTAGTGGCTGATCTTTAAGATTCTTTTTTTTCTTTAGTGCCCTTTATAGGGGGAGTATCGTGCCCCCCATGACCTTTTGAGGCTTTCTAAGGAATTCTAACTGTTTAAAAAAAAACATTACTTGTTTCACATTTCAGTATATACTTATCAGGATGAATGCACACACAAATGACAAAAGTTAATAGAAAGGGACCAAGGTAGCGAAATAAAATAAAGGAAGTCAATGTCATTATATTTGAAAAAGGTGTACAAAGCATAAATTGCAAAACATTGCGGAGTAGAATCGCATCTTCTCAGGTGATGTCTCTCTCAATGACTAATGTTAGTATCTCTCATACAATCTTGATTACTCATTAATTGGCTTCAGAGACGTTGTTTGCCCCAGTCTTCATACACCCAACTTACTGACTTCCCCAGTTCATCGACTTGACGACACTTCCATTGTTATGTTTTTATTTTTTTGAACCCTAACTTTTGCCTAGACCGCCTTTTCAGGTTTTCTGCCTAGCGGGTTGCTCTAAATTTTGCCTAGACTGTCTTTTCATATTTTTAGTCTAGCGAGCTTTTCCTTTTCATTTTTCACTTTTTCTTTTCTTTTCTTCTTCTTCATGGGAAGTGTGTTCAAGCATAATATTTTTTGACTGCATCTGAGTTTACAGGGTGTGGAAGATCTTCCCCATCCATCCTGGTGAGAATTAAAGCCCCTCCAGAGAAAGCCTTTTTCACAACGTAAGGTCCTTCGTAGTTCGGAGTCCACTTCCCTCGGTGATCCTTTTGGATTGGTAGAATCCTTTTAAGCACCGGGTCACCCACCCGAAACTTTCGCGGGCGTACCTTCTTCTCATAAGCTCTCATCAACCTTCTCTGGTACAATTGATTGTGACACAATGCCCCTAATCTTTTCTCTTCAATGAGGTTCAATTGGTCTAGTCGATCATGGACCCACTCAGCTTCTTCCAATTCTGCTTCTCTTAGTACTCTTAATGAGGGGATCTCTACTTCAATCGGGAGCACTGCCTCCATCCCATAAACTAAAGAATATGGCGTTGCCCCTGTCGAGGTGCGAATAGAGATACGATAGTCGTGTAAAGCAAAAGGTAACATCTCGTGCCAATCCTTATACGTCACTACCATCTATTGGACAATCTTCTTGACATTTTTATTAGCAGACTCAACTGCCCCGTTCATCTTTAGGTGGTACGGGGAGGAATTGTGATGCTTTATCTTGAAGTTTTCGCACATCTCCTTCATCATCTTGTTGTTCAAGTTGGTCGCATTATCAGTGATAATCTCACTCAGCAACCTATAACGACAAATTAATTCTCTTTTTACAAATTTGATCACGACATTCCTGGTCACGTTGGCATATGATGCAGCCTCAACCCACTTTATGAAATAGTCAATGGCAGCAAGAATGAAGCAGTGCCCACTTGAAGTTTTTGGTTCGATTGGTCCGATAACATCCATTCCCCACATTGAGAATGGCCAGGGTGCCGACATGACATTCAGGGGAGCTGGCGGCGCATGAACCTTATCAGCATAAGTCTGGCATTTATGGCACCTCTTCTCAAAATTAAAGTAATCGGCCTCCATTTTCAACCAGTAATGGCCCATCCTCAAGATTTTTCTTTCCATTGCGTGACCATTCGCGTGAGTCCCAAACGACCCTTCATGTACATCCTCAATTATTTGTTTAGCCTCTTTTGCATCAACACATCTTAACAGTACCATATCATGATTCCTTTTGTAGAGAATATCCTTATCTAAATAGAAACCCATCGCACGTATTCTTAGGGTTCTTTTGTCATTTTCTGAAGCACCTGGGGGGTATTCCCTTTTTTGCAAGAAATGTTTGATGTCATGGTACCACGACTTTTGATCGGGCTCTTCCTCTACCAGTTGACAATATGCAGGATGATCACGACTTTCCATTTTGATGAGTGGAAGATTTCTTTCATCACTTACTTTAAACATCGAGGACAGGGTAGACAGCGCATCGGCTAATTGGTTATCCTCTCGAGGAATATGATGAAATGTGACTTCGTCAAACTGTTCGATCAGACCTTTGATGTAATCACGATACGGGATTAACTTGGCATCTCGGGTTTCCCATTTCCCTTTTAGCTGGTGGATGACTAATGCAGAGTCTCCATATACCTCCAATATCCTTGATTTTGACTCTATTGCTGCCAGGATCCCTAGTGCACAAGCTTCGTATTCGGCTATATTGTTTGTACAATCGAAGCAGAGTCTCGCAGTGACAGGGAAATAATCATTTTCTGGTGAGATTAAGATTGCCCCGATTCCGTGTCCCAATGCATTAGAAGCTCCATCAAATAACAAGATCCACTTTTCTTTTCCCAATGATTGCTCGCGATCAAACAAAGCCATTATATCTTCACCTGGGAAATCACATTGCATCGATCCATAATCTTCTACTGGCAGATTGGCTAGATATTCTGCAAGAGCGCTACCTTTTACTGCCTTCTGGGTGACATTTTTGGTCGCGCTGTCGCGCACGCGCCAAAGAGCGAGCGGTTTACAAAATATGTAGTTTAGGAAGCGACAACTCGAGTATCGTCTCACAAGGACTCTTGGGTTGTTGTTAACAGAAAAAGTCAGAATTGGGGGGTTTTGGATTTGAAATTAAACAAAGAAAACAAAGCAGAAAAACAATGCAAACTAAATAATTACCAAATAAACTAAAGCGATCAACCTACTGCTTTCGGTTTCCCACTATCATCGATTTATATAATTGCATGCCCTAAGAGGATTCTACTCTCTTTTCGATTGTAACATCAATTAACAAGCGAAACCAATGCTACGAGACAAACGTTCCTATTCCCGAATTAAGCAAACGGGGTGAAGCACTCATGAACTAAGTGAACATGAACGAACACACGCGAATTAAGCAAACGCGATTAAGTATAGGAACATACAATCATCAAAATAAATCAACACCTATTCTATACGATTCTGAATTAAGCAAACAGAACATACAGAACAAATATTGAAAGAGAATAGCATTAAGTTTAGGAATTACAAAACCTCAAGCGTAAATGGAACCCGATCACCGTAGAATGATCAAGGAGACTAGTTCTCCATTACAAACATAAACCTAAACCTACTTGTAGCCGCACTATGAAAAGAAAAGAAAAAGAGAAGAGAAGATGATCAGTTCTGCCCCAAAACAGATATAAATACAGATTCTGGGTTGCGGTCGATCGCGAGGCGAAACATGTTTCGCGAGGCGAATATTATGAACAGTCGCTTTCTCGCCAGGCGAAACATGATTCGCGAGGCGAGCCAGAGAGGGTGACTGTTGCTGCTCGTGCTGGTCTTCTGACTCGCGAGGCGAATCCTCCAGAATTGCATTTTTCCATTGTTTTCTTCATTCCCTTGGCTCTAAGTGCTTTATTCTAACCTGAAACAATAGGAAATAGCAGTGAATGCTTTATTTGACTCAAAACTAACTAAATTAGCCCAAAAATACTTTACAGACTCAAAATGTTGCTTGAGGACAATTTAATCTAATTTGGGCGAAAACGGGATATAATTAGCACAAAACCATGGTCATACTAGTCATAAAACTAGATGAGCCAGCGGCTTATCAAAATACCCCAAACTTAAACTTTGCTTGTCCCCAAGAAAACTAAAACTCAAAAACTTAAAAAGACTCAAGACATGGCAAGCTTAAGGGATTCAATCAACTTTGCACAAATTCAAGCAATTTCATCAAAACAGTTTTCTTCAATGTTCCCCCTTTCAAACAAAGCAATCCCCACATTCAATTATTCTGAACATTTGAGAATTTCATCATTCAAGCAATTATTAATCTAAGCAAGGGATATCCAAGTTACACACAAAAGGGAGATCACCAAATTCAAACAATCGCCTTCCTCACAAGGGCATTTAGTGTTTCACTCAATCGCTCAGTTTTTGTCTAGGCTAACAGCATTTCACTCAGTTTCACTTTTAAGAGCGCTTCCCATAAATTTGATTTTCATCTCAAAATGGTTCCCACGGAAAACATGCATGCAACATCAAAAGGTCTTTTAAGGTTGTAATGGGGACTGGCTAAGGGTAGGATATACAAAGGTACTAGGCTGAAGACCCTAGGAACTAAGAGAGTATGAGCTTTTTACACTTTGAATTTCCACTCAAGTTCCTTTTTTCATTTTCCAATTGCCTTGGGTGACTACAGCCTTTTTATTCAAATAGCCTTTTTGACATTTTTTTTTCTTTTTATTTCTCTTTTTTTTTCTTTTTATTTTTTCTTTTCTTGCTTTTCTTTACTTGGCTCCAACCTTTTTATTATTATTATTTATATTATTTTTTTCTTTTTCTCAATCCCAAACAACACATTACACCTTGTAGCCACCCCAAACTTAGTTTCTTGCAACCATTCTCTTGTTAAGATTCCATGCTCTCCTAATCCTAAGATCGGGTTAACATGGTTTTCCAGATTTTAGCTTATAACATAAGGTCAACAAGAAACAATAGGCTAATTAGGCTCAATGGGGCTAACCAAGGAACATGCATTAGGAATTGGTTCTTTTTAGGCCAAGTGGTTATTTACAAAGAACATGCCTAAATCATTTGAAGCAAACACATAAACATGCAAACCAAGAAGAGATTCAAGCAAATTCGGGAAAGTGCAATCCAAAAGTGATTCTCACAGTCAAAAACATGCTGGAGGCTCAAATCCTCACCTGGACATTTTTGCAAATTGTTTGACCGAGATTCTATCCCTAGTGTATGCATCCCTTTCACCCCAAACTTATCATAAATCATGTCATCACAAAAACATATCTTAAAGTTCAGTTTTCAAATTTTTCAAGTGGGGATCAAATTTTCAATTTCAAGACCTAGGGGGAAAACAGTCAACACATAACATGCAAACAATCTGTGCCAAATCAATCAAAACCAATCAAGTTTGCCGACACAAGACTCAACACACAAATACTCCTGATCTTCTCAAATTATTCAGGAGCTAAAAGAAAAAAAAATAAAAAATAAAGCAAGGCAAAGCAATTAAAAAGAGTAAGGTTCAGAGAAAACTCATGGGGGCGGTTCCACCAGGATCCCACTGTCTGTGATACAGCGGCCACGGGATGCTCAAAGTACGATATGATCCTCCCGTATCCCATGGCATGCAGCATAATGCCCACGTGATAGACAAGGGACGGAAGCTTGTTCCACGGTCCCCTAACTTGCAGCCTTTATATGGAAGTGAGTGCTTGACAATCATGGTGACTCTGCCAAGTGCGGCGGACTTCTCACTCCCTCTCGGGTCAAGGATGACCTCCTTTTCAACCTTGTCAATAAAGTCTTCCCGATAAAATCGGGGTTCAACCTCTTGGACTGGCCATGGTGCAAAATCCAGAGGCTTGAACTCCATCGCTGGTGGTTCCTCAGGGGGAGGTGACAAACAGGTAGCTGGGGTCTCCGGTGCTGCTTCATCTTCTGCAGGATCCTCATTCATTGCACTAACAAATCCATCACCTGCTAATCCTGCAGAAATCTCAGCACACACCACACAAAGGTTAGAGTTAGTACAGTCAGTACATATGGTACAATAAACTGAATCAGTAAAAGCCTGAATGTCTGGAAATTCAACACAAAGTTCATCCATCCCATCACTTTCAACACATGCATCTAATTCCAAAGGTTCTTCATTATCCTCAAGCATGGTGACGCAGATGTCCTCCTGATCCTCATTTTCTATGTCTCTTGGCTGAACAGGGCCCTCAACCTCATATGTCTCATGTTCCATATGGATGTTTTGCTCTTCATACCTTTCAAAACATGCTATACACAAAGCAGTGTCAGTACAATCAGCACATGAAGTATAATAGATAGAATCAGGGGAGGTGTGAATATTTGGAGACTCAACACACAATTCATCAATAGAAGTATTCTTGACATCATTTTCAAAATTGTCCTCCGAAGAAGTATTGCCAAGAACAACTGTTTGTGACTCTGTATGTTCTTCAAGGGAATGTGGAGTTTGTAGTGTAGTCCCGCTGACTTGCTGAAAAGTATTAATGCTAGCATCTGTTTGCTGCTGAAACTGTGTCTGTGAGGCCTGAAACTGTTCAATTTGCTGCTGAAAAAATGAAGTCATTTGCGCAGTCATTTGTGCAGTCATTTGCTTGAATAGGTCCTCTAGTGAAGGTCCAGAAGGTACAGAAGTGGTCACTTGGGGAGGATTCTGTGGTGGTGCCAGTGGTAACATTAGTTGTTGGTCCCCATACCAAGGGTTTGGATGGTTTCCCCAGCTGGGGTGGTACTCATCAGTGGAAGGGTCAGGAATGTTGTGCCTGATTGATGCAGCTCTGAAGACAGAAAAGTATCTCAATAGGAAGACTTTCTTCAAATCAAACCAGTTGAAGATGGAATTCGGCTCAAGATTATACAACCACTCTTTTGCAGCGCCTTCAAGTGAGAGATGGAAAGCTCCCATCTTGATGTGGTCTTCTGTTATTCCTTCAGGTCTCAGCATTGTAGAACAAACAATCCGGAATTCCTTCAGATGCTCCTGCGGATTCTCACCTGCAAGACCACTAAACCTTGGCAACCAGTGCATTAAACCAGCAAAGTCAGGATAATATATGCATGGTGGTTCATAATTAACATTAGGCATATAACCTTGCATATACTCATCCATGGGTAGATTACAACCAGACAAAGCAGCCGTAACTAATTCAGTAATGCAAAAGGTTTTTTTTTTCTAAATTATTTTCTGTTAATAACAACAAGAGTCCCCGGCAACGGCGCCAATTTTTGGTCGCGCTGTCGCGCACGCGCCAAAGAGCGAGCGGTTTACAAAATATGTAGTTTAGGAAGCGACAACTCGAGTATCGTCTCACAAGGACTCTTGGGTTGTTGTTAACAGAAAAAGTCAGAATTGGGGGGTTTTGGATTTGAAATTAAACAAAGAAAACAAAGCAGAAAAACAATGCAAACTAAATAATTACCAAATAAACTAAAGCGATCAACCTACTGCTTTCGGTTTCCCACTATCATCGGTTTATATAATTCCATGCCCTAAGCGGATTCTACTCTCTTTTCGATTGTAACATCAATTAACAAGCGAAACCAATGCTACGAGACATACGTTCCTATTCCCGAATTAAGCAAACGGGGTGAAGCACTCATGAACTAAGCGAACGTGAACGAACACACGCGAATTAAGCAAACGCGATTAAGTATAGGAACATACAATCGTCAAAATAAATCAACACCTATTCTATACGATTCTGAATTAAGCAAACAGAACATACATAATAAATATTGAAAGAGAATAGCATTAAGTTTAGGAATTACAAAACCTCAAGCGTAAATGGAACCCGATCACCGTAGAATGATCAAGGAGACTAGTTCTCCATTACAAACATAAACCTAAACCTACTTGTAGCCGCACTATGAAAAGAAAAGAAAAAGAGAAGAGAAGATGATCAGTTCTGCCCCAAAACAGATATAAATACAGATTCTGGGTTGCGGTTGATCGCGAGGCTAAACATGTTTCACGAGGCGAATATTATGAGCAGTCATTTTCTCACGAGGCGAAACATGATTCGCGAGGCGAGCCAGAGAGGGTGGCTGTTGCTGCTCGTGCTGGTCTTTTGGCTCGCGAGGCGAATCCTCCAGAATTGCATTTTTCCATTGTTTTCTTCATTCCCTTGGCTCTAAGTGCTTTATTCTAACCTGAAACAATAGGAAATAGCAGTGAATGCTTTATTTGACTCAAAACTAACTAAATTAGCCCAAAAATACTTTACAGACTCAAAATGTTGCTTGAGGACAATTTAATCTAATTTGGGCGAAAACGGGGTCCATAATGTAGGGTGTATTGTGGGGCTTTGGATTGACAAAATGTGTCACTATCGGGGTGTTACCATCTGTAGGGTTGACAGTTTGTGTTTGCGGTATTTCGACATCACTAGTGGGGGTTTGTGTCTGAGTGATATGTTCGGAGTTTTGAATGCCATCTTGTGGGCTGGGGGCTATTGGTGGCACAAATACACGAGGCAAACCGTATGGGGGATTGTTCGGGTCAAATAAAATATGAGTTTGGTTGCTTGGATAAATAGTGAGAGGCGTCATGGCCCCCGGTTGGTTGAAGCCTTGAATTGGAATCTGAGAAAAACCGGGCGGGATGAGAAGTGTGGCTGGATGTCCTTCGTTCGAGGCTGGAGGGTTCTCCTCTGTGCTCTTTTCCTTCTGCATTGCTTATAGGATCTCCATCATCTTAGTCATCTGATCCTTGATTTGACTGACTTCATCCCTGATCTCTTGGACTTCTTCTAGTTCATCCGCCATGGCCCTTGCCTGTGATCGAGTGCGATAAGGGTGTCTTGGAGCAATTTTTCAGAAGAGTCACATTGTTTTGATCAAAACAAAAAGTAAGAACATGACGAAAAAGGCAAAAGCTTTAGTGAAAACCACCTTTGGAGTTATTAATTTTTTATTATTTTTATTTTATTTTATTTTATTATTATTTTTTATTTTTATTTTTTGAGTTAACTCCTTGTGACTGACAAGAGATGGTCCCTCCATCCCACACAGAGAGCATTGTGCTCATAAGATGAAATGGAGTCGACAACAAATCTAGGGGAAAAACATCTCTCCATATTAGATGTTGTCATAAACACACTAGCAATGCGAATTCTGAATTGAAACATCCCGACCTACCCTTTGTACAGAAGGAAGAACCCTATAAGGCAAAGATGTAGTTGACAACATACTAAAGGGAGACCATGCTCCACGATAGGTGTCGTCGCAAGTCAAGTGTAAGAGTTGGAGTGCGAAGGAATCATAGAGGCAAGAATAGATTTCATTAAAAGCTCCTCAAAACAATACATAGATTGGGATTACATCATTGTCGGATCATAATTTTCAACATTGTCACAACATTTTCATCCTAAAGTCAACAGCTTGGGTCTCTTTCTCTTTAGCCCTCGAGAAAACTCTCCACACATTTGCATAAAATCATCCAGTTCAGACGGGAGACGAAGCATAGGGTCCACACAGATTTGTTGTTCTGCCTTCTCAAAGCTTCGTACATAATTCGGAACGCAATGGCTTAGCTCCAAACTCATGCTCACATATCTCTTTTTCCATATGTCAATATCTATCCTTCTCTCCACCATTTCACGGCATTCATTGCTTGAATCACGTGATCATGATAATGCTTTGCCGAGGTCCACCCTAAATCGCACTGCTTCTTGATTTTGACCATTAGGATATTCAGTTCTTTGACCTTTTGTACCAATTCATCAGTCATCCTACTTTGTGCACAAATTTGCTTCTGTAAGTTACTATTGACTCCCCTTTGTCGATCAACCTCCGCCTCTAATGACTTTCTCATACCCTCTTGCTGGATGACTTCTTCTTCTAACTGACGCTTTTCTTTTCTTAGCCGATGCCTCTCCGTTCTCAAGGACAATATTTTACTTTCAAGATTCTAGACCTTAGCCATGATGCTTGGTGAGACATTGTCTGTATTCTTCTGGACTCTTGAGGTTGTGGAGATATCTGCACTCAAATCTTTTAAGTGCTCATTTTCCTTTGCTAACTTCTCACAACGCTTCTTCCCAATGGCTATTTTTAACTCGGCATCTTGATTTTGTTGTTCTATTTCCTTCATTTGTGCTACTAGAACTTTCAGTTGTTCTGCCATTTGGGTTACCAAAGGGGAGTAATCTTTACCCTTCGTACTTTCTGCAGGAATGTTGACGGGACCTTTCCTTGACTTTCTCCATGCTTTATATTCTGAGACAATGATTAGGATTGGTCGGTCCAATTGTGCTCTCCCTGCCATCTTCACATCTTTCCATGCATTTCTAACTGCTTTTGCTAACAACTTGGTATTCTCTCCATCCTCGTACCGGAAACAGTATCCGCCAAGTTGTTCTTCTCTTGGCACGGTTTGCGTCCAACAGAGCTGTCGTAAGACTATGGCGGGCGTGTAGGATATGCACCCTCTTGGGCCCATCAAAGGAACATTGGGATAGTCACCACAACTATAAATGATATCTTGCCCCCGCTGACCTTCGTACCATGGGCACACCCACTTAAAAGAGCCCCTTTCCACCTTGTCAAACTCGCTCTTCCATTCCTCTTCATTTAGCTGTCTTATAGGGATGTTATGGAAGCCTCTTAGTGGATCTGAATGGTGGGTGATATAACCTTTTTCATACACGTGAGTCATGGCCCACGCATAGAGCAACTGTGCACAACATTGGAGCTTCCCCTTTGGATTACGCTGGCAAAATTCTAGAGTCAAAAGCGTTTCAGCTAACAATGCCGGCACGGGGTTTTTCTTTCTTTCTACTGTGAAGAATACATCCATTGCCGCTTGATCTATCATGTCTAGCGCTGATGGAAATAGAACCAACCCATATATTGTTAGCGCCAATACCCTCTCAAAGGTTTCCCAATCTTGCCGATCCATTAATTTCTTCAAATGATTTTCAAGAAGAGTTAGGGTTAACCCTCGCGAGTTTGAGTGCCCGGTCAACTTCACATCATTCTCAGGAAACCCTAGTAACCCTGCTATGCTTGTAGTGGTCAAGTATTGCCCCAAGTGAAAGTACACGATGGGGTTTTTCTGCATTGGCAACTTTAACAGGCAAGCATATTCTTCAATGGTGGGAGTAATGTCCATGTTTGGCAATTCAAAACATCTGAGGTGGGGGTTCCAATACTGACCCAAAGCACTCAAAGCAGCAATCTCAACCGGTATGAAAATTAGGTCCAAGATCCCTCCATACTTCTTGGGGAAGCTTCTTCGACGTTCTTGAGGTAAAGATTGGCTCAACTCTTTTAGATTCTCTAATGAGTTCAATATCACCCTGGAGCTCTTGGTGGTGGGAGCATTGCTAGTGTGTCTGACCTTTTCCATATCTTGTAATCAAAGGTGTTATCTCAAACCAAATTATCTGTGGAGGGAAATTTTACTTTGTTAATAACATGGGTGTCTGACCTTCTGCATTGACCACCACGGTTGTGCCACCTTTCAACTTCGGTGCTTTATCCTCTTTTTCCATGCCCTTGTTGTTGCGCTCTTCCCTTGCACATTCATCCCTTGGGGAACTCGGTAAGGCTTCCATGTCTCTTAACCACTCAAGATAGACCTCATCCCCCAAAGGGTCTTTTTCCTCACTAACATCATCATGGGATTTTACCAACACTTTTGCAAGTGAAGAACCATGGGCTTCTCGAGTTGCCTTTGCCTTTACAGTTGATTCCACCACATCCACTCGATACACATCTGACCTCTCAACAGGGTGTTTCATTGCTTCAAAGACATTGAAGACTACCTCATCATCTTGCACCCTTAGAGTGAGTTTCCCTTGTCGCACATCTATCAAGGCACCCCCAGTGGCCAAGAAAGGTCTACCCAATATGAGGGGGATTTCGGCATCTTCATCCATATCAAGCACTACAAAGTCCACCGGAAATATGAGCTTGTCCACCTTTACTAACAAGTCTTCGACCACTCCATAAGGATATTTTATAGAACGATCGGCGAGTTGGAGTGACATCCGTGTGTCCTTGACTTCTTTGATCCCCAACCTCTTCATCATAGAGAGGGGCATCAAGTTGATGCTTGCCCCTAGATCACACAATGCCTTCCCTAGAGTCATCCCCCCAATGGTGCATGGTATCGAAAAAGAACCGAGATCCTTCAACTTTGGAGGTAGTTTTCTTTGGAGAATGGCACTACACTCCTCGGTCAAAGCAACCGTTTCCTCATCCACTATTCTCCGCTTCTTGGTGAGAAGCTCCTTCATAAACCGGGCATATGATGGCATCTGTTCCAAGGCTTCCGCAAATGGAATGTTAATCTGAAGTTTGCGGAAGACATCAAGGAGTTTGTTGAACTGCTTATCCTGTTGAGGCTTCTTCAATCTTTCAGGATACGGTACCTTCATGTAGGGTGGGAGGTCTTGGGGTTCAACCCACTTCTTTTTTCGGAACTCTTCATCTACAAGTTTCAGCCTTCCCCCTTGCTCCGGTGCCTTGTCACTTGCCAACTCCTCTTTCTCAGGCTGCTCTTTCTCAACATGTGGTTGTTCCGGGGCCTTGTCTTCCTGAGAACTAGTTGCACCCCTGTTAGATCCTAACATCTTACCGCTCCTAATTGTTATGGCATTGCAATGGGCCTTAGGGTTGTTCTCGGTATCACCTGGGAAAGTGCCTGGGAGACGCTCATTTAGTTGTCTTGCGAGCTGAGCAACCTGCGTCTCTAGATTGTGAATTGATGCCCCTGTATGCGTTGCCAACTTGTCAACTGTTGCATTCACCTTCTCTATATAGATTGCCAACTTCTCAACTGCCGCATTCGTCTTATCAACTGTCGCGCTCATCTTCTCAACAGCCAACTCCCAAGGCTGCCTTCCACCATCTATTATTTGCAACTGATTAGGCCCCGGAAGAGCCTGCTGAGTATTGCGCTGCTGGATTCCAATGTTTGGCCTCAGACCCTGTTGAGATTATTGTTGCCCGGTTAGACCACCACTAGCCTCACTCCAAGCGAAACCCGGATGGTCTCTCCTCATATATCCCCTATTCTGATTCTGACTGTAGTCATTCTGTTTGTTCCTCTGATAGTTGTTCTGGGGCACACTGTCATAGAAATTGTGGCATGAGTCCACATGTTCCTGGGAGAAGTTGGACGGACAGCTCCGAGTGTCATGATCTCCATTACAATTTTTGCAACCCGGAGGCATTCCCTCGTGTATCGCATTAACCTTCTTGTTTCCAGACAAAGCCTCAACTTGAATCTTCAACAGTCTGTTTTGCTCTAGAATGGCTTCCATTGTCGCAAAACTGATTCCACTTGAGGTTTCCCTTCCACGGTTGTAATCATTATATGACATCTTCTCCAATAATGCCCATCCATAGTCAGCTGATAAATAAGAAAAGGAACCGCCAGCTGCGGCATCACAATTCATCTGATAGCGTCCCCTTAACCCGTTAAAGAAATGTTGAACTTTGGAGACCGGGTCAAAGAAAGCTGAAGGACATCTTCTTAAGAGCACATTGTACCTCTCCCAAGCTTCATTAAAAGTTTCATCCTCTGTCTGTCTGAAAGATGTAACGGCTACTTTTGCTTGTGCCGCTTTCTGAGGGGGAAAATACTTAGTTAGGAACTTTTGTGCCATTTGCTCCCAAGTTCTGATACTGTTCCTATCCAAGCTGTCAAACCAATCGCGAGCGACATCCCTAAGAGAGAGAGGGAATAGCCGCAAGCGAAACTCATCCTGAGAAACACCTCTTGTCCTCTGCAAGTCACAAGCTTCAAGGAAGTGGGTGATGTGCCTGTGAGGGTCTTGTCTGCGCCGCTCCCATCAAACCGATTCTCACGGATATAGGTCGTGACACATCCTTCCACTCAAGGAGTCTCAGTATTGAGGTTGCCTCTCACGATGGAAGAATCACAATCACCCAAGTTAGGTAGATCAGACTCAAGAGAGGCTTGTAACGAGGAGGAGGAGGAGGAGGATTTTCTTCGGCCATCCTCTCAAGATTACTCGCTTCAAGCCTTTTTCTTTCTCCGACTTCCTTCCTTAAGCGCTTCTCGGTCTTGGTGATCTCCGAATCAAATAGCAGGTCCTCTTGTGAAAGGGTACCTCGCATACAAAAACAAGGCAAAATTGATGACTGTTGCTGCTCAGCTGGTCTTTAGGGTCGCGAGGCGAGAATACTTTCGCGAGGCGAGTATCTTCAGAATGGAAATTTCCACTCTTTCTTGACTTTCCTTGACTCTCGGAGCTTCACTTCTAACCTGAAACAATAAAAAGAAACAAAAAGCGTAATTCTATTCAAAATAGACTAAAAACTACTAAAAATGCCTAGAACGAGTCAGAGTCCACTTAGGAACTAAACAATGCCAAATTTGGGCGAAAACGAGATTGAACTCGAATAATTTGCACAAAAACCACAGTCCATCTAGTTATAAAACTAGATAATCCAAAGGCTTATCAGTATAGTGCCCAAAAGTACGTGAATATGTGATGGTGATGTATGTGCTGGGAGCAAGCAAACCTGCACAAAACCTAAAAAACTAACCCCAAACCTACAAAAGAACAACCAATAAAGACATTTATAAGAGCATATAATACTATATACAAAAAGATAAAACAAAGAGGGGTAAAACTAATATTTTCAAATCTATTGAAAAAAATTGCACAACCAACTATGATAGGCCTGACCCTCAAAAGTCCCCAGCGGAGTCGCCAGCTGTCACGACCGTCCCGTCTGGGAGCCGCGAAAAGATGGTAAAAACAGAGGAGTCGCCACCAATATTTTATTTGGAAAAACATTGGAGAAACCATTTATTTTAAGGCAAACTGGTCTTAAAAAAGATAGAGATTTGAGTCTGGGAGTCGGTTACGAGTAGGAAAGGTGTTAGCACCCTACATCGCCCGTTTTAAAAAAAGGGCACATCAAGTTAATTGTGCAAAATAATTTAGATAACCTTTGAAAATATTGATTTTACCCCAATTTTTAAATAAATAAAGAGGATAAACAAAACAATAGGAAAAAAACAAATTTTGGCTTGACAATGTTACACCCCCCCTTGGGCATTACTTTGTAAACACGTGCGGAAATAAAATTAAAAGATAATTTGCTGGTGCTTTCGGAAAATAATTTATATAAGTACATAAGTGTCTGAAATTGGGTATAAAAATTTTGTCACGACTCTACACCTAAGCCTTGATCGGCACACAGACTTAAAAACCATGGCACTTCAATATTCCACAACTTACTTTGAGACCTAATCTCCGGAGCTCCAACCAACAAATAAATGAGCTGATCAGGCTCTAGTTGCCAATTAAGGCAGAATCAATGCCCGATATGGCAAAGTTCTATTGACCATTCCACAGTCCAACTCAAGGCAAAGTGGTGACTACATATAGCACATGGTCTACTTGGTCGTATATCCATCAAGGCACAGTGACGCAAACGTCATGAATACTTGCCATCAAGCATTCAAGTCCTATGCAAAGGCACGTCTGCCCTGTAATGCATGTAAAACGTTTTGTTCTCGTTGTTTTCTTTGTGATCAATCTTTAGGTGTCGGAGCTAAAAGTCTCACGACTAAATCACCAATTTAAACTTTCAAGTTTAATACCTCATTCCAAAATAACTGACTCCAAGTCAAAAGGTGTGCAAATCAGGAAATCCAGACCGATGCACCAGTCTTGGACGCATAGATTTTAGTGCACAAAACCAAACATTCGGTTTATAGGACATTGTAGTCCATAATTTCCTCTTCGGACCCCAGGCCCATATCTTAGAACTCTAGACCCGACGTCTCGGTTGCTAGGTTCGTTTAAACCATTTTAGTTCTGTGAAATACAAAACAAAACCAAAGTTTCCTCAACTTATCCAAGTTGACGGAAATAACACCATTGTGTAAAACTTATTTCCAGAAATCCTTTCTGTTTGAAATTCACTTATAAAACCATCAAATCATAGAGAAATTCATTTTTCTCAAATCCGTTTTCTTTTGAAAACTTCTTTTTCCGTAACAACTTCAAATCCTCGTAACATCATTTCCAACTCATTTCTATTTGAAATAATAAATTGTTCCTCATAGTTTTCGTTGTCAAATACTTTTCCAAAGTATTTTTCGTTGGAAATAAAGTCATTTGTAAATCAAATGATTTTCTCTTTTACAAAAGTTCTTCATAATCATTCTTTTCTCCAAAACATCATCAAATATAAATACTTTCAATATTTTTTTCCATAAATCTAATCCTTTGAATTTCTCCTCAAGCTTTTTCAACGCTTTTATCTTTAATTTAATTGAGCACTGACCAATGTCAGGCTTCTCAGTCAATCAACCAACCAACAAATAATCCATACATCACAGTATAATCATGCTTTCACATAAAACATTAAAAACCACATAACAGTCATATAACAATTTAATTTGACACCACACATCACAACAGATAAACTCAAATACGACACACAAGTAGCATGCAGTTACCGAAAATCCCTCAAGCAGTCTCCCCTTACCTTTGAAGATAAGTAAAGGATCCTCGTCTTAATGCTCACGTTAGATCCAAGAGTGTAACTATCTACTCCATCAAGCAAGCATAGCCGTGTCAAACGTCCCAGAGAGGGAATCCCACAACGCGCAACAACCAAAAATCAAGAAATCAATTACACATGACCAAACACACATTCTAATTTGATCTAAATACTTAATCTTATTACCAAACAAGGTTATTTCAAAGAAAATCATGTTTGGAGCTTACGCTTCATAATATCCTTTGAGGAAACTTTGTTTTGATTAAAGGATCATGAAAGAGAATTTGGGAATCATCAATTAAGAGTCCTAATTGCACTAAATCATAATTCATTTCACAAAAACAGAACCAAATTCAAATAAAATCAAATTGGGGATTTAGGGCTCCTAAATACAATTTGGGGAAAGCTCATTTTAAATAAAGAATCATGAAATTAGTTCAAGAAATCACTAATTCAACAGTTCAATTGATTAAAACATAATTAATTTCATGTTTAACAATTGAAATTAAAGTAAATTTGGGTTAGGGTTTCAAAATCAATTTGAGGATTTTCAATATAGAAGAGATTAGGGGTAAACACTTACCCAAGATGAAGGAAAAGGCACTGCGACGACGGCCCAAGGTGGTGGTGACGGTGGACGGCGCGGCAGTAAGGGCGGAGAATGGCAACATGTTTTCTGTACAGCCACCAAAATCCAAAAGAAACAAGAGTTAAGCTTCAAAGGAAGAGAAAAGAAGGATCAACAACCCAAACTATGGTGGAAACACCATAAACGGCAACCAGAAGAGCTCACCGTGGCAGTGACAGCAGCGAACTGAGGCACGCTTGAACAGAATGCGTAGGAGGAGAACAGAAGCACGAAGCCTACCGCTTGCTCTGAGCGGTGGCCAGACGTTGGCCTCCCTAGTGGCGGCGCGAACCAAACAGGAAGGAAGAGGGAGGAGCTGAGTTTGGGGGGAGAAGAAGTGGGGAAGAAGAAGAAGGGAGAAAGAAGGAGAAGCAGAGAAAGAAAAGAGAAAGTGAGGGAGAGGCGTCGAGAGAGAGAGAGAGAGAGAGATGAGAAAGTTAGGTTTTTAAGTTAATTATTTAGTAATAGGTACAAAAATGAGTGGTAGATATTAAGCCTAAAATAAACATGTTTTTACTTTTTGGAATCTAAAAATAAAGATTGATAAAGATATGATTTCGAAATTCAAATTAGAGTAAAGATTAATAGTTGAACTGATCAACTAAGAAAATACTCGATCCAAAATTTAATCTCCGATTAAGGTCAAACCAGTTTATTTTCAACTCTAAAATTAAATTGAATGAAAATATGAAAATGCTTTTCTCTTAATCATATTATTTAAAATATTTTTCTGTACTGATAATAATAGTGACAATAACGTAAATTATTGTCTAGTGAGTGTGCATTCACTGAAATAAGTCAGTGCTAACGCACCCAATAAAATAATTTGAAGAGAGTAATTCAATTACTCAAACTAAACCACATAACAAAATAAACTTAAACATCCAAATAAAATAATTAATCATATGTGTAAAAACTAGGGTGTTACATTACTACCCCTCTTAAAAAAAATTCGTCCTCGAAATTTCGTAGCTCGAAACTAAATAGGATTTTATAATCACACCTTGACCCTAAAATCTTTCCTTGTATTCTAGTTGCTTCATTCCTTCCACCTATAACTCTATAACGGGATGGATTCTTATGTCATTCTATTTATCCTTTAACTACATCTGAGCCTGAGTTGCACATGATAAACTTCACGCCAAGAACCTAAGAAATTCAATCTTCTTATTGAAATTGAATCTTACCATATCCAACATAGTCCGTTCTCTTCTTAATTCCTCTCGAATCTTTTGCCTACTTCAAATTCATATCCTTCATTTGCCTCTCATTTTCAATTTGGTTCTCAAGCCCCGTTCGTATCCTTAGTTTAAGAAATTTCCCATACACATCTACCCTGTTGTCCAAGGAAAATATACAACTCCTAACAATTCCTCCATCTGAAGACATAGCTCTATCACTTATGCAAGGAAGTGCTTGTATCATATTTGCCCTTATCTTATATATTTGCAGCCAAGAAAAGAGATTATAAAATAAAGTTTCTCTGAGGTCGTAACCCCTAGGAGTTGCACGAAAACAAAGCCAAGAAATCCGGGTGGACACTCCCCGATGGAAATCTTGGTTTAAAATGTCTAGTTTCCACTATGGATCATCAACCACATTTTTACCAGAATAAGACCTCAAAAATTATAAACATTTCACCATAGCTTATTACACTCGAAAGACACAATCAAAACTTAATCACTTCTTGCCTCAAAATTTGTCTTCTAGCAAAACTTCTTCAACACCTTATCCTCACGACGAACATCAAGTTCAACACTAACTTTACCCGATCATACATCAACCTTCAACTCAGAGTATACAATTGTTGTCTTAGATTCCTTTGAACATATTCCACCACTCCAAATTATATCATAGTCATTCATATCAGTCTTAAAGAATACGATTACATTCCTTCATGCAACTACAACCAAAAGGAATCACTTCAGTTTGAATTATCCAAAATCATAATTCTTAAACTTTTCTAACAACTTAGTTTCACTCAAGAACTTCACTTTACTATTTCCATTCAGCTTAAGGAAAACTACTATAGATATTTTTCCGTTAATCCTCGGACTCACTAAGTCAACATTAACCATAAACGTTGATCACTACTCTAAATTCCTTTAATGATATATCTGCCTCGATCATGATAAGGTCCATTATAATCATCTTACTCAATGATGTTGAACTTAAGGGTCCTCATAGTATCATTCACATCTATACACTAACGAAGCTCCTATCAACTCTGGTTCGTCCTACCATAGAAATGACAAAAATTAAGTACCACACTATCTCCCAACTAACCTGTTAAGGATAGGTCATCTCATTACTTATCCATCCCGCTGAGGATGATCAGTTGGACTTAGCCTCAACTTAGTCCTCAACACTTAAAGCAAACTTAACCGACACAAGTTGATAAACTTTCGTTTTTCATCTGAAACAACACTTGAAGATACTCCATGAAGTCTGAACAATCCTCTGATACATTATTTGGTTCACTAATTCTGCATAGTAGATCTTGACTTGCAAGAAGGGTGTAAACTTCACCACTCGATCCACGCTCAATTGAATTCAAACAAGACGCATATAGGCCTTCAGCAAACTCATAACAAGGATTCATGGCGATGCCAATATCTTAACAAGGAAGGTCTCAATTGTTAAACTATCCCTTTTTCACTGTACTCGACTAACTCTGACATCTTGATGTGAAGATATTGAACTCATGACTGATGAGATAGGTCACACATCGATGACATTTGGAGAATACGTAGAACTAAGATGATCAACGACGACAAATACTTTCGAACCGCAATAAGACATGACCTTGGTGATCATAAAAGAATTTCTCAAGAAAAGAAATTTTTTCTTGATTTCACTTTCACATAAGCATAGAAAAGAATTTCACTAATTGAAGGATACAGAATATCCAGTATGGAAAAAAATCCTTCCATCAAGTTTGTGGGTGTAAAAATGCATGATCAATACACATTTACAAACATGAATCTAATAAAGTTCATTCTTCCACAAGAATCTTCCAGCGGATTGAAGGAATCAAAGGGATGAATAACTTCAAATCCAAAGAGGATTAATTCTTATTCTTAGTACAGAGAATTTACAAAATAATGACTTTCACCTCTACCAAATATAGAAGCAACGAAACTAAGTTTCACCAAGAAATACATCGAGGATTATTTAGAAATGTGAATACAACCTCTCACAACCAAAGAAATGAATAACTGGAAATTTATGAATTAGCATAACTAATTCATGAGTTCTGACAGATTTCAAATTAAAATCAGAAAATTTGTCCGACCCACACAAACTTCGTTGTTGTGATCATCTAATACAATCATAGGATTTGAGAAATAAATGTCAACTGACAAATACAAGAGAATCAAAGGTTACAGTGAAGAGTTCCTTAATCACGAGACACTCACCCAAGATCGAAAATCCACTCGATTCATCTTGGTTCCATCCAACATACATGTCTTTCTAGCCAAGCTTAGTATGACCACCTTGAATTGGGTACAATCCCGGACAACTTAATCAATCGATCAAACATGCAAAGAGTTGATCTTTCTTCATAAACTAAGTTAACGACGCAAAACCTTAAATAGGTCATCACTCCAATCTGGTACTAACTCGTCTTCAAGTCGATCTTTGAGTAGTCGACAACTCCTCGAAATAGATTTACCAAATCAACTACGCAAGTCAGAGAATACTTGTTCAAAATTCGTTCTTTTACTTAGTTGTCAGAAATCCAATGTGACACGAGCCCTCACACAACATTGGTGCTTCACAAGGAAAACACACGGTCTAACAAACGGTTCAGGCCAACGATCTTCCAGCTGAATCGAGTCGTCCAACCCGTTTTAACTTTGTAGGCAACATCCTACACAAAGCGACAGAGATCTAACTGAATCCAGAAACTAGATCAATCTAAAATCAATGTCCTCTGCTAACCATAAACCTAGAATATTTCCAGGGAACACTCCCGGAAAAACCCTTTACAGAAGCACCTTGTTTCGAATGTCTGACACGATTCGCAAGGATAATCGAATGTCATATTCGAACCCAAGTAACATTCAAGATCTACGGTCTCCCAGGACATAAAAACCTTGGAAAACCATCAAGAAACATATACTTGTGCGTCAACACACATTGCTTCAACAAGAAACAATTCAAACAAAAACCAACCAGAGATCACACAACAAAAACTTAACAGACCTATTCCCCAAAGATCCCGAAAGACTTGACCAGCTCTGATACCACCTTGTAACACCCCCCTTGGGCATTACTTTGTAATCACGTGCGGAAATAAAATTAAAAGATAATTTGCTGGTGCTTTCGGAAAATAATTTATATAAGTACATAAGTGTCTGAAATTGGGTATAAAAATTTTGTCACGAATCCACACCTAAGCCTTGATCGGCACACAGACTTACTATCATAGCCTGGCAAGCCTATTTAATTTAAAGAATATACTTGAATAAAAGCTAGTATTTTTACGAAAATTTCGACAGAGTCTCCTCTGTAATTCGGACATCCCAGGTAAAAGAACACCTGCTAAAATAATTACATTTTTATTCCAGAATTCCAGTTACACCAAATACAACCAGGCAGTAATATTCTAAAGATAGTTATATCAATTAGCTATACATGACCAAAAGGAAAAGTTTAAGTTTTTCATCCAAAAGAAGGGCTCTCCGAGCCATTTACATTCCATCCAAAAATAAAGGCTCTCCGAGCCATAAGCGTACATACTAACATTAATCAATATCGTCTCAAAACCTAAGCTGGTCGTTCTAAAAGATATTCATGAGAAAACTCACGTGATCCTTCCACAATCAAGTACTTCATCAAATAACCAGATCTAAGCCTCTGAATGACTTAGGAAGACTCCTCTGCATCATCTGTACTAAAGCACCCAGGGTACAATAGCGAACCTAAGAAAAAACCGATATGTCCGTAAGGGTGAGATACCAATATATGGATTTAAATACGATAACCACGTGCACGACTCTCAATTATCGCTTAACATGAATATTCAAAGATTAACAATATATTTAACAAAGGGTTTCATACCCGACAATCGTACCCGTTTTAAAAACCATGGCACTTCAATATTCCATAACTAACTTTGAGACCTAATTCTCCAGAGCTCCAACCAACAAATAAATGAGCTGATCAGGCTCTAGTTGCCAATTAAGGCAGAATCAATGCCCGATATGGCAAAGTTCTATTGACCATTCCACAGTCCAACTCAAGGCAAAGTGGTGACTACATATAGCACATGGTCTACTTGGTCGTATATCCATCAAGGCACAGTGACGCAAACGTCATGAATACTTGCCATCAAGCATTCAAGTCCTATGCAAAGGCACGTCTGCCCTATAATGCATGTAAAACATTTTGTTCTCGTTGTTTTCTTTGTGATCAATCTTTAGGTGTCGGAGCTAAAAGTCTCACGACTAAATCACCAATTTAAACTTTCAAGTTTAATACCTCATTCCAAAATAACTGACTCCAAGTCAAAAGGTGTGCAAATCAGGAAATCCAGACCGATGAACCAGTCTTGGACGCGTAGATTTTAGTGCACAAAACCAAACATTCGGTTTATAGGACATTGTAGTCCATAATTTCCTCTTCGGACCCCAGGCCCATATCTTAGAACTCTAGACCCGACGTCTCGGTTGCTAGGTTCGTTTAAACCATTTTAGTTCTGTGAAATACAAAACAAAACCAAAGTTTCCTCAACTTATCCAAGTTGACGGAAATAACACCATTGTGTAAAACTTATTTCCAGAAATCCTTTCTGTTTGAAATTCACTTATAAAACCATCAAATCATAGAGAAATTCATTTTTCTCAAATCCGTTTTCTTTTGAAAACTTCTTTTTCCGTAACAACTTCAAATCCTCGTAACATCATTTCCAACTCATTTCTATTTGAAATAATAAATTGTTCCTCATAGTTTTCGTTGTCAAATACTTTTCCAAAGTATTTTTCGTTGGAAATAAAGTCATTTGTAAATCAAATGATTTTCTCTTTTACAAAAGTTCTTCATAATCATTCTTTTCTCCAAAACATCATCAAATATAAATACTTTCAATATTTTTTTCCATAAATCTAATCCTTTGAATTTCTCCTCAAGCTTTTTCAACGCTTTTATCTTTAATTTAATTGAGCACTGACCAATGTCAGGCTTCTCAGTCAATCAACCAACCAACAAATAATCCATACATCACAGTATAATCATGCTTTCACATAAAACATTAAAAACCACATAACAGTCATATAACAATTTAATTTGACACCACACATCACAACAGATAAACTCAAATACGACACACAAATAGCATGTAGTTACCGAAAATCCCTCAGGCAGTCTCCCCTTACCTTTGAAGACAAGTAAAGGATCCTCGTCTTAATGCTCACGTTAGCTCCAAGAGTGTAACTATCTACTCCATCAAGCAAGCATGGCCGTGTCAAACGTCCTAGAGAGGGAATCCCACAACGCGCAACAACCAAAAATCAAGAAATCAATTACACATGACCAAACACACATTCTAATTTGATCTAAATACTTAATCTTATTACCAAACAAGGTTATTTTCAAAGAAAATCATGTTTGGAGCTTACGCTTCATAATATCCTTTGAGGAAACTTTGTTTTGATTAAAGGATCATGAAAGAGAATTTGGGAATCATCAATTAAGAGTCCTAATTGCACTAAATCATAATTCATTTCACAAAAATAGAACCAAATTCAAATAAAATCAAATTGGGGGTTTAGGGCTCCTAAATACAATTTGGGGAAAACTCATTTTAATTAAATAATCATGAA
This sequence comes from Sophora flavescens, assembly GCA_030762895.1. Lineage (NCBI taxonomy): Eukaryota > Viridiplantae > Streptophyta > Magnoliopsida > Fabales > Fabaceae > Sophora > Sophora flavescens. The sequence goes on along the minus strand of CM061064.1, from coordinate 26,000,170 downwards.
ATTAGTTCAAGAAATCACTAATTCAACAGTTCAATTGATTAAAACATAATTAATATCATGTTTAACAACTGAAATTAAAGTAAATTTGGGTTAGGGTTTCAAAATCAATTTGGGGATTTTCAATATAGAAGAGATTAGGGGTAAAAACTTACCCAAGATGAAGGAAAAGGCACTGCGACGACGGTCCAAGGTAGTGGTGACGGTGGACGGCAAGGCAAAGAGGGCGGAGAACAAAGAACATGTTTTCTCAGACAGACCACCAAAATCCAAAAGAAACAAGAGTTAAGCTTCACAGAAGAGAAAAAGAAGGATCAATAACCCAAACTATGGTGGAAACACCATAAACGGCGGCGACTGAAAGAGCTCACCGTGGCAGTGACAGCAGCGAACTGAGGCACGCTTGAACAGAACGCGTAGGAGGAGAACAGAAGCACGCAACCTACCCCTTGCTCTGAGCGGTGGCCGGACGTTGACCTCCCTAGTGGCGGCGCGAACCATACAGGAAGGAAGAGGGAGGAGCTGAGTTTGGAGGGAGAAGAAGTGGGGAAGAAGAAGAAGGGGGAAAGAAGGAGAAGCAGAGAAAGAAAAGAGAAAGTGAGGGAGAGGCGTCGAGAGAGAGAGAGAGAGAAATGAGAAAGTTAGGTTTTTAAGTTAATTATTTAGTAATAGGTACAAAAATGAGTGGTAGATATTAAGCCTAAAATAAACATGTTTTTACTTTTTGGAATCTAAAAATAAAGATTGATAAAGATATGATTTCGAAATTCAAATTAGAGTAAAGATTAATAGTTGAACTGATCAACTAAGAAAATACTCGGTCCATAATTTAATCTCCGATTAAGGTCAAACCAGTTTATTTTCAACTCTAAAATTAAATTGAATTAAAATATGAAAATGCTTTTCTCTTAATCATATTATTTAAAATATTTTTCTGTACTGATAATAATAGTGACAATAACGTAAATTATTGTCTAGTAAGCGTGCATTCACTGAAATAAGTCAGTGCTAACGCACCCAATAAAATAATTTGAAGAGAGTAATTCAATTACTCAAACTAAACCACATAACAAAATAAACTTAAACATCCAAATAAAATAATTAATCATATGTGTAAAAACTAGGGTGTTACAGACAGAATGATTGATTCTGCTCCTTCGTATTCCCGAGTGCGATGGGAAACTCAAAGCCACGTAGTTCTTATAGAAAATGTTTGATTGGTTGATTTATTTTAATTTTGGTAAAGATTTGATTTATTTTTTAAAAAAATAATTTTGAAAAGGGATTTTTATTTGACAAATAATTCACTCATGCACAGGGTCCAAGATAGCAGTGTTATACGATAAACCCTTACAATTCATACGCCACTTGAGGATGAAAATTCATACATCAACATCGTAGATTGTTGCGTGAATTTGAAAAGATTTTTTTTATTTTTATAATACTTGAGAATAAGTTGAAAACATTTTATTTTAAAAAGGAATTCACTTTTGCACAGGATTAAAGATAGTCAAGCTATACGATAAACCCTTAAAATTCATACGACACTTGAGGATGAAAATTCATACATCAACATCATAGATTGTTGCGTGAATTAAAAGAGATTTTTAATTCAAAAGTTGTTTTAGCATACCCTTTTTTACTTAAATCAAGGGTTGAAAATATTTTTAAGGTTTTCTATTTTTGCATTTTTTGTTCAAGATTTTTTTATAAACAAAATGACCTATGCAACACTTCAAGCCCAAATTCATAAAAGCTTTTTATTTTACTTTGTTTTTATTTTGGAAATGGGCCAATCAGCTTTGACCCAACAACCAAATGGATAGCCCAACTCAAACATCCCCAAGCTGAAATATGACCAAAAAGCAAAAATAAAATAAAAGGTAAAACAAAAAAAAATGAAATGGGATTAGAATAGGGGAAATGGGAACAAACCAGTTTGCAGAACAAGAGAAAGGAAAGAACCAAAGTGGTCAGCAAGATGGTGGAAGATGCACAGCGGACGACGAGCAACTCTGTTGCAGGTGAGGCCAAGGACGCGAACGGGATGGTGGCGGCTCGGGCGTGACTCGCGGCCGAGGGCTTGTGGTTTGCGAGTGGCGGATCCGGTTCTGTGTTACAGCGACGGTGACGGCCCGAGGTACGACGCGCGGCGGAGGATACGGCCTGGGCGGAGTCGTGCCGGAGGTTAGCAGATCTGCGTGTCGGCTTGGCTTCGGGTTCGAGGCGGAGCAAGACAACCTGGGTTGGGCAGTTCTGAGGCGGGGATGCGGTGGTCACATGGGTGATGGCGGTGGTAGTGGAGCGGAGCGATGGTGCTGTGAGATCTGAGTGGTGGTTCGCACGGTAGACGCGGGCGGAGGCGTGGCGGTGGCGAATAACAGGCAGAGACTCTGTTTTTGTGGATTTATTTTTTGTTATTATTATTATTATTGTGTGGGGATGATGGTATAGGAGAGGTCTTGGAGGTGATGATATTGGTGGCTATGGTGCTAAGGCTCTAAAGTGAAAGTGAAGACATGGAGAGAGTAAGCATTCTTTTTTTTCTGATTTTCGGAGCTCTCCCTCCCCTTGTTTCTTTCTACTATGAATTTCTGATTACTATTTAAAGAGGAGGGAAAATTGAAGATCCCCTCTGGTTTTGATCTTGGGACCAGCTTAATGGAGTGTTACAGTGGTTAAACCATGCTCTAGTCTTCCTTCAATTTCCATTTTTATGTCCCTTTTCTCTGATCAAGGCACACCTCTTTCCCAAGCTCTGAATATTAACTAAAAAAAGGATTATGATCTCTTGAGCTTTTTGGGGAGGAGTGTTTTGACGGTTGAAGCATGTACTAGCCCCCACCCTACTGCTATTCTGATGTATTCAAAAGTGGCTTGTATGTTGGTTAAAGACAGGGACTCTAGAAGAAGAAGAAGGACCAAATTGTTGATAGAGGTGACACTGGGATGTAGACGTTGCAGGAAAGAGAGAGGGAGGACTCAGACATTTCTTTTTTGTTTTTTCTTCTTTTTGCCTTCTTGTTTTTTTTTAATTTGATAATAAAGAAATCAGACAATTTTTTTTAGTCAACTGTTGGGCTTATTACCAAAAGGTTAATTGTTGGGCCAAAATGAAGTGAGCTAGACGATGGACTAAAAATAATCTTGTAACAAAACAAAATGGGCCAATAACATAAACACAATTTTTTGATTCATTATTTTTTATTATTTCTTTTTAATTTTCTTCAAAATATTAATTAAAATGATAAAATTCCCGGATGAAATTAGGTGTTCACAGCTATAGTGGTGCCTAATGCCAATACTTGGTGGCTACTTTTCCTAGTTTTATTAAGGCAAAATAGGTATTTTGGTCCCATACGTTTATTTAATTTTTCAAATAAAACTAAATAAAACTATTGATTTACTATTTTCTTTTGTATAGTGCCCAAGACAACCCAACGATACAGATTGTGGGTATTATGTCATGCGCTTCATGAAGGAAATTATCTTACAGAACCAAGTTAAAATACCAACGGCGGTATGTAGTTTCGGTGCTTGTTATTTACTTTTAAATGTGATTGTTCAAATGTTATAGCAATTGTAACTTAATTTATTTAATTTTGATGTCGCAGTACTTCCCTGACTACAAATGATTTACATACTCCACTGCTCAACTATATGAAGTCAAGGAAGATTGGTCTTGCTATATTGTTGAAAAGTTTATTTGATTACACTTATTATATATGGTCTAAACTTTGTATTGTGTTATGCATGGTTTGATTCAAGTAACTTAGGTGTCTGGGTTTTGTTGCACATACTATTGGAGATTGCTACCTATAATTTGGATTGTGTTTCAGTTATTTGTGTAAACATTATGTTTTTGATGAACATGCAGGTGGAGGTAAAGTTAAGAAATAGGTAAACTTAAAAAAATAAAATAAGGGAAAAGATAGAGTTTGTTACTGTAAATGCTATCTAAAGTTACTTTTTGCCTCATGAAAATAGAGGTAAAAACACACTTTAGATAGTATTTGTAAATACACAGAAAAGCTATCTAAAGCTATATTTTAATAGAGCTTCTTAAATATTATATTTACTAACTACTTTTTAGGACATAGATAGTGCTTTAAAGCGTTATTAAAAAACATACTGAAAATATTATCTAAAACCTTTTATGTTACAGTGCAATTTCCCCCTCCAAAGTACTTCCAGGTGCGTATCCAAGCCAATACTTTTGGCCTCCTCAATCTAAACGAAAGTAGGCAACTTCTCACACCACTTGTGGTAAGGTGATTCAAGCATGGCTATGATTCCTCTAGGAATCAATTAGAAGTTAGGTTTTTCTTCAAAACTCAATTCTCTGATCATGTCATATCAACTAAATCTCTCACCAATTCTACAACATATTAAAAATGTGGGGATTCTCTTCTTCAATCGGGTTGCTATCAAGTTAGTAGCACTACGTCTTAGGTTGAAGCCTAAAGGGTTCAACGACAACAACCAATGACGGCACGACGATACCGTCTTCTGGTCACGTTTTAGGAAGAAGAAATTTTGGCTATATTTTTTACTTTATTCTTTAATTTTTTTATTTAATCAGGCCATTTGATTCTTATTTAGTTATATTATATTTATATTTTTTTAATTTTTTTTTGGTGAAGATATTATTTTAATATAATAAATGACAGAGCTTCCTATATGGCAGCACTTCCGATAAATAACTAACTGCTAGTTGACTGGGACTATTGTTGCAACTTTTTAAAACTTAGAGGACCAAATATCCTAAAAAAAATTTGGAAAACTAAAATTTTACATGAGTTAAAGTTGGGGAACTAAAAAAGTATTTATGCCTTTTTTTGATATTTTTCTTTAATATAAAGGTTTTTTTTTGATAAAAAATCTTGAAGTGTACTCACTTGTGAGAGTGACTCTTTGGATGCTGTTCCTTTAGTAAATGGAAGCGGGGAAGCTTTTCATCTGCACGGCTCTATCATCTCAGACACCAGCCTAAAATACACTTCAACCAATTCTATCTTCTTCTTTTTTAAAGGATTTTCTATCTTTTAAACGTACTAATATTTGTTGGTGTTTCACGTTGATTTTCCGAAAATTCATTCGGGTATGTGTGGGATATTTTTTTTACATAAAGTCTCCTAGAATTTTAGAATTCTAGTCATGGATTTAATTTTATATTTTCAAACTCTAGTTAGAGAATTGCATGAAAAACTGTTATAATAAAAAAAAAGAATTGCATGAAAACTGTTATATTCCTACTTTTCGAAACTTGAGTGTAGCTTCCATTGGGCCTGTGTAGGTAGGTTGGTCTGAATGAGTGAAAAATATCCAACCTAGGCTCGTTGCCAACTTATGTATTAACAAAGCCAAATTAATCCATTCATTAAAAAAAATAATAAAGCCAAATTAATCCATCTCATATATCACATAGGATATAATTTTTTTTTACACAAAATTAAAGAAGCATACTGAGAAAATTATAATGAGGTACAACATTGAGGAAAAATATTGTCCGATTTTAAAGCTAGAGGACTAATATAAGTATAATAACATACAAAAAATTAGTCGAGGAATATGAAAATTAAATAAATTTAAAAGATAAAAGTACCTAATTTACCAACAACAAAAAAATCTAACACTTTGTTATCAAAAAATAAAATAAAATCTAACACTATCATATTGTCAATGATTTTGTAGCCTGACCGTATTCTTCTAACAAATAAATAAAATATCCCTGTTGGGGCAAGAAGCTCACAATGCTTCACATACTCATACTAACACAATAGAGAAATTGAGAGAGAATAGAGAAAGAAGATAGAGAGAAGAAAGAGATAATTTTCTCAATTAACACTTGAATATCAATCACTTATTCTACACTAATTCACATTCACTTCACTTATGCACACTTGCACTTTCTCTCCACATTTACACTATAGCACTAAGTCTTATTTATAGACTTACACCATCCACTAACTAACTCTCCTAATAACTCTCTAACTAATCACTCTAGTTACAACAAACTAATCACACTTTAACAAACTCCTAACAACTAACTAATTTGGATTATCTCCAACAATCCCGATGGTTTTTACCCGCTTTAGTGGCCCAATGGCAAATTGGTTGCAAATATGAGAAGGCTCAGAAAGGATGAAGAACGAAGGTGGAAACAAACCCACTTGAATAAACGAACTACGGAGAAGGGCTCAAAATATGGGCGAAGCCCAAAAAGTTGGGTAATTCTAGGAATTAGTTTATTTTTATTTTAATAAACAATTGTAGGAAGTGGAGTTTTTATATATATATATATAAAATCATTCTAGGATTCACCTTATAACATGATACTTTGTCGGTAGGATTTCAGTTTAACTGTAACTTGTTTCATTGTTTAAGATTTAAAAAATGAGGAATTTAGGAATTAGGCTAGGAAATTGGGTTATAAAAAAAACCTTTCAAAAAAAAAAAAAAAGAACAAACAAACTACTGGTAAACTTGCCCCTCCCATTCAACCCGCAAATTACACGATATCGTGAGTTATTAATTACTAATATCAAACAAAATCCATAAAAAAATGATGGATTAAGGATCTATTTGTTATATATATTTTAAAAAATGTGATTTTGACATTCTATAATATAGAGATTATTTTTTAGAAATTTTAAAGAAAATTATAAGTTGTTTTATATTTGTTTACAATCATAACAAATATTTTTGAAAAAAATTATAATTGATATTTTTCAAAAGCTAATAAAAGTAACTTATCATTTTAAACATAAAAAATGAAAAACTTAAACAAGCACAATTAAAATAATTAAAAATATTTGTTTCTACTAAATTAATTTTTCCATCAAATAACACCTCACATAAATGGATTGACCTATCACAATTTGTCAATATTAATAAAAAAATCAGCACTCAACTAGAGGTATATTTGCCTCCCGCGACAATGTTGAATTATCTGGGTGTTCGTGTTCACCGTTCATGCCTCATAAATACCCCTTTTATTTTTCTTTCTTTCATTCTTCACTTATTTTTTTTGAATTCTTCTTTCATCAAATGTACAAATTAAACTTGGGGAAAAATAAAATAAAATGAAGAAAAGAAAACGAAAGGTGAGAGATATGGACAAGCCACATCTTACATCTAGTGAAGTCAGGCCATGTGAGATATTCCAGTACGGTCCCAACACACCCAAAGATAAAAGATGAGATTTTTTTTAAAATTATTTAATACAGAATAAAGACTAAAGAGCATTCTACAATGTGCATGCATTATCTCTACGCCTCCTATAGTGCATTGTATCCTCTGACTCCCTCCCAATTCATTCACCCATCATCTACCAAGTTTATCCCCAACCACCCGACATTTTACTTTCATACTTGACATGTGAAAAGTCTCGTTTTTCTTTTTGGATTGTATAACAAATGGACATGGATTATTACGAGCTAAAAATTAAAACTCACTAAACTAATTAACACATCATATAAAACAGTACAACTATCTATTCAGCTCCTGCATATATAACCAACGTTTTATTTACTCTTCGGGTTATTACACAGAGAAATATTAAGATTACATGGCATGGGGAACTATTACAATGATTCAATAAAGTCAATTGCAGGTGTACTGGCCATATAGGAACTAGGGTTACGGCCTTATCGTTGCTAAGGCATGTGATAAGGGGTTTACTTATATTTTGAAAGTCAATCACGTGTCTTAAGGCGTCCTGGTCTCTGACATGACCCATTTAGTATTGGGCTTATCTTCTTGGGCTTAAGGCTAAGATTCTAATTTAAGACCAAAAACAAAAAAAACAAAAAAATAGGTGATTGCACATGACAAGGTTGCAACTTACAAACTTGCAAAAACTTGTACGTTAGACATTGCCTAAGCATTCCTACTTAATATTTACACGGGAGTTAAAATTTTAAATAATTTTATATGAACAATTTAATGTAGTTTATTGTAAAAACAATAAATTGACCATTTTTTTTTTTCAAAACCAGTGTACTGACTCATGGGTTAAGCAGCATGTATTATGGATATAATTGGTATGGTGTAAAAAATTTACATTATCAAAAAAATTAGGATTAAAGTGGTATATATTATCAATGTAAAAAATTTTACACTGACGTCCAGTAACATTTCGATATGTGTGCATTTATTTTAATAACTAAGAGAGAAATAATTGTTCGTAGTTTTAGTTAGGCCTTGCTTGCCTTGATTAAATAGTTTGTTGTAGCTTAATCAGTTAGTTAGTTGCAACTAACTCTGTTTAGTCTTGTATTGGGCTATATTTGCCAAATCTTAGATGAATACAAACAGAGAGAGATAATTCCCAGTGCAAATATTCTCTACAGCTGGTACCAGAGCTCCATCTAGGGGCCTGATACAGAAACTGCAGTGTTCTGTGTGAGTGAGAAGCGTGAGAACGAAACGAAGAAGCCATGGCAGACAATAGCAATTTTGTACAGCCGGTGATTCCAAGGTTCGATGGTCACTATGATCATTGGGCAATGTTGATGGAGAACCTCCTTCGATCAAAGGAGTATTGGAGCTTGGTGGAGAATGGAATTCCGGCACTTCCAGCTGGGGCGAACCAAGAGCAATCGAAGCTAGTCGAAGAAAGCAGACTCAAAGACCTAAAGTGTAAGAACTATCTCTTTCAAGCCATTGATAGGGGAATATTGGAGACAATCTTGAATAAAGAAACCTCGAAAGACATTTGGGATTCTCTGAAACAGAAATATCAGGGATCCACAAAGGTCAAGAGAGCTCAATTGCAAGCCCTAAGAAAGGAATTTGAGGTTCTTTCCATGAAAGAAGGAGAAAAAGTTGATGAATATTTTGCAAGGACTCTTGCAATTGCAAACAAGATGAAGATCCATGGTGAAAGGATGGAGCAATCGGTAATTGTTGAAAAGATTCTTCGCTCTATGACATTAAAGTTTAACTATGTAGTGTGTTCTATAGAAGAGTCCAATAATGTGATCACTATGTCCGTTGATGAACTCCAAAGCAGTTTGTTGGTGCATGAGCAGAGAATGAGAGGTCAAAAAGAAGAGGAACAGGCCCTCAAAGTTACAAATACAGGAAAAACTGGAAGTAGAGGAAGGGGTCGTGGAGGCTCTCGGGGTGGAAGAGGAAGAGGGAGACAACCCTTCAATAAAGATCTGGTCAAGTGTTACAAATGTCATAAATTGGGGCATTTCCAAAATGAATGCCCTGAGTGGGAGGAAAATGTTAATTTTGCAGAATTCAATGAAGAAGAGGAGCTTCTTCTTATGGCACATTTAGATGAAAAGAACTCCTCTAAAGCAAAGGTATGGTTTCTTGATAGTGGATGCGATAATCACATGAGTGGAAACAAAGAATGGTTCTTTGATCTTGATGAAAGATTCAGAGAATCGGTAAAGCTTGGGGACAACTCAAGGATGGTGGTCATGGGAAAGGGAAGTGTCAAGCTGAGAATCAATGGGATAATACAAATAATTAGTGATGTGTATTATATCCCTGAATTGAGAAACAACCTTCTGAGCATTGGTCAACTCCAGCAGAAGAACTTGACAGTTGTGTTCAAGGATGATAGGTGCAGTGTGTATCATGATGAGAAAGGGCTTATAATCTCCAGCAAAATGTCATCCAACGAATGTTTGCAATTCTAGTCCCCGCAATCACAGCTTCTTGTATGCAAGTAATCGGTGAAGACAAGACATACGATTGTGGCATTGCAGATATGGACACCTCAGTATCAAAGGTCTAAGGACCCTGGCTCATAAGGAAATGGTTAAAGGCCTGCCAAGATTGAAGGAGACATCTCAGGTTTTCTCTGACTGCATGATTGGAAAGCAGCATAGGGAATCCATTCCAAAGACAAGTTCTTGGAGAGCCTCACAAACACTTGAATTGATTCACTCAGACATATGTGGACCAATCAAGCCTGAATCAAATAGTCACAAGAGGTACTTCATTACCTTCATTGATGACCATAGTAGGAAAACTTGGATTTATTTCTTGTCAGAAAAGTCTGCTGCTCTTGATGTTTTTAAAAGATTTAAAGCCATGGTTGAAAAGGAGTCTGGAAAATCTATATGCTGTTTAAGAACTGATAGAGGAGGAGAGTTTACTTCCACTGAATTTGACAATTTCTGTAGCACAAATGGAATTAAAAGACAACTCATCACTGCATACACCCCACAAAGAAAATGGTGTTGCAGAAAGGAAGAAAAGAAACAATAATGAATATGGTGAGAAGCATGCTTGCACATAAGGAAGTGCCAAAAGAATTTTGGCCGAAGCGATGAATTGGGCAGTCTATGTGCTGAATAGAAGCCCCACTCTAGCAGTGCAAGATGTTACACCTGAGGAGGCTTGGAGTGGAGTCAAGCCATCTGTGCATCACTTTCGAGTATTTGGTTGCATTGCTCATGTTCATGTTCCTGACCAACAGAGAAAGAAGCTAGATAACAAGAGCATTAAGTGTGTCTTGTTAGGAGTAAGTGAAGAATCCAAGGCATATAGACTTTTTGATCCTGTTTCAAGGAAAGTAATAGTCAGCAGAGATGTTATCTTTGCTGAATCTGACAAGTGGCCATGGAAGGAAAGAGAGGCAACACATGGAGGAAATGAAATTGAATGTGCTGAAAATAGTGATGATGAAGCAGAAAAAGGAACTGAAATCAATCAAAGTCCAGTTGAGAATTCAGTCCCTGCAGTAATTACAGAAATAGAACAGGAGACAAACAATGAAGCAACACCAAATGACAGAAGAAATAGAAGAAGGCCAACATGGCTTGATGATTATGAAACAAATGATATTGAAAGTGCTGAGGATGAACTGCATAATTTGGCAATCTTTAACTCTTCAGAAGATCCTGTTTCCTATAAGGAGGCAAAGAAAGCATCTTGTATGGAGGAAGGCCATGGACAATGAGATTGGTGCAATTGAAAAAAACAACACATGGGAACTAGCAAGTCTTCCATCTGATGCCAAGAAGATAGGGGTGAAGTGGATTTACAAAACAAAATACAATGAGAATGGGAAGATTGAAAAGCATAAGGCTAGGCTTGTTGCAAAAGGGTATTCACAACAACATGGCATTGACTTCAATGAAGTGTTTGCACCTGTAGCTAGATGGGACACTATCAGAACTATTCTGGCCCTTGCTGCAATAAGAAGGTGGAGAGTGTTTCAGCTTGATGTCAAGAGTGCCTTTCTGCATGGTGAGCTGAATGAAACTGTGTTTATAGAACAACCTCAAGGTTATCTGAAAAAGGGAGAGGAAGACAAGGTGTACAAGCTCAAGAAGGCTCTATATGGTTTGAGGCAAGCTCCACGGGCATGGTACAGCAAAATTGAGTCCTATTTCAGCAAAGAAGGATTCAAAAAATGCTCTCATGAACACACATTGTTTGTGAAAACAGCAGAAGGTAATAGATTGTTGATTGTAAGTTTGTATGTGGATGATCTTATTTTCACTGGCAATGATGAAAATATGTTTGAAAGATTCAAGGAGTCAATGAAAAAGGAATTTGATATGACTGATTTAGGAAAAATGAGATACTTCTTAGGCATAGAGGTAAGTCAAACTCGACAAAGGGATTTTCATTTGTCAAACCAAATATGCAAAAGAAGTATTGGAAAGGTTTGGAATGGAAAACAAGCAACATAGTGAAAAGTCCAATTGTCCCAGGTTGTAAGCTTTCTAAAGATGAAGATGGAAAGATGGTAGATGCTACATGTTATAAACAGGATGGTGGGCGACTTAATGTATTTGATCACATTACTAGACCGGATTTGATGTATCTTTGTCTGCTTGATAAGCGAGATACATGGAGAGGCCTCTTGAAATGCACTTGGCAAAGAAAGAAACGAATCCTCGGATACTTAAAGGGAACCTTGGAGTTGGGAATTATGTACAAAAGGGGAGGAACAGAGAACCTCACCGCCTACTCGACAAGTGACTATGCAGGGGGATGTGAATGATAGGAAAAGCACCTCTGGTTATGTGTTTATGCTTGGGTCGGTGCGTGTGTCCTGGTCATCTAAAAAAGCACTGTTGTGACACTATCAACCACGTAAGCGGGATTTATAGCTGCAGACTTCATGTGCTTGTCAAAGTGTATGGCTCAGAAGAATATTGGAACAGCTTGGTCACAGTCAAAGGGAGGCTACAACCATTCTGTGTGATAATAGCTCCACTATAAAGCTCTCTAAAAACCCTGTTCTCCATGGCCGAAGCAAGCATATAGATGTAAGGTTCCATTTCCTTCGTGATCTGTGCAAGAAGGGAGTCATTGAACTAGTTCATTGTGGCACTCAGGAGCAGCTGGCTTATTGCATGACTAAACCAGTAAAACTTGATTCTTTTATAGAATTTAGAAATTGGTTGGGAATGTGTAGATTGTTTGATTAAACCGATTACTGTTGCAAGTCAGTTTAAGGGAGGATTTGTTAGTAGTTTTAGTTAGGCCTTGCTTGCCTTGATTAAATAGTTTGTTGTAGCTTAATCAGTTAGTTAGTTGCAACTAACTCTGTTTAGTCTTGTATTGGGCTATATTTGCCAAATCTTAGATGAATACAAACAGAGAGAGATAATTCTCAGTGCAAATATTCTCTACAATAATGATCCTGATTTATTAAAATATTATTCGATGTATGTGTAAAAATATTTTACACTGACACTCACTGTATAAAAATTTAACTCAATAAACTATTTGATATGATTTATTACAACATTAAAAATGATTGATTCTTGTCATAATTTTTTTAAAAGTCATACATATAATTGTGATTAATTGATAATATACCAAAATTAATTTTTTTACTATTACTATTGCTCCTTTGATCGAAAATGAGATAACGAGATAGATAAAACACATTTAAAAAAATGCATACAAAATTAAATTAAATGCAATAACTATAAAGTGCTGAGTATTTTTGCATTTTCACGATAGCTAGGTACAATATTTATATTTTAACATTTTTTTTTTCTCATTTTGTCTATTTTGACCAGGGAATACAAGAATCTTTATGTGCCAGATGTTTTTAACTTTTAAGCAAAGTCCGTATACAAAAGCACAATGTAGCTTATCCCATAAGTCCGTCTAGGAAAATGTCAGGTGAATTGGGTAGAGATAGAAGATAAAGATTTTGACATGTTCGACGGTTTATATATATTTTTTTATTTGAATCAGTTGTGTTATTTGAAAAATTAAAAAGAGACAACTTTGGAACACTTTTCAATACCGATTAATTATATTTAAAAAATTTGTTAAAGCAGTTTAATAGATGATTAATACGATGTACTCATTAACTAAGTTCAACACATCATTAATTTGAGATGGATAATTAATTGACCATCCACTAAGGTGCATGAACCATTCACCGATCGAGTTGCATTAACCAAGCTTTTATACATTATTAATCAAATTATCAATTAACGAGTTATCCATCTATGACATGTGTATCAACTAACCATGTTCAACACACTGTTAACCATAATTTTGAAGGTGGTTAGTCGAAAAATTGTCCAGATTTATCCCATTTTGGTTCTACAAATATCATTTTTGTATTTGAATTTTTTTTTAAATGTAATTTTTAATTTCAATTGATTAATTATTTATTATATCCTTAAAATATGCAGAGCGAAATGGAAAGATAAGAGGTATGTGATAGGAGGTATTATTAAGTGTCTAAGTTCAACATTGGATGAGTATATGAGTCAATAATCATTTATAATAATTTGGACATCCCTCCCTCTATGAGCTAGCTTTTAGAGTGGAGTTAGGTCCAATTATTCTAATATGATATCAAAGCCTCCCACGATGTTGGGCCACCCGCAAATGTCCAGTCCTGCAAACTTCACGCTTCAGATGTCCAGTCCTGGGCATGAGGGGATGTATTAAGTGTCTAAGTCCCATATTGGTTGAGTATATGAGCCAAGAACCATTTATAATAACTTGAACATCTCTCTCTCTATGAGTTAGTTTTTAGAGTTGAGTTAGACCAAATTATTCTACCACCACGTGATAGGAGGTATGTGTCAGAGATGAGGATACAATGCACTATATAGGTGGCAAGGTGCAGAGATAATTCATATGCATATAGCAGAGAGTGCCTCTTGGTTAGTTTCTATTTAGTAAAAAATAATAATTAAAAATCTCATCCAATTGGGTGTGTTCGGGCCCTAGTGGACCATTGCACATGGGCCGAATTCTCTAGTCCGGAGGGTGAATTCTCTATAATTTTCTCATCTTATAGTTTGTTTGTTTATTTTATTTTATTTTATTTTATTTTTCATTTGTAGATTTATCACATATAAACAGAGTATGAAAAAATAGGACACTGGGCATGATCCCAGAGACACGAACAAACAAATAATACGACCTTGCCGCAGGAGGCAACCTATTCTTATACCCTCCCCGGCCCATTTTTTATTCTAAAAGATCAGCTAGAGTAGTATGGGCGTGGTGAGTGAAAATAGACAAGAAACAAGACATGATAATTAATCTATTATATATGCAACAAACTGGTTACGAAAACTCGCGATCAATGTTTTTCATTTTGAGCTTCCACGTTTTCTAAACTTCATAATATTTTACTTTCCAGCTGCATGGCACATACAAGACTTCAAGTTATGTTTGTATATATAATACTACCGAGACTAATTTCTTAAATTGGGTATGATATAAGGGGCGACAAGATTCACTCTCAAGAGTTAATGTTACTTTATTTCCAGGGTTCGAATTCGAATTTGAGATCACTGCTTAAGTTGGAAGAGACATGTGTCATTTTATTCGAGTGCTCTCGGAAATATTTAGATATATAGAAGGTTAATGTCATCTTCACTTACTCGGTTTCGGCTTTGTCTCTAGATACATCCATGTTAGTTGATCCCGTAATTTTCATCGAAAATTCTGCCAAAATTAGGGACGTAGCCATATTGTGGGTTAGGAGGACCATTGTCGTCCCAGACATTTTTCTTTCTATGTACATATATATAAATATAAATGAAAATATATAATTATATTATCATGTAATGATTTATTGTGGGTCACTAGTATATATTTAAAATAAAATTATTAAAAATTTAATATATATTTAATTATAGATGAATTTCGTAATACGAGAAAAAAACGTTCTTTATCTGAATAGATTATTAATATAATTAGTGTTTTAAAAAATATAATTATAAATATTTTATATAAAATTTAATGCATATATATTTATTGAATAAACTCTAGTTTTATTAGTTGTTTCTAGTAGTCCCTTTCATGGTCTCGCCCGTCCCTCGCCAAAATGCATATCATTCTTTCATGATAAGCCTATGAGAAAAAAGGCGAATCAAACCAATTTCAGCCAAGACCAATGAAAGTAATAGAACATCAAATAAAAAAATTTAAAATAATAGTGATTTGTAGGGACCGCTTCCCGTCACCGCATCCTTACTCTTTCCCTGTCCCTTTCCATGATCGTCATTGTGAGAATTTTTTAATTTATCCCAATTTCTCGCATGCCCCCGTGGGGACCCCAAAATCTTAACCGAATTTTCAAAGGAAACACGGAAATAAGGAGTAGAAATGAAGGTCCAGTAATAACTAATAATAAGAGATGCAGATAGCGAGGGAATTAGGGTTATCAATAACTAAAGTGATTAAAAATTATTTTATTTAATTAATTTAGAAATTATGAAAATAATTTTTGTGTTTATATATATTAAGGATAATTTTGTAATTTCACAAGGGATCCGGGAGAAATCGCCATCCTTATTGATTTGGTTTCATTGTTTGAACGAATGCTATATAAACAAAGGGAAGAAAAAGCGAGATTGAAATTAAAGCGCTGAATTGCATATGCATGTGATGTGATCCTCCAATGAGATACACAGCAGCCAAAAATTAAAAAACTGGCCCATTAATTAGATATTTAATTAGAAGACAAAACAACAGCATTAGCATATGTATATATAGATTGGTCAAAGTTTTGATTTATATAGTGGTCAAAATAAAGGGTGTTGGTCATTCATTAGATTTGCTTGTTATTATTCAAACAATTTTCTGACATTCTTTCTGATTAGATAAACGTGAAAGGGAGCAGGGGTGCAAACTGATTAATGATAACATTAATTAAAAATATTGACAGAAAATTGGAGAACAGATTCATCATTAACCCACATTAGCTTATTGAAACATCTTGTTTTGCTATTTAATCTAGGTTTGAAAAGACAAAATTAAAAGAAAATTTCAAAACAATGACACGGTAACCCTTTCAAACACTGTCTTTAATTGCAATTCCATGATCAACAGATCGATAACCAGATTCATTGTTTTTCATCCATATCATCTAACAAGGTTGGCAATTACCCTTCCCTAAAGAAGAATAATTCACATTGGTGTTGGATGCCAACCCTGGGAAGCGAACAACATTTATAGCTCTACTTGCCTCAACCTGTTCCAGCGTCTGCACTTGTTTCTTCAAGAACTTCATGTAGTGTATGGCTTCATCTAACATGGAAGCCGTGTCCATTTTCGTTCCACCAGGTACTAATCTCTGCAAGATTCTTATCCTCTCGCTTATTCTTTCCCTCCTGTGCCTCGCTGCCACACTCTGCGGATCCTTAGAAATCTTCACGTTCCTTCTCTTTGGTGGCTTCACAGATTCTGGGTCAATATGAATAGGTTGCATCACTGCCATTCTGAACATCATTTCTCTCATTGCCGCCATTGAGCTCTTTTTCTCCGATGATGTGTATGGGAATGAAGGGTTGGGAATCATTAGAGGATTGTTAACCAAATTGGCAGATGCTGGTGGTGGGTTAATCAAAGTTGGTGGAGCTACATTGGGGAATATTGGGAGAGTGGTGGTGGAGCTTATTCCACACGAGAACTCGTTTTCTGGGTAGGTGAGAGTGGTGTTATAAAAAGGTTCAGATAATAATTCAGCTGGGAACTTTTCCATTTGCATCATCATTGGCATCATGTCCATGCTGATAGTACTGGAGGAAATTAACGGGTAAGAGCTGGGTTTGTATCAGAAGCAGGCAGAGATAATTGATTAAGGAGATATATAGAGAGTAGAGAGAGTGCAGATATATAGTGGAGGATTATTATCTCTGTGACCGACCAACATCAACAATTTTGCAGGAACATCGTAAGTGGAAGGCCTTTTATAGCAACTTGTTAGTAATATTTTTATTAATGGAGACCGTCCATGAAGATGTGTGGGGTTGTCTTTCGATAAGGTTTCTTTTACTATCGATTTATAACTTTGTTGAAGGTCAAAGCTGGAAGCATTTAAGCTTAAGGGATAGGGTTGTGGTAGAAAGATGTAATGGTTGAATGTTGGTGCATGAACCAGCATGATTCAAAGTTTATATTATATGCGATGCGATGCTTTTTATTACTAGAAGCTCTTTGCTTTGCCTTTGAATATTTTACAACTTTAAATTAATTTCTAGCTAAGTAGCCCCACAGTCACATGACATTTGTCAGAATCAACACTGCGAGATAAGTCCATTGCCTCCGTTACCGGCCAAAGGTGCCGCAAAGCCAGAGATGAGATAAGAGGGTGGGGTGGACCCAACCACATATGCTAATCCCAACAAAAAAAAAGGGTGAATTAAATGGCAAAGTTTCTAATTTGAGAAGAAGAAAAAAAAACAAAAAGTGTAATAGTGTTATTAATAATTTTATGATAAATAACATTATTTATTAAAAAATTAAAAAAAAATTTATATTCCATTAAATTATCCACCTATCTTTTTAATATTTTATAATATCATTTAATAAAGACATAAAAAAGTTGTAAAATAATAAACTAATATTTATTGGTAAAAAGGATTTGGATCCCTTAAACATGTTATCATGTCAATATTGGATAGACCTAATTTCGCACATAGACACCCTTGATGACCCGAATGCCCCTTGGCCCGATCACAATAGCCCATAAGGCATAAGCTAGGGTCTTATGCCTCTAGGGTTGGTGGAGATAAGAGGACCCTCTAGCTTCCGGAAGACATGAGCATCGTCCATTCTCAACACACGCTCTCCACCATAGTTTAGGGTAATCCCATTTTGTACTCTACACATGTTTAAGAAGTCAGAACACATGTGATCGTGGATTTAATTACTGAATTCATGTATATCGAAAAACCTTAATTTTTAAAAATAATAAATAAAATGGGATGACTTTTTTCCTTAAAAATTCAATATTAAGAAATAAAAATATAATTTAAATGAGGAATTGTATTAATTAAACGCTTTAATCACTGCATTTTTGAGCAAGCTCACTGCTATCTGGGGACGCGTTTCGAGGTGGATTGGAAGCTGGCATGACAGTGAGTCGTAGTTGCGTACCTTCCTACACTGTACTTACAGCAGCAGGGTCTGGCTGCACGCAATGGTGTTCATCTTTTTCTGGTAAGTGGTAACTATATTTTAGCTGTCCTTTTCCAAATTGCAAAATAATAGTAATCCACTTTAGATTTTTTAAGTAGCTTTTCAGTTTTCATGAACGTGTGCAAGTCAATAAATATTGTGTTGGCAACTTTTAAACACAATATGTCAGTTAAAACTTAAAATACAATCTGAAATTTCTCCCAGAATCTGGCATGTGGGTATACACACTCAGGCATACCATTGTGTGTGTGCGTGCGTGCTTTTAATATTTTTATTATTATCGTTATCATTATGATTTGTATAAATCCTCTACCCAATAAAGAACGGAGAAAATTGTTGTATATCATGCAAACCCAACCACTATATATTAAGCTAGAGCACCTCTGGCTTTTTATAAGATTCGCATATCTAATAATACTCTGTACACAAACTATAATCTTGTAGCTTCTCTGTTGCAGGGACCCATTTGAGAGTAGGAGATATTGTTGTGTTTGAAAGCAGTATATATCAAATAAACAGAGAGAGAGAGAGAGAGAGAGAATAGCAGAAAAATTGAGATTGAAGTTTTAATTATATCATACAAAAAGCAGAGCAGATAAGATAAGCTGTTTAATTATATATCACAATAAGTGGTCCCTTACCTGTTTCCTCTATTTCTATCTCTATATTTTTGTGTTTATGTATGTATGACATGATAAAATCATTTTAAACATACTTTACCTGAATTTGCTTAAACCACAGCTAAAGCGAAGCAGTAACCTTTCAAGTTGTCTGGCTTTAGTTTTCATATGAGTCTTGTTTTTTTGTTTTTTTTTTTTTTTTTGATCAACTTCATATGAGTATTGTTGCTAAAGCAAACATTTTTCAAACAGCTCTGTTAGGAAAAGAAACGGAAAGGAAGGATCATACTAAGACATCGGAACTTTTTCTAATTGACAGTGAGTGGACAAATAAAAGAAAGGAAGGAAGGACTATTGTGTACACGAGATTTCTAAATTCATGCATTTCTTCTTTGCGGTCTGCACTACAATGTGCAGCATGGTTTGGCGAAAACCTGAAAGGAATTTATTGAGATTGCACTTTGCAGTTCCAAATCCAATCGTGTCTTGCCATTTGTGCTTAGCTGCTAATGTTGTGCTGGATTGAAAGGGTGGGGGGATCCATAAAAAAAATCCAGAACGAATTTATAAAGAAGACATTTCGCATATATCAATCACTATTGAGTCTACATATATTTCAATCGAATTACATTTATTTTAGGATCATTTACGGAGTACTAGTACACATCTTAGGCACGTTAGATTTGCTAAATGTTAAAGCGTTTTCCGAAATCCAAAAGTAAGTGTTGAAAAGGGTATTAAAGACACTAGTAACAACAAGGTGGGAACAGAGTATTTAAAACAAATATCATGTTAACGAGTGCTCTAAGGACATTCTTTAAGGAATCTTAAGAAGCAAGTTTTTATGAGAAAGCTAAGTATTTAACTTTTTCAAACATTAAATACATCAATTCTCAATAAAAAGTTTTTTTTTCTTGATTCCTTAACGAGTGTCCTTAGGCACTCGTTAGTATTTCCCTTAAAACGATCCAAGAGAGATGGAAAGATAGGAGTTGATGATGAGGAAGCTAGGACTTGGCAAGGCAACCCAACGTATTTTTAGGTTTAAAGCGAAATTTGATATAAAACCATTTTAAAACTCATAATAATATTTATTAAAATATTATATTTTTATTTAAATTTATCTTTGATATAAATTTCTATATTTTTAAGGTGTAATTATCATGGTTGATGTTTTTTTGTGTGTGTACATGCAACCATATATAAGATTCCTTATAGTTCATGATTTAGGATTTTAAATTATTTTTTTTGTTAAACTTAAATAAAATTTGAAAACCTAAATTTGAAAGTCTAAATAAGTAAAAAAAAAAATAATAAGGCGTAAAGCCCTAGCCTTGGTGGCTCTATGGTTGGGTCGTGAGACTTGGTTTACACCAATTGCCCTTTCGAGATCCCGAGGAAATGCTAGGAACGAGGATGCATGAGAAATATTCCTTATAGTAAGGATCGAGGAGGTGGACAAGGATGGAAACAGAGGACAGGAACTGGGAGCGAAAGGATACTCCTCGTTCCTGCATGTCCCGTTAGCATTGTAGGATGGCAAAATTAGTTGATATATAGCTTAACGAGTACTTGCGAGTAAAATAAATAAACTTTTTTCTTTATCCACTTATTAATGGGCAAGGCGTGTATTAAGGTATCTTTGCCCACAAATACTCGATATCGTGAGACTAAATGTACTAAGTTTAGTTTATGAATTCAAGTATTTTCATTATTAATGTGTTAATTATGTCATTAATTTCCAATTTAAGTGGTTTTGGTAATTGTGGACAATATTGTTATTTTTATTAGATGGTTGGTTTAGATACAAAAATAACTCAACAATAATTCTGTTTGTTGACAAGCTCATTTTATCATTTAATATATGATATATAGTTTAATGGCCTAGAGGGAGTGATTGAGAAAAGATAAAACATTTGGTTGAATGCATATAGTAGTAGTGGAAAAAAAAAAGGAAATTCTTGATTGGATGTCATGGGAGGTTGCTTGCTTGTTGGAAGAGAGACTAATTAAAAGAGTTACAAGGAATTAAAAATAAAATAATAAACAGTAGTAGCAATTCAAATTCAAATAAAAGACAATCAATTAGTGGGCGGTAATCAAGAAGAGAATGTTAAACAATGAATTGCGTGATAAGAATATGAGCTGGATCCCACTACCAATTGTGCCTGATTTTTTTTTTTTTTTTACAATTGTGTAAAACTTGCTAAAAATAGAATGGTTTGAAGGAGCTTCCTTTGAAAGCTATTGCATGAGAAGATGACATCTGTCAAAACTTTCCAAAAGTGTGACCTTGAAATATATATTAAATAGAATATAGATGTGAACCCAACATATTTACGTTCAACATGACGGTCCACGGTTGTGTAAAAAGGGCGATACAGATCAGTTGGAGAAGAAAGATAAATGAAAATGGTGGGGAGGAAGTTGACAGAGAAGATGGTGACTAAGGCGGTAGTCTCCTCGGGGCAGCGCCGGTCTCTATTATGTAGAATATAGATGTGAACCCAACATAGTTACATTCAACACGACGGTCCACAGTTGTGAAAAAGGGTGATACGGATTAGTTGGAGAAAAAAGATAAATGAAAATGGCAGGGAGGAAGTTGACATAGAAGATGGTGGCTGAGGTGGCAGTCTCCTCCGAGCGACGACGGTCTCGATTGAGAGAGAGAAATAAAAAATAAAACTGAAAAAAGGAAAAAGGGAAGAAAAGGCTTGCCTGAGACTAGTCAAAAAATTGAAAAATATATTTTTATTATGTGGTAACAAAATACTTTATTTTGTTTTGATTAAAAATTATCATACTTTGATAGATATATCTAGAAATAACTATTAATATCCAGTGTAACAAAAAAAAACTATGAATATCCAGTAAAAAAAAAGGGATACCCGTGAATATGAGTGGATATTCACGGATATCCTAAATCCATTTAATCCCTTTGGTAAAAAAAACAAAATCCATTTAATCCCTAGTCTACTGACTACTTATCCGTTAAATATAATTATATTGGGGAAAAAATTATATTATAACGTCCTAAAGGCATTTTTAAGGAATCTAAAAAGAGAGAATCATTTATTGAAAACTAAGAATATCTCTTCTAATTATATTAGTTTTTATTGTAACTCACTTTTTTTAGATTTAACATTTGCGTATTTTAAAAAAAAAATTACAAACAAACTTGTCTAATTGAATTATCATATTAATTTATTCATGTGAATCACATTTTTAATATTTGACTCAACTAGTAGATACTATTTACCTAAATGAATGCATATTGTAGTATATAAGTTATAACTTTAAAAAATTCAATTTTAGTCTTTCTTATCAATAACCTTTTTTCTTCCCAACAATTGTTTTCAATCTTTCAGCACTTGATAATATTCTTTTTCAAATTTATTCTACTTCTGCTATTCCTAAATTTTACTTTTTTTATTGAAAGCCCAAACTAATTTAGGACACAGCGTGAGGGAGAAGCAAGATCATCTATAAGGATCTCATCATAGCCCAAATTAAAGGAGGCAAATCAAGAATATGAAAACCCACGGGAAGGCTATAAGTATGATTAGCTAGCTGATCCATCGCTCTATTTTCGTCACCAAGAACATGAGAAATGATGACAGCCCAAGCCCTCTGAATTAACACTAAATTAATGATATTTTCTGAAAAATAAACAAAAAAATTTATTCTTCACTATTTAAAATTATTTTTAACTTATGTGATATCGTATTTTAATGATTTTAAATATTTTCTTTGCGACGCAACTGTGATAAACTAGTATATTTAAATCGTTACCTATTTCCCTACCTGTTATGTATTTGAGAAGAGGCAGGGATGGGTTACTTGAGAAAGGGCCTGCTTACTAAAGGGCTTTAAGAATGAATATTATATATTTTTTGGCTTACAAGCATGGTTTGCGTGTGAAATTGAAAACCTTTACAATCTAATAATGTGGGCTTTATGTCACTTTGTCTTGTCCTCGTGTTCTATTGGGTGATTGTATGTATAATATCATGAACGGCCCAATACATTCTACTTTTAAACAAGTGCACTTTTTCTAAACATTTTTATTCTCATGTTTCTCTTGTGATATGCAAAATTCATATTCAAATATATTACACGCAAAATACTTATATTTGTTTCTGCCAAAAGAGAATAATGATATTTTTCCATATGTTTGGGTGGCATTATTCTCATTTTGTTTTTTAAAAGAATTCCAATTCAAGTAAAGATACCAAATAACAGTTCATTAGTTTTTTTTTTAATCCGGGTATCCTCCGATCGGGAGTCGGAGACCAATCTCTCGAGGTACTAAAATCCATTTAAGGGATTGACCTCTCGCAACAGATGCTCTTCCATATGCTTGAGTCAGGAATCGAACCCCTGACCACATGCTTAAGGGGCTCAGTTATCTACCAATTGTGCCACATCATGTTGGTAACAGTTCATTATTTTAACTATGGTCCACCCAGCCTTAATATATATATTATAATAATAATAATAATAATAATAATAATAATAATAATAATAATAATAATTCCTCATGGGACAAAGTGGATAGTCCAGACTCATGGAGTAAGTTTTTTAGCCTAGGATTTTACCTTGGTTGGAGTGGAATATCTCAACAGAAGGTGTTGTTAATGTGCCTCGGAGCTGGTTTTCTTTCTTCACTGTGTCAGTTGCTGCTCTTTGGAAGGATAGAAACTGTTTGGTTTTTTCAAATGATTCGAGAATGAAACAGGATTTCTGACACTCGTTAACTGCACAGGTTGCTGATATTGAGAGGGAGATTGTGCATCCATCAAAATTCCTACATGATAGCAAGGTTGTGGCTTATGTTGGATAGTATCATCTTCCTTCGGGTTACTGTCAAGTGAATATTGATGGATCTCACAACTCATTTTTTAATTCTTCTGCTTGTGGTGGGATTGTCCGAGACTCCAAAGGGCAATTTGTCAAAGCTTTCATTTGCAATTTGGGTAACTGATACTGTCCCATAAAGGAATATATAAATTTTAGGATCTATCCTCGAGTGACTACCGAAATTCGAAGAAGAAGAATACAAGAAAATGGACAAGGTAAGGAATGGAAGGTAGGCGCCACAATTCCAAGAGGAATTGATAATCCAATGTGAGGTTCGCCACAAGAATCTTGGATTCTTGATGAGAACAAGGGTGGTTCAACCAAAAACCAAAGAGAGACAATTCCCTCACAAATGGATTCAATCCAAAATGAACTTAAAGTTGTATTTCATCATGTAATAGGTGTGTACATATAGCATAGGGAAAGAAAAAGCAAAGGTCATCATAAGATGACATAAACTCCTAATAACTAGACATAACTCTCCACTAAGTTGTTATTAAAAGAACATAACTATCCTACTTAAGAAAATAATAAAAAGTGGTTCCATAACTTCTAAATGAGTTACCTAGGCATGCAAGCCAAAGGTTGCTCTCCTTTGTAAGTTCCAAAAACGTGTCAGTCACCATTCATAATGGGCCTTGCTCATTTATCAAGTTTAGTGTAACCCAATTAACATATAACTCATTTAAGGTCCAAGAATTCGTATTAAACTTGTAGACCGTTTTTCACCATGATAGAAGCCGAATCAGGTTAAGAGTCGGGAGATATGATTTGTAGATAATTTCCTAATATTTCCAACGAACCAAAGAATACATTAATCGGAGATTTGTAGCTCAAGCTACAGCCAAAGCAAGTATACATATTCAGCACAATGAAACTAAAATTTTAATCAAAAATTAATTTGGCCTTAAATTGGATATCATTATTGGTTTGCATCATTTCCTCCCTCTTGAAGAGAATTCGACCTCGAATTCATTGATTTTGTGAATCGTCTTCATCCTCCGGGTTCAAACATAACCCTTTTGAATCCATTGGGCACCTCTCTTGGAATTGTTTCTTCAACTTCCTTCAAAATAGTATCATCACCTCTAAGTAAAGAGTTTGCATTAGTAGTCAAACAAGCATCTTTACATAGAAATATATATATAAGCTGCCTTGCCAACATTGCTCCCTTCACCTTATTTTCTTTTATAGGAGGACTCTCAATTCTTCTTTCAACATTTGGCTCAATTTTTTTTTATTTTCCCCTTCAAAAAATGCATTCTCCACCTTTTTCTTAACATCTTTTTCATTCTTTTGTTTTCCTCCATCCCCTTTTCTTTTACCTTTTTCTCATGACTTTCTTTTTTTATTACTTCTCCTTCTTTGCTTTCCTTATTCACCGAACACTTTTCTTTTATTATTTTCTCAATCATTCTTTTTTTTTTCCACTCTCTTCTTTCAAGTACATTTGATCTTCATACATTTGTTTTGGTGACAATGATCCAAGAGTAATTTTGCGATTATTAAATACAAAGGAGTACCTATTGTTGTAGACATCATATTTCGCTTCTCGTTCAGCCCTTCAAGGACGCCCAAATACCAAGTGCCTCGTTCCTATAGGCACCACATCACATAACACCTCATCTTCATATCTCCCAATCCGGAATGACACTCATACTTGTTTGTTTACCATCTTGTCACCGATATCACTAAACTCCGAGATGCTCCAAATGATATACGGTTGTGGATGCTCTAAAAGAGGAAGTCTCAACCTTTGCACCATATTGGTACTAGCTAGGTTAACATATCCCCTTCTATCGATGACCAAGCTACATATCTTGTCCTTCACATAGCATCTAAAATAGAAAATATCCTCCCTTTGCTTTGCATCATTTTTCTTCATTAGTGACTTCATGAAGAAACCACTGAGAAAAATTCAAACTTTGCATACAACCACCGAGAAAGAAGAATAAAATTTAAAATCCTTCAATTTTTTTCTTTGTATTTTTGTTTCATAGAACAAAAAAGAACGAAGGAAGATAACACCTGAAATTCAAGGATCCTAAGCTCTGATTACCAAATGATATGATCCTAAAAAGAAACATGTAATTTTTCGGATCTATCCTTGAGTTACCAATCAAAATTCAAGAAGAAGAATAAAATAAGCAAATGGATAAAGGTAAGAGATAAGAATGGCGCCACAATTCCAAGGGAATTGATAAGCCAAGGTGAGGATCGCCACAAGTGTCTTGGACTCTTGATAAGATCAAAGGGGTTGACTCAATGAAGAACACAAGAAATAACACCCACAATTGGTAAAAACCAAATTGAACATCCAAGTTGTATTTCATCATGTAATAAATGTGTACATCTAGCATAGGGAAAGAAAAACCAAAGGTCATCATAAGATGACGTAAACTCCTAATAACTAGACATAACTCTCCACTAAGTGGTTATTAAAAGAACACAGCTATCCTACTTAAGAAAATAATAAAAAGTGGTTTCATAACTTCTAAATGAGTTACCTAGGCATGCAAGCCAAAGATTGCTCTCCTTTGTAAGTTCAAAAAACGTACCAGCCACCATTCGTAATGGGCCTTGCTCATTCATCAGGTTTAGTGTAACGCAATTAACATATAACTCATTTAAGGTCCAAGAATTCGTATTAAACTTGTAGACCATTTTTCATCATGATAGAAGCCGAATCAGGTTAAGAGGCAGGAGATATGATTTGTATATAATTTCCTAATCTTTCCAACGAACCAAAGAATGCATCAATTGGAGATCTGTAGCTCAAGCTACAGCCAAAACAAGCATACATATTCAGCACAAAGAAAGTAAAATTTTCATCAAAAATTAATTTTGCCTTAAATTGGATATCATTCTTGGTTTGCATCGGTAACTGTGATGCCCTCCTTGCCGAATTACATGCTCTTCAACAAGGACTCGAAATAGCACGTGATCTTGCTTTGGAGAAAGTCATTTTCGAAACTGATTCCTCTATGGTGGCTAACCTTGTGGCTAATCTCCATATTAAACCTCTCTTGGAAGAGATTCTCAACTTCATCCGGTTACCTGTTTGGGAAGTCCATGTTGTTCATGTGTTTAGGGAATCCAATAGGTGTGCTGACTTTTGGCAAATGGTGGGTTTGAGGCTCCTACTCAGTTACAATTAGTTGATATAGTTAGCTCTTTGCTAAAATTGTACACTGACAATGATTGTAGAGGGTGTTGTGCCCCACGTTTGATTCTTTAGTTAATATATAATATGACATTTTCATCAAAATGAAATAAAATAAAATAAAATAAAAATTATAATAATAAATAAAATATAAATATGTGTTTAATTATTATATATTATCAGTATAAAATTTCTTTACACTAACAATATAAAAAATATTTATACTGACTGTATATATAAATCAAATCCTACTCATATTTCATCCTGTGTTGCATATATAGTATTTCAAAGTCTCTTATTGCATAATAATACAAGCAGTCAAGCATACAACCTCTAAATTTCTAAAAATCAAGACAAGAATAAATCTTCTCCTATTTTTTATAAGCCAAAGTATATTAAAAGAATATAAAAGTACTCAAACTCTAATATAAAGTAACAATATAAAGTAGATCAAATGTAATTAAGATATTCATCCACCAAGAAATCAATCGGTATGAATATTACAATGATCAAACCCGCTAAGAATCCCAATAAACCAAAATTAGATGATAATTACCCAAAACCAAAAAGCACCACCAAGCAGCACCTATATGCATTACCTTGTCACAAAAGACGACAAGTGACAGCAACCCAAAAAAACAAAGCATCTAAAATCAAAAGTTGGAAACCAAAAGCATATCATACTAATATAAAGGTCGAGATGCATCTTTTATTATACATACACGTGTTAGAGATAGGATATTTTGACTTTTTTTTAAAAAAAATTAAATATTTTTTAAAAAAGAATTTTTTTATAAAAAAAAAGTATATATATTTTTTACTTTTTAAATTTTTTGTTACGTTTTTTTTTCATTTCAATTTTTTTTTTAAATTTATAATTGGTTTTAAAATTTTTTTAACCTTTTTTAAAAAACATTATTTTTTTTATTTTACGTTTTCCTTTATTTTTTTAAAATTTTTTCTAATAACTTTTTTCTCTAATACTTTTTTTTTTGAATTTATTTGTATAAACTGACAGTGTAAAGATTTTTTATATCGTCAATCAATCATAAATTGGCAAACAGTAAAAGTAAAGTTGTCATGTTGTTGATGTTTTAATTTTTATATACCTATATTTTAATGTATATATAATTTAATAGTTTAAAATTTTATATTGTATTATATATATACATATATATTAATATTTTTTGATTCGAACCGAATCAAACAAACCAATAATAAGTCTATATCTATACTAATTGATAAGTGGAAATCCTGATTTTAGTGTAGAACAATGGTGCAAGCCAGATGTCAAGTTATGAATTATTTTTATTATTATTTTATTTATTTTCTAAAATTTATATATTTTTTGTTTTAAAATATTTACAAACCGGTAAAGGTACATTATTTTGGGAGTCAAACACGACAATATCTGTATTGACATAAATAGAGGCAGAACTATTCATATTTTGTATTTTTATTTGGCTACATCCTTGTCTTTGTTTTTTATATTTTAAATAATAAATCTATATTTATACTAATTAATAATGGGAAATGCTGATTTTAGTGTAGCACAATGATGCAAACCACATGTCAAGTAGAGAATTTTTTTTAATGTTTTTCTTCTAAAATTTATATATATTTTTGTTTTAAAATATTTAAAAATCGATAAAGGTACAATGTTTTGGGAGTCAAAACGACAATCTCTGAATTGACATAAATTGAGGCAGAGCTATTCATATTTTCTAATCTATTTTTTCTACATCATTGCCTTTGTTTTTTTATATTTTAAATAAAATATATATATATATAGTAATTAATAAGGGGAATCACTGATTTTCTAATGCCGAGATGCATCTTTTACTGTACATACATGTGTCAGCAGCAGGATATTTTGTCTTTTTTTTATAACATTTTAATTTTTTTCTAAAAAGAATATTGTTTTTTATTTTTTTAATTATAATTTTTATTTTCTTTTTTACGTTTTTTTAAATTTTTTTTAATTTTTTTTTACATTTAAAAAAAAACTTTTTTTTTTACGTTTTCCTTAATTTTTTTTTTAAATTCTAATAACTTTTTTTCCTAATATTTTTTTTAATTTATTTGTATACACTGACAGTGTAAAGTTTTTTTGCACTGTCAACTAATCATAAATTGACAAACAGTAAAAGTAAGTTGTCATGTTCTTAATGTTTTAATTTTTATATACTTATATTTTAATGTATATATAATTTAATAGTGTAAAATTTAATATTTTATATTTATATATATATATATATATATATATATATATATATTTTCCGGTTCAAACTGAATCAAACCAAACCAATAATAAATCTATATCTATACTAATTAATAAGGGTAAATGCTGATTTTAGTGTAGCACAATGGTGCGAGCCACATGTCAAGTACATTATTTTTTATTTTTTTATTTTTATTTTCTAAAATTTATATATATTTTTGTTTTAAAATATTTACAAATCGATAAAGGCACAATGTTTTGGGAGTCAAATACGATAATGTCTGAATTGACATAAATTGAGTCTGAGCTATTCATATTTTCTAATCTATATTTTCTACATCATTGTCTTTGTTTTTTTCTACTTTAAATAATAAATCTATATATATACTAATTAATAAGGGAAATTGTTGATTTTCTAAGGATGAGATGCATCTTTTACTGTACATACACGTGTTAGCAGCATGATATTTTGACCCTTTTTTTATAACTTTTTTAATTTTTTTTAAAATGTTGTTTTTTAATTTTTTAAATTTTATTGATTTTCTTTTTTACGTATTTTTTTGATTTTTTTTAATCTTTTTATTTTAATTTACCTTTTTTTAAAAAAAGATACCTTTTTTACGTTTTCCTTAAATTTTTTTTAAAAAAATTCTAATAACTTTTTTTCCTATTTTTTTTTTAATTTATTTGTATACACCGACAATGTAAAGTTTTTTTTACACTGTTAACCAATCATAAATTGGCAAATGATAAAAGTAGAGTTGTCATGTTGTTGATTTTTTAATTTTTATATACTTATATTTTAATGTATATATAATTTAATAGCTTAAAATTTAATATTTTATATATTTTTTTATTTTTATATATATACATTTTAATATTTTCCGGTTGAAACCGAATCAAACCAAACTAATAATAAATGTATAACTATACTAATTGATAAGCAGAAATTCTGATTTTAGTGTAGCACAATGGTGAAGCCACATGTCAAGTTATGGAATATTTTTATTATTATTTTATTTATTTTCTAAAATTTATAGATTTTTTGTTTTAAAATATTTACAAACTCGTAAAGGTACATTGTTTTGGGAGTCAAACACGGAAATCTCTGTATTGACATAAATAGAGGTAAAACTATTCATATTTTGTAATTTTTTTTTGCTACATCCTTGCCTTTGTTTTTTCTATTTAAAATAATAATCTATATCTATACTAATTAATAAGGGGAAATACTGATTTTAGTATAGCACAATGGTGCAAGCCACATGTCAAGTGATGATTTTTTTTTCTTTTTTTTTTAAATATTTACAAACCGGTAAAGATACAATGTTTTGGGAGTCAAACACGACAATCTTTGAATTGACATAAATAGAGGCAGAGCTATTCATATTTTCTAATCTATATTTTCTACATCATTGCCTTTGTGTTTTTCTATTTTAAATAATAAATCAATATCTATACTAATTAATAAGGGAGATTGTTGATTTTCTAATAAAGGGACACGTGTCAGCATCACATGATTTAAGAGGATCAGTTGATCATTAGTAGTAATCAAAGTGGAACACTTAACACATAGTGTTACATTACGTATTGTAATATCGTTTTAAAATAAAAATAATATTCAATTATTTGCACTCAAATTATAGATAAAATTGTTTTAAGGTTTTTGCTCATCACTTTTGTCTATAAGTAAAAAGCCTTGGAGATGAATGGGTACCACCATTATGGATGGGAAGGAAATATTGAAAGCAAAGTGTAAATTGCTGACACTCTAATAAAGGGACATGTGTCAGCAAATATATTTCTATATTAAAAGCAAATATATTTTCTAATTTTTTTTATCTTAAATATAAATCTAAATAGTGAAATTAATTATTATTTATATACTATATTAAATGATTAATGTTTTATTTTATTAGCTAAGGATAAGTGATGAATTTATTTAAGATGGTATAAACAAAAATGGAAGAAAAAAATGATAAGCTATATACTATAAGTTTAAACGCTACTTCAAGTAACATCTGGAAAAAAATACTATAAGCTAGTAAAAAACAATATACGCTAATTTTAAAAATAGTTACCAAGCGGTGATACTTTTCCATCCGCTATAAGTTATCCGCTATATGCTAGCAGATTTGTCAAACCAAACAGACTCATAAGCTCGTGAAAAAATGTTATAAGCTAATTTTATAAACGGTTACCAAATAATACTACTTCTCCATCCGTTATAAGCTATCCACCATACACTAACATAATTGGTAAACAAAACAGCCTAATATATGAAACCAATTTAACCCGCAGGTTTCCAAATTAACCTGCATAAGCTCGTAATTAAACCGATCATAATTTCATACATTTAAGATCCGTGTATGCGGTAGGGGTGTTCGCGGATTGGATTGTATCGATTTTGAGCAAAAAAGTCATCCGTTCCAATTATAAAAACAGCATGCGGTTTGGATTGGATCGGTTAAATGGATTTTTTAGAGGAAACAAACCGATCCAATCCAATCAAATGCGGTTTGGATTGGATTGGATGATTCGGTTTTTATCGATACATATTTACATAGTTATTTACATCAAAGAACATCCAATATTTCGGTTCAATTTGGATTTGATCGAGTATTTAAATAGTCATATGAATTTGTTATTTATTTAAAATAAAAATTAATTTTAAAATATTATATTGACATTTGACAATTTCTAATAAGTGTTTTAACGGGATATACATGAATTGATATGCACTCTCATGTGTAAAGATATTTTACACTATCACCTAATTATAAATTGTTAAATCATTATAAATGTTTGATTATTGTCCTAAATATATTAAAAGTCACTCGTAACATGATTTTTAATTGGTTAACAGTGTAAAAGTTTTTACACTAACATTACATTTACATACCAATTAAACTCTCTAATATAAGGACTAGATGATAACTTATAAAAATATAAAGACTAATAAATACTTTTATAATATAAAGATCAAATTATTTTCATTGAACTAAATAATTTCAGTTCAGTTTGGATTGGATCGGTTTTACATATAGGATCCGAAATCCGATCCAATCCAATGAAAAATTTCGGTTTTTTTCGGTTTGCGGTTATTTCGATTTTCGATTATTTCGGTTGTCGATTTTTCGGTTCGATTAATGCGGTTGACATTGGATAGGATCGATTGATGAACACCCCTAGTATGCGGGCCGGTCCGTGAACTATGGGCCATATACTTAACAATACCTGATAAGTTAATTTTGGTACCAACTTCTATGTTCGTGATGAAGACAGTGGCTGTTTCCTGTTGGAATCTAGTAATTGATACAATCTTACGCTTCACATCTTATGTTATGAAAAACACATAACACATATGGTCTTTTTAATTAGTCTCTTAAGAATATTGGGCGAGAAATTTCAAAATAAATAAAAAAATCGTTGAAAAATATAACTTTTGGACTTTAAATGTATTGAATATATTATTGTTTGATATAAATTTTTTATTTTAAATTTTTGAATCAATGCTTTTAGAGCGGTATTTGTTTACAACAAATGCTAGTAATATATTCTCTAATACATGCATTTTTTCCTATTGTTTGAAAATTAACATGGGTCGACTCATATGAATTAATGGGATCCACATGAATTTCAAGCAGGAGAGAGTATTAAAAAATATGGGTTAAAGAGTGTGTTGTTAGCACTTCTCACATTTTGCTTGGCACGTATGATCCTTGAGATCTTCTAACATACAACGGGTTAATTAGAGTTAAACTAATTTTTTTCTTACCTCAATTTATTGCAGTGATTTTTATATTTTTCAGTCGACGGTTGTGAAGCTAATTGAGCTACCTCATTCGATCGCAAAACCCGGGAATTGGAGAGAGGGAGGAACATGTAGGTGCGTGGGATGGGAGTCATTTAAAAACACCGCTCGTCGGAACAGGTAGGTGCGTGGGATGGGAGTCATTTAAAAACACCGCTCGTCGGAACAGGTAGGTGCGTGGGATGGGAGTCATTTAAAAACACCGCTCGTCCCATCCGCGGCGTCTTTATTCCCCACTACTAATCTCATCAACCTGCCACTCTTTTCATCACCGTAAGATGCATCTAACAAGTTTCGAACAATATCATCCTCAGATCCTGCGAGCAAAACGACGTCGGAGACTCGGAGAAATAGAACAAACCATGGAGCGTATCACATGGGATCATAGAGAGGGAACAGGTGGGGGCGCACGATAATAGAGAGAGTGATGCGTTGATTGAGGCATTGATGATCTACAGCTGTATCGCAGTAAGGTACCAGCTTTGGCGCCAACATCACGTGACTCACTCTGTCAACACTGTCCTCACAAACAAATAAAACAAAACATTAAAAACTAAAACACCACCCTCACCTCACTTGTGACTTCACAGTTTCAAACACCACCATGGCTTCCCTTACTCCTCTCAACCTCACACTCCTCCTTGTTTCATGGTTTCTACTTTGCCTACTCACTTTGAGGCCCAATGGGCTTGTGAGCGCCCAGATGGATGAAACAAGCTTGAAGCTGGTGTCGGACGCTCTAGAGTGGCCAGCCACGACGTCGCTCTATGATGATGACGACGTAGACGAAGAGAGTGAAGAAGACATAGAAAATGGTTATAGTAGAAGATCCTTATTCTGGCGGAGAATGAAGTACTACATTTCGTATGGTGCTCTCTCCGCTAACAGGATCCCGTGTCCACCACGCTCCGGGAGATCCTACTATACCCATAACTGTTTCAAGACTAGAGCCCCTGTTCACCCTTACTCTAGGGGATGCTCTGTCATCACGCGCTGCAGGAGATGATTGGTTATCGGATTCAAAAATATAAATCACAATGTAGGTTCCTCTTTCTTTTCCGTACTGCTTGCTTTAATTAATTCGAGCTTTCTTAATTAGTTGTGCTGAGTTTCTCACTTTGTCTGCTTAAAGGCTTGGATTTTTATGAGATGGGTTCTTCCGTGGCATCGACTCGTTGGGCTGCAGAAATGGATGTGCTTGTTTTTTTTTATTTATTTATTGCATTGTATAAACCAAATTAATTGATGTGTTACAACTCTATTGTGCTTGCACTTGGTTCATGATGCTCACCTGTATGGCTGTATGTTATAATTTATGGAATTTAATTTATTTGGTACAACTGTTAAAAATATCATCATTTTCAGGAATGATTTTTAGTGAATCTTTCAACAAAGCGATGCGGAATTTTATTTTATTTTTTTAAAAAATAACATAGAAATTTCATTATTTCATTGATCATGAATATGAAAGAGAGAAGCCTTACGAATAGAAACTCAGGTAACTCACAAGTCACAAGGACAAACACAAAAGGGGATAAACCCAAGTGCACCTACAAACAGGGAGATGAAAATGGCTCCATCGTTTATGAATTGGTTTCTTGAGTTGTACTTGTTTGTAATGGTCTTGACTATCAATGGATCAATTTTCTGTCTTTGTGGAATTAGTTTCTTGATTTTTGTAATTATGTTTCTCGATTTGTTGAAATATATTTGATTCTGGAAATTTGATGGATTTCTCAAAATATCATTGCTGGAAATCTCATTTTCAAGATCCCTAATACTTGTACCTTACTCTTCTCTTGTAAATGGGATACAATTGTAATTTCATATTCTGACACTTACTAGTACTGTCTCCTTGTTGTAATTGTAATCACTGGTAAAAACAACTGTCCGCACCTCCCCTTGACAAATGGTGCACGGCAAGAACGTACGAATGTAATTGGGCTGGGCTTATAGTTAGGGGTGGTCACAGATTTAGTTTGGTGGATACTTGAATCCAATCTAATCAAATTTGATTGAGTTGTGTTGTAAAGAAACATCCGTGTCATCCGAATCGAACCAATTCGGTCGTATTCAAGTTGGATTGGATCATATCATCGAGTCCAATATGAAAAAAAAAAAAAATAGAATATAAAATTTAATAAATGATGTATTCAGGGGCCCTAGTTTCAAAAGGCCTACAAGTTTCATTGTTTCAAAACCCTAGTTTCATCTTCAATATGAGACTGAGTGTTGCATGGTGCTTCCTGCTTCGTTTGCAACTTTTTTCACCTTCAATTTGGGTGTCACACTACCTTTGAAAAATATAGCAAAGAAAGAAGACGATGTTGGTGTAGGTTGCAGGTGAGGTTGTGGGTTTGGGTGGCGGAGGAGCGTAGGGTGGGGTGCAAAGGTTGTACGGCTGACAATGGGTCTTTGGCAACTATCGGGTAACCATGCAGGTTAGAGAAATAGATGAGGAAGGTGAAAGATGATGCTCGGGTTTCTCTATTTGGGTTGGGTTGCTTGGGTTCCATTTTCTCTAACCTGCCACCCGAATTGGACTCCTCGAGTTCTTTGCCCTTCAAATCGAACTGCTCCGGTGACTCGAATCAACCCGAATTTTCCGAGTTGGGTTGACGAGATCATCGAGTTCACCTGGATTCGTGATCACTTCTAGCTATATTCATCAATTATTTGAAATATCTTGTGTTGTGTAGGCCATAGGTTATAAATTATTAATGTAATTGTTCACACAAAAATGAGTACAAACCGAGCTCAAGTCGGAACTCAAATAGAACCTGGTATACTACTTGTTTTTTCTCAACGGCCTCTCTTCTCTTGAACTTCCTTTTATAGCCTAGGATATCAACGGATATTCTGTTGTCAGTTTTTTTTTGGGCGTGATCCCCTCATATTGTCTTAATGCTATTAAAATAACGTATATTTTGATTTTGGACGTTATGTCCATGATAAACATGTGCTTATTATATTCAAATATTATGGCCATTGCTCGGTTTAAGATCTTGGCTATACCCCTTGTTTGAAAATTGTCTGGGCCGAGCACTTATTGGCCCAGCTTGAAGGAAAATCCGAGCTCTGATCCTGGTCCTCAGATTGAATTGGGCCAAGTACTTCTTGATTCATGTTGGAACAATAATGGATTATAAATATAAATTTTTTATTTCATTTTTTTAATGTAAATATTTTTTTTTTAAAAGATTTAACATAAAATAATCAGGGCCTTAATGAGTAAAAATGGCCTCAGACGTTATTCTTTTAAACAAGTTAAAATCAAATTTTAAATTTGTTTCATTTAAATAATAAGTTAAGCTAGATCGAAGAACATTTTTTTCATAAGTCAAATAGTTTATTTAACTTGATTCATTTATACTCCTAGCAACAGCTCCACGGCAAAAGCGAGAGGGTTAGAGGAAGAGGATGCTCTTTCATTTTTTTCTCTAGTTTTTGACAATTGTAGTAACGGGACCATGTAATTTAAATAGTTTCAACCAACTACACCAACGACTTTCATAACATTTATTTATCAATTCACCCAAAGTTGTTTACGATGCTAGTAGTCCGATAAATGCCACATTCCTCCCTCCATCCCTCCAGTCCTTTTATTTCAACGAAAGTCGATAGACTTAAATATTTATTATAAAATTTACTCGATAACTTTATATTGCAGAAGCTATACGTATAAGAAATATGCAGAGTGCAAATCATACTTTACAATATATTTTTAGCCATTAGCATTTCAAACAGTCATTTACGATAAACAAACTGAGAAAAAAAAAAACTGTTGCTAAAGTCCTAAAATCATGGGTGTTTTGACTTATGGATGGTTTGCCATTGTTATTAAGATTTAATCTAACAATATATCAAAATTGAACTATTATTATTATTGTTGTTGTTGTTAACATTGTTTGAGTTATTGGGTTTTTTAGTAAATTCTTTACAGCAATGACATTATGGTTTATTATAGGGTATTAACTTTATATTGATTATTTGTTCAAAAAAAAACTTTATATTGATTATGTATTGATCAAAAAGTTTAAATAAATTATTATGTTCTCAAAAAGAAAAGAAAACCATATTAATTATTTTTGCAGAGGACTCGGTTTCAGGCCACAACTTGAAAGTTGTAGAGTATTGTGACGGGTTTAACAACAGAAGATTTAGTCTGATCCAATTTTTCTGTTACATTTGTTTAAAGTTTTGCTGAAGGGTTTAGGTTGCTTAATTTTGAAGCATGGACATTCAACATGGTTGAAGAGTAGCATCCTGTTTATTGAGTGTGTTTGGAAAAACTGAAAAAAAAATTATGCTTATAATCTGTTTTCAAATAATCGATTATTGAGATAATCGATTATAATCAGAATCTATTTTTATTTGGGTATGTTTGCTGAAAAGTGATTTTAAGATAATCTATTTTGTTTGGATGATGCAAAAATAATCATTCTTACATAATAAATTATGAAAAAGTATATGAAGTTATTTGTTTATATTAATAATACGTATGCTTCTTAATATTAAAACTTGTTAAAATATTTAATTTTTAACAAAACAATTTAACAAAAAATAATATAACTAATTAATTAAATAAATAATAAATAATTAAATATCATTTAAGTATTGATATTTAAGTATTGCTTCAAAAAAAAATCTCATTTAAGAATGTTGCATCAAGTACTTGACGCTTGACGCTGTGAGATATATACGTTATTAACAAAATACAAAAGATGATGTTGCTGGGAGTGGGGGACAAAGACCGAAAAAGTGAGTGTAGTGAGAAAACAATCATAATCTATTATAAAAAACAATCCTTCAAAGATGATACATGAAAACAGCTGTTTTTTCATTAAAAAAATTGTTTTGAAAATATAAGCTAAATATCAAACATGTTGGATTAAGCATAAAACAACTTTTAAGATGAAAAACAATTAAAATTTAGAAAATTCATCTTTCCCAAACACCCTCCTTAAGCAAAGGCCCAAAAAGATGGATATTCAATTTGTTTGTGGTGGCTCGATGAGCAGAAAATCTAACCTCATTTTTAGGCTTTCACATATTCATTTCATTTTAATTATGGGTGCTGCAAGCTCTCGAAAAATCAACTATTTTTTTTTGTCAAATGGAAGCAACTGGTAAAAATCAACTGATTTAAAAAAGTTAGTTTTTTTAACTAACAGATGAGTTGAATGCATTTAACGTAGTTATTCATATCTTATTTATTATTTAGGGTATATACTTTTTTCTTTTCCATTTCAATCCTTCAGTAACTTTTATTTTAAACCCAGTTAAATTAATATAACAATTAATTGAAAATGAAAAAAAAAAAAAATCACAATAATAATAATCATAAAAAATTCAATGTTTATTAAATCGAAATATCTCTATATGTAAGGATATATTTGGGTAAACAACTTAATTAAGAGTTTATTATATAAGACCTTATTATATGGGAGCTTATGTCATAAACGCTTAAAGAAAAAAAAAGAAAAAAAGGGGCATGAGAGGATTCGAATAGTGAAAAACACGGAGAGAGTGTTTAGTGCATAAGCTCTTATGATAATTCCATAAGCTTCTCCTAGTGACTTATGAAAATAAGTCAAAAACTCCCTTATGTAATAACATAAGTTATTTTTATAACCTCTACCAAATACACTATATAAAAACTTGTGAAAAGAGCTTAAATAAATTCTTCCGAACATTAGCAAACTTCAATTTTTTGGTAGAACCCTAAACCATGGTCTTGTTCTCTCCTTCTCTCTGAAGCCGTCTCCTTGCTCACCTTCGTATAACTCCTTTGTTTGGCCCTTTCACATTATTTTCCAGTCTTCTCTCGTTCTCTGCGGCCGCTGTTGATCTGATTGTTACGTTCGAAGTTGTTGCTGTGATTGTTGCGTCCTTCGTTTGAAGCTTGTGTGATAGTTATAACCCATATTTGTTGTTATCTGTTAAGTTATTGTTGATTTTTGTTTAGAATTTCTTACATCTACTTCCTTAGGTTTCATCTCTTGCTCTTCTTTTTTTATTTTTCGAATTTTTATTAAACTGAAAAGTCTCTGATTCAAGTTCATCTTCTTTTGGTTCAACCGAAAAATGAACAACTTGCATTCAAATCAATGTCCCAGTTCGGTTTTTTCACATTTTTCGGTTTCCCCTTTTTTTAGGGTTTATGATTGTTACTGCTTACACCCTGTTAGGCCCTCAAATTCGTGAATGTTTGATTTGTGTGAGACATTGATTTGAATTTCATCCGTTTTCTTTTGGTTTAGTTGGTGTTATGTTGGACTCACTGTACTAACTGGTTTCGTGTCCTATGGCATTCCTGGTTCTATATGCTTCTCGTGATTTGATAGCATATGTGCAGGGACATCAATTTATTTGGGTTCTCTTTTGGGGTGTGTTTCTGTTTTACAGGGTCTGGTTGTTTTGGGAGTTTCCTTCAGCTTTGCTTTGTGGTGTGTGTCTGTTTTTGTGGCCTTTTGCGTGTGTTCTTGGTCCTGGCTGTGTCTTTTTTTTTTTCTTCGCAGCCTTGTTTGGCGGTTTGTGTGTGTCTGTTTTTGTGGTCTTGTGTGTCTGTTCTTGGTTCTTGGCTGTGTGGTTTTTCTACGCAGTGTGTTTTTATTCAGTTTGGATTTGCTTTAATCAAAGGTTCGACATTTGTTTTCGGTCAGCTAATGACTGATATAGATGAGGAACTATGAAGTTGTTTTGGACTGTGTTCTGTTTTATGTCATCTGAAAGTGGTTTTGTGCTGGTGATGGATCTATATTTTGCTTTGCTTGTTAGCGTCCCTTCAGTGGAGTGTAGTACCAGCCTGGTGAATCTTTTTCAGTACCAACTTTGATCTTCTTGGAACCCTGTGCTCAGCAGCTTTTGGACGCGTTTGCTAATTGGTCTTTGGTCTTGTTTCTTTTAATATTGGAAAGCTTCACCTGTTGGTGGTTCTTAAATAGGAGTAGCCCTATCTGGTGTATCTGATTTAGCACAAATTTGGACTTTCTTGGTTTCCTCTACTTGGCAGCTCTTTGGATTGGTTAGGAATTATCCTTATACTGAGGTTTTTTGGATTAATACTTTGCATTGGAGTTTGGCAGTTTGCGACTTCTTTGAGTAGTTAGCACCACAATCTTATACTGTTTGTTTATTTGCATAGTCTTTTGGGTGCCCACTATTGGCTACATGCGGAAAGGTTTTTGTCTCTCAGGCTTGTGGTTATTTTGGGCTAGTTCTGATAGATATTGGGGATTGAGATAATGTACATTTTCAACCACGTCTTAGGCCCTCTATTCTTCTTGGAGGATTATCTTGGTTGAATGTTTACTGTTTTTTGTCCTCCCTTTTTTTCCTTCTGCCCTTTTGTGTTATTTTGTAAATGGGTTTGGGCATCCCTCGTACTCATTTTATTACATTTTCTTGCTTATAAAAAAAAAAAGTTGTTTGGTTATTTTATGTAGGGGTCCCTTGTTTTGCTGAGTTTGGTCGCTTGGTTGAATCCTATATTGAAGTTGTTTTCCTCTTCATATAGCAATTTCTTACTTTGCTGGTTCATAAGTTGTTTTAATTGATTTTTGTTTTACTTTATTAGTGGTGATTAATGTTACTTTTATATTTGTATTCCTGGAATTTATGCTTATGGTTTTTAGTATTTGAGCAGTGATTTTGAATTGTGAATGTAATTGTTTTTTGTAAAAAAATCTGAATTTTGTGGTTTTTTGTACTGCTAACTGTAAAGATTGAAAGCATATTCAATGGACAACTATGTCTTTAATGCTAGCAACAGCATCTCCTTGCCCATTGTCAACGATGCACTTGTATACTGCACAAATGTGGTGCTGTTAGCCTACTGTGGCTCTCGACAATTGAAGAAAATCCTGGTAGCTGGTTTTATGGATGTGGACGGTTTCCTTTTTCATCTAGCCGATGTGAATCATTTCATTGGTTTGACCCAGAATAGCCAGACTATTTAAAGAATTTTATGAGGCGTATTATAAGGGAGAACAAAAAATTGAAGGCCGATGTTTTGGATACAATTGTTGAGCATGAACTGCACGTTATCTTTTAATGATAGTTTTTCATTCAATTACCTTAATATCTGGTTAATTGTGTTGTATTCTGGGTATATGAAATAAATGAATTGAGTGCACTGCCATCGGTATTCCATTTTCAATTTCTATCAACTAACGTGCTCTAATAAATTGGGTGTAACTAATTAAACTCTGTATTGAAAACCGCAAAGACAAATGATGTTATGAATTGATAAATTAATCTGCATTGGGAAACAAACAAC
Organism: Sophora flavescens; assembly: GCA_030762895.1. Taxonomy (NCBI): domain Eukaryota; kingdom Viridiplantae; phylum Streptophyta; class Magnoliopsida; order Fabales; family Fabaceae; genus Sophora; species Sophora flavescens. The sequence goes on along the minus strand of CM061064.1, from coordinate 25,958,818 downwards.
AATTAATATATCATAGGGATTAGTACATGCCTTGATGGATGAGTGTTTTATTGCCATTATCCAATTTTCACAGTGACTTTTACAGAGACACAATTGTTGAGCTTCCTTCCCGAACAAATATTTTTGAAAAATATGGTGTAACATTCACACAGTAGGATTCAATGATACAATTTGGTGTAACATATGAGAGACTTGTAATAAAACCCGAACGAATAATTGGGCCAAGAATTAAAAACACTTCAATATAAATGCAAAACAAATGGGCCAGGAATAAAAAACAATACACGTTTCAAGTACCGCACTATCCTTTGCTAATTAAAAACACTTCATTGTAAGTGCAAAAAAAAGGGGCCACAATTCAACAAATTAAAATATCGCAGTAGAAGGGTCGTACTTCACGAAGTTGTAACAGGCAACACTTGTTCAAGTAATAAATTTCGATAAACCACAACTAAATTTTAGTATCAAAAAAATGGGCCGCACTTAACCAAAAATAAATTAAAATCAAGCTGCATGTTGTCTTCTACTCATATTGGGGCCACCAACAAAATCCAAAGTGGCAAGTTCTTGGATGTCAACCATCAGCATAAATCTCTTCCGATAAACCACTATTGTTGAGCATCCTTCCCACCTGATAACATGCAATTTATGGTTTCAACAACAGAATAATGCACTTCCTTATTAACTGGTGGCATTCCATAATAATGCCGCAAAAACAGTGAATGGACAATTATGAGTGTTGTTCCGTCCAAAATATCTCAGATGAGATACTCGGCTGGAAAGAGTTTAGAGGGGATGTTTTAGAATGTGCTTGACAGAATTGAGATTCTGCTCCTACGTATCCAAATGGGAATCAAAGCAAAACGTAGTTCTGAATGAGGGGGTAAGCCCCCTATTTATAGAGATCTTTCAGGATCAGGCTCCGAGATATACGGAGAGATATTAGGATCAGGTTCCTGAATATGCGGAGTGATATTCGGATCGGTCATTTATGACTGGTCCGTAAGGGACCGAGGTGTACTTGTCCTTGATTCATGACAGGATAAGTCCGAGTATTTATCCTCGGCGGTCCTAGTGTACTGATATGTCCTCGGCTTTGGAGGAGTTTTAGGTTAAGGCCTATCATTGGGGCAGCTCTTGGCCAATCCGAGGTATAGGCAAGTCCTCGGGATTACATTCTCGCCAAGACACAAGCCCCCCGAGCTCCGAGCTTGAATAAGCGAAGGAGCTGATAAGTATGAAACCGAGCTTATTCTTCGGCCACACAAACTTCTGCATTCCCAGCTGTCATTTCAATCAAATATTTCCTCTTTGTCAGGGAAAGCAATCATCCCCCCTAATACTTCTGTGGCACGCTTTAGGTAAGATACCCTAGGGTTTCACGCCCATTTAATGAGGGGAAAATCAAAAAGTCGCGCCCTTTTGGGCCTGATGGGACGTGGGCCGTCAACCGCAGGCTACAAATATCCCTTCGGACTCCTACTCCCTTCTACCTTGCTTATCCTCCTTGGCCTTTCACCTTCGTCTTCCAGGTTTCTGCCATCACCCTTGTGCTTGTCATTTTTCAGGTACGCCCAGTTTCCTTCTTCCCCTCGTACTTCTCAGTTTAATTTTTGCTTACCAGATGAGTTCATCCATGTCCTCTGAGTCAAACACCTCGCCTCTAATTGAGCGCGAGGTTTCCCCCATTGGGGGTTCTCCCTCCACCTCTTCGGTTCCTTCACGGGAGTTGAACGTCGGAGAAGGGGAAGCGTCCTCCTCCGGGTCGTCTTCCCCTGGGTCTGATTCCTCCGGGTCTGACTCCAAGTCCGGCTCTCCCTCTCCTCCGGTGTCTAAACTCGCCGCTCGTAAGCAACGCCTGAGGGTTCCAAAAGACCCTATTCCGGATATTACTCTTCCAGGGTACACCTGGGTTAAAGGCGAGGTTGGGACCTTTTTTTCTGACTTCCAAACCCCAGAATCGATTGATCAACTTCGGTCCCAAATTAATATCTCGGCGTCAGGGGACGAATCCGAGTTCATTTGCTCCCCATGCTCGGGTACCGAGTTTTTCTTCCTCAGGGCTCGTCCTTCCGAGCCCCCCTTTACATACATGTACAAAACCTTATTTGATAATCTGCACGTATCTCTTCCTTTTACCGAGTTTGAGTGCGATGTTCTGAGAACCATGAACGTTGCTCCTACTCAACATCACCCCAACAGGTTGGGCTTTTCTGAAAGCCTTTCAGATTCTATGTAGATACATCGGGATGGAGCCCACCACTCCAAAATTTTTGTATTTCTACCAAACAAGGTTTGGTGAGAAAATGGGATGGATTTCCCTTAACGGGCTGAATCGGAGAGGACTGCTTAGTTTGTACACATCATCGTACAAAGATTTCAAAGTTGGCTTCTTCTGAGTTCGCCCCTCGGGCTCTCATTCCTCCCACTTTTTTGATGATGATAACTGTGCCAAGTTTTCCCTATATTGGCAATCCTCCCCCACAAAATTCGTCGGTTTTGAGTACCAATCCCTCCCGGCCGAGGATAGACGGGACATAGACATACTAGAAAAACTTCCTCGGCCCCTCCATTGTGGACGCCTCCTGAAACTACCCTTCTCATCAACCCCGAGAACTGACCTGAAAAGTAAGTACTCGGCTTTTTGGTTTTGGGAATTATTTCTGTATTTGTTGCTGAACTAACAACTTTTTCTTTTTGCCAGTCATTATGGGGAAATTTGACTTCTCCAAGCTCGTAACGGCTGCTGCTAAAGAGGGTCAGGGTCCCTCTTCAACTGAGAAGAAGCGGAAAAGACCTCCTCCCACCAAGACCTCTGCGAAGGGAACTTCATCATCTGCCCCCCAAAAAAGAAAGAGGGTAGAGGTTGTAGTTGACACCGACGACTCTCCCCCACCTCACCCGAGTCCCCCACGCCCAACTACTCAGGAGACCGGGACTGCGGGGCGAGGAGAACAACCCCCTCCCTCCACCGAGCAGAAATGGTACAACAGTTCCCTAAAGGCGGGGACCTCATCCCTCTGGGGTGAAGATTTCAACCCGTTCCCTTCCTTTGACTCGCACTTCCTCAAACCTGCTGATCTCCGGTTAATCAGGCAGCAAGGGACCCAGTCCAGCATGGAGGCCCTCTCGGCCTACTGCATCCGAGCCGCCGCTCTAGCCCGCTTTTGCAGCCGGGATTTGGTGGAGTCCGAGAGGAAATCCCGGCATCTGGAAGCTGAACTTGCTTCCATCGAGAAGCTGAAAGGGGATTTTGCCCGGACCTCCACGGAGCGCGACGAGCTGGCCAAGGCCAATAACCTCTTGACTACAACCATCACTGAGTTGAATGGCCAGAGCTCCGAGCTTGAGACCAAATTAAAATCTGCTGAGGAGAGTAAAGCTCAGGCTGAAGAAGGTAGAGCTCGTGCTGAAGAGGAGCTCAAGAAGGCTCAAGCTGAAATTGAGCGACTCAAAGCTGCCTTGGAGGCCGAGACCAAGGCCAAGATGGAGCTCCAGGAGGATGTGAAAGAGGCCACTAGTTGTATTATTATCGAGCACCGGAAGGGTTTCGAGAAGGCTATTGCTCAGGTTGAGGTTCTCGCCCCGGGGGTTGATCTTTCGGGAGTCGATGTGAACAAGGAGGTAGTGAACGGGGAACTTATTCCCATAATTCTTGAAGAGGAAGAGGAGGTGGAGGTAGAAGGGGAGGAAGACTCTCCCGGGGATCACATCGAGGCCGAAGAGGGTCTTAGGGACGAGTAGCTGTTTAGTTTTTTGTTTTTTGTTCATCCCTTGTAATGGGCTTGTGCCCTTGTAACTTCATTTTACTTAATTAAAACTGTTACTGTTTTGCCGACTTTCCTTTTCCCTTGTAGCCTCCTGTTTGGCCGAGATACACTTGAAGCGTTTTTTTATTTTCCGTCGTTGTGTTTGGCCTGTTAAACAAATCTTCGGCTAAGACCAAGGTATTCTGCCGTCCAAATCAAAAATGGACGGTGGTTGTTACACGTGAAACACATGCTTCACACCTTACGCGTGCAGTCATGCATTAAATGCTTTGGAAACCGCAATGGGCTCATGCTATTACTGCTTTTTGCTTAGTTTCGAGATTTGTTTTTCCAACAAACCTCTTCCCACGCATACTTCTTCCTTCCCGACGCCTCTTCCCCCTTATAAATAGGGCTGTTTCACTGCTCCCTTTATTCATTCTTCATTCTTTCCCACCATCCAAATTCGTTTCTCTTCCACTCGAGTAGTTCTATGATAGTGTTAGGGGTTTACGCTCCCCTCTCCCAGTTAACATCCTTTTTTGAGTTTCATAGCTGCCAAAAAGGATGTAAGTGGGAGATGGGATCCAGAATTTCTTTTACAATTCAATCCTCCAAGAAGGATGTTAACTGGGATAATGGCAGACTTCGGGAGTCGCGAAAGGGGTAGAGGCCGTCTACTCCCTGAGTGGGCCAAGCACCTTATCATCCAGCTTTCTCGGGGGGAAGTGACTACATCCTCCCTTAAGAGAGAGTCATGGCGTTGGATTGGGGGACCGGGGCCGACCGGACTTGCCCCCGCTCTAATTGGGGGAACAAGCGGTCCGCCGAGCTGCCCTTATTTTCAATTTCAATCTTTGTGCTCGGTTCCCTTAATATCTTCACCTGTTTGTACTTTTCAAGAATCAAACTTGGCCTTATTTTTGTTTTACACGTTGTACTCGGTTTCCTTAATAAAATCACGGCTCATATTCAGTCTTTAAATCCGAACTTTGTTCTTTTTTAATTCGTATTCGATTTCCACAATCTCGCAGCTCGAACTCGGCCTTAATAACTTGATAGCTCGAACTCGACTAATAGGCTCAAACTTGGCCTAAATAACTAAAACGGCTCGAACTCGACCTTCAGGCTCAGACTTGGCCTTAAAACGTTTAATCGGCTCGAACTCGGCCTTCAGGCTCAAACTTGGCCTTTAAACGTTTAATCGGCTCGAACTAGGCCTTCAGGCTCAAACTTGGCCTTTACAAATTTAATGGCTCGTACTCGGCCAGGAGGCTCAGACTTGGCCTTTAGAGTTTAACGGCTCGAACTCGGCCTTCAGGCTCAAACTTGGCCCTTACAAATTTAATGGCTCGTACTCGGCCTTCAGGCTCAAACTTGGCCCTTACAAATTCAATGACTCGTACTCGGCCTTCAGGCTCAAACTTGGCCCTTACAAATTCAATGGCTCGTACTCGGCCTTCAGGCTCAAACTTGGCCTTTAGCGTTTAATCGGCTCGAACTCGGCCTTTAGGCTCAAACTTGGCCTTTAAAAAGTTAATGGCTCGTACTCGGCCTTCAGGCTCAAACTTGGCCTTTAAACGTTTAATCGGCTCGAACTCGGCCTTCAGGGTCAAACTTGGCCTTTACAAATTTAATGGCTCGTACTCGGCCAGGAGGCTCAGACTTGGCCTTTAGAGTTTAACGGCTCGAACTCGGCCTTCAGGCTCAAACTTGGCCCTTACAAATTTAATGTCTCGTACTCGGCCTTCAGGCTCAAACTTGGCCCTTACAAACGGAGTTAACGGAACTCACCGACTTGCCTTTCCCCCTGTCTAGGGCTTCTGCAGGTGTAGGTTTAAGTCTGCTCACACACAAACTATCAGCATAGCATTGTCTGGCCATCCTCTGATCAGCCCGGACAGCAACTATGTCCCCCGAGTTGGAAGGGAATTTCATTGTGAGATGGGGAGTAGAGACCATAGCTCCTAGCTCGTTCAAAGACGGTCTTCCGATCAGGATATTGTATGATGTTACTGCATTGACTAACACATACCTGACCATGATAGTCTTGGATGCTTTGCCATCCCCAAAAGTAGTCAGGAGGTCGATGTACCCCCGTGTATCAACTTGTTCCCCTGCAAAGCCGATGAGCTTACTGTCGTACGGTTGAATAGATTTCTCTGGGATACCGAGCTTCTGAAATGTTGAGTAATATAAGATATCTGTCGAGCTCCCCTGGTCGACAAGGGTTATTTTGACCGAGAAATTAGCCAACTGCACGGTGATTACCATGGGGTCGTCTTGATTAGGATCCACCCCTACAAAGTCTTCATCGGAAAAGATAATAGGTGGGGAGTTTCTCGGGGGTTTGCAGGATACCGAGTTGACAGCCCGAATGGCCCGCAGGTGCTTTCTCCGAGCTGAACTTGTCGCGCCTCCCCCTGCGAATCCGCCTGAAATAGTGTTTATGACTCCTCGGACCACATTATCCTCCTCTCGTCTTTCATTCTGGCCCTCTCTGGTTTCTGTTCTTTCATTATTTCATTGACCGCCGCCCCTTCTCGGGCTTTGGTCACCTCCTCTCCTTCTGCTTCTGCCACGCCCCTCTCCATTGTTGTGGTTTCTCCGAACAAAACTATTGAGGTGGCCAGCTTGCACCAACTCTTCAATCTTATCTCGTAGGACCCAACATTCCTCGGTGGTATGGCCATAATTACGATGATACCGACAATGTTTCTGTCGGTCAGCATTATGGGGGGTGTGGCCACGATTAGGGAGCTGCAAAAGTTCCGCATTGTATGCTTCCTCAAACACCCGAGCTCGGTTTGTGTTGAGGGGAGTATAATGTTCATACTTTGGTCCCCTATGCAGATGCTCGGGTGGGCCTTTTAATTTCGCCTTATCACCCTCAGCCCTCCTCTTGTCTCTCTCGTCTCGCCTGTCAGCATCATCGGTTCTCTCCCATTTTAGACTCCTCAACCTCCTCCATATTAATAAACCCCGCAGCTTTTCTCCTCAATTCATCCATACTGGTTGGTGGCTTCCGAGCCAAGTGTCTGGCAAAAGGGCCAGGTCTTAACCCGGTCAAGATGGTGTGTAGTGCAACATCGGCACTGAGATTCCGGATGAGGACCGCCTCCTTGCTGAATCTGGCCATGAAATCACGCAGGGACTCGTTCTTTTCTTGCCTGAAATTTACCAACGAGGCCGAGGTTTTTTGATGAGCCTGGCTCGTGGCGAATTGAGCATTGAACTTAGCCATGAATGTATCAAAGGAGTCTACTGACGCTGGCGGTAGCTGGGTGTACCAGGTCAACGCAGCATCCTTCAGAATGGTCGGAAAGACTTTACACATGACAGCATCGTCATCGGTAAAGAGGTACATCTGGGTGGTGAAAGCGTCCAAGTGGTGCTCGGGGTCTGAGGTGCCATCATATTTGTCAATGCTAATTGGCTTGTAGTTAGCTGGTAGGGGAACCTCCATGATAGTGTTCGTGAAGGGATGTCTCGGCTTCCGCACGCTGGCCCTTTCATTAAGTTTATTTGCCCGCAGTGACAGTTCGGGGGCCTGCCTAGGAAATTTCTCCTCATCTACCCGGTCCATATGATGAGAAGCCCGGAGTTGTGGGCCTCCTTCTCTGTGCGAGTTTATGGACCCCTCATTCTCAGGCGTCCGACGCTCTCTCTCAGGAGGAGACGAGGCGGACCTTTCTCTGCTCTGTCCCGGTTCGCGACGGCTGTTCTGCCGCCTAATCTCCTCATTCTCCTTCCTTAGCATGGCAATCTGTGCAAGAAGTTCCTGGATTAGGGGGTTGTCGGTCGTCATAGCCGGGTTTATGGACCGTTCCCATTATCTCCGTTGTTAGCATTTTCTGGCTCCTCTCTCCTGCAGTTTCCGCTCCTTGTTCTCACCATCATCGGTTCTCTCCCTTTTCTTAGACTCCTCAGCCTCCTCCATATTAATAAACCCCGCAGCTTTTCTCCTCAATTCATCCATACTGGTTGGTGGCTTCCGAGCCAAGTGTCTGGCAAAAGGGCCAGGTCTTAACCCGGTCAAGATGGTGTGTAGTGCAACATCGGCACTGAGATTCCGGATGAGGACTGCCTCCTTACTGAATCTGGCCATGAAATCACGCAGGGACTCATTCTTTTCTTGCCTGAAATTTACCAACGAGGCCGAGGTTTTTTGATGAGCCCGGCTCGTGGCGAACTGAGCATTGAACTTAGCCATGAATGTATCAAAGGAGTCTACTGACGCTGGCAGTAGCTGGGTGTACCAGGTCAACGCAGCATCCTTCAGAGTGGTCGAAAAGACTTTACACATGACAGCATCGTCATCGGTAAAGAGGTATATCTGAGTGGTGAAAGCATCCAAGTGGTGCTCGAGGTCTGAGGTGCCATCATATTTGTCACTGCTAATTGGCTTGTAGTTAGCTGGTAGGGGAACCTCCATGATAGCGTTCGTGAAGGGATGTCTCGGCTTCAGCACGCTGGCCCTTTCATTAAGTTTATTTGCCCGCAATGTGATTCTTCGGGGCTCGCCTAGGAAATTCCTCCTCATCTACCCGGTCCATATGATGAGAAGCCCGGAGTTGTGGGCCTCCTTCTCTGTGCGAGTTTCTGGACCCCTCATTCTCAGGCGTCCGACGCTCTCTCTCAGGAGGATACGAGACAGACCTTTCTCTGCTCTGTCCCGGTTCGCGACGGCTGTTCTGCCGCCTAATCTCCTCATTCTCCTTCCTTAGCATGGCAATCTGTGCAAGAAGTTCCTGGATTAGGGGGTTGTCGGTCGTCATAGCCGGGTTTATGGACCGTTCCCCATTATCTCCGTTGTTAGCATTTTCTGGCTCCTCTCTCCTGCAGTTTCCGCTCCTTGTTCTCACCATGATTTGTGGTATGGGAAAGTTTTGCTTCGTTCCCACAGACGGCGCCAAATGTTCCGTCCAAAATATCTCAGATGAGAGATACTCGGCTGGAAAGAGTTTAGAGGGGATGTTTTAGAATGTGCTTGACAGAATTGAGATTCTGCTCCTACGTATCCAAATGGGAATCAAAGCAAAACGTAGTTCTGAATGAGGGGGTAAGCCCCCTATTTATAGAGATCTTTCAGGATCAGGCTCCGAGATATACGGAGAGATATTAGGATCGAGCTCCGAGATATACGGAGAGATATTAGGATCAGGTTCCTGAATATGCGGAGTGATATTCGGATCGGTCATTTATGACTGGTCCGTAAGGGACCGAGGTGTACTTGTCCTTGATTCGTGACAGGATAAGTCCGAGTATTTATCCTCGGCGGTCCTAGTGTACTGATATGTCCTCGGCTTTGGAGGAGTTTTGGGTTAAGGCCCATTGCCGGGGCAGGCTCGGTCAATCCGAGGTATAGGCAAGTCCTCAGGATTACATTCTCGGCCAGTACAAGTGTGTTTGGAAAAGCTGGAAAAAAAAGATTATCCTGATAATCTTTTTTCAAATAATCGATTATTGTGATGATCAATTATAATCATAATCTGTTTTTGTTTGGATGTTTGCTGAAAAACGATTTTAAGATAATCTATTTCGTTTGGGTGGTATCAAAATAATCACTGTTACATAATAAATTACGAAAAATGGTATAAAGTTATTTGTTTATATTAATCATATTGGTTTTTTTTTAACATCAAAACTTGTTGAAAATGTTTATTTTTTTATATTTTGTCATCAAATGTTTTTTATTATAAAAAAATAAATAAAATTTGTTATAATTTTTTATTTTGAAAAGTGAAGCTCTCGTGTAGTCTCGTACATGGCAACAATATAAGAGTTGGCTGAGTGAAAAAAAATGCATGCACTGAGATCATTGGAAAACTATAAAACACACATTCAAAGAACTCAATCTACTGCAGGAAAAAAATTGGAGTCTGGGTGGCGATGATCATGCGCCTAAAAGCTGGGGAAATGGGGTCTAAGAGTCAACATGCTTCAGCCCAAGAAAATAATCTTTGGAAATAATCAAACAGTTGAGGTCACGAGCTTATAGCAAAATAACTTAAATTGATGAAAAACAGTTGTTTTGGAAAATAATCATTTTATCCAAACACAAGGATTATTTTCCAAAACAGCTTAAATCTGTCAAAACAGCTGAAATATCAAAATTTCAGCTGTCTCAAACACCCTCTATATAGTATTTCAAAATTGGGATTGAACAATAAGTTCACCAAAGGTACTAACAAAAAATTAACAAACCCGATTAATTTGTGGAAAATTAGGAACAAGAACTTGACCATTTTGAGGATAAATAGGTACTCCACCAAAATTAGTTAAATTCGATGGTCCCTGGCTCGAAGCACCATACCCAAATGTTGGGAATTGCATCGGGGGTATCGTAAGCTGGACTTGGGACACAACAGGGAGGTTACTACTAGAACAATCTACCTTTTTCGGCTTATGATAACACATGAAACAAAATCAAAATTTTCGTCCTACCAGAGAACAAATATTTATCATCATTCCTATCATTGTTTGAGTCCTTAAATTACATAGTCATTATTTGTATTTTGTAACAACTCCATCTGCCACAAGCTCGACAACAATTAGTGCACCACACAAAACAATCCGCTCTCTAGCTTCTTTGAAGATCTCTGTTGTGAAGATTTTGGCGGCATCCTTCTCAATATTATAAAGAGCGATGTGGTCAGCACATGTTCTGAAAACAGAGACTTGAAATCAGGCACCAGTTCATTGTTTCTATGTTCACTCAAAGCCTGCTCAATAGTATGCATAAACTCAAAAATGCTACTTTTCTTCCTAATATATTGCTTTATGATTGAGTTAATAGATTCATATTGAGATGTAGTTCGTATACATCCGAAGAACTTATCACGAAAATAAGCAGTGACCCATAATGTCTTGTTCCTGTATGTTTTACAAACCCACCTGTTCCGTAGAAGACCATGTTTCACAACCATCTCCATCCAAAAATCCTCAAATTCCTCTATAGTGAAATTTGTGTACATCGCTTTCTTGAAATCCTGCAAAAAATGAGAACGGTTGAGTTTTTCACATGCATTCTTGTGCAGATGCCAAACACATAGTTGATGACATGCATCCGGAAAAACCTGCTTAATAGCCTCCCTCATAGCACCATCCCCATTAGGTTTGCTGCATCCATCTGCCCAGAAAAGGTGCTTCAATCTACCACCCCTTGTGGTTGAAAACTTTGCAAACTGCATTGGGTCATTGTCTGCCTTCCCTTGAAGATAGCTTATGGCAGAAACAAAATCCCCATCACTAATCTCACCTCGCATTTTGCTGTCAAAATAATTGTATAAGTCTTTCTTGGAAAAACCAACACCCGAATATCCACCCTTCCGAGCCACCATGTAGCCCATTATATGACAAGTTCTTATACCATACTAGTGAAGACTATCAACCTGAGCTTTATTTGCATTTGTCATTCGACGATAAGCTGGGAATAAGTGCACAAATCTAGAAGAAGTCAGTTCATGGTTATGAGCCTCATCAAATAATGTTACTATCCATCTTGATGTCTTCTTCTTATAATGTACACGAAGCCAAGCTTCACAATTAGTTCTAGTGTGAGGTCTAGGGTCTCTTTTCCTATCTAACCTTGTGAAGCGTTTCTTGTGTCTTAACCCAGCTTTATTGCAAACAAATTGTCGCATTACCATATTTCCCCTAACATTACGAGTCACATCATCTCTTCTAATCACAAAGCCATGACATTTTGCATATTTTGAATAAAATTCATACGCCTCCACTCCACTACCAAAGTCTAGAGCCCGTATCTCATCGGTCGTTAACTCAAATTATATTTTTTAAGATTACCTTCTCCTTGTTCCATACTTTCACTATCACACTCATCAGATAAATCATTACTCCCATCACTTACATTATCGCTTTCATCACAAGAAACAGAGCAATTACCAAAATTATCATCATCCAAATTAACATGTGAAAACTCCTCAGTTGTAGACATCTGCAGTGCAAACATCATAGCAGCTTGAAACAAAATAACTATCTACATTTAGAAAGACTTAACTGTCCTATTTGTGCGTACAGTGACAATATAATGTTAATTTGAGCACTGATGCTAAACACTAATTCATTAAACATTTGACAAAAAAATCGGGATGAACATGACAGAACAAGGAATTTTGTGTGTACATTAGTAAGCCAATTTAAACTCATATACAAGCTCTAGTTTGACTGAAATTAAACTTTCAAACCAAGAAGTATTCTTGTGTGCACACTACAAAAAAACCTATTTAGCGGCAAGAAGATATCGGTCGCTAAACATGATAATTCGGTTGCTATATTGTTTAGCGACCGAATTAACGATCGAATTAAGGGGGTAGCAGAAACCCTGGTGGCTAAATGTTTAGCGACCGAACTTGTATTTTGGTCGCAAATTTGCGACCGATATTTCGGTCACAAAATTATATATTTCGGTCGCCGTATATTTGGTCGCATGCTCAGCTAACCTAATTTGGTGACCGATATTCGGTCGCTATTTCGGTCGCAAATTTTAAATTTTTTTTTTATAAAAATTTTCCTGTAACTTAATCCTACCGACCAAATTTTGTTTTCAACTATTACCCCATTGATTTTTAATTTCTGATATAAACAAAATATACCAATATTTTTTTGAATAAATAGAAAACGTAAATATGATGTACTAACGATCCAAAACACCACAGTCAATATGATCAATAAAATATATACATTAATTAACGCAAGTTTAATAATTGTTTATAAAAAAAGTTTAATAATGTACTAATTAACGATCAAAACATAAAAACACACCACAATCAATAAGTACGAATCAAAATATCAAAACTCATCAATCTTCCAAAGGGATGAACATGTAGAAGCGAGAACCCCCAAGGTACTTAAACTTTGCCAATGCACCAGTGGACAACAAATACAACTCCCTTATACCATTTGTATCTGTTGCAAAATATAGGTGATCCTCATGGATTACTATATTCCCATTGAACAGATTTCCGCTTTTGTCTTCAATAGTCACAACACGCGGTATTTGTTGTCCCCAACGACGGTAGAATGATCGCGGGATTGAAATCAAATCCTGCAAATACACAAGAACAATTTAGTAAATGATTAGTTTATGCCTTAATCATCATTTAGTGAATCCGATCGTTATTCTTAAGTTAATGAGATATTGTACCTGGTCTATATGGATGACTATCTCAAAACATTTAGTCGGATCCATTTTCTGATAAAACGATAAGGAAAACAAGTCATATGTCTAAACTTCATCAAGTGATAATAAGAAAAGATGGAAAGATCCATGTAGCATACTAGCATGTTAAAATAGAACAAAGAAATGCAACTTCACATGCAACTTTACAGATTAACAAACATAGTAGTTTTCAGGAAAGCAGATGCTTTTACGTCGTTTTGAAGGATGGTCATAGAGAGGACTTTTCCTACCGGAAGTGCCTAGATAACCTAGTAAGGATGGTCATCAACAACTATTTCTGGAAAGCTCCATTTTCTAGTGAAACAAATGAGTAGAAAACCAGAGTTACTTTCATAATATTGTGTACAGAGCTGCTTTCTAATGTGAATAATGTTTGAATGATGACGGCACGTTATGCATGTGCCTGGAAAACTGTGCATAGCCCTTCATTTTATCTAACCCTATACTTAATCCTTCATTATCTAAGAGACTCGCTTTTGTTGGCTTCAAGAAGAGACTTTCTTAAGCTCATGGAATTTAAATTAGTAAATGAATAATGATCTTATTAACAACAACAAAGTCATGCCATTTACGAACTAATAACACTTTATCAATTCATTCCAATGCTTACAATGTAAATATATACAAATATGATTCCATAATCATTTCCAAACAAGTTATCAACAAATACATATCAAATTATTCTAATTACATTGATTCATTGTTATTGAAAGATTTTTATTTTAAAGAGAATAAACTATTCTTCATAGCAATCCAAATGTATGAACATGCTCAGATATAAGTACTAGCCTTCAATAAATTTACATCATCAAACAGAAAAGAGATAAGTAGAATTACCAAATGAATCCGATTCAAAATGAGTGAAAAGCTCTCTTAGAATTACAGGCTACAATAATGTTTTTAGATCATTTCATACTCCAACAAAGAATATTTTTTTGTTTATAGAGAAGTGAACAAGAACATGAACTATAACACAGGGACAATCTTGTCACTGAACATGTTAAACTAGAATGGTCTTCAAACAACTGCCTCAGTATTGGTCATTTGTTTGAACTATAATGGATTCAAGTTTCACGGCCAATGCAGGTGGGTGCTTTGAGGCTTTAAAGTTTAAATTATACAACACGTCAACAATCAACAAAAAACCAAAACCTGTTTATGTTTCGTAGTCTCACAGGCAGCAATGGCATTCTGTGGCTCAAGTAAACATCAATTCTAATCTCACAGTCTTGACTTTTGATATTTCAATGCATTCAAAAAAAAGTTACAAAAACAGTTTTCTCGTGCTTTCTCAATGAGAGCTTCCTAATCCTAATAGGAGTGATTAAATAATGACACATGAAAACAAATGATCATCACAACTCACAATTCACATGAAATATACAAGTAGCTCTTCTCAGTAGTAAGCAATAAAGCAATGAAGTTCAAGTTACAGGATGTTCCGATATTAGAAGCAATAAAAATCAGGATGTTACAGGATCAAATATATCAAAACTGGTCAGGTCATGAGATCCAAACACATCATCAAAACCAGTTCCATTAACCCCGAGTCATGTTGCTACTACAAGATACATGGGAGGACTAGGTGGTTGAAGTTCAACACCGTCATCTTCCTCCTCGGTTAACCCATCTTTCTCATTCTCTCTTTCATCAATCAAATCCATCACCATCTTCCCCCCAAATCAATGCCGTATTATTTATACGAAGGCTCGAGAATGAGCTACAGACCAAAAAAACAAGCATTTACAGAAAACTATATACTTGAACTAATGCCTAGATAAAGATATGACCGAGTTACATGAAACCACGAATGCGAACTAAGTAAATGGGGATCTAATCAAGTTTCAGAGAGCATGGATTAAGTAAATACAGAGCATATTGTACATGTTGTAATAACATAGTAAATGCACAAACCAGAGAAATAGAGAGAGAGAGAGAGAGGCGAGGAGAGACGAAAACATACCAGAGGAGGAGGAGGACGACGGTGCTGCTCTGGTGGTGCCGGTGGTAGCCGTGCGGAGAAGGAGGGAACTGAGAGAGAGAAATAGTAAGAAACAGAAAGAGAGAGAGAGATGGAGCGAGAGAGAGGAGAGCTTACCGTGATGGTAGTGGTCGGAGGAGGGGCGGCAGTCTCGTACCGTGGTGGCCGGAGGAGAGAAAGAGAGATCGAGTGAGAGAGAGGAAGAGAGATCGCGAAATGAAGAAGAAAAGGGACTCTGCGTTTTTAGGGATTTTAATTTTTAGCGACCGAACATTTCGGTAGCTAATTCGGTCGCAAAGCTAAATTTTGAAAATTTAAATTCATAAATTTAGCGAAGGATTTTTAAATCGGTCGCTAACACGCTGCATTTAATTCGGTCGCCATTTCGGTCGCTAAAAAGGCATAAAATTTCTGACTTTTAAGTTCCTTTATTTAGAGACTGAAATAGCGACCGATAACTCTGCTACGCTCTATTTCGGTCGCTATTTCGGTCGCAGTATTAACTCTAATCAGTCTTTCATGTAGATCCTACAATCGGTCGCCATCTCGGTCGCAAAAAGCAACCAAAAAATTCGGTCGCTAAACAACCTTTTTTTTGTAGTGGCAGATATTTCTGGATGCAGTAGCAGTACACACCCACACAAGTAATATCAAAACAAAAACAGAAACAAGGAATTAAAAAGATCAAATTTCATACAACAATCAAATCGGAAATTTGAGGTTTGAGTTTCATCAGTTGGGACATAAACTATAAATAAAGCTCTTCAAGGCAATTAAAACCACATAAATTCAACCCAACACAACAACTTAAAAAATTCACAATTTCTACTAATACTGAACGAATGATTTAATAAACATTACCTGGAAAACGTAAAAGGGCGATGTTCAGAAGCAGGAGATGTAAGGTGATTCGCAATAGTCGTAAACGAACGAACGAACGACGCAGAACAGATGACACCGCAACAGTGGCAGTTTTGCTTTTGATGTGAGAAGAAAACGAACGAACCAAGATCTGGGAAACACCAAGCCTGATTCGGTTTCAGCAAAACGAACGAATTTGTGAGAAAGGGTAAAGTTGGACCATCGAAAACAACTTTGATGAACACTGGAAAACGAAAGCACAAAGTAATTTTGGATTGAAAGAAGCAGATTTGGTGATAGAGGAATTAGGGTTCATCATTCATGCGCCGGGGAAAGGAGGCAAGTCGCGGTGGAGGGGTTGGGGGAGAGAGAGACCAAACACCAATATCTTCCACACGAGATAAAAAATACTTTAAAAAAATTCAGTTATTTAAAAATTTAGGAAATAAGATTTTTAGATTAATAAAAGGGTTAAAAGCTTATTTATTTGCTAGGGACTAATCTGCAAAAAGTAAAATTTCCTGGTTAGAAACATCAAACTTTGACTTGACTGCATCAATTATACATCTAATCATCTATTGGTTGAAAAACAACTATTTCAAATCAGTTGATTCTTTAAGGGTACCATATAATTCTCTTTAATTATTTAATTATGATACAAAAAGTAATACTATCTAGTATTGTTTTGTGGGCAAAGTTTTCCTTCTAATTAAATTAAGGGTATATATTTTCGTTATATTATTATTTTATAATTTTTAATATTATTTTAATATTGACTCTTTCAATATCTCCATCCAAACTTATAGTTTGAAAAAATTAATATTAATTGATTTTTAAAAAAGATTGATAGACTATTTTATTTTTAAATTTTTTTCAAGTAATTTTTGTCTCACTTAAAAAAATTTAAAAATTTTCATATCAATCATCTCGAAAACAAAAGTGATCTTTATCTTTATAATATCCATCGTGTGAGTGGCATTGGAGCAACAGGCATGCAATTGGATTTGGAGCAGTATGTCTATCCACGTCATATAGAAAGTTGACTATTATGAGGGGTCAATGTCGCACCCTTGGGCTAGATTGCCATTCAGACTTCTCTTACTCTTCCACGAACCCACAGAATACAAATCATGGTGTGTGAACATCGAACATTGAACAGCGACCCTTCTAACTTGTAAGTCTATCTATAATTAACCAAGATTTTTCCTCCCACACTCGTGCGGTCAAATTTGGATTTGATGTCAAGGCAACGTGCGTAAAATAATAATCACGACATTACCTCACGTGGAAGACGAATCCTAGGTTCCTCCACGTGAATTATATCCGTTATTCAATTAGTTCAGTCACGGCATTAACTACTAGTGATCAAATATATATAAAGAAGAAAAAATAGATTGATTTAATCTACTATTGTTGCAACGCATTTCTAAGTTATTAAAAGAATTTTATTATTCTGTAAAAAATGAATTTTATTACGTTAGAGAAGGATGAAAGAAGGATGTTGTCACCGATATAATGTGACACAGTTGTTAGTTAATTGAGTTCCTTAAATATGTGGTTAAGGGTTTAATTCTTGACTAATGCGTATAGAAGGGCATTGTTGGGAGATGTCAACTGCATAAATGAATCCCAATACCTCGAGAGATTAGTATATGACTTCCGTCCAAATGATACCCGAGTTTAAAAATAAAATAAAAAATGTTGTCTAACGTGTACCAAGTAAAAAGTCATGCATGCATGCTTATTTATTTGGATCATTAATTTATCTAGATTTGGATCCAAAGATTTGGTTCCGTCAAGATCGGGTTGGGTACAAACCTAACTCATCTCATGCCAGCTCACCCCTAATAAGCAGAGGCTTGTTCTCAATTGTTAGGCATGATAATTCAAATTTTAATAACACCAAATAGAGGAAAAAATTATTTATATTAACCTTAAAGATAAATATTTGTTGAAATTTGCGAATTGTGGAACTATTTCTCCTATTAGTTAATTTAAAATGTTTAATATTAAAGTTAAGAAAAATATTTCAAAATAATCGATGTGGAAAGTTCATTTGTCACATGGGTTATCCCATAACCGATGTGGAAATATCACTTTCCACATCGGTTTTAACCAAAACCGACGTGGAAATTTGACTTTCCACATCGGTTTTTTTTAACCCATGTGAAAAGTTAACTTTCCACATCGGTTTTTGGGTAACCGATGTGTAAAGTCTCATTTTTTTAAAAAACTCTTTTTACATTTCTATCATTCATTTCACCTGTTTCAGTAATCCAGATCAATACCGGTATAACATATTCTAAATTTTTCAACACAATCACTTTTGTACAACAAAAAACACTAAATTAATATATATATACTGAATTTATTACGAACAACACATATGTACGTTCAATTACATTCAGACAACAAAGATAATTAGAAACTAAAAAGCTACATGATATATTATAGATTTCATATTAAAATATATATGATCAGTCAAAAGTACACTATAGCTAGTACATGATAAGTTTTTAAACTAACTACATACAAACTATGGTTAGTACACCTCAAGAAAGAAAGTTGTCCAACGCCTCCTTATGTGTTATTGATGTCGGAATCAGATAATGGAGTTGGATTGTTGAATATCTGGAAGTTTAATTGGACAAAAGATTATATCTTTACAGTAATAAACTAACATAAAACATATAACGAATCTATAGCTGTTACTTGTAATTGTTACCAATTAACATTTACCTCATGCCATCTTTCAGTGATCCTGGAGGAGATAATTTCGAACATCCACTTCATCACATAGTATCCACATTCCCATGATCCACGTTGGATACGGGACTACGTACAAATGAAACCCAATTAGAATATGAGGAATTAATTAAATAGAAATCAATAATTATACCCACTGCATTTGAAGCATTTGAACTAATAAATATCTTACGTTAGGAATAATCCATCTGATAGCCCGACGCCTTTCACCATGCAACATGTGGTTTGCATTAATAGAACTATCATGACAAAATAAACATTAATTAAAGTATATCTAATAGATTTTAGATAATTAAAACAACTGCATTACTGATTATAAAGTATTTTAATGCTTACGTTTCCATGATCGTCTTCAGTTCATTCGCCGGCTTATTTCCAATTGAGCAGAAGAAGACCACGACATTCATCCTAGTGTACAAGATCAACAGTTGCCAATGCTTGCTGTTTTTGCGGAACAATTAGTGACTAAGTCATATATAGTTATAATTAAATAACTGGTACTTACTTATTGAGATAAGGCACAAGGTAGAATTGATGATCGTCTCGGGCAAGTATATCACGTATGGTGGTGACCGGGTCTTCTGATGCTAGGAGAACATCACCCTGAATGAACATGGGGTCAATGAACCTATAAAGGGCGAGGTTACCCTGATCAACTAACATACGATGCACATACCTAATATATTGAAAAAACATGTTAATTATCATAGTATTTAAAATTTAATTACTTAACTTATAAATAAAATGTACTTACATGCACCATAACGATAGGTGTGCAGAACTAGCCATTTTTTTTATCGAGTACAATCTCCATAAGTTCCTTCTTTGGGATATACAGTTCGTCACCTGGACTGGCAACATGTTCCAACCTTACCAAAGCTGCGTCATTCTCCATAGTCACATCCTGTATAGCCAGAAGTTTAAAAACATCACCAGGTGCCCCTTTGCCGATCCCCTAAACAACAAAGATATATATTAGTAATCACAGATAAGTTATTTCATTCGTAATTAGTTAAATGGTCAAATGAATACCTTGGCAGGAGCAGACATCTCTGATCTTCCTGGATCCGACCTTTTAGCCAGAATATCATTTCCAACATCCTATAACAAATAAAAATAAAGCATTATCTTTAAACAATAATAAATAATTTCAACTATGAATATAGAAAAACACAACTAACTGAATACCTCAGATGCAACAAGAAAGCTGACCAGTCTTCTTGGCCAGGGGATGAAGTTACCGGGGGCCTGACCCACTGTTTGAACCTCCTCAGTGGGCACAGGGACTCGAGCATCAGCATCTCGAATAATCTCAATAACGACCCTCACCTGATCATCCGGTAATAAACGATGGTGTATGATATTACCGAAGTTATTATGTGCCCTCCCCAATGCCACTAAGCGGCGATCATAATGATCATCAACAAACAGCTCACACCTATCAGGGTCGTCATCATCATCACCATCATCATCATTTTCAGGCTGATGAGGAGGATCACGTGAGCCCTTAGTGCTCACATGGACAGAGGGTTGGACACCGGCTGTCATCTGCTGGGACATAGAAGTCAATATTGCCAACTGCTGGGCAAACTGCTCGGCCATCTCTTGTCTAAGCTCAGCTGCAATCTCATGTTTTAGCCGTGCTCCATCTGCATCAACATCCCTGTGGCATTGGTGTGAAGATGAACCATGGTATAGGCGAATGCCGACGCCCCATCCAACACCAATGACGCGGCCCAGGTGGTATGGTTTACCGATGGCAGCAGCTAAGATATCGTCGCGTCCTCTAGGAACAAAGGTTCCTTGGGTTACCTGCTCGTCCAAGGCATCCTATAACATATAAAATATCATGTCACATTACAATTCGGTAACAATCTTAAAATGATAATTACAATTCAAACTATACTTACAATCTCCTCAGATGTATATTGTCCCATTTTTATTTGTCGGGCCCTCTTCCATTTACGATGGCGTGGGGGTGGAGGTGGATTAACAACTTTTGGACGATTTTCAGCGTTAGGATCCGCCTGAGATGCTGCTTCCTGAAGTGCTTTCTTTTCCTCTTCCACCATTATCTGACCAAGTTTTTTATATCCCCCACGAGACATGACATGGGGGTAGACATTCTTGCTTTGGTTTTCCAGCCCATTTTTCCTCTTCTCCTGTTATAAATAGAAGACAATTAAATTACATAAGTAAATAAAATTAATGAACTTACATAAATTTAGAGACAAATCAAATAAGTTAACCTAAAAGATGGGATCATGTCTGCTCTGAACAAAGCGATCCCACGTCGCCTGGTCAAGAAACGGGTACACCTCAAGTGGGTTCTGTTCACATGTTGGATTGAATACATAGTATATGCCCAGGTCGACCTTAAAAGCCCTCCAACGCTCACCGGCATACTTTTTCAAACGCTTCTTCATATCCGTCGTATCCGGTATGTCAAAGGTGAGCTATATTAACACCAAAAGAATCAACGAATTACTTTATTATATTTATAAGATTAAAATAAAGTAGATACAGACAAACACAGGACATAAAAGTATAGATACCAGAATACTCTCCCATATCTGATCCTTCACGTCCGACGATACATATTTCCAATTATCAATAAGTATACTAGGCCTGCTTCTAGCAAGGGTCGCCACAAAACTATTAAACTGCTATGCCATTGGCCCCATAGGATTGAGGTTATTATCAAAGTCTATTCTTATCCTTTGATTTGAACCACGGTTGGCAGTCAAATTCCTCATTCGTGTGGCACGTGTACCCGTTCTACCCGTAGACGGGGTCTCTGACCCGCTGCATGAATGAGGGATATCCTCAGGATCAGCCATGTATACCTATTTTAAAAAAAAATTTGTTAGTA
Source organism: Sophora flavescens (assembly GCA_030762895.1). Taxonomy (NCBI): domain Eukaryota; kingdom Viridiplantae; phylum Streptophyta; class Magnoliopsida; order Fabales; family Fabaceae; genus Sophora; species Sophora flavescens. Next base: position 25,937,384 of record CM061064.1, on the reverse strand, counting down.
TGTCAGGATAAATACCAAACATAACTTATAAATATCGATCAACGTACGTAAACATAACTTATAAATATCAACATAAACATATAATATGACTTTAAACATAACTCAAACTAAACTTACCTTGTGGTCAATTAGTAAAGTTCTCCCATAACCCTTCTTGGTGATCATTACGAGTAGCATGTACATCATCCACTTCATTTTCCTCATTGAAATTAGGCACCCGTGTTGAGAAATATGGAGTATCAGAAATATCAAGAGTTGAATCTTGATTTCACTCACTACCATTATACATGTTTTTTCCCTGGAGAACCACTAACCACCTTTTGTTATAAGGATCACGGATATAAAACACTTGTTTTGCTTGGGATGCCATGATGAAAGGCTCTTCTTTATTACCTACCTTATTAAGGTCCACCAACTTGAATCCTAACTCATCGGTTTGCACACCATTGTTACTGTCGACCCACTGACATTTAAAAACATGTACTCTAAACTTCGTACAATCAACCTCCCATATCTCTTCCATGATTCCAAAGTATGAAACGATGTCATAACATGGTTTTTATCTTTCGAACTAGAGAAATGCATGGACTCAGCGATGACCATAACTCCACTGTTTTGCATAGTACTTTTGTCATCCTGGGACTTTGTATAGAAGGAAAACTTATTGATATGGTACCCACTCCAGCATGTGACATCAAAGTTAGGCCCCTGTGCTAAACATTTTAATGTATCAGAAACAATACCATCCTTTGCAATTTTTTATTTAAACCAGTTCAAGAAAGTCTTCTTATGCTTGTTCAAACACCATTTTTCATTCATTCTAGGGTAAGTTTCATTGATGATGATTTTGTGCTCACATAAGTATGGTTCAACCTCATCAGTGTTATTCAATATATACAAATGTGCTTGAAGCACTTCCTCCTGATCCATGCTCTTAACAGTGATACCTCGTGTACCCTTACCATCATATCTTCCTTCGTGACGAGACTTCGGAAGCCCTACAGGTTCCGCTTTTGACATGTAGTATGTACAAAACTCAATAGCTTCTTCTGCAACATACCTTTCAACAATAGATGCTTCGGGATGGTATGGATTCTTCATATATCCTTTCAAGATCTTCATGTATCGCTCAACTGGGTACATCCACCTTAAATAAACGGGGCCGCACAATCTAATATCCCTCACTAGATGAACAATCAAATGAACCATGATGTCAAAAAATGAAGGTGGAAAATACATCTCCAATTGTCACAAGATAATGGCTACCTCATTTTCCAAGTCATCCAACTTTTTAGTGTCAATGACCTTGCTACATATAGCATTGAAGAATAAGCATAACCTAGTAATGGCATGTCTGACTTTTTAAGGAAAGATGTCACGAATAGCCATCGGTAGTAGTTGTTGCACCAAGACATGACAATCATGAGACTTTAAGCCAACTAATTCGAGATCTTTCATTGAGACAAGTCTTTTGATATTTGAAGAGTAACCTTGTGGCACTTTGACTCCCCGTAGACATTCACAGAAACTTCTTTTCTCTTTTTTTGATAAAGTATGACATGCTGGGGGCAAATAAGTCTTCTTATCCCCCACTTTATGTGGAGTTAACTGTTCTCGTATACCCATCACAACTAGATCCAGACGAGCATTCACACCATCCTTTGTCTTGCCTTGAATGTTGAGAAGCATTCCGATTAAACTGTCACACACATTTTTCTCCACATGCATCACATCAATACAATGTCTTACATCAAGCTTGCACCAATATGAAAGATCAAAGAAGATCAACCTCTTCTTCCATATTTTGTTCTCGGTAGCCTTCTTCTGGGTCTTCCCATAGATAACATTAGTGTTGTTCACCCTTTCATAAACTTGCTCTCCAGTCAAGGCCACCGGAGCAATTTCATTCTCCAGAAGTCCATTGAAAGCTTTTCTCAATCTACGATAAGGATGATTACGTCGGAGAAATCTCTGATGCCCAATGTAAACTGTCTTCCTTCCATGTTGCAGTTGATGGTAACATGTGCCTTCTTCACATATTGGACATGCTTTATGCCCCTTAACACTATACCCACACAGGTTCCCGTATGCTGGAAAGTCATTGGTGGTGCAAAATAACATGGCACGCAATCTGAGTGTCTCACGGCAATACCCGTCGATCACATCAACGCCTTCATCCAACAACATTCTCAAGTATTCAATCAAGGGACTCAAATAAACATCAATATCATTTCCTGGCTGTTTAGGACCCGAAATCATCATACTTAACATAATGTATTTGCGCTTCATGCACAGCCAAGGAGACAGGTTGTAAATTACCTTGAGAACAGGCCAAGAACTATGAATACTTCTTAAGTTTCCATATGGATTCATTCCATCGGTAGCAAGTCCAAGTCTGAGGTTTCAGGCTCATTACCGAAATCCGGAAACAAACTATCAATTCTCTTCCATTGCAAAGAATTGACCGGATGGCGAAGTTGTCCATCACACTTCCTCTCATCTGCATGCCATCTAATGTTCTTTGCGTCATTTACATTAGCAAACAATCGCTTGAACCATGGAATCACGGGAAGATACCATAACACCTTCGCAGGAGGACCTTTGGCGACCACATCACAACTAGAATCACCATCCTTCACTTTGCAGCGTGATACCCCACACCTGGGGCACTCGTGCATCTCTTCAAACTCTTTCCTGTACAATATGCAATCATTGGGGCAAGCGTGTATTTTCTTATACTCCATACCAATCGGACACAATATCTTCTTAGCCTCATAGTTTCGAGATGGCAATGTGTTGCCTTCTGGAAGCATGTCTTTCAACAACTCAAGCAATTCGGTAAAGCTTTTATCGCTCCACCCATTTCTCGCCTTCACATTGAACAATCTTAACACCGCTAACAACCGTGTGAAATTAGTGCACCCTGGATACAAAGCCACTTCCGCATCACTGTACAAAGTATCATACACATGTGCGCGGCGAAAAGATTATTTCCCAACATCACGGATCATGTCCTCTAGTCTATTGTCCATTTCCACGTCATCAACTTCCTCTCTATCCGACACCCTCGGCCCGCCTAACAATGCACCATGACATATCCATGTTGTATAACTCTTCCAAATCTCCTCACAAATAAGATGATCACGTATCTCCTCAGCTTCTAGTCGTCTCTCATTCAAACAGTTAACACAAGGACAATAAAACCTTCCGTTACCACTATCAGGAGCATTTGTTTTTGTAAACTGTAGAAAATCTTCCACTCCATTCTCATACTCATCACTTGTCCGTCTAGCATTCATCCAACCGCGATCCAGGACTAAACCAATAACTTCATACTTAGTCCAACATATTCATCAACCACTTCTTATGACAGGGTATGGCCCTATCCCATTCGAGAAGAAACTTTTTCAACATTCGGTTAACAGTTAGTCCTTAACTCTCATGCCCATACTCGACGAAATTTCGGCAGCATTTCCCTTCGGTTTCCGACGTACACGACTTGAACGTGATGACATCCACCACGATAAAGTATACACCCGGAGAACGAAAGGAAATGTATCAATCCGAACTTTCATCAAGTATATAACATTATAATCAATGAATAACTATTTTAACCTAATGAAGAATTTTTTTCCCTAAACCGTCCAACTTTGGACAATTCAAGATCCAATACATTGAGCGGTACATTAAGCACGTTCACGTGTGCTCATTAGTATTGCATCTCAAACGGGAAACTAAGGCTTTACTAATTAATTAACATTAAGAAAAATAATAAAACACTCCAATCTCCAAGTACAATGCAAACAAAAACCAAACGAGAAAAATGGAGAGGAGAAAGCTTACCGGGTGTGGAAAGAACACTCAGCCGGAAACCGTAATGAATAATGAATATTCTGCTTAATATTCTGCTCGGAACTTGTACTGTAATAGTTTCAATAACAGCAAGTGTACCTATACAAAAAGAGAAGCACTTTGTGAATATTTTCATAACAAGACCAGAATAACAAGTTCACAACAACAATTATGTAGCTTGATCAGTATAGAAGCATAAATACAGAAGAACTTTGACAGAGATAAATCACACTCATACATATAAGAAATAGCTAAGCTTACAGTAGAAAATCCAAGTTGATGAACACATATAAGGCTGTATACACATATAAATGATTTAGCAGGTAGAATGATAAATGAAATCTGGAGCTCAAAACTTGATGGGGAAGATGATCAAAATGAAGTCTGGACTGGTTGAGTTAGGTGTGTCAGTATTGCTCTCACTCTCACAGATCATTAACATGCTACCAACCCATCTTCTAAACAACCAGTCACCACATGAGAAATTGTATGGTAGCATGCCTGATTTTGATCACCTTAGAGTGTTTGGTTGCCTCTCTTTTGCTAACTTGCCTGCAGATTCTATCACCAAGCTAGATGCTAGAGCCTGCAAGTGTGTTTTCCTTGGCTACAAAGCAGGAACCAAAGGCTTTGTCCATCTCAATCTCTCCATTAGAGAACTGTTTGTTTCCAGAAATGTCATATTTCATGAACTGACTTTTCCATTTCAGCTCAAACATAATGCTAATCCAGCTTCTAATCCATCCACTCAACCACTACCTGCTTCCACTATCAATCCAGCCACACTCTATGATGCCTTTCCCCATAACACACCACCTCCACACAATACTGAACATATCACTCCACCAACATCCCCTGCACTCTCTGATCACCATACCCCCCCTTAACTCCTTCTAACTCTCATATTGCAACAGAGATTGGTTCTATTTCTCCACCTGAACCACAACCACTGAGAAAATCTACAAGAGACAGAAGGGCACCCTCATACTTACAGCATTATCACTATTTTGTCAAACCAATATTCCTTAAAGTAGAAAAAAGAAATAAAGAAGAAATAAAAGAAAAGAAAAGAAAGAGCCCCTTCGTCGTACAACTCCTTCACGCTAACCTACTCCAGCCACGTTCATCCGAGGCTGCTACGCCCATCACCACTGCAGCTCCTCCGCCGCGTCACTTAGATCCACCCACAATAGCCACCGATTCGGATTAGAATCCCACATTATTGATATGCTCTAGAAAAGGAAGCCAAAAACCAGATCTTAACTCTCATTGTAGATTCAGCAGAAGAAGAAAAAAACATAATTCAGCATTAGTACAAGTCAGGATGCAAACCAGTGGATTCGACACCAAGCAATTCAAGCATTAGCAACATATATATTGTATTAAGAGAATCCAGCAAATTAACTGAAAATATGAATCACCCATGAACCTTATAATCTTCCATTAAGCTTAGGACATGTTTGCTTTGTTCCCAATTTCATGTTTTTAGAAATAATTGCAAAAAATAAACCTTGTCTTCGTTTTAACTCATGTTTCATGTATAATACTTTGAAAACAGGAAACAGACTAAAAATAAGGTGACAATTTTGTAATTATGTTTCAAAATATAAACAAAAAAATTGGAAACAAAACAAACAACGTGGCTAAGGTGGCATAAACTTGCTATCTAATAATACCTAAGCCACCACCTCAATAACAACAGAAGACCATGATTATACATAGAAATAACGGAGCAATAGGCCCATGAAAACACATATTTTAATTCCCACCACAGCATGACTAAGGCTCACAGGGATAAACATACAGAGATTCTAGAATTCCCTCAATCATCAGCAATAACAGAACCCATAAAGCTACTAAAAACCAGAAGAGAAATCAGAGAGCAGTGCATGGAAGATAACACTTTAACCACTCAGGCTTTTCATCGAACATTTCATCTCCAAGAGTTTAAATACAACAACAATAAGAGAAGAACTAGTTAGTTACCCACTAATATTCGTGAAATATAGCATCCCCTTTTCGCTCTCAATTGGTCTCCCTCTCTTGCACGCTAATGGGGCGAGTGAGTGTGTGTGTGTGGCCTGTTATCGTGGTAATGGGGCAAGGTCGTAGGGCGGTGTCTTCCTCCCTTGCTTACTGAGTGGAGGGCGGCGGCGGCATCTTGTTTTCGTGGCAATGAAGGTGAGGAATGGGGTTTTCTGGGAGGGAGAGTGAGCACAGGCATGCAGGGTTTTTTTGGGTCAAAGGTCTCTTAGCAACGCAAAAATGAAAAGCAGGATGAGGGAATTAAAAATGACAGATGAACAACACACATCGGTTAACATTAAAACCGATGTTATAATGTTTTCCACATAGGTTATTACTAAAATCGACGTTAAAAGTTATATTATTCATTTCCTTAATTTTTTTATTCGTTTTTTCACATCGGTTTTTAAAAAACGGATGTTAAAACATAAACATTTCCACATCGGTTATGAAAAAACCGATGTGTTAAATTATGCATTTTTAAATTTTTCTTATTTTTGGTTCAATTTTCAATATCGGGTTTTTAAAAAGCGATGTTAAAACCTTTATAACATCGGTTTAGTATAGAACCGATGTTAAAAATATTCAATTTAATTTCAAAAATACCACCGCCTCCTTTTTCACATCGGGTTTCTGTAAACCGATGTTAAAATCCCAATGTTAAAATTATATTTTGTACCAGTGATTTTATAGCTAATCACAATAATGATTTTATAGATAGGCTGGAGAGTGCTTCAAAAAAAAAAAAAGATAGGCCGAAGATTATTGACCCCCGAAAAAATAGTTATAATATCTGTCCCTGGTCGCGCTGTCGCGCACGTGCCAAAAAGAACGAGCGGGGTTTAAAACTGTAGTTAGGGCGACAACTCGGATGTCGTCTCACAAGGACTCTTAAAGTGTTATTTTTCACAAAAATCGGTTTTTTTTTTTTTTGGGGGTTGTTTGGATGCAATCAAAGAAAATAAGACAATGAAAACAGAGCAATAAAACAAGGCAGTTCAAAAAGATTATCAAATAGCAAACAACGATTAATCTACTGTTCTCGAATTCCCCACTATCATTAGTTCATGTAATCCCAAGCCCTAAGCAGATTCTAATCCCCTTTCAGTTGTAGCAACAATTAACAACGCAATCGCTACTACGGATATATGTTCATATTCCCGAAATAACAAACGGGGTTAAGCCCTCATGAACTAACGAACATGAATGAACACACGCGAAATAACAAACGCGATTTAGTATAGGAACATAACATCACTGAAACGAATCAATACAACACTACACACTCCTGAAATAACAAACAGAAATGTATAATATGGTATTGAAAAGGGAAAAGCAAATAAAATAGGAAAAACAAAACCTCAAGTATATCTAATTCTCATACAGTAGACTAATCTAAGAAATTAGTTCTCCATGACAAAAAACGAAACACACAGAAAAATATGTAAAACTGTGGAGAAGCAAAAAGTTGTTCATAATCTGCCCAGACAGCTATTTATAACATTCAGGAATTTTTGTCCTCTCGGGAGGCGAAGCCTCTATCGCGACGCGAATCTTGTGAACAGTCTGCAACCTTTGGTATTCTCGCGAGGCGAGGAACTGAAGAGTCTTCTTATTACGCCCGTTATGAACATCAGGGGCCAACCGTGATGCTTTCTGGCTTCCAGGCTCGCGAGGCGAATGGATGCTCGCGAGGCGAGACTCTTCAACTTCAAAACTGCCACAACCGTGACCTTCAACACGGGTAAGCCGTGATAGTCTGACTTTCAGGGTTGGGTGACTCGCGGGGCGAGATATTCTTTGCGGGGTGAACCAGAGACCTTGCATTTTCTTGGAACAGTCAGCCTTCGGGGTCGCGAGGCGAAGAGCTGTTCGCGGGGCGAACCAGAGAGGATGTCATTTTCACTGTTCTGTTGGCTTTCAGGTTCGCGAGGCGAGAAAAACTCTCGCTAGGCGAATCCCCTGTTTCTTTATTCTCTCAACTTCTACTTAACCTGAAAACAAAGACACAGCTATAAGTGCATTATTTGACTCAAAACTGGATAATTTAACCTAAAACTACTTTAGAGACTCAAAACCTTGCTTGAGGACAATCTAATCTAATTTGGGTGAAAATGAGATAAAATTAGCACAAAACCCTGGCCATACTAGCTATAAAACTAGATGAGCCAGAGGCTTATCAAAATACCCCAAACTTAAACTTTGCTTGTCCCCAAGCAAACTAGGACTCAAAAATCAAAAAGACTCAAGACCTGGAAAGCTTAAAAGATTCAATCAACCTTGTACAAATTCAAGCAATACATCAAAACAGTTTTCCTCAATGTCCCCCCCCCCCCCCCTTTCAAACAAAGCAATCCCCACATTCATTCATTCCAAACAATTGAAAATTTCATCATTCAAACAATCATTAATCTAAGAAGGGGATCCAAGTTACACACAAGAGGGAGATCACCAATTCCAAACAACTGCCTTCCTCACAAGGGCAATTATTGTTCACTCAATCACTCAGTTTGTGTCAGGCTATCAACATTGCACTCAATTTCACTTTTCAAGAACACTTCCCATAAATTTGATTTTCATCTCCCAATGATTCCCACAGAAAACATGCAAGCAACATCAAAAGGTCTTTTATGGGTTGTAATGGGGCCTGACTAAGGGTAGGATATACAAAGGAACTAGGCTGAGGACCCTAGGAACTAAGAGAGCATGAACTTTTTACACTTTGAATTTCTACTCAAGTTCCTTTCTTCATTTTCTTTTATGCTTTGGGTGACTACAGCCATTTTATTCAAACAACCTTTTTGGCATTTTTGCACTTTTTAATTATTTTTTTTTCTTTCTTTCTTTTTTTTTTCTTTTTTTTTTCTCAATCCCAACCAACACATCATATCCTTGTAGCCACCCCAAACTTAGTTTCTTGCACCCATTCTCTTGCTAAAATTCCATGCTCTCCTAATCCTAAGATCGGGTTAACATGGTTTTCCAGATTTTGAGCTCATAACTTTAGGTTATCAAGAATTAACAGGCTAAATAGGCTCAATGGGGCTAACTAAGGAACATGCATTAGGGATGGTTATTTTAGGCTAAGTGGCTATTTACAAAGAAAATGCCTAAATCATCTGAAGCAAACACATAATCATGCAAACCAAAAAGAGACTCAAGCAATTTCAGGAAAGTGCAACTTGAAAGTGAGTTCACACAGTCAAAAACATGTTGGAGGCTCAGAACCTCACCTGGACATTCATGCAAATTGTTTGACAGAGATTCTATCCCTAGTGTGTGCTTCCCTTCACCACAAACTTATCATAAATCATGCCATCATAACAAAATCTCAAAGTTCAGTTTTCAATTTCACATGGGAATCACTTTTCAAAAACAAAAATTTTTCAGCCTAGGGGGAATCATCACCTAAATCATGCAATCAATCTGTGGAAAATCAATCAAAATCCAATAAACTTTCCAACAAAAGACTCAACACAACTCCTGAGCTTCTCAAATTATTCAGGAGCTTTATTCAAAGAAAAGGAAAAAAAACAAAACAAAACAAAAACTACAACTAGTTCCCTCCCCCACACTTAAAACATGCATTGTCCCCAATGAAACAACATAACAATAAAATCAGTGTGAGGGAAAGGAAAGGAAACTCCCTGATCAAGTATCAGTGTAGGTGGGAGCTTCCAAGGAGAGCTCCTCAACATTAACATCCACAGGAACACCAGCATCCACACCATGGAATGGCTTCAGCCTCTGCCCGTTAACCTTGAATGGCTTGTGGGTACCTGCACGTGTAATCTCTACTGCACCATAAGGAAACACGTTAGTCACAACAAAGGGGCCATCCCATTTGGACCTAAGTTTCCCAGCCATCAATTTCAGGCGGGAGTTAAACAATAAGACTAGATGGCCCACAGAAAATTCTTTTCTAACAATCATCCTATCATGAAATTGTTTTGTTTTCTCTTTATAAATCCTGGAGCTTTCATAGGCTTCTAGCCTAAGCTCCTCAAGTTGCTGCAACTGCAGTTTTCTTTCAACACCAGCTTCCTTCATGTCCAATTTACAGCACTTGACTGCCCAGTATGTACGGTGCTCAACTTGCACCGGGAGGTGACATGCCTTACCAAATACCAGCCGAAAGGGGACATTCCTATTGGTGTCTTGAAAGCGGTCCTCTGAGCCCACAGTGCGTCTTCCAGACGGCGGCTCCATTCCTTTCTATTCGGCTGCACCATCTTCTCTAGAATCTGCTTGATCTCCCTGTTTGATATTTCAGCCTGGCCATTGGTCTGGGGATGGTAAGCAGTGGAAACTCTATGTACAACCCCATACTTCTTGAGTAAGGCTTCCATGGTTCTGTTGCAGAAGTGTGTGCCCTGATCACTGATGATGGCCTTAGGTATGCCAAACCTGCAAAAAATGTTGGACCTAACAAATTTGGAAACAACTTTAGCATCGTTAGTCCTAGTGGGGATTGCTTCCACCCACTTTGAAACATAGTCTACAGCCAAAAGAATATATACAAAACCAAAAGAAGGGGGGAATGACCCATGAAATCCATCCCCCACACATCAAAAACGTCACAAAAGAGCATGGGCTGCTGAGGCATCTCACTCCTACGAGTGATGGCAGGACCTGTTGTTTGACATTCTTTGCAATTCCTGTATACCTCATAGGAATCTCTAAAAATTGTGGGCCAGTAAAACCCAGAATCCAGGACTTTTCTTGCTGTCCTCTGTGGTCCAAAATGTCCTCCAACTTGAGAGGCATGTGAGAAATGCAAAATGGACTCTGTCTCATGATTGGGGACACACCTCCGAATCACCTGATCACTGCAAAACTTCCACAGGTAGGGATCATCCCACACATAGTACTTTGCATCGCTCTTGAGCTTGTGGAACTTATGTCTACTTGTACCTGCAGGAACAACACCAGCAACAAGAAAGTTAACTATGTCAGCAAACCAGGGTGTTACCCCATACAGATGTAGAAGCCTCTCATCAGGGAAATCATCTTGGATGGTAGAAGGATCCTCATCCCTAGCTATTCGGCTCAAGTGATCTGCTATCAAATTTTCAGCTCCACTATTGTCTTTTATCTCCACATTGAATTCTTGGAGCAAAAGCATCCACCGGATCAGTCTTGGCTTAGCTTCTGGTTTCTTTAACAGGTACTTCAGAGCTGCATGGTCAGTGAAAACAATAACCCTAGAACCTAGCAAATAAGACCTAAATTTATCAAGTGCAAATACAACAGCTAGCAGTTCTTTCTAAGTGGTGGTGTAATTTGATTGTGCAGCATCTAATGTCCTAGAAGCATAGTGAATTACATGGGCAGCCTTGCCCACCCTTTGTGCCAGAACCGCTCCCACAGCAAAATTGGAAGCATCACACATTAGTTCAAAAGGGAGTGTCCAGTCTGGGGGCTGGATGATGGGGGTAGAGGTCAATGCTTTTTTCAGGTAGTCAAATGCCTCCTTGCAATGATCATCAAAATGGAACAGGGCATCATTCTTCAGCAAGTTTGACAATGGCAGAGCTATCTTGCTGAAGTCCTTTATAAAGCGCCTGTAGAAACCTGCATGTCCAAGAAAAGAACGGATCTCGCGTACGCAAGATTGGTAAGGCAATGAAGAAATCACATCAATTTTTGCAGGATCTACTGAAATACCCTCTTTAGAAATTACATGACCCAAAACAATCCCCTGTTCTACCATAAAGTGACATTTCTCATAGTTCAAAATCAAATCAGTCTCAATGCATCTTTGTAGAACTAAACTCAGACTATGCAGACATGCATCAAATGAGGAGCCATATACAGTGAAGTCATCCATGAACACCTCCATGCAATTTTCAATGAATTCAGTAAAAATACTAAGCATGAATCTTTGGAAGGTGCCAGGAGCATTACAAAGGCCAAATGGCATCCTCCTATAGGCAAACGTATCGAAGGGTCACGTGAAAGTGGTCTTTTCCTGATCCTCAGGGGCAATATGGATCTGGAAATACCCGGAAAAGCCATCAAGAAAGCAGTAATGAGATTTACCAGCCAGCCGATCCAGCATCTGATCTATGAACGACAAAGGAAAGTGATCCTTTCTGGTGGCCTGGTTCAACTTCCTATAATCTATACTGAGACTACCAGACTATTCTGGACTCTAGTAGGTACAAGCTCATTATTATCATTCCTAACTACTGTGAGACCGGACTTCTTTGGTACAACTTGCACCGGACTTACCCAAGTACTATCAGAGATGGGGTATATAATACCTGCCTGTAGAAGCTTAGTCACCTATTTCTTCACCACATCCAAAATCAATGGGTTTAGTCGACTTTGGGCCTGTCTAACTAGTTTAGCCCCATCCTCCAATAGAATTCTGTGCATGCATCTGGAGGGGCTAATTCCTGGAATATCAGCCAATGTCCACCCAATAGCCTTCTTGTGCTTCTTTAGAATCTCCAATAGTTTTGCTTCCTGGTCAGAGTCAAGGCTGGAAGAAATGATGACTGGAAGTTTTTCATTTGTCTCCAGGTAGGCATACTTCAGGTTCCCAGGAAGTGGCTTGAGTTCTAGGGAGGGCGGCTGCTCAACGGATGGTACATTGGGAGTAGCCAGGATGTCAAGGACTTCTGCTGAACAGACAGCTTCACTCTCACTATCACTATCACCCTGCAAGGTTGATTCAAGAAACTCAGCACAAACAGAACAAGGGTTAGTGTCAGTACAGTTAGTACATGAATACAAATCATCAAAACCAGAAATGAATGGAAAATCAGAAATAAAGTCCTCATGGGTATCCTCAATAAGCTCAGAAAGCAACTCTAGTTGGAAAACCGAGTGCTCCTCCAGTGGGTGTTTCATAGCATCAAAGATCTTGAACTTGGCCACAATATCACCAAACTCCATAGACATAGTCCCATCATTCACATCAATCTTAGTCTTGGCTGTCTTCATGAATGGTCTGCCCAAGATTATTGGTGATCTACTGGAATGTGTCTCTCCTGCCATGTCTAAGATGTAGAAGTCAGCAGGGAAGATCAAATCATCAACTTGCACTAGCACATCTTCTACCATTCCCATGGGTCGGGCACCGGTCCTGTTAGCCAACTGGATGGTGAGACCTGTATACTGCAAAGGCCCAAGATCAAGGTTATTAAAGATGGAAGTAGGCATGACATTTATGGATGCTCCCAAGTCCAGCATGCAATTTTCAAACTTCCTGTCCCCAATAGTGCATGGAATAGTGAAAGTGCCTGGATCCTTGCACTTCTGTGGTAATGCCTGAGTAGGGGCTAAAACATCAACTCTTTCTGGTGCAGGCCTAGACTGAATAAGAGCCGAGACATTTCTTCCCAAATCAACCCTCTCATTATTCTTCATCTTCCTCTTGTTGGTGCATAGATCCTTGAGAAATTTTGCATACTTGGGCACTTGCTTGATCGCATCCAACAGTGGAATATTAACAGCTACCTTTCTGAAAACATCAAAAATCTCCCTTTCCTTGTCTTCACCACCAATCTTCTTATTTTTCTGTAATCTGTGTGGGAATGGGATTGGTGGTCTGTACACTTTCTCAACTTCAACTTCAACAGTAGGCTCAGGAGTTACCTCAATAGTTTCTTCATCCTTACCAGAGGTGGCCTCAACAACTTTTCCAGATCTCAGGGATCACATTAGGATTGGAGGCATTAGGATTTATCACTGGTTGTGCCGGCAGCTGACTGGATCCTGGACCTTGCTGTATGTTATTCATGGATGTGGCCAGCTGTCCAATCTGTGTCCTCAAATCTTGAATGCTGGCATTTGTTTGCTGCTGAAACTGTGCCTGTGAAGCCTGGAGCTGTCCGACTTGCTGCTGGAAAAGTGTAGTCATTTGTGCATTCATTTGTGAAGTCATTTGCTTGAACATATCCTCCAGTGAAGGTCCAGATGGTGCAGAAGTGGTCACTTGAGGAGGATTCTGAGGTGCTGCCATCGGTTGTTGTTGGGATGAGTTCCCATACCGCAGATTAGGATGATTCCTCCAGTTGGGATGGTACCTATTGGTAGAGAGGTCTGGAGTGCTGTACCGATTCTGACTGTTTCCTTGATTATATGGATTTACTGCATAAGCTTGAGACACTTCACTGACAAACTCTTCTCTCTTGATGGGGCATGGATCATATGGGTGCTCAGGAGAGTTGCACATGCTACATAACTTTGCAGGCTAAACTCTGTCTATTGCCAATTGCCTTACAAAAGAAGTGAGCACATCCAATCTATTCTCAAGGGCGGCCTGGTTGGAAGATGAACTATGGACCTCATGCACACCTCTTGTCTCAACTGAATTTCTTCTGGTAGTAAACTGCTGGGAATTCAATGACATATTCTCAATGAGTTGCTTGGCAGCAGCTGGGGTCTTATCAACAAGCGCTCCCCCACTAGGAGCATCCAAAAGATTCCTATCCATCGGCAGTAATCCTTCATAAAAGTACTGGATAAGGAGTTGTTCAGATATCTGATGCTGAGGGCAGCTGGATACCAAATGCTTGAATCTTTCCCAATATTCAGCTAACGACTCATTCCCTTGCCTGATGCCACATATTTCTTTTCTTATTGACGCATCTCTTGAAGGAGGAAAATATCTTTCTAGGAAAACCCTCTTCAAATCATTCCAAGTTGTGATAGAGTTGGGCTCAAGATACAACAGCCAATCCTTTGCAGCTCCCTGGAGTGAAAACGGAAAAGCCTTCAGTCTGATCTCGAGGTTGTGGAGCATACAACTTGGAATTCCTTCAAGTGCTTGTGTGGATCCTCACCTGCAAGACCATTAAACTTTGGCAACAAGTGAATGAAACCAGATTTTAGTTCAAAAGGAGTATCAGCACCAGGATATGAAATACACAGTCCATTGTAATTTACATCAGGGGCAGCAAGCTGTCTTAATGTCCTCTGGTCTCCCATGTTTTCAAAAACAGTTTTGGAATTAGAATCACTACTAGTGCTAGCCCGAAATTCTCTACGGAGTGTGTGCAGTGTTCTTTCAATTTCAGGATCAAAATCACACAATTCAGGGTAATTCGACCTAGTAGCCAGACCAATTCAAAACAAAAACATAAAATAAGAGAAAGAAAAGAAATTAAAAAAATGGAAAAAATAACAAATAAGAGTCCCCGGCAACGGCACCAATTTTTGGTCGCGCTGTCGCGCACGCGCCAAAACGAACGAGCGGGGTTTAAAACTGTAGTTAGGGCGATAACTCGGATGTCGTCTCACAAGGACTCTTAAAGTGTTATTTTTCACAAAAATCGGTTTTGGGGGGGGGGGGGGGGTTGTTTGGATGCAATCAAAGAAAATAAGACAATGAAAACAGAGCAATAAAACAAGGCAATTCAAAAAGATTATCAAATAGCAAACAACGATTAATCTACTGTTCTCGAATTCCCCACTATCATTAGTTCATGTAATCCCAAGCCCTGAGCAGATTCTAATCCCCTTTCAGTTGTAGCAACAATTAACAACGCAATCGCTACTTCAGATATATGTTCCTATTCCCGAAATAACAAACGGGGTTAAGCCCTCATGAACTAACGAACATGAATGAACACACGCGAAATAACAAACGCGATTTAGTATAGGAACATAACATCACTGAAACGAATCAATACAACACTACACACTCCTGAAATAACAAACAGAAATGTATAATATGGTATTGAAAAGGGAAAAGCAATTAAAATAGGAATTACAAAACCTCAAGTATATGGAATTCTCATACAGTAGACTAATCTAAGAAATTAGTTCTCCATGACAAAAAACGAAACACACAGAAAAATATGTAAAACTGTGGAGAAGCAAAAAGTTGTTCATAATCTGCCCAGACAGCTATTTATAACATTCAGGAATTTTTGTCCTCTCGCGAGGCGAAGCCTCTATCGCGACGCGAATCTTGTGAACAGTCTGCAACCTTTGGTATTCTCGCGAGGTGAACACACCTTCGCGAGGCGAGGAACTGAAGAGTCTTCTTATTACGCCCGTTATGAACATCAGGGGCCAACCGTGATGCTTTCTGACTTCCAGGCTCGCGAGGCGAATGGATGCTCGCGAGGCGAGTCTCTTCAACTTCAAAACTGCCACAGCCGTGACCTTCAACACGAGTAAGCCGTGATAGTCTCTGACTTTCAGGGTTGGGTGACTCGCGGGGCGAGATATTCTTCACGGGGCTAACCAGAGAGGATGTCATTTTCACTGTTCTGCTGGCTTTCAGGTTCGCGAGGCGAGAAAAACTCTCGCGAGGCGAATCCCCTGTTTCTTTATTCTCTCAACTTCTACTTAACCTGAAAACAAAGACACAGCTATAAGTGCATTATTTGACTCAAAACTGGATAATTTAACCTAAAATTACTTTAGAGACTCAAAACCTTGCTTGAGGACAATCTAATCTAATTTGGGTGAAAATGAGATAAAATTAGCACAAAACCCTGGCCATACTAGCTATAAAACTAGATGAGCCAGAGGCTTATCAGTCCCCAGACACATAAAAAATCAGATCCATCATCCACCCATCGGATGTGGCTATCCGTTTCTTTGGGGGTTTCCTCCTGTTAGCAGAAGAATTTCAAATTCTTGACAGAGATAAATCCGACAGGATGACGGAAGAACTGAGGGAAGAACTGTCAAAAATATAAAAGTTCGACATAAAGAAGAACGTCGAACTCAGAAGATTATGAGAATTGACAGGTGTGGAGTTGACAAGAAGATTCTTCAGTTAACATGTTAGACAAGCAAAGTCGTCAAAAAGGTGAAACTTAGAGCGCATTTGTCAAGAGTGGAAATTTATGATTATTGACGGATGCATTTGACTGGACGACAAAAAGGATAAATTGACAACCCAGTTTTTTACCAAAGTGCTAAGAAGAGTTGTCAAACGTACCTGAAATGTGGAAATGGCTAAGTCCTTCAGGCTGACAAGGCATCAGCAAGAGAAACCGTCAAGCAGCCAAACCGTCGAAGACAATCGAGTGGACGCGGAGCGGTTCAAGAAATTGAACAGTTATCAGAGTTGTTTGACAGACAGTTTTAATATAAAACTTAAGAGAACTGCCAAAGATATGTGACAGTCTTTTAGATAGGGAGTTATCTCTAAGTAGTTATTTTATTTACCTATAAATGCTAGTAATCATGATGTAATAGAGGAGGTTACTTGATACATATCCTACACATCTCGATCACACAGTAGATTGACGGATTACACTCAAGTATTCCCTCCATCCCTTTTATTTCAATACTATGGCAAAATTCTATGCCATTTTCATCTCTTTTGTTCAAGTTCATTACTTGTTCTTTTTAATTTCTAGTATTTCTCTCAAGTTCGTTGTTAAAGTTTGTTTTACTTCTTGCAAGTAGTGTCATTTAGATCTTTCTTTGCTTAACTTTCCATTCTAACTTCGTATTTTCTTTTCATTATAAACTCAGTACGGTTAGGAAGTTATTTTCTATTAAATAATTGACTTTCGTTTAAACTTCAAACTTATATTTTCGAATCTAAGTAGTTTTATTGTCAACTTTCATTATTGGCAATATTCTATACATCTCTTTCAACTTACCTATTTGTTTTAACACCAAGTCCTTGCCAGTACATTACTAGATTTGACTAACTCATCAAATCCATACTTGGCAGACAATACACACACACATTCTGATGAGATTACCGCATAACTCATAGGTCCCACACTCGTCTGATCTTTAATTATTTGTAACAGGGATTTTTGGACACCAACCAAAAACCAACGTTAACAAATTGGCATGCCCAGTGGTACGAGTTTAGAGTAACTCGTACAGTGTCATGAATTTGACATACAAATTTATTTGTATGCGTTTACGGAGTGGAAAGGTGGTTCAAACATCATCATCTATTTCCCAAAACTCTGAATATGAGCAATGCAAGTGATGCAGGCGTAGTAGGAACTAACGCCGCTGTGTCAACTGTAGATGCCATTGCACCAGTTGACAATATTCCTACAATCGGGGCTAATGCTACTAATGCAGGGATTAATAGCACTGATGTTCTAGGTGCAAGAAGAGGCGTTTCTTATGCTCAAGTTGTCAATAGATTTGACGAAGTTGGCCAAGGAACACTCCCGTCACCAACTTCCCCAGTCTTACAACAAATAAATCCCCCAACTTCCGGATTGTCTCCACGAAGTGTTGTGAATTCAAACCCAAGAGGGACTACGCAGCCTCTCTCACAACCTTTGTATGGGATGCCTTATGGGTCGACAGCCGTCAACCCAAATACCCCATTTGCATACATACCGTACCCAAATGGAATGACGATGACTGCCCATACCTACGGACAGGCAAGACCATCGGCTGGGGGGCAAGTTCTCAGTCAAGCGAATGGGATAACAGGGTCAATGGTTGTAACCCATTCCCGACAAGAGCAACCCGTAGTAAGGCCTCAAGTATCCCCAGTAAGACAACTACCACAAAATATTTTCGGCCTGTCGGAGGCTACATTAGCCAATGTCCGGCAACAAATGGACTCTAGTAACCATGACATGGTGAATACATTTAATCAACAAATGAGTAAAGTGATTACGCCATTAATGGAAAACACAAATAACGCATGCTTGGCATTGGCAAATGAGATACGTAGACTAAATAGAGCTTTGGGCGTAGCAGCCCCAGATGATAATCAAAATGCCAATGGAAGTCTCAATAGAAATATCAATAGGTATAGCCAACCACAAGTTATACAACTTGACGGATCTGAACAAGATGACGAGCGGCAACAGCCCCATCGTTGGATTCCTTTGAGACGTGGAAATGTACATATTCTACGACCAGAGGAAGACGAAGACTTAGTCATAAACCAGGGTGCTGTTGGAGCGTTTCGTCAAAACGTTTTAAATCAAAACGTCAATCAAGTCGTCGAGCAAGCATTGAATTGGTTTGGCTTTAACATAGGTTATGCCAATCAACCATTTTTTGCTTCGGCATTTCCTGATTGGGTCCAACAGGCAGAAATGCCTCGAGGATATAAAATACCTAAATTGTCAAAATTCTCAGGAGAAAGTGGGGAGTCGACAGTCGCGCACATTGCCCGATATACAATCGAATTGGGAGATTTGACTTTAGAGGAGGGATTAAAGATGAAATTCTTCCCTAGTTCGTTGACTAAGAATGCTTTTTCTTGGTTTTCAACTCTAAGGCCTAATTCCATACACTCATGGAATCAATTAGAGATGAGTTTTCATGATCAATTCTTTAGGGGTGACCTAAAAATAGGATTGACATATTTATTTGGCATTAAAAGAATGTATAACGAGTCTGTCGATGATTACCTCTCCCGATTCCGTCAAATGAGGAGTCGCTGCTTCACCCCTATCCCTGAGGCAGAAATAATGAAGATTGC
Organism: Sophora flavescens; assembly: GCA_030762895.1. Lineage (NCBI taxonomy): Eukaryota > Viridiplantae > Streptophyta > Magnoliopsida > Fabales > Fabaceae > Sophora > Sophora flavescens. The sequence continues at coordinate 25,918,114 of CM061064.1, read as the reverse complement.
TGCTGGGGGTCTAGATTACCATATTATGAAAAAATTGGTCAACCAACATCTAATTGATCTTACCCAGTTAGGAGACAAAGTCCGTCAAATTGAACAAATGAAAGCTGAAAAGGTTTTCAAACAAAAAATTCCTCAAGAGGGAAAAGATTAACTTTGTCGGATGTGATGAATCCGACGAGGAAGAGAATGAGTCTGAGTATGAGGTTGATTACGTTGAATTAAAAAACAGTCGACCTTATACATGCCAGGATTTGAAGCTTGCAAGGTCCAAAGAAAGAATCCCTTTTATTAATAAGAAAGTGTACACATTTGATGTGACCAAGGCCGATCAAATATTTGACATATTACTCAAAGATAAGCACTTAAAATTGTCATATGATCATCGGCTCTTGAAAGCCCATGAGATTAAAATCGGAAGTATTGTAAGTATCATAATACTTTTGGTCATATAACTAATGATTGTATGCATTTCAGGGATATTGTTAGGAAAGATTTGGCTGAGGGAAGATTGAAATTTTCAGACAAGAAACCAGAAATGAAGATTGACACAGAACCCTTTGGTCCTGAAGCTAACAAGGCAGACCGCCAAGTCCCTCTGGGAGTAGGCATGGTCAACATCACGGCTGGGCAGAATATCCAGATGGAGCTGTCGGATCCATTCGATGTTTATCCGAAGCCAGGAGAACCACTTGTTGACTACATGACACACAAGAAATCTGAGGGCATAATTAAAGTTTGCCCAAGATGTGAAGCATTTTACGATGAAGTAGCCGCCAAGAAAGCCAGGGGGCAGAAACCACCATCGTATCATCCACGAGGCAGAACTGAGCCTCATAATGGTGGTAACCAAGGCAGGTTTTCACACTCAAATAGCCATAATGGGTCCAACAGTATACATAGAAGTGTTGCATCTGTGGTTAACAGGCAGGTAAATAGCCGTCAACAGCACGTGTACCAGGAAAGACCTGGACCGCACCACACTGGAGGTTGGCTTAAAGAGCCAATCAGAGGATCAACAGGAGATAACTTGGTTATTGGCAGATTTAATCCCGTCAGGACTAGGACACCCCCATCCAACGTAATGGTGGATCAATGGGTGAAGAATTCTTCCAAGGCCCGTTATCCAAAATTACAAAAGCAGACATGGGCTAGAAGGAACAAGTTCAGTGATCATGGTCCACCCTTTTGGAATGAGAATTACCGAATGGGCAAATTATCTCAGGATGCTCAGATGACAGGACCTGGTTTGTCCGGTCCGTCAAATCAGTTGGCCATCTCTAAGAGCCAAAAGAGGAGACTGCAGAGGCTCAGACAGGCCCAAAAGAAGAAGCTTGCCAAGCAGGAGGGCGTCGCCATAAAGGAGATGCCTTCACAAGATACTGGTTGTCTGGTAGCAGTGGCTGACAGCAAAGACGACAAGAAAGGAGAGGCCAAAATGAAAAGCGTGATAGTGACGGAAGCTGATGCGATGAGACCCAGTAATCAAGTCAAGCAGCATAAGCCTACATCACAGGCTTCCACAGAAAAGAAGATGGCTTCGGGCCAAGCTTCACCACCGCCAAGATCCACTGGCAAATGGCCTGTCGGACTGGCAGAGATGGAGAAGGTTGCAGGACTCGAGAGAAAGTTCGAGGCCAGAATGGGAAAACAACAATTGACAACGTTCAGGCCTGAGTGTGATTTAACCAAAGAAGAATTGTCATTCGATGCTGTCATTGAAGCACTGAATGATCCAAATGATGATATGAATCTCAACGGAGCCTTAGACATGGACGGCCAGAATGAAGATTGGGCCGACATCGTTGAGGCACTAGACAATTGTGGCGCGGGGATTGCCTGACCTCTGTCAGATAGGTCAGGATCAGATGATGAGAGTGATTTGAAAAGAAATCACGGCAGAATGGTTGGAGGTGCATTTTTGGATGAGGATCTAGACAATGAAGTCATACTGGAACCTGGAATGAACATGAAGATAGGTTTGATTTCATTCATTCCAGCAGAATATGAGGGGTATCTTAAGATAGATTTCTCTGACGACGATGATGATGTCGTCAACAATGGAAAAGACCCAGGCGACTACTGGATGTGTGTTCAGGAGAACTTGGTTACCGTATTTGATAATGTAGCTCAGCTGGAGAAGCCCACCGATGAGCAGAGAAACCATTTGAGGCCTTTACATGTAAAGTCCATAATAGATGGAAGGCCTACTAACAGGGTTTTAGTTAACGGAGGAGCTGCTGTGAACCTGATGTCGAGAGCAATGTTCAAAAAGTTAGGAAAGGATCAGTCGGATTTAATTCCGACAGATATGGTTGTCACTGACTTCAGTGGCAAAACTTCTCCGTCATATGGCGTTGTTTTGTTAAACATACAGGTTGGCACTATCGAAAGGATGACATTGTTTGTAATAATCCGAGCCAAGTCAAGCTACAACATATTACTTGGCAGGGATTGGATCCACGCTGTAGGAGCAGTGCCGTCAACAGTGCATCAAAAGGTAATCTTGTGGAATGACCAAGATCAGGTAGAAATCGTAGAGGCAGATGACAGTGCTTGCTATGCTTAGCAATCACACGTTGATTTCAAGGTATATTCACCAAACGTCAGGCCTATAACTGCTAACGAAGGGGTCATTGACAACGAAGCATTAGAAGCTAGCCTTCTCAGTCAATTCGGTGTTAAGGTAAAGGATGAGGCCAACAAGACTCGGCCAAATTCCAGCAATGAGCCTTGAAACCCCCTTGAAAAGATTGTCGGCCTATTTGGCCGACAGAGAAGTACACACTCTACCGGAGAGTGTGTTGGCGGATTGCATTATTGACGACGGCCCTTTGGGTTTTGAGAAGGGAGTCGATGCCAAGCAAAACGTGGAAGTAGAAGACCCTCTGGAAGAAATAAATTTAGGGAGAAAAGAAAAGAAAAGGCTCATTTTTGTCAGTGCTTTTCTGCCAGAGAATTACAAGCAAAAACTTGTCGGATTAATTGCAAAGTATAAAGATTGTTTTGCATGGGACTACGATGAAATGCCTGGTTTAAGCAGAGATCTTGTCGAATACCGGCTGTGAACACCTAATTTTGCCCGGATTTTTTTTAATAGTAACAGAAAATAAAACAAAAAATGTTTTTATTCTGGGCCCATTACATCATCAAATGGAGCCCATTTTCGTTTTTATATTTTGGGCCCATTATCCCAAACCCAACAAAAAAATTGTTACTATTCTGATTTGTTAAAAATAAAAATAAAAAGTAAAAATTTCAAAAAATCAGCTCCCATGCTTGTACCCCTCTTTGTCTTCTTCTTCTTTTTTCAGAAAAGGGGGACAATGGTACAAGCCATCCTCACCCATTGCTGCCCCTGCAAGGTGGTGGAGCAAAGGCTGATTTTCTCCCCACTACTTGTACCCACCAGCTGGAAGATTTGTCATCTTCTTCCCTTTGGTGCTATATATTGAACAGTGACCAAAGGGAGAAAAAAAAAGACAGCAGCAGAAAAATACTCAACATTCTCCTTTCCAATCTCTAGCAACCATCACTCACAAATCACAAATCAAACACAAGATACACAATTCCAGAACGAAAAATCAGAAAAATCAAGAAAAAAACCTCCTTCTCTCTTTTTTTTCTTTATTTATTTATTTATTTATTTCTTTCTTTCTTTCTTCCTGCTTCTCCTTCCTCCTTTGATTCTTCTTCTTCTTCACTCATCCATCCCTTCCACCATTTTTTTTTCACCTTCCTCCTTTATCTCCCCACAACCCTGACATCATCAACCAAGCCACCACTATCCTTCTTCCTCTCACCATAAGACTCCTCCTTCTCTCCTTCACTCAACCGCACGCCACCACCCCTGGGAGAACCTCCGGCCGCCGCGCGACGTAGGGGAAGACGCCGCACCACACGGATCTGAAGCCGCCACACCAGATCCGTCCTCCCTGCGTCGTCCCTCGCCACCCTCCACCACTCGAACACCACCCCTTTGCGCGACCACCACGCGAGCGCATCTCCTCCGCCGCGAGTCGACCACGAGTTGCCACCGCCGCTGTTTGTGCCTGCTTCCTCACCGACGTCAGAGCCACTTGCTTCCGCCGTGAACGCTGCTGGTCCCCATTGGCTCCTAGCACTCCTCTGCCCCTCATCTCTGTTGTCTTGGTAACTCAAGAAGATGGACTTACTCTGACCTTCTCTCCTTTTTACGTTTTTTTCTTTCCTTTTAAGTTATTATTATGACATTTGTTTTATCTTGTGATTGGGCTAACTTGTTTGGCCTATCTAAAAAAATTCTGATCTTGGGCCTTTCATGTAGATTAGTTCTTTTCTTCTTTTCCTAAAATAATGGTTTAGTATCAATCTTTTTTAGAAGAAAAAGCCATTATAAAAAATTCAAAAAATGAGAACCCTTTTTTAAAAAAAATCTTCCCAGACCTCTGTTTTAAGTAAAAAAAATAATAATCCTTTTTTCTTTTAAAAAAAATCATGTATTAAAAACCTCTCAAAAAGATTTTCAATTTTTTTCTTTCTTATTGAAAATACCTTCAAAAAAAATCTTTTAAAAAAGTATATACTTTCAAGCCTTATTCTACTAAAATATTTTGAAATAAAAAATCTCTTCGGAGTTCATGCAACAATCTACAGCGTTGATGTCTGATTTTTTTTTCATCCTCGAGTGTTGTATGAATTGTAAGGGTTTATCGAATAGCCCAGCTATCTTTAACCTTGTGCAAAAATGAATTCCCTTTTATTAAGAATAATAAAATCTTTTCAATTCACACTTTTAACCAATATTGCCCAATTTAATTTTATAAAAAAACAATCTTTTGAGTTCACGCAACAATCTAAAATATTGATGTATGATTTTTCATCCTCAAGCGTTGTATGAATTGTAAGGGTTCATCGTATTGCTCCGCTATCTTCAACCCCGTGCAAGAGTGAATTCCCTTTTTATTGAAATATTAAAAATATTTTCAATTTGCTCTTTTTACAAGATTTTATCAAGATTTATAAGATAAAAATCTCTTTTAATTCACACAACAATCTACGACGTTGATGTATGGACTTATTCATCCTCAAGTGTCGTATGAATTGTAAGGGTTTATCGTATAGCACTGCTATCTTGGACTCTATGCAAAAGTGAATTTATTCTGAAATAAAATATCTTTTTAAACCAAAAAATAAAGAAAAAAATAATAATCTTTATCAAAAATTAAAATCAACCAACCAATCATTTTTTTTTAAAAGAACTACGTAGCTTTGAGTTTCCCATCGCACCCGGGAATACGTAGGAGCAAGATAAATTATCTTGTCGGGCCAAAATTAAATTTACCTCTTTTTGTGTCCTTTTTATGCTAAAATAATTAATCAAAATAATTAAACTTTTCCTTTTTCAACAATAAATTCAAAAAAATTTAAAATATCAAAAATTAAAAATAATTCTTTCTTGTAAATAATTTTTTTTGGGTAAAATAAATATTTAAAAGGTTATTAAAATATTTTTGTGCAATTAATTTGAGGTACCGTTTTTAACGGGCGATGTGGGGTGCTGATACCTTCCCTACTCGTAACCGACTCACGTATTTATCTCTCTCTCTTTTTTTTGATAAAAAAAGACCAGTTTACCTTTAAATAATTGGGTTTTCTAAGATTTTCCCATTAAAAATTTTAGTGGCGACTCCTCTGTCTTTTTATCCCTTTTTCGCGGCCCCCGGACGGGACGGTCGCGACAGCTGGCGACTCCACTAGGGACTTTTGAGAGTCAGGCCTGTCATAGTTGGCTGTACAAATTTTTTTAACGACTTTGAAAATATCTGTTTTACCCTTTTTATTTTATTTCTTTTTTATACTTTCATAACTGCTCTTGTACATTATTGCAACCTTAGGGTAGAGAATTTTTTTTGTATTGGTATTTGTTTGTTCCTTTTTGCAGGTTTGGGGTAGTTTTGTTTTAGTAGGTTTTGTGAAGGTTTGTATGCTCCCATCACACACATCACTATCATATGTTGCACACACTTTTGGGCTCTATACCCGAGTCTCGGAATGCCATAAGATTAGAAGGGGCTTCAGTGATGTCATTGTGATGCTTTTGCGTCCCTGACAGTCACTGATTCTCCCGCTCGGATTGCTACTGGTACATGGACTGCCACATTGTGACTTATTTGTCCCTGTGGTAAGGTTCATGGATTCGGATCTTATCTTTTAGACGAGGGTAATCCGGGGACCATATGTTTAGGGGTGTAGATCTATCCCGAAAGTCATGCACATAAAATGCCATTAGCAGCCTACCAAAATAGGGTCTTGACTTCAGAAGTCCCAACCTTAGGATATGACCTATGTAGGACAAAAAGGAATGCATTCCATCTTTTTCTGCAACATGAATAATCACATTTTATATCACATGCATCATAACGATTTTCTGCACGCATCCCACATGCACCTTAACATGCAATTCATTCATGCATTCTGTTACACTTATTCTCATTATATTGTATGCTCGTACATGTAGTATTTTAGGCCATGCATCGTCAATATGTCATTCATTTATGCATCTTGGTACGCTCTCATGCATAAGTAATTTAGCTTTTCAAGCGTTATTAATAAAATAAATTTCCTTTGCACAGATAATTTGGTAAGAGAAAACACCTTTGATAACAAGAGATGGAAAAAGTCAGACACACTAGCAATGTTCCTGCCACCAAGAGCTCCAAGGTGATTTTGAACTCATTAGAGAATCTGAAAGAGTTAAGCCAATATTTGCCTCAAGAGCATCGAAAAAGCTTCGTCAAGAAATATGGAGGGATCTTGGACCTAATTTTCATACCGATTGAAGCTACTACTTTGAGTGCTCTAATTCAGTATTGGAACCCACATCTCAGATGTTTCGATTTGCCAAACATGGACATTACACCCACCATTGAAGAATATGCTTGCCTGTTAAGTTTGCCAATGCAGAAAAATCCCGTTGTGTACTTTCACCTGGGGCAATACTTGACCACCGCAAGCATAGCAGGGTTACTAGGGCTTCCTGAAATTGAAGTGAACTTTACCGGGCACTCAAACTCGCGAGGGCTAACCCGAAAGTTTCTTGAAAATCATTTGAGGAAACTAATGGATCGACAAGACTGGGAAACCTTTGAAAGGGCATTGGCACTAGCAATATATGGGTTGGTTCTATTTCCATTGGCGCTAGACATGATAGATCAAGCAGCAATGGACGTGTTCTTTACAGTTGAAAGAAAGAAAAACCTTGTGCCGGCAGTATTGGCCGAAACACTTTTAACTCTAGAATTTTGCCAGCGGCATCCAAAGGGGAAGCTCAGATGTTGTGCACAGTTGCTCTATGTATGGGTCATGACTCACATGTACGCAAAAGGCTATAACAACCGCCATTCAGATCCACTAAGAGGCTTCCATAACATCCCTACAAGACAACTCAATGAAGAGGAATGGAAGAACAAGTTTGACAAAGTGGAAAGAGACTATTTCAAGTGGGTATGCCCATGGTACGAAAGTCAACAGGGTCAAGATATCATTTATAGTTGTGGTGACTATCCTAATGTTCCGTTGATGGGCCCAAGAGGATGCATATCCTACACACCCGCCATAGCCTTATGACAACTTTGTTGGACGCAAACCGTGCCACGAGAAGAACAACTCGATGGATGCTGTTTTCGATACGAGGATGGTGAGAATACCAAGTTGTTGGCAAAAGAAGTTAGAAATGCATGGAAAAATGTGAGGATGGCAGGGAGATCACAATTGGGCCGACCGATCCTAATCATTGTCTCAAAGTATGAAGCATGGAGAAAATCAAGAAAAGGTCTTGTCAACATTCCTGCAGAAAACATGAAAGCTGAAGATTACTCCCCTTTGGTAACTCAAATAGCAGAACAACTAAAAATCCTGGAAGCACAAATGAAGGAAATGGAGAAACAAAAGCAAGATGCCGAGCTGAAAATAGCCGCTGGTCAGGACCGTTGTGAGAGGTTAACAAAGGAAAATGAACATTTAAAAGATTTGTGTGCAGACATCTCCGTAACCTCAAAAGTCCCGAATAATACAGACAAGGTCCCGTCGAGCGTCATGACTAGGATCCAGAATCTTGAAAGCAAAGTATTGTCCTTGACAACAGAGAGGCTTCAACTAAGAAAAGAAAAGCGTCAGTTAGAAGAAGAAGTCATTCAGCAAGGGGATGTGAGAAAGTCATTGGAAGTGGAAGTCAATCGGCAAAGGGGAGTCAATGCCAACTTACAAAAACAAATTTGTGCACAAGACAGGATGATTGATGAGTTGGTACAAAAGGTCCAAGAGCTGAATATCCTACTAGTCGAAATCAAGAAGCAGTGCGATCTAGGGTGGACCTCAGCAAAACACTATCATGATCAAAGGGTTCAAGTAATGAATGCCGTGAAGTGGTGGAGAGAAGAGGCCCTAGAGCGAGGGATAGATATTGACATATGGAAAAAAAGATATATGAGCATGAATTTGGAGCTAAGTCATTGTATTCCGAATTTTGTCCAAAGCTTTGAGAGTGCAAAAGAACAAATTCGTGCAGACCCTATGCTTCGTCTCCCGGCTGAGTTGGATGATTTCATGCAAATGTGTGGAGGATTTGCTCGAGGGCTAAAAAGAAAGAGACCTAAGATATTGACTTTAGGAGGAAAATGTTGAAACAATGTTGAGAATTGTGATGTAATCCCAATCTATGTATTGTTTTGAGGAGATTTTAATGAAATATGTCCATGCCTCCATAATTCTATGTATTGGCTTTAAGGAGTTTTTAATGAAATCAGTTCTTGTTTCTATGATTCCTTCGCACTCCAACTCTTGCACTTGATTTGTGACGACACCTATCGTGGAGCATGGTCTTCCTTTAGTGTGTTGTCAACTACATCTTTGCCTTATAGGACTCTTCCTTCTGCACAAAGGGTAGGACGAGATGTCTCAATTCAGAAATTGCTAGTGTGTTTGAGACAACATCTATTGTGGAGAGTTGTTTCTCCCCTAGATTTGTTGTCAACTCCACTTCATTTTATGAGTAAAATGCTCTCTGTGCGGGATGGAGGGACCATCTCTTGTCTGTTATAAGGTGTTAACTCAAAATAATAATAATAATAATAATAATAATAATAATAATAATAAACTACAAAGGTGATTTTCATAAAAGCTTTTTGCTTTTTTCAAACATTTTGTTATCATTTCTCTTGTGGTTTTAAAACAGTGTGTGGATTTTCTGAACAATTGCTCGAAGACACCCTTATCGCACTCGGTCACAGACAAGAGCCATGGCAGATGAACTAGAAGAAGTCCAAGAGATCAGGGATGAGGTCAGTCAAATCAAGGATCAGATGACTAAGATGATGGAGATTCTACAGGCAATGCAGAAGGAGAAGAACACAGAGGAGAACCCTCCAGCCTCGAACGAAGGACATCCGACCACACCTCTCATTCCCCCGGGGTTTGCTCAGATTCCTATTCAAGGCTTCAACCAACCAAGGGCCATGATGCCCCTCCCTATTTATCCAAGCAACCAAACTCACTTTTCATTTGACCCGAACAATCCCCCATACGGCTTGCCTTGCGGATTTGTGCCACCAACGGCCCGCAGCCCACAAGATGGCATTCAAAACTCCGAGCATATCACTCAAACGCAAACCACTACTGATGCTGTTGAAATGCCACAAACACAAACTGTCAACCCTACAGATGGTAATACCCCGACGGTGACACTTTCTGCCAATCCAAAAAATCCTCAATACACCCTACATTATGGACCCCATAGGACTCAAATGATGCCAAACTTAGGATCCTCCTACATGCCATACTCCTTCCCTCAGAATATGTACGGTGAAACTCCAGTGAATCAGTCAGGAGGGAATTCCCAATCCAAAGAAAAGTTGGAAGTGTTAGAAGAAAGACTACGGGCCATTGAAGGAGTGAATAGTTATGGTCTGCGGGATGCTTCGGAACTTTGTTTGGTGCCCAATGTTGTAATTCCACCAAAGTTTAAGGTACCCGATTTCAACAAATATCGGGGAACCACTTGTCCCAAAAACCATCTGACCATGTATGTAAGGAAGATGGCATCATACGCTCAAGATGACAAGATCTTGATTCACTTCTTCCAAGACAGTCTAACTGGGGCAGCTTCAAATTGGTACACGCATCTCGAACGGACCCACGTCCGATCCTTCAGAGATCTAGCAGATGCATTCCTGAAGCAATACAAGTACAATATTGATATGGCTCCTGATAGGATGCAACTCCAAAATATGGCAAAAAGAAACACAGACTTTCAAGGAGTATGCACAACGATGGAGGGAATTGGCTGCTCAGGTAGAGCCTCCATTGGCCGAGAAAGAAATCGTGGCCATGTTCATCAATACCCTCCAGTCGCCTTTCTATGATAGAATGATTGGAAGCGTGTCATCGAACTTTTCTGACATGATCATCATCGGTGAGAGGATTGAAAGTGGGATGAGGAATGGCAAGATCACTGAGACTTCGGTAATGAACAGCCAGAAGAGAACCCCGTTTGTGAAAAAGAAAGAAGGAGAAGCACACGCAGTAGCCTTCGAACAAAAGAAACCAAACAAATATAGACCAAACCAAACACCCACCTTCCAAGCCCAATACGCCCCATATTACCGACCACTTCCATATCACCAAGCCAACCAGCCATACATCGCTGCCACCTCACAATTTCCAAATCCTCAACAGATGGCTCCTTACCGACCATCATACCCTTCTCAGCCTCAAACACACCCTACCATACCACCTCAAATCGTCCAGCCCCTAGGTCCAAACCCAAACACCAGCCAAACTAGACCACCGTATAACTCGAAAAAAAATCCAATACATTTCGACCCGATACCCATGACCTATACTGAGCTACTGCATCAGCTTGTAAACAAATTTGTGTTGACTCCTAACCCAATGAAACCATTGGGGCCTCCCTATCCGAAGTGATTCGATCCAAATGCTAAATGTGAGTATCATGCGGGGGCGATAGGTCATTCCACAGAGAACTGCAGGGCTTTCAAGTTTAAGGTACAAGACCTTATTGATGCTAAGTGGTTGAGCTTTCAGAAAGATGCTCCGAATGGAGGACAAGGTCCTATGCCAAATCATGGGGGTTCGGGAGTCAACGCCATTGATAGCTGTATAGAACCTACTCTTAAGATCCAAGTGGCTGATGTCAGAACTCCCATGAGAGTTATTTTAAGGGAGATGCAGAGACATGGATTGGTGCAAACCTCTATGGTTGAAGAGAAGACTTTTGATGAAGAGATAAGGTGCGACTTCGACGGGAATGTGGGGCATTCAATTGAATACTGTGCAGAATTTCGGCAGGTTGTGCAACAATTAATAGATATGAAGATTATCCTAATTGGTTGTGAGTCAAATGAATGTGGCGTTAACATGGTCGCGGAATCTACGATTTCCCCAATTCCAATTAAGATAACTCTTTATACTGTTGTGATTAATCCTCAATCGGCTCCTAAGCAAGTCACTTCGAGGCCAGTAGTGATACACTATACTGAAAAGGAACCTATTCCAGTTTCGAGTGGGGCAACACCAGTTGTCATCCGAGTCCCAGGTCCTTTCCCTTACAAGGACACCAAAGCGGTACCATGGAAATATGATGGGCAGGTTCAATAAAGTCCTCCCAACGGGACCACTGTAGTTACCAACATTTCAGGAATTGGTGGAATGACTAGGAGTGGTCACATTTATACTCCAGAGGGGTTGCGAAGGGAGGGAACAGAAAAGGAAGGAAAATATCGCATGGGGAAAGAGAAGGTGGAAAGAACAACGGCCGAAGAGGATACCAAAGAGGGTGATAATAAAAAGGAGGTATCTGATGAAGAAGTCGGCGAATTCTTGAAGTTCATCAAGCAAAGCGAATACAGGGTGGTGGATCAATTGAATCAAACTCCAGCTCGGATATCTTTCTTGTCTTTGTTGATGAATACTGAGCCACATAGGAGGGTACTGATGAAGGTGCTAAATCAAGCTCATGTCTCTCATGACATCACAATTGATAAGCTTGATAACATCGTGGGTAACATCGTTGCTGATAATTATATCACTTTCACTGATGACGAAATTCCAGCTGAAGGAATGGGGCACAACAAGGCGTTACACATCTCGGTGAAGTGTCGAGATCATGTCATGGCTAGGGTTCTCATTGATAATGGTTCTTCTTTGAATGTAATGCCAAAGTCAACACTGGCAAAGTTGCCTTTCGATGGAACTCATATGAAGCCAAGCACAATGATTGTAAGAGCTTTCGATGGCACCCGAAGGGAAGTTATGGGAGAAATCGAATTGTCCATTCAGATTGGCCCTTGCACCTTTGAAATACTCTTCCAAGTAATGGACATTATGTCAACTTACAGTTGTCTCCTGGGACGACCATGGATCCATTCGTCTGGAGCCGTACCTTCCACACTGCACCAGAAAGTGAAGTTCATTGTCGATAGCAAGTTGATAATTGTTTCTGGAGAGGAGGATATGTTAGTGAGTAAGCCATCAACAACCCCTTACATTGAAGCTGCCGAAGAAGCTCTTGAGACCGCTTTCCAATCGCTTGAAATTGCCAATGCCACTTATGTCGGGGACGGTGCTCCACTCTTGAAACCTCAGTCATCTAAAGCGTCTGTTATGATGGCTAGGGTTATGCTCGAAGGAGGATACCAACCTGGAAGCGGTTTGGGGAAGAATAGCCAAGGTGTCACTGACATCCTCATGCTCGCCGAGAACAAGGATAGGTTTGGGTTGGGATATAAACCCACCAAGGCTGACAGGATTAGGGTTATAGAAGAGAAGAAAAGAAAGAGGTTGGCTCGGTTGGAAAATCGTGAATACGGGGCTGAAAGGGTTCCCATCTGTGACATTCGACAGAGCTTCCGAAGTGTAGGGTTCGCCTTCCTCGACCAAGCAGCAGCTGTTGAAGATGATTATCTCGCCGATCATGTTGTCAATTTGGTGTATCCATGCCCTCCGGATACAGAGCTCAACAATTGGGAGGTCGTTGAGTTCCCCAGGACCATAGAGTTTTTTTCAAAGTAATTTTGTAATGCTTATCCTTTAGCTCTGCCCAAGGCTTTTGGATTTTTGCTGTAATGGGCTTACTTGTTTCCGTTTCAGTATGACTTATCAATAAATGCTTGCATTCAATATCTTTATGTTCTTATCCCTTTTGTGTTTTACTTTCGCTTTTATTCATCGTTCCTCACCAATAAATGCAGTTTCCCATCTTTAACCATTATTCATTCATCTTTCCCTGATAACTACCAAAATGCAGATCTAAAAGTGACTCTCTTGAAAATGACAGTGTTAATAACTCAGCATACAATTTTGACTATCCTATTGATCATGCTGATGACGTTGTTGATGATGACGGGGAAGTTCCTCCTGAATTATTGAGGTTGGTGGAACAAGAAGCCAGGAAATTCGACCCCACGAAGAACCAAGTGAACTAATCAATTTGGGGACCAAAGATGATAAAAAAGAGGTCAAGATTGGCCTTTCCCTGAAAGAAAAGGAGCGAAGTAGGTTGATCAAGTTGTTGATGGATTATAAAGATGTTTTCGCATGGTCATACCAAGACATGCCAGGGTTAGACCCCAGTGTAGCAGAACACAAATTGTCATTAAAGCCGGAGTGTCCTCCAGTAAAGCAGAAGCTACGAAGGATGAAAGCAGAAATGTCTCTAAAGATCAAGGAGGAGGTCAAGAAACAACTGGATGCAGGTTTTCTAGAAGTTGTGAAGTACCCTCAATGGGTTGCTAACATCGTTCCTGTTCCCAAGAAAGATGGAAAGGTTCGAATGTGTGTTGACTATCGATATCTGAACAGAGCTAGCCCAAAATATGACTTTCCTCTGCTTCACATTGATGTTCTTGTAGACAATGCTACCCAACATGCATTATTCTCTTTCATGGATGGATTCTCCGGATATAATCTGATCAAGATGGCACCTGAAGATATGGAGAAAACTACATTTGTCACTTTATGGGGATCCTTTTGCTACAAGGTTATGCCCTTTGGCTTGAAAAATGATGGGGAAACATATCATCGGGCTATGGTGGCTTTATTCCATGACATGATGCATAAGGAGATAGAAGTTTATGTAGATGACATGATCGTCGAGTCCAGATCCGAAGATGACCATGTTGATAATCTGCAGAAACTTTTTGAGCGGTTAAGAAAGTTTAAGCTCCGACTGAATCCAGCCAAATGCACTTTTGGAGTGAAATCAGGCAAGCTTCTGGGGTTCATTGTTAGTCAAAGAAGAATAGAGGTTGATCCTGAAAAAGTGCGAGCAATCATCAATATGCCAGCACCTCAAACAGAGAAAAAAGTTCGTGGGTTTTTAGGAGGATTGAACTACTTTGCCCGGTTCATCTCCCAACTGGCCGCGACGTGTGAACCAATCTTTAAATTACTACGCAAAAATCAGGCAGTAACATGGAATGAAGATTGTCAAAAAGCCTTTGAGAAGATCAAACAATACCTACAGGAGCCTCCGGTCTTGGTTCCCCCAGTTCCGGGAAGACCTCTTATCATGTATTTGACTGTGCTAGATGAATCAATGGGTTGTGTACTGGGGCAACACGATGAGTCAGGAAGGAAGGAACATGCCATCTATTATCTAAGCAAGAAGTTCACCAGTTGTGAAGCCAACTACTCATTGCTGGAACGCACTTGTTGTGCTTTGGCTTGGGCGGCCCGCCGCTTGAGGCATTACATGTTGTGTTACACTACCTGGTTGGTGTCCAAAATGGATCCGATCAAGTACATCTTTGATAAGCCTGCTCTGACTGGAAGAATTGCTCGCTGGCAAGTCCTGCTATCAGAATACGACATTGTCTATGTCACCCAAAAAGCAGTAAAAGGTAGTGCTCTCGCAGAATATCTAGCCAATCAGCCAGTGGAAGATTATGGATTGATGCAATGCGATTTCTCGGATGAAGATGCAATGGCTTTGTTTGATCGCGAGCAATCACTAGAAAAAGAAAAGTGGACTTTGTTATTTGATGGAGCTTCTAATGCATTGGGGCATGGAATCGGGGCAATACTAATCTCATCGGAAAATGATTATTTCCCTGTCACTGCAATGCTTTGCTTTGATTGTACAAACAATATAGCCGAATATGAAGCTTGAGCGCTTAGGATCCTGGCAGCGATAGAATCAAAGGCAAGGATACTGGAGGTATATGGGGACTCTGCATTAGTCATCCACCAGCTAAGAGGGAATTGGGAAACCCGAGATGCCAAGTTAATCCCGTACCATGATTACATCAAAGGTTTGGTTGAGCAGCTTGATGAAGTCACATTTCATCATATTCCCCGAGAAGATAACCAATTAGCTGACGCACTGTCTACCTTATCCTCGATGTTCAAAGTAAATGACGAGAGGAACTTACCACTCATCAAAATGGAAAGTCGTGATCATCCTGCGTATTGTTAAGTGATAGAGGAGGAGTCTGATCAAAAACCGTGGTACCATGACATCAAATGCCTCATCCAAAGAAGGGAGTACCCTCCGGGCGCTTCAGAAAATGACAAAAGAACTCTAAGAAGACTTGCAATGGGTTTCTATTTAGATGGAGGTATTCT
Organism: Sophora flavescens; assembly: GCA_030762895.1. Taxonomy (NCBI): domain Eukaryota; kingdom Viridiplantae; phylum Streptophyta; class Magnoliopsida; order Fabales; family Fabaceae; genus Sophora; species Sophora flavescens. The sequence goes on along the minus strand of CM061064.1, from coordinate 25,902,496 downwards.
TTACAAAAGAAACCATGACATGGTGCTGTTGAGGTCCGTTGACGCAAACGAAGCTAAACGGATAATCGAGGAGGTACATGAAGGATCTTTCGGAACACATGCGAGCGGCCATGCAATGGCAAGAAAAATCTTGAGGGCTGGCCAATACTGGTTGACAATGGAGATAGATTGCTTTAATTATGCAAAGAAGTGCCATAAGTGTCAAATATATGCTGATAGGGTTCATGCGCCGCCAGCTCCCTTGAATGTCATGACGGCACCATGGCCATTCTCACTGTGGGGAATGGATGTGATCGGGCCAATCGAACCAAAAGCCTCAAATGGGCATCGCTTCATTCTTGTTGCCATTGATTATTTCACAAAATAGGTTGAGGCTGCATCGTATGCCAATGTGACCAGGAATGTCGTGATCAAATTCGTAAAAAGAGAATTAATTTGTCGTTATGGGTTGCCAAGCAAGATCATTACTGATAGTGCGACTAACTTGAACAACAAGATGATGAAATAGATGTGCGAAAACTTCAAGATAAAACATCACAATTCCTCCCCGTATCGCCCAAAGATGAATGGGGCAGTTGAGGCCGCCAATAAAAATATCAAGAATACTGTCCAGAAGATGGTGGTGACATATAAGGATTGGCACGAGATGTTACCTTTTGCTTTGCACGGCTACCGTACCTCCATTCGCACCTCGACAGGGGCAACTCCGTATTCTTTAGTTTATGGGATGGAAGCAGTACTCCCGATTGAAGTAGAGATCCTCTCATTAAGGGTACTGAGAGAAGCAGAACTGGAAGAAGCTGAGTGGGTTCAGGACCGACTCGACCAATTGAATCTCATTGAAGAGAAAAGATTAGGGGCATTGTGTCACGGTCAATTGTACCAGAAAAGGTTGATGAGAGCTTACGAGAAGAAGGTACGCCCGCGGCAGTTTCGGGAGGGTGATCTAGTGCTCAAAAAGATCCTACCGATCCAAAAGGATCATCGGGGAAAGTGGACCCCGAACTACGAAGGACCTTACGTTGTGAAAAAGGCCTTCTCGGGAGGAGCTTTAATCCTCACCAGGATGGATGGGGACGATCTTCCACTCCCTGTAAACTCAGATGCAGTCAAAAAGTATTATGATTGAACGCATTTCCCAAGAAGAAGAAGAAAAAAAAAGTGAAAAAATGAAAAGAAGAAAAGCTTGCTAGGCTGAAAATCTGGAAAGACGGTCTAGGCAAAAGTTAGAGCAACCCGTTAGGCTGAAAACCTGAAAAGGCGGTCTAGGCAAAAGTTAGGGTTCAAAAATAAAATAAACAATGGAAGTGTCATCAAGCCGATGAACTGGGGCAATCAGTGAGTTAGATGCATGAAGACTGGGGCAGATAGCATTCTCAGATGTTGATTAGTAAGCAGTCGAGATAGTATGAGGGATATTAACACTAGTCATGGAAAGAGATGTCACTTGAGGAGATGTGTTTCCACTCCACAACCTTTTACAATTCCATACTCCATTGTAATATCTGCTTTGTATTCCTTTTTGGTCCAAATATAATGACATTGACTCCCATTTCTTTTTACCCTTATCTCTTTCTCTTAACTTTTGTCAATTGTGTGTGGGCATTCATCATGATAAGTATATACTGAAATGCGAAACATGTATTGGTGTCTTCAAGGTGCATTTAGAATTCCCTTGAAAAATCTCAAAAATTCGTAAAGAACAAGATGATCTCTCGACAAAGGTGTTATACCGACAAGAGGCACGAGGACAATCATTGCAAAGGAAGCATACCCTTTCAAAAGTGCTTAGCCTTTATTCTCCATGAAGACAGGACACGTTTAAGTTCATCTCAGAGCTTGTATGTGATCAATACTTCAAGGGGTCAAGGGTGATAATAAAAAACCACCTAAAAGATGAAAAATACAAATAGTAATAATACAGGCTTTCCTTGTGTTGCATTCAAATCATTTGAGGTTTTCATCAGGCATATAGGACATTTCTGGCATCATGCATTGCAATTGTTTATCTCTTGTGAGCACAAAACCCAGTAGATTGAACAAACATCGTAGGTTTTTACCTTTCATGTCAAGCTTCAGCGGATAACCGACTCCGCAAGCTTTTCGCCTTTCCTTTCAAGCTTCAGTGGATAACTGACTCCACAAGCCTTTTTTACCTTTTCTGTCAAGCTTCAGTGGATAACCGACTCCGCAAGCTTTTAATCATTTTGCTTTCAGGCTTCAGTGGACAATCAACTACGTAAGCTTTTAACTTTTCTTTTCAAGCTTCAGCGAACAACCGACTCCACAAGCTTTCAACTTTGCTTCAAGCTTCAGCGGACAACCAACTCCGTAAGCTTTTAACTTTTCTTCTCAAGCTTCAGCGGACAACCGACTGCGCAAGCTTTCAACCTTTCTTCAAGCTTCAGCGGATAACCGACTCCGCAAGCCTTTAACCTTTTTGTCAAGCTTAGACGGGTACCATACCCCATAAGCTCTACTTGTTTTCAAGCTTCAGCGGACAACCGACTCTGCAAGCTTTTAATTATTTTCCTTTCAAGCTTCAGTAGATAACTGACTCCGCAAGATTTTAACCTTTTCGTCAAGCTTCGATGGGTACCATACCCCGTAAGCTCTGCTTGTTTTCAAGCTTCAGCAGACAACCGAGTCCGTAAGCTTTTAACAGTTAATTTCAAGCTTCAGAGGATAACCGACTCCGCAAGCTTTTCGCATTTCCTTTCAAGCTTCGGCGGATAACCGACTCCGCGAGCTTTTAACTTTTATGTCAAGCTTCAGTGGATAACCGACTCCACAAGCTTTTAATCATTTTTGCTTCAGCGGACAACCGACTCCGTAAGCTTTTTACATTTCTCTTCAAGCTTCGGCGGATACCCGACTCCGCAAGCTTTTCGCATTTTGCTTTCAAGCTTCAGCGGATAACCGACTCCGCAAGCTTTTAAACTTTTTTGTCAAGCTTCGACGGGTACCGTACCCCGTAAGCTCTGCTTGTTCAAGCTTCAGCGGACAAACGACTCCGCAAGCTTTTTATCTTTCTGTTCGAGCTTCTACGGGCAATCCATCCCGTAAGCTTTTAATTATGCATCCGTTTACTTGTCGGTGAACTCCGGCCAAAATTGGAGTTCATGTCTTTACTCGTTTCTTATAACGATAATAGGTTAACTGCGGTTACATCTACTATCTAATAAGAAACAAGTAAAGAGGGGCAGCTGTGAACACCTAATTTTACCCGGATTTTTTTAATAGTAACAGAAAATAAAACAAAAAATGTTTTTATTCTAGGCCCATTACATCATCAAATGGAGCCCATTTTCGTTTGTATCTTTTGGGCCCATTATCCCAAACCCAACAAAAAAATTGTTAATATTCTGATTTGTTAAAAATAATAAAAAGTAAAAATTTCAAAAAATCAGCTCCCATGCTTGTACCCTTCTTTGTCTTCTTCTTTTTTCAGAAAAGGGGGACAATGGTACAAGCCATCCTCACCCATTGCTGCCCCTGCAAGGTGGTGGAGCAAAGGCTGATTTGCTCCCCACTAATTGTACCCACCAGCTGGAAGATTTGTCATCTTCTTCCCTTTGGTGCTATATATTGAACAGTGACCAAAGGGAGAAAAAAAAAAGACAGCAGCAGAAAAATACTCAACATTCTCCTTTCCAATCTCTAGCAACCATCACTCACAAATCACAAATCAAACACAAGATACCCAATTCCAGAACGAAAAATCAGAAAAATCAAGAAAAAAACCTCCTTCTCTCTTTTTTCTCTTTCTTTCTTTCTTTCTTTCTTCCCGCTTCTCGTTCCTCCTCTGATTCTTCTTCTTCTTCTTCACTCATCCATCCCTTCCACCATTTTTTTTTCACATTCCTCCTTTATCTCCCCACAACCCAGACATCATCAACCAAGCCACCACTATCCTTCTTCCTCTCACCATAAGACTCCTCCTTCTCTCCTTCACTCAATCGCACGCCACCGCCCCTGGGAGAACCTCCGGCCGCCGTGCGACGTAGGGGAAGACGCCGCACCACACGGATCTGAAGCCGCCACACCAGATCCGTCCTCCCCGCGTCGTCCCTCGCCGCCCTCCACCACTCGAACACCACCCCTCTGCGCGACCACCATGCGAGCGCATCTCCTCCGCCGCGAGTCGACCACGAGTTGCCACCGCCGCTGTTTGTGCCTGCTTCCTCGTCGGCGTCAGAGCCGCCAGCTTCCGCCGTGAACGCTGCTGGTCCCCATTGGCTCCTGGCACTCCTCTGCCCGTCATCTCTGTTGTCTTGGTAACTCAAGAAGATGGACTTACTCTGACCTTCTCTCCTTTTTACGTTTTTTTCTTTCCTTTAAAGTTATTATTATGACATTTGTTTTATCTTGTGATTGGGCTAACTTGTTTGGCCTATCTAAACAAATTCTGATCTTGGGCCTTTCATGTAGATTAGTTCTTTTCTTCTTTTCCTAAAATAATGGTTTAGTATCAATCTTTTTTAGAAGAAAAAGCCATTATAAAAAAATCAAAAAATGAGAACCCTTTTTTAAAAAAAAATCTTCCAGCCCTCTGTTTTAAGTATAAAAAAAAATCCTTTTTTTTTTTTAAAAAATCAGGTATTAAAAACCTCTGAAAAGGTTTTCAATTTTTTTCTTTCATATTGAAAATGTCTTCAAAAAAAAAATCTTTTAAAAAGGTATATATTTTCAAGCCTTATTCTACTAAAATATTTTGAAATAAAAAATCTCTTCGGAGTTCATGCAACAATCTACAACGTTGATGTATGATTTTTTTTTCATCCTCGAGTGTTGTATGAATTGTAAGGGTTTATCGTATAGCCCAGCTATCTTTAACCTTGTGCAAAAATGAATTCCCTTTTATTAAGAATAATAAAATATTTTCAATTCACACTTTTAACCAATTTTGCCCAATTTAATTTTATAAAAAAAATCTTTTGAGTTCACGCAACAATCTACAATGTTGATGTATGATTTTTCATCCTCAAGCGTTGTATGAATTGTAAGGGTTCATCGTATAGCTCCGCTATCTTTAACCCCGTGCAAGAGTGAATTCCCTTTTTATTAAAATATTAAAAATGTTTTCAATTTGCTCTTTTTACAAGATTTTATCAAGATTTATAAGATAAAAATCTCTTTTAATTCACACAACAATCTACGACGTTGATGTATGGACTTATTCATCCTCAAGTGTCGTATGAATTGTAAGGGTTTATCGTATAGCACTGCTATCTTGGACTCTATGCAAAAGTGAATTTATTCTGAAATAAAATATCTTTTTAAACCAAAAAATCAAGAAAAAAATAATAATCTTTATCAAAAATTAAAATCAACCAACGAATCATTTTTTTTAAAAGAACTACGTGGCTTTGAGTTTCCCATCGCACCCGGGAATACGAAGGAGCAAGATAAATCATCTTGTTGGGCCAAAAATAAATTTTCCTCTTTTTTGTGTCCTTTTTATGCTAAAATAATTAATCAAAATAAATAAACTTTTCCTTTTTCAACAATAAATTCAAAAAAATAAAAAAATTAATAAAAAAATTAAAATATCAAAAATTAAAAATAATTATTTCTTGTAAATAATTTTTTTTGGGTAAAATAAATATTTAAAAGGTTATTAAAATGTTTTTGCACAATTAATTTGAGGTACCGTTTTTAACCGGCGATAAGGGGTGCTGATACCTTCCCTACTCGTAACCGACTCCCGGATTTATCTCTCTCTCTTTTTTAAAAAAAAAAAGACCAGTTTAGCTTTAAATAATTGGGTTTTCTAAGATTTTCCCATTTAAAATTTTAGTGGCAACTCCTGTGTCTTTTTATCCCTTTTTCGCGGCCCCCGGACGGGACTTTCGCGACACCGACTGCCACTAAGGGAGGATTGCAAGCCGGTAAAGCAGGCAAGTAGAAGGTTTGCTCGAGAGGTGGTGCATAAAATCAAAGAGGAAGTGCAAAGGTTGCTTAAAGCAAAGTTTATTCGAACAACCAGGTATGTCGATTGGCTTTCTAATGTAGTTCCCGTCATTAAAAAGAATGGCAAAATGAGGGTATGCATAGATTTTAGAAATTTAAATATGGCTACCCCCAAAGATGAATATCCGATGCCAATAGTCGACATGCTTGTCAACTCAGTGTCAGGAAATGAAATTTTAAGTTGTATGGATGGTCATGCAGGTTATAATCAAATCTTTCTAGCCGAAGAGGATGTGTCAAAGACTGCCTTCAAGTGTCCAGGAGCGATTGGGACATATGAATGGATTGTCATGCCTTTCGGTTTAAAGAATACAGGAGTCACCTATCAACGAGCAATGAATACAATTTTCCACGATGTTATTGGAAAATTCATAGAAGTATATATTGATGACGTAGTTGTCAAGTCTAAAACCAAAGATGACCACTTGGAGCATCTGAAGCAAGGGTTTGAAAGGATGAGAAAACATAACCTCAAAATGAACCCAGAGAAGTGTAGCTTCGGAGTGTCGGCTACCAAATTCCTAGGATTTCTAGTCCACAAAAAAGGAATTGAGGTAGACAAGAATAAAGTCAAAGCGGTCATGGAAGCCTCGGCACCGACGAATAAAAAAGAACTACAATCCTTTCTAGGAAAGGTTGACTTTCTAATAAGGTTTATATCAAATCTGTCGAGAAGAACGAGAATATTTGCATCGTTAGTCAAGCTGAAGTCAGAACAGAGCTTCATATGGGAGCCTTGTCACCAGGAGGTTCTTGATCAGATCAAGCAATACCTAGTCAATCCACCGGTCATGATGCCCGCAGTGCCTCGTCGACTGTTGAAGTTGTACATATCAGCATCTGAAGACACTATAGGATGTTTATTGGCCCAAGATGATGATGACAGTGTTGAAAGGGCCGTATATTATCTAAGAAGGGTCCTCCATGATGCTGAAAGAAGATATAGTGCAATAGAGAAGTCATGCCTAGAATTGTATTTTTCTTGTACAAAACTTAAATATTATATGATGCCATGTCATGTATTAGTTATTTCCAAAACTGATGTGATAAAGTATATGTTGTCAAAACTAGTCCTTAATGGACGTATTGGTAAATGGACCATTGCTTTATCAGAGTATTCTTTACAATACGTGCCAACTAAAGCTGTCAAAGGATAGGCAGTGGCTGATTTTTTGGTAGACCATCCAGGACTGGATGTGCCAGAAATAGATGTTGTCAGTTTACAACCCTTGAAACTCTATTTTGACGGATCAAGGCATCAAGGAGGTAGTGGAGTAGGAATTATAATTGTGACTCCACAAGGAATACCTACAAAGTTCATGTTTGAACTTAAGTATCCATGTTCCAACAACGAAGCTGAATATGAAGCTTTGATTGTCGAATTGGAAATATTGATGGAAATAAAAGCATGAAATGTACATATCTTTGGGGATTCCCAATTAGTCATCAAACAACTTACTCAAGAATACAAGTGCGTCAATTACAACTTGACAAAATACTGTATCATAGCTAGTAAGTTAATGAAAAAATTCAATGACGTAATTGTCGAATATATTCCCAGAAATTTGAATCAAGAGGCTAACAAGTTGGCTCAAATAGCCTCAGGATACAAGATATCTCAAAAGGCCTTGTCGGGACTAATGGAAATCAGAGAACTTCTATATCCATTAAACGAGAGAGATATTTTGGTTAATGATATAATTCTACCTAATGACTGGAGGTCGCCAATAATTGAGTATCTGGAAAATCCAAGTCAAAATGTAGATAGAAAAATGAAATACAAAGCATTGAATTATACAATGCAAGGAGGAATGTTATATAGAAGGTATGTTGACGGGAATTTACACAAGTGCCTGAGTGAGCAAGATGCTTACTTGGCTCTATCAGAAGTCCATTAGGGCATATGTGGGGCCCATCAGGCAGGAGACAAAATGAAATGGGTTCTTCGACGAAGTTTGTATTATTGGCCAACTATGATTAAAGATTGCATTTCATTTGCTAAGTCTTGTGAACAATGTCAGAAACATGGCCATATACAAAATGTACCGGCTGGCGAGTTACATTCTATTGTCAAGCCTTGGCCATTCAGAGGATGGGATCTGGATTTAATTGGCCAAATAGATTCTTCTTCGTCGAAAGGACATCAATTCATTTTAGTTGGAGTGGACTATTTTACCAAGTGGGTAGAGGCAGTTTGCCTTAAAGTAGTCACCCAACAAGATGTAATTGATTTCATAGAAAATCACATCATTTGTCGGTTTGGCATACCCCAAACTTTGACAACAGATCAAGGGTCAGTGTTTGTCGGCAAGAGAGTGGTGGAATACGCTGGTTCTAGGCATATAAAAATGCTCACATCTACTCCATATTATGCACAAGCTAATGGCCAAGTTGAGGCCATAAATAAGATCATTATTAGTCTTATTAAGAAGCATGTAGGCCGAGAACCTAAGAGTTGGCATAGTACTCTTGAACAAATTATGTGGGCATACAGAAGTTCGCCCAGGCAGTCGACAGGAACTTCGCCATATCGGCTGACTTACGGACACGATCAGGTGCTACCTGTCGAAATCAATCTTCAGTCTACTCGCATTCAGAGGCAAAATGACTTGCCTACCAACCAGTATTGGAATGCAATGTTGGATGAATTGGATGAGATAAGTGATGAAAGATTGATTGCATTAGAGAATTTAATTCGACAGAAAGAAAGAATTGCAAAGTTCTATGATAGTCGAGTTAAGTTCAAATCATTTAAGGTAGATGATCTGGTGTGGAAAGTCATATTGCCCGTGGATAGAAGTTGTCGAGAATATGGTAAATGGTCACCTAAATGGGAAGGACCATTTAGAATTGATAAAGTATTTTCCGGGAATGCTTATGCACTTGTCAATATTGATACTGGCTTGAAAATTAAGTCGATTAATGGCAAGTATTTGAAGGAATATAAATCGACAATGTTGGAAGTAAAAATTGACAACAAGTGAAAAGAAATAAGAATGTTCACTAAAGTGGCAATGCAATAAAATATTGTCAAAAGCATAAGTTGTCAATTCAAGCCATATAGATTGGCCATATGACAACATGCTATCAAGAATCAAGTTGTCAATTAAAGTTAATCTAATCCTAGGATGTAAGGCTATGCGTCAGCAACATTTTATTTTCTGTAGACAATGTAGGGGTATAACCCAATTTGTTGAAGCTTCATTCCCCATTTGATGAGGTATTAGCTGCTCCATATGTCGAGGATGCGTAAAGGAGGAGATGAACAGGAGCAGATCTCACCATCAATTAGCCTAGAAGGTTGTTGTTCCTATGGTGCAAAAAGATGGCGACAAAGGAAAGCCACTACCTTCCAGGATGAAGATGATGGAACTAGAGCAAGAGGCACTCGTTCTGTATTAAGATCGGCTTCCCAATGTGCAGCGAGGTCAGCTCTAGATGTTACGTTGGTTGCTGACCTTCACTGCATATTTTACGTTGGTTATTGACCTTCACTAAGGATATGACCATTGAAACAGGAACTTTGGTCTGAAATCTTAAGGTGGTAAGGTTAGATTCCCATGGGGGAAGAAGAAAGAATAAGTGGAAGCCTTTCGCAAGAGAGAGCATTTTATGTGAAATTCCCAACTATGAGATCGTTAGTTCGCAAATCTCATTATTTATAGTTGGTTTAGAGAGACATTCAATACGGTTTGGATTACCAAATCTCGAAATGTATCGTGGTATTTATGATGATTTGATAAGCATGAGTTACGAAGTTAGTTGGGAACGTACGATCAAATAAAACAATAAAAAAATGTGCAAATAAGAAAAGATACATTTTTTATTAATTAATGATCGTCGGAAGTGACCAAATTAGAACTTTACAAGGAGGAGGACTACAATTCTCATTGTTGACCTAGGTTGGAATCAAAAGATAACTGATCCCATGCAAGGGAGAGGTCAGTCTTGTCAGCTGCAGCAGCTTTATATTCAGGTTGTAACGCACGAAAATTGCCAACTACACTTTCAGCTTTCCGGCCAAGTTTGATAGACTCCTCGTCAATTGCTTTGACTTTGGCTCTGCTCTTTTCTAAAGCTTTGGCAAACTTGGCACGTTTCTGATCAGTCAATTCAATCTCTGCCAACAACTTCTTACGATACTCCAAGAGACTCTCATCAGCATGAGTTCCAGTGGAGATAAGGTCAAGTTCCTTTTGTTTAGAGGATTCGAGGTCTTGGAAGCGAGCTAAGAGATCATTTTTAGTCTCTTCTTCCTCTTCATAAGAAGGAATGACAGAAGTCATCTTTTCCAACTTGCCAGAGAGCCGCTCCCAAAATTTATGGATGGAGAGGAAATGCTTACGGCTCGACACGGGGAGATTGAAATGGAGAGGGGTGATCTCTTTGATGAGCCATGACAGTTCTTGTTGAATACTGGCATTAGATAAGAGCACATTAAAAGGGTTGCCATGAAGAGCCTGGAGATCATGCATGAGGTTAATGACTCGAGAATCACTGGAGTCATGTTGAGTTGATGAAGAGGTGGCAGAGACGGATGACTCTACTTCCGACAGCATGTTAATCCACGTGTTGAAGTGAAGGGCCGATTTAGGGTCAGGAGGTTTCATGATTGGAGGTCTGATCGCAGGTGGAGAAGGAATGATAAGAGTTGTTTCAGCCAGCAAGGCCTCCATGTCAATATCCTCATCCGGAATTTCAATCACGACGACAGTCCCGGCTAGTGTGTCAGCTGTGGAAGTTGGGATGTTTGAAGTCAAATGATGGGGACTGGGGGGCACTTTTGGATGGGATTCGAGATGCTGAAGGTCACCCGTCGGACCCCTAGTGTCGACCGGAATGCCTCCTAAATTTCTGTCAGCCTGTAACTCCAAGTCAGATGGATTCGCTGGTTCGACAGTTTTAGTGAGGATTTCCTGAATAGTCATTGAGTCTTCAAACTGAGGGGATATTTCCTGACATATATAAAAAAATGAGAAAAAATATACATATAAAGGAAGATAACAAGATCAGTGGCAACACCAGGTTAGAGTCCAAAGACATCAAGTCAGCATCAACACTCATTTTTTCAGTTACGGGGATAGTCCCGACAACTCTCTCTTTCTTCCAAGAAAAAAAAAACAAGTTGTCAACAAAAGATATAGTTTGATAGATCAACTTAAAACTTTTACCTTGGAGGAAGGAGTATTGGACGAGCTAACAACAATGTCTTGGACCCTAGATCCAGTAGAGGCCTTGCCGACATCAGAGTCTGCTGAGGTTAAAAAGCTTTTGGTAGACTTTGATTTCTTAGAAGAAAAATCGGAAGGGGTAGCTTTCTATTTTCTTTTCTTGGACCTTTTTGTCTGAGGATTAGAAGCAGAAGCTTTGGCCGGCCGTGAGCTCTTCTTAACAGTTTTGGCCACCATAGGAATTACATTTTCGTCCTCATCATCATCCTCAGGTGCTTTTTCCGACAATACATCAAATCTGGACTTACCAGGGAGAGGCTTGTCAAGGGGAATAGCTGTCAATAGCAATGATAGTGTGATTTTACATGATATTTTCTATATACTTTTGCATGCATTTTTCATATTGATTAGGCATTCTTAGTTTGATTTTTATTAGATTTTCCCTTGGAATGGGTGAAGCGGTTTCTTGGTGTTATTTTGCAGGAATTCAATGTAAAAATGATCAAAATCAGCCATGGTGGAGCTTGGATGAAATAGATCTTGAAAAGTGAAGAATATGAGCCAAACAGAGCCCATCACGGCCTGGCCGTGATGACCATCATGGCCATGATCAAGCAGAGCAAAAGGCAAAAGTCAGAAGCTGTCACGGCCTGCCCATGATATGCATCACGGCCGTGATAGAGTAAAAATTAGGGTTTCACGTCGCGAACATAGGGCTCGCCTCGCGAGACTCCATTTTCTGCAAGTACGCCCACTCCAGAACGCGTCACGGCCTGGCCGTGATAGCCATCACGGCCGTGACGCGCAACAGACCTATAAATAAGAGCGCAGCAGACAGAACAAAGAGTCCAGAGGGAGGCATTTGGAGGCACTTGGAGGCTGGGGCTGGGCTTGGGTTTCAACCCTAGAAGGGAGCCAAGAGGGATTGCTTTGAAGAAGAAGGAAAGCTCACATGGAGCCTCTTCTCTCCTCTTCTCCTATTTCTCTGGTTTGGTTTTCTCTGTTTATGAATAGCTAATCCCTATTTGTTGGGATTAGATGTAATCAAACTTATTATTATGTATTTGCCTTGACTGATTAATCTGTGTTCATGTCTTCATATTAGTGGTTATTTTTCTGTGCTTAATGCTTGTTGTGGCTAGCACCCCCATGACTCGATTTGTGTTTTGGTATGCAATGGGGACGTTCGTATCAGAACCGGAATTGAATTTAATCACCTAGTAACCCTTTCATCTAGGAATGGAACTAGGTTTATTAGTAATCGCGTAATCCCTAATCTTAATGTAAATTCATTAATCTAGGTCACCTAAGGAATTAGGGTCTATTAGTGGATTTAGGCTCTTGCCATCCGAGGAATCGGGGTTTGAGTAGTTTAGTGGATTGATTTTAATATCTGAAGCATGAATGGGAGGTATCTAGTCCTGGTAATGCATGAGGTAGAAGTTTGGTGAAGTCTAGTCCCAACATATCCTTTCTGCACCCCAAGTGTTTGTTAAAAGTCCCCAAAAAGACAAAAAGATTTTATTTCTTTTCATTTGTTTGTTCTGATTTCTCTGTTTAGTCTAGATAGTTGCTGAGTTTGTGAATTGGTACTTGACATCCAATCCCCGTGGATACGATAACCGGTCTTACCACCGTATTACTTGCACGACTGGGTATACTTGCCCAGACTTGTCAACAAGTTTTTGGCGCCGTTGCCGGGGATTGGTTTTGCCAATATCATTAGTAACAAAGGAGGCAACTAATTTAGACATTTTTATTCTTTACTTTTCTGTATATATTTGATCTTTTTCTTTTGAGTTGTGTTTGTGCAAGTTGGATGCAGTTCATGGACAATCACTATTATCCACCTGATGAGGAAGCCTCAAGTCACGCTTTGGAGGACAACTGGTGTTTGGGAGATTGCATGGATTTGATGGGTCATGTCACTCCAGCACAAGTTGATGATGTGACGGGAAGGCTTATATACAACTTCTCCGAGGAGGATTGGGAAACCTTTTGTTCATATTTGCCACCTCCACCACCGTGTATTGTGATTCCCATAGAGCCACATGAAGGAGAATTTGAGAAAAATCTGGTTGTGGGAATAGATCAAATTGAGGATGAAGTGGTGATGATGGACAAGTCACAAGAAGAGGGAGTACTTTTCACAAGTCCTTGGGAAGTTGAAGAATGGGAATGGAAGGAGCAAACACCGTTGAAAGCTGCTCTAAAACAATATTCCCAAGAGCTATCCGCCTCAGAGGCCAAGGCAAGAGCCAACTGTGATGTCGATCGGCCGTGAAAGCAGAACTTCAAAACGCAAGTTGAGGAGATTTGCAAACAATCAGAACAAGAGTCACATGCAGCACAAATTGAGCAAAATCTGGTTTTGGAGATAGTTCCAGATGAAGACGCCGTGGTAGTGGACTCCACTATGCTTGATGAGCAATCTGAATTTTCTGCACTGGACAAATATGTTGGCTTGCATGCATGTGTGGACATTGGTAAACTAGTCCCTTCCACTGGTCTGGCAAACTTCCTGGTGAAAATGCCATTTGACCCGCTAGGAAGTAAGTGCAGTATTATAGTTGAAGAGGTCAATGGTGCTTTTACACACTGGCTGGGTGGAGTTGAAGATAAAGTCATACTACTGCTACAATCTCCACTGCAAATACCATTTGATCCGGGAGGAGGATCCTAGAACGTCAAGCTAGTGACATTAAAGAAGCGCTCATTGGGAGGCAACCCAATTTTTCTTTTCCTTTTTCCTTTTTCCTTTTTGTTTAGTTAGATTTGATTTTTGATTTTAAACTCTTGAATAATTTGAGAAGATCAAGAGTTTTCTTTTACTAATAAAATTGCCAAGTGATTTCAGGGTAAGAAGGAAGGAGGGAAGAGCAAGAAGACAAGAAAAAGCAACCCAACTTTCAAACAAGTTTCTGACTGGAATGAAAGTCAACACCCGCTACCGCCTCGGTAAGTTGTTCCAATTTTTTATTTTATTTTATTATATTTTTTCTCCTCTCTCCAACTTGATTGTTTACATTGGGGACAATGTAAATTCTTAAGCTCGGGGTAGGGGTATTTTGCATTTGCATTTTGCATCTTGCATTCATATAGTCTTGTATGATAGTTTTGCATGATCACATGATTAGATTGCCCTTGCCTGAATTTTGCATCCAATTGTGAGAACTAAGTGCCTCATAATTTGAGATAGTGAATTGTGGAACCCAATTTTTTTCATTCTTGTGATAAGGCAACAAATGAAAATGTTTGAGATAATCTGTGATAGTTGATAATTAGGATATGGTTCTGTGGATTTGTGTTTTTCATTGATTCTGAACTAAAATGTGAGATTTTGAGCCACAAAGGGGTACTCACTAAAAATTACCCCATTCTTTGTGTTAGAGTGTTATTCCTCTTGGATTGTTTTCTCTAGAACTTGACTTGAAACCATTTTGAAGCTTAAAAATTTTTGAAAACATTTTTGAAAATGATTGAGGCAATAGGTATTTTTCTGGCCTTCTAAGCTTTGAATGATTAAATGCTACCCCTTAGTTGCCCAATTTTGAGCCTACATGAAAAAAATGCTTTTCTTGGTACTCTTAAATATGTGGATAAATAAGCTTGATAAGGGACCTTCTAAAGTATTACAAAAGGGTAAAAAGGTAGTTGGAAAATTATGGGAAAGAATCAGAATAATATTTCTCTTGAAAAAAAATTTATATATCTCCCCTTCTCCAAATAAAAGAAAAGAGAAAGAGAAAAAGGAAAATAAATAGAGAAGGGGATGACAAAAAGAAAAGAGAAATGAAAAGAAAAAGAAAGAAAAGAAAGGTGGAAAAATAAATTGAAAACCCAAGAAGGTATTTTAGAAGGTCATGTTTGCAATGCTTGATGTTTATGTAGCCTTTTGAAATTTCCTTTTCTTGATTGCCCCACCTAACGATTAATCCCATGGCCACGTTACAACCAAAGAAAAGACCTATTGATTCTAAATTGTTTTCATTAATAAAGTAGAGATTTGGTTGATAGTCAAGCCTATGGTAGGATTCATCCCTTGAGGAAAATTGAGTGAAATGTCTTATCCCCTAAACACTTGAGTGAGGAAGAAAAGAGAGCCAAGCAAATGAACAAGCTTGGGGTGAGCTTCAGGTGAGAAAGAGTGCCCAAATCAGTGAGAACATGATTCTAAGGAACCTAAGCCTCTAATTGGACTTGAATTGATTGTCTCTTGCTGAATTGTTTGAATTGCCTATTACTTGGATCATTTACTCGGGTTCTTGGTTCACTATCCATGTTCTGTCTATTCTTCTGGCCTTAGTGATTGCTTGAGGACAAGCAATTGAATAAGCTTGGGGTGATTTGATAGTGTGATTTTACATGATATTTTCTATATACTTTTGCATGCATTTTTCATATTGATTAGGCATTCTTAGTTTGATTTTTATTAGATTTTCCCTTGGAACGGGTGAAGCGGTTTCTTGGTGTTATTTTGCAGGAATTCAATGTAAAAATGATCAAAATCAGCCATGGTGGAGCTTGGATGAAATAGATCTTGAAAAGTGAAGAATATGAGCCAAACAGAGCCCATCACGGCCATGATCAAGCAGAGCAGAAGGCAAAAGTCAGAAGTTGTCACGGCCTGCCCATGATATGCATCACGGCCGTGATAGAGTAAAAATTAGGGTTTCGCGTCGCGAACATAGGGCTCGCCTCGCGAGACTCCATTTTGTGCAAGTACGCCCACTCCAGAACGCGTCACGGCCTGGCCGTGATAGCCATCACGGCCGTGACGCGCAGCAGACCTATAAATAAGAGCGCAACAGACAGAACAAAGAGTCCAGAGGGAGGCATTTGGAGGCACTTGGAGGCTGGGGCTGGGCTAGGGTTTCAACCCTAGAAGGGAACCAAGAAGGATTGCTTTGAAGAAGAAGGAAAGCTCACATGGAGCCTCTTCTCTCCTCTTCTCCTATTTCTCTGGTTTGGTTTTCTCTGTTTATGAATAGCTAATCCCTATTTGTTGGGATTAGATGTAATCAAACTTATTATTATGTATTTGCCTTGACTGATTAATCTGTGTTCATGTCTTCATATTAGTGGTTATTTTTCTGTGCTTAATGCTTATTGTGGCTAGCACCCCCATGACTCGATTTGTGTTTTGGTATGCAATGGGGACGTTCGTATCAGAACCGGAATTGAATTTAATCACCTAGTAACCCTTTCATCTAGGAATGGAACTAGGTTTATTAGTAATCGCGTAATCCCTAATCTTAATGCAAATTCATTAATCTAGGCCACCTAAGGAATTAGGGTCTATTAGTGGATTTAGGCTCTTGCCATTCGAGGAATCGGGGTTTGAGTAGTTTAGTGGATTGATTTTAATATCTGAAGCATGAATGGGAGGTATCTAGTCCTGGTAATGCATGAGGTAGAGGTTTGGTGAAGTCTAGTCCCAACATATCCTTTCTGCACCCCAAGTGTTTGTTAAAAGTCCCCAAAAAGACAAAAAGATTTAATTTCTTTTCTTTTGTTTGTTCTGATTTCTCTGTTTAGTCTAGATAGTTGCTGAGTTTGTGAATTGGTACTTGACATCCAATCTTCGTGGATACGATAACCGGTCTTACCACCGTATTACTTGCACGACTGGGTATACTTGCCCAGACTCGTCAACAAGCAACATAAACAAATTGATTGTCAGCCAAAAAGCGAGAAAAAAAAGTTATTCGACAAATGAATACCTGAATTACAAGTTAGAATTCGTGAATGGAATCCAAAGTCGTCATCAGGTTGAAGAAACCGACGAGTGAAGGTAACTGGATTTGTTTTTTCAAAAGGGTCGACATAAGCACTCACGCTTTCCAAATAGAAAAAGTTACCTCTTTCCACGGCTTCCCTGGGTGTGGATCAGCTAAACCAAAAGGGGCACAAGGAATAAGCATCGGTTTAGGAAAAGGGGCCTTTAAACTTTCAAGGTATTGATCAGCCTCTGGCTCATCTAGTTTTATGGCTAGTATGACCAGGGTTTTGTGCAAATTATATCCTATTTTCAGCCAAATTAGATTAGATTATCCTCAAGCAAGGTTTTGAGTCTCTAAAGTAGTTTTAGGTTAAATTACCCAGTTTTGAGTCAAATAATACACTTATAGTTATTTCTTTATTTTCAGGTTAAGTAGAAGTTGAGAGAATAAAGAAACAGGGGATTCGCCTCACAAGAGTTTCCCTCGCCTCGCGAACCTGAAAGCCAGCAGAACAGTGAAAATGACATCCTCTTTGGTTCGCCCCGCGAGAATCTCTTCGCCTCGCGACCCCGAAGGCTGACTGTTCCAAGAAAATGCAAGGTCTCTGGGTCGCCCCGCGAAGAAGATCTCACCCCGCGAGTCACCCAGCCCTGAAAGTCAGAGACTATCACGGTTTACCCGTGTTGAAGGTCATGGCTGTGGTAGTTTTGAAGTTGAAGAGTCTCGCCTCGCGAGCATCCATTCGCCTCGCGAGACTGGAAGTCAGAAAGCATCACGGTTAGGCCCTGATTCTCTTAACGGGCGTAATAAGAAGACTCTTCAGTTCCTTGCCTCGCGAAGGTGTGTTCGCCTCGCGAGAATACCAAAGGTTGAAGACTGTTCACAAGATTCGCGTCGCGAGAGAGGCTTCGCCTCGCGAGATGGCAAAAAATCCTGAATGTTATAAATAGCTGTCTGGGCAGATTATGAACAACTTTTGCTTCTCCATTGTTCTGTTTACATTTTGTTTCTGTGTGTTTTCGTTTCTTTCATGGAGAACTAAGTTTCTAGGATTAATCTATTGTAATCGATTTCCATTATACTTGAGGTTCTTGTATTTCCTGTTTTGTATGCTTTTCCCTTTTCAATGCCATGCTTTATATTTTTGTTTGCTTAATTCAGGAGTATATTGTGTTGTATTGATTTATTTTCGGTGATATCATGTTCCTATAATTAATCGTGTTTGCTTAATTCGCGTGTGTACGTTTCGTGTTCGCTTAGTTCACGAAGGGCTTAACCCCGTTTGCTTAATTCGGGAATAGGGACATGTATCTGTAGTAGTGGTTTCGCTTGTAAATTGTTGCTACAATCGGGAGGGGATTAGAATCTGCTTAGGGCTTGGAAATTGCATGAACCTATGATAGTTGGGAAATCGAGAACAATAGATTAATCGGTTTTTAGCTATTTGACAATCTCTTTGAATTGCCTTTTTCATTGCTTTGATATTATTTTGTTTTCTTTGATTGCATCCCAATCCAACCCCCCCCAAACTGATTTTTGTGGAAAATAACACTTTAAGAGTCCTTGTGAGACGACATCCGAGTTGTCGCCCTAAACTACAGTTTTAAAACCCGCTCGTTCTTTTTGGCGCGTGCGCGACAGCGCGACCAAAAATTGGCGCCGTTGCCGGGGACTCTTATTTGTTATTTTTTCCATTTTTTTACTTTCTTTTCTTTCTTTTATTTTCTGTTTTTGTTTTGAATTGGTCTGGCTACTAGGTCTAATTGCCCTGAATTGTGTGATTTTGACCCGGAAATTGAAAGAACACTGCACACACTCCGTAGAGAATTTCGGGCTAGCACTAGTAGTGATTCTAATTTCAAAACTGTTTTTGAAAGCATGGGAGACCAAAGGATATTAAGACAGCTTGTTGCCCCTGATGTTAACTATAATGGATTGTGTATTTCATATCCTGGTGCTGATACTCCTTTTGAACTAAAATCTGGTTTCATTCACTTGTTGCCAAAGTTTAATGGTCTTGCAGGTGAGGATCCACACAAGCACTTGAAGGAATTCCAAGTTGTATGCTCCACAACCTCGAGATCAGAGGGAGTAATTGAGGATAGTATCAAGCTGAAGGCCTTTCCGTTCTCACTCCAGGGAGCTGCAAAGGATTGGTTGTTGTATCTTGAGCCCAACTCTATCACCATTTGGAATGATTTGAAGAGGGTTTTCCTAGAAAGATATTTTCCTGCTTCAAGAGCTGCGTCAATAAGAAAAGATATATGTGGCATCAGGCAAGGGAATGAGTCGTTAGCTGAATATTGGGAAAGATTCAATCATTTGGTATCCAACTGCCCTCAGCATCAGATATCTGAACAGCTCCTTATCCAGTACTTTTATGAAGGATTACTGCCGATGGATAGGAATCTTTTGGATGCTCCTAGTGGGGGAGCGCTTGTTGATAAGACCCCAGCTGCTGCCAAGCAACTCATTGAGAATATGTCACTAAATTCCCAGCAGTTTACTACCAGAAGAAATTCAGTTGAGACAAGAGGTGTGCATGAGGTCCATAGTTCATCTTCCAACCAGGCCGCCCTTGAGAATAGATTGGATGAGCTCACTTCTTTTGTAAGGCAATTGGCAATAGATAGAGGTCAGCCTGCAAAGTTATGTGGCATATGCAATTCACCTGAGCACCCACATGATCCATGCCCCATCCAGAGAGAAGAGTTTGTCAGTGAAGTGTCTCAAGCTTATGCAGTAAATCCATATAATCAAGGAAACAGTCAGAATAGGTACAGCACTCCAGACCTCTCCACCAATAGGTACCATCCCAACTGGAGGAATCATCCTAATCTGCGGTATGGGAACTCATCCCAACAACAACCGATGGCAGCACCTCAGAATCCTCCTCCAGTCACTACTTCTGCACCTTCTGGACCGTCACTGGAAGACATGTGCAAGCAAATAACTTCACAATTGAATGCACAAATGACTACACTTTTCCAGCAGCAAATGGGACAGTTCCAGGCACAGTTCCAGGCCTCACAGGCACAGTATCATCAACGAACAGATGCCAGTATTCAAGATTTGAGGACACAGATTGGACAGATGGCCACATCCATGAATAGCATACAGCAAGGTCAAGGATCCAGCCAGCTGCCAACAAAACCAGTGATAAATCCTAATGCCTCCAATCCTAATGTGAGTGCCATATCTCTGAGATCTGGAAAAGTTGTTGAGGCCACCTCTGGAAAAGATGAAGAAACTATTGAGGTAACCCCTGAGCCTACTATTGAAGTTGAAGTTGAGAAAGTGTACAGACCACCCATCCCATTCCCACACAGAATTCAGAAAAATAAGAAAATTGGTGGTGAAGACAAGGAAAGGGAGATCTTAGATGTGTTCGTGAAAAGTAGTCATGAATATTCCCCTTCTAGATGTGATCAAGCAGTGCCCAAGTATGCCAAATTTCCGAAGGATCTATGCACCAACAAGAGGAAGATGAAGAATAATGAGAGGGTTGACTTGGGAAGAAATGTCTCGCTCTTATCCAGATCCTGGGCTGCACTGAGAAAGAGTTCTTTGTTATAGCCCCTACTCAGGCATTACCACAGAAGTGCAAGGATCCAGGCATATTTACTATTCCATGCACTATTGGGGATAGGAAGTTTGAAAACTGCATGCTGGATTTGGGAGCCTCTATCAATGTCATGCCTACCTCCATCTTCAACAACCTTGATCTTGGGTCTTTGCAGTATACAGGTCTCACCATCCAGCTGGCTAACAGGACCAGTGCCCGACCCATGGGCATGGTAGAAGATGTGCTAGTGCAAGTTGATGATTTGATCTTCCCTGCGGACTTCTACATCCTAGACATGGCAGGAGAGACACATTCCAGTAGATCACCAATAATCTTGGGCAGACCATTCATGAAGACAGCCGAGACTAAGATTGATGTGGATGATGGGACCATGTCTATGGAGTTTGGTGATATTGTGGCCAAGTTCTAGATCTTTGATGCCATGAAACACCCACTGGAGGAGCACTCTGTTTTCCACTTAGAGTTGCTTTCGGAGCTTATTGAGGATACCCATGAGGACTTTATTTCAGATTTTCCATTTATTTCTGGTTTTGATGATGTTTATACTTGTACTAACTGTACTGACACTAACCCATGTGCTGTTTGTTCTGAGTTTCTGGATTCAACTTTGCAGGGTGATAGTGATAGTGAGAGTGAAGTCATGCATTGCTCTGCAGAAGTCCGTGGCATCATGGCTACTCCCAATGTACCATCCATTGAGCAGCCGCCCTCCCTAGAGCTCAAACCACTTCCTGGGAACCTGAAGTATGCTTACCTGGAGACAAATGACAAACTGCCAGTCATCATTTCCTCCAGCCTCAACTCTGACCAGGAAGCTAAGCTTTTAGAGGTTCTGAAGAAGTACAAGAAGGCTATTGGGTGGACATTGGCTGACATTCCAGGAACTAGTCCCTCCAGATGCATGCACAGAATTCTATTGGAGGATGGGGCTAAGCCAGTTAGACAGGCCCAAAGGCGACTAAACCCATTGATTTTGGATGTGGTGAAGAAAGAGGTGACTAAACTTCTACAGGCAGGTATTATATACCCCATCTCTGATAGTACTTGGGTGAGTCCGGTGCAAGTTGTACCAAAGAAGTCCGGTCTAACAGTAGTTAGGAATGATAATAATGAGCTTGTACCTACTAGAGTCCAGAATAGTCAAGTAGTCTCGTATAGATTATAGGAAGTTGAACCAGGCCACCAGAAAGGATCACTTTCCTTTGCCCTTCATAGATCAAATGCTAGATCGGCTGGTCGGTAAATCTCATTATTGTTTTCTTGATGGTTTTTCCGGGTATTTCATGATCCATATTGCCCCTGAGGATCAGGAAAAGACCACTTTTACGTGCCCCTTCGGTACGTTTGCCTATAGGAGGATGCCATTTGGCCTTTGTAATGCTCCTGGCACCTTCCAAAGATGCATGCTTAGCATTTTCTCTGAATTTATTGAAAATTGCATAGAGGTGTTCATGGATGACTTCACTGTATATGGCTCCTCATTTGATGCATGTCTGCATAGTCTGAGTTTAGTTCTACAAAGATGCATTGAGACAGATTTGATTTTGAACTATGAGAAATGTCACTTTATGGTAGAACAGGGGATAGTTTTAGGTCATGTTATTTCTAAGGAAGGCATTTCAGTAGATCCTGCAAAAATTGATGTGATTTCTTCATTGCCTTACCCATCTTGCGTACGCGAGATCCGTTCTTTTCTTGGACATGCATGTTTCTACAGGCGCTTTATAAAGGACTTCAGCAAGATAGCTCTGCCATTGTCAAACCTGCTGAAGAATGATGCCCTGTTTCATTTTGATGACCATTGCAAGGAGTCATTTGACTATCTGAAAAAAGCATTGACATCTACCCTCATCATCCAGCCCCCTGACTGGACACTCCCTTTTGAACTAATGTGTGATGCTTCCAATTTTGCTGTGGGAGCAGTTCTGGCACAAAGGGTGGGCAAGGCTGCCCATGTAATTCATTATGCTTCTAGGACATTAGATGCTGCACAGTCAAATTACACCATCACTGAGAAAGAACTGCTAGCTGTTGTATTTGCACTTGATAAGTTTAGGTCATATTTGCTAGGTTCTAGGGTTATTGTTTTCACTGACCATGCAGCTCTGAAATATCTGTTAAAGAAACCAGAAGCTAAGCCAAGACTGATCCGATGGATGCTTTTGCTCCAAGAATTCAATGTGGAGATCAAAGACAAGAGTGGAGCTGAAAATTTGGTAGCCGATCACTTGAGCCGAATAGCAAGGGATGAGGATCCTTCTCCCATCCAAGATGATTTCCCTGATGAGAGGCTTCTACATCTGTATGGGGTAACCCCCTGGTTTGCTGACATAGTTAACTTTCTGGTTGCTTGTGTTGTTCCTGCGGGTATAAGTAGATCCAAGTTCCACAAGCTCAAAAATGATGCAAAGTACTATGTGTGGAATGATCCCTACCTTTGGAAGTTTTGCAGTGATCAGGTTATTCGGAGGTGTATCCCCGATCATGAGACAGAGTCCATTTTGCACTTCTCACATGCCTCTCAAGTTGGAGGACATTTTGGACCACAGAGGACGGCAAGAAAAGTCCTGGATTCTGGGTTCTAGTGGCCCACAATTTTTAGAGATGCCTATGAGGTATACAGGAATTGTAAAGAATGTCAAATAACAGGCCCTGCCATCACTCGTAGGAGTGAGATGCCTCAGCAGCCCATGCTCTTTTGTGAGGTCTTTGATGTGTGGGGAATTGATTTCATGGGTCCTTTCCCCCCTTCTTTTGGTTTTGTATATATTCTTTTGGCTGTAGACTATGTTTCAAAGTGGGTGGAAGCAATCCCCACTAGGACTAACGATGCTAAAGTTGTTTCCAAATTTGTTAGGTCCAACATTTTTTGCAGGTTTGGTATACCTAAGGCCATCATCAGTGACCAGGGCACACACTTTTGCAACAGAACCATGGAGGCCTTACTCAGGAAATATGGGGTTGTACATAGAGTTTCCACTGCTTACCATCCCCAGACCAATGGCTAGGCTGAAATATCCAACAGGGAGATCAAGCAAATTCTAGAGAAGATGGTGCAGCCGAATAGAAAGGAATGGAGCCGCCGTTTGGAAGACGCACTGTGGGCCCAGAGGACTGCTTTCAAGACACCTATAGGAATGTCCCCCTTTCGGCTTGTATTTGGCAAGGCATGTCACCTCCCGGTGGAAGTTGAGCATTGTGCATATTGGGCAGTCAAGAGCTGTAACTTGGACATGAAGGAAGCTGGTGTTGGAAGAAAACTGCAGTTGCAGCAACTTGAGGAGCTTAGGCTAGAAGCCTATGAAAGCTCCAGGATTTATAAAGAGAAAACAAAACTTTTTCATGATAGGATGATTGCTAGGAAAGAATTTTTTGTGGGTCAGAAAGTCTTACTGTTTAACTCCCGCCTGAGATTGATGGCTGGGAAACTTAGGTCCAAGTGGATTGGACCATTTGTCGTTACTAATGTGTTTCCTTATAGTGCAGTAGAGATTCAAAGTACAGGTACCAACAAGACCTTCAAGGTTAACGGGCAGAGGCTGAAGCCATTCCATGGTATGGATGCTGGTGTTCCTGTGGATGTTAATGTTGAGGAGCTCTCCTTGGAAGCTCCCACCTACACTGATACTTGATCGGGGAGTTTCCTTTCCTCTCCCTCACTCTGATTTTATTGTTATGTTGTTTCATTGGGGACAATGTATATTTTAAGTGTGGGGGGGGGGGGGGGGGGGAACTATTTGTATTTTTTCCTTTTCTTTTAAAAAACCACCGGAAAAATTTGAGAAGCTCAGGAGTTGTGTTGAGTCTTTTGTTGGCAAGTTTGATGGATTTTGATTGATTTTGCACAGATTGATTGCATGATTTATGTGATGATTCCCCCTAGGCTGAAAAAAAATTTTGTTTTGAAAAGTGATCCCCATGTGATTGGAAACTGAACTTTGAGATTTTGTTATGATGGCATGATTTATGATAAGTTTGGGGTGAAGGGAAGCACACACTAGGGTTAGAATCTCTGTCAAACAATTTGCATGAATGTCCAGGTGAGGTTTTGAGCCTCCAACATGTTTTTGACTATGAGAATCACTTTCAAGTTGCACTTTCCTAAATTTGCTTGAGTCTCTTTTTGGTTTGCATGATTATGTGTTTGCTTCAGATGATTTAGGCATTTTCTTTGTAAATAACTACTTAGCCTAAAATAAACCATCCCTAATGCATGTTCCTTAGTTAGCCCCATTGAGCCTAATTAGCCTGTTAATTCTTGTTGACCTTATGTTATGAGCTAAAATCTGAAAAACCATGTTAACCCGATCTTAAGATTAGGAGAGCATGGAATCTTAGAAAGAGAATGGGTGCAAGAAATTAAGTTTGGGGTGGCTACAAGGTGATGTGTTGTTGGGATTGAGAAAAAGAAAAGAAAAAAATACAATAAAAAGGATGGAGCCAAAGGCTTGTAGAAAAAAAAATTTGAAAAAAAAAGAGAAGAAGAAAAGTGTAAAAATGTCAAATAAAAATAAAAGTTTTAGAAAAATAAAAGAGGCTGTAGTCACCCAAGGCAATTGAAAGGAAGAATGAGAAAAGGAACTTGAGTAGAAATTCAAAGTGTAAAAATGTTTCATGCTCTCTTAGTTCCTAGGGTCCTCTACCTAGTTCCTTTGTATATCCTACCCTTAGCCAGGCCCCATTACAACCCATAAAAGACCTTTTGATGTTGCTTGCATGTTTTCTGTGGGAATCACTGGGAGATGAAAATCAAATTTATGGGAAGTGTTCTTGAAAAGTGAAATTGAGAGAAATGTTGATAGCCTGACACAAACTGAGTGATTGAGTGAACAGTAATTGCCCTTGTGAGGAAGGCAGTTGTTTGGAATTGGTGATCTCCATCTTGTGTGTAACTTGGATCCCCTGCTTAGATTGATGATTGTTTGAATGATAAAATTCTCAATTGTTTAGAATGAATGATTGTGGGGATTTCTTTGTTTGAAAGGGGGGACATTGAAGAAAATTGTTTTGATGTATTGCTTGAATGTGCGCAAGGTTGATTGAATCTTTTAAGCTTGCCAGGTCTTGAGTCTTTTTGATTTTTGAGTCTTAGTTTGCTTGGGGACAATGAACCTGAAAGCCAGCAGAACAGTGAAAATGACATCCTCTCTGGTTCGCCCCGCGAGAATCTCTTCGCCTCGCGACCCCGAAGGATGACTGTTCCAAGAAAATGCAAGGTCTCTGGGTCGCCCCGCGAAGAAGATCTCGCCCCGCGAGTCACCCAGCCCTGAAAGTCAGAGACTATCACGGTTTACCCGTGTTGAAGGTCACGGCTGTGGCAGTTTTGAAGTTGAAGAGTCTCGCCTCGCGAGCATCCATTCGCCTCGCGAGACTGGAAGTCAGAAAGCATCACAGTTAGGCCCTGATTCTCTTAACGGGCGTAATAAGAAGACTCTTCAGTTCCTCGCCTCGCGAAGGTGTGTTCGCCTCACGAGAATACCAAAGGTTGCAGACTGTTCACAAGATTCGCGTCGCGAGAGAGGCTTCGCCTCGCGAGATGGCAAAAATTCCTGAATGTTATAAATAGCTGTCTGGGCAGATTATGAACAACTTTTGCTTCTCCATTGTTCTGTTTACATTTTGTTTCTGTGTGTTTTCGTTTCTTTCATGGAGAACTAAGTTTCTAGGATTAATCTATTGTAATCGATTTCCACTATACTTGAGGTTCTTGTATTTCCTGTTTTGTATGCTTTTCCCTTTTCAATGCCATGCTTTATATTTCCGTTTGCTTAATTCAGGAGTATATTGTGTTGTATTGATTTATTTTCGGTGATATCATGTTCCTATAATTAATCGTGTTTGCTTAATTCGCGTGTGTACGTTTCGTGTTCGCTTAGTTCACGAAGGGCTTAACCCCGTTTGCTTAATTCGGGAATAGGGACATGTATCTGTAGTAGTGGTTTCGCTTGTAAATTGTTGCTACAACCGGGAGGGGATTAGAATCTTCTTAGGGCTTGGAAATTGCATGAACCTATGATAGTTGGGAAATCGAGAACAATAGATTAATCGGTTTTTAGCTATTTGACAATCTCTTTGAATTGCCTTGTTTCATTGCTTTGATATTATTTTGTTTTCTTTGATTGCATCCCAATCCAAACCCCCCCTCCCCCCCCCAAACTGATTTTTGTGGAAAATAACACTTTAAGAGTCCTTGTGAGACGACATCCGAGTTGTCGCCCTAAACTACAGTTTTAAAACCCGCTCGTTCTTTTTGGCGCGTGCGCGACAGCGCGACCAGTATTCCTTGGTCATATTGGGAATACCCCTATATATGGAAAGCCTTTCAAATTCCTTATTGTCATGCCTCCTTTTGGCTCCAGCCAAAACACTGTTGACGTGACGAACCATATCGAATGGTCTCAAGGGATTTCATTTGATTTTGTAAATTTTTTCAAAGGCTTGAATTTCTTTCTGAAGTTCACCTCGAGTTTTTGTTGCCGGATCCTATTTTTGCATGGGAGCATCATCACTGTTACCCACAATGTCTTCAATACAATTCAAGCAAGTCTTTAAACTCAGACGGTGGTTGGAATAATACTCATCCCACCAGTCAAGAAAGCTTTGAGTAACTTCGTGGAAGACAGAGAATGAGACAGGTTGTAAGAAGGCCCTACGAGCTTTGTCCTCATCACTGATGGCCACAATAGTCTCATATGTTGGAGCTTTGGCACCAATTAAGTTCTCATCAGGATTTGACGAATGAGGAGCAGGAATAGCTTGACAGAAACCAAGCTGACAAGCAGTGGTATTGGGCAAATGCAGATAAATTTTATAGGTTTTGAAACTAGGACCATCGACAAAAATAACTTTTTGGCAAAGAAATTTAGTCCAGATTGACTTGTTGGATTTAGTAATTGTGGTACTCAGTTTCGTAAACCACTCCGGACCGTACCTCCGGTCAATAAAAGGAGAGAAGTTGATCTTTGAAGAGGTGAATGAAAGCGAATGAAAAATTTTGAAGTAGAACTTAAAATTGGCAGTTTCATCCCTTGACAAAGAATCAGTGGACACATAGCAAAGGTAAGAACCATAACTGGAGAAGCCAAAAAGGCCCTCCTATGTTGGTCTTCTTCTGCTTAGATCTAACAGTATCAACTAACATACTCATACTGTCATAAAGATTAGCCAAAATACATTGGCCCAACGCTAATCTCTTGCCAGAAGATAAAAGATTGGCAAGAGGAACATATGAAGCAATCAAAGATGCAGATTTGCTGCAAAAGACATAAACACATAGCCAAAGAAACAGGAAGGCTACGTGCTCAGTATCCGTCATGGGTTCATGATCCCCACCTCTAAAGTCTGCTATATATTTAGAAAAAGAGCATTTTGGCACATAGACGTCAATCTGATTCTCTACTTCGACATCGGAATGCATGGTAGGGCCATCTGGACGAAGGCCCGTAATAGCCGACATGTCAAATACAGTCGGACCCATCATCCCATAAGGAAAGTGGAAATTATTTGTGGTTCTATTCCAAAAAAAGACAGATGCTCCTATTAAAGAAAAATCTACTAGCTTAACATGACGAGAGAGCTGAATGAACTCAAAAATTCCAGCTTCTTCCCACACATTGCGTTTTTCAGCCTGAACTCGGTCAAGCCAACTAATGTAAGCATCGAACCAAGTAGCAGGGGGCAACCTAAAAATCCTATTGCTCTTTTTAAAGACATGAATAGGGATAGGTGTTAATGAGGATAAAATAGCCTCATTTGAGTTAGCAGAAGGAAAGGAACCACGTAAATCCTCAGAAATTTCATTTTGGGTTACGAAAGGACCCAAGAATGCAGCAGGAGGACTCAAAGCAACAGAAGAATCAGGAACAGGATAAATTACCTTAGATTCCTGCCATAACTCGGATTCTTCCAAAAGTGGGCCTTGAACTACTGCCCTAGGAGGAGCAATCGTGGTTTGAGGTGTTGAAGTCGACATCTTTGAAGGTGTTGCCATGGAGATTGAACGGAGCAAGGAAGAGGAAAGGGTTTTCTCTTGTAAAGCAGAAGGGTTTTCGCAAGGGAAGAAGGAAGCTGAGAAGAGGAAAGTCAACAGTGATGTGACTGCTATTTAAAGAGGAGTGAAGGCCTTTGGTTCGAATACCAAGAGACCTGCGACGTTATGATTATCCCTATTAAGTAGGGATGAACTTAAAGCAAGGTTTAATTAACGGATAAGAACCCAGAATTAAGAAAATTTATTAGCAATTTAAAATTCAAATTTTGCTATTCTTTCGGTCAAGGCCGTCGAAAAGCAAAACTTGTGGGGCATCTGTTAGCAGAAGAATTTCAAATTCTTGACAGAAATAAATCCGACAGGATGACGGAAGAACTGAGGGAAGAACTGTCAAAAATATAAAAGTTCGACATAAAGAAGAATGTCGAACTCAGAAGATTATGAGAATTGACAGGTGTGAAGTTGACAAGAAGATTATTCAGTTAACATGTTAGACAAGCAAAGCCGTCAAAAAGGTGAAACTTAAAGCACATTTGTCAAGAGTGGAAATTTCTGATTATTGACGGATGCATTTGACTGGCCGACAGAAAGGATAAATTGACAACCCAATTTTTTACAAAAGTGCTAAGAAGAGTTGTCAAACGCACCTTAAATATGGAAATGGCTAAGTCCTTTAGGCTGACAAGGCATCAGCAAGATAAACCGTCAAGCAGCCAAACCGTCAAAGACAATCGAGTGGACGCGGAGCGGTTCAAGAAATTGAACAGTTATCAGAGTTGTTTGACAGACAGTTTTAATATAAAACTTAAGAGAACTGCCAAAGATATATGGCAATCTTTTAGATATGGAGTTATCTCTAAGTATTTTATTTGCCTATAAATACTAGTAATCACGATGTAATAGAGGAGGTTACTTGATACATATCATACACATCTCGATCACACAGCAGATTGACGAATTACACTCAAGTATTCCCTCCATCCCTTTTATTTCAATACTATGGCAAAATTCTATGTCATTTTCATCTCTTTTGTTCAAGTTAATTACTTGTTCTTTTTAATTTCCAGTATTTCTCTCAAGTTCGTTGTTTAAGTTTATTTTGCTTCTTGCAAGTAGTGTCATTTAGATCTTTCTTTGCTTAACTTTCCATTCAAACTTCGTATTTTCTTTTCATTATAAACTCAGTACGGTTAGGAAGTTATTTTCTATTAAATAATTGACTTTTGTTTAAACTTCAACCTTATATTTTCGAATCTAAGTAGTTTTATTGTCAACTTTCATTATTGGCAATATTTTCTACATCTCTTTCAACTTACCTATTTGTTTTAACACCAAGTCATTGTCAATACATTACTAGATTTGACTAACCCATCAAATCCATACTTGGCAGACAATACACACACATTCTGACGAGATTACCGCATAACTCGTAGGTCCCACACTTGTCTGATCTTTAATTATTTGTAACAGTGATTTTCGGACACCAACCAAAAACCAACGTTAACACCTCCTTAGAACAAACAAAAAACAAAACAAAATGGTTTCAAAGAAAGCATATTTCAATTTTATTTTGATAGTAGGAATATTCAAATAGAGAGAATATCGTGTAGTATATATTTAATATTTGTTTTTGGTCAACCAGCAAAACTGTATAAAGGATGAGATTTCAAAGTGCGGTCAAGAAATAATATTTGGTATTTTACCATTGAACCCGTTTGAGATAGAGAATAATATAGAACTATAGAAGTTTCTT
The DNA here is from genome assembly GCA_030762895.1 of Sophora flavescens. Lineage (NCBI taxonomy): Eukaryota > Viridiplantae > Streptophyta > Magnoliopsida > Fabales > Fabaceae > Sophora > Sophora flavescens. The sequence continues at coordinate 25,872,300 of CM061064.1, read as the reverse complement.
TCAAAAACGGCGTTCAACTAAAAAATGGAATTCAAATAAGTTAGGTTATATTTTCTTAAATAACTAAATAAGGTTCGAATTATTTTTACTTGAGATTGGTTTGTCAACTATCATAAGATTTTTTAAAGTTTGACATAGTTTGTTAATTATAAAATTAAACTCATAAAAAATTATTGATAAATTAAATAATCTGTTTTAATAGTCCGTATCTCATCTTATACAATCAAATCGATTTTTTTAAAAGAAATAAATGTAACTCATCATCATCAAATAAATCTGATCATATAAATTAATTAAGAAATAAACTAAATCTCAACAATCAAGAAAACAAGAAAACGCGCCTTCGCATAATGGTTAAGATATTGTGATACCCGCGTGCTAATGAGGTCGGTGAATTATCACGAAAATAAGCAGTGACCCATAATGTCTTGTTCTCGTATGTTTTACAAACCCGCCTGTTCCGTACAAGACCATGTTTCACAACCATCTCCATCCAAAAATCTTCAAATTCCTCTATAGTGAAATTTGTGTATATCGCTTTCTTGAAATCCTGCAAAAAATGAGAACAGCTGACATTTTCACATGCATTCTTGTGCAGATGCCAAACACATAGTTGATGACATACATCCGGAAAAACCTGCTTAATAGCCTCCCTCATAGCACCATCCCCATGAGGTTTGCTGCATCCATCAGCCCAGAAAAGGTGCTTCAATCTACCACCCCTTGTGGTTGCATTGAAAACTTTGCAAACTGCATTGGGTCACTGTCTGCCTTCCCTTGAAGATAGCTTATGACAAAAAAAATCCCCATCACTAATCTCACCTCGCATTTTGTTGTCAAAATATATAATTGTATAAGTCTTTCTTGAAAAAACCAACACCCGAATATCCACCCTTCCGAGCCACCATGTAGCCCATTATATGACAAGTTCTTATACCATACTAGTGAAGACTATCAACCTGAGCTTTATTTGCATTTGTCATTCGACGATAAGTTGGGAATAAGTGCACAAATCTAGAAGAGGTCAGTTCATGGTTATGAGCCTCATCAAATAATGTTACTATCCATCTTGATGTCTTCTTCTTATAATGTACACGAAGCCAAGCTTCACAATTAGTTCTAGTGTGAGGTCTAGGGGCTCTTTTCCTATCTAACCTTGTGAAGTGTTTCTTGTGTCTTAACCCAGCTTTATTGCAAACAAATTGTCGCATTACCATATTTCCCTTAACATTACGAGTCACATCTTCTCTTCTAATCACAAAACCATGACATTTTTCATATTTTGAATAAAAGTCATATGCCTCCACTTCACTACCAAAGTCTAGAGCCCGTATCTCATCAGTCGATAACTCAGAAATTAATATTTTTAAGATTACATTCTCCTTGTTCCATACTTTCACTATCACACTCATCGGATAAATCATTACTCCCATCACTTACCTTATCGCTTTCATCACAAGAAACGGAGCAATTACCAAAATTATCATCATCCAAATTAACAGGTGAAAACTCCTCAATTGTAGACATCTGCAGTGCAAACATAATAGCAGCTTGAAACAAAAATAACTATCTATATTTAGAAAGACTTAACTGTCCTATTTGTGCGTACACTGACAATATAATGTTAATTTAGCACTGATGCTAAACACTAATTCATTAAACATTTGACAAAAAAATCGGGATGAACATGACAGAACAAGGAATTTTGTGCTACTGCACATTAGTAAGCCAATTTAAACTCATATACAAGCTCTAGTTTGACTGAAATTAAACTTTCAAACCAAGAAGCATTCTTGTGTGCAGATATTTCTGGATGCAGTAGCAGTATACACTCACACAAGAAATATCAAAACAAAAACAGAAACAAGGAATTAAAAACATCAAATTTCATACAACAATCAAATCGGAAATTTGAGGTTTGAGTTTCATCAGTTACGACATAAACTATAAATAAAGCTCTTCAAGGCAATTAAAACCACATAAATTCAACCCAACACAACAACTTAAAAAATTCACAATTTCTACTAATAGTGAATGAATGATTTAATAAACATTACCTGGAAAACGCAAAAGGACGATATTTAGAAGCAGGAGATGAAAGGTGATTTGCAACAGTCGTAAACGAACGAACGAACGACGCAGAACAGATGACGCCGCAACAGTGCAGCACCGCAACAGTGGCAGTTTCGCTTTTGATGTGAGAAGAAAACGAACGAACCAAGATCTGGGAAACACCAAACCTGATTCGGTTTCAGCAAAACGAACGAATTTGTGAGAAAGGGTGAAGTTGGACCATCGAAAACAACTTTGATGAACACTGGAAAACGAAAGCACAAAGTAATTTTGGATTGAAAGAAGCAGATTTGGTGACGGAGGAATTAGGGTTCATCATTCGTGCGCCGGGGAAAGGAAGCAAGTCGCAGTGGAGGGGTTGGGGGAGAGAGAGACCAAACACCAATATCTTCCACACGAGATAAAATATGTTTTAAAAAAATGCAGTTATTTAAAAATTTAGGAAATAAGATTTTTAGATTAATAAAAGGGTTAAAAACTTATTTATTTGCGAGGGACTAATCTGCAAAAAGTAAAATTTCCTGGTTAGAAACATCAAACTTTGACTTGACTGTATTAATTATACATCTAATCATCTATTGGTTGAAAAACAATTATTCCAAATCAATTGATTCTTTAAGGGTACCATATAATTCTCTTTAATTATTTAATTATGATACAAAAAGTAATACTATCTAGTATTGTTTTGTGGGCAAAGTTTTCCTTCTAATTAAATTAAGGGTATATATTTTCGTTATATTATTATTTTATAATTTTTAATATTATTTTAATATTGACTCTTTCAATATCTCCATCCAAACTTAAAGTTTGAAAAAATTAATATTAATTGATTTTTAAAAAAGGTTGATAGACTATTTTATTTTTAATTTTTTTTTCAAGTAAATTTTTGTCGCACTTAACAAAATTTAAAAATTTTCATATCAATCATCTCGAAAACAAAAGTGATCTTTATCTTTATAATATCCATCGTGTGAGTGGCATTGGAGCAACAGGCATGCAATTGGATTTGGAGCAGTATGCCTATCCACGTCATATAGAAAGTTGACTATTATGAGGGGTCAATGTCGCACCCTTGGGCTAGATTGCCATTCAGACTTCTCTTACTCTTCCACGAACCCACAGAATACAAATCATGGTGTGTGAACATCGAACATTGAACAGCGACCCTTCTAACTTGTAAGTCTATCTAATTAACCAAGATTTTTCCTCCCACACTCGTGCGGTCAAATTTGGATTTGATGTCAAGGCAACGTCCGTAATATAATAATCACGACATTACCTCACGTGGAAGACGAATCCCAGGTTCCTCCACGTGAATTATATCCGTTATTCAATTAGTTCAGCCACGGCATTAACTACTAGTGACCAAATATATATAAAGAAGAAAAAATAGATTGATTTAATCTACTATTGTTGCAACGCATTTCTTAGTTATTAAAAGAATTTTATTATTCTGTCAAAAATGAATTTTATTACGTTAGAGAAGGATGTTGTCACCGATATAATGTGACACAGTTGATAGATAATTGAGTTCCTTAAATATGTGGTTAGGGATTCGATTTTCGGCTAATACGTATGGAAGGAAATCTGTTGGGAGAGATCAACCCCTTAAATGAATCCCAATACTTCGAGGGATTAGTATACGACTCCCGTCCAAATTAAAGATACCCGGATTTAAAAATAAAATAAAAAATGTTGTCTAATATGTACCAAGTAAAAAGTCATGCATGCATGCTTATTTATTTGGATCATTAATTTATCTTAATTTATCTAGATTTGGATCCAAAGATTTGGTTCGGTCAAGATCGGGTTGGGTACAAACCTAACCCATCTCATGCTAGCTCACCCCTAACAAGGAGAGGCTTGTTCTCAATTTTTAGGCATGATAATTCAAATTTTAATAACACCAAAAAAAGAAAATGTTTATTTATATCAACCTTAAAGATAAATATTTGTTGAAATTTGCGAATTGTGGAACTATTTCTCCTATTAGTTAATTTAAAATGTTTAATATTAAAGTTAAGAAAAATATTTTAAAATTATATGTTAATTTTAAAAGAGTATGGTTTGCGATGACTAGCTATGCTTTGTCTAAAATATAGTCATGCATGGTGAATGATTTGAGCCAGCATACTTGCATAATTGCATACAACATAGATTTTATAGCTAATCACAATAATGATTTTATAGATAGGCTGAAGAGTGCTTAAAAAAAAAAAAAAGATAGGCCGAAGATTATTGACCCCCGAAAAAATAGTTATAATATATGTCCCCATACACATAAAAAATCAGATCCATCATCCGCCCATCGGATGTGGCTATCCGTTTCTTTGGGGGTTTCCTCCTTATAACAAACAAAAAACAAAACAAAATGGTTTCAAAGAAAGCATATTTCAATTTTATATTGATAGTAGGAATATTCAAATAGAGAGAATATCGTGTAGTATATATTTAATATTTGTTTTTGGTCAACTAGCAAAACTGTATAAAGGATGAGATTTCAAAGTGCGGTCAAGAAATAATATTTGGTATTTCACCATTCAACCCGTTTGAGATAAAGAATAATATAGAACTATAGAAGTTTCATTCAAAAACGGCATTCAACTAAAAAATGGAATTCAAATAAGTTAGGTTATATTTTCTTAAATAACTAAATAAGGTTCGAATTATTTTTACTTGAGATTGGTTTGTCAACTATCATAAGATTTTTTAAAGTTTGACGTAGTTTATTAATTATAAAATTAAACTCATAACAAATTATTGATAAATTAAATAATATCTGTTTTAATAGTCCGTATCTCATGTTATACAATCAAATCGATTTTTTTAAAAGAAATAAATGTAACTCATCATCATCAAATAAATCTGATCATATAAATTAATTAAGAAATAAACTAAATCTCAACAATCAAGAAAACAAGAAAACGCGCCTTCGCATAATGGTTAAGATATTGTGATAATCGCGCGCTAACGAGGTCGCTGAATTATCAACTCTAACGGCATATAGATACTCGTCAAGAATCATCAACTACAAATAAATACACTCGACTCTTGACCCTTGAGTTTGTGTTCTACTATTTTGCTTCTTTGCACCGTTAGTAACATCTATAAGCATTTGAAACTCGGTTCCATGGATTGGGTTCGTGGACGCTCACTTGGCAGTGGAAGCTTTGCCACCGTCAATCTCGCCACATCCGTTCGTCACCACTTCCCTTCTCTCTTCGCCGTCAAGTCCTCCGATGTTTCAACCTCGTCTCTGCTCATCAACGAGAAACGAGTATTCGAACGCCTGCAATCATGTCCCAACATCGTTAAATATTTTGGCTATGATCACACCTTCGAAAACGGCGAGGAGTGTTGTAACCTCTTCCTCGAATACGCTTCCGGTGGCACTCTCCTCGATCACCTCAGAAAAAACGACGGCGTTTCGTTCCCGGAATCAAACGTTCGTCGTTACACCAGATCAATCCTCCAAGGTCTCTATCATATTCACGGCAAGGGTTTTGTCCACTGTGATATAAAGCTACAAAACATTCTCGTTTTCGACGACGGTGTCGTCAAGATCGCCGACTTTGGTCTTGCAAAAGAGGCAAACGAGAAACGGAGCAAAACGTGTGAGCTCAAGGGAACTCCTCTGTTCATGTCGCCGGAATCTGTGAACGAAAACGAGTACGAGCCTCCAGCGGATATATGGGCTGTGGGCTGCGCCGTCGTGGAGATGGTGACCGGAAAACCCGCTTGGAATGTGGGTGTCGGGTCGAATATATGGTCATTGTTGATTCGAATTGGGGTTGGAGAAGAACTGCCGAATATTCCAGAGGAGTTATCAGAAGAGGGGAAGGATTTTCTGAGAAAGTGTTTCGTTAAGGATCCAAGAAAGAGATTCACTGCAGAGATGCTTTTGAAGCATCCCTTTGTTTCCGATGATCACAACACTGTTTCATTCAACAAAGTCATGAATGAGCATTTGACATCATCATCGCCAATGAGTCACTTCGATTTTCCTGATTGGGATTCCAGTACTGTAGCAACCTCTTCAGTTACATGTTCACCCTTTGGTGCGACGTCGTTTTCCAACAGTTTCTGTTCACCGGATGAAAGGCTCCGGCGACTCGTGACGGAGGAGACGCCGCAAGATTGGTCAGAGTTGGATGGTTGGACTAATGTTAGGTGAAGTTAGAAATTTCCTGTAGGCTAGTAGGACTAGAAGATTTTGGTAACCAAATCCAACGGATCTAATTACATTCTTGATTGTTTGGGTTCGTTGATTATTGTTTTAGGCTATGAATGAATTGGGTAGGAATAGGATTCCCTACATTCATGGTTTGGCGCCAATAGTGTTGCCGGAGTGTACAGAAATACCCATTTGACATTTATAATACCAGATTTTATTTTAATTTTTTTCAGGTGCTATTTATTTTCTGTTTCTTGTTGTGTTGAATTTTCTTTTTAATTGTTTATTCTTAATTTCTCCATTGAAAGAGCTTTCACCCATCGAAAATCATTTTTTTTTCTTGATTATATGCGAGCCTAAGCCCAAAAAAAAATTACATCAAAACTAAGCGAGGGGTAGAGATCCCAATAACATCAGCTAACAGAACCTGAGCTAATTGCACAGGGACATGCTCAAACATACAAAATGGCTGATTGGATGAGAAGACGTATATGATGAACTAGACACCAACCACTGAAGCTACCATTGCTGCCTCCATTCAAACAATCCACTGCCACTTTGGAGTCTATGAAGCTATACTAACCGAAATCCTCTGTCCTTGGCAATCCTCGGACCTTCCCAAGCTCCCCAAAATCTTTTTGATTAGGGAAAAATGTTTGTTGAACATTAAAACGGGATATTATATGGTGTTTTATTTTTTAAAGTTGTGTATCCAAAGAAGATAAAAAATAAATGAAATATAGAGCTAAATGCAGGATTTAATAGGTAATAAAGTTTTTTTCTATTGTCAATCACTCATAAATTATCATATCATCCAAAAATATCTGACACTTATCATATATAATTAATGAGTTCATTTTTTATGCATTTTCATTATAAATTTTTATACATTATCAATTAAATACAAATCATTTTATGTATGTATTTTAAAATAGTTCTTACAAAAGTCAAATATTTTTAATAACACGACAGATCATGATTGGTTGATAATATAAAACATATTTATAGTTACGATGCATTACAATTAAATTATATCATAATTATCTTAAAAGTTTGATAAAAAAAATAATATTAAAAGTCACATAAATATGATTTATGATTAATGTAGAAAACTTCACTCATAACACTTTTTCCTCAAATGTAATTTGCACTCTATAACAATATTCTTTTGCATATAATGATATGTTGCTTGCATATGTACTCTTAAGGCTCGTTTGATGGTCATGATAAGAGAGAAGGGACATGATAAGTTATCATATTTTGTCTGAAACTATTGTTTAGTGAGCCAGCAGAATGAGATAAATCAATCCTGTCACTTATCATATCCTGTCCATCTAGTTAAAATTCTATTATGAGGGTGAAGCTGGGTTAGAACTCAACAGGATAAGATAGGCTGATTTAAAATATAATAAATTATAAAAATATTTTATATATAAAATAATTAAAGTATAATAAAATAATATTTTAAGGTATAATAAAATATAACATGATTATATAAAAAGGTATAGTAAAATATATAATATTTAAAATAATAAAAATATTAATGATTAATTTAAAAATTATTTTTATTTTATCACAAGGCTAATTTTGTTATTTTATATTATTTTAAAAAAACTAAAAATAAAAAAAATTATTCTAATAATTTAACTATATGTAAAGTAAAATTCAAAATGAATTTTTAAAATTATAAAAATATATAATTGAAGTTAGACAATATTTTAAAATTTTAAAAAATTATATGTAATTTTATCACAAGGATAATTTTTTCTTTTATATAATTATTAAAAAATGAAAATTATATAAAAAATTAATAAAATATTAAAACATTTAGAATAAAAACGAAAATTTTACAATTCATAAAAATATTATAATGTTATCCAGTTGGTTATCTGGTGGACACCAAACGTCGGATATGATAACAACTTATCATGCTCATACCCTATCATAGTCCCCTACTCTTTTATCCTATCCGCCTAGGGCAAAATCAAAATGCCTACAAAAGTGATAAAATCAAAGTCACCGGAATACCCATGCCTCCGCATCTGTAACGTTGACACCCAAGTCTTGATCAAATCTGTGATGGACCGAAACATATATGTCAATCTGAACCAAGTGAACACTGTACTAAAATGAGAAACCAAACGACATCGCACCGAGATGATGAACAAAACACCGCCGCACGCAGACGACGAAAACACGAAAAAAACACGAATGAAAAGACAGATCTATGTGAAAAATTCACTTATTTAAAGAAAAATTAGAGAAAAAACAATATAGAAGGATAATTCCAGATTAAAAAAGGGCCCAAAAATCACCCCATCCGCTACCCTTCTTTTCTTTTCTTTCCCGCTTCCCTGCTGCGCTCAAAACCTAGAGAGTGTCCCGACTAAGTGGCACTTTTGAGCTTGACTCAACTTTTTTTAAAAAGTTAATATTTGGTGTTGTCTCAATCTAGTAAACTCATTAGAAAACATACATACGCCAACTGAATCATGTTGTAACATGTATGGTAGACTTTTTCTTTGTAATTTATTTTTCTACTCGTTGACTTATGTGGTGTTTGGAAGAGCTTATTTAAGCTCCTTTTGACTTATATGATGACATAAGCTCTTATGCAGTATATTTGGCACAGCTTATAAAAATAACTTATGTCATCCCATAAGGAGTATTTGACTTATTTTCATAAGTCACTGGGAGAATCTTATAAAATTATCATAAGAGTTTATGCACTAAACATCCTCTCCGTGTTTTTCACTATTCGAATCCTCTCATGCACCTTTCCTTCTTTTTCTTTCTTTAAGCATTTATGGCATAAGCTCTCATGCGATAAGGTCTTATGTGATAAGTTCTTAATTAAGTTGTTTATCCAAACGCATCCTTACTCTTGACTTGTTTCTTTCTCTTCATTTCTTCTTCTAATAGAGTTAGCAGGTATTTTAATATCTTTTTTCTTGATTGTATTAATATTTTTCCTTTATCGTCCATTATTTCTTCTATGCTGACTATTTGTTTGTAATATTTGTCTATCAGTTAACTTGCAACATTTATCTGACTTATATAAAAATATTTAAGTTATTTTAAAAATATTCTTTTAAAATATAATAATAAAACATAAAATTTATACTATTTTTAATACAAAATCTAGTGAGTATAAAAGGAAAAGAATTACATATTAGATGTTTTTTTTGGCCCATAACATTTTTCTGCTGCTCTTCACGTTGAAAATCATTCAAGATGTGTTGTACTTATTTTTCCAAGGTATTTTTTTTTCTTTAAATATGATCTGAGGTGAAATGAAAAAGATTCAGTTGGGTTTTTTTATTGGGCTCCATTTCGAATGGATGAAGAAGATTTTTCCCAACTCTCTACCGGATATTCTTACCTCTCTTCTCTCATTTTATTTAATTTGTTCACCAAAATAACACCCCCCTCCCACTCCCACTCCCACTCCCACTCCCACTCCCACTCCCATCACCCGTCATATCCCCCTCCCTTTTTTTTCACTAGTGCAGAAAAGGGATTCCACATCGGAGTTTACACATCGGTTTCTTGTAAACCGATGTGTAAAACGAGGCGGTGACATTTTTAAAATTAAAATCAAAGTATTACACATCGGTTTATAGATTAATCGATGTGTAAAACATTTCCACATCGGTTATTTCTAACCGATGTTTAAAATTAAAATAAAAAAATTTAAAGTCAGAATTTTTAACATTTAACATCGATTCTTTAAGAACCGATGTGTAAAATAGTGATTAACCACATCGGTTTTTACCTAACCGATGTATAAAATCATAAAAAAAAAATTAGAATTTAAAATTTTACTTTTTCACATCGGTTTTAATAACCGATGTATAAAATTATAAAAAAAAAATTAGAATTTAAAAGTTTACTTTTTACACATCGGTTTTAGCTTAACCGATGTGTATAATATGGTTAACCACATCGGTTTTCAGCATAACCGATGTGTAATATTCCTAATTTTTATCATTCCCTCCTTCTGTTCCGCTCCCTATCCCATTCTTCAGTTTATGAACCCTAAAACAGAAAACACTCCCTCCCTCTGCTAACGCGCGGCCTCCCAGCTCGAAGTTCATCTCCTCCCTCATCTCCTCCTCGAAGTTCATCTCCTCTGCTAACGCTCGCCGGCCTTTCTCCGCTTCTGCCTCCGCTTCTCCCTCCGCGTGAAAGGTATTTTTGTTTACTTTTTTTCTTTGGCTGAAATCCTATTGTTTATAATTAGCATTACTCATAAAACCGGTTACTCATCCCTTGTCTCCAACCATACTGCTGCCTCGGCTAACACTCCCATTCTTTCTCTGCTAACGCGCGGCTCTCTCCTCGAAGTTCATCTTGCATGCTTGTGCTCACTGTCCCTCCCAGAAAACCCCATTCCTCACCTCCATTGCCACGAAAACAGGTCACACACACTCACTCGCCCCATTAGCGTGCAAGAGAGGGAGACCATTTAAGAGGTAACTAACATCCATCTTCCTTTATTGCTGTTGTTTGTTTGCACTATTGTTGACAACTTAGTAATATTCAGCTTTAATCGATTCAATGGATTTAGTTGTATTTAAACTCTTGGAGATGAAATGTTCGATGAAAAGCCTGAGTGATTAAAGTGTTATCTTCCATGCACTGCTCTCTGATTTCTCTTCTGGTTTTTAGTAGCTTTATGGGTTCTGTTATTGCTGATGATTGATGGAATTCTAGAATTGGGTTGCTTTTCATATGTTTGCTTAAATGTGTGTGAGAATGTTATGTCAAATTGATCACATCGTTTGCAGCAGTACTCATTGGTATGTGAACTCCTGATATTTGAATTTCTAATTGCAACAAGACATTCTGGTTCAAGTATTCACATTCTGTAATCTGAAAAGTAATGTTCAGGTGTGTAATCTTTGTTGGTGTGGTGTCTGATTTATGCATACGTTACTAGCAAAAAGCTTATTCTGTTTAAAAGTGGTGTAGTGTAGTATAGATAGAACATGTTAAATGCTTGTAAAAATGATGATTTCACTTGCTCATTTCCAATTTACAACCTTTTGTTAAAGCAAAGATATTGGTCACGATGTGTCAAATATGAACCAGCATGCATGTGCCACTTTGATTAGATGCTTATAGGTTTTTAGTGTTATGAAGTGATAATAAAAAATGGGTTTTACTGAACTCAACGAAAACAGAGGAGTGAGGCTTACTTTGTATTGTTTATATTGCAATGACATTGGTTCTACTGCACTTTTAATTGTTTCCTCCTTTATACTAAGAACAAAAGTTAAATTAAGCCATTAAGGGATGTTAACATTGTGAGTTAGTAGAATTGTTGGCTGCAAATTTGTTTTCTCTAGAATGCATTTTTTTGGGCCCATTGTTAACAAAGTGTTTATCCCTATGAGCCTTAGTCATGCTGTGGTGGGAATTAAAATATGTGTTTTCATGGTCTTCTATTGTTAAATATGCTTAATTACCTCACTGCTGCCTCTTCTATTAAAGACGTGTTCCCTTCTTCTTCTTCATCTTCTTCGTCTTGATGAATTTTCTGTTCTTCATATTATTGCTAAATAGCCAGCTGCATTTTCTGTTTTAGAAATGGAAAAGTCAGTTCATGAAATATGACTTTTTGTATAGGTACACTCAGTCCGAGCAGAATATTAAGCAGAATATTCATTAATTATTCATTAGGTTTCCGGCTGAGTGTTCTTCCCACACCCGGTAAGCTTTCTCCTCTCCATTTTTCTCGTTTGGTTTTTGTTTGCATTGTACTTGGGGATTGGAGTGTTTTATTATTTTTCTTAATGTTAATTATTTAGTAAAGCCTTAGTTTCCCGTTTGAGATGCAATACTAATGAGCGTACGTGTATGTGCTTAATGTACCGCTCATTGTGTTGGATCTTGAATTGTCCAAAGTTGGACAGTTTGGGAAAAAACTTTTTCTTAATTCAGTTAAAATAGTTATTCATTGATTCTAATGTTATATACTTGATGAAAGTTCGGATTGATAAATTTCCTTTCGTTCTCTGGGTGCATACTTTATCGTGGTGGATGTCATCGCGTTCAAGTAGTGTACGTCGGAGACCGCAGGGAAATGCTGCCAAAATTTTGTCGAGTATGAGCATGAGAGTTAAGGACTAACTGTTAACGGAATGTTGAAAAAGTTTCTTCTCGAATGGGATAAGGCCATACCCTGTCATAAGAAGTGGTTGATGAATATGTTGGACTAAGTACGAAGGTATTGGTTTAGTCATGGATCGCGGTTGGATGAATGCTAGACGGACAAGTGATGAGTATGAGAATGGAGTGGAAGATTTTCTACAGTTTGCAAAAACAAATGCTCCTGATAGTGGTAACGGAAGGTTTTATTGTCCTTGTGTTAACTGTTTGAATGAGAAACGACTAGAAGCTGAGGAGATACGTGATCATCTTATTTGTGAGGGGATTTGCAAGAGTTATACAACATGGATATGTCATGGTGAATCGTTAGACAGGCCGAGGGTGTCTGATAGAGAGGAAGTTGATGACATGGAAATGGACGATGGACTAGAGGACATGATCCGTGATGTTGGGCAAGAGTTTTTTCGGCGCGCACATGTGTATGATACTTTGTGCAGTGATGCGCAAGTGGCTTTGTATCCGGGGTGCACTAATTTCACACGGTTGTCAGCGGTGTTAAGATTGTTCAATGTGAAGGCGAGAAATGGGTGGAGCGATAAAAGCTTTACTGAATTGCTTGAGTTGTTGAAAGAAATGCTTCCAGAAGGCAACACATTGCCATCTCGAAACTATGAGGCGAAGAAGATATTGTGTCTGATGGGTATGGAGTATAAGAAAATACACGCTTGCCGCAATGATTGCATATTGTACAGGAAAGAGTTTGAAGAGATGCACGAGTGCCCCAGGTGTGGGGTATTGAGACACCCCGATGTGCCCCTTTGTGACATTTAGTTTAAAACCTCATTATTTAATTACTTAATCGCACGCTTAACGTGAAAATTACGTAAAAATTGAAACTTAATTTCTTAAGCAAATAGATTCATATAGAACAGAATATGCAAACATAAATATATTACATATACTTAAAGCATCAGAGTTATCCAAACATTGTTTTCAGGGCATCCCATCAATAGGATCCCGAACTGGTGCATAGTTATACAAAACATAAGCGGAAAGATAAAGCTTCACGACATAGACGCACTGGCCATAACTAACTAGACCCTAATCACCATGGGTCACAACTCGTTCTCCGGCATCCGGTTCGTAGGGAGTTCCATCCAACTCCTCCTGGTTATGTTCATCCACAGGGTCTTCTCGTATGGTTCCACAAGGAGACAAAATACAACATACAGAAATATACAGGGGATAAGAAACAGTTCTATCATCAAAAACGGAAAAGAGTCATAGTAAACTATACAATAATTATCACAGACACAACTTCAATCAATCATCCATCTTCCATAAAATTCTTATATTCATCCTACCCTCACTCCTACAACTAAAACTCGATACTGAACATGACTATGGTTTCATCATCATAGTTATGGTTATCGGTCAATAGTCCAAGCGACACGTCCCATTCCCGGTGCACATCCTTAGTCATGGTGAGAATGCTCATGCAAAGCAATGACACTATAGCTGCACAATAAACCCGGTGCACACCCCGGACCGTGGGTGCTCATGCAAAACAATGACACTATAGCTGCACGATTATCCCGGTGCACACTTTCACCATGGTAAGAACGCTCACGCAAAGCGTGACACTACAGCTGCACGATGATCCCGGTGCACACCTCATCCACTCACAGAGGTGCTCATGCAAAGTAATGACACTCGTAGCTGCACAAGTTAAGTTTACCCATTGTCCAAGCGACACGTCCTATTCCCGGTGCACATCCTTAGTCATGATAAGAATGCTCATGCAAAGCAATGACACTATAGCTGCACAATAAACCCGGTGCACACCCCGGACCGTGGGTGCTCATGCAAAGCAATGACACTATAGCTGCACGATTATCCCGGTGCACACTTTCACCATGGTAAGAACGCTCACGCAAAGCGTGACACTACAGCTGCACGATGATCCCGGTGCACACCTCATCCACTCATAGAGGTGCTCATGCAAAGCATGACACTCGTAGCTGCACAAAGAAAGTTTACCATTTGGACGGTCCCACAAGGACTTGGTCTTGTATGTCTCACATACTGATTCAGAGAAACAACACAACTCATGAACCTCGCAGACTCCTATGGTCATAACCTAGTGCCTTAACTTCTCATCAAGACCTCAACACATGCTCTATGTAACAACACCTCTTTAATATATTTCATGTAGGTTAGGCACCTCTAAAAATCATCATGATCCTCACGCCCAAAACAACTCATCTCTTAGACCACATATATATCTTCGCTTAATCCACTAAGCATAAAGTAAATACCACACAGATCATGCATAACATCAAGTCAATCAAAGATATTTCAAAACATCAACATAGCACTAAATCAGTTCAACAAAGATAATAAAACTCAAATCAACCATCAACAGTATAAACATCAACCTAATATCGATCAACCTACAATCCCCGAATCACCATGGATGTTTTAAAAAAGCAATTTAAAGCGATTCTGGTCTTGTCGATTATTCGACTTCTAGTAGGGTTTAGGTCGCCCTACATAATTACTACATAATTTACTACTTATCGATTCCGACGATAGGTTGATTCTTTCCCCCACCTGGGTTATTACCGAACTCTCGAACTCGAAGCTCCTCGTTTCCTCCGAGATGGAAGTCTAAGGTTACAAAACATGAAATCATGAGTTAAAACTCAATCAAAGAACACTAACCACAAGGTACAGGTTCGGTTCATACAATAAACTAGGATTAGGATTAGGGGTTTCGGAAATTTATGCGACTCTTGGATTTATGATCCTTAAGTGCTAGGAGTTTAAAACATGATTACTTTAAACAAAGTTTGAACAAAAATCCCACCAAGTTACACTTGATGGAGATTCGGCCTTGACCAATAAGATAGGCTAGGAACATTTAAACTTTCCAATCTCTTTGGTTTAGCATCCATTAATAGTAAGGAGCTCAAAACCATGATCACTTTGGAAAAATGAAAAACGAAACACCCTAGGTCCATAACCTTTAAGATTCGGCCATCCTTGGGTTTCTATGATAAAAATCTTTAAATTCTTCCAATCTCTTAGACCTTTTAGCATCCAATAACTTATGGAGCTCAAGTCTATGATCATCTTGAAAGCAACATAGGACTTTAAATAACAAAGCTCATAAGCACATAAGGTAAGAACAACATAGGTTTATAAGTAATTAAGGTATAATGACATAAGTAAATGAATCATAAATGACATAAAGTAAATGACATAATGTAAATGACATAAAGTAAATGACATAAATATAAATGGCATAAAAGTAAATGACATAATGTAAATGACATAAATATAAATGGCATAAAAGTAAATGACATAATGTAAATGACATAAAGTAAATGACATAAATATAAATGGCATAAAAGTAAATGACATAAAAGTAGAGTAAAAATCTTTAAACTTTCCAATCACTTTAGACATAGCATCCTTTAACATAAAGGAGCCTTGGTCCATGATCATTTTGGGAAACAAATCTTTAAACTTTCCAATCACTTTAGACATAGCATCCTTTAACATAAAGGAGCCTTGGTCCATGATCATTTTGGAAAACAAATCTTTAAATACAAACTCATACTTGTAAAAGTTGAAACAAGATCCATCTAAACCATATGCATGGTTTCGGCCTCATTAGAAAGTAGAGGTTAGGAAACTTTGTTTTACACAACCTTTTAGTATGTTAAACTACAAGTAAATACAAGACCATAGAAATTGGTTTCAACTCAAAAGGAGTTTTCTACCATTTTTGAGAGATTTTTGAAGATAAAAGCTCATATATGACATAAAGAAGAAACTTTAGAAAAAGATGAAGTTTTTAAAGAAAAGAATACATGAGAGTATTACCCTAAGCAAGAGGAACAACTTTTATGAAGAACACTTAGTGAAAAGAAGAAGAAAAACTAAAGCTTTGGAAGCTTGAAGTTAAGAAAATATGAAAGCTTAAGAGTTTTAATGGAGTAGGAGAAAGGAAAGTGATGAAGTGAAGATGAAGAGTGGTATTTATAGAGGAAAGGGGGAGGGTGCACGGTTTTGAGAAGAGGAAGCAAGGCTTGGAGAGGAAGTTTTGGTTTAAGGCATTGTTTGGATCATTTAAGGAAGGTTTAATGAGTTTTTGGAATAAAATAGATTATAATTTGAAAAGGGTAATCATGATTACTTTAAAGTGTGTCATAAGCATTTAAAGTATGTCATAAGCATTTAATTTGGCATCCCATCAATCCTTCCCTCATCCTTTAGGGTTCCTTTAACTGTTTAAATACGTAACCGGTTGCACATCCGATCGTATTTTCTGAAGGTTTCACCCGAATAAAATATTTTATTTTATTTTATTTTTGAACGAAAATTTTCAAAGTAACCAAAGTTGAAGGAAACATGATAAAATCATTAACCGTCTCGTTCACGGGTCAAAATTAGGTTTTCTCGCTCGAGAAACTTATACTTGGCAGGAAAACGCAGACCGACTTTCACTGCGAATTTTCAACCGAAAATTTTACTGTGACTTCATATGATAATGTGGATTAGGAATATGATTTTATTTTATTAAACAAAATATTTTCTACTTTCATATTAAAATATAATTACTTATATTTTAATTGATTTAACAGTATAATGAAAATCAGGTTGTTACAGGTATCACGCTACAAAGTGAAGGATGGTGATTCTAGTTGTGATGTGGTCACCAAAGGTCCTCCTGCGAAGGTGTTATGGTATCTTCCCGTGATTCCTCGGTTCAAGCGATTGTTTGCTAATGTAAATGACGCAAAGAACATTAGATGGCATGCAGATGAGAGGAAGTGTGATGGACAGCTTCGCCATCCGGTCGATTCTTTGCAATGGAAGAGAATTGATAGTTTGTTTCCGGATTTCGGCAATGAGCCCAAAAACCTCAGGCCTGGACTTGCTACCGATGGAATGAATCCATATGGAAACTTAAGTAGTATTCATAGTTCATGGCCTGTTCTCCTTGTAATTTACAACCTGTCTCCTTGGTTGTGCATGAAGCGCAAATACATTATGTTAAGTATGATGATTTCGGGTCCTAAACAGCCAGGAAATAATATTGATGTTTATCTGAGTCCCTTGATTGAAGACTTGAGAATGTTGTGGGATGAAGGCGTTGATGTGATTGACGGGTATTGCCGTGAGACATTCAGATTGTGTGCCATGTTATTTTGCACCATCAACGACTTTCCAGCATACGAGAACCTGTGTGGGTATAGTGTTAAGGGGCATAAAGCATATCCAATATGTGAAGAAGGCACATGTTACCATCAACTGCAACATGGAAGGAAGACGGTTTACCTTGGGCATCGGAGATTTCTCCGACGTAATCATCCTTATCGTAGATTGAGAAAATCTTTCAATGGACTTCCGGAGAATGAAATTGCTCCGGTGGCCTTGACTGGAGAGCAAGTTTATGAAAGGGTGAACAACACTAATGTTATCTATGGGAAGACCCAGAAGAAGGCTACCGAGAAGAAAATATGGAAGAAGAGGTCGATCTTCTTTGATTTTCCATACTGGTGCAAGCTTGATGTAAGACATTGTATTGATGTGATGCATGTAGAGAAAAATGTGTGTGACAGTTTAATCGGAACGCTTCTCAACATTCAAGGCAAGACAAAGGATGGTGTGAATGCTCGTCTGGATCTAGTTGCGATGGGTATACGAGAGCAGTTAGCTCCACTTAAAGTGGGGGATAAGAAGACTTATTTGCCCCCAAAGATGTCGACTTTATCAAAAAAAGAGAAAAGAAGTTTCGTGGAATGTCTACGGGGAGTCAAAGTGCCACAGGGTTACTCTTCAAATATCAGAAGACTTGTCTCAATGAAAGATCTCAAATTAGTTGGCTTAAAGTCTCATGATTGTCATGTCTTGATGCAACAACTACTACCGGTGGCCATTCGTGACATATTGCCTAAAAAAGTCAGACATGCCATTACTAGGTTATGCTTATTCTTCAATGCTATATGTAGCAAGGTCATTGACACTAAAAATTTGGATGAGTTGGAAAATGAGGCAGCCATTGTCTTGTGCCAATTGAAGATGTATTTTCCACCTTCATTTTTTGACATCATGGTTCATTTGATTGTTCATCTAGTGAGGGAGATTAGATTGTGCGGTCCCGTTTATTTAAGGTGGATGTACCCGGTTGAGCGATACATGAAGATCTTGAAAGGATATATGAAAAATCCACACCGTCCCGAAGCATATATTGTGGAAAGGTATGTTGCAGAATAAGCTATTGAGTTTTGTACAGACTACATGTCAGAAGCGGAACCTGTAGGGCTTCCAAAGTCTCGTCACGAAGGAATATATGATGGTAAGGGTACACGAGGTATCACTGTTAAGAGCATGGATCGGGAGGAAGTGCTTCAAGCACATTTGTATATATTGAATAACACTGATGAGGTTGAACCTTACTTATGTGAGCATAAAAGCATCATCAATGAAACTTACCCTAGAATGAATGAAAAATGGTGTTTGAACAAGCATAACAAGACGTTTTTGAACTGGTTTAAAGAAAAAATTGCAAAGGATGATATTGCTTCTGCTACATTAAAATGTCTAGCACAAGGGCCTAACTTTGATGTCATATGCTGGAGTGGGTACGATATCAATAAGTTTTCCTTCTATACAAAGTCCCAGGATGACAAAAGTATTATGCAAAACAGTGGGGTTATGGTCGTCGCTGAGTCCATGCATTTCTCTAGTTCGAAAGATAAAAACCCTGTTATGGCATCAGTTTCATACTTTGGAATCATTGAAGATATATGGGAGGTTGATTACACGAAGTTTAGAGTACATGTTTTTAAATGTCAGTGGGTCGACAGTAACAATGGTGTGCAAACCGATGAGTTAGGATTCAAATTGGCGGACCTTAATAAGGTAGGCAATAAAGAGGAACCTTTCATCATGGCATCACAAGTAAAACAAGTGTTTTATATCCGTGATCCTTCTAACAAAAGGTGGTCAGTGGTTCTCCAGGGAAAAAACATGTATAATGGTAGTGAGGGAAATCACGATTCAACTCTTGATATTTCTGATACTCCTTCTTTCTCAACACGAGTGCCTAATTTCAATGAGGAAAATGAAGTGGATGATGTACATGCTACTCGTAATGATCACCAAGAAGGGTTATGGGAGAACTTTACTAATTGACCACAAAGTAAGTTTAGTTTGATATTACCATCAAGTTTGGCATATTATATGTTTACGTTGATATTTATAAGTTATGTTTATGTACGTTGATCGATATTTATAAGTTATGTTTGATATTTATCCTGACAGACTAACAAGTTTTTTTTGTGTATAAACAGGTATACATGACTGATCGTGAGGATATCCCTCCTTCATGCAAATGGGTCGTAGACCCCGCTCATCGGGTAGAAAGGGTAGACGTGCCACACGAATGAGGAATTTGACTGCCAACCGTGGTTCAAATCAAAGGATAAGAGTAGACTTTGATAAAAACCTCAATCCTATTGGGTCAATGGCAGATCAGTTTAACAGTTTTGTGGCGACCCTTGCTAGGAACAGGCCCAGTATACTCATTGATAGGTGGAGAGATGTACCGGCGGACGTGAAGGATCAGATATGGGAGAGTATTCTGGTATCTATACTTCTACATCCTGTGTTTGTCTGTATCTACTTTATTTTTATCTTAATAATATCATACAGTAATTGTTGATTCTTTTGGTCTTAATGTAGTTGACCTTTGACATACCGGATACGTACGTTATGAAGAAGCGTTTGCTAAAGTATGCTGGAGAGCGTTGGAGGGCTTTTAAGGCCGACCTGGGCAGATACTATGTATTCAATCCAAAAAGTAAAAAGAACCCACTTGAGGTGTATCCGTTTCTTGACAAGGCGACGTGGGATCACTTTGGTCAGAGCCGACATGATCCCAGCTTTCAGGTTAACTTATTTGATTTGTCTCTAAATTTATGTAATTGCATTAATTTCATTTACTTATGTAATTTAATTGTCTTTTATTTATAACAGGAGAAGAGGAAAAAGAGGCAGAAAAACCAAAGCAAGAATGTCTACCCCCATGTCATGTCTCGTGGGGGATATAAAAAGCTTGTTCAGAAAATGGTTGAAGAGGAAAAGAAAGCACGTCAGGAAGCAGCATCTCAGGCGGATCCTAATGCTGAAAATCGTCCAGAGGTTGTTGATCCACCTCCACCCCCATGCCATCGTAAATGGAAGAGGGCCCGACAAAGAAAAACGGGACAATATACATCCGAGGAGGCCCACCAAGTAGCTGAGAAGATTGTAAGTATAGTTTGTTGTAATTGTCATTTTAAGATTGTTACCGAATTGTAATGTGACCTGATATTTTATGTGATAGGATGCCTTGGATGATCAGCTAACCTAAGGAACCTTTGTTCCTAGAGGACGCGATGATATCTTATCTCACGCCATCGGTAAACCGCACCACCCGCCCGTGTCATTGGTGTTGGATGGGAGTCGGCATTCGCCAATACCATGGTTCATCTTCACACCAATGCCACAAGGATGTTGAAGCAGATAGAGCACGACTAAAACAGGAGATTGCAGCTGAGCTTCGACAGGAGATGGCCGAGCAGTTTGCCCAGCAGATGAGAATATTGACTTCTATGTCCCAGCAGATGACAGCCGGTGTCCAACCCTCTGTCCATGTGAGTACTAAGGGCTCATGTGATCCTCATCATCATCCTGAAAATGATGATGATGGTGATGATGATGATGATGATGATGATGATGATGATGATGATGCTGATGATGATGACGACCCTGATAGGTGTGAGCTGTATGTTGATGATCATCATCATCGCCGCTTAGTGGCATTGGGTAGGGCACATAATAACTTAGGTAATACCATACACCATCGGTTATTACCGGATGATCAGCTGAGGGTCGTTGTTGAGATTATTCGAGATGCTGATGCTCAAGTCCCTGTGCCCACTGAGGAGGTTCAAACAGTGGGTCAGGCCCCTGAACTTCATCCTCTGGCCAAGAAGACTGGTCAGCTTTCTTGTTGCATCTGAGGTATTCAGTTAGTTGTGTTTTTCTATATTCATAGTTGAAATAATTTATTATTGTTTAAAGATAATGCTTTATTTTTATTCGTTATAGGATGTTGGAAATGATATTGTGCCTAAAAGGTCGGATCTAGGAAGACCGTGAGATGTCTCCGCTCCGCCAAGGTATTCATTTGACCATTTAGTTAATAACGAATTAAATAACTTAATTATCCATGATTACTAATATATATCTATGTTGTTTAGGGGATCGACAAAGGGGCACCTGGCCATGGTGATGTTTTTAAAGTTACGGATATACAAAGGTGTCACCATGGAGAATGACGCACCTTTGGTAAGGTTGGAACATGATGCCACCGGTGATGAACCGTATATCCCAAAGAAGGAACTTATGGAGATGGTACTCAATAAAGAAATGGCTAGTTCTGCACACATATCGTTATGGTGCACGTAAGTACATTTTATTTTATAAGTTAAGTACGTAATTAATTTTTAAATACTATGATAATTAACATGTTTTTCCAATATATTAGGTATCTCGCGATCGTATGTTAGTCGATCAGGGTAACCTCGCCCTTTATGGGTTCATTGACCCCATGTTCATTCAGGGTGATGTTCTCCTAGCATCGAAAGACCTTGGTCACTACCATACGTGATATACTTGCCCGAGACGATCATCAATTCTATCTTGCGCCTTATCTCAATAAGTAAGTACCTGGTTATTTAAGTATAACTATATATGACTTAGTCACTAATCTGTTCGCAAATACAGCCTGCATTGGCAATCTGTTGCTCTTGTACCCAAGAATGAACGTCGTGGTCTTCTTCTGCTCATTAGGAAATAAGCCGGCGAATCAACTGAAGACGATCATCGAAACGTAAGCATTAAAATACTTTATAATCAGTAATGCAGTTGTTTTAATTATCTGAAATCTATTAGATATACTTTAATTAATGTTTTTGTCATGATAGGTCTATTAATGCAACCTACATGTTGCGTGGTGAAAGGCGTACTCGGGGTATCAGATGGATTATTCCCAGCGTAAGATATTTATTAGTTCAAATGCATCAAATGCAGTGGGCACAATAATTGATTTCTATTTTATTTAATTCCTCATATTCTAATTGGATTTCATTTGTACGTAGTCACATATACAACGTGGTTCATGGGAATGTGGCTACTATGTGATGCAGTGGATGTTGGAAATTATCTCCTCCAGGATCACTGAAAGATGGCATGAGGTAAATGTTAATTGACACAATTAGAAGTAATAGTATAGATTCGTTATATGTTTTATGTTAGTTTATTACTTAAAATATATAATCTTTTGTCCAATTAAACTTGCAGATATTCAACAATCCAACTCCATTATCTGATTCCGACATCAACAACATAAAGAGGCATTGGGCAACTTTCTTTCTTGAAGTGTACCAACCATAGTTTGTATATATGTAGTTAGTTTAAAAACTTATCATGTACTAGCTATTACTTTTGACTGATTATATGTATTTGGATATGAAATCTATAATATATCATGTAGCTTTTTGGTTTCTAATTATTTTTGTTGTCTCTGAATGTAATTGAACGTATATATATATATATATATATATATATATATATATATATATATGTATTGTTCGTAATAAATTCAATATATGTTAGTTGTGTTGAGAATATTTACAATATGTTATTCTGGTATATATTGATCTGCATTCCTGAAACAGGGGAATGAATGATAGAAATGTAAATAACAGGAAAAAAAATGAGACTTTACACATCGGTTTTATTAAAACCGATGTGGAAATTTCACTTTACACATCGGTTTTATATAAAACCGATGTGTAAAGTGAAATTTCCCAATATGATACCAATTGACAAATTAATTTTCCACATCGGTTAAGAGTTAACCGCTGTATAAAATATTATAAACATCGGTTATAAAACTGATGTGTAAAGTGCCAATAAACCACATCGGTCGTTTCAACATCAGTTTTAAAACCGATGTGTAAAGCAAAAAATAACCGATGTGGAATCCCTTTTCTACACTAGTGTTTCTTCTTCTTCTAAAACCAATCACTGACAAAATTTAAGCTATAGCTTAAATGACCAAATAAAAATGAAAAGAGACACAACCACACACCAGAATCATCTTCTCTGGATGATTGAAGGTTTTCCCATGGAATGCATCGTGCTTAACCTTGGCCCAACTTCAAACAATTTTCTAGACGTGCCTTTCTTGGTCGCTCCACTTCTCATTTCTTCCAACACTTCAACCAATCCGTATATGTAATTACTGCATCTTCCTAAGCATTTAACTAGGAAGCTTCCGTTGAATTATTTAAAAAAAAAAACATGTTTTTACAAATAAGTATAAAATAAGTTTGATTATTTTATGCTTTCTGGCTTCTGCACTTTTTTTAGATAAAAATATAAAATGCAATTTAATTCTAGTCAAATATAGGTAAAATAGCGTTTACAATTTATGCAGATTAAAAAAAAAACGCTTGCAACATCCGGATGGTGAGATGCTATCGACATATGCCATCAACAGTGGCCGATCGACGACCTAGATAAGTGGGGTAATATATTTTCAAAATAATAATAATAATTATTAATTATCATCGTACATATGAAGATATAGACATAAATATTAAAATCATAAAATTTTACGATTAAGCAGTATGCAATGTCAATATAAAAAGATTTATAGATATATTTACTAACATTTTGACACTTGTGTTTTTATTTTAAATTAAGAGAAAAAACAACAATAATATTAATCTGTCAAAATATCATTAGACGTCAGTATAAAACTATTTTCCATTGACACTGCATAGATATTCAACTCAAAATTTTAATATATTTAATCAAATAAATTACATATCACATCCACTTTCAAGCGAGTTCATATTTAATCAAATATATCTAATCAATTTCAAAACCGTGATCTATCAATATTTACAAAAAGAAAATTTCATAGCCAAATGTGCTGGAAAGCTTTTTTAGCCTCATTCATAACAAAGGTATGAAGGTTTACGCTGATGAATGTTGATGGGTGAGATGAGAGAGAGTGTTGATGGGAGAGATGGGAGAGATGCGATGGGTGAGAGCCTGAGAGGGAGAGAGGTGCTGTTAGTTGCTCTTATTTTCTCTCTTTGGGCCTATGCCCTCCAAAAAGATTTCAACTGTCTCACACTAAGGCTTTGATCCAATTTGGACCCACATCCACTTATCAATAAACAATGTGGACCATTTTCAGGGGAACTGTTCTTGGGTGCGGCTTTGTACACCACAAAAATCTCTAACACACCACAATTTTTTTTTTTAAAATTCAATATCCTAAAATACCCTTAATTGTTTCCGGTATTCTTCCCACTTCACATTTTTTCTGGTTTCCTTTTCTTTCCCTCTCTTTCCACCATTTCACCTACTCATTCCCTCTTCTTCCATTTTTTCTCTTCCACACTCTTTCAACCAAGGTTTTGAAAACCGGACTGGACCGGTTGGTCCGACCGGGTTAACCGGGAACCGTGACCTTGACTGGTCCGGTTTACATGGAAAACCGTCCCTGTATTGAATCGGTGGAAAAATCGGAGAACCGGTTCAAAACCGGTAAAACCGGTCATAATCGGTAGTGAACCGTCCAGAACCGGTTTCCTAAAAAAAAAAATTAGTATAAAAGGATTTGAGTCATCCTAGCCAAAACCTAATTCTTTTGTTTTCTAACATATGTGGGCTGGTTGTAGATTTTGGGTTGGTTTTCTCTATAAAGATGATTTTAACATATATCTTTATATTTATTTAGTTTAATTTCAAAATAAAAAAAAATTGTGCTTGATAATTTTAGTTGTTATGTTGGTTTTTTGTTTAATAATATTGTTACAAATATTATATTAAAAATTAAAATAATATTATTTAATTATAACCGGTTCAACCTCGGTTGGCCAACTCGAATCTCGCTCGATCTTTGCGCCATCGATTCGATGACCGATCCGATTTTGTAAACCTTGCTTTCAACAGCCGCTTCACTGCCTCTGTCCACTCGTTGTCACCCTATGGAACCAGCTTGATGCCCATTCCATTCTAACTGGCCTCAAAGCACACTCCCATGTTGCGAATTCTCTGCTTTCTCTCTATGCAAAAGCTAAAGGCCTCACTTCTGTAACACATGTTTTTGAAGAAATCCAGTATCCAGATGTGCATTCATGGACAACACTGCTTTCTTCTTGTACTAGGCTTGGCCACATTGACTATGCCCTTCAACTCTTTGATCAAATGCTTAGAATCAACGTGGCTATTTGGAATGCCATCATCACGCTGCACCAATAATATGCATCAACATTTTTGTCGGATATCGAAAATTAAATTCCAGCATCTTTCTTTATAGTACCAGAAATTAAATTCGATATAATATAAATTGGTTACAGGAATTGCATTTCCAGTATTGTAGAGGAAGGTACCAGAAATATAGGCAGGAGAGTGGTGTGTTTTGAATACAAGTGTAGGAGTAAATTAAGATAATTAGGATATTTTAGGAATATTAAAATATTTTTTTAAAAATTTGTGGTTTATAAGAAAAAATTGTGGTGTAAAAAGCAGCACCCACTGTTCTTTATGGGCACGCGGTTTAATCCAAAGTGTTCTCTTTAGGACGGTCATAGGGCCCATAATATCGCTTCACAGGATCAGGCCTATACCACTCTGGCCCACCAATACTTCTATGCTGAAGTCATGTCCCAAATTAGATTAGAGCTTGTTTCTTTAAGTTTAAGCATAAAAGAAGCATAACTTTCTAATAGTTATAAATTTTGTTCCCAAAGAAATATTTTTCTTCATGGCAAGAAATAAAAAGAAAGATTTTTCTTATAACATATAAAAATTTTCAATATGAATTATAACATATTAATTATAAAAATAAAAAATATTTATATTATGATATAAGTATGATAATCACCTTGATTTCTATATTTTTATTCTAGTTTTTATCAATTGCATAACAAATTGATATTTAAATATTACTTATATAACATGGATATTTTGAGAATCATGGCATATATTATATAAAAGATGTATCATTAGTTAAACAAGTTTTTAATTTATTCTCGATAATTTGAAATAAGATTCTCAAGAGTTTTAAATGATAACTGAACATAATTTTTAAACTATTCAGTCTAGTATTCCTAGTAATATTATTCTTGAAAATATAAGACAAACAACCCCTTAGAGAGTTAGGGTTTAGGTTATAAAATATTTATATTTAGTTTTTTTTTCTGTATGTTTTTTTTTACTAAAAAAAGATATTCATTGAATACATCGAAAACAACACAAATTCAACATCGCTAAAAATCGAAAAGGATGAATCTGCGAACAAACTCACAGCACCAAGGTTAATAGCATAATACGGCAAAATGCCTACAAATGTGATAAAATCAAAATGACCGGAATATCCATGCCTCCGGATCTGTGATGTTAACGCCCAAGTCTTGATTGAATTTGTAATGGATCGAAGCTGATCTGTCAATCTGAACCAAACGAACACCGCACCAAGATGGGAAACCAAACAATGCCGCAACAAGATAACGAACAAAACACCGCCGCACGCAGATGACGAAAACACGGAAAAATACGAAAGAAAACCAGATCTATGTGGAAAAACCACTTATTTAGATAAAAGGAGAGAAAAAAACGATGTAGGGGTAATTCCAAACTAAAAAATAACCCCGAATTACCCACTTCCGATGGACAATGAATAATGAAAAGAGAAGTAGAGTGAAGATTGAGTAAAAGAGATTGCTAAGGTATTGCTTTCTGTGACATGGGAATAAGAAAGAAATGAAATTCAATACTGTATGTTTTATTTGAAAAAATGAAACTCTTATTTTCTTTTAAATAAAAAGTAATGCTAAAAATTGAAATTGAGACTATTCAACGGCGGGACTCGGATTCGTATCCCATCGGTTGAGTTGTTTGATTTTATTTTAACCAGGAAAATAATGTATAAAATATTGCAAACTGTTCACATTTATAAATACCAAATAAAGGTATGGGTATTTTTTAACAAAAAGTCTATATAACATAATAAAATACACAAAGTTATAGTTTTCAAATAACAGTCTAAATAATTTACAGAAAAAGAATTTGCAAATTCGACACAATATACATGTATAGTGGGCGCTGAATAAAATTCAAAAAGTATACAACGCTAGAAAGAAGGGGACATCTAAAATGTGGTGTTGATATACTTCGTCAGTGAATAATAATTTAAAGCCTACCAGATATGACTTAGGTTGTGAAAAGAAATGAATAACTACAATATATTTATTTTATACATATTTTGCATATACTTCTTTATAAAATTGGACACGTGCGTGGTGTTATATACATTTGAGGTCATCTAATTTAATTTATCAAATCCTTTGTCTGTTATTGTCCAAGGTAAGACTAGGTGAATATTTATAGAACCTATTGTTTTCATCTTTCTTTCTTTTTTTTTTTTGATATACTATTGCTTTCATCTTCAACCAGGGTTCAAAGGCAGAGCTATATAAGAAATTGAAAGTAAAGCTGAAGCATATATATATATATACCCTTATTTATTAATTTCTATCAATGTGAAAGGTGGAGAATATAGACCATAGAGTTAAGCATGTTTGAAATATTCTCGCTTTAAACACCACGGGGTTGGTTCAGTAGATTATGATAAAATCTTGTATCATATATTGTTGGTTGCAGGTTTGAGTCCCCATTAATCTTTTTAAGATAAAGTAAATATAAATCCCGTTATAAGTATCCATAAGATCCAAAAGTTTTCTTTATCTTGAACTGATACACCATCTCCTCACTTAAATTTTATGTAATAAAGAAAAAATTTCTCGCTTTACTTAATTGTAAAATATGGAAATATTCCATTCATATATGATAACCTTTGATGGCTATCCGGAACTTTCGAATTTGAAAATTAGTGACATCCGAATTTGAGTTTTCAACTATAACATTGCGTTTGCATTAAGCATATGAAGTGGCCGAAATAGAGACATTCCTTCCAATTTAGTAACACATCTGCCGGAAAAATCTTATAAACACCATTTAGTACTCCAAGTGAATTTTATATCATTAAGTTACGACGAAATTTGTATAATTGGTGAAATCTTCATTAAATGGTAATGATGTATACCGGAAAAATACTTTTCCTCCTTAAAATAAAATATTCTACATTTTAGAATAAACAAAATTATTCTACATTATTTTTATAATCAAAGATTCAAAGTTGTTATGTCAAAAAAAATAAAAATTCAAATATGTCTTTCAATCAATAATGTATGATCAATCCATTTTGAGATAAAGAGATCACCAGAGTGAGTAGTGTTTCTTCTAATAGAGTCCTTTTTTTTTTCATGCATATAGTCAGGAATAATGAACCCTATTTATCATGTTTAACAAATTTAGCTATCTATCATTTGTGTATCAAGAGGGTGTTCCATGTGATTGGTGATGCTTATTATTAAACAATATATGTAGACTTTATCTTGAATTTCAAATAAAAGATATCCTAATATTTCTCATCCCAAAATCTTTTGACCAAGTCAAATTATGATAAATTACTCTTTCAAATCTTTTAAGAGATTTTAGTTAAGTTGTTAAGATGATAGTGAGATAGTGGAATATCAATTTCCTAAAAAGAATAAGTTTTATGATTGACAAAATCTAATCTCTTTAAATAGCATAGAGTCACCCTAATCTAAACATTATCAATTACAATCAATTCTCACCCATCATTGAGATAGTGTTTATAAACCAGAAATATTTGATGCTGCTGCATTTTCAAAACGCAGCAAATTGACGTGGTGCCAGGTGCAAATATCATGAGCTACTTTCTGTGCATGGAGCATTCCAATAGCTATATAAGAAAGTTATGGCAGGAGGTTAGTAATCCTAATTTAACATATGTTGATGTGTAAAGTAGAATACATCGAATTTTATATCTTGAAATCTCAGCCTTGCTATTTCGTTCAAACAACAAAGCGACGAACATTGAACGAATATTATTTGGGCCAATAAAATTTTGATGTTGTCAGAAATCATGAATGAATCTCAAGGTGGAAAAATATTGATTTTTTTTTTGATGAATAAGAAAAACATTGATAATGTAACACTATTCGTGTGAAAGGTACGAAATAATCCTCCACTGCTCGACCAAAATCAGCGACAAACACTAGAGGTTGATTGTACGTGAATCAAATCTTACGGATATTTTGCACTTGGTGATCACAAAGTAAAATAAAACCCTCCTTTTCCATTCTCATTTCATCATCAAGCGTGAAGTTTTATTTAAAATAATAAGTTGGTAAATTCATTTGTTGCATACTATTCGCAAAGGAAATAGCTTTGTTGACCATTTTGTGAAACTGAATTTCTCTCTGTCTTTAAAACTTGTTTTCTAAGCTTATCGCCCTTATTGCCAATGTTGATAGTTTTTTTAATTCATAGTTGGACATCTTTTTTTTTTTTGAAAGGATACTGTTTTTTTGTTACTGTCTAGTTCAATATATAGAACACATCTTTAATTAAAAATGCAACAAAAGTTTTTTTTGATATATTATTAACAAATCACAAATCATCTTATTATTAATTTTAATATAATTATAATAAGAGTGAAATAATTTTTGATGAAAAGTGACAGTTATATTTATGATTGACTAACAATATAATTTTTTTACATTAATAATATATACCAATTAAATCATATAATAGATGGAGCACACACTTGATAATTAAATTATGTAAATCATCTAATATCAGCACACACCTTACAACTAACAATTTTTTTTTTCAAAACAAACAATCGTTGAATCTTCTATAAAAAAAAGAAAGAAAATTGCTAATTCAATTATTGACTCCCTCAACCTTAAGTAATATATTGTTAATAATAATTTCAGTCGAGTTAGGACTACCGCTTAATTTAACTATTATTTTCAGTATTTCTTATTTTGGAAAAGAAGTTGTTTATTAAACGCGCTTATAATCTAATATAATTTCAGATAAATAACTCTTGCTTTTAAGTTTTAACCTTCTCCAAAGGAAGAGACGAAAGAAGACGAAAGGTCATGTGATGATGTGTACCTAATGTGTTGTACATTTAACTCTTTTTGGTTCCCCAGTCATCAACTTCCCTCCTTCACCACCTAATCCGTTGCAATTTGAGTGCTTTCTTTCTTCCTTACAGTCACAGACTTTTCATCTGCACCCAAAAAATCGAAAAACGAGTCTGTGACTGAAAGTTCAGATAGACACATAAAGCGAGTCTCTCTTCATCACAAAGCAAAAGTCCAGAAATAGAATGAAGGCAAGGCCATGCTATGCTAGTTACAGGCTTATAGCTATATTACATTTATATTTTTCATTTTGCATTAAATATTCATGTCTTTTTAAAATCCTAAATTTGATGTTTCATTTTCTGCAGAGGTTGCATGGTACCATTCGCCTCCGCGATTTCCAAACCCAACTTGTTCTAATCGCTATTTGTCTGGTTACCTGTTCCTCCAGCCTCAAGGTTTTTCTTTTTGTTTATTATAATATAATATTCTAATTCTAATTACCTTGTTCATTTAATCATGATTGGCGTATAAATGTTGAATATCATTCAGTTTTTTTGTTTGTTTGTGGATTTGGATGATAGCAAAATTGTGTTTTTTTTTCCAATTGGTTATTATATTCTGACTGAATCTGAGGTAACAGATCGGAGAAACTTGTGGGTCAGACAACAAATGTGATGGTGGTCTCAGCTGCCAGACATGCCCTGCAAATGGCAATACCCGACCCAGATGTTCTCGGATACAGCCTTTAAGCCCCACTTCCAAAGTTGGTCTCTTTTTTCAATTTCTGCGACCATGGTGTTCCTTCACTGTTCAATTTTTTATGTTAATTCTTTTATGTTTTTGATGTTCAGGTGAAAGGCCTACCCTTCAACCGGTATTCATGGCTCACCACTCATAACTCTTTCGCTCTGGCCGGGGCGAGATCAGCCACCGGATCTTTCCTTATAGCCCCAATGAACCAGGAAGACACAGTTACTGATCAACTCAAAGTAATGTTCTGATTCTCCTTCCTTATTTATATTTCTGTATTATGTTGTAATAATCTGGAAATGTGAATAATCTAGCTATTGGAATGTGTAGCAAAAGGATTTTGAAGAACAAGGAGAGAATTAAGATGGGCTATATGCTAAAACAAACCAGGATTGAAACTGAGATTTTACCTGTATTAGTGTTAGTTTATCATTAAATTAGTTTAATAATAAAATAGAAATATTACATATGACAACTAAGAAATGGTTTATAATAGTTATACAGCCATGGATTGCACGGCTTTATTTGTATGCATTTGTTTTCCCATGTGAACTAACATTTTTTAAAGGATCAATAAATATTGAATGAGAATACATATAAAAGGTATATGTGTTTTGGCTGAAGTAAAAATTCTGGAGAGGATCTAAACGCCAGTAGTTGTTGGATACTTTGTAAAATTTAGACATTAAATAATTTTATTGAGATTTAGGAATTAGGATTAAAATACAGTTATCATGGAAAGACCATGTTAACATAACTTACTTTATTCTTTTGGAAAGTATAGTCATAGATGGCCAGAGGGGACCATGTGCAACCTACATAATAATTTATGCATGCATGAGTTGTCTTTGTATTATTTCTTAAGCAAAATGAAAGGAAGACAACATTTATTACTGAGTATATAACTATCAAAGCAAAATACTGATTAATTTTGTTGTGCACTTTCCGTTTTTTTAAACAAACAACTATAGTATACGGGTAGTTGCAGATGTGATGAGTGAATTAATCTCATTTACATCATAATCCATTCCATTTGAATGATTCTCCCATCATTTTGAAGGTTAAGCATCTTTATGAATCAAAAAGAAAGTAATTTATGACTTCCAAGATTTTACCCCACTAGCTATATCATTCGTGTAAACTCAAAATTCCAACCTCTAATCTTATGGATGACCTCTTATGCTTACTTTCTTCAATTTCTATTGTATAACTGACAGAATGGCGTTCGAGGATTCATGTTAGATATGTATGATTTTCAAAATGACATCTGGTTGTGTCACTCTGCTGAAGGCAAATGTTACAACTTCACTGCATTCGTAAGTGCGTGACAAAACTTTGGTCCATTCCTAGCTGTGATGTAAAATTTTCCAGAGACAAATTCAAAAACTAATTATAGTGCATCAAATGTTTATGTCCATCCGC
This sequence comes from Sophora flavescens, assembly GCA_030762895.1. Classification (NCBI taxonomy): domain Eukaryota; kingdom Viridiplantae; phylum Streptophyta; class Magnoliopsida; order Fabales; family Fabaceae; genus Sophora; species Sophora flavescens. The sequence continues at coordinate 25,839,597 of CM061064.1, read as the reverse complement.
AGCAACCTGCCATCAACGTGCTGAGAGAAATACGGTCATTTCTTGATGCAAATCCACCTGAAATTGTCACCATCATCATTGAGGACTATGTCTCATCACCTCAGGGACTAACTAAGGTCTTCCAAGCTTCTGGCCTCAACCAGTACATGTTCCCGGTGTCTCGGATGCCTAAGGATGGTGGAGATTGGCCAACCGTGGATGACATGGTCCAGAAGAATCAGCGCTTGGTCGTCTTCACCTCCAAGTCATCCAAGGAAGCTTCTGAGGGCATTGCTTACCAGTGGACGTATATGGTAGAAAACCAATGTGAGTTGCATTCCTTGCTTGGTATTTTCATTGGAAACACGTTTTCTTGCACCCCTTTTTAGAATGGTGGAGACTAATATCATATGATTATGTGTTCTGTGGGAATTTCAGATGGGGATGAAGGCATGAAGGCTGGTTCTTGTCCAAACCGAGCAGAATCACCAGCAATGAACACAAAATCTAGGTCACTGGTTCTTGTCAACTATTTCCATTCTACTCCAAATCGATCTCAGTCCTGCGCTGACAATTCGGCTCCGTTAGTTAGCATGATGAAGACTTGCCATGGAGCTGCTGGCAACCGGTGGGCAAATTTCATTGCTGTTGATTATTACCAGGTAAAGTTACTTGTCCAAAATTTGATCACATCATCAATCATGCTGATTGTTAGTTAAATTTCTCAACTTAGCAAAATAGTTCATAATTTATTGATTATAATGATGATTTTGAAGAGGAGTGATGGGGGAGGAGCACCAGAAGCTGTTGATGAAGCAAACGGTCATCTCACTTGTGGGTGTGACAGCATTGCCTATTGCAAGGTTTCATTTCTAATACCTTTTGCTTAGTTACTACTGCGTGTGTACTATTATGAGGTTACAAATTGATCCTCTGTTGTTAAGGAATGTGAAAATATATATGGGTGATTAAGCTGTTGTAATGTACATTGGAAACTCTCAACCACAGTTTTGTAAAAGAAAAATTATGTGAAGAACCTCAATGTAAAACTTCATTAAATCTTTGTCATAGATGGAGAATAATGTGAATAACCCTAAACCTTGTATTTTTAACTGTGTATTATTATTGATGCATACAGGCAAACGCTACATTTGGCACTTGTGATGTCCCTCCTATTTCTCCACCTCCACCTGCTACGGCAGCCCCCTCCGGCGGAAACCAGCAGTCCCCGGATAATAGTTCAGCAAACAATGCTTACATTGGTAGACCGTTCAAGCTGCTGCAGTTGGTTCTGTTGATTTTGGCTATGACAACTTTCTTGGCATGGTTATAGAATGCCATTGGTTATGCATGTATGATTGTATGTTGTACATTGTTTTCAGATGGTTTGGCCAATTTGATTACGAGGATTATATGGAAAATCTGAGCCATTTTTCATCACACGGCACTTTATTGCAGTTTTGTGACATGCTTTGTATAATAATTGGCATATACAATAATTTCACGTGAGAGAACTCGTTCCTTACATCTGTAACTGTTTGTGGCAATTCAATTTATTGTCGATAAGTCGCCTAAGGGTATGTTTGGGAGTTGGGAGGGGAAGGGTTTGAGAATAAAGTGAGGGGAAAAGGATGAGGAAGAGGGAATAGCCCCCAAAAGTGCATACTGTATTTTTTTTTTTTCATTCTCCGCTCTCTCTCTCACTTTGGCAGCTGTGCAAATGAACTCTCGGGCCTCCTCTGCCACCCTCCTCCATCACAATATGTGAAAAATGAATGAACGATGTTTGTTTAGATCTCCATAACTTGTGAACAAAAAATGGAAACAAAACACAAAATCACAGTAGCCTTCAACCCATTGTAGATATGGTGTCGGTGCGGCAATGGCGTCTTGGATTACCAGTAACAGCCCTTTCTCCGAACCCGTAACCCCAACCACCCCCGACCCTCCCTCCCCCTCTCCACTTCCGCCGAGGCCCTCCTCGCATCCACCTCCAACAAATACCTCTTCTTCTCCAACTCCGGCAAGCGCCTCGACAGTAAAAAGAAGTATGTCAAGCAGGTCAACGGCCGCCGCAACTTACCGAACTCCACCTCGCTGCCTAGCACTGCAATGCCTCCTTTGTCCGCCAACCCCCATCCCTGCTAACCTCTAACAAATCTAACAAATACTAATATTGACATATATATATATATATATATATATATATATATATATATATATATATATATTATTTATGACATGGACTTCGGGAGAGGCATTCCATGTCCAAGCGAGTTGGTACTCTATTACGAGTGTCAGTAAGAGATGTTTGTACCTAAAGACTATTCTTGATATATATGTATAGAGAGTGAGGGTGGCTGTTATATAACATTGATAAGCTCCTGTGGGTGATTATGGATGTCATTTGACGAGGACAATCACATGATTTGAGGTTACTTGATAATTTCAGTAGTTATAATCTAATGGGTCGAGATCTAACGCCATGTGTAACAATATAAGTGTTGACTTTAAATACATTATATAACCATACTTCAATAAAAACTTTGAAATGGTTATTGAAAAAAAAAACTTCACAAACACTAAAATACAAGTTTTTAAAAAAAATACAAAAAAGATAATGATACAATCTATATAAGTTGGGTTGGACTATCTTGAACTTAAGAAATTCAAAAATTTGAAAATTAAAATTAAGGATAATTCGATAATCTCATTCAAATCACTCATATTCATCAATCCAAATAAATCACAAAACTCGATCCAATTGGACCAATATTAATTAAATTGGATGCTAAATCAATCCAAATCGATGTGATTATTATATTCATTATCGCTGGTTAGAAAAACCCCAGATAAAATAAAAGGGAAAAGAAAAAGCGCCAAAACGTTAAAAAATAAAAGAAAAAAGAAAAAGCGCCAAACTAGAAATGTTTCCCGCGCTTTTGTATAAAATCCCTAGCATACGCACTCTCGTCTCACTCTCTGATCATCACAGACAGAGAAATGGCGGATGAAGAGACTGCAACCACCGGCACCGGGAGGCGAAGGACTAGAGGACCGGAGGCTTCAGCCCGAAGCGCCGCCTTAGAACGCCTCAAAGCCCGTCTCCGTGGCGGTCGTCGATCCGATGACGGCGGACCCCAAATCAGGTTAGAAAACCCTATTTACGACACCGTTCCAGAAGAGGAGTACAACGCCCTAGTCGCCAAGCGCCGCGAACAAGCCCAATCGTTCATCGTTGATGACGACGGCCTCGGTTACGGCGACGAAGGCGAGGAAGAGGACTGGTCGAAAGCCGGCTTCACACTCTCCTCCGATGATTCCGACGGTGAATCGGAGAGACCGAAACGGAAGAAAGTCGAAAAGAAAGATCCTCAAACAAAACGCGCTTCTTCCTCTTCTGCTTCGCTTTCTGCTGCAGCCACCATGATGGGCCCGAATAGGTTATCGTCGATGTTCACTTCATCGGTTTTCAAGAAGAGCAGAGACGACAAGGCCTGCGACAGCATCGTTGACGATGTCATCGCTGAGTTTGCGCCTGATGAGACCGATAGACAGAGGCGTAGAAGGGTGCAATTGAATTCGGTTCCATCTGAATCTGCTGCCAGTAAAGCTACGCGGATTAACAATGGTTTTAGCGACAAATCCTCGATTGTTGAGGCTTGCACTGTTGCAAATGGTGATGCTGAATCGATTAGTGTTGTGAAGAATAATGGTTGTGAATTAGGTTTAGAGGAAAACTGCGAAACAGCCAATGAAAATGTGGCTTCTATTGAAGACGGAAAACCATCAATTGAGCAAGTGCAACCTAATGATTGTCCAAGTAATGGAGATTTGGTTGAGGAGAAGGTGGTGATGGACATTGAAGTAGAAGCAGAACCGGTTACGAAAAAGGAGGTGTTTACTTTGAATGCAAAGGTTAAAGAAGAAGAAGAAAACCCAGCATTGAGTGCCACTGCGGGTTGGCAAGCAGTGAAGAGTGGTGGAGGGGACGCCATTGTCGCTGATAAGAAGGATGCTTCTTCGCATTTGGAACAACACTCGGAGTTTAATCTGGAAGCAGATGGATCACTGCCTTTCTATATACTAGATGCATATGAGGAGTTTAAAGGATTCAACACAGGCACCATTTATTTGTTTGGGAAGGTAATCTCATCGTTTCTAATTTCATCTGAGTTTCCTTCAACTTTGTTTGTTATGATGACATTTTGCATTATGAATGTACGGTTTATATTGTTGATTCACTCTTGTTAATATTGGCAACTGACAATTTTAATTTTAAGGTTCCTATGTCATTTTTCACTGTTGATTAACGTGAGAAAGTTTTGCCATTTTATGACTTGCTACCCCTGCTATTTTTCTTTTGTTTTTTGTTTTATGCTCTTTTGTAGTTCCTTCCCCTAGGTCAATATGTTCTTACATCCATTATACTTGTTAATTGTTTGTTCTAAGTGTACCAGATGTTATTTTCGTCATTCACACAATGTTTGCCATTCATACGGTATTCTTAGTACTCACCCTTTAGCGAGCGTTAATCGAATTGAAACTAGGGACGATTTATCTCATTTCAATTCTTTTTTATTTTCACATCTTCTTTTGAAATGCACGCTGTTGCCTATGTTTTGTTTCATGATAAGATGTTCTTTTTCTGGTGATGGTGCAATCATCAACATGGCTATTTGTCAAGCCATGGTATGAAGCTATTTTTATTTTTTTTTGGGGGTTTTTGGGACTTGGCAACGGGAAGCTGGGTTGTGTGTAACAGCCAGTTAATCATTACTGCAAATGTTTGTGTAACCTGGATGGGGAAAATGGCCTATACTTTTTTTTTATAAGCAGAAACTGACCTATACTAATAGTATTCTTGTTGAGAAATAGGTCAAAGCAGGGAACTTTTATCAGAGTTGCTGTGTTGTTGTGAAGAACATGCAGAGGTGTGTCTATGCAATTCCAAGCCGTCCTTTACATTACACTGATGAGATGATGAAGCTTGAGAAAGATGTCGAAGAATCTCGAATTTCTCCTGCAGATTTCCATAAAAAGCTGCAAGTAAGTTTTTCCGTCGTTGACCTCTGCCGTAAATTTATATAACCTATGTTCTTATTTTTGTTTAGTTTGATTTTTCTTCCCTATTTTTTTGTCAGCCTGGGGCTGATGCATTCTGTCTTGCCTCATTTTCTTTTATATTTTAGGATGCGGTATCTGGTTTGAAGAACGAGATAGCAAAACATCTGTTGGATCTGAATGTTTCAACCTTCACCATGGCACCTGTAAAGGTTTGATGATTAAATCATTCTGATGTCTGGTTGCATAAATGAGTTGTGTGATGCTTTTGTGCCATGTACATTTATTGCTGGTCTTTTTATTCTGGATTCTTGCTCATTTTTTACAGAGGAAATATGCATTTGAACGATCTGAAATTCCCGCTGGTGAAAATTATGTGTTGAAAATCAATTATCCATTCAAGGTACACTATTAAATGTTTGAATACTCCAGCAAAACTTTGAGGAATGACAAAATATATCTTTGATATTCCCTCACACTGACTTTAAAAAACTGCCGTGGACTCCAAATCTGTCCATTCTCCAGTTACATATGCATAAGGTCGTTATGCATATGTAATTTGTTTCAATTTTTGCAAATATTCTAACCATTTTTAATTACTACTGCCGTTAATATCGGTGCAGGATCCAGAACTTCCAGTAAACCTCAGAGGAGAAAGTTTCTGTGCTCTTTTAGGAACTCAACGCAGGTATTATTAGTATTCTGAGACTATCCTGTGTTACATTTTGTATATACTATATAACGAGAACATGCAACTTGAAGGAAGATTATTGAATCAGCCCAAATTACTTTCAGGTATAATTATCATGGTCTTATATCATGGTACTTAAAAATTAAAATCTCTTTCCCATTGCAGTAGTGAGCTTAAGTATATGCATTTTGGTTCAGTACGCTCAAGCCATTTAAACCTTTCATTTGCATCAAAGAATACTTGGGGTTTGATCTGGCAGAACCTTGGAAATTTCTTTCTGTGAAGACTGAGTGTAGATTGATTTTTCTCAGTAAAGATTCATTTCAAATACTTGCCTGGATTGTTGAAACAGAATGTTCAGGAGCTGACTTAATTATACTGATGTTTGTGTTTTACTTTGTCTAGTTTCCTGGAGAACGCCAGTCCTTGTAAATTCCACAAGTATCATGCTTAGGGCTTTCAAAAAGCTCTTTTTGCACTAAAACCCACTACTTATCTTGAGATTACCCGTAATTAAACAATTATTCTGTTAGAAAAGCATGTGAACTGACTGTTTCATCACGTGCAGTGCACTGGAGCTTTTTCTGATTAAAAGGAAGATAAAGGGGCCTTCATGGCTACAAGTTTCAAACTTTTCTACCCCCTCAGCTTCTCAAAGGGTTAGATTTTTAAGTTGGGCATCTACTAGGAGTAATGCATTTTGATAATGCCTTTTATTCTACATGCTTTTTGTAATCTTAGCAGCTTGTTTGTACTAACAGGTTAGCTGGTGCAAATCTGAAGTGATTGTTGACTCTCCTAAAGACATAAAGATTTCAACTCCCTCAAAAATCACTTCCGAGATTCCTCCTGTGGTTGTCACGGCAATAAATTTGAAAACCACCATAAATGAAAAACAGGACATAAATGAGATCGTATCTGCATCCATAGTCAGCTGCAATATGGTTAAGGTTGTTTAGATTGTTTTATTTAGTGTTTGGATTTCTTACGTTCACTTGAAATTATTACATATAGTGTGCTAGCTTATCTTTTGTCATGAGCTCTAGTACATTCTCAATACATACATATAAACACTTCCATGTGTCTGTGTCTGAATGTATACATTTCTGTGTAAATCTATTTTTCAGCAAGGCTTGGTTTAATGTCAATTTGCTTGTCGAGTCTGAATATGTCTGACAAAATTATCAATGTTTGCCACTTTTATGTGTTTGATAGACACATGATATGAACAGCGAGAGCTACATCTGTGTGATGAAGTTGCTGAACTTTTGGTAGCTTCATACAATTCATAGTTTAGCCGCGTGGTATATTTTGGATGGTAACGATAGATACCTGCTGGATGAATTATAAAACTAGTGCTTACTGTAGCAGCTTTGATAAATGAATTTACTTTCCTGAAGACCAGCATCTTTTTTCAATTTCTATAGTTATTGATGCGTATGGGTGTTCAATAATTTTTATATTCAATTTAAGCTCATGTTCTCTTGTTATTAACTTGAACCTATGATAGTACAAAGCTTGTAGGTTCAAGAAAATATTACTCAATTTAATGTGTTTATAATCAGGATGATTTTATATTGTTTTTTGTTTGTTTTGGAAAGTGATATTCAATAAACCATAAGAAAGCAAAATTGTCTTGCTTCTTAAATCTGACAATTATTGGGAATTATCATGATTGCTGGTTTGATATATTTTTTAATGATTTTACTCGAGTCTATACAATTAAACAATTGGGCTTGTTTGTGCTTGTGGATAAATCATCTGAGCTGATACAATGGGCATTGTACTGATTTTTATTTGTTTTTGATTCCATAAAAATTTAATGTGAAATTATGCTTGAACTTAACACTTGTTTAGATTCTTTGTGCGAATGTATATGCAAGTATGCCCTCACTCACAGATTGAATATTATTATCAAATTTTAAGATGTTTTCTGGTTTTTTTATTTTCTCTGCTGTGTTAGATGTAGTTGAGGCGGAAAGATGATTAGCAGTAACCTTTCCTGCTTGATGTTTTAGATTGACACTCCGATGTTGGCTTCAGAGTGGAAGAGACCTGGCATGCTGACTCATTTTACTGTGGTCCGTAAACTTGACGGGAATATATTTCCACTGGGATTCAGTAAGGAGGCTACGGACAGAAACTTAAAAGCTGGGTCAAATGTTCTGTTTGTTGAAAGCAGGTGGAAACTTTAAAATATGGGTCACTAGTTTGAGCACTGTACTTGTATATGCATGACCCCGTTATCCTTTGACATGCGACATTATTTTCTCCAGAAATTGTATAGCTTTTCTTGAAAAATATATGCTTGCTTCTAGGGTTGACCTATATATTAACTTTGTTTTCAGTGAAAGAGCTTTGTTACACCGTCTGATGACTGAACTACATAAGTTGGATAGTGATGTTCTTGTTGGACACAATATTTCTGGATTTGACCTGGATGTTCTTCTCCACAGATCCCAGGTGGGAGTTTTGGCTTCTTCTCAGAAACGGTTTTTTGTTAATTATATCTATTTTGAAAAGAAAATTTAATTGAATTTTTTCTTTCAGTTAAATGTCAAACTCAGAGGAATATAGGTTAGAAACCCGTGTTCTCCTGCTGGAGAATTCTCAATTAAATAGAGATGATACAAGCTATATCAAGATCATTATATATCTGCTACAATTAATGTGCTATAAATGCTAATCCTACAGCTAATAAAAACATAATCATAATTGTATAATTATGCAGAAATAAGGCCAACAAATCTGCTCTAACAGTAGCTAACATCTTGACTATCAATTCAAATTATTCAGCCAAATCAAATCTGTTGACAGCCAAATCAAATCTGTTGACATCCCCCCTCAAATTGATGCAGGTAAGTCGACAAGCATCAATTTGCTAATTAGGAAATTGTGACGCTGGCGTGTAAGGGATTTTGTGAGGACGTCAGCAAGTTGAGCAGATGTAGAGACATGAGGCAAAGTGATGATTCGACGATCATATGCTTCCCGGATCGAGTGACAATCAACCTCTATGTGTTTTGTTCTTTCATGGTATACAGGATTTGCGACAATCTGTATGGCACTTGTGTTGTTAGCATGTAGTGGAGTCGGCGTTGTTTGTAAGAAACCAAGCTCTGAAAGAAGACCTCGTAACCAGATAATCTCGGAACATGTTGCAGACATGACCTGATATTCTGCTTCAGTAGAAGATTTAGAGACCGAGTCTTGTTTCTTGCACTTCCAGGAGATGGGAGTATCACCTAAAAACATGAACCAGCCGGTTGTGGATTTTCTTGTATCCGGGTATCCAGCCCAATCGGCATCACTGTAGGCTTGAAGGCGTGTGGATGTACCGGTAGGAAAGAAAAGACCACGGTTGGTAGTATCGAGAAGATATCGAACAATACGGTGTACTGCTGAAAGATGCAAGTGTCGAGGAGCTTGCATGAATTTGCTGACGGTGTGGACAGCAAAAGAAATATCAAGTCTTGTGATGGTTAGGTAGATAAGACGGCCAACCAGCTGCCTGTAGGAAGTAGGGTCTTGTAGAAGTTCACCTTCATCTCGTCGTATTTTTACATTAACTTCCATAGGAGTGTCTACAGGAGATGCATTGGTGAGGGCAGCCGACTAGATTAGATCTTGGACATATTTGTGTTGATTGACATAGATGCCTTTTTCCTGAAAATGTATTTCTAGTCCCAAGAAGTAAGCCGGCCAAGATCTTTCATGTGGAAAGTGGAGTGTAACAATTGCTTGATTGTAAAGATAGCCTCTTGGTCTGATCCGGTGACCACAATATCATCCACATAAACAAGTAGTATGACAATTCCTTTTGAGGTCTTCTGTATAAAAAGTGAGGGATCATACTTGCTTTGTATGAAGGAAAAGCCAAGTAGTGTTGTGCGAAACTTTTCAAACTATACTCTGGGTGCCTGTTTCAAGCCATATAAAGAACGCTTCAGTTTGCAAACAGAATTAGGAAAAGATGAAGGCATACCGTTAGGAAGTTTGATGTAAACTGCCTCCTTTAGGTCACCATGGAGGAATGCGTTCTTGACATCCATCTGGTTTATTTGCCAAGATTCAGTGGCAGCAATGGCAAGAATAGTACGTACAGTAGTCATTTTGGCCACAGGTGCAAAAGTCTCCTCATAGTCAAGACCAAATTCTTGCCTATTGCCAAGAACAACTAATCTAGCCTTATATTGATTGATTGAGCCATCCGATCGAAGCTTGATAGTGAAGACAAATTTGCTGCCAAGAGCTTTAACAAATGGAGGACAGGGAACAACGTCCCATGTCTGATTTTCTTCTAGTGCTAGAAGTTCTGCTTGAATTGCTTCTTGCTAACATTTATGCTCTATGACCTGGTTATAGGAAGAGGGGATCGGGACAGATGCTAAAGTTGCTTTCAAAGATAAAGGTGAAGGGAAACCATACTTTTCCGGAGGTTTATGAATGTGGGTACTGCGACGTAGAGTAGCTGGTTGTTGATAACTCACCAGATCAACAGCCAGAGATTGATCAGAAGGTGGCCTTGGAGGACGTCTTTGGTACACCAATAAAGGTTTTGGCGCAGGTTTGTCTGCAGAAAATAATGGCATAACAGAAACTGTAAAAGAGGGAGTGTCTTGGGTAGTTGCAAAAAAATATGTATCTTCTTGAAATATGACATTTCTAGAAACATGAAGCCTACGTAGATTAGGATCATAGCACATAAAACCTTTTTGGTGGGCTGAGTAACCAAGGAAAGCACATTTAACAGATTGAGCTGTGAGCTTTGTGCATTCATGTGGGGGAAGATGGACATAACACACAACCGAAAGTGCGAAGATTGGAATAGGTGGGTTTGTGGCCAAATAATCGGGAGAAAGGAGAATCATTGTTTAATGATGGAGAAGGCAATCGATTAATAAGGTGGACAGCAGTGGAGATGGCTTCACACCAAAAACGAGATGGCACAAAGGAGTCCAACATAAGAGTTCGGACCACATCAAAAAGGTGTCGGTTTTTTCTTTCAGCTACCCCATTTTGTTGGGGTGTTGAAGGACATGACCTTTGAGATAAGATGCCATTTTCTTGCAAGAACTTTTGAAATAAATTAGACGTGTATCCCCCCCCCCCCTCCTCCCACCCATTATCAGATTTTGGAGGAAAATTGGGTCTCAACATAGGCATGAAATTTTTTTAAAGCGGAGAATGCTTCATCTTTAGATCTTAAAAAATAGACCCATGTGAACCGACTATAATCGTCAATAAAAGTGATAAAATATTTGTAATTAGCATGAGATATAACAGGTGCTATTCCCCATAAATCACTATGGATCATATCAAAAGGTTGGGTTTCATGTAATTGATGAATCGGAAATGGTAGAATTTTACTTTTACCAAGTTTACATGAGTTACAGTCAAACTGGACAATACTAAGAGAAGGTGGAATTTTATTACCAAGAACATCAGATTTCATCAAGTCATGAAGTACATATGAGTTTGGGTGACCAAGACGCTTATGCCATATTTGGAAATCAACTTTAGCGGAATTACAAGAAACAAAAGGTAGGAAAGTACATGGAGACAAAGGGAAAAGACATCCAACTTTAGGCCCCTTCGCGATCATCTTCCCTGAGTGTTGATCCTGCACAAGACAACCAGATTTTGAGAATTCAACCCGACAATCATTGTCAACTAATTGACCAACAGAAATATGGTTACTAGTAAGACCAGGGGAAACAAACATTGGTTAAGGATGAGGAAATATCACCAATTGCTGTGATTGGTAAACTATTGCCATCAGCAGTATGAATTTGGAGATTACCGGAGTATTTTGTGATGTTTGTAAGAGTATTAGTAGTGTTGGTCATATGATTGGATGCCCCAGAGTCAAAATACCAAGGAGAACATGAAGTAGAAGGTTTACTTGAAAGTCCTAAAGCAGAAAAAGCTGAAATTATCATTTGTTGGACCATTTCGGGGGTCAAGTTTTGTGCAGGACCAGAAGCATCTTGAACCGCAGAACTAGTGGCAGAAGAACCAACAGAGGCAGTATATGCTGTTGCGGGTTTTCCTGGTGGTCGGATAGGACATTCCTTAATGATGTGGCCATCTTTTTTGCAGTAATTGCAGAACTTTTTAGGACACTGAAGCAAAATGTCCAAATCCTTTGCAGCAGAAACATTGGACAGCACTCATGTCTCGTCCTCTAGGCTTGCCTTGGACAGCATATGCAGCTGGAAGAGAGGCTGATTTCTGTTGTTCCATGGTTGTTTGAGTTAGGAGACGCTCTTCTTCACGAAGAAGATCATTAAGGCACGCATCCAAGGCGGGAACAGGAGCCCTATTCATGAGGTTGGACCGAATACCCTCAAATTCAGGTCTCAATTTCATAAGGAATTGATCTCTTTGAGTAGTTTCATGAACTTTCTGCACTGCACTTTGATTTTCAGCAGACAAATCCTCATAAACAATGTTAGTGTATTCAGCCCAAAGATTCATGAAATAAGAATAAAATTCAGAAATTGATAGACCATCATGTTGAGACATGGCAATGTCATGTTCAAGCTGGAACCTACGAGCAGTGTTATCTTGGCTATATATTTTCTTAAGATAGACCCATATCTTAGCTGCAGTGTTGAATGGTCTGAGGTTGAGAACAATAGTGGGATCAACAGACCCTATGATCCATGTCATGACTTGAGTATCCTGGACTTCCCACTCGGCATAGTCAGCCTTCTGCTTCTCTTTGTCAGGAGCAGTACTGGTACCATCAACATGTCCCCAAACCTTTGACAAAGATCTCGAACTGAAATGTCCAGGCTGGATAGTTCTTGCCATTAAGGCGAACGAACAAGACATCATACTTTTCAGTAGACATGAGACTGAGAATAAATCACAAGGAAGAAAACGCAGAAGGGACAAGGGACAAGAGGTAACTAGGAGAGACTTGAGAGAGAAAAAAAGGACTATGATTCGGACAGAGCTAGGTTAGGATCGCAACCTAGACTGATACCATGTCAAACTCAGAGGAATATAGGTTAGAAACCCGTGTTCTCTTGCTGGAGAATTCTCAATTAAATAGAGATGATACAAGCTGTACAGTATCTGTTATATTTGCTACAATTAATGTGCTATAAATGCTAATCCTATAGCTAATAAAAACATAATCATAACTGTACAATTATGCAGATATAAGGCCAACAAATCTGCTCTAATAGTAGCTAACATCTTGGCTATCAATTCAAATTATTCAGTCAAATCAAATCTGTTGACAGCCAAATCAAATATGTTGACATTAAATATATAATATATTTTGATTTTGAATAGAAAATTCAATTTAGTCTTTTTTATAATTCTTGTTATCAAATGGATGATATCTGGATAAGAAATAGCTTGTTAAGATGGTTAGAAGAATTACATAAATGAGGTAGAAATACTCTTAAGGCAGAGACATTGTATAAAGATTACCTGAAGACCAAAATTACTTTGTTAGAGTTGATGATGAAGGATATGTTGGCAAGATGGCTAGTTGAGATTGCCGCATCAAACAAGATTAACTGGAGTATTAGAAACCATGTAGTTATTCCAAAGCCTTTTCAATTTATGGTGGTTGTTGTAGGTCACTTTCTAGAGCTTTTGGTTGGTGTATAACTGTTGAATGGACTCAGTTCCTTAACATTCTGTGAAACTCATTTTCTGGTGCTTCATTAGTCATTACATATTTCCTGAATAAGCATTAAGAAAGCCATATCTTCTCAGTCTGCTATTCTTCAATTTGATGCTCACTTATTTAATAGCTTTAAACTCTACCCTGAATTTCTGCATACAGTTTCCTGCTGTTATCCTTGGAATTGTCTGAAGTGGCTGTCATTATCCCTGAATGACCAATATCCATAAATTATGTTCTCCATTGAAGTTTTGTTAAGCCTTTCCAAACTAAATCTGCTGCATTCTACATGACATGAAATTTACACTTTGGAGGAGCCACCACACCTAAAATACTAAAAAACTTATGCAGGTTTTCAGAGTACCACCCAAGTTATGGTCTAAACTAGGCCGCCTCAATCGCTCTGTGATGCCTAAGCTTGACAGAAGACATAAAGGTTCCGGCGCTAGTTATGGTATCATGTCCTGCATTGCTGGTCGGCTTCTTTGTGATACATACTTGTCTTCCCGTGAGCTATTAAAGGAGGTACAATATATGTTGAGAAATTGTGCCAAGCAGGAATTCTGGTTTTTATTTTACTTAGTAATTTTTCTACCTTGATTCTTCCAGGTTAGTTATTCTTTAACTCAACTAGCAAAAACACAGCTTAACAAGGTTCGGAAGGAAGTTGCTCCAAATGACATTCAAAAGAAGTTCCAATCAGCAGAATCCCTAATGGAGCTTGTAGGTGCCAATGTTTACTCAAGTCTCAAACAACTTGTCTTTTTGATATTTTATGAGAATATCAGGATTTATTATTTTTTTAATCTTCATCCATGCATCCGAAGGCCCCAATTTCCTGGACTTTTTTTGTAGTGGAGTTTTGTTGAAAACAATTTGAAGTGCTCATTGTGTAGGTTAAAAGTGGATTGTTTTTCCAAATGGTAAAAACCCCGTGGTTATGGAAATGGTTGTTTCAATTTTGAGTTTCTGCATCACTGTTTTGTACTGATGCTTTCTTTTGGTTGAATGAGAATTTGTTCTGCTAATGAAAAAGCTAGATGCATCATGCATTAGATTGCACTTGCATCAATATTGGAATGTGACATTGGTTGTGGTTGTGTTAGCACTTTATTTTCCTATACCTGTACTGTTGACATTAACTTTGGCTTGTACTTGATAAAGCTTGTGGCCTCGGGGGCAAAGTAAACTATTTGAGTTGTTGAACGTGATAGACAAGGGCAGAAGTTTGTACATTGGAATATTTAATGACTGATGAACATTGCAGAACTTTTTGATTTATAATCTAAGTTGATAACTTAAAGGAATCTCTGATTGTTTGCAAATTTAAGTTTTGGTCGAACAATTTATCTTTGCCATCTAGATTTTTTGATTGATAAAAATTGAAAATTAGTGCATTTGCTTGTATGCTGGTTGTCATAATATTCTTGACTTGTTCAGATTGAATATGGTGAGACGGATGCATGGTTGTCTATGGAACTCATGTTTCATTTAAGTGTTCTTCCTCTCACACGTCAGCTGACTAATATAAGTGGTAATATGTGGGGGAAAACTCTCCAGGTGAGCCCTTTTAGGATTTATTTGCTTGCTTAATTTGATATTGGACATAAATCATAACTTAGCTGGCAGATTCACACTTCTAATATTTTCTATTTCAGGGTGCACGGGCACAGAGAGTGGAGTATCTTTTGTTGCATGCTTTCCATGCACTAAAATATATTGTGCCAGACAAGGTTCCAATGCATGCAAAAGAAACAAAATTGACAAAACGCACAGTACCTAATGGTGTTGACCGTAGTAACTTTGATGAAGCAGATATTGATGATGCGAGCTATGATAATGATGCTCCTAACAGTGATACTAAGAAAAGCAAAAAGACTCCTTCCTATGCTGGGGGACTGGTTTTAGAGCCAAAGAGAGGTCTATATGACAAATATATATTACTTTTGGACTTCAATAGTCTTTATCCTTCTATCATTCAGGTTGATACTTTTCTCTTTCAAAATATGCATAGTTGCTTACTGTCACTTGCATTCTACCTTTGCATTATGTCTATCTTATTTACTTGCTTAATGTCACTGTCCATTATGCCTATAATGGTAATTTATGGCAGTTTCTACTGTTTGTGCAACTTACTGAGCTTTGAATTACAGGAATATAACATCTGCTTCACAACTGTTGAAAGATCTTCAGATGGATCTTTTCCTCGCCTACCATCTAGTAAAACAACTGGAGTCTTGCCAGAGGTAAAAATGGCACGGATACAAGTTTATTAATTTAAATGCACTATACTTTGACAAGTTATTTGGTTTTTTTTTTTGGTGGTTACAATAAGTTAGTTTTTATGACCAAGCTTCAATTAAATTTGTAGTTACCAATATATTTATGCTAAAATAGTTTATATATCCTGTCAAGAGTTTTGATATGAGGCTCTGACTTCTATTTTGTTGTGTTCTGTGATTTATAAAATTTTGTCTCGATAATTATATGTATAGTTAGATTTTCTAGAGTTATTCCTATCTTCTTCGTTTCCACCATAGCTGCTGTTCTTATTTCTCAGTGACCACCTGTAGCACTGGAAAATGAGGATTTGCTGGTTTCAGTGAGCGAAAATACAAAATTAAGAAAGGACACACAATCGAGTTGCCACGGCTGTTACAATGAAGAGAATGGGTGTAATTGAGTTATGTGGGTGGTGGCTGTGGAGGGTGGTGAAGGATCAGATCAGGGAGGCTGAAAAATTGAGCGAGAAAGACTGTCTTTGAGGGATGAGAAATAAGCGAGAACAATGTCTTTCACCATTTTTTAGCACAAAGATTGATGATGAAGATTACATCCCAGCGGCACTTGACTATATGATAGATTCCCTCGCTGCTAATCAAAACTCTCCAACATAGAATATGATTGAAACAGATAGAAAAATGAAAAATTACTCCTTTGGTCTTAACATCGGACAGAAAAATACAAGGTGAAGCCAGGGGCTGTCCATGTTGGAGGGATGAGATGCATGATTTTAGAAATCTCACCTATAGAGGTGTAATGTTAAACTTGACATCTTGGGGTGGGGGTATTCGAGAAAAAGAACCCAGATTTTCTAAATCCTCGCAGTATATATCCGCACAAAAAATTGTGATCAGTCATCTTAAATTCTTTCAAAAAAATGTATCGTCATCTTATTTTTTCCCCCAAATGCACGGTAGACCGTGCCAATGTTATGTTGTTGGATTAAGTTTAAAATATTATGAATATTTAAATAAAATCAATCCATATGTATTTGAATTAGTTTTGTTGTGCTAGTTGCTGAAAAACCTGGTTGAAAGGAGGAGAATGGTTAAGAAATGGATGAAGAATGAATCAGGCCTTAAATATCAGCAACATGACATTCAACAGCAAGCACTGAAGCTTACTGCAAACAGGTTTGTTACTTTTTCTGCCTCTAGTTCTGAGAAGTCTTGGAGCCCAAAATTGGCATTTTATTCTTCCTTCAGGATGTAACATGTTATGTATGGTGTAGTATGTATGGATGCCTGGGATTTTCCAATTCAAGATTTTATGCAAAGCCACTAGCCGAGCTTATAACCCTACAGGTAATAAAAATATGATAGCTTATTCAGCATAACGAGTGGCTACCATACTCTCAAATATATGCCAAAACAAGCATTTTAATTTACATGTCTAATGGTTGTACAGGGAAGGGAAATACTGCAGAGCACTGTTGATCTTGTTCAGAATAACTTGAACTTAGAGGTTAGTTCTAGTGTCTGCTTCTTGAAGTATAGTGGGGTTTTACTATGTTTATGAATTATCTAACCAGGTTCAGAATATTAGCTCTTAGTTATTGTACTTCTTCTATTTTATAGGTTATCTATGGCGACACTGATTCAATAATGATTTACAGTGGGCTAGATGATATTGCGAAAGCAAAAGCCATGGCCGGAAAAGTTATTGAAGAGGTAAGATTTGACTATTAGCTGTATGAAGCTCCTTTGGACCTATATATACCGAACTCTTGGGCGTTTGTAAGATTTGACTATTAGCTGTATGAAGCTCCTTTGGACCTATATATAATGAACTCTTGGGTGTTTGAGGTTCACATAATCTTTCCTCTACTCTAATGTTGTGTAACGTTGTATTTTAGAGCCAGATCCAGAATTTACCTGTATTATTCCCCCTTTTAAGTATTAAGTATATTTATTATTATTTTATTTTTGGATTTAAAAACTTAGAAGAGCATTTGAATTTTCAAATGTTTGTACTTCCTGGTTCCTGCCGGTGAGTTTGCTTGGGTTATGTAAAGCTGGACACTGCTGCAATTAGCTCTTCGCATATCATGTTGTTTTGCACTGCTTATAATTGTAGATAATTTTGACATGTGTACATGGTTGAAGGATGGATGGTGGTTTTCATTTCTGGTTTTCTTTTTCATCTAATGTTCTTATGATCTGTGGTTTCCATTTGATTTGTCATCAGGTCAATAAGAAATATAGATGCTTGGAAATTGATCTTGACGGTTTGTACAAGAGAATGCTACTTCTTAAGAAAAAGAAATATGCTGCTGTAAAGGTGCAGTTCAAAGATGGCGCCCCATATGAGGTATACTCATCTATTCATTTGCAATTAGCAAATATCTTGGGGAAAAATGCCAGTGGGATTAATATATTGTGCAGGTTATTGAACGTAAAGGTCTTGATATTGTTCGGCGCGATTGGAGCTTATTAGCTAAAGAAGTAGGAGATTTTTGCTTGAGTCAGATTTTGTCAGGAGGGTATGTTATGTTCTTCCCCTCTGCTCCACTATTATTGTTGCTTTTGCCCAGTGTGACTATTTTAGATGCAAAATTTACTTATTTATCTAGTAACTATTAATATTATTGTTCACATTCTTACAGGTCATGTGAAGATGTTGTTGAATCAATACACAGCTCTCTCATGAAGGTAAATTGTGATGCCTTGCATTATTAGATCTTTGTTTACAGTAACCTACCATGTAATTGGAGATTTGAAAGGAAGAAGCCTCTTGGAGCTTTAGGCTCACCACACCTTGCTGAAGAGCGAATTCTGGGTGTATATCCAACTTGATTGGATTACAGGAAGAGTCGGTTTCTTTTTTCCTTATTTGGTGTAAATATTTATCATTGGAAAAGGCATTGAAGTTAATTGGAGATATTGTTTAACATATTTTGCCTTACCTTTTAACATATGATTTTAAAATTGGAGTTTGAGGCTTTCTTTTCCTGCAAACTAATGAATGTCAATATTAATACAGGTGCAAGAAGAAATGAGGAAAGGCGAAGTACCACTAGAGAAATATGTGATCACAAAGACATTGACTAAATCTCCTGATGCTTATCCTGATGCTAAAAACCAACCACATGTTCTTGTAAGTAGATGATATTTTAATTTTTGTTACCTGAAACAGTCTGATCTATATTTTATTTTGCTATGATCTAATCAATTATGGAATGCCTTTCTTGATCAAAATATAGGTGGCACAAAGATTGAAGCAACAAGGTTACACCTCTGGTTGCTCCGTTGACGATACAATCCCTTATATAATTTGCTATGAGCAGGTTTGCCATTTAGTTGCTCTCAGTCAAAGGCCAACTGCTGTAATATTGAAACGTGTTTGGGTATTTGATATTTTGGTCATATGCACAGTCTTGCTTCTTCGTAATTTTCATGTTATGTTCTGCTTTGAGCAGGGATGTAGTTCAGGCAGTGTAACAGGCATTGCTCAGCGTGCCAGACATCCTGATGAACTAAAACGAGAACAAGGGAAATGGATGATTGACATTGAGTACTATTTGTCACAACAGGTGCATTAGACTTTACTGGCTAATTATAAATAACAATTATTGCCAAGTACTGTACCCTGCTTGAGTATTACCTTTTTCCTCTCGCAGATTCATCCTGTCGTATCACGTCTTTGTGCATCAATTCAGGGTACAAGCCCAGAAAGACTGGCTGATTGTTTAGGACTTGACTCGTCAAAGGTAGAACATATTTCCCAGTTTGTCTTAACGTGCAGAGGCATATATAAATTATTTATTTTGATATCAGTTGTACTTCTGAATTGGCAAACAATATTGGTTTGCAGTTTCAACATAAATCAAGTGAAGCTTTGAGTGGTGATCCTACAAGCTCACTTTTGTTTGCTGCTGATGACGAGGAGAGGTACAACATCATAATTCTAAAATTTGTCCCATTATTACTAGTCATAGGTCTCTTAAATTTGCATATATGCTTACAACGGTAATTTGGAGATGGGTACGATTCTTTTTTTTTTTTTTTCGAACCACAATCAAAGAACATTGAACATGTTATATGAGCATTAGACCGTGCATTTGAGACTTTAACCACAATCACAGATTTTGTTTTATATTTTGAGCTTTAATATTATCTATTTATGTTTTGTTGGATTCTTTTTGAAGCTGTGTGTTATTCATGAATGTTGCTGATGAATTTATGTTAGATAAATCCATATTTAATGGATTGAATGTGAAAATTAACTACAGGTATCGAGGATGTGAGCCTTTGGTCTTGTCATGCCCCAGCTGCGCTGGTACTTTTGACTGCCCGCCTGTCTTCAAATCTATTTGTTTGTTAGGAAGCGAAAAGCCAACCAGCTTAGGCACGGAGGATTCCAACAACAATTTCTGGTTTAAGCTTCGCTGTCCTAAATGCCCAGAAGAAGACGGTGTTGGTAGAATTTCTCCTGCAATGATAGCCAATCAGGTTTAATTAATTTTAGATTTCAGGCCTCTCTATGAATGTATTGTTCAACTGCATTTCAGCCAGGAAGTTTTTTACACTCCATTCAGACCATGAATCATCTTCAAAATAAATGATTTGTAGTAATATTCATAACATGTCGATTTGATTGAGCATAAAATATTGTTCCTGAGCATCTGCTGATAGTTTATTATACTTTGTCAGGTCAAAAGACAAGCAGAGAAGTTTGTTTTACTCTACTATAGAGGTTTACTAATGGTAACCCCCCTCTCAAATATATTTATGAATATTATTAGCCTATGAAAATCAGATATCACCATTCTCAATTGACTTTACATCCAGTGTGATGATGAAACGTGTAAGCATACAACTCGAAGTATCAACCTTCGGCTGGTTGGTGATTCTGAGAGAGGAACTGTTTGTCCAAATTATCCTCGCTGCAATGGGCGTCTCAATAGAAAGGTTTCACTCCATGACCTTGTTGAATGTTAAAAGTTTCTTTCATATATCTGATTTATAATAATTAGGTTTTAATACTTTGGTTTTGTTAATTAACTAAATTAACTAAATATTGGGTTACTTGTCCAGTACACTGAAGCAGACTTGTACAAGCAGCTATCATATTTTTGCCATGTGCTGGATGCTGTTTGCTGTATAGACAAGGTACTCTCGGCGAGGGCAAGTTTTGTTGGGATAAAATTTTGAAGGCTGAAACAAACCAAACGGAATTTAAAGAGAATTAGATAATTATAAGTGATTTTAAGTTAAATTAATGAATAATGATAATCTAATTATACAACTTGATCAATACTAATTATTAGTCATGTTTTTTCTGGTACATGTTTTTACTCTTCCAGATGGAGGCTAAATCTCGGATACCGATAGAGAAAGAGTTGACCAAAATTAGGCCGATGGTTGATCTGGCAGCATTAACAGTACAGAAGATCAGGGACCGATGTGCCTATGGATGGGTGAACCTGCAGGACCTAGTCATCACATTTTAATTCAAAAAATCATGTCAAATTCAACAGTGTATAGTCCAGCAAAAGTGATGCCCAGTTTTGAATCTACACCAGCAAAGGGGTTATCAACAGAGTCATGGTTTATTATATAGCTTAATTTTATGAATGTTATCGTCACCATCCTTGTGTTATAAGCAAACTGATTGAGTAAATCAAGTAAGCAGTCAGCTTGTTTGGGAATTATTATTTTTTGGACTTTCAGCTGTTTTAAAAAAAAAAAGTTTTTGATAAGAAGATATTATGTTTGGGTCATTTGCAGAAGTGTTAAAAAAGCTTTTATTTTGTCAAAAACATTGTTTTGGAACCTTCACTCCCACAAGACTGTTGGATTAAAAACTTGTGATTATTTCTCTTTTAAAATTTTATATATTATAAACAAATAAAACTTCAAACCTGTTTGTGTAATTTATTATGTAAAAATAATTTTTTTATGCCATCCAAGCGAAAATAGTTTATCTTAAAATTATTTTGTAGTAAACATATTATAACAAAAACAGATTCTGATTATAATTAATCATCAAATAATTGATTATATAAAATTGATAATCAACATAATTCTTAATGCAATGATTTCCTTCTGCAGTAGTTTAATGTCCTGGATCGGGTAATTGTCCATAGTCATATCATTTACTAAAGCTCAGCAACTGATTGTCGGTATATTTTCTAATTAATAGTACGATTTAAGCAAAAATTTCATCCATATTTCAAAATAGAGTTTAGATTGATCTGTTCCAAATTCATGTGTAGTGCTTGATACAACACCTTGTAACCATCCATAAGTTATGGTTTAAGTTTAGTAAATTATGATCCACAAGCGAAATATCTTCTGCATTCTATTTCAGGAAAGCAGTAACGTTTCTACATCTGTTTATCAAAAAAAAAAAAACGTTTCTACATCCGTTGCTTTCACAATAGTCATATAATCAATGTTACATAGAAAAGCAATTTGTTTCAGGGCAAAGAAGATTTATTGCGCGTGATTATTTAATGAATATTTGTTCTTCCAACATATACATATATGTATTAGCTAACCGTATGAAAGAAACATAAATCGGAATATTTTCTGCTCCGATCATTAAGAGGCATGCCATTTTAATCACCTTATTACTGCAGCTCCCAGACAGGTGCCTCATTGAGCCACAAGAAATGAATGAAGTCATATAATTGTGCACTTACACTAACCTGCTCAAAGTTTTTAAGTAAAATTATTAAAATAATTCAAAGCGAAATTATATAATGATTTAAAGCAAGGCATACGTTGAGACCTTGTATGGAGTTGGATTAAGTCTCCTCATGTGGTCAGATCGCATTTGCTCAAGTTGCTTGATGCAGCGCTCTCTAATTACACTCAGAGGTGGTAAAGTTTCTTCCTTTTTATCTTCAAGAAATAATAAGCATGTTACAAAAGAAAATAAAAAATGATTGTCATAAGCTGTATTTAGTTAATATATGAATTGCCTAATAAAAACTAGCAACTCCTTAATGCACCATGAGAATTTGATGACAAAATGATTTCATGCTGTACGGCTCAAAGGGTGATACATTTAGCAACCATCGCAGTTAAAAATGATATATATATCTTTGCTTTTTTAATTTTGACGGGTAGGGATTACTGTAGCAACACTAAAAGTAACAACAAAATTATAATAGAACACAGTAGGTTAATAATGTCATGGGATGCCCTTTTAAAAATGATAAAGTTGTTTACTTTTCCCTAAGCAAACGAATGTAGGCGAAGTGTAAAGATTTATCAATAAACTGCTATTTATCTTATTTTTTGAAGAAGGCAAATAACATTATAGAGAGTATTGGTACTCTGAGGCTATGTTTCCAGGTCCAATAAACTAACTTATAGTTTATTTGATCAACTTATAAACTTGTTTGATTGAAATAGAGGTATTTGATAAACGAGTTTACCTGATTAACTTATAGTTTTTCTACATAAGCAATTTTACTTAGCTTATGATTTATGATTTATTGACTTTTTTCTTGATCGTAAATTTTATCAAATATTTTAAATTAAATCAGTTAGCTCTTTAACTATCAACCATAAGTTTTCACATAAAAATTAGCTTATCAGCTATAAGCTAACTTGTCAGTTATTTTTGCGGGACAGAACATAAGTCGAATACAAACAGTCATGTTACGGCCAAGAAAACATAATAACTATAAGTGGGCTAACCATTATTGTCGATTATGGAGTGGAGTGGAGTGGTTTGTAATAGAGTGGAGTGAAGAGATAAAAGTATATCACTTCATTGTTTGGAAGTTTAAGGAAGAAATCCCAAACCCCCAATTTGGAGGGTATAAAAATTGGGGGTTTGGATAGAATGGAGTGGTTTGGGTTACCATCCTAAACCATTACACTTCATTAATGAATGAATCCAAACAATGGGTTAATGCTTTTTAACCACTCCACTCCATTACCAACCACCCCACTCCGTGTGTGTTTGGATAAGCGTTTGACAAACGTGATTTTGGATGAAATTGATTTTGTAGAATTGATTTTAATAGTATTGAGTTTGAAGTGAAATGATTTATGTTTGAGTGTTTTTTTTTAAAGTAAGTTTGATGTAAAACTTAGTGTAATTTGAGACTAAAAAATCACGTTTGGGGGAAGAAGCTACAAATTGTAGCTTTAAGTTAGAATTGATTCAAGAGGCAAAATCAATTCTAATTAAGAACACCCAAACATGTCAAAATCAATTTTTTATCTCTAAGTCACTTTTAGCTCTCACAAAGTGAATCCAAACAAGCACTCCATCCTCCCAAACATACGTTCTTACCTGAACTCCCAGCACAGTAACACCTTAGAAGCTCCTCAACGCGCTGTGGCACCACATAAGCTCTCTTGGATTCTTGAAAGGGGTGACGGCACAGGATTCTTTCTCCCACCTATGATAAAAAGAAAAACTCCTTAATAAACATTAATGCCTAAATTTGTAAATTATATTTAATTGGCTCTCGTGTGCAGATAGATTTAGTGTGAGGCACTACACCAAGTCAAAATAATACCTTTGGAGGTGGTTCATTTCCCCCAGTCATTATGTCCACCAGGGGATAGCCTTCCTTCCCATACAATCTATAAATACGCTTCTTACATGGAATAGAGACCTGAAAACAGAGAAAGGAACAAAATGAGAGTAATTAAATGCGAATAGATGATCCCACTTACATGTGCTGTTTAGAGTACTAAACCTTTGAGACATCTTCAGAAAGTTTGATGCGAGGCTGATTATTTATCTCAACCAGCTTGAAAACAACACCTAAAGCAGCTTGAGCATAACATGTAACCAGGTATGTCCCAATTCCATATGCATCAATCTCGTGACCCTGTAGGGCAAAATAAAATCCAATTAAAAATGTAGGATGAGAATAATGTCTTACATTCCCAATTCTCTGTGTGTGTGTGATCATATAAGGTAAGAAAAATATATATTTTAATAACGTGAAAACAATGAATCTTGACCGTTAGATTATATTTGAATGGTTAATATTAAAAGATAAATACATGAGACCTTTTTAAGTGGTCATTTGATCACTAATCAACTTTTAATCTTGACTATCCATATATATGATTATATGGTTAAGATTTATTATTCTCACATTTTTTAAATACAAACTGTTCTCCCAAAATCAAGGGTGATTAGTTGCAGATTGCAATGAAAATTACCTGTTTGTTTAAAGCATCTAACGTTTCCTCGTTAAGGTCATTACTAGCAGTGATACTCGTCTTCCCGAAATGGGGCAATCCAAATTCATTCTCAATGGAGCAAAAGATCTTCCTGGCCTCACAAGACAAATATGCGAGGTCACCAGAATCGAGTCTAATGCCAACTGCTACATATCTGCACAGGATATGATCTAAACTCAGGAATGGATAGCAATTGCATGATCCATTGAAAAAGACGAAATGGTCTTCTCTTTTTTTTTTTGAGGGAGTGGGGATGCAAAGAGAGTAGTTGAAGCCAAAATTCATTAGGACGTAATACATGTAAAAAGATAAACTCTAGTCAATTAATGACAAGCTACTGCAATCTTTGAAATGAAAATAAGAAACACCAAGGTGTAACATTATATAACATGGATAAAGCTTCTCAACATAAGAACTTTTGAAACAAAATTGTACTGACCAGGAGTGAACATCAATGATTGGCCGAGCTTAATCCGAGTATGCTGTACGGATGACGAGCTTGATGAGCTTGATCCAGGAACGAAGTAGGGAGGACAAGCTTGATAGGCTTAATCTGAGTACGAAGTAGGGAGGAGGAGCTTGATCCAGGTACGAAGTAGGGAGGACGAGCTTGATAGGCTTAATCCGAGTATGAAGTAGGGAGGACGAGCTTGATCCAGGTACGACGTAGGGAGGACAAGCTTGATAGGCTTAATTTGAGTATGAAGTAGGGAGGACAAGCTTGATCCAGGTAAGGAGTAAGGAGTAGGGAGAACGAGCTTGACATGACACAAAGATTAGGTGAGTTGATCATCATACTGAAAGAGGATAACTGAATTGGAATTGTACATCCTAGGTATGATATGACCTAAAGCAGCTAGGTAATTACCGAGCTTAGAATTGGCCGAGCTTCAATAAATAACTGAGCATCATGAGCCGATGCCGAGAATGAGAAGGTGAGGCCGAGTTGAACTAATAAGCAAGAGGGAATTGCCTAGCATCATTTGAACATATGAGAAGATAACTAAGGTAGAAGGAAAGAAACACCAGATATCCGAAAATATTGGGATATAACCAATAAAGATAAGAAGCAACTAACAAGCAAGTAACCAACCGAGATATACGTAAAAAGATCCTATCATATCAATAAGAATATCAGTTACTATCAGATAACAACTATCCGAGATATGTGTAACAAGATCTTATCATATCGATAACATCTTCAAATAATATCATATAGAAGATATCAAGGTAAATAAACGGTTATGAGTTATACTATAAATAGGGGGTCCTGAACAGAGAAGAGACTCACTTTATGATAGACACAGACTCACTCTTAAGCGCTCTGAGGCATAGAATAGAGAGGTCGAACCTGATCTTGATTTCCAGGCTTATAGGGCAAAATTAAGTGGTGAGTGTTACCTCGTTCCAGCTAGATTCCGGTAACACGGATTTTGGCATGAACATTTGGCGTCCACCGTGGGGCCGAGGCAAACTTTCCCTTGGCCACACTTTGAAAAAATGGTTGAAACTAGAAGTTGTAACAGGAGGAGGATGGCTAGGAACGAAAGAGAGTAGTCTCCCCATATCAATGGAGAACTGCATGAAGGTCTAGGAGATCAGCAGATGGAACGTCATTTTATGGAATTGCAGGAACAAGTAGAACAATTGCGAAGAGAGAACGAGGTGGTGATGAGAGACAGAAGACGTAGCCGCACCCCTGAGCACTCACAATCCTCGCATCACAACAGTGAAAGGGTTCAGAGAGATAATGAAAAAGGTGAAGAAGATGATATGGAGGAGGATGACCATCCCTTTGTCGAACAGGTGACGACGACTCCTTTTCTTGAAAAATTCAAAATACCAGTGTTGAAAGAGTACGATGGGAGCTCAGATCCAGAGGAGCATCTAAAACATTTCAATACTCAGATGATGGTAGCGCGGGCTCCCCCTAACATCGAGTGCAGGATGTTCTCTGTGAGCCTGAAAGGAGCAGCTTCGATGTGGTTTTCTGGTTTGCCAGCGAAGTCGGTTAGCTCATATGCCGATCTAGTCTCAAAGTTGAAAATCCAATTTGCCACCAGTAAAGCACATCAGAAAACGTCCACGAGTTTGTTGAACGTAAAGCAAGAAAAGAGAGAGTCATTGAAGGACTTCATGGCCAGGTTTAATAAGGAGACATTGTTGATAAAGGATTTAACACCTTCTGTTGCTCTCTATGCAATCAGAGGAGCTTTAAGGTCGTCACCTTTCACTGATTCCCTAGCAAGGAGAGCTCTGACAAACATTGATGAATTAAGGCATAGAGCTCTGAAATATATAAGTATGGAGGAACAAAGGGAGATCAAGGGAAAGGAAGGAGAAAGAGGAGAGAAGCGTGCCGAGCCAGGGCACCAAGGAGGGCGACCTCAAGGAGGCCGACCTAAGTCCGAGTTCAGGAATGATAACCACCAAAGGAGTTTAGGAGTGGGGTACTCAAAATACACCCCATTAACTAAACCTTTGTCGAAAATTCTAGATGAAGTCTATCACACGGATCTTATAACCCTCCCACCCCTATCAATGAACATACCAGCTGATGGGGATAAGAGTAAGTATTGTCGGTATCATCGAAACTATACACACAATACCGATGATTGCTTCACTCTGAAGGCCAAAATTGAAGATATGATTCAACAAGGTCATTTGGGAGAGTATTTTAAGCGAGACTGTACACAAAGGCAACCTTTCGTGAGACAAGGAGCTTACATTGGAAGAGTAAGGGGAGGAAGATTTGGTGGAGGTGGTAGAGGTAATGGACGAGGTCAGAACACGGAGGAAAATCAACAAAGGGATAATGCTGAAAATACTCAGCATACTAAAGGAACAGAGGAGTAATAAATTAAGGAATAAAAGGGAGCTAAGTCTCCTCAATATTGTTTTTTATTTCCAATCAAGTGATGTACTCCTTTTCCTAACCCGACCTTTATATCTCTCCCGAAAGGGTTTTTTAGGCTGGAAGGTTTTAATGAGGCACACCAATAAATAAAACCATGATGTTATGCGATTAGCTTGAAAAGTTATGTTATGACTTATTTAAAGTGTTGCTGACCATGGAAGTCCTTGCAGAATCCATCATCAAAGTCTCCAAGAACTAGTAAAGAGAAACTCTCCAAGAGCTCGGAATGACGAGCATTGGGAGGTCAACACCACCAAGAGTCCAGAACGATGGTCATTGGTGAGAAAAATACCACTAAGAGTCCAGAACGATGGTCATTGGTGAGAAAAAGACCACCAAGAGTCCAGAATGATGGTCATTAGTGAGAAAATAATTACTAAGAGTCCGGAATGACGGTCATTAGTAAAGACAAACTCTCCAAGAGCTCAGAATGACGAGCATTGGGAGGTCAACACCACCAAGAGTCCAGAACGATGGTCATTGGTGAGAAAAATACCACCAAGAGTCCAGAATGATGGTCATTAGTGAGAAAATAATTACGAAGAGTCCGAAATGACGGTCATTAGTAAAGACAAACTCTCCAAGAGCTCGGAATGACGAGCATTGGGAGGTCAACACCACCAAGAGTCCAGAACGATGGTCATTGGTAAGAAAATTACTACTAAGAGTCCAGGATGATGGTCATTAGTAGACAAACTCTACAAGAGCTTGAAGCTCTCCAAGAACTCGGTTTCATTTTGGCCTAAACTCGTTTCCTAGAGGCAAATTTAAATCTCAAAAGGTGACAAGCAATGCAGAGGATTGCTTGAAGCTCATTAAGAATATGGTGATGGTTCAATACTAAGATCGACCCAAGATCGGTATAAGAGCTTAACTCAAATTCGGGGTTTAAAAGTTTAAATCATTCCTAAAGCTTATCAGGAATAAAGTGCTAAGCTCGACCTAAGCTTGCTAGCCAAACACTCAACTCCATCTCGTGGGTTTGAGCTCATTCTGAATGTTTGGAACTTTAATTCGTCCCATATGATGAGCTCGTCCCAGACCTATATTTCCAAAATATAACCACAATTAAATGATAAGCTTGATCTGAAGTAACTCTAGCCTAAGCATGTTTGCTTGAAACCCATCGAGGCAGTTCTTAGTCATAGTACGCTTGAAGGTCGAGCTCGACCATTCTCGGTTTCTAAGAGCTCACCTCAAGCTCGGTCGAAGCTCATATTGGACCCAGTGGAAACCGCACTAAAATCGGACCAAGCTCTATCCAAATACGTAGTTTGTCTAATGGCAATGTTAGTTTCTTCGCCAAGTATTTCACCATGGCAAAATGCTATAATAAAGTGCAGTGTTATAAATTTGTATCAGATGAAATATAGTTTCATTTGAATCCCCAGTTCGATCATTTGAAAAGCCTATGTGGGCTTATGGGCATGTAAGGCTCAAGTTTATTGTTAGTTCAATAAAAAAAAAAGGACACCACTGATACGCTGATGAGCTCGGATCAAGCTCAAACTCAGTTGCAAAAGCTTAAAATCATAAGTGTGAAACTCGGTCTACCTGGCAGAGATCAAGTGTTAAGCTTGAAAGTAAACTTTACGGTTGAATATTAGTTATTTGTGTTGAGCTGGATATGTCTTGCATTGAACGATAAAAAGAAATATTAAAATAAACATAGGTTGAGAATATTCGCGCATAACAAACAGATGTGCAATTAAAAGGTTGGACGAGCTTATCACGAGATAAGCCTAATTCTCCAAGTGCTGATGATAAGTATTTGCTCTGGACGAGCATTAAACGAGCATGGGCACGCCAAGCTATCCCAAAGTGTTGACATAAGGAAATTAGCTAAGTCTACTTAGAACTCACGACGAGTATAAGAACGTCGAGCTTAATAAAAGCATTGACATAAAGAAATTAGGTAGTATCCAAAGAGCAACGGATGAGCATCAGAGGATTATGTTTTCAAGAAACCAATATCCCTAAAAATTTGCACGTCGAAATAAACTAGGGTAAACAAAGCATTAATGCTTAAAGACAAAGTTGATACGATCATGTACTAGTAGGGCATAATTTGTTCAGTCATGTGAAACTCGGTCAATAACTTAATAAAAGCTCTTTCGTCTTATAAAGACTTAGAGCTTGGGGGACTTGTGTAATGCCCATGAGTAAATAATAAGGTTTGGCCGAGCTTAATCATAGCAAGGGGTAAACCGGCCGAACTGAATCCTTGTAAGGGGTGAGTCGGCCGAGCTTGATCCGAGTATGGGGTAAGTTGAACGGGCTTGACGTAATATAAGAGTTAGGAGAATTGATGATCATACCTTGGAAAAGAGTAACCGAGTTTGGATTGTGTACATCCCGGATATGATTTGACATAAAATGACTGAGTAATGGCCGAGCATAAATAGTGTTTGCCTAGCTTGAGCAAGGGAGGCCGAGCTTATTGGTCAGTCTTAAGCAAAGGAGGCCGAGCTTATTGGCCGAGCATAAGCAAAGGAGGACAAGCTTATTGGTCGTGCTTGGGCAAAGGAGACCTATGTGAGTCCTGAGAAGGCTAAGGCTAGAATGGCTAGAATACCCGAATACTAGCCCAGTATGTAAGATATTGATTGACTCTATCTGAGCTTAGTTTAATGAAGGGGAACCATGGTATGGGTAAAAGTTGAAAGCTGGAAATTAATGCAATGTAAAAGTGACTAGGAAAGTTTGGTGCAAGATATGGAGTATCACAAGATTAGGAGAGGAGGATGAAAAAATTAATTGAGACCTAAAGAAGATCTTGGTAAACCGATTTAATTAATGTAATCAATCTGTTCGGAGACGAATTTTGAAGGGATTTCTTACTGCTTCATATGATTCTTAGGAACAATCGAGATTAAGTGAAATAACCGAGCTTAATCCGAGAAAAGGGCGAGTTGTTCTAATATAATCAAGTGTTGTAAAGCCAAGCTTGGGCAAAAGGGAGGCCGAATTTTGCTTTCAAGAGGAAGGGATTGCTTGACTACTAAACATACCATTAGAGGGATTTCGAACTGTGAAATTTGATACCAATTAAAATCTTTGGAGATTTACATTGGCAATTATTTGGAAAGTTTAAATTTGATATCCTAGAAGTTTAAAGTTCTTTTATTAAAAGCTCAATCACTTTTGTTAAAAAGATGAATCTTAGAAGATTTTTAATACCATTTAATATCATTGTGAGAAGTAGTCGAGATTATTGAGCTTGGTTAGAGGTGCAACAAAAATTAAACTCGAATCAAAGGAACATCTGAAATACATATAAGTGAAGCTCGGAAAAAGGACTTATTTAAAGTTCTTTCGTCTCATTGAAACTCAGAACTTGGGGGGCTTGTGTACTGCCCAGGAGTGAACATCAATGATTGACCGAGCTTAATCCGAGTATGCTATACGGAGGACGAGCTTGATGAGCTTGATCCAGGACGAAGTAGGGAGGACGAGCTTGATAGGCTTAATCCGAGTATGAAGTAGGGAGGACGAGCTTGATCTAGGTACGAAGTAGGGAGGACGAGCTTGATAGGCTTAATCCGAGTATGAAGTAGGGAGGACGAGCTTGATAAGCTTGATCCAGGTAAGGGGTAGGGAGGACGAGCTTGACATGACACAAAGATTAGGTGAGTTGATCATCATACCTGGAAAGAGGATAACTTAATTGGAATTGTACATCCTAGGTATGATATGACCTAAAGCAGCTAGGTAATTACCGAGCTTAGAATTAGCCGAGCTTCACTAAATAACCGAGCATGATGAGCCGAGGCCGAGAATGAGAAGGTGAGGCCGAGTTGAACTAATAAGCAAGAGGGAATTGCCTATCATCATTTGAACATATGAGAAGATAACTAAGGTATAAGGAAAGAAACACCAGATATCCGAAAATATTGGGATATAACTAATAAAGATAAGAAGTAACTAACAAGCAAGTAACCAATCGAGATATACGTAAAAAGATCCTATCATATCAATAAGAATATCAGTTACTATCAGATAACAACCGTCCGAGATATGCATAACAAGATCTTATCATATCGATAAGATCTTCAAATAATATTAGATAGAAGATATCAAGGTAAATAAACGATTATGAGTTATACTATAAATAGGGGGTCCTGAACAGAGAAGGGTCTCACTTTATGATAGACACAGACTCACTCTTAAACGCTCTGAGGCTTAGAATAGAGAGGTTGAACTTGATCTCGAATTCCAGGCTTATAGGGCAAAATTAAATGGTGAGTGTTACCTTGTTCCAGCTAGATTCCGGTAATACGGATTTTGGCAGGAACAAAAATACATGCGCACAAAAAGATAACAAAAAAAAATGCAAATATATTCAAAGCAGCAGCATAAGAAAATCACAAAAATGCATGTCCCTATCAACTAAAATCAACTGGGAAAAGTGGAAAACTAACACAGGTATGTAAAAACTCTAAGTCTCTAATCAATTGATAATGATAAACAAGTAAAACTTCTTGACATACCCTAAATCACTGAGAGCTAATGCAACTGCACAAAAGTTAGGGATTCCACTTCTCATGACCTGTCAACAAATGCAAATGTGAGCAATTATATTAAGAAATAGCTAAAGTAAACCAGAACAAGCTCGGAAGACATAAAGGAGGGACAAGCAATATTTTCCCACAACCACTGGACATTGCTGGTTAAAGTGATGCAAAAGTTATACATGTCTGTTTGCAAGAAATAGATAGTTTACTAAGAAAATATTAAATACTTACATCATAAGTGTCTACAAGGGCAAGAAAGTTATTAGGAAATGCCAATGCATATGATGTGAATGCTGCCAGCTCACTTTGATTGGTCTCAGAAAACATGCCTCGTAGTGATTTTGACCACTGCAAGGTGGGAAAATAACACAGAAATACACTGACAAATCCATATTTGATCTTGTGAGCAAACAAAACATCAATATATGCAATAACAATGGTAGAGTGGAGTAGGTAGGGAGAAAGGGAAAAAATTGAGGGAGCAATCAGGTAGTCAATAAAAGGATTCATGTCTACTATCTAGAAGACTCAGTACACAACAATCATAAAATACGCAAATCCAACAGGTGGTCTCACTAGAACATCACTGTCATCACTGGTTGGTGGTGGTATTCATGAGTTTCCATATGCTGTGTAAATTGAAGTTTGCATCACAGACACTAATTTCAACATTTAACATGCTTTGGTTTTATATATTGGAGTTTAGCTTCTTTTTTCCAGCTTCTTGGATTTTAGCTTTTGTTAGCAATTTAGCCTCAAGAAATATCTAGGTAGAGAAAAGCTAATGCTCAAGCCCTACTGAGCCTTCGCTAAGAAAAAAGCTCTTCGGAATGGGTTATTGTATAAGCAACTGCTATCAGGATAACCTCAAAGCAAATCACCCTTACCCAAAAAGAATCTAGTTAATATTAAGAACCACAATGAAAAAACCATCATTAAGGATGTAAAGCCTTATATATCACGAGACCTGTATTTTGCTTAGCCATGTCTGAACCAAACTAACAAAATCGTCACATGTACTTGAACCATCTTTTGTACGAAGTGATTTGTCTGTAATCTCATCAAGGCTCTGCAAATCACATGATAGACAAAGTAGACATAAAAGTAAGCAAAGGATATATAACAGAAAGTGACTGAGGTCATATAAAGCATAGCAATATGACAACCTCTGCTCGGACTAGACTAGGAGCATAACCTCAGAATCCAGGTATGAAAAAATGACATAAATATCAAAACAATATCCCTATTTATAAACAGTTTTACCAATATTTCCACTATAGCAGTGACTCATCACTTGTTACTGAACTTCTTCCAGTACAAATGTGTAACTTTTCACAGATTAGGAATTGGAAATAATCAAATAAAGTTCTGTCAATTTAGGCATTTTGCATGGATAGATTTAACAGAAATCTTGGCTTTTAACCTATATAGGGTATGTATTACAAATGAAATGACAAGTATAATTAATTGGAATCATCTTCATAAACATCATCTAAATATGTAACAAATTCCAATGAAATGGTTACACACCATATATGAGCTAATGAAAGCATGGGAATGAGTGCCACGAAGGGGAATCCCAAATAATCTCCCAGCTGCAATATTGCTTTTGGCAATCCAAATGAAAAGGTCAAATTATACAAAGGCAAAGGTTAGAAATAAAAAAATTCACTAAACCAAAACAAAATGGTAAAGCAGTATGTCATTATAATTTGATAATCATGTCACAGATCCACAATAGAAATGCCGATATAATAATCAAGATAAGTTGACAGTTTATACTTGAACCTTCACCATTCATTTTTCCCCTTACTTATCTCATCGATCTTTTACAACCTTTTTTCAGTGATTTCTTGCAATCTGATGGGTTAACGCATACGACTGAAAATGGGATGTCCAAGAGATACTAACCATTTCAAATAAATTAGTTCTATCCTGTTATACTCACATTATATATCTGTGATCATATGGATTAACCAGAATTTTTTGAACCACACAAAAAAGTCTAGCTTTTTAGAGGCACTTTGCTCAATTATAATGTACAAACTAATCATAGGAATTACACAGACATAATGTAATGTCAGAGTTTACATGTCATGCCGCCAAAATCATGCTCTGCCATCTTAAATCAACCGTACTTTTGATGTTATGTAAGGTATTAAAACATCTCAGCTAGAAACATATTTAGTTAGAACTGATACTAACACTTAACACTATATTAGCATTGTAAAAAGCTTAGCCCACAAATAATCTCAAGCATGGTAACTGCTAGATATGCACAGAATATGATGAAAATTTCCTCCTGATTCTAGTGCCAAGCACAGTAGAATTCAATTTATTAATAGAAGATACCTTGTTGCATCAAATCCTCCAATATAGCAGTACTTTGATGCTCCTACTCCACCATCAGGCCCCTACATTCAAAGTAACATTCTTTCGATGAACAACGACGACGGTAAGACATCCTAAATATACTCGCCATTTTTTCCCCCAACAAGACTTAGTAACCTGAGCCCTTCGCAGTCCAAACTCAAGTAGAGTTTTTGATTTTCCAGCAACAAAACGATGCCTTGCAGCATTAGTAGAAACCAATGATGCAAAATTAATTAGATTCACAAATGGTGTTTCCAGCAATTGAACAACCTGAACAGTATAAAATAAAAGTCATATTAATGTAAGAAATAGACAGTCTTTGAAATAAATCAGAATTTGAAGTTTATAAACTAAAAGAGGGATTTAATTGTAGCAAGTACTCACTGCAATTGGACCTTCAACTCTCAACAAAGGTATCTTAGGAAAAACAACTGATCCCTCGGGAATAGCATACACCTCAACATCAGAGCAGTCAATTCCTCTAAGATAGTCAAAGAAGTCATCCTATGATTTAATCAAAATTTACTAAAGTCAAAAAAATTATTTTGAAGGGAGAATCTATTAGAAATATGGAGCAGCATAAAACTCAGCCTAAACTCACTGTAAACAAGATCATCAGCCATATAATTTCGGCCTTACGCTTGGTCCCACTCTGTTATGAAGAAAAATCTCATGTTCAAGTGCTACGTGTGGGTGTTTGGAACTACATGCAACTGCCTAAGTAGCTTTTGCAAAATGCATGTCCAGCAATAATTCAACATGTTTCCAAACATGCTAAAAATCTTATTTATGCTCTGTTTATAGCTTCATCATTTGCAATTATTGAAAAAATTTCAGTGCGAGACTTGAATTCATGACATAAAGAACTTTAACTGTTTGCCAGAGTTTAAACCAGCCTAACCTAGGCACCACATATTGAAAGGAGAATGTAATGTTGAAAATCAAAATATGGTTTACCTCACATGAAATAGATAAACTTTTCTTGATAAAATCAATCTCTTCCTCGGAGAGCTTGTAATTGGAAATGAACCTTACGCATTCTTCCAAACCGGCGAAGATAGTATACTCTCCGCCAAAGGGATTCTTCCTAAAATATAAATCGAACCTGAAAGCAAATTACAATTACAACCGCATCTTGTCGTAAACACGTACCAAATTGCATGTGAGCATTTAAATAAAAACGCGTCATGAATTTATCAATAGTAATAATAATTAGCGAATGAGTGAATCATGCAACAAAAACAGCGACGAATAATTGTTGTGTAGCCATAGAAGATGAAGTGTAGAACAAAACGTTAACCTCAAACGAGAAAATGAACGAGTTTACTCACACAGCACGTTCTTGATGCTTGCCAGCTTTCCAGTATGCGTAAGCCATGGTGAATTGGTAGAGATCCGTCAGCAGAGGCGTCACCATCGGGTTCGTGGGTCCGGGTATGCCCCGACCCGATTGTTTCTTCTTGTTGGGCCCATTCGCCTCCATTGTTCTCAGCTCTTTCTGCTGTGTTGTTCTTCAAAGTTCAAACGAGTCTCTGTTATTCCTTTTCGTATAAGAAACAAAGTCTCAAGTCTGAAACAAGCGTGAACGTACCCACAATCAGAGCAACTTTGGACTGAAAGAGCTTTTGAATGAGAATATATAGAGAAAGAGACAAACAAGACAAAACAAAACAAAATCGGATTTGGTTTCTTCGACCTTTTTAGGTAAAGCGTGAATGTTTATGTTTGTTGTGTTGGATAAAAACAACAACAAAAAACAAAAAACACAAAAATAAAAATAATCTGCATGAGTTTGAACACCCAAAGGCCAAAAGTGTAGACTGTACTTTTCTGCTTTGCCACTTGTTTCTATTCATCTATAAACACATGGCTGCTTCTCAAGAAATAATATTAGCACAAGCAGTGACGGATCTTTAAAAAAAAATCGGAGGAGCCAAAATAAATGCATAATTTAAATATATAATATCATATTATATTTCTAAAATTTAGGTTGCAACATAAACTCAAAATTGAACAAATTATATAATATTAAAGTAAATAACTAAAAATTACTTTATGTATTGCTTTGTACTTTTTGAGTGATTTAAAATCAACAATAATTAAACCATAACTAATATTCTCAACATTCCCTTTTAATGTAAACCAAAAGCCAAAAAACATCTAGCTTCAATCTAGCCCACAAAAACCACCATAAAGCACAATCACATGATAAAGTAACTTCCCCAATATAATCATTGGATAGAGATTATTTGTCTCAAAATTATGTCTCATTCTATGTCTCATCCACTAATATTGTGTCATGTCATTTAAAAAGATATATTTATAATAAATAATGTAATTAATTTTTTAATTAACACAATCTAAATGGATGAAACAGAATGAAGCACTATTATATGATAGATGATCTCCATCTATAGCCATCACCTAAAAAACTCTAGTTTGCATCTTCAAATCTAAAGATCAGGACCACTACAGCATCTAAAAATCCCAATAAAAAGTTGACATGTCCAAAATAGGATCCCTGAAACACAGCACAACAAAACGATCATCCCTCAAGCTTGACCATCACACACCAAGCTAATCAAAGGGACCGGGCTTTTTAGTTATTTTTTTTTCCAAGGGCATTGGGCTTTATGTATAAAATTATATAGGTAAAAAAATGTTCTAAAAATTTTTGGGGGAGCCTCATAATAAAGCTCCGCCACTGGGCACAAGAACTAGGTAGGAATCTATATATATACATGCATTAGATATTTTTTTCGATGATAATAAACATGTGTAACAGCTCGTTAATGAAAATAACATTTGTTACACGTTACACATGTTTTATTATCATTAATACATAATGTATCTATAAAATTGTGCCTAGGTTTTGTGATAATATTACTCATAACTCATTTTATAACTACGCACACAGTATTTTATGAATTATGAGCAAAGTGGAGGTGAGAAATGTGTAATGAGTTTTGTTAATCGATGTTCCAAGAACAATTAGTTGATTTGGTTGAGATTCTTTTTATAGTAAATATGAAAATAATATTTTTCGATACAATTATTTTGAAAGGTATGTGATTAGAGTTTTTCTTCAATGTGATTTTCGAACTTTGCAAAATCTAAAATAAATTTTTTTTTGCTATTTAGTGTAGATTTGTGTTAAGAAATCAACAAAAGAAATATTTGTATTTAGAAGTTAAATATAATATTTTTTAATATATTAAATACATGTTTTTTTAATACAAACTTCCATTCTTTAAGGAGCATTCTCCATTATGTTAAAAAAAAAAAAAGAGCATTCTCCATGTGAGAATGTGTATTTTACTATTTTCCCTTCTAAACAGCATTGGACCACTTTGGGCTTTAGCTATACCTTTTCAACGCAACACTGCTCAAAATTGCTTCTTATCAACATTGCGTGGAAAATAACAAAAAAAGGAAAAAGTAAAAAAGAAAAAAAATTGCTTGGTTGTATTTTTGCTAAGTTGGTCACACGATAATTCTGATACCAAGCCCCTGGAGACGATGATCACTAGTTCACTACCATTTATTTCTAGAGTTCCAACTTTGATCAAAATTCAATTAAGTAATGTATTAGAGAGAGAATTAATAATGACGACTAATAATAATATACAATAAATGAGAATGACTAAATTAACTATTCAGAATGATTAATTAATGAAAACTATAAACTCTAATATACATAGTGGGGTGACAGCGCGCTGCTCGAGCGACGCGACACGTGCGACTCCGGCAAGTGTACCGGGCTGTCGTCAAGTAATAACAGATATCGATCCCACAGAGACTGTGATCCCGAATCGCAATCAATTATCAAATCGAGTAGATCTGGACTGTGTAAAAAGGATTTTTATATTTTGAAATGGTTTTGAATTTAGAGATAGATAAAACAGAATCAATTAAAACAGAAAACAAATCTTTTTTTATTTTTCAGATCTAAATGGGTTCCTAGGGATTTTAGGTTACCAACAAGATCGTTTACGTTGCTAAGTCGATTACCCCTGTTAATTATCGAAATTGCCTTGAAGGCGAGTTTATCCTCTAATAGTTTAAGCTCCCTCTCGGGTTACAAAAACCGTGCCCAATTGACCCGACCCCTACTCTCGTGGTAGTCGATCCCAGATTGGACCCTTTGCGTTTCGTGACAACTCGTTGATCCTCGAGGGACGGCTTCTAACTCTCGTGATTTCAGTCCCAAGTCTGACTCTATAGATCCGACACCTAAATTCACCACTAGGTTCCTCCTTAGAATATCTAAGTCATGCAAATAAACCTAAGTTCACCGCTAGGTTCCTCCTTAGATCATCCACGTCTCGCAAATAAGCGGCCGCCGAATTTTACAAGTGATTAAAACTCTAGAAATCATAAGTGCACCGCTAGGTTCCTCCTTAGAATATCTACGTCTCGCAAATGAGTGGTCGCCGAATTTACAAGTGAATAAAACACTAGAAATCAGATCTAAAGCAAAATCGAAATAACAAAGATATTACATCAAATTCAACATCATAAACGAATCTCGGGCATAGCCCCAATCCCTAGAAACTAAACTACTACTCAAGCCTTGCCATGGAGATGACAAGCTTGGTTGACAACATCATGAAAATTACAAAATCAGAGAAGAGGGGAGGAAGAAGAAGATAGATCCTAAAATGTAGCCTAAAGTCTCCAAGTGTGTATGTTGTATGTCTCCCTCTGCATCTGCCTGGTCCTTATTTATAGACTTGGGAAGTTTGAGTCCCAATTTAATTCAAATTCTGATCCAATTCGGTTTCTTCAGGTCCAAGTAATGCGCGTCACGGCCGTGATGGCCATCACGGCCAGGCCGTGACGGCTTCCTCCGCAGTTCGCAAGTTTTCAGACTTTCGCGACGCGAAATGTGTCTCGCGACGCGAGCCCTCTTTTCATGGCCATGATGAATATTACGGCTATGGCCGTGATGTGCTCTGACTTGTGGGGGTTTTAGGTCACGGCCGTGACAGACTCTGACTTCAGCCTTTCTTCTTTTTCAGTTTTGCCGTGATGGGCATCACGGCTGGGCCGTGATGGGCTCTATTTGGTTCATTTTTTTCACTTTTCAAGCCATATCTTCATCCAAACTCCATCACTGTTGATCTTGAGCATTTTACCCTTGATTTCTGCAAAACAACACCACGAAAACCGCCTTACCTGTTCCAAAGGAAAATTAACCAAAAATCAAACTAAAATGTGCCTAAACTACATGAAAATACATGCAAAATGATAGACAAAGATGATGTGAAATCACACTATCATGGGGTCATATGCACAGTGCAAAACAAAGCTTTGAAATTCTGTCTCCCTTGCATGTCTTTCACCGAGATTGTGCTAAAGAATTTCAAATGAAGTGAAGAAATCAAAGTAAAAAAATGGACATATTGAATTAACACTGCGGTGTTTTTAAATTTTTTTTGTCCGGAGGGCCTTTGACCCCGCTCCGGTGTCCCGAGTCTTTGATCCTGATTAATTTGGGGTTCGGCCGGGAGGTAAGTAAAACCAAACCAATAGTTATTGCTGTCAAGGATCGAACTCGTACAAAATATGAATCATTCGTCCTTAACAGCCGTACATTAACTACTTGTGCCAACTGCGGTGTTTGGGAACTCTAATTGGCAAAAAGGAAATTGAAGAGTGTGTTTGACAAAGATTAAATCCATGTGAAGATTGTTTTTTTAAGAAAAAAAAATTTGTTTTGAGTTTAATTTGATGTATTTGACGGATACAATTAAATTATTAAAAAAAATTAAGTAAAAGTTATTTTTATAGAAGTTAAAAGATTAATATTCATTGAAAATATTGTTTGCTTATTTTGAACCGATTCAAAGTTCTTTTTATTTTGGTTCTGTATAATTAATTATGAAACAAATATTACCAATCAATACAAACAACTTCGTACATTTTTCTAATTTACTATATAAAGATTATTTTTTTTATACAATCTAAACGTAACATATTATTTTTAAAGAGTTTAATTGGTATGTACTGTCAGTATAAAGTTTTTGACACTATCAATCAATCACAAATCATGGAATGAATGACTTTTAAGGTGATTTGGATAAGAATTAAATATTTTCAATAACGTGGGGATTTATTATTGGTTGACAATGTAAAATACCTTTACACTGACAGTGTATACCAATTAAACTCTATTTTAAAATTCCTATAAAACAAACAAACATAAAGTGATTATATCATAATCAAGTATAATTATAATCGACTATATATATATATATATATATATATATATATATAATTGATTATTAAAATAAACTATTTTTGACATTTAATCTAAAGACATTTTAAGGGTTGGTTTATTTAAACCAAAAAGCTTTATAAAAAAAACTGAAAAAATGCTTTTATTAAAAGCTATATTTTTAACTTTTCTAAAAAAAACTCCCAGTGTACATATAAAATTACAAAAAGTTACTATTGTAGTCAAACGCTAAATAACTTATAATTTATATAAAAATCGTATAACAAAATTTACTTTTATGAAGTATTTTAAATTACCGTTTTATAACTTTTTTTTTTCACAAACCGTTTTAAAACTTGAATAGACGTATCTTTTTTAGCCAAAGACGGGGGAGATTTTATATGGAGAAGAGGGAGGGGGAATGAAAAAATGGAGTCAAAACAGATTACAGGGATTTGAATTCGCACACTCTAATCATATCTCACAAATTAATCAATTGCCTGACTCAATGGACAAACATACCATTAATTTAGTCAAAAGTTACAATAATGATATAAGGATGTATATACTTACATGCTCAAATATATTAAAAAAATATAGATTAATAGATTGATTAAACACATTTCGCATAATTTTACCTAAATTTATAAAGAAATATGAATTTATTATAAAAAATTGAAATAGAAGGAGTAGAGATATTCCTCACCAAATTTCTTACATGGATCGAAGAATGATTTTGGTGGAACTATAGATTATAATATGCTGCAAATTGAAGTGCTTGGGAGTATTTAAATGTACTCCCTCTGAAATCAATTATAAGAAAAAAAAAATTCTATATTTTGTGGACTTAAATATAAGCAAAATCCAACAAACTCAATTCTATTTAATGTCAATATTCCAAAAATCAAGAAAATCAATCAATCCAACCAACTTTCCTTTTACTTTTTCAAGAGCATTGCACACTTTCAAGACAATTAATGGATGGTTTAATCATTATAACTCATTTTTTTTACATAAGTCAAGATAATTAAACTAAATTAACAAACTTTCTTAATAAGTATGAAATTAGTTAATTTTACTTATAATTGAGTCTGGAGTGAGTATTTGAAAACTTTTAATTATTGATGCTTTAAATAATATGTAGGTTAATGTTTTTTTTAAAAGAATATGTAAATTAATGTTAGACATTAAAATTTTAGATAAAGGTATAAAATGTGACATCAACTTCACTTGTTCAATTATTCACTCATGCAAGGTATTGTTTTTTATTATTTAAGAAACAAAACAATACAAAATAGTTACATATGATTAAACACAATACTATGATGGAGGGAATGGTTTTCTCTGCAACTAGACCTGAGCCTATTCCGCAACCGGAGAAACCACCAGATAAGGAACCAAAGATTTCTTTTCGAGATAAGGTATTGGGACATAAACAAGCTCCTCCGGTGAGGGATAAATCAGACCTCATTGCTCAGAAGCTTGTGCGTGTGGAGCATGTGGAAGGGAACAGACTGCTTCCGAAAGTGTTCTTAGATGCTAATGTCTTTAAGGAGTTTTGAAGCCCATGGGAAGATGCACTAGTGATTCATCTACCTGGCAAAAACATTGGCTACACTGTTTTGAAAGAAAAGTTGAGGAGATTGTGGCGCCTGGCGGGAGGTTTCGATATGCTGGATGTTGACAATGGTATTTATATGGTGAAATTTGATTTGCCTGTTGACAAGGAGAAAGTGGCTACTGAAGGCCCATGGATGATTTTTGATCATTATCTGGCAGTCACAAACTAGAGCCCCGAGTTTACTTCACCACATGCGAAAGTTGATCGCACTTTGGTTTGGATCAGATTCCCAGGTTTGAGTTTAGTTTATCATGATGAAAATTTCTTGATGGCTATGGCATCTACGGTGGGGAAACCCATTAAAGTGGATACGAACACGCTGAAGTTTGAAAGGGGTCGTTATGCTAGAATCTGTGTTGAAATAGATTTAACCCAACCAGTTGTGGGGAAAGTGTGGTTGAATGATCATTGGTATAAGGTGGAGTATGAAGGATTACATATTATATGTGCAGCTTGTGGATGCTATGGGCACCTTGCCAGAAATTGTACAAAGAAAACAAGGGCCGAGTCGGAATCTGGAATCCTTCAACCGGTAGCAACAGTGCAGAATTCTGGTAAAGGTGGGCAACAGGTTGCTAATAATGCGGAGGGAATCAAGGATAAATTAAAGAGCCCATTAATTACCAATAATGTTGAGGAAGATGTGATGATTGCTACCCGCAAAAAACGTGCTAGCCCTATCCCTGCTGCAAGGTCTGATTTTTGGCATTATTTATGTGATCTTAGTTCTCTAATTCATTCTCCTTGGGCTCTCATGGGAGACTTTAATGAAGTCCTTTTGCCGAGGGACCAAAGAGGTGGCTTATTCTGTCAGTCAAGAGTTGAAGCTTTTGGTCAAGTGCTGGATCACTGTGGTTTAGTAGATATTCATACCATTGGAGGTCGATTTACATGGCATCGGAATTGTAGAGGTAACAGAGCTATTGCTAAAAAATTAGACAGAGGCTTAGCAAACCTTCCTTGGCGTATGGCGTTCCCGGAAGCTTATGTGGAGGTTATTTGTCGTTTCCACTCAGATCATAAACCTCTCCTTCTGCGGTTGGGAGGCCACCCTCAATCTAGAGGTCCCCGGCCTTTCCGTTTTGAAGCTGCTTGGATTGTCCACGATGATTTCAAAAATGCTGTAGAGGATACTTGGAGGAGTAAGGTTGGTAGGCCAGTTGAATCTCTTAGAAAGGTCCTGGAAGATTGCTTGAATTTCAATCATGAGATCTTTGGTAATATTTTTAAAAAGAAGAAAAATATTGAGGCTCGCCTAAAAGGTATTCAGAGAACTCTAGAACGGGTGGATTCTGTTGCTCTTGTTCAGCTGGAAAAAAATCTTTATCATGAGTACAATCAAGCTCTTTTCCAAGAGGAGCTTCATTGGTACCAAAAATCTAGAGAGTAGTGAGTTAAATTGGGAGATAAGAATACTTCTTTCTTTCATGCACAAACTATAATAAGAAGGAAGAGAAACAAAATTCATGGTCTTCAATTGCCTAATGGAATTTGGTGCTGTGATGAAGGTATTTTACAGGAGGAAGCGTTTAACTTTTTCTTTTCACTCTTCTGCTCAAATAGCCATGACATTTCCACTCAACTCATGGTCCCCAATGTTCCGAGTTTGACCAAAGAAGCAAAAGCAACTCTGATGCAACCAGTAAGTAAAGATGAGGTTTCTAAAGCTCTAAATTTTATGAAACCATTTAAATCCCCTGGTCCGGATGGTTTCAACCTATTTTCTTCAAACAATATTGGCATGTGGTGGGAGATGATATTTGGAAGCTTGTCAAGGACGCTTTCTTATTGGGCTCTTTTGATCCTTCCATTTCAGAAACTTTAATTGCTTTGATTCCTAAGGTGGATAACCCAGGTAATTTTAAGGAATTTCGGCCTATCAGTCTGTGCAATACTATTTACAAGATTATTACAAAGGTTCTTGTCAATAGGTTGCGCCCT
This sequence comes from Sophora flavescens, assembly GCA_030762895.1. Lineage (NCBI taxonomy): Eukaryota > Viridiplantae > Streptophyta > Magnoliopsida > Fabales > Fabaceae > Sophora > Sophora flavescens. The sequence goes on along the minus strand of CM061064.1, from coordinate 25,795,182 downwards.
TTCCTCAATGATATTATTGGCCCACATCAAAGTAGTTTTTTGCCTGGTAGATGCACTTCTGATAATGCCATAATTCTGCAAGAAATAGTTCATGGCATGAAAAAATCTAAGAAGAAAAAAGGTGATGTGGCTTATAAAATTGATTTGGAGAAGGCTTATGACCACGTGAGCTGGGATTTTCTCCAAATTTGTTTTTGGCTTTCCTCCTTCAATAGTGAAGCTGATTATGTTTTGTGTTACATCGTCTTCTTTATCTATTCTTTGGAATGGTAATAGGTTACCTAATTTCTTTCCTACAAGGGGCTTTAGACAAGGGGATCCCCTCTCTCCATATCTTTTTGTCATTTGTATGGAGAAATTATCGTTGGCTATCATGGAGTCTGTGAATTTGAGGAAGTGGCTTCCGGTTAAAGTTTCTAAAAATGGGCCTCATATTTCACATCTATTCTTCGTCGATGATGTCCTTTTATTTATGAAAGCTAAGAGTTCTTACGCAAGACTAATTGCTAAATTGTTTGATGACTTTGGCAAGGCTTCGGGGCTTAAGGTGAATATTACAAAATCTAGAACATTGTTCTCTTCAGGGTCTCTAGAAATAAGGTGGAGAAATACGCTTCCATGTCCTCAATCAGAAGCACACCTTCATTGGAAAAATACTTGGGCTTCCCTATACTTAACGGGAGACCTAAAAAAGCTGACTTTGATTTTATCCTAGAAAAAATGCAAACAAGGCTAGCCTCTTGGAAACACAAACTTCTTAATAAAGCTGGAAGGATCACTCTTGCTAAATCTGTTCTCACTTCCATTCCTAATTACTATATGCAGATTTTTTGGCTTCCTCAAAGCACTTGTGATTTGATTGATAGAGTTACAAGAAGTTTCATTTGGAAGGGAAACCAGGATAAAGGTATCCACTTGGGGAATTGGAGTAAAGTTACTTTGCCAAAAAAGATGGGAGGGCTGGGTGTTAGGAATTGGAAGATGGGAATTGGAAGCAAATCTTTGCTTTACTTGGCAAACTTGTGTGGGATATGCAGCAAAATGAAGACAAGTTATGGGTGAAAATTTTGCTTGAAAAATATATCACTACTCCTTGTTTTCCGGACTATAAGAGCAAGTCTGGATCTAGTACTTGGAACTCAATCTTTAAAGTCAAAGAGGTTCTCGAGAGGTGGTTATAAAATGAGGTTTGGAGATGGCAGCTCCTCTTTTTGGTATGACTGGTGGACAAGATATGGTCCCTTGTGCAACCATGTGGATTACGTTAATATTCAAGACACTAACATGATGATCAAAGATGTTTTTCAGAATCATTCTTGGCAGCTTAACCGATTGGCAACTCAGCTCCATGATGATATTAGAAGTGAGATTATGAAGATGCATGCCCATCTTTATACGCACGTGCTTGACACTCTGATATGGGATGCAAATGTACATGGGTTTTATACTACCAAAACCGGGTATGACTGGCTTTTACATAGGAGGGAGTCTACTCAAATGAGAACTCTTGGTCGTGGGTTTAGAAAATAAGAGCTCCAGGGAACTTGAAATTTCTAACATGGTTGGCTTGCCATAACTCTGTCCCAAAGATGACATTGCTTCACCACCGTGGTATGGCCCCTTCCAATGTTTGTCAGCGCTATTTTGAGTTTGAAGAAACGTTTCTTCACTGCATTAGGGATTGCATAGTTTCTAAACATTTGTGGCAAGCTCTCGGGTTCTCAAGTTCTGAGCTTTTCTCCCAAATGAATGATTTGGTTTGGATGAGACAGTGGAGTTCAGGTGATCGGGAGGCTTCATTTTTGGCGGGACTCTGGTGGGCTTGGAGGAACAGGAACATGGTAAGTATAGGCAAGGAAAAAATGTCTTTTTATAGTATGATTGCTGTAGCCGTGAATCTCAGTACAACTCTGAAGTTGTGTTACCCGAAACATAGTCATGGAGAGGGCAATGATAAGTGGGTGGCATGGAAAAATTCTACAGATGACACTATGATCATCAATGTTGATGGAAGCTGTATAGGAAATCCAGGTAGGGCTGGTTTTGGTGGCTTGCTTCGTGGAAGGGATGGTAACTGGGTGATAGGTTTCTGTGGCTATATTGGCTACTCTAACATTCTGCATGCGGAAATGATTGCTCTTTTGCATGGACTGGAGATTGCATGGAATTTGGGATTCAGAAAAGCTGCTTGCTATACGGACTCATTGAACGTTGTGAGTCTTATTACTGAGCACCACAATCCTCATCATAAATCAGCTACTTTTATCCTCAATATAAAGGATAAAATGAAGCTTAATTGGTCTGTTACAGTGGACCACATTCTCCGTGAAGGAAACCAATGTGCTGATTTTCTTGCAAAAATGAGTGTCTCTCAAGAGGAAAGATTGAAGATCACTGATCATGCTCCACAAGGAATGAGCAACCTTCTTCAAGATGATGCTGCCGGGGTTGCATTTTTAAGGGTCTAAATTTTATTTTGTTCCTGTGTTTTTTTTTCCTTATCGTCTAGTTACCAAAAAAAAATTCTTCACTCAGAGCATCCCAAATAGTGTAATATTTTGGAGTTTCTTATCTTCTTTTTTTATGTGTATCATGTCACTTCATTATTTTTTATTTTATACTATAAACAAATTTTCACCCCAATAATGTCACTTGAAAATATTCACCAAATAGGTCTCAGAAGTTACCCATTTCTTTATTTACATTTTTTTTTAAATTTTCGAATGAAGGTAGTTAATGCAATTCTTTATCATTTTTCTCTCTCCTTTTTTTATTGGTGGTTCTTACATAAGAACCGATTGCTTATTTCAACCATCCTTACATGTGACATTCACATCAACTTGCTCCAATGGTGCAACTCAATAAGAACTTGTCCACAAGGGCGACCCAATACCTACTTAGGCTTTAAGCGTAACTTTGAAACGAGGTCTTTTTAAAGTTAATAACAATATTTTATTAAAATTATTATATTTTTATTTAAAGTTTATCTTTCAAGTTTTTAGGATGTAAAATCATTTATTAAATTATTATATAGTAACTACTAACTAGTAAGTAAAATCTTCTTTAAAAAAACTGCCTAACTATATAGTAACTACTTTTTTTTTACTAAAAAGGTATTCATTCATTCAAATGGGTAAAATACATCGAAAACAACACAAATCCAACATCGCTAAAAACCGAAAATGACGAATCTGCGAACAAACTCACAGTACCCAGGTTAATAGCATAACACGACAAAATCAAAATGGCTACAAAAGTGATAAAATCAAAGTCACCGGAATACCCATGTCTCCCGATCTGTAACAATAACGCCAAATTCTTGATCAAATCTGTGATGGATCGAATCAGATCTGACAATCTAAATCAAACGAACACCGCACCAAGACGGGAAACCAAATAACGCCTCACCAAGACGACGAACAACAATACCGCCGCACACAGACGACGAAAAACACGAAAAAAAAACCAGATCTATGTAGAAAAACCACTTATTTAGATAAAAGAGGAAAAAAAATGAAGTAAATGAGTGATTCCAGGCAAAAAATTGCCCAAAACCACCCCCTCTAGTGGTGGCACGCGACCGTATATGTAGATAGAAGAGAGTTTGAAGTTAGAGAGAGAATATGATTTTTTCTTTTATATATATATATATATATATATATATATATATAAGTAAAAATTTTTTGAAGCCTAAAACCATTGCTTTCATAGCTTGACCCTTGGGCCAAAACTACTCATTCATTTTAAGAACTTGTTAAGCAACTTCCGTCAAGATACTCCTAACTCGTTAATGCAAATCCCCATTCCCTCCTTAACATTTAACATAACACCCGCATCTTAAAGATTAACTCCCAACAAAATGGCCACATTAATGCGTGTAGAATAAATTAGGGGTGTTCATCAACCGATCCAAACCGCAAAAACCGAACCGAAAAACCGAAAACCGAACAAACCGAAAACCAAAAAAACCGAAAACCGAAAAAACCGCAATTTTTTATTGGATTGGATCGGATTTTGGATCCTATAGTGAAATCCAATCCAATCCAATCCAAACCGATCTATTATATACATATACTATTATTTTTGAAATTATAGTATTACTCATACTTAAACATTATTCTTCATACTTTTATGTCCCTCATTCTCTTTAATATTTTTGTTGGAATGACATATATAAGACTATTTAGAATAAATATTAATATCTTGAAGTTATATTTTACTAAAAGTTTTGATGCATAATATATATATATATATATATATATATATATATATATATATATATATATATATATATATATATGATTGAGTAATCATGAAAAATTGGAAAACAATTAAATAAATTTGAAAAATAATTAGCTACAATTTATTTGTAGTCGATTCAAGGAAAAAAATAGGATAAGTGGGAGTAGATATAGAGAATTAATATAAAAGAACGTATTAAAAAATATCAATAATTTTTTTCTTCTCAAACTCTCAAATTAAAACGAAGATTATCTTTTATCCACTATTAAATAAGTAGAAATGACACTTGACATTAGAAAAAAAATCAAGTATGACAAAAACCGAATTATCCAATCCAATCCAAACCGCATTTGATTGGATTGGATCGGATTTTTTTGAGGAAGCAAACCGATCCAATCCAAACCGCACGATGTTTTCATTATTGGATCGGATGACTTTTTAGTTCAAAACCGATCCAATCCAATCCGCGAACACCCTTAGAATAAATAACATATTTGAAAACGCATTTTTAAAAAAATATTAAAATAATACATCACACATTGATAAAAAAAAGAAAAAAAATTAGAATGTGTAGAATAAAAAGCACACACATGGCGCTATAAACAATTATAAATGTTCCTCACTTTTTCTACATTTAACTGTATTTATCAATTTTATTTAATATTTTTCTTCCAAAGGGGTGCTAATATACCAGAGAATGCTCCAGGGATTCCAAACTAAATTCAAAAAGTAGTGGAAGCCTGACAAACTTCAAAAACCTGATTTTTCTGTCTTGGAGAGGAGTTACCATTGTGGGAACATTTTCCCCTATGCAATCTGTTGAAAAGCTTTTAAAAAGATATGTTGCATGCATGAAGATACATATCGAATATGTTTTACATTGCATCATTATACCAATTTACCTACTTAACTGCGATGTAATATTAATGTTGCCCTCCCTATTTCTCATTATCACTCCTGACTGTTCTATTCCAGCAATGCATGTTTGCAAAGAGCTGTTGTCTTTAGCTTCAGTAGTTTGCATGTCAAAGGATAGTGATACTGCATTTGTGCCTGACTCCAATTCTTTGACAACTGGGGTTTGAAAGAAGGTGAGAGGAATGGAATGTTCAAAGAGTATGAGATTGCTATATAGTAATGGAATAATTCCACTGAATTATGGAAGAAGAAACATGCTTACCTTGAGAGCCAGTTAATATATTGGTATCTGAATGGATTGCATTTGATTGCTGATGCTGCAATAAGTCTTCCCTACATATCTGCTTTACAATTCAAGGGAAAACATGTAACAATGACTAGTGTTATACTTTTAACTAGATGTAACATTCCACATGGTTGAGCTTACCTCAGAAGATCTTCTAGGTTGAAGAGGTTTTATATGTGATAGGATTGGAGATTCAAGCCCAAAAGAAATTTCTGAGTTGTTAATATATGAAGGAAAAGGCACTGATGGCTGATTAGGCACAGTGTGCTGGTTAGGTGGGTTAGATGATGCATAGTGCAAGGGGTTCCCTTGTTGTAGAGGCAGAGTAGGTGCCATATTTAAAGGGATAGACCTGTTCTCTTCACCCAACTCCATACTCATCCGAGACAATTGCAGAGGCTGCAATCCTTCAGGAAAGCACATAGGATGCAAACTCAATCCATTTCTCATTGACAGCATCTGAAATATTATCATATAGGTTGCATACAGCTCAGGACTAATCTGCCTTTGAAAGCAACAATGAACAAAAATATTTTGATCATTACTATCATCATCTTCAGGCATGTCTTCTTATCCCCTTTTATGTACCTTTTTTGATTATTGAAGTAACGCTTTCCATATTAAGCAATGGGAAATTGTTTACAAATCAAGCACATGATTACAAAATTTCTCACTAACAAATAACTAGGACATCAAAATTCATGAACTAACAACTTCATGTAAATTCCAATTTAAATTAGGGAATAGAGGACAAAATAAAGCTCCCAGCCTGACCAATATTGCAGCATATAAAAGAGATACAGACCTGTACTTGGAGCTGAAGCTGTTTAAGGTAATCAATAGCTTCATCGAGCATTGAAGCCTTATCAGTCTGCCACACACACAAAACAATCCACTACAATAAGAAGAACTATGAATCACAAAGTGCACCTGTTAAACCAAGGTTGAAGAAACTTGTGTACCTTGTTAGAATTTGGAATTAGATTTTGCAAAGCCTTCATTTTCTCGTTGATCCTACTCCTTCTTCGCTGTTCAACAAGTCCCACACCCCACATAAAAGGCCACAAGGAAAACTTACATAACCTTGAAACAAAATCAAACCCAAGTACGGGAAAACAGCCATCACCAAAAATTCACAAACCTTTTCAGACAAATTATGAACTTCTGCTGCTCTGCTTCTTTTTGACGAACTCCTAGAAGGAACTGACTTTGTTGGAACTTCTTCGGCAAATGCTTCAACACCCTCCTACATTCAGAAATTGTCAAGCAATTGTACATCAAAATTGAATATAGCTAAAGATGCACCTTTATTTTTATTACTTCAAATCCGAACCAAACCAACCAATTCAACTCCTTTTTATCCCAATCAAAAGGTCTCACAAAGATCCAGAGTAGAAAAAGACCAAGCATCAAAGTTATATCCTTTTTTCCCCCCACACTCTTTGTTAGCAAACACAAACCGGGGGTGGAGAAACTAAATTGGTTTTATATAAAGTTATAAAATATTGAGGAGCTGAAGGTGCAAGGTTTAAATCCTGACAAATGAAAAAAAAAAAAAAAACTAACATAACATAACATTTAACTTACCAAGGCATATAAAAAAAACAAAGACGAAGCAAGCCAAAATATAATTACAACAGTAATTTGTTGTGTATGTTAGGCTTAGAACATAGAACGACAAAGCCAAATTGGGAACCAAGATAGTTATGATGATAAAATAACAATTTTTACTGAGAAGCAAAATAGAGCAGCTACCCCTTTTAACATAATGTTAGGCCTGAAGCAGAACAAAACTACAAAGTGATATATAGTTATACAAAGTTTAAAACTTGGAGTAGAAAAGAAGTAATACCTCACTTTCACAATCATAGTCATCAGTGTCGTTCTCACTCATTCCTACTCCTACTGAAGAAGAAGAGGCATTTACAGCAGAACTTGGGTACCCCTTCATGGAAATGTGAGTGGCCCTTGAAGTGGTTCCTCCAGCGGCAGAGATCTTGTTCTCATCTTGGTTGGTGTTGCAGGATCCAGGTGGCATGGAGCTGGAATTGTGTGCTTGTGAAGATGAAGAAGAAGAAGAGGAAGAACGGAGGAGAATCTGACGCAGAAAAAGGGAGATTTCGTCTTGTGAGGTAGAGAGGTTCCTGTCATAATGGTACATATCATCATCATCATCCACCATTACTGGAACTGCACTGTTTTGTTTTTGGGTGGTGTTAGAGAGTTGGTTGGGGGTGGTTTGTTTCCGTGCGGTTCTTTGTGTTTGTATCGTAAACCAAAGTAAATGGTAATGGCAGTGTAACTACTTTGAGAAACTGATGGAAAAGGAATAGGAGAAGCGAGAGAGAGAGAGAGAGAGAGTTTTTTTCTTTTATCAATATTATTATTACATTGACAATGTTTAACCAATTACCTCTACAAAGAGCAGTATAAAAAACAGAAAAAGACTGCAACCCAATATATCAAAATACTATACCACCAACCCATATCTGTAGTTCTGTATCTAACCGAACCGTGACTAGCCAAAAGATTTAGGCTTAATTGGTACCATATTGAAGCGGTGGATATATGTAGGGTAAAACACCCAACTTTAATATGGAAAAAAATATATTTATTGGGAGGACACCTTACTTAGGCACCTACATTCCGAGCGATTATTGGGAGGTGCAAGGAGACTCTATGAAACAAAAAATAAAAGGAGAGAAAAAGTTTTACTTTTTTTTTTCTTTCATTGTGTCTCTCATCAAATCAAATAACTAAACAATTATCTTATTATTATTATTTTTTCACTCCTTATCCTTTCTTTCCTTTATTTTTTCCTAAACTAGACAAAGTGTTGGAGTTAATTTTGATATGGTTTTGGTCTAAATATTTTTATTATACAAATTAATTATATGTTATTATTTATGTGTAATTAAATTATATCTTTATATGATAATATCTCATTATAATTAGAGTTTAATTATGATATATTATCTATAACTTTTTTATATTAACTAATTATAAATTATTATATTAAAATTTAAATATTTATAATTTATAATTGTTTCAAAATCATTGATATAACTATATATAATTAAATAATAATGTAAAAATTTTGCACTCACCAGCATCAAAATTATAATATTACGTTTATATAAAATATGATATTCTACACAAATATATTATACTAATGTTGTTAACACGTGCGGGACGCACGGGTAAATTTTATTGATTTTCCATAGCTCAATAATTGTTTTATAAGCCGCATGCATAATTAAAAATCTCATCACGATACACAATCTAAAGAATACGATTATGCAATACAATGAAATATAATAATACAAAAGAAAAAGCATTATTGATTAGAGAAAAATTTTTTCCGTTCTAAGACTATTCCAGGGCTGTAATACATGTTTAATGTATATTGTACAAATTTTTTTTTTTGTACAGAATCAGTAGTTAAGCAATATCACATAAATTATAAATGACAAGTTTTTAAAGAGTTAATAGTAACATACTAATGGCATATTATTTGTTTTTTGACAAAAATGGCATATTGTTTTTATACTATAAAAAATTAAACATTTATAGTGTCAAAAATATTTGTAGCTAAGAACACTTTTAATACAATATCAGCCACCTAGTTATACTATAAATTTTGTCATCGACTCCTTCAAATAACTTATTGCTTGCTTGTCATAACTTGCATCCAGGGTCCTTGCATCCTTGCATCCAGGGTTGATCATACTTGAATTAAGGTCCTTGCATCCTTGCATCCAGGGTTGAGTCTAATTTTTTTCCTATAGAAAATAGTCATCTCAGGGTTAATATCAAGGACCACTTTTTTTCCTGTAGATGGATTGACTAAATACTGAAAAATTATCAACATTGGATTGAGTTTTCAAACGACCCCTAAGTAATTAATCGTAAAGTAGATAAGCATGCTTGAAAAAACAAAGGATTATGTTTTGAGTGCCATAACTCAATTATAAGCCTCACTAATGCAAAATATACTTTTTACATCGGGGTTTTAACATCGATTTTAAAAAAACCGATGTGAAAGAGGAGGCGGTGGCATTTTTGAAATTAAATTGAAAATTTTTAACATCGGTTTTATATTTAACCGATGTTATAAAGGTTTTAACATCGGTTTTTTTTTAAACCGATGTTGAAAATTGAACCAAAAATAAAAAATTAAAAAATGCATACTTTAACACATCGGTTTTGTGATAACCGATGTGGAAATGTGTATGTTTTCACATCGGTTTTTTAAAAACTGATGTGGAAAAACGAATAAAAAAATTAAGGAAATAAATAATATAACTTTTAACATCGGTTGTAAAATAACCGATGTGTAAAACTTTATAACATCGGTTTTTTATTAACCGATGTATATTGTTATCTGTCATTTTTAATTCCCTCTTCCCCCTTTTCATTTTCGCGCTGAGACATTTTCATCTGTCCTTTTCATCTGCATGCCTGTGAGCTCACTCTCCCACCTTTTCGTTTTGATTTCTTCAACCCTAGCTTACACCAACAGCGGCGGCCGTGAAAGTCCTGACCTCTAACCCTAGCTTATACTGGTTGCTGTGCCTGCAACTTAAGGAGACCCACCACTCCGTTCGTGCTTCCGCGAAGAGGATCGTTACTCACGAACCACCACTCCGGTCTCTTAGCATCTCACAACTCTGGTATGTTCTCTCTGCTGAAAATATTGTCTAGGCTCTGTCATGAGTATGTTAGTGCCTTGTTGTGACCCCTTTGATGAAGTTTGTGTCTTGAGTCCTTGTTCTGTGTATACTTGTGTTGTTCTGTGTGTGAAGTGTTATAAAGTGGGAATCTATGTCTAATCCACCAAAGTGGAAATGGCTCCAAGACTGGATTTTTCCAGTGGTGGTATCACGCGTCACGGCCGTGATGCCTGTCACGGTTAGGCCGTGACGGATTCTACCTTGGAGGTTGCTTTACTAGTTGGTCTGTCACGGCCGTGACCACCATCAAGGCTAGGCCATGATCAGTTCTGCCTGTGAGGGTTCAGATGGCATGTCACGGCCGTGATGGACATCACGAGCTGGCCGTGACCAGTTCTGACTTTTTCAGCTCTACTGTATCATGGCCGTGATGGCTGTCACGGCTAGGCCGTGATGGCTGTCACGGCTAGGCCGTGATGGCTGTCACGGCTAGGCCGTGATGGGCTCTGTTTGGCTCATTTTATTCACTTTTCAAGCTCCATCTTCATGCAAGCTACATAATCAGTAAAGCCTTAGTTTCCCGTTTGAGATGCAATACTAATGAGCACACGTGTATGTGCTTAATGTACCGCTCATTGTGTTGGATCTTGAATTGTCCAAAGTTGGACAGTTTGGGAAAAAACTTTTTCTTAATTCAGTTAAAATAGTTATTCATTGATTCTAATGTTATATACTTGATGAAAGTTCGGATTGATACATTTCCTTTCGTTCTCCGGGTGCATACTTTATCGTGGTGGATGTCATCGCGTTCAAGTAGTGTACGTCGGAGACCGAAGGGAAATGTTGCCGAAATTTTGTCGAGTATGAGCATGAGAGTTAGGGACTAACTGTTAACCGAATGTTGAAAAAGTTTCTTCTCGAATGGGATAGTGCCATACCCTGTCATAAGAAGTGGTTGATGAATATGTTGGACTAAGTACGAAGTTATTGGTTTAGTCATGGATCACGGTTGGATAAATGCTAGACGGACAAGTGACGAGTATGAGAATGGAGTGGAAGATTTTCTACAGTTTGCAAAAACAAATGCTCCTGATAGTGGTAACGGAAGGTTTTATTGTCCTTGTGTTAACTGTTTGAATGAGAGACGACTAGAAGCTGAGGAGATACGTGATCATCTTATTTGTGAGGGGATTTGCAAGAGTTATACAACATGGATATGTCATGGTGAATCATTAGACAGGCCGAGGGTGTCGGATAGAGAGGAAGTTGATGACGTGGAAATGGACGTTGGACTAGAGGACATGATCCGTGATGTTGGGCAAGAGTCTTTTCGGCGCGCACATGTGTATGATACTTTGTGCAGTGATGCGGAAGTGACTTTGTATCCGGGGTGCACTAATTTCACACGGTTGTCAGCGGTGTTAAGATTGTTCAATGTGAAGGCGAGAAATGGGTGGAGCGATAAAAGATTTACCGAATTGCTTGAGTTGTTGAAAGACATGCTTCCAGAAGGCAACACATTGCCATCTCGAAACTATGAGGCGAAGAAGATATTGTGCCCGATGGGTATGGAGTATAAGAAAATACACGCTTGCCCCAATGATTGCATATTGTATAGGAAAGAGTTTGAAGAGATGCACGAGTGCCCCAGGTGTGGGGTATCACACTACAAAGTGAAGGATGGTGATTCTAGTTGTGATGTGGTCACCAAAGGTCCTCCTGCGAAGGTGTTATGGTATCTTCCCGTGATTCCGTGGTTCAAGCGATTGTTTGCTAATGTAAATGATGCAAAGAACATTAGATGGCATGCGGATGAGAGGAAGTGTGATGGACAGCTTCGGCATCCGGCCGATTCTTTGCAATGGAAGAGAATTGATAGTTTGTTTCCGGATTTCGGCAATGAGCCCAGAAACCTCAGGCTTGGACTTGCTACCGATGGAATGAATCCATATGGAAACTTAAGTAGTATTCATAGTTCATGGCCTGTTCTTCTGGTAATTTACAACCTGTCTCCTTGGTTGTGCATGAAGCGCAAATACATTATGTTAAGTATGATGATTTCGGGTCTTAAACAGCCAGGAAATGATATTGATGTTTATCCGAGTCCCTTGATTGAAGACTTGAGAATGTTGTGGGATGAAGACGTTGATGTGATCGACGGGTATTGCCGTGAGACATTCAGATTGCGTGCCATGTTATTTTGCACCATCAATGACTTTCCAGCATACGGGAACCTGTGTGGGTATAGTGTTAAGGGGCATAAAGCATGTCCAATATGTGAAGAAGGCACATGTTACCATCAAATGCAACATGGAAGGAAGACGGTTTACCTTGGGCATCGGAGATTTCTCCGACGTAATTATCCTTATCGTAGATTGAGAAAAGCTTTCAATGGACTTCCGGAGAATGAAATTGCTCCGGTGGCATTGACTGGAGAGCAAGTTTATGAAAAGGTGAACAACACTAATGTTATCTATGGGAAGACCCAGAAAAAGGCTACCGAGAAGAAAATATGGAAGAAGAGGTCAATCTTCTTTGATCTTCCATACTGGTGCAAGCTTGATGTAAGACATTGTATTGATGTGATGCATGTGGAGAAAAATGTGTGTGACAGTTTAATCGGAACGCTTCTCAACATTCAAGGCAAGAAAAAAGGATGGTGTGAATGCTCATCTGGATCTAGTTGCGATGGGTATACGAGAGCAGTTAGCTCCACTTAAAGTGGGGGATAAGAAGACTTATTTGCCCCCAGTATGTCATACTTTATCAAAAAAAGAGAAAAGAAGTTTCCGTGAATGTCTACGGGGAGTCAAAGTGCCACAGGGTTACTCTTCAAATATAAAAAGACTCGTCTCAATGAAATATCTCAAATTAGTTGGCTTAAAGTCTCATGATTGTCATGTCTTGATGCAACAACTAATACCAGTGGCCATTCGTGACATATTGCCTAAAAAAGTCAGACATGCCATTACTAGGTTATGCTTATTCTTCAATGCTATATGTAGCAAGGTCATTGACACTAAAAAGTTGGATGACTTGGAAAATGAGGCAGCCATTATATTGTGCCAATGGGAGATGTATTTTCCACCTTCATTTTTTGACATCATGGTTCATTTGATTGTTCATCTAGTGAGGGAGATTAGATTGTGCGGCCCCGTTTATTTAAGGTGGATGTACCCGGTTGAGCGATACATGAAGATCTTGAAAGGATATATGAAAAATCCACACCGTCCCGAAGCATCTATTGTTGAAAGGTATGTTGCAGAAGAAGCTATTGAGTTTTGTACAGACTACATGTCAGAAACGGATCCTGTAGGGCTTCCAAAGTCTCGTCACGAAGGAAGATATGATGGTAAAGGTACACGAGGTATCACTGTTAAGAGCATGGATCGGGAGGAAGTGCTTCAAGCACATTTGTATATATTGAATAACACTGATGAGGTCGAACCATACTTATGTGAGCATAAAAACATCATCAATGAAACTTACCCTAGAATGAATGAAAAATGGTGTTTGAACAAGCATAACAAGACTTTCTTGAACTGGTTTAAATAAAAAATTGCAAAGGATGGTATTGCTTCTGATACATTAAAATGGCTAGCACAGGGGCCTAACTTTGATGTCATATGCTGGAGTGGGTACGATATCAATAAGTTTTCCTTCTATACAAAGTCCCAGGATGACAAAAGTACAATGCAAAACAGTGGGGTTATGGTCGTCGCTGAGTCCATGCATTTCTCTAGTTCAAAAGATAAAAACCCTGTTATGGCATCCATTTCATACTTTGGAATCATTGAAGAGATATGGGAGGTTGATTACACGAAGTTTAGAGTACCTGATTTTAAATGTCAGTGGGTTGACAGTAACAATGGTGTGCAAACCGATGAGTTAGGATTCAAATTGGTGGACCTTAATAAGGTAGGTAATAAAGAGGAGCCTTTCATCATGGCATCCCAAGCAAAACAAGTGTTTTATATCCGTGATCCTTCTAACAAAAGGTGGACAGTGGTTCTCCATGGAAAAAAACATGTATAATGGTAGTGAGGGAAATCACGATTCAACTCTTGATATTTCTGATACTCCTTCTTTCTCAACACGAGTGCCTAATTTCAATGAGGAAAATGAAGTGGATGATGTACATGCTACTCGTAATGATTACCAAGAAGGGTTATGGGAGAACTTTACTAATTGACCACAAAGTAAGTTTAGTTTGAGTTATGTTTAAAGGCATATTATATGTTTACGTTGATATTTATAAGTTATGTTTACGTACGTTGATCGATATTTATAAGTTATGTTTGATATTTATCCTGACATACTAACAAGTTTTTTGTTTGTTTAAATAGGTATACATGGCTGATCGTGAGGATATCCCTCCTTCATGCAGCGGGGCGGAGACCCCGTCTACTGGTAGAAAGGGTAGACGTGCCACACGAATGAGGAATTTGACTGCCAACCGTGGTTCAAATCAAAGGATAAGAATAGACTTTGATAATAACCGCAATCCTATTGGGCCAATGGCAGAGCAATTTAACAGTTTTGTGGTGAGTCTTGATAGGAGCGGGCCTAGTATACTCATTGATATTTGAAAAGATGTACTAGCGGACGTGGAGGATCAGATATGGGAGAGTATTCTGGTATCTATACTTTTACGTCCTGTGTTTGTCTGTATCTACTTTATTTTTATCTTAATAATATCATATAGTAATTCGTTGATTCTTTTGTTCTTAATGTAGCTGACCTTTGACATACCGGATACGTACGTTATGAAGAAGCGTTTGCTAAAGTATGCTGGTGAGCGTTGGAGGGGTTTTAAGGCCGACCTGGGCAGATACTATGTATTCAATCCAAAATGTAAAAAGAACCCACTTGAGGTGTACCAGTTTCTTGACCAGGCGACGTGGATCGCTTTGTTCAAAGCCGACATGATCCCAGCTTTCAGGTTAACTTATTTGATTTGTCTCTAAATTTATGTAATTTCATTAATTTTATTTACTTATGTAATTTAATTGTCTTCTATTTATAACAGGAGAAGAGGAAAAAGGGGCAGAAAAACCAAAGCAAGAATGTCTACCCCATGTCATGTCTCACGGGGGATATAAAAAGCTTGGTCAGATAATGGTTGAAGAGGAAAAGAAAGCACGTCAGGAAGCAGCATCTCAGGCGGATCCTAATGCTGAAAATCGTCCAGAGGTTGTTGATCCACCTCCACCCCCACGCCATCGTAAATGGAAGAGGGCCCGACAAAGAAAAACGGGACAATATACATCTGAGGAGGCCCGCCAAGTAGCTGAGAAGATTGTAAGTATAGTTTGAATTGTAATTGTCATTTTAAGATTGTTACCGAATTGTAATGTGACCTGATATTTTATGTGATAGGATGCCTTGGACGAGCAGGTAACCCAAGGAACCTTTGTTCCTAGAGGATGCAAGGATATCTTAGCTGCTGCCATCGGTAAACCAGACCACCCGGGCCGTGTCATTGGTGTTGGATGGGGCGTCGACATTCGCTAATACCATGGTTCATCTTCACACCAATGCCACAGGGATATTGATGCAGATAGAGCACGGCTAAAACAGGAGATTGCAGCTGAGCTTCGACAGGATATGGCCGAGCAGTTTGACCAGTAGATGGCAATATTGACTTCTATGTCCCAACAGATGACAGCCGGTGTCCAACCCTCTGTCCATGTGAGCACTAAGGGCTCATGTGATCCTCCTCATCAGCCTGAAAATGATGGTGATGATGATGATGATGATGATGATGATGACGACCCTGATAAGTGTGAGCTGTATGTTGATGATCATCATCATCGCCGCTTAGTGGCATTGGGGAGGGCACATAATAACTTAGGTAATACCATACACCATCGTTTATTACCGGATGATCAGCTGAGGGTCGTTGTTGAGATTATTCGAGATGCTGATGCTCGAGTCCCTGTGCCCACTGAGGAGGTTCAAACAATGGGTCAGACCCCCGGTAACTTCATCCTTTGGCCAAGAAGACTGGTCAGCTTTCTTGTTGCATCTGAGGTATTCAGTTAGTTGTGTTTTTCTATATTCATAGTTGAAATAATTTATTATTGTTTAAAGATAATGCTTTATTTTTATTCGTTATAGGATGTTGGAAATGATATTGTGCCTAAAAGGTCGGATCCAGGAAGACCAGAGATGTCTGCTCCTGCCAAGGTATTCATTTGATCATTTAGTTAATTACAAATTAAATAACTTAATTATCCATGATTACTAATATATATCTATGTTGTTTAGGGGATCGACAAAGGGGCACCTGGCCATGGTGATGTTTTTAAAGTTCTGGCTATACAGGATGCACCATGGAGAATGACGCAGCCTTGGTAAGGTTGGAACATGATGCCAGTCCAGGTGATGAACTGTATATCCCAAAGAAGGAACTTATGGAGATGGTACTCAATAAAGAAATGGCTAGTTCTTCACACATATCGTTATGGTGCCCGTAAGTACATTTTATTCATAAGTTAAGTAATTAATTTTTACATATTATGATAATTAACATGTTTTTCCAATATATTAGGTATCTGCATCGTATGTTAGTTGATCAGGGTAACCTCGCCCTTTATGGGTTCATTGACCCCATGTTCATTCAGGGTGATGTTCTCCTAGTATCAGAAGACCCGGTCACCACCATACGTGATATACTTGCCCGAGACGATCATCAAATCTACCTTGCGCCTTATCTCAATAAGTAAGTACCGGTTATTTAAGTATAACTATATATGACTTAGTCACTAACTATTCCGCAAATACAGCCAGCATTGGCAACTGTTGATCTTGTACCCCTAGGATGAACGTCGTGGTCTTCTTCTGCTCATTAGGAAATAAGCCGGCGAATGCACTGAAGACGATCATCGAAACGTAAGCATTAAAATACTTTATAATCAGTAATGCATGCAGTTGTTTTAATTTTCTGAAATCTATTAGATATACTTTAATTATTTTTTTTGTCATGATAGGTCTATTACTGCAAACCACATGTTACGTGGTGAAAGGCGTACTCGGGCTATCAGATGGATTATTCCTAGCGTACGATATTTATTAGTTCAAATGCATCAAATGCAGTGGGTATAATTATTGATTTCTATTTAATTGCTCATATTATAATTGGGTTTCATCTGTACGTAGTCACGTATACAACGTGGATCATGGGAATGTGGCTACTATGTGATGCAGTGGATGTTGGAAATTATCTCCTCCGGGATCACTGAAAGATGGCACGAGGTAAATGTTAATTGACACAATTAGAAGTAATAGTTATAGATTCGTTATATGTTTTATGTTAGTTTATTACTTAAAAGATATAATCTTTTGTCCAATTAAACTTGCAGATATTCAACAATCCAACTCCATTATCTGATTCCGACATCATCAACATAAAGAGGCGTTGGGCAACTTTCTTTCTTGAAGTGTACCAACCATAGTTTGTATATATGTAGTTAGTTTAAAAACTTATCATGTACTAGCTATAGTGTACTTTTGACTGATCATATGTATTTTGATATGAAATCTATAATATATCATGTAGCTTTTTGGTTTCTAATTATCTTTGTTGTATGAATGTAATTGAGCGCACATATGTATTGTTCGTAATAAATTCAGTATATATTAGTTGTGTTTTTGTCGTACAAAAGTGATTGTGTTTAGAATATTTATAGTATGTTATTCTGGTATTGATCTACATTACTGAAACAGGGGAAATGAATGACAGAAATGTAAATAACAAAATAAAAAAAATGAGACTTTACACATCGGTTTTTCCAAAACCGATGTGAAAATTTCACTTTCCACATCGGTTTTCATAAAAACCGATGTGGAAATTTCATTTTCCACATCGGTTTTAATGAGAACCAATGTGGAAAGTGAAATTTCCACATCGGTTTTTATGAAAACCGATGTGGAAAGTGAAATTTCCAATAGGTTACCAATTGACAAATTAATTTTCCACATCGGTTAGAGACAAAACCACTGTTAGAAATATACTATTAACATCGGTTTTAAAACCGATGTGAAAAGTGGCAATAAACCACATCGGTCATTTCAACATCAGTTTGAAAACCGATGTGAAAAGCCAAAAATAACCGATGTGGAATCCCTTTTCTGCACTAGTGCCTTTTTGTCATCTTATTCTTATCCCACTTTGCTGACCTCAGATGATCATAATGTGAAGGCAGAAAGGTAGTGACATAACTCAAACATTGTATGGCATGTCCTTCGTACAAAGTGATGGTCAAGGCTGTTCCAAATATTTTAAGCAGCCCACTAAAGTTCTTAACGTCAACAACCTCTAGCCTATATAAAAGAGTCATGAAAAAAAAATAGTCAAGAAGAAAATAATTCTTGTTTTGTAGAAGGATTGAGATAATTAAGAAAAATAAAAATATAATCAATCTTAAAAATAGTCCGCTACTAATCTTAGAACAACTGCAATTATAAATATAAGAGATTATCCAGCTTCAAAATATAAAAAAAGAAAGATAAATTCAAGTTATTTTCAGGTTTTGGAGGGGATGTGAATGACTATTTTTTATGTTTTTCTAAAGTGACACTTAGAATGATACCTTATGAGGGAAACAAAAAACAAATCCAAGAACACTGTCATAATCAACTTTGACCTTACTTCGCTGCAACAATAAAATCAGATATATGTGAAAGACAATACTTACAATGTCAAAATGGTTCTCACTTCTTATAGAAGTTCATGCTCAGGATTATAATTGAAATCAGTATCCATGAGCACATATATTCTTTTAAGGTGAGACATAGCTTTATAAATTCAGCAAGAATGATGAAGGCCTTTAGAAACTTCCCCGAATCACTACTACAACTGCAGGCGAAGGGAAAATGCTGGTGTGGCATTTACTCAAACACCTAACATGTAGTCTTGTTGCTCACACCTAACATGCATCAAAATTAACCGTGAATACAAATGAAATTCGTTGTCAAACCTACTGTAAATTGGATGGACAAACCAAGATGAGGAGTTGATCAAAGTGAGATATGAATTCTAGATGTGATTAGAAAACATAATCTCAATCAAGTATGACCTAGTGAGTTTCAATTTACCCTTGTGGAACTTGGCCCACCAATATGATCCTTGTCCATCAATTAAAAAATGAAATGATTTCTATATCCCATTGTAACCTATGGACAAATTAAAAATAGATGACATAAAAAATGAATTCAGATGAGGCATGACCTTAACAACCTCTAATAGTGGTATGATAATGGGTCTAGTAGTTACCAGTAATTACATCATCAGTGAGGTTAGTTCCACAAACGAGACTAATAAACCTTCCATCCAGATCATCTCTTCCTCTGCAATATGACGGTAACAACATTGGTCCAATGGTAAATAATAAAAAAGGGTAACAAAAAAGAAAACACTATAACAGGACACAATTTAATTTAACAACATAAGAATGTTTTTGATTCAAACGACCACACCAAGCAGCAAGAATGTTCACCCCATGAGCCACTACATCATGCTTCAGAATTTCAAGGGTTAGAAATTTAGGCCCTCCTGATGAAAATGCTGCTATTACAGGAGATGCTCTAAACCTTGTAAAGCACTACAACCCTGGCGTCCTTTTGATGCAGGTAGATTATCAGTCACAGTGACATTTCCCAATGACCAATTTTTTATCTCACAATACACAGATCATGTTATATTAATCAATCCAAAATGAGTAGATTGGAAGATAATATTAGACATAACCATAAGACTTTAAAGCATGTAAATTTCGCGTGTGCGGCAAGAAAAAGAAGAAAGATATGCATTTCTATAATGAAGCTTGCATACACCTTAAAAGGGATAGAGATACGATTACATGTGAAGTGTGTTTTGATGCCGAAGCAGATTGCAATAGCTATGAAGAAGATGCTTACTTGCAGCACACTTATTAAAAAAAATTATTACTAAAATTGAACTACAAAACAAAATGGTCATATGACTTTTTAAATGTTGAATATCATTCTGAACTAATAGGTATAAACTTCAGACTGCCATTTGTTGCATGCTTCTGTTGCCTTGAACAATCCATCTCCAGGCTATAAATGTTAGTGGACCCCTTTAAAGTTGAGAGAAGACTTGGGCATGCAAGAACCTACAAATTACTAATTTTAAAATCTAAATAGTTGGATGTCATTGGTATGATCCCCCCTCCTAGATCATGGTCTTGCCTCTAAATCTCTAATTATGGTTCCTCCCTCTGAACAGAAAGTATTGGTCTGAAAATGTTGATGGTTTTCCCTCCCTTTTCCCCATCTTTTCCTTTCCTAGTCATGTATCAATAAGGAAAGACATTGCCTAAAAAAACTCACAGAATTTTACACTGTTTGCTTGTAAGGTAAGTTGGTGTGAAGGAAAATTATATTGGTCGATTGTGATGCATTTATCACTCTTTATGTTTTGCCAGTTTGATTTTCTATCACTTTTGCTATACCTCAGATTCCCAGAGATGATCAAGGGGCGCCTCTTGTTGAGACCTCATAAATCTGAGACACATTCCATGTGTAGATTCTCTAAGTTTTGATGATTCCAAATAGACTAAGTATGGTAATATTAAACCATATGAAATTATTGACATGTGTGATAAATGTGCAGGAAAATAGACTTAAGGTCACTCATCTATTTTATGACTCGTCTATTTTCTGTCTCGTCTACCTTCTGGTAGAACACAATTTTTAGACCCGTCTAAAAACCAATCATCTAATAATTCAGTCAACACAGGTAACACGCTGTCGCGCACGGGTCAAAAAGCGAGTGGTTTGTAAAAACTGTAGTCAGTGTGCGACAACTCGAGTATCGTCTCACAAGGACTCTTGGATTGTTATTCACTTCAACAATCAGTTTTTTTTTGGGGGGGGGGGGGGATTTGAGATTTGAAATTCAATTAAAAGAAGGCAATGCAAACAAGTGATTATCAATGATCAAAACGATTAATCTACTATTCTCGACTTCCCACTATCATCGATTCATATAATTCCCATGCCCTAAGCGGATTCTAATCCCTTTTCGATCGTAGCAACAATTAACAAGCGAAATTGACACTACACGATATATGTTCCCAATTCCTGAATTAAGCAAACGGGTTGAAGCACTCGTGAATTGAGCAAACACGATTGAACACACGCGAATTAAGCAAACACGATTAGATATGGGAACATAAAATCATCGAAACAAATCAATACCTATTCTATATAATCCTGAATTAAGCAAACAGAACACACAACATAGTATTGAAAGGAAGAAGCAAAATAATCCGGGAATTACAGAATCTTAAGTGTCGGCGAAACCCGATTACAGCATATTAACCCAAGGGAATTAGCTCTCCATCAAGGGTATAACAAAACCTAGAAAAATTATGTAAAACTGTGAAAATTGGATGGATTTCTGTGTCTGCTGCGCTTCTATTTATAAAGAGGCCGCGCGTCACGGCTGTGATGGCCGTCACGGCCAGGCCGTGACCGCTTCTGTCAAGGGCTGGCGCTTCTGTGGTGCAGACTATTATGTGTGCTATACCAATTCGACTAATCCGTGGGAAATTAGATACGTTGGTCAAGCGACAGAAAGTGGTTGAGAGAGAGAGAGATTATTATCGCAATTCAATAACAATCAAATAAAGCTAAGGTTTTAAAATCAGAAATTAAAATATCCAAGGTCTCAAATCCACCTACCCAATCATGTATAGTACCCAAGTGATGATGAATTCCTCCCTAAGTTCAATTACAATGTCAACCGGGACCCCCAATTTCTCCTATATCCACTGTCGTGCTCAATAGGACGTATTCGACGATTGGATTAATTACTTACTAGGTCTCATAATCCTAATCTCGAATTCTATTAATTCTTGTTCCCTATAAGGTTGCACTAATCTCCTAAATCCACTGTCGTGCTCATTATTCAATTAGTGTTTCCAATCTAAGTTCTAAAACGCGAATTGCCGATCGGCCTCAACACGTTTAACTAGTCAATCACGCAACACATATGATAAACGCATTCAAATCAGAATTGGAAAACATTCATTGAGAGAAGGGGAAAAAACATACATCACATGAACACTATACCGCCATGGGCGGCTTCATTGATCCCTCGGACGAGGGGATTAGTTCCTCATGCCCGTGACGACGCACAAACAATCCGACATAATCTCCATAATAAAACAAGAAAAGAAAAGGGGAGACGCAGCTCCAGAAGAAACAAGGATTCGTAACTACTGATCTAAACAAGTGGAAAAACTTGGATCCCCTAATCTGATCTGAAACAGCCTATAAATAGGGATTCTGGTTCTCGGCCGCTCGCGGGGCGAACCATCTTTCGCGAGGCGAACATTAGTTTTGGCGTGCTTTCAATTTTGGATTCTCGCGAGGCGAGAGTGTATTCGCGGGGCGAGCCTTCCAATTTCAATCTGTCACAGCCGTGACCTTCATCACGGCTAGGCCGTGATGGTCTCTGTCTACCAGGGTCTTCAAACTCTCGCGGGGCGAGCTTCCTTTCGCGGGGTGAGACTTCAAACCTTAATCTGTCACAGCCGTTACCTTCATCACGGCTAGGCCATGATGGTCTCTGTCTTGCAGGTCTTCATGATGCGCGAGGCGAGGATATTCTCTCGGGGCGAGACAGAATTGGTGACGTTGCTGCTTAGCTGATCTTCAGACTCGCGGGGCAAGCATACACTCGTGGGGCGAGCATCTCCAGAATGGCAATTTCCACTATTTCTTGACTTTCCTTGACTCCCGGAGCTTCATTTCTAACCTGAAACAATAAAAAGACACAAAAAGCGTAATTCTACTCAAAATAGACTAAAAACTACTAAAAATACCTAGAACGAGTAAAAGTCTACTTAGGAACAAAACAAGGCCAAATTTGGGCGAAAACGAGATTGAACTCGAATAATTTGCACAAAAACCACAGTCCATCTAGTTATAAAACTAGATAAGCCAAAGGCTTATCATGATGCTTTCTGACTTTCATGATCTCCTCATCACGCCCGTGATGTGTGTCACGACTGGGCCGTGATCCTTTCTGTCTTCCATGGGTAGCTCATCATGGTCGTGACCAGTGTCACGGCATGGGCGTGATGGCCTCTGCTTCAGGTGTTCTTCCCTTCTTGCTTTTCCTATCAACCTGAAAACATGAAATAGCAGTAAGCGCTTTATTTGACTCAAAATCAACTAAAATACCCTAAAACTACTTAAGAGACTCAAAATGTTGCTTGAGGACAATTACATCCAAATTTGGGCGAAATCGAGATTAAACTCGAATAAGACCTATATATGGTCTTACTAGTTAAAAACTAGTCGAGTCAGAGGCTGATCAAAATACCCCAAACTTAAACTTTGCTTGTCCCCAAGCAAACTAAAACTCAAAAAGGACTCAAACTTGGCAAGTTCAAAGGGTTTAATCAATTTCGCACGAATTTCATGCAATTATATCAAAACAATTTTTTTTCTTCAATGATTTCCCCCTTTTTAACAATGTAATCCCCACATTCATCTACTTTAAACAATTGAGAATTCCATCATTCATGCAGTCATTAATCTAAGTTGAGGATCCAAGTTACACACAAAAGGAAGATCACCAAATTCAAACAATCGCCTTCCTCACAAGGGCATATAATATTTCACTCAATTTTACTCAATTTGTCTAGGCAATCAACTTTTCACTCAAGTTCACATTTTAAGAGCACTTCCCATGAATTTGATTTTCATCTCAATCAAGGTTCCAACGAGAACATGAATGCAACATCAAAAGGTCTTTTAAATGTTGTAAGGGGGCCTGGCTAAAGGTAGGATATTCAAGGGTACTAGGATTAAGTCCCTAGTAATTAAGAGAGCATGAGCATTTTGACTCATTGAACTTCCACTCAAATTCCTTTTTCCAATTTTCTTCATGCTTTTGGGTGACTTCAGCCTTTTTCTTCTAATACCCTTTTTGACATTTTTGCACTTTTCTCTTTTTTTTTTCTTTTTTTCTTTCTTTTTGCCTTTGGCTCCAACCTTTATTTTTTTTTCTTTTTCTCAATCCCAAACAACACATCATGTAGCCACCCCAAACTTAGTTTCTTGCAACCCTTCTCTTGCTAAGCTTCCATTCTCTCCTAATCCTAAGATCGGGTTAACATGGTTTTTCCAGAATTTTGGCTTATAATACAGGGTCATCACGAAACAATAGGCTAATTAGGCTCAAAATGGCTAACTAGGGAACATGCATTAAGGATGGTTCTTTTTAGGCCAAGTGGTTAATTCAAAGAAAATTGCCTAAATCATTTGATGCAAGCACATAAACATGCAAACCATGAAGAGACTCAAGCAAATTCGGGAAAGTGCAACTTGAAAGTGATTCACACAATTAAAAACATGTTGGAGGCTCAAATCCTCACCTGGACATTTTCCGCAAGTTGTTTGACCGAGATTCAATCTCCAGTGTGTGCACCCTTTCACCCCAAACTCATCATAAATCATGCAATCACAATAGAATATCTCAAAGTTCAATTTTCAATTTTTCACATGGGGGTCAATTTTCAATTCTCAAAACCTAGGGGGAAATCATCAACAGTCAACAAATATCATGCAATCCATCTATGCAAATTCAACAAAACCCAATCAAGCTTGCCGACACAAGACTCACACACATACGACTCAAAGCACGCAAACAAGGAAAAACAAAAAAAAACAAACAAACAGTTGGTTTCCTCCCCCACACTTAAAACATGCATTGTCCTCAATGAAATAACATAGGTATAAAATGAGAGTGAGGGAAAGGAGAAGGTTTAGAAAAAACTCATGGAGGCGGTTCCACCGGGATTCCACTGTCTGTGATACAGCAGCCAAGGAATGCCCAAAATGCAACATGATCTTTCCGGATCCCATGGTATGCAGCATAAGCATGAGAGTGAGCGCTTGACAATCATGGTGACCTCGCCGAGTGCGGCGGACTTCTCATTCCCTCTTGGGTCAAAGATGACCTCCTTGTCAACCTTGTCAACTAAGTCTTCCCAATAAAAATGGGGTTCAACCTCTTGGACTGGCCATAGTGCCTTCATATTCAAGGGTGAAAAATCCAGTCTCTCAGGCAGAGGCTTGAACTCCATTGCTGGTTGTTCCACAGTGGGTGGTGGCAAACAAGTGGAGAGGATCACCGGTGCTGCTTCAATAGATGGCATGTTTGGGGCAGTTGTGCTGCCAAGAAATTCAGCTGAAGAAATAGCTTCATCCACACTGTCACCCTCCAAAGCAGCATCAATCCCAGAACAAACAGCACAAGGGGCAGTGTGAGTGCAATCAGCACATGAGTAGACATCATCAAAACCAGAAATGGACGGGAAATCAGCAGCTGCAACCAAATCATCATAAGTTTCATCAAAAATCTCAGAGAACAGCTCTATTTGAAAAACAGAGTGCTCTTCCAAGGGATGCTTCATAGCATCGAAAATGTTGAATTTTGCCACAATGTCACCAAACTCCATGGACATGGTTCCATCGTGAACATCAATCTTTTTCTTCGCCGTTTTCATAAACGGCCTGCCCAGAATGATTGATGATCTGCTAGAATCTATATCCCCTGCCATGTCCAGAATGTAAAAATCAGCAGGGAAAATCAAGTCAATAACTTGTACCAGCACATCTTCTACCACTCCAATGGGGCGAGCATTAGTCTTGTTTGCCAACTGGATAGTAAGACCTGTATGTTGCAAAGGACCAAGATCAAGATTGCTGAAAACAGAAGTGGGCAAGACATTAATAGAGGCTCCCAAATCCAACATGCAATTGTCGAATTTACTGTCCCCAATGGTGCATGGAATAGCAAAAGTTCCCGGATCCTTGCATTTCTGTGGCATTGCCTGAGTGAGGGCCGAAACAGTAATCTTTTCAGATGCAGGCTTAGTTTGAATGAGGGCTGAAACATTTCGCCCCAAATTGACTCTCTCATTACCCTTCAACCTCCTCTTCTATGTGCACAAATCCTTCATAAACTTCGCATATTTTGGAACCTGCTTAATCACATCAAGGAGCGGAATGTTTACCGCCACTTTCCTGAACACGTCTAGAATCTCCCTCTCCTTGTCTTCCCCATCAATCTTCTTATTTTTCAGCACTCTTTGTGGGAAGGGGATTGGTGGCACATACTCTTTCTCAGCTTCAACAACAACAGAGGGTTCAGGAGCTACCTCAATAGTTTCCTTACCTTTTTCAGGGGCTGGCTCTATAACTTTTCCGGATCTCAAAGAAATTGCACTCACATTAGGATTTGGAACATTAGGATTCACCACTGTTTGTGAAGGTAGTTGGTTCGATCCTTGAGCTTGCTGCATGGCATTCATCGAAGTGTCAAGATGTCCAATCTGTGTCTGCAAGGTATGGATACTAGCATCCGTCCGCTGCTGAAACTGTCCAAGCTGTGTCTGCAAGGCCTAAAACTGGAGATTTTGTGCAGTCATTTGCTTGACCAGGTCCTCTAGTTAAGGTCTAGAAGGTGCAGGGGTGGTCACTTGGGGAGAATTCTGTAGTGGTACCAGCGGTAACATTGGTTGTTGCTGTTATGCAAATGAGTTCCCATACTGAAGGTTTGGATGATTCCTCCAGTTGGGATGGTACTTATTTGTGGAAAGGTCAGGAATGCTGTACCGGTTCTGATTGTTGCCTTGATTGTAAAGATTGGCTACATAAGCTCGAGGCAAATCAGTGACTGACTCATCTTTTAGAATGGGGCATCCATCGGTCAGGTGCTCAGGAGAGGTGCAAATGCCACACAACCTTGCTGGCTGAACCTTATCCATTGCCAACTGCTTCACCAAAGAAGTGAGCTCATCAATCCTGGTTTCAAGGGCCTTGTTGGGAGAAGAGCCATGGATCTCATTCACACCCCTTGCTTCGACAGAGTTGCTTCTAGTTGTGAACTGCTAGGAGTTGAGTGACATGTTCTCAATCAATTGCTTGGCAGTGGCTGGGGTCTTATCAACAAGTGCTCCCCCACTAGCAGCGTCCAAAATGTTTCTATCCATCGGAAGCAACCCCTCATAAAAGTACTGAATAAGTAGCTGCTCAGAAATCTGGTGCTGAGGACAACTGGACACTAGCTTCTTGAATCTCTCCCAGTACTCGGCCAATGACTCATTGCCTTGTCTAATGCCACATATTTCCTTCCTGATTGATGCAGCTCTGGAGGCAGGAAAGTACCTCTCTAAGAAGACCTTCTTCAAATCGTTCCAGGTTGTAACAGAGTTTGGTTCAAGGTAATACAACAAATCCTTCGCAGCACCTTGAAGTGAGAATGGGAAGGCTCTCAGCTTGATATGATCTTCTGTTGTTCCTTCCGGTATCAAGGGTGTAGAGCAGACAACCTTGAATTCCTTTAGATGTCTATGTGGATCCTCACCTGCAAGACCACTAAACCTCGGCAACAAGTGTATCAAACCATATTTTAATTCAAAGGGAGAAACAACATCAGTATATTCAATACATAACCCATTATAATTAACATCAGGGGCAGCAAGTTGTCTTGATGTTCTTTGATCAGCCATGTTATCAAGTGCAGGTGCAGAATTAGAATTACTACTGGTTGGTGAACTAGTGCTAGCCTGAATTGCTCTACGACGTGCGTGCAAAGTTCTTTCAATTTCAGGATCAAATTCAAACAATTCAGAACAACCAGACCTAGTAGCCAGAACTAATTCAGCAGAAAATCAAAAATGAAAAATAAGAAAATAACAACAAGAGTCCCCGGCAACGGCGCCAATTTTGACACGCTGTCGCGCACGGGTCAAAAAGCGAGTGGTTTGTAAAAATTGTAGTCAGGGTGCGACAACTCGAGTATCGTCTCACAAGGACTCTTGGATTGTTATTCACTTCAAAAATCAGTTTGGGGGGGGGGGGGGGGGGATTTCAGATTTGAAATTCAATTAAAAGAAGGCAATGCAAACAAGTGATTATCAATGATCAAAACGATTAATCTACTGTTCTCGACTTCCCACTATCATCGATTCATATAATTCCCATGCCCTAAGCGGATTCTAATCCCTTTTCGATTGTAGCAACAATTAACAAGCGAAATTGGCAATACACGATATATGTTCCCAATTCCCGAATTAAGCAAACGGGTTGAAGCACTCGTGAATTAAGCAAACACGATTGAACACACGCGAATTAAGCAAACACGATTAGATATGGGAACATAAAATCATCGAAACAAATCAATACCTATTCTATATAATCCTGAATTAAGCAAACAGAACACACAACATAGTATTGAAAGGAAGAAGCAAAATAATCCGGGAATTACAGAATCTTAAGTGTCGGCGGAACCCGATTACAGCATATTAACCCAAGGGAATTAGCTCTCCATCAAGGGTATAACAAAACCTAGAAAAATTATGTAAAACTGTGAAAATTGGATGGATTTCTGTGTCTGCTGCGCTTCTATTTATAAAGAGACCGCGCGTCACGGCCAGGCCGTGACCGCTTCTGTCAAGGGCGCGCATTCAAATTCTGGTCCGTCACGCCCGTGATGCCCATCGTGGCCAGGCCTTGATCGCTTCTGACTTTGGGTGCTGATCTGTCACGGTCGTGACCTCCATCACGGCTGGACCGTGATCAACTCTGACTTTCTGGGTCTTCTCATCACATCCGTGATGTGTATCACGCCTGGGCCGTGATGCTTTCTGACTTTCATGATCTCCTAATCACGCCCGTGATGTGTGTCACGGCTAGGCCGTGATCCTTTCTGTCTTCCATGGGTATCTCATCACGGCCGTGACCAGTGTCACGGCCTGGGCGTGATGGCCTCTGCTTCAGGTGTTCTTCCCTTCTTGCTTTTCCTATCAACCTGAAAACATGAAATAGCCATAAGCGCTTTATTTGACTCAAAATCAACTAAAATACCCTAAAACTACTTAAGAGACTCAAAATGTTGCTTGAGGACAATTACATCCAAATTTGGGCGAAATCGAGATTAAACTCGAATAATACCTATAGTCTTACTAGTTAAAAACTAGTCGAGCCAGAGGCTGATCAACAGTCAAAGACCAAGTCAATGATCAGTCAAGATTCCAATATACTTGATGACGTGGCAAGTTGCATTTGTCTGGAAAAGACTTAGTGAAGCACCCGTCTAATTTTTTGGAATACACTAGCAACCGTCTAGTTTTGGACTGCACAAACAACAAACTACTCTTTGGATTGCTTTGCACCCGTCTAAATTTTCAACACTGCTACAATGTCAGTTTGTCAGAAATGAAGTCCAAGTCACCCAATTCAAATTATATGCCTTCGTTAAGGATCTCGAAGACCTCTGGACAATAGCACAAGGGATAAAGAATAAAGAACATTTGTTTCAAGGTTTTAAGGAATACACACGCAATATCTGTACGACAGTAGTAACTTTTTAGCTGTTTTAGTACAAAGTAAAAGTGCTTTCTGGAAAGTGAACTGAGAGTTGCACTGAAAGAGGAAAGCTCTCTGTTGCAAGTATAAGAAGCCTGCTGCTGCAAACTCTAAAACAACAGTTGCTCAAAATAAAGTATACTCTTGAACAATCTTGTCAAAGCTCAACGTCCCCAAGCATTTAATGTTTACACAGAATGACTATTTGGCATTAATGGTGTTCCAGAAGCTCAAATCATAAGAACACACTTTCTGGAGCTGTGCCTAACGGATCAAATTGATTGAAGTCTTTAAATAGACCAAACCATGAAGATGAAGACAACAAGTTGAATATCAATAAGAACACTTCACAAGAAGCATTTACTTACTTTATTAACTTCTTCATTCCTTTATTGAATATTCATTCAATCATTTGAATTTAATTCACAGTTTTTCACACTCCATATTTATTTCACTCTGAGTGTTATCTGAAAGATTTGCAAGTTGTATTAATTACTCAAAACCTTTTATCTCCTACTGTGTTGAGCCTAAAGAGGCCAGGTAAGAAAAGAATACTTGTTTGAGTGTTGAGCCTGGAGAGGCTAGGTGTGCCAAAAATACTTGTACTGTAATCTGATCAGTTATAGTGGAAACTTGGTGTTGCCAATAAATTGGACGTAGCCTTGTGGATTTTGGGGTGAACCAGTATAAACCTCTTGAGTGATATTTCTCTTCCTTTATCTCTTTAATTTGCTTACGTAGTATTTGTTTAAGCTTTTTACTTGGGGAGTTAATATTATGAATATCAAACTTTGTTTTACCCTTCTTTGTGTGCACGTGTGTTATGTCTAAAATTTAGATGTGTCACTCGTCTAAAATTCTGTTGTCTTAATTTTGCTTGTTGTGCCTGCGAAAATATTATTTTAAAGTTTCCTAAAATGTTGGTAAACACAATTCAATCACCTTTCTTGTGTTAACTTTGGTTATTTCAGTTGGTATCAGAGCTCAGCCTTTGGGTTGAGGACTTAACAGTGTAGAGGAAAAGATCTTGGAAATGGCAGGAGAAGCTAGTATAAGCAAGAATCATGCTGGAGGAGGATCCTCAATGTCGAGACCTCCTTACTTCAATGGAGAGGACTGCATCTATTGGAAGGAAAAGATGAAGTGGTTTTTACAATCCAATAACTCTAATCTTTGGGATATCATTGATGTGACACCCTGCTACCTTGTATATTAAAAAGTAATAAAAGGACAAAGCTGAAAAATAAATCATGTATTTACTGAATAAATAAAACATCTGTCCATGGGTAGAAAGGTCCCACATAAATGAGTTCACAAAACGCGGAAATAAAATCAAGTTTAAAACAAATAAACAAATAAAACAATAACAAACGTCCCAAACCGATATCACAACAGAGATGGTATAACTGTTCCGGAAAAACCTCGAAATACAACTGAAAACTAGACTAACAAAAGAAAGGCCCTAACTATGAGTGGTGGCTCCTCAGAGTCACTCCTCTCTGGGCTGCTCGCCATCCTCTGCATCAAACCAAACATGCCAAACAAGAAAACAGAAAAATGGGGAGTAAGAATCATGTAAACAAATATGGCATGGAGATAGGAAGCAAGGTAAACAAACAAGCATGGCAACATCATAACATACATCAACATATACACATCATCATATATCATCATCATCAAGATCAGGTATGCTATGCGGTGCAATGCAACACTACTCTGTTACTCCATTATGCATGTAGATCCAAACTAACTCGGGATGAACGACTTCGGAGTTACATATCCGTATTGGCCATAGAAGCACCAACACCGGCAGTTCTCCGAACCTCGGGTGAACCCCATGGATAGCCAACGCATCAAACCGTGGATGCCTTATCACGGGGGGACCGCGGTCACCAAACCTCAGGTGACCTACGTTGGATGGCCAGATCACTGTACTCTCGGGTGATCTCCCATATGTCGAACCTCCCCCTCAACCATCAACTCCGACGCTCTATGCATGGCACAACAACAAACAACAACAACCACCTCCTTTACTCGGGCCAAAAAGCTCCCAAGACTTCATCATCAACATCATCGTGCTTGGGACAATAAGCACCCAAGACTTAACATCATCAACACCTCGGCCAATAAGCATCGAGGCCACTTTGGCCAATAAGCACCAAAGTTATCAACGTGTGATAACCCAACGATTACCGACTTAAACATCTTATCATCATTAATTATCTTCATTAACTATTATCCGAGTTATCTAATCTTTAACATTAATTAATCACATCCACATAGCGTTATTGGGGAAGATTGGGGGTTAAAACCCACTTTAAGTCCTTAATCTCAGTTTCTGTCCAGAGGGGTGAGCACGGGTGTGCTTAACCCCAGCATGGGCGTGCTGCCACTTAATTGGAGCACGGTCGTGCTTCCTTTTAGTCACGGCCGTGCTCAGCTGCACGGTCGTGCTCCTCTGCTGGACGGCCATGCTTAATGAGCAGCCATTTTCCAGAATTCAAACTGGAAGCGCGGGCGTTCTCCCTATTCAGCACGGTCGTGCTCAATGCACGACAGTACTGTTCTGGCAGATTCAAACACAGTTCTTTTAACCAAATTTGGGGAAATTATTCCTTTAATCATTTAGTCGTTTTAGAGCCTAATTAGTCAATTGATATTTGACAACAAAACCAACAACCAAATGGCCATATCTTAATCATCAAACAACATCATATCAACAATAATAATCATGGCATTAACCTCATAAAACAACCAATAATAGCAATGAGACATATATCAAGAACATAACCAAACCAAACAGATTATGTTATCAACAACAACATATTACCACATAAACATACAACGATGCCGGGGTTATGGGGAACCCCTTTACCTTACACTACCCCCATAAAACAACCAATAATAGCAATGAGACATATATCAAGAACGTAACCCAACCAAACAGATTATGTTATCAACGACAACATATTACCACATAAACATACAACGATGCCGGGGTTATGGGGAACCCATTTACCTTACATTACCCCAATTGCCTATGGTTACACTACCCTTCTCCCCATACCTGAATTGAAGGTTCCAAACGCTCTAACGATCAAACTGGTCACGGTTCCCAGAGCACAGCTAACCTTCTAAGCCTTGGTCAAACAAAACACAACTAACTCAGTTTCCAATCAAGGTAATGAAAGGAAATCACAAAAGGGAAAGACTTTACCTATATATCAAGCACAGATGAAACAAAGCTCCCCAAAGGTCTCCAATACTCAAGAAACCGATTGAGTTTGATGTAAATAGGGAATGAAACTGCTCTGGCCGCACTAGGGTAGTAGCAGCCACCAAAAATAGGATTAAAACGTAACCCTCAGTTTGTGTCAAAATATATAAGCTGTACACGAAGCACGGTCGTGCTCCTCAGCAAGCATGGGCGTACTGGACTTAGCGTCTACGAGACGCGGTCCGTACATTGAGCACGGGCGTGCTCATAGTTGAGCACGGATGTGCTCACTGTTGAGCACGGACGTTCTCAACTTAAAACTTGCAACACGCTCTTGAATTTGAGCATGGGTATGCTGGCTGATGAGCACAGGCGTGCTCATATACCAGAAAGGGACTTTTAAGCCAAAAATCCCACTAAGCCCTTAGCCAACTATTTTAACTTAACAAAACCAACTTAAACAACCAAAAAAGCTTTATAAAAGTACTAAACAAAAAGCAGGGTGTTACAATTGACGAAGGTCCCTTTGTTCCTAAAGATGACAAAGGAGCTGAAGTTCCTAAAGCAAACATGACCACTGATCAAAGAACCAATGGCAGTTAAATGCCAAAGCTAGATATGTAATCATGTGTGCTTTAAGCAGAGAAGAATTTGAAAAATTTTGTGCTTGTGAATTTGTAAAAGAAATGTGGGATTCACTAGCTGTTGCTCATGAAGGAACCAGCAAGGTCAAAGAGACCAAAGTTAGCATGTTGGTCAGAAAGATGATAAAGATATGGAAGAAAGTAAACTTCAGAAAGGACAAACTTTTCAGGTGTTTCAACAAGGAAAAACACAACAAAGATGGTGGATCTAATGACATAAATGTCATTGTGTGCTATGAATGCAAGAAGCCTGGTCACATAAAAGCAGAATGCCCTCCACTCAAGAAGCAACCTCCCAAGAAGTTCTTCAACAAAAAGAAGAAGGGAATGATGGCCACTTGGGAAGATCTTGATGAAAGCTCAACTGAAAGTGAAGAAGGGGAACTTGAAGTAAATCTGTCTTATGGCAGATACTGAGTCTGAATCAGAAATTGAGGTACATTTTGAACTTGAGAAATTGAATGATTCCTATGATGAACTATTGGAAGAATCCAACTATATGTCTAAAGCATTCAAATCCATCAAGAGACAGTATGTTAAACTCTCAAATGAGTATACACAAAAATCTCAAGAGTGTGAGAAGTTAGCTGAAGAGAATAGTATGCTTAAAATTGAAAAGTCTAAAGTAGAGATCTCAATTGCAACTCTATCTTCTGAAGAAGTAAGTAAACTTCAACAGAAAGTAGAAGAGCTCCCCTTAGATCTTGCCAAATTTCTTAATGTTATGGATAATCAGACTAAACTTTTAGGATGTCAGAGGCACTCCCTTAACAAAGAAGGTATAGGTTATTTCAGTCAAGAACATCATAAAGGATCAACAAAATTCTCAAAAATAACTGTCAAATATGTGTCAGTTAGTTTAAATAAACCTATATGTACATACTATGGAAAAGCTGGACATATCACGTCTAAGTATATCCACAAAAGGAGAAGGAAGACTTCACAGACTCCCTATACTAACAGAAAAGGACCCAAGAAAATATGGGTACCTAAGTCCATGATCATTCCTGTTGCAGACAGGCTTAACAGGACAAAGCAAACAACTATCATGGTACCTGGACAGTGGATGCTCGCGACACATGACAGGAGAAAGATCTATGTTCCTAGACCTCAAACCTAAGAAAGGTGGACATGTAACCTTTGGTGGCAACCGAAAAGGAAAAGTTGTTGGTGTAGGTAAAATTGGTGGTAAACCTCCCTTGCCTATTATCTGTGATGTGTTATATGTGAAAGGGTTAAAACACAATCTGCTTAGCATAAGTCAATTGTGTGATAGTGGATTTTCTGTATCTTTTTATAAGGATGCATGCATAGTCAATGACAATAGTGGAAAAACCCTCTTTTCTGCTAAAAGGCAAAACAATCTGCATAAGATTGACCTGTCTGAACTTTCAGATCAAAGTGTGACATGCTTTATGTCTAAAGAGGATGAAAAGTGGCTATGGCATAAGAAACTAGGACATGTTAATATGAAAGAAATTACTAAATTGAAAAAACATAACCTTGTGAGAGGATTGACTGATATTTCATTTAAGAAATATGTTTTGTGTGATGCATGTCAGAGAGGTAAATAAGTAAAATCAAGTTTCAAATCTAAGAAGGAAGTCACCTCCTCTAGACCTTTGCAACCGTTACACTTGGATCTGTTTGGACCAGTCAGTGTACGTAGCCTAGGTGGAAAGAAATATGGTTTTGTCATAAATGATGACTATTCTAGATTTATATGGGTACTCTTCTTCACCCACAAGGATGAGTCTTATAAGATCTTTACAGTATTCAGTAAAAGAATACAAAATGAGCAGGGTTTCTGTATTTATGCTATCAGAAGTGACCATGGGGGATAATTTGAAAATGAGCAGTTCAAACTGTTCTATGAGGAAAATGGTATTTCTCATAATTTCTCTGCACCTAGAACTCCATAGCAAAATGGAGTGGCTGAGAGAAAGAACAGATCTCTTCAAGAGATCGGAAGAACAATGCTTAATGAAAATAATCTTCCTAAATACTTCTGGGCAGAAGCCATTAATACTGCTTGTTATGTGCAAAACAGAATTCTTATTAAACCTATCTTAAATAAGACTCCTTATGAATTGTGGAAAGGTAGAAAACCCAACATATCATACTTTCATGCATTTGGATGTGAATGTTATATTCTTAACACAAAAGATTATCTTGGTAAATTTGACTCTAAAGTAGATAAAGGCATATTCATTGGATATTCTGAAATGTCTAAAGTTTTTAGAATCTTTAATTCTAGAACTTCTGTTGTATAAGACTCAACTCATGTAAAGTTTAATGATGGTTAGAAGACTGATAGGGAACTATCAGATCTAGAGGATGATGTTGCAGGTATTGAACTTAATCCTGTTGTTTTGGCTTCAAAGACTCGAGAAGGGGGGTGAATTGAGCTTTCAAAAAACTTTTCAAAAACTTTACTTTTCAAATCAGAGTTGCCTCAGGATCTTTTACAAAAACAGCGAAGGGCTTTTTATGAAATATTGAATAGAAAGTGGTGAGGAAAGAAAGATTAATTCAGAAAGATAAATCAGCAATAAGATTCAAGTTCACAGCTCACGGCTATCAATTAACCAGTGATTGAATCAAATGGGAAGAAGTTCAGTTCAGGGTCGTACAGGTATTAGATACAGGCCTTAATCAGTCAAGAACTGAAGTTACAATATATCAATTTCAGTGATCAAGAACAGTCTTAATCGACTCAGTTTTGAACAATTAATACCTCAAGATTGATTGCAGTAACACTCTGGTTTTAATTCATATTAAATAGATCAAGAACTGATATTAATTGAAAACTTAGAACATCAAGATCACAGTTATATGCCCAAGACAGAAATTAAAGAGTTTGAGTTTAGAGATACCACACAATCGGTTTTATACTAGTTCAGCCACCACCACTGTGACTTACATCAGGTCCCCACTCCACCTGTGGGTATTCACACACTAACACAACAAGCTTTAGCCAGGTAGCTTGAAAAACCTTTTATACCACAGAGCACTCCTTCACCTCGAGATACCACACTCTTGTGAAGAGCCTCAATGTTCTTCCTTAGGGATACCTCACCCTAATCACACAAAGAGACTCCCTCTCTCTTTACAATCAAATAGAACGAAAAGACTGATTCTAAACTCTCAATAGTTAGATATACAAATTGAAGTTCTTATGAGAATTGAAACACTCTTTTTCACAATGAAGCTCAAGCAAGAAGATGAATGATTATCACAATTGATCTCTCTAATTGATTTTGTAAACTTCTGATTTTTTTTAAAAGTTTTATTTTGATCCCTCTATATATAGTAAACAAGTTATAGTCGTTGGGATAAATTAAAACAGATTTGGGTCTGATAACAGAATCTGTTTTCTTGATTCTGGTTCTTGAACAGGGGTTGAGTACAGGGCTGTATTAACCAATTTCATACTGATAGTTTTGATAGTTTCTGTACACCTGTGTAATACATGGATGTACGTGTTTTTCAATAACTTGAACTTGGTTAATCCATCAGTACACCCATTCAGTAAATCTATGTATTGAATCAAGAACCTTAAATTCATTTGTCAGTTACAGTAGCAGACATACATCCATTGATTACATGGCTGTACTTGACAAATAATTTTCTTATTTCCAAAAATCATTTTCGTTAAAAAAAAAACTTATTCCTTTTAATGCTGTGGATGCTATGTACTTTCAGGAAATTAATTTTGATGATGAGCAACAAAGTAAAACAATTGAATGAGATAATGAAAGTGCAAGATCAAGGCAAGATCATCCAAGACCAAGAGAAGAAATTCAAGGGTATATAGCTTAAGTTTGGTCTTAAGATTATTTGTAAGATTCAAGTGTATGATTGGCTATTAAAATTGAATTAATTAAAAATTATTTTTAAAATTGAAAATGGGCTTAAGGTTTTTCAAAGAATTGGAAAATTGTTTTTCATAAGTGTTAGAATGTTCTTTAGATTGAAAAATATCATTTTTCTGATAAAAGAATAGCTCGTAATTGAATTACCAGAACTCCTGTAATCTATTATCACTTTCTGGAAAAATCAATATTTAAAAGTATCAGTGGTAATCGATTACCAGACTCCCGTAATCGATTACCAGCTTTCTGGAAAGCTCGGTATTTCAAACTGATATCTCGTAATCGATTACCAGTACATCTGTAATCGATTACCAGTCGCGAAAAAGTGATTTCTGGTGCAGAAAATGCGTGACAGCTGTGCAAAATGGCTATATTTTGAAACACCACTATAAATACTCTGTAGCAGCTCGAAAAACCTTAGGTTTTCACTCTTAGAACACTTGAACATCATCTCTAACCTCAAGATTCAATCTTTCACTCTTGAATCAAGATTTGAGCTAATCCTACACAAGAGTCATAGTGCTTCACGTGTATTGATTCAACCTTTTGAGGTATTCTTCTTTGTAATCACTTATTGCTTGATTTGTATTGGTTAAAGAGAGTGAGGAATCTCTCTAGTTTGATTTGTAACAAGGGTGAGGTATCACTTGAGTAGATTTGGAGACTCTGGTACAAGGGTGAGGTATCCCAAGTGAAGAGGGCTCTTTGTAAAAGGGTGGGGAATCCCTTTAGAAGAAGAAGCTGAGGTATCCTTCTTGTATTGAGAGAAAATCTTGGGGTGAGATATCCTTAAGTCCAAAGGGTGGGGTATCCCTTTGGTGAGTAGTATTGAGGCTCTTGCACGAGGTCGGGTATCCAAGTGGAGAGTGCTCTAAGTGTTTTAAAGTTTGAATTGATTATTAGTGGATAATACTCACAAATGTATTGTGGGGACTGGATGTAGGTCACTTAAGGGAGTGATTGAACCAGTATAAATTGATTGTGTGATTTCCTCTTCCTTTATCTTTTTACAATTTCTCAAAAATTAGTCTAGGTCACAAAAAGGGGACGAAAATTTATAAACCCAATTCACCCCCCCCCCCCCCCCCCTCTCTTGGGTTATGGTTGCCACGACCAACAAGTGGTATCAGAGCTTCGGCTCTGGTTAGAAGCTAAACAGCTTAGAGTAAAAGTTCTTTTTTCCCGACAACCTTAAAAGCTTCCTTTTATTTATTTATTTAAAAAAATGAATTTTTCTGGTTTCTATAAACCACCATATTTTGATGGTGTTGATTTTGTTTATTGGAGAGCTAGAATAGAAATTTTTATGGAAGCAATAGATTTTGATTTGTGGGATATTGTGCTAAATGGTTTTATTTCCAAACCTAAATCACAATGGAACGAATTTGATAAAAAATGTTTTTCCTTAAATAGTAAAGCGATGCAAATTTTGAGAAATAGTTTGAATGATGATGCATATGCTAGAATTAAGGATTGCTCTTGTGCGAAGGATATAATGAATATACTTGCTGCTACTTATCTTGCTAACAATGATTTTGTGGATGAGAGTATAAATAAAAAGCAATAAGAACAAAAGTCATCGAGGGAAACATGTCTTGAAAAATGCCCTCAAGTAGATGCCCAATGTGATGGAAGAAGCACAACTCTTGTTGACAATGATAATGTTCGAGTTGAAGAAGAAAAGGAACAACCTCTTGAAGCATTGATGAACAAAAATGAGGATAATGATCATTCCTATGTACAGTCAACAACCCACATGGTTCAAAAGGATTTTGAGGTAAATAATGCTAATGTTGATAGTCCTTTGTATGATTGATTACAAAATGCATATGATGATGTGTTTGATGGCTTGATTAATTTAGAAAAGAAAAACTTGAATTCCTTGGAAAAGATATCATCCATTGAAATTGGAATTGAGAACTTGAAAGATGATCATACTTTTCTTTATGAGGAAAATTCTTTAAATTGTGAAACCTCAACTACTTGTGAAAATTGTATTTTTAAAAATCAAGTTGAGGATTTTTCTTCTAGATATAACAAAGTTGACAAATTTACTTGTTCTAATTCCGTGAATGCTAGTAACAAGGGAAGTAACACTATTTTGCATGGAAATTTGAACGTTTTTTATTAAAAAAATTTGAAATGTCAACAATCTAAAAAGTTAAAGTTTTTCTATGATGATCTCAAAAAGGTCAAGCCTTCATCTATAATTTGCAATTATTGTAATCGTAAAGGTCATATTTCTCATATGTGCCATTATAGGAAAAATTATTATGTGAGAAATAAATGGTTATGGGTTCCTAAGAAATGCTCATTCACTAACCCCCAAGGACCCAAGTTGAAATGGGTACCAAAAAGTCCCTCTACCATCTCTAATATGCAGGAAAGATTGCAAAAGGATGGATGATTTGGTCAAAGAGAAGAGACTTCATCAAGGAAAGCACTTCCCAAAATCGAGATTGCAATTATTGACAAAAGAAACAAAAGTCCCTTGATGAAAGATTTTCATAAGAACAATATGAAATTTGCAAAGGTCAATCTTCACAAGAAGAGACAATGGGTAAGAAAGGACAATATTATGAGTTCAAGAATCAAGGTAACAAAATCCTTACCTTTTATAAATAAGAAAATAAAATGTTCATGTGTTTATTGTACAAACTTGAATTTGAATGTTGCAAACATGATTAGACCATCTTTAGTTAAATCACACTGCTTGGAAATATCTCGCTAGCAATTGTCCATGTGTCTATATTATGTAAAGCATGATTGTTAGTTGTGCATATGTCCAAAGAAAAATCATATAAAATCATCTTTGTGATTGAGGATTGATTTGCTTGTCGTGATGAATATTTCACATGGATCAAATTTGAGCTTAACTATCATTGAATCTTTAGTCTAGACTAGATAGAAAGGACTTGTAGCACTTAAAGTTGTCAAAAATCTATGTCTTGTGAAATCCACAGTAGATAATCATAAATCAAAATATTAAGGACATGAACAAATCATTCTACAAAAAGGGGAAATTTAAATGATTATCATAGGAATATGACATGGCTCAAACAAACTTGGAGACAAATAGTGCTAAACTCAATTATATGAAAATCAAACCGTCAAATGCATACATAGCATGATGAGATAGTGGGTTTAGAGAATGATAAATTCAAACTACTTGCAAAATGTTTCATCCATTTCATTTTAAGAAGTTAAAGGATGATTATGCCACTTTAAATGGTGAAAATCATGTGTTGTAAAAATTCTATGTCTTGTAAGATTGCATCAACCTTCAATATCAAGTGGGGAAATCATATCATACTCACGGTGAAATTGATTCCATACTTTAAATAAAGTGAATGAGAATGATAGTGATCATGAGAATATGAGTGTAATTTTTAGCAAATATAATTTTCATGACAAGCCAAAGAATATTGTGTCAATTTTCAGAGAATGCAATTATTAGGGAAACAGTGGTCACATATCTCTTTTGTACCTCTAGAGAAAAGATCATGCTATGAAAAATGAACTTGATTGGGTGCCTAAAGGGACTAAATGTTTATCCACTAATTACTAAGGACCCAAATTGATATGGGTACCAAGGAGTCTCTGCCACTTATGATATGCAGGGAATATTGCAAAACAATGAGCAAAGTGGTCTAGGAAAAGAGAATGTGCCAAGAAAGAAGCCTCTCATTCTCAACAAAGCAACTATCAATAAAGCAAAAGTTTGAACAACTATGTCAGACCAGAATGAGGCAATCAAGGAAACCATGGCCAAGGAACGAGAATGGAAATATGGTCAAAGAAGGGAAGTCTCATTAACAAAAGCACCTCACATGGAAAATGTGCAAATCAATCATCAAAAGAAGGAGCAATGAGTAAGGAAAATTTACCTCCTAATCTTCAAGACCTAGGTAACAAAAACCTCAAACTTTCCTACATGTACTTATGTGTAGAAATAACTTGTTGAAGATATGCATATGTAATGCATTCTGAAATGTCCAAAAGAAACAATGTTTTCATGTAAAAACTTGAACTTAAGATTGCTAGAAAGAAACCATACCTTTTACATGATTATTAAGATGATACTAGCTTGCTACATTTTATGTTTGGTAGGAAAATGTTTATGTTTTATGAAATAAGAATCATATAGTGAATGCATGCATACATTCAAGTGAGATAATGCTTGATTAAAATAATGAAAAGCATAATCTTCTTTCAAAAGTACAAACATAATAACATGTTTGATGTCCCTTAGTACCATGTGTCAAAATAAAAACATGAAAATATTGGTGCATAAAAGTCTGAAAAGTCATTATTGCACTTGCACACTTGGACTTGATGTTAAACTTATGATTGACTTACCTTTAGCAGTTGTATTTAAGAATCTCATGAAAACTTGAGCACAATGGTTGTTTTGACTTGAATTGTTGTATATTAAATATTTGACCACTCGCATTTGAAAATGGTATCACGAATTCACGATACTTTAACTAGTCTATACTTTGACTCTACACCTTGCCTCGATGTGCTCACATACCATTTTGACACTAAATGAAAGATTATATCAAATGGATTGTTACACTTTTCACTTTGACTTAGTTTAACATGCATATTCAATATGTTTGCACAATGGATGAATCTGAGATGCACATTTGAATTTCCACTTTAACTGCATATTGGTACCAAATGTGAATGGAAATTGAGTCAACTTGCATTCTTGGATTGATATTGTGAATGAAATGTCAGGTGGCTACTATATCTTGGAGTTGATGTTGCTTGACTATGCATATTGGATGTTAAAATGTGAACTACATTAGGTATAATATTGCCATACCATTTTCGTGATGTTTGGATTATGCCTAAATGTGGTAGTTTAAAATGAATATGTTGGTATTGTGACTCAATGAATGTATGAACCATAGCATAACTATGCAATTTGATGAATTGACAAATGTAAATGCGAGATAAATGTTATGGCTTTGCCACTATGTGCATGTTCTATGTTGCATCATCACTCGATTGCTCATATTGGATGTTGGACTACATTTTATTGCAATGCCTATCTTTTGATATCTTATAATTATGCTATGTTAGTGTTGCTCTTGAATGCTATAAAATGTGGATGTAATGTTGAATGCAATAATATGTTGTCTTGTTATGTACTATCCTATTGAGTGATGCAATTTGGAGAGTGTGAATATAGCAAAATGAGTTTTGTTTACAAACTATATTGCTAAATCATTTTTTGTTGTAATCTTTGTGCAATGCTTGAATTAATATGTTGAATGGACACTCTTGTTGGACTATCTACTGTCAAACAAACTATCTTATTGCATTACTTTGTTGACATTGTTGGCATATTTGATTGCCATTGTGATGTGTTGATTCATAATTGAATAAATTATTAAACAAATGGCATGAATGCTATTTTGATTTATGGATAACCAACCATTGTTCATGAATTGACATTTATTGTGCATATAGTGGCATATGTTGGATTTTGGACAAATATGATAATTAATTGGAATGTTGAGAATCCACTTGAAATGCACTTATAATGCTTGCATCTTTGATGATTGATCACTGAATGTGGATGCTATAGCCTTACTAGATTTATTGGATTCTCTTTGCCCTATTACATTTTTTTTATTATGACAAAAAGGGGGAGAGAAAAGTAGGATCATTGGCATAAATTGACAAATCTTGTCACACATTGATTCTTGGTGATTTAAGTTTACATGGTGAATGAATCACTTTGTATGACCACTTTATGCTATGTTGCTAAATATTGAAAACCATTTTTTTTGATAAAGACAAAAAGGGGGAGATGTATGGGGGATGAGTATGCTTGGAAAATGGATATGGTTGAATGGACATATTTGCATGTTTGAAAAAACATAGTTATGCCATTTTTTCAATGCACTTGAACTTGAAAACACTTTGAATGCAAAGTGACTTAAATGACATTTCTTGTGTCATTGAAATTAATTTTCATATCCTTATTATATGGAACTAAGTAAGGGGGAGCTATAAATGTTAAATTTATTTTCTAAACCCCGTTGATATATGCACTTAGTAAGGGGGAGTTTTTATGCTTCATGCCTCTCATATGCGTTTACAACTCTGATTATATTTTATATGATGTCTGTGACTAACCTCCCACCTAAGTTTTTCAAAAATGTCAATAATGTTTTGTCATCATCAAAAAGGGGAAGAATGTGGATGCTATGTACTTTCAGGAAATTAATTTTGATGATGAGCAACAAAAGTAAAACAATTGAATGAGATAATGAAAGTGCAAGGCAAGATCATC
Organism: Sophora flavescens; assembly: GCA_030762895.1. Lineage (NCBI taxonomy): Eukaryota > Viridiplantae > Streptophyta > Magnoliopsida > Fabales > Fabaceae > Sophora > Sophora flavescens. The sequence goes on along the minus strand of CM061064.1, from coordinate 25,751,601 downwards.
CATGACCAAGAGAAGAACTTTAAGGGTATATAGCTTAAGTTTGGTCTTAGGATTATTTATAAGATTCAAGTGTAGGATTGGCTATTAAAATTGAATTAATTAAAAAAAAATTTAAAATTGAAAATGGGCTTAAGGTTTTCAAAGAATTGGAAAATTGTTTTTCATAAGTGTTATAATGTTCTTTAGATTGAAAAATATCATTTTTCTGATAAAAGAACAGCTCGTAATTGAATTACCAGAACTCCTGTAATCTATTATCACTTTATGGAAAAATTTATATTTGAAAGTATCAGTGGTAATCGATTACCAGACTCCCGTAATCAATTACCAGCTTTTGGAAAGCTCAGTATTTCAAACTGACAGCTCGTAATCGATTACCAGTACATCTGTAATCGATTACCAGGACATTTGTAATCGGTTACCAGTCGCGAAAAAATGATTTCTGGTGCAGAAAATGCATGACAGCTGTGCAAAACGGCTATATTTTGAAACCCCACTATAAATACTCTGCAACAGCTCGAAAAACCCTAGGTTTTCACTCTTAGAGCACTTGAACATCATCTCTAACCTCAAGATTCAATCTTTCACTCTTGAAATCAAGATTTGAGCCAATCCTACACAAGAGTCATAATGCTTCACTTGTATTGATTCAACCTTTTGAGGTATTCTTCTTTGTAATCACTTATTGCTTGATTTGTATTGGTTAAAGAGAGTGAGGAATCTCTCTAGTTTGATTTGTAACAAGGGTGAGGTATCACTTGAGTAGAGTTGGAGACTCTGGTACAAGGGTGAGGTATCCCAAGTGAAGAGGGCTCTTTGTAAAAGGGTGGGGAATCCCTTTAGAAGAAGAAAGTGAGGTATCCTTCTTGTATTGAAAGAAAATCTTGGGGTGAGGTATCCTTAAGTCCAAAGGGTGGGGTATCCTTTTGGTGAGTAGTATTGAGGCTCTTGCACGAGGTGGGGTATCCGAGTGGGAGTGCTCTAAGTGTTGTAAAGTTTGAATTGATTATTAGTGGAAAATATTCATAAATGTATTGTGGGGACTGGATATGGGTCACTCAAGGGAGTGATTGAACCAGTATAAATTGAATGTGTGATTTCCTCTTCCTTTATCTTTTTACAATTTCTCAAAAATTAGTCTAGGTCACATAAAGGGGACGAAAATTTTATCAACCCAATTCACCCCCCCCCCCCCCCTCCTCGGGTTATGGTTGCCACGACCAACAAACGCAGGTTATAAAAATTGATTTTCTTCATGCATTTTTTAGTTGAGCTATTTTGTGACTAAGAGATTTTTTTCTCTTACAAATCATCTAAGACTTAAATCTAAAATTCTCCAATAAACTTGGTCTTGATGATCCTTTGATCTTTGACTTTGCTCTTTTGATTTCTACACGCAACTCCTTGATTCCTTCAAGTTCTTCCTTGAATATTTTCCTTGAATTTGCTTAATGAACTTCTTGATCACTGCTTGATACCCGTCTTTGCAATTTGACACTAAAACACTCGCACACACATTAAATTGTATTTGTCATATATCAAAATCTCTAAGTCATTGAGTCTTACAAACTCCCCCTTTTTGATTATGACAAATCTTCTAACAAATTATAAGATCAGAGTATAAGAGTAGCAGAAGCTAAGTGTTTTTGACAGATTTATATCATGGTATCAGAGCAGAAGTATATCAGAGCAAAAAAAATATTATCAGAGCAGAATTTGATTTACTCCCCATTAATCATGTAAGCTTATAAGCTATCCCTCAACATATGCATGTATAATTTGTTATTATCCCTTTTCTCTATATCATACTTCCCCTTTCTCTATATCATACTTTTTCCTCCCCCTTTTGGCATTATAAAAAAGGTAAAAAAAGAAACATTCAAAGCAATAGAGAAGGCAAGCATTTAAACATTCAAACATAGCATATAAAATTGTTCATGATAGAGGGATAGGTGCAGGGACAAATAAAAAAGAACAGAAACTACAAACTAAGGCATTTTACATCCATTACCCAAGGTTCAAGAATTTCTCTATATCTGAAGTTTTGATTAAAGTATTCCTTTTGTTCATCAGAAGAAAAATACCTTTGAAGAAAAGCATCATTGTCCATGTATGAAGTTGGAACATCACTTTCAGTGACTTCCTTTTCTTTGGAAGATTCCAATTCCTTTCCTTTGTTCCTCTTTTTCTCAGGAGCCTTTGAAGTCTCAACTCCTTTCTTCTTCTCACCTAACTTAGAAGTTTCCATTTCCTTCCTCTTCTTCTCAGCAACTTTTGAGGGTGAAGATCCAGTATTTTTTGTTTTTGCCATATTAGGGTTGGTTTGGGTACAAGAAGGATTAAGGTTAGCTCTGCTAGGGTTGCGAAATTAGGTGAAGAAAGAGTGGGTTTCAGAAGATTTGAAGTTTTGAAATAAGATTCTACATCGGCGTCGTCTTCAATCCTCAGGGCTCGTAGTTGAGGATCTATCCTTTTGTAGCCATAGCCGTAGATTTAATAATTGTTTAAGTTAACGGTGCATATCATTTTATTTCCAACCGGTTGGGAAATAAGCAATCGGTTAATAAGGCAACCAGGTACTCCTTTAACTGGTTGAACGTAACCTAGTAGACGAGCTCCATATGCCACGTCATTGGACGGAGCTTCTCATTAAGGACTTAGCAAGTCCAAAGACTTGTGTGGACGAGCGCTTCTACCACTTCAGTGGACTAGCAGAATTAGAATCTTGTGTATTATGAGTTTATCAGACTTTGCATACATGCCTGTAGTACACCAGCGTATACTTATGACATTCAGGAATGGTGTCTTAAACTTTTAATACATCTGTTTATCACAGGGATGTATCAGACTAAAAACACAGGGGATCCATTCCTGAACCTCTATACAGCTATTGATCACATCCATGTTTAAAACAAATTTCCAGTTTTTACACATGTACATGGGTTAGGTACATAGGTGTTCCTGATAAAATCTATTTCTTCTGAAACTCTCTTCTAATCATTCATAGATATTCCAAATCAAATCATACAAGAATCAGAGTATATTTACATAAAGATACCGTCATATAGACAGTTTCTTTAGAGATTAGATATAGGATTGATCAATTATGCCCAATTCTCTTCTAATGAAAAAGAAACTCTCCTTGTTCAAGGGCTTGGTAAAATATCAGCAAGTTGTTTAGTTGTATCAACATATTCAATCTCAATTTCTCTACTTTGAACATGATCTCTAATGAAATGATGTCTGATTTCTATGTGTTTAGTTCTAGAGTGCATTATGGGATTCTTAGTTAGGTTAATTGCACTTGTATTGTCACATCTAATAGGAACTTGGTTTAGTTGCACACCATAATCAACTAATTGTTGTTTCATCCATAAAACCTGTGCATAACAGCTACTAGTTGCTACATATTCAGCCTCTGCAGTGGATAAAGCCACACTAGATTGTTTCTTACTGAACCATGATACTAATGAGTTTCCTAGTAAATGGCAAGTTCCACTAGTACTATTTCTATCTAGTTTACGACCAGCAAAATCAGAGTCCAAATAGCTAATTAAAGTATATGTAGCTCCCTTGGGATACCATTATCCCATGTCTTTTGTTCCTAACAGATACTTAATTATCCTTTTAACTGCTGTTAAGTGTGATTCTTTTGGATTTGCTTAATACCTAGCACACATGCATACACTAAACATGATATCTGGCCTACTAGCAGTAAGATAAAGTAGTGAGCCTATCATACCTCTGAATTTATAAATATCAACAGGTTTACCTTGCTCATCCTTATCCAGATAACATGAGGTACTCATTGGAGTAGCCATCTCCTTAGCATTTTCCATACCAAACTTCTTGATCAGATCATTGCAGTACTTGGTTTGGCTAACAAAGATTCCATTTTCAGTTTGCTTTATTTGCAGTCCAAGGAAAAAGTTCAGCTCACCCATCATTGACATTTCAAACTCACTCTACATATGACTTGCAAACTTATTGCACAAATACTCATTAGTGGCACCAAAAATTATATCATCCACATATATTTGTACAAGTAAAATGTTGTGTGCCTTTTTATTAGTGAACAAAGTTGTGTCAACTTTACCTCTTTTAAATCCTTTTTCAATGAGAAAATTACTTAACCTTTCATACCAAACTCTAGGGGCTTGCTTTAAGCCATATAGTGCTTTAGATAGTTTATAAACATGGTTAGGCAATTCATCATTCTCAAAACCAGGTGGTTGACCAACATACACTTCTCTTGTATAAATCCATTTAAGAAAGCACTCTTAAGATCCATTTGATACAATTCAAATCCCATTATGCAAACATGAGCAAGTAGCATTCTTATAGTTTCTAATCTTGCTACTGGTGCATGTGTTTCATCATAATATATGCATTCTTCTTGGTTATACCCTTTGGCTACCAATCTAGCCTTGTTCCTTACAGTTATACCATTTTCATCTAGTTTATTCCTAAAAACCCATTTTGTACCTATTACTTGATAGTTCTTGGATTTAGGCACTAGTTTCCAAACTTAGTTTCTTTCAAACTGGTTTAACTCATCTTGCAAAGCCATCATCCAATGTTCATCAATTATAGCATCATCTATGTTCTTAGGTTCTACTTGAGACACAAATGCCATATCATTACAAGCATTTCTAAGAGATTGTTTAGTAGTTACCCCCTTTGTAATTTCACCAATGATGTTATCAATTGGATGATTTCTGACAGTCCTCCATTCCTTTAGTAGGTCAGGCTGTTGTTCTGTTTGCTCCTGCTGCAACAATTCATTCTTTAAGCTTTCATCTTCTTCATTGTCCTGTTTCTCTTCTAGGAGATTTTTCTCAATTGAATCTGCAAGATCATCAATGATAGAATCATTTTCCAACCTTTTCGGGTTAGACTCGTCAAATGTCACGTGCACAGATTCCTCAATAGTTTGTGTTCTCTTATTATATATTCTAAATACTTTACTAGATAGAGAGTAACCTAGGAAAATTCCTTCATCAGCCTTTACATCAAATTTTCCAAGATTATTCTTTCTTTTCACTACTCCATTTTGTTATGGAGTTCTAGGAGCAGAAAAATTATGCTGAATGCCATGCTCATCACAAAAGTTTTCAAGTACTTCATTTTGAAATTCTCCCCCATGATCACTTCTTATAGAAACAATTTTCATGCCCTTTTCATTTTGCACAATTTTTGCCATTTTCGTAAATGCAGCAAATTAATCACTCTTATGAGATAAAAAATATGTCCATGTATATCTAGAGTAATCATCTACTATTACCAATGCATACAAGTTACCACCAAAGCTTTTGGTTCTAGATGGACCAAATAAATCCATGTGTAAAAGTTGCAAGGGTCTAGTTGTTGAAATAATGTTCTTTGGTTTAAAAGAGACCTTAACTTGCTTTCCTTTTTGACATGCATCACATAGTCTATCTTTCACAAATTTCAGTTTAGGCAAACCAACTACAAGATCTTTACAAATCAGTTTATTCAAGTGGTTCATGTGAATGTGTGTAATTCTTCTATGCCAAAGCCAATCCTCTTCTTCTTTTGAAATAAGACAGCATGCAGTATTTGAGGAGATGTTATCTAAATCAAGCATGCATATAGATGTTATCTTTCCTATGTCCAATTAATTTCAAATTTTCATCATGCTGATTTTCTATTAAACAACTATTGGAATTGAATTTTACCTTGAAGCATTTGTCACATAGTTGACTGATACTTAATAGGTTGTGTTTCAGTCCCTCAACATATAGTACATCCTCAATGATTGTTGTTGAGTCACTTCCAATGTTGCCAATGCCAAGTATTCTCCCTTTATTGTTGTCTCCATAAGTAACACTACCACTTGACTTAGGGGTAAAGGAAATGAACTTGGTTTTGTCTCCAGTCATGTGCTTGGAACAGCCACTGTCAAGATACCATTTCACATTCTTGGCTTTCCAACACACCTACAAAAATAGAATCATGTTTGTGTTTTAGGTACCTAAATTGGTTTGGGTCCTTTTGAGTTAGTTGCAGCAATAGTTCCTTTAGGAATCCATAAATACTTAGATTTATTGTATGCTGATTTTCTGAATTGACATGTAGAAGCCGTGTAACCTTTTCTAGCACAAAAGTTGCATTTAACAAATGGTGTGTTTGATATCTTAGGTGCAACAAAAAATTTCTTGAAAGATTTCTCATGTATCTAAGGTTCATAGCCTATTCTAGCCTTATCATAAACACACTTTTGCTGTCCTAATAAAGCATTCAAGTTATCTCTACCATTTGTGAACTTGGCTAAGTCATTTTTTAGTTTTTCAATTTCTTTAGTCAATGTGCAACACTTAGAACAATCAGAGCTAGATGCAATCAAGACCTTATTCCTAGCTTCTAGTTCTCTTTCTTTCATTTTTAAGCATGCATAATCATCACATTGTTTAGCAATTATTTTTCTAGATGAGACAAGTTGTTTAGCAATCTTAAGGTATTCATCATGTAACTCATCAAATGCATCTTGCAATTCATCAAAAGTAGGTTGTGAATCAGAATTTACGTCACTCTCTGAATCACAGTTATTGCTGGCCATCAAGCACAAGTTTGCCTCCTCAGATTCAGATTCTTCAATGGAATCTACATCATTATCATCCCAAGCAATGTAGGCCTTTCTTGGCTTTCTCCACTTCTTTTCCGTTGAGTCAAACTCTTCTGTTTTGTCCTTCTTTTTCAGTTTTGGACAGTCAAGCTTCATGTGACCAATCTTTCCACATTCATAGCATATGATGTTGTTGGAAGAGTTGTCACCTTTGCTGAAATTTCTCCTTTGAAAGGTGGATGGCTTTCTTTTGAAGTTGTCTTTCTTCTTTAGGAACTTCTTGAATTTTCTAACTAGCATTCCCATATCTTCTTCAGATTCTGCCTCTTGTGCTGAATCATTATCATCACTGTCTTCTACTTCTCCGACTTGTGATGTCAGAGCCAATCCTTTTTTCTTTTTGTTAGTTTCTTCATTCTCATTCAATCTGTTCAACTCCAATTCATGCTCTTGCAGTTTTCCAAACAATGTGGCAATGGTCATTGATGAGAGGTCTCTAGATTCCGAGATTACAGTGACTTTAGGCTGGCATTCCCTGCTCAAGCATCTCATTACTTTGTTAATTTGATCCTCATTTGATATAGCTTTTCCAAGACCAGCAAGTTGGTTGACAATGTGAGTGAATCTCTTTTGCATTTCAGTCATAGGTTCTCCTTGCTTCATTCTGAACAGCTCATACTCACGTGTGAGGGTGTTCATTCTTGCTCTTTTTACATCTGTTGTTCCTTCATGTGTTACTTGCAATGTATCCCACATCTCTTTTGATGATTTTCAATTTGAAACCCTGAAAAACTCATCACGGCTTAACGCAGATGTTATAATATTCTTAGCACGTGCATTATATTAAACTCTTTTCTTATCATCCTCATTCCATTCAGTTTTAGGCTTATTTCTTGGAGCACCATTAGCATCTATAGTATAGGGGACAAATGGTCCATTTCTACTGCATCCCATATGTCAACACCTGCAGCCTCAAGAAAGATTACCATTCTTTCCTTCCAATAGATATACTCAGATCCATTGAAGGCAGGAGGGCGTGCAAGGGAAGCCCCTTCATTCAAACAATCATTGGAAGCCATACTCTTATAGCTATTAAGCCAAACTTAAGAGTTAGCTCTGATGCCAATTATTGTGACTCAAGAGGGGGGGGGGGGGGTGAATTGAGCTTTCAAAAACCTTACTTTTCAAATCAGAGTTGCCTCAGGATCTTTTACAAAAACAGTGAAGGGCTTTTTATGAAATTTTGAATAGATGGTGGTGAGGAAAGAAAGATTAATTCAGAAAGATAAATTAGTAATAAGATTCAAGTTCACAGCTCACAGCTATCAATTAAACAGTGATTGAATCAAACAGGAAGAAGTTCAGTTCAGGGTCGTACAGGTATTAGATACAAGCCTTAATCAGTCAAGAACTGAAGTTACAATATATCAGTTTCAGTGATCAAGAACACTCTTAATCGACTCAGTTTTCATCAATTAATACCTCAAGATTGATTGTAGTAATACTCTGGTTTTAATTCATATTAAGTAGATCAAGAACTGATATCAATTGAAAACTTAGAACATCAAGATCACAGTTATATGTGCAAGACAGAAATTAAAGAGTTTGAGTTTAGAGATACCACACAATCAGTTTTATACTGGTTTAGCCACCACCACTGTGACTTACATCCAGTCCTCACTCCACCTATAGGTATTCACACACTAACACAACAAGCTTTAGCCAGGTAGCTTGAAAAACCTTTACACCACAGAGCACTCCTTCACCTCGAGATACCACACTCTTGTGAAGAACCTCAATGTTCTTCCTTAGGGATACCTCACCCTAATCACACATAGAGACTCCCTCTCTCTTTACAATCAAATAGAATGAAAAGATTGATTCCTAAACTCTCAATAGTCAGATATACAAATTGAAGTTCTTATGAGAATTGAAACACTCTTTTTCACAATGAAGCTCAAGCAAGAAGATGAATGATTTTCACAATTGATCTCTCTAATTGATTTTGTAAACTTCTATTTTTTTTTAAAAGTTTTCTTTTGATCCCTCTATATATAGGAAACAAGTTATAGTCGTTGGGATCAATTAAAATAGATTTGGGTCTGATAACAGAATCTGTTTTCTTGATTCTGGTTCTTGAACAGGGGTTGAGTACAGGGCTGTATTAACCAATTTCATACCGATAGTTCTGATAGTTTCTGTACACCTGTGTAATACATGGATGTACTTGTTTTTTAATAACTTGAACTTGGTTAATCCATCAGTACACCCATTCAGTACATCTATGTACTGAATCAAGAACCTTAAATTCATTTGCCAGTTACAGTAGCAGACATACATCCATTGATTACATGGCTGTACCTGACAAATAATTTTCTTATTTCCAAAAATCATTTTCATTAAAAAAAACTTATTCATTTTAATGCAGGTTATGAAAATTGATTTTCTTCATGCATCTTTTTAGTTGAGCTATTTTGTGACTAAGAGATTTCTTTCTCTTACAAATCATCTAAGACTTAAATCTAAAATTCTCCTTTAAGCTTGGTCTTGATGATCCTTTGATCTTTGACTTTGGTCTTTTGATTTCTACATGCAACTCATTTATTCCTTCAAGTTCTTCCTTGAATATTTTCCTTGAGTTTGCTTAATGAACTTGTTGATCACTGCTTGATACCTGTCTTTGCAATTTGAAACTAAAATACCTGCACACACATTAAATTGTATTTGTCATATATCAAAATCTCTAAGTCATTGAGTCTTACAAATCCTGTAGTAGAAGAATATTCAGACAAGTCAAAAGTAGACGTGTCTGAAAATCAGACAAGTGCCGATACGTCTGAAACTCAGAATATGAAGAAAGATTGGAAATTCAAGACCTATCATCCAGAAGATCTTATCATTGGAAGTCCATCTCAAGGAGTTAGAACCAGATCTGCTTTCAATGAAAACAACATGGCCTTCATATCAGATATGGAACCCAAAAAGATTGAAGAAGTCTTACAAGATGAAAGATGGACTCTAGCCATGGAAGAAGAACTAAATCATATCAAAAGAAATGGTGTTTGGACTTTAGTCTCTAAACCTAAAGATAAATCTGTCATTGGAACCAGATGGGTATTTAGAAACAAACTGGATGAAGATGGAAAAGTGGTAAGAAACAAAGCAAGACTAGTTGCTAAAGGATATAATCAACAGGAAGGTATTGATTTCACTGAAACCTTTGCATTTGTAGCTAAATTATAAGCAATAGAATTCTCATGTCATATGCTGCACAACATGATATAACTCCTTATCAAATAGATGTTAAAAGTGCACTTCTAAATGGAATAATTGAGGAGGAAGTTTATGTCAAGCAACCTCCTGGGTTTGAGGATTCTGAAAATCCTCACCGTGTTTATAAGCTTACCTAGAGCTTGGTATGATAGATTAAGCACATATCTAATGGAAAACAATTTCATTAGAGGAAAAGTAGACACTACACTTTTCAAAAAATGCTCAAAGAAAGATTTCATAGTAGTACAGATTTATGTTGATGATATTATATTTGGTGCTACTAATGAAAAGCTCTGCAAAGAGTTCTCTAAGTTGATGCAGAATGAATTTGAGATGAGCATGATGGTAGAATTGAAGTTCTTCCTTGGTCTTCAAATAAAATAGGCAAGTGATGAAATCCATATCCATCAACAGAAGTACACCAAGGAGCTTATGAAAAAGTATAAAATGGAAAATTCAAAACCTATGAGTACTCCTATGCATCCGTCAGTTATTCTAAACAAGGATGAGGAAGGTAAAAAGGTAGATCAAACTATCTACCTAGGTATGATTGGATCTCTTTTGTACTTGACTGCTAACAGACCTGATATTCAATTTAGTGTTTGTATATGTGCTAGATTTCAATCTTATCCTAAGGAATCCCATCATAAGGTTGTTAAAAGAATTTTCAGATATTTAATTGGAACCACTAACCTTGGTTTATTATATAAGAAATCTGAAGATTTTAGGTTAGTTGGATTCTGTGATGCTGATTTTACTGGAGATAGAATTGATAGAAAAAGCACCAGTGAAGGATATCACTTCATTGGAGCAAATATGATCTCCTGGTCAAGCAAAATGCAAAGTACCATTGCTCTATCAACTGTTAAAGCTGAATACATATATGTAGCCAGTTGTTGTTCACAGCTGCTTTGGGTAAAATATCAACTTGAAGATTATTCAATGTTTGAGCATAATATACCTGTTTGGTGTGTTAATACTAGTGCTATCAACTTGTCTAAAAATCCCATACAACACTCTAGTGCAAATCATATAGAAATAAATCATCATTTTATTAGAGATTATGTACAAAAAGGAGTTTTTGAAATTAAGTTTGTAAACACTATTATCAGTGGGCAGGCATCTTTACTAAACCTCTAAGTGAAGATAGATTTGTTTTTATTAGAAGGAATCTTAATATGCATAATGTGTCTGAATGAGTGTATGTCTAAAAATTTACTTGTCTATATTTTGTATATGCTTGACTCATCTATTTTCTCTATGTCTTACTCGTCTACTTTAGCCAAGCATCTGATGATGTGGCTAAAAGCACTCAGTGCTAAACCCTGACTGAGATACGTGTAATTGAAATTTTCCTCCTTTTCTTAAAAGCATTTCATTTTGTTAACAACTGTCTTTTCGAAATTTATTGATGTTTGTGTCAACACTCTATCTCCTTGTTCTCAAGGCAAAAAGCACTCAAACGTTTTAACAAAACAACCCGTGTCGTTTCAAAAGTTTCCTACTCACAATCTTTGCTCTGAAGTCTCAATCTCTCTCTGAACTCTCTTCGTCTTCAACCTCTCAAAACTTCTCTTCACTGAAACCCTAACTTTTCTTCTCTGAATCAATGGCACCCAAAAGTCTTCTTGAAACTTTGGTTGAGAAAACCAAGCTATCGATCACTGAATTGAAAAAGGTACACCCTGGAAGGGACCCAAACTTTGACGAACTCAGAACCAAGGGTTTGGACGTTCTACCTGAACTCAACCATGCTAGATGGTTACCCTTCTTTCAACTACAAGAGCTTGTCTTCCCTGCTCTATTTAGGGATTTCTGGACCACTGCGAAAATCACCAAGGACAACTCAACCTCCATGATTTCTGGAGACATGGGCGAGGATCACGCATTCATAACTCATGAGGTACTCAATGAAGTAACAAAATGACCAAGATAAGGTGCTGGGTATTACAAAGAATGACTGAAAGATCAAGGGGAAGCAAATGTGAATCTAATTCTGTATGGAGTTGAAAACCTGCAAATAAAGACTCCAAGTATTTGTCTCCTAAGGCAAGATTTCTTCATGTCCTTCTTGTAAACTGTGACATGCCTAGAACTGGGTCTAGGAATCATGTCAGTAAAATAGAGAAGTTTGCTCTATTTCATCTAGTCCGGAAGATTAGGATAGATATTACTGATTTGATCTTCATTCATACGAAAAAGGTTGTTAAGCGAAAGGAAAAGGATTAGCCCTATGGTATGATCATGACTAGGATTTTAGGGCAAGCAAGTTGGATTTAAGAAGTGCTGTTTATGCTGATCTTTGCACTGAGATCACAACAAAGACTCTGTCTTTGATGAAGATTACCCTGAACCCCATTATTGAGCCAAATGCTGAAGCATCATCATCAGCACCTGCTGCACCTGCTCAAATGGAAGAATCTTTCTCTATTCCTACTGTTAAGGCTGAACCTTTTATGGATCCTATTGAAGAGGAAAGGCCTCAACTACAGAGGAAAAAGAGAAAAATTATTGAATCCTCTGCTCAAGTAGCTGAATCTGCTCAGGTTGTTGAGCCTACTACTGAACCTGCTATTCAAGCTTCTGCCTCTGCTTCTGATGCACCTAGGGTTACCAAAGTGTTTAAAAGAAAAAGGAATGTGCAAGCTGAGGGGGAGTCTCAACATGAGGAGACAGTGATCCCTAAAAGGAAAAGGACCATTGTGACAAAGAGTAAGCTTGTTTTACTTCCTACTCCATCACCATCACCCTCACCACAAAGACAACCAACACCTCCAACAACTTCCATTCTCCAACCTTCATCACCAGTACCTACTCTGTCACCACAAAGAGCACCAACCCCATCACCATAGAAAACACCATCAACACAACCACAACAGAAAACTACTACTCCTCCACCCGCTTCACCAAAAATCTCAACTCCACCACACAGATCACCTATCCCACAAACTTCTGTTTCTGAACCTATCCATCACACCTCTGAACTTAACCTTACTACTTCAAAATGTCACATATCTGACACAGAACATCATCTATCCAAGCCTTCCCCACCACAAACATCTCACCATACTGACACTCTTCAAACCGAGGATGTCAATGACTTTGAACATTTTGACAATCTCACTCTTCCTCCACTGAGACACCTCGTTGTGCCCCTTTGTGTTATTAGATTAAAACCTCATTATTTAATTACTTAATCACGTGCTTAACGTGAAAATACATAAAAATTAAAACTTAAGTTAATAAGCATACAAATTTCAATTAATTAAAACTTCGTACCATAATTATATTGCGAATACAAACATATATTTTATACATAATACAAAACCCTATTGAGGATATCCTCTCAGTAGCATCCCATACAGGTATACACTTAAACAAGAAGACATAGTCAACGAAAAATATAAAATATCTTAATGTACGGGTCATACAAATCTAAACTCTATCCTCAGGGATTATAGCTCTTCCTCCAGCCTCTGGTTCATAAGGAGTTCCATCTAACTCCTCATCATCAAACTACTCCGCAGAGTCTTCTCGTACGATCACATAATAAATAAAGCACGACTTACAGAAAATATAGGGGATAAGAAACAGTTCTATCATCAAAAGAGGAAAAGAAATACATAGTATACAGTATAACAAGAGTCACAGACACGCATCACTCATAATAAACATTCATCCTCAATTTAAGATATGAACCTCTACCCTCAATCTCATGCAATGAAAACTTCATGCTGACGTGGCCACCACTAATCTTGTCACACATCCCTCTTTATGGATGCCAGTTAATCGTCCAAGAGGTTCGTCCATGCACACCGGTGCATATCCCCATTCCTGGTAGGATGCTCATGCAAAGCAATGACATTATTCCCCATTCCCGTTAGGGAATAGCTACACATAATTCAAGTATCCCCATTCCCGTTAGGATACGGGACGATCCCACTAGGACTTCAGACCTTGTATGTCTCAAACATACAGTTGTAACTCACATTCAAATATATGAACCTCACTAAATCCCATTAATACAACTTAGTGCGTCAATCTTCCATCATAGTCTCAACACATTTTCCACACCTCCTCATAGATTAAAAACCACTTAATTACGATAGGCACCTCTAAATCACATTTATTCTCTCACCCAAACAATTCTCTTCTAAACAACATGTATCTTTACTTAAAGTCAACTACGCATAATATTAAACCGGGCAGATCATGCATAATACATTAATCAACAAAATATTCAAATATCACAAAATATCACATAAAACAATTTATCACTACCAGCACATCATAACAGTTCAATAATAATAATAATAAAGTCAATCAACCTCAGATAAGATAAAATCATCCTAACGTTGATAAACCTACAATCCCCAAATCATCATTGATATTTCAAAAAAGCATTCAATATGATTTTGGCCTTGTCAATTACTTGACCACTAGTAAGGTTTAGGTCGCCCTACACAATTATTATATTGTACACTACTTATCCATTCCGACGGTAGATTGATTCTTTCCCCCACCTTTTAAGGCGCTCGGAGGTTTTTCTGGAACTTCACAACCATGCAGTCAGCTCCAATGAGTTCCCAAAAAGAAATTCCTACTTCTCCAAAGCAAGCAAGAATATGAAAAACATCCCAGAGAGACGATCCAAGCATTTTCACAACCATACAAAACACATAATCAGCTACTCATCATCAAACGCTCACTCTAAGTTGATTTCAAATACTTAATTTTACAAAATAGAACCAATCTCAAATAAAATCAGATTGGGGATTTAGGGTTCATAACATAATTTGGGGAAAATCAATCTAACCAAATAACAAAGAAATTAGTTGAGGGAAACACTAATTCCTAGTCCCAATTACACAGAACAGGGTTCAATTTCAAAATTAAAATCTGAATTCAAAAGGCTAGGGTTAGGGTTTCAAGATCAAATTTGGGGCTTTTTGAATATGAACACAATAGGTGAGATTTCACTCACCCAAATGAAGAGGAAGAGGAACATAGTGGCTGTTGAAATCCGGTGCGGCGGCTGGCGACGATGAGGCGGCGACAGTGGTGGTTCGACATCTGTGGGGACAACCATAACCAAAAGAAAGAGGCTAAGCCTCAAGGAAGAAAAAATGTAAGTTTTAAATAACAAAAGAAGGTGGAAACCACCATAGCCAGCGACGAAGGAGCCTTACCGCGGCGGCTAGCAGCGCTACCACGACGGAGGAATGAATCGCAGTAGCGGAGGACGTGTAGGGACGGAACGCGAGGCGCAGCTCGACAGGACAACGCGGTCTTCTCCCCTATGAAATAGACAACTATAAACACGAGAAGAGGGGTTGAATTGTGTTTATCATAATTTAAGCAAAGATGAAATCTTTTCTCAAACAGAAAGCTAGCTTTGGACGAGTGAAAGAATACAGGATGGACGGGTGACAATTGCACACACACCACTTGACAGATGCAAGAAAAACTAAAGCAATTAAAGAGTTTAAGGGAAGAGATATTGACACAGTGATTTATCCTGGTTCACTCTTCAAATCAAAGAGCTACGTCCAGTCCTTGGCAGCACCAAGATTTATCCACTATAACTGATAAGGTTACAGACTCAAGTATTATTTGCACACCTAGCCTCTTCAGGCTCAAGACAAGTATTGTTTTCACACCTAGCCTCTTCAGGCTCACTTGGGTTTGTTTGAGAGATTTGGTTTGTAATAAATACAATTTCTCACAGGCAGATCTTTCACTAACACTCAGAGAGTGGTTTAAATGTAAGACTCAGGAAAGTCTGCGTAATAACTTCAAAATGATTGAAGAATAAAGAATAAAATAATGAAGAAATAAATGCTCAGAGTAATGGCGTTTTTAATGCAATGTGTATTCTTTTTCTTCATCTTCAATGGCTTCTGTATTTATGATCTTCAAGCATTTAGGATCCGTTAGAGACATCCTCTCAGATGTTGGCTTCAAGCAGAACTTCATTAATTGCAATAGAGTCGTTCTGAGTAGTCATTAATGCAATAGAGTCGCTTCAGGCAGCCATTAATGCAATAGAGTCGTTGTTTGTATTATAACATGAAGGATCATGGCTTTATTCATCGTGCTACAACCATATCAAAGTTGAAAGCGGAGAGCTTTTTGTACTTTCTTTGAGTACACTTCCCTTTTTTGTGCAAGGACCAGAGGTACTAGGGAATAAAGCACGTTGGAAGCATTCTTTAACTGGTCTTTGGTTCTGATTATCCAAGGTTGCTTGAGAGAGTAACTTCTGACTTTTCTTGATAATCGTGAAACTGAGTAGGAGAGAAGGCTTCAAGTCTCTTTCTGGTTCTTGAACCAAGATTCTGATAATCCTTAAAGAATTCACGATCATAAGATAAATGCTTCCATCTTGAAAATAATCACGTCTATCTAGTCATTTGAGTTTTCATTCGGGCTAGTAGACGAGCTCCATATTAAGGACTCAGCAAGTCCAAAGACTAGTGGACGAGCGCTTCTGTCACCTTTAGTGGACGAGCACTTCTGTTACCTTTAGTGGATGAGGGCTTCTGTCACCTTTAGTGGACGAGAGCTTCTGTTAGTCTGGTGGACGAGAGTCTCAGTTATTTTACTGGACGAGAGTCTCAATTACTCGCAGTGGACGAGAGTCTCAGTCACTCTTCTGGACGCGAGTCTCTTGTTCTTCAGTGGACGGATACATTCTGACCTTAACGGACGAGCTCCATCTGCTTCCTTAATGGACGAGCTACATCTGATTCCTTAATGAAAGAGCTCCATTTGCCACGTCATTGGACGGACCTTTCCGGTCTTTTCTGATATTTTGATGGACGCGCTATTCTGATACTTTGATGGACGTGCTCCAAGTGCCACGTCATTGGACGGATAATTTTGATTCCTCACTGGACGGGTTTTTCTGATACTTTGAGTAGACGCTGCCTTCTGTTGTTTTTAGTAGACGCGGCCTTCTGATACTTTTTGGACGCGGGTTTCTTTCTCTTGTGTTTTGGACGTGCACTACAAACACTACAGTGTTGGAAGTCTGCTTGTTACACTTTGTTGGACGTCTACTTGTTTCACTTTGTTGGACGTCTGATTGTTACACTTTGTTGGATGTCTGCTTATTTCACTTTGTTGGACGACTGATTCTATTTTTTATTAATCTGCACACTCAATAGATAGGTTAGCAACCAATATGAAGGTTAATTAAATCATTAACCAATGTTTATTTTTCATCAAAACTTAGGGAAATGCATATCAAACATTTTAGAGACTTAACACCCTAGCGTCGAGCGGTGGCGGCCGGAACTCCCTAGGTGGCGGCACAGGTCTGGTCCAGCAGAGAGAAGGGAGAGAGATTAGGTTGAAGGGAGGAAGAAGAAGAAGTAGCACAAAAGAAAAAGAAAGAAAAGAGTTTTTTTTGGGGGTCGTGGTTTTCTGCTGGGAAGGGAGGGGTTTGGGTTTTTTTTTATGCATTTTTTTTCATTTATCTAGTCGATAGATACAAAAATAAGTGGTTATGATTGAGTCTAGAAAAATAAATAATATTGATCATTGGATCTAAAGATAAGGATTGATGATTGAATTTATCAACCAAGAAAATCAGTGATTCAAAATAAATCTCTAGTTAACACTAAACTAATTTATTTTCAAATCTAAAATTATATAGAGTAAAACATATAATAAATTTCTTTCAATAATATCATTTGAAATATTTTTCTAAAGAAACACTAATAGGGACAATAACATAATATTATTGTCTAGTAAGCGTGCATACACTGAAATAAGGCAGTGTTAACGCACTCAATAAAATAATTTTAAAAGAGTAAATAAAATTACTCATGATTACGGGTCATAAAATAACCCAAAATTAATGTCTAAATAATTATCATTCCAATAAAACAATATAAAATAATATATATTTTTCGATATTGAAGAACAGTAAAAACTGGGGTGTTACATTACTACCCCACTTAAAAAAATTTCGTCCTTAAAATTTCGTGACTCGAAACTAAACAGGATCTTGTAATTACATCTTAATTCCAAGATCCTATATTTTACTTCCCGTATTCACTTTCCCTTAGGTGACTTTTTATAACTTAACAACACATTTCATACTTATTCTTCATTATATTGACCCTCAAAAAAATAATCCCTTATCCTATATCCATATTTCCTCTTCTTAACAATTTTACCTTAATATTTCACATATCGGGATATAATAAAAAATTAGCTACTTTTATTTTCAATACTAGCCCATTAGAAAATCTTCTTTCGATATATTTAACTCTTACTGTTAATTCCAAGATTTAAACTAAGATTCCCACTCTTTTTTTCACAGCACATACATCAATTCCTATCCTAGATTCTATGTTGTGTTCCCAATCGCTTCATTCCACTTATTTCCAATTCCATAACATAATCAATTCTTACGCCGTTCTCTTTCATCCTATAAATTATTTACCACCACATATATCCATTGTCCATGACATTTTATCTTAGTTCCTCCAACATGAAGAGCAACATCAAAACTTAATCACTTCTATTCTCAATTACTGATCTACTAGAAAAATTGCTTTCCACACATCTAACTCTCATAGTGATTACTAAGATCAAAACCAACTTTACCACAACAAGCATCAACTTCCTACTCCGGGTATCCAATTGTAGTCTTAGCCCTTCTAAACGTAGTCTACTTTTCCAGGTTCTATCAAAATCACATATTTCCAGTCTCCAATCAGAACATCGTAATACTTCTTAAGGTAAACTGAAATCAAAATACAATACGCTAGGTAGGATTATCTAACTCATCAACTTTGAATTTCCCTAACAAACTTAAACAACATACGAGTTTATCTCTTTCGATTCGAATCAACTTAGGTGAAATTACTATAGACACTTTCCTTTTAAAACTTCCAAACTCATACAATCAATCTTAACTACAAGCATCTGATCATTACTCTAGATTCCTTTCGTAACATTCTGTCTTAAATCATGATTAGATTTATTGTGATCGTCTTACTTAATGACGTATTAGGGCTCTCATCTTACTAGTCACATCTACACCTCAACAAATTACTTTCACCTCTTGTTTATCCCACTATAGGGATTGATCGTACTTAGGTACTACACTTACTCCTTATCCACCTTCTAAGGATTAGATCATTCCTTACTTGCCCATTCGAGTTGAGGGTGATCAGTTGGACTTAGTCTCAACTTGGTCCTCAACACTTACAGAATATTTTAATGACAAACCTTGATAAACTTCGGATCTTCATTTGGAACGATACTGGAAGATACTCCATGAAGTCTGTTCAGTTCTATGAAACATACTTGTTTGCTTCTCCACTATATAATTGATGTTAACATTTAAGTCGGGAACGACAATAAAAATTAGATAAAAAAAGTAGAGTCGCCACCAATTTTATTTATTTAGGATAAAAATTGGAAAAAACCTAAAAAAAATGGTCTTTGGAACCAAAGTGAGTTCGGAAGTCGATTACGAGTAGGGAAGGTGTTAAACACCCTACATCGCCCATTCTAAGAATGATACCTTAAATAAATTGCACGACCCAAAAACCAAAGCGAGGGGATTGGGCATGACACTTGTCATAGAGCAACCCAAAAACATTAAATAAATTATTAATTAATTATCTACATTAAACAAATTAAAAAGAACACAAAAATAAAGGAAAATTTAATTTTGGCTTGACGGGATGATTAATCTCGCTCCTACGTATTCCCTACTGCGATAGGAAACTCAAATCTACATAGTTCTTGTAGAAAATATTTTTGTTTGTTGATTGATTTTGATTTTTTATGAAATTGTTTTTTTTTAATTTTTTTATCAAAAACTAATCAAGATAGAACATGGCACATGCATCCACAGAGCTATCCCGAATATATGGATTGAGTGTGAAAAATTTCATAAAGCAATCCCAAAATAAATATTTTCAAGTATTGATTTATTTATTTCAACATAATCAAGTCATAAGAAAATAAAATCAGATTCAATGTTTTTTTTAAAAACCCATTTCTTCTTATTTATCAGACCCACTTGGCTTGGGTTAATAAACTAACCCACTAGCCCAATAACATGCTTAAAATAATTCTGCACAAATAAATGAAGTGAATAAAATAACAATAGATAAAATAACCTACTTAAATATCAAAATATAATGTAAAAATGATAACAACATAGACCAAGCCTCCTCTGTTTCACCTGCTCGAGAACGGAAAGAAGAACCAAGGTGGTGGTGGTCGAACGGTGTTTGAGGAGGAGCTTGCTGTGAAGCGGCGACGTGGGTCGTGGAGCAGGGCAGTGTTGAGATGGCGGGTCCGGGTCTAGATGGTGCAGAGGAGATGCTTACGAAGAGGAGATTTGGACAACAATATGCGGCCGGGGTTGGCAGTGCGACGGTGGAACCAGCGGGGCGGGGAGGGGGCGACGACTCTACTCGAGTTGGCGGCGCGAAGTGGCGGCGGTTGTCGCAAAGGAACTGGGACAGAGATGCCTCCCTCTCTTCTTTTGATTTCTCTCCTCTCAATATAGGTTATTATGAGTGTTTTTATTGCTCTATGTTCATAGCATTTTTCAGAGGGATTTGGAAATCGTTTTTCTCACGGTTGTTCCTCCTTATTCTGTAGCCTCTCTTGTGATTTTATAATGCCAAATTCACTCTGATTTTGATCCGAAAAATCTGCAAGGATTAAAATTTCTATCTCTGATTTGAAATAAAATCAAAACTTGTGATCCTCAACTGCAAAAATCAAGGGATTTGCCAACTGGATTCAAATTCAAAATAATGTTGGAGGGAAGAAAAGGGTGGTTGCTAGGGTTTGTTAGAGGAGGATGAAGGAAGGAAATGGGTTTAAAATCTTTTTTTTTTGTCTTTATATATATTTTTGGGATTTTGGGATAAATAAAAACAAACAACTAAATAAGATGCAAAATATAATAATTTTTTTATTTTCTTAGAGTTTTTTATTTTTTGAAATTTTTAGTGAAAACTAAAAAGACCCGGTCAAAATAGGGTGTTCACAGTTGCCCCTCTTTACTTGTTCATTACTAGAATACATGACGAAAGAACGATTTTTTATGTGATAGTAGTAAGGAACTAGTAAAGAAAATGAACTCGCATTTTGACCGGGATGAAAACAAGCTGGAGAAAATTAAGAACATTAAGCTTCAGTGCTTGGAAAATAAAAGTGACAGTGGGTCTCAGATCCCGAAAATAAAATTAGCAGTGAACCTTAGCACTTGAAAAATAAATTTACAGCGGGCCTCGGATCCCAAAGATAAAATTAGCAGTGAGCCTCAAAACTCGAAAAATTAATTTACAACGGGCCTCAGATCCCAAAAAAAATACCAGTGAGCCTCAGAGCTCGAAAAATAAATTTTCAAAGGGCCTCAGATCCCAAAAATAAATTTGCAGTGAGCCTCAGAGCTCGAAAAATAAAATTGCAATGAGCCTTAGAACTCGAAAAAAAAAATTTGCAGCGGGCCTCGGATCCCAAAAATAAATTTGTAGTGAGCCTCAGAGCTCGAAAAAAATAATTGCAGCGGGCCTCAGATCCCAATAATAAAAGGCAATGAGCCTTAGTGCTCGAAGAATAAATTGCAGTGAGCCTTAGTGCTCGAAGAATAAATTACAGTGGGCCTCAAATCCCAAAAATAAAAACGCAGTGAGCCTCAGAGCTCGAAAAATAAATTGCAGTGGGCCTAAGATCCCAGAAATAAAAACACAGTGAGCCTCAGAGCTCCAGAAATAAATTGCAGTGGGTCTCCGATCCCAAAAATAAAATGATAGTAACTTGCTTTCTCTTTTCTCTCTCTTTTTTTTCATTTTATTATTATTTTCCTTTCTTTACCTTTGCTTCAATTAAAGCTGAACCACACGCTCCATGGAAAGACTTCAACCAATCAAACCCTTGTTTACCGACAGCTCCGAGTCAAGGTCTTGTCAGTTCGTTTCAATAAGAGTGGCTTCTCTTTCAAAGCGATGGAGGCATGTAGAGTGATTGCTTCATTCAAGACCAAGACCCATGGAGACTTTCAATATTGCTTTACTTTTCTCCCCATTGTGCTCCGTTATCTCTCGTATTGACTTTGAAATGCTGGGCTTTCTTTGGTTCAAACCATTCATTGAAGTAACCATTAGAATTATCAAATCATACTATTAAACTTAAATTTACATAAATTGAGACATGATTTCAATGCATAAACATGATTTAAGCACAATAGGGAAAAATGGATGAATAAAATCCTTGCCTTAATATGAGAATTTACATTGCACACAAGGAATTTTGAAAGAAAGAGGGGAGATACAAAGGGGTGTATAGGAATTGTCTGAAAAGGGATAATGGAACAAAAGAAAACTGCATAAAAATTTGCCCCAGTATTGGTTCCTTGATCCTCTTATTTGATTCCCAACAACTGTTTGACATTGCAAATCCTGGTCTCAACTTCCACATACATTCTTCCATTAACATTTCAATGATTTTCTTTGCCCCATTGTAGCCAGTCACAAACAAAATTGCCCCGGTGTAGCAAGTCACAAACAAGATTGCCCTAGTGTGGCAAGTCACAAGCAAAATTGCCCCATTGTGGTGAACATCAAGATATCACTTAAGCTGCCCTTGCGGGTTTTCAGCCTAAGATTCAGTTTCTTTGTCCTACTTTTGGCTTTGGTCACCCTTTCAGGTTTTCAACCTAACGGACTCTTCTTTCTTTTTTTATTTCTTTTTTTAAAAAAAATTCCCTAACTTTTGCTTAAGTCGCTCTTGCTGGTTTTCAACTTAACGGGCTTTTTATTTTTTAATGCCCTAACTTTGCTTAGGTCGCCCTTGCGGGTTTTCAACTCAACGGGCTTTTTTTATTCTTTAATGCCCTAACTTTTGCTTAGGACGCCTTGCGGGTTTTCGACCTAACGGGCTCTTCTTTTTTTTATTTATGCCCTAACTTTTGCTTAGGTCGCCCTTGCGGGTTTTCAACCTAACGGGCTCTCCTTTTTTTCTTTTTTTCTTTTTTTTATCAGGCATAGAACTTTTTCACAGCATCAGAGTTTACAGGTCTCGGTAGCTCTCATCCATTAAGCCCAAGGCCCCGCCTGAGTATGCCTGCTTTACTATATATGGCCCTTCATAATTGGGTGCCCATTTTCCTCGGGCATCTTCTTGATTGGGAAGTATCTTCTTTAACACCAAATCACCTGGTTGAAACTCTCTATGACGGAATTTCTTATTAAAGGCTTTAGCCATTCTTATTTGATATAGTTGTCCATGACAAAGGGCCACCAGTATTTTTTCCTCAATCATGTTTAACTGATCATATCGAGCTTTCACCCATTCTGATTCTTCCAAGTCAGCTTCCATCAACACTCTTAATGACGGGATTTCAACTTCTATGGGGGAAACGACTTCCATTCCATACACCAATGAGAAAGACGTTGCCCCAGTACTTGATCGTATATTGGTACGATACACATGCAAAGCATATGACAACATTTCATGCCAATCCTTATAATTTATGACCATTTTAGCAACAATTTTCTTAATATTCTTGTTGATCGCTTCTGCCTCCCTGTTCATCTGAGGTCCATATGGGGCGGAATTATGGTGCTTGATTTTAAAAGTCTCTAATAACTTCTTTACATCCACCCCATCAAGATTGGCAACATTATCTGTAATGATTCTTTCTGGTATTCCATAGCGACAGATAATATCCCTTTTCAGGAACTTGGTAAACACCTTTTTAGTTATATTGCCATATGATGCTGCTTCCACCCACTTAGTGAAGTAATCTATTGTAACCAGAATGAAGCGATGTCCGTTTGAAGCCTTGGGGTTGATTGGTTCAATGACGTTTATCCCCCACATATAAAATGGCCATGGAGACACTAGATTGTGTATTTGGAACGGTGGAGCTTTGATCTGATCTGCATATATTTGGCATTTACGACATTTTCGGACATACTCCAAACAATCAGCTTCCATTGTTAACCAATAGTGACCATTTCGTAGGATCTTTCACGCCATCATGTGACCATTGGCATGT
The DNA here is from genome assembly GCA_030762895.1 of Sophora flavescens. Lineage (NCBI taxonomy): Eukaryota > Viridiplantae > Streptophyta > Magnoliopsida > Fabales > Fabaceae > Sophora > Sophora flavescens. Next base: position 25,727,695 of record CM061064.1, on the reverse strand, counting down.
GTTCCACATATACCTTCATGAACTTCTATCATGATAGTCTGGGCTTCACGAGTATCAACACATCTTATGAGGACCCCATCATAGTTCCTCTTATATAGAATTTCACCATCTAAGTAAAAGGACATTGATAATCTACGAATCGTCCTCTTATTCACTTCATTTGCTCCAGCCGGGTACGTTCTACTCTTCATATATTGCTTGATGTCGTGATACCAAGGATTACCATCGTGCTCTTCTTCCACGTGTGCACAATATGCCGGCTCATCTTGTACTTTCACTTGAATAGGCTGAACGATGGTATGGAGACCCAGCTTGGTCATAGCGGCTAATGTGGCTAAAGCATCCGCAAATTGATTCTTGTCTCGAGTCAAGTGCGAGAAAGTAATCTCATCAAACTTCGCAACTAACTGAGTCAAGTATTTCTGATATGGGATAAGCTTGGGATCTTTAATATGCCATTCGCCATTGACCTAATAAATTATTAGAGCTGCGTCTCCAAAGACCTTTAGCTATTTTATTCCAAGATAAATTGCCACTTGTAATCCACTTGCACATGCTTCATACTCAGCAATATTGTTAGTGCATTCAAATTCAAGCTTATCGGCCACTGGGTATTGCTTGCCATCCGGAGAAACAACCACTGGTCATATGCGGCTTCCATGAATATTAACTGCTCCTTCAAAATACATCTTCCACATATTATCTTCATCTGGTTCACCTTCTTCCAATGACAGTATCTCTCCATCAGGGAACTCGGATATAATTGGTTGTCCTCCCTCGAGAGGGTTTTCAGCTAAGTGATCAGCAATTGCACTTCCCTTGACAGATTTCTGAGTCATATACTTAATATCGAGCTCTGATAATATCATTTGCCACTTTGAGACCCTGAATGATATGTGAGGACTTTCAAAGATGTACTTCAAAGGGTCCATTCAAGAGATTAACCAAGTGGTGTAGTATAACATGTATTGCCCGAGTCTCTTGGAGGTCCACACCAATGCACAACAAGTCTTCTCAATTTCCATGTATCGGGCTTCGCAGTCAATAAACTTCTTGCTCAGATAGTAAATTGCATGTTCTTTCTTGCCAGACTCATCATGTTGCCCCAACAGTGCCCCCATTGAGGTTGGTAAGATAGTGATATACAATATCAAGGGACGACCTTAAGTGGGCGACACCAACACTGGTGGGCTTAATAAGTGTGCCTTTATTTTGTCAAAGGCTTCCTGACATTCCTCATTCCATCTCCCCGGATTATTCTTCTTTAATAGCTCAAAAATTGGCTCACACGTGCTAGTCAAGTTAACAATGAATCAGGCAATGTAATTTAATCTCCCTAGAAAACCCCTTACTTCTCGTTCATTCTTGGGAGTTGGCATGTCTCTGATCGCCTTTGCCTTTTCCGGCTACACCTGTATTCCTTCTCTGTTGACCACGAAACCCAGCAATTTCCCAGTTGAGGCTCTAAACACACAATTTGTGGGATTGAGTCTCATATTGTACTTCCTTAATCTCTCAAATAACTTATGAAAAACTGCTACATGGCTTTCCCCCTCCTTAGACTTAGCCACTATGTCATCCACATATACCTCTATCTCTTTGTGCATCATATCATGGAACAATGCTACCATAGCATGCTGGTAGGTAGCTCCGGCATTCTTCAACCCAAAAGGCATTACTCTATAACAAAAAGTTCCCGAAGGGGTGATGAAAGTCGTCTCTTCTCTTTGTCATCAACGTTCATGAGAATCTGATTGTATCCTGAATACCCATCCATGAAGGAGAACCTGTGGTTTGTTGTTGTGCTGTCTACGAGGACATCAATATGAGGTAATGGGAAGTCATCCTTCGGACTTGCTTTGTTCAGATCTCTGTAATCCACACACATTCTTACTTTCCCATCCTTCTTTGGTACTGGTACGACATTAGCCACCCACTCTGGGTGTATCGACACTACCACAAACCCAGCTTCTAATTGCTTAGTTACCTTTTCTTTGATCTTTAGTGACATTTCTGGATGCATCCTCCTCAACCTTTGTTTCTTCACCACCGTATCTGGGTACAATGGGATTTTATGTGATGTTATCTCTGTATCCAATCCTGGCATATCTTTGTAGGACCATGCAAACACATCAAGATACTCCTTAAATAGCGCGACCATTTTTGCACGCTCTGGATTATCCACTATTTTCAACTTCTTCTTGTCTTCCTCGGTCCCCATATTAATCACTTATATAACTTCATCATTTGAAGTGAACCCATTTTCTGAGTGCTCCATCAACTTTGTAAATTCCTCAATGGCTTCTTCTTCCTCACTAATCCCAGAATCGTGTTCGTCAACAGCCGCGAGGGAATTAGTAAATGAGGTTTCAAGGTTCCTTTTGTGAGACAAACCTTCGACGGGGGTGAGGTTCCTGAAAGAAGATGTTTGCAACAAGGGAAATATAGGCAAGGATATTTTTCAAAAAATAAAGCGTGGTTGATATAAGATAAGGGGTAGAGAAAGGAAGACACCAAGAAAAATGCTGAAAAATCATACTAACTCATTTTATTCATGTCTCAACTAAAGTAAACATCCATTTATTCGAGATACAAAAGGTAATTACTTCATGGAAATAACATCAACAAATGGTTCAGACCGTCAATTGCCAAGGACCTCATTGTCAGCAGAGAGATAAATAACAGGGTTTCTTTCTTGCTCCTCTTAAAGTGCACTGATAGTGAAATGAGTGGAAGTCAACTTTTCTGGTGAGATCACTTCAGTTAATGCCGAGAAAGTATCCGTCAAGTGGGGGACATAATTAAATTCCTTGCCTTCTCCTTTCTTGCCTCCCAGAGTCGGGTACTTCATCTTTTCTGCTAGAGAAGGATCGTACCCTAGTCCATGTCTTTTATCTCTTGCAGCTGCTGCAATCGGTTGAGGGATCCCTTGGAGGCTTGCCTCTAGGCCTCTTCCTTTCTGATACCCATTCCTTTCCACTATACGGACTGCCACTTCATTCACATTCTGCATTGGCAACTCCTTCCTCTTGCTCTCTGGCTTCAGGATTTCAAAAATACGCATGGAATCAACCTCGACTTGCTCTGCACTTTCTACGCAAGGTACCGAAACAGGCTTTGAAAGCATGATTTCCTCTTCACCACGGATGGTAATCACATCCCCATTCTGAATGTACTTCAGACACTAATGCAACGTTGATGGAACAACACCAGCTTCATGAATCCAAGGCCTTCCTAGAAGCATAGTATAAGCTGGCTGGATCTCCATGCCTTGAAAGAGAACGTGAAAACAACTAGGTCCTACTTCGAGGGGCAGAATTATTTCCCCTAAGATCCCTCTTGCTGTCCCATCAAAGGCTCACACAAACATCTCCTGGGGTGTCAAATCTGTCGAGCCTATGTTTAGTTGCTCTATAGTGGACAACGGAACCATATTCAATGTTGAGCCACCATCTGTAAGCACCTTCGCAATCACATATCCTTTGCACCTTAGGGTAATGTGGAGTGCCTTAGGACTACCTCTAAACTTCAAAAACACCTAATCTTCTGAGAAATTGATCATGTTGACCCGCCTCACCGGATCCACCATGTTTACTACATTCTCTGGCGTGACGTTGGGATTAACATAAGCTTCATTCAACACCTCCAATAATGCCTTACGATGTATCTCTGATGTGAGGACAAGCGACAAAAGGGATATTCTTGCCGGTGTTTTCTTTAACTGTTTTATCACATCGTATTCACTTTGCTTCATGATCTTCAGAAACTCTTCTTCTTCTTCCTTCTCCTTTCCTTCATCCACGATCTCCTTATCATTGGCATTCTTCCTTGCTTCTTCTTCTACTGGGCCGTAGTATCGTCCACTCCTTGTGATGCCTCCAATTCTTACAACATTAGTAACTAGGGCCTTCAAGTTTTTCCTGCCCCTCCTACTAGCTCAACCTTCTGTTCATAATTCCATGGTACAACATGTGTATCATTATAAGCAAAAGGAGTTGGCTTTTTCACCCTTACAATCACTTTTTCTGGCACGGGGGCATCATTCATGGGTGGTATCCGGAGCACAACTTTTTCAACCACATTAACTTATTCAGTCGTACCTCGCCTAGCTTGGATCACCCCTAAGGTAAGAAATCCTTGGACTCGGACCTTAAAGTCCCAACTAGTTTCAATATCATGCCCTACCTGTGCATGATGATAGTCACAACTTAAATCACCATCACACTTCTCTTTTTTTCGATCAGCTTCATCGGTGCAACAATATCATATCCTGCTTTCTTGAGTCCCTCAAATACTTCTTGCATTAGGGTTCGTAATTCTAAAACCTTCTTGACTTGAGGCCCTTTCACTTCCAAGTTATTCACACTATTTGCCGGATTATGGTTTGGGATTGGGTTATTAACAATGCTAGGACCAGAGTCTTCTTTGAAACCCAATATTCCACAAGCAATCAACTTTCTTACTGCTGTCTTGAAGGCCTCACATTCTTCAATGGAATGCCCCAGGGCATCCATGTGATACTTGCAAGTCAAGTTTGGATTGTACCAAGAAGGGAAAGGTGGTTTCGTAGGTCGTACAGGGTTTCCAGCGATTAGGTGATGATCAAATAGTTGTTTGAACAAATCTGCATTAGAGATAGACATTCTTGGGAAAGGTGGCCGATTTTGAGATTGGAAGTGTCCCTAATTTTGAAAATTTGGGCAAGGTCGAGGGTAGCTTGGATGGTTTTGTTGAGGTGCAGGTGGATAATGAGAATATGTTGGGCGAGTGGGGTTGTATGGCTGAGGGGTAGGGATGTTATTTATTTGGTTTTGTGGCTGGATGATGGTTGGCGAGGCCTGTTGAGGTGGTAAAATGGTGTTTGGTATCTTGGGTATGAAGGGACATGGAGAGGTCCAAAGTTCTGCTGGTGTTGCACCTAATTTGCTTTTGCTTCCTTCTTCTTGGGCTGGAACCTGAGCAGCCAAACTCCTTCTCCTTTGTGCATATTGTTTGAAGGATTCATCACTCTTCTTCTGCATTGTAGTCAACTGTTCACGGGTCGGAGCTACGTCCAAATTAAATTTGTATTGATCCATGAACAAATCAGCTAATTCTGTCTGTCGCGAGATCTTAGAATGGTCTAACCGAAGGTACCACTCTAGTGCGATTCCGGGTAAACTTTCATGGAAAAAACCAATGAGGAACTTGTCATCCTTAGACCAGATGGCCATTTTGGTGGCATAGCTAATCAAATGGAATCGTGGGTTCCCACTTCCGTCATACTTGAAAAAATCGGGAATTTTGAAATCCTTAGGAATCATGACATTTGTGGCAGGACAAAGTTCTTCAATCTTGAGAGGGCCATAAGTATTTGAGCCTTGATCTCTTTTATTTGTTCTTCTACCTTCTCCATCCACTCTTCCTTCATCTTATCAGGCCCAAACTGAACTCCCCCTTGATTGTTCAGGAATGGATACATGGGTTTTTTCCATGTGCGCCCTACATAGCCAGCAGACTCATGATACACATTCTCGATGGGACGATATCCTTCCCCGACGGGGATTGCTATGGGCTCTGTAACGCCCCGATTTTCTGCTTATCGTTAATATATGCTTAAGTGTGTGCTTGCCATTAATTAATTTTAAAATTTAAGAGATTAGTTTGATAAACTAAAATCATTTTCATAACTTAGTTTATCTTAGGAAGCTCCAGTAAAAATTTCAGCTGAAAATTCAGACGAATCCCGGTCTGCGTTTTCTCTATCGGTACAAGTTTACTGATCAGAAAGTGAAATTTTTACTCGAGAATGAAACGTTTGAGCTTCTAATTACGATTGCTAATGTTTCCACAGTTTTAAAAAATTTTGTGAAATTTTTTTTGTTATATTGATTTTCAGGATCGATTTTCATTAGAAAAACGATTGTTTCGGTATAGATATTTAACCGGAACGAAACAAAAGTCAAATAAAATAACTTGTATCAGATTTTGGAGTGTTGTGTGAGGAAAATCTGATTTTTTGTAATATTAATAGTGAACCATTATTACATGAAATCATTTCCTTTATATTAAATAATTATATTTCAAAATTTGTATTAAAATTACTTTTATTTTTTTTAATTTTTCCTCTCCCTTTTCTGATGAAACCAGTGCCCTCCCCCTCCTCTATATAAGCACATCCTCTTCATACTTCATCACTTTTCCTTTCATCCACACAAAAGCCATTTTGCTACACTTTGTTTTATTTCTCTTATTCTTAAGGAAGACTCAAGTCTTGCTCTCAATACTTCAAATTTCTGCAGCTACTAGGTAAAATACTCAGTTATTACACTTCATAATTCTTGCCATTTTCATTTCTTAATACATGCATGTAGGGTTTGATCATAGCCAAGCTTGTTCCTTTTTTTTAAAACCATTTTCTTTCATATTCTACCCATCTTCATCACTATCATCAACACTTGCATGTTGAAAAAGGTTTTCCCATGACTTATTTTGAAGGGTGGCCAACACCTATGGTTCATGAGGCTATGATTTTAAAATTTTATTTTCAAGTTTTAAACTTTTATTTTACCTATTTGATACTTAAAAAGTTTAAATCCAAAAGCTTGTAAAAATTTGAATTTTCTAACCTATTTGATAGAGCATGGCCGAAAGCATGCATGAAGAATAAGGGAAATTTATAAAAATTTTAACTTATGTTAAACATTTCTTTTGATTAGAATTGCAATCGTAGCGAGAACTTGAGTTCGTTGCTTTGAACCCGCGATCGAATTCTTTACTGTTTTAATCTGAGGTAAGGGAAGACAGCCTGAGGGATATTAAAATTATGATAACTATGTGTTACCTATGTTTGCTTGATGATGATTGATTGAATATTGTGTTAATGATTGGTTTAATGGTTGATTTTAGTTTGAATTAATATGCTAAGTTTTATTTGATTCACATGAATTACATGTTTATTTGATTTATGAAGTGCTTATAATTATATGAATGTGTTGATGAATGATATAATTGTTTAGTTGTTGCATGGAAAGCCTAACCTTGGGTTAAAGCTCAAATTAATAAGTTAAGATAAAAATATTAACAAAATTGTGAAAGAAGTTTACAAATAAATAATCTTTTTGAAAGAAGTGTTTTTTTTAATAAAAAGAGAATAAAAATAGAAATATGTTTCTCATTAATTTTTTTTATTTTGCAACAACAAAGATTTTATGGAAAGGCATATTTTTGGAAAAATTCACATCATTTTGAAGAAAGAAAAGAAGTAGAATTTTGGAAATATTTTAAACAAATGAAAAAGGATTTCCACATTAATTTCTTAAGTTAGAAGAAATTCTTTAAAAGAAAGATTAATTAATTTATTTATTTTTTTGAAAAAGAGTGAAATTAAAAAAAAAAGATGATGATTTTTGAAAATGAGTTTCAAATAAAAAGTTTTACTAAAGACTTTACTCAAAAGAATATTCAAATAACTTGGATAAGTTATGGAGTTTTAGTTTTGTTTTATTTTTCACTAAACGGAAAATAACATTGAAAGGTGGACCTAGTGACCGAGACGTCGGGCTACTATTGTTAATAAACACGTTGATCTATGATCCGTGTCACGTTGTTGTGGACTGTGTGTCCTATATACGTTGGTATGGACTGTGTGTCCTGCATACGTTATACAAACGTGGTGAAAGAAGTAAAGGTGAAAAGTTGATTTTTCTATGACCACAAAGTCTAAGACTGGTACATCGGTTTAAGACTCTTGTGATTGGACACTCGGACTCAAATGTCATGTGTTTACAAATTTTAATACATTTAAAAATTATGGAGGTCATGAGCCTTTGAGCTTCGACAAGCGAAAAATTATAGACAAAGAAAAATTGCGATAATAAAATATTTTTCATGCATTTGGCAGACGTGCCCAAAGTTGTTTTGTGTGAATACCTTGAAGGGCAGGGCATATCATGCTACGTTGTATCATTGTGCCTTGACGGATAATGAAATCCATATGCCTTGATTACTATGCCATGAGTCGGATAGTATGCTATGGATATCCACGCACGTTGCACACTGTGCCAGGAGTTTTTAGGCAGTGTAGTGGAATAAAACGTTGTGGATTTTAAGGCAAATTTGGGGACTTATCAGCTTATTTTAAACAAATTGAAGTTGGGGTCTCCAGAGATGAGTATAGAAGTTGAATTATAGAAGTGCCATGATTTTCAAAAAGTGATGATTATCTCTTGTTATGTACTGCTTAAAATGATATCTTGTTATTTGTATATGCAGTTTTTTGTGTTTTGGGTACATATATTTGTCATAATTATCCATATATTGGTATCTTACCCTTATTTTCTTCTATACATATATATGTCCTGTTACGTTGAGATTAGATGGACCCAACACTACCTCTCGTGCACTCCCGGGTGCGGGCGATAATGTTTGAAGATGCCAACAATCCGAAGGCTTGGGTGATTCATACAGGGAATCACACGGCTGAGTACATTGGCCCGATTTGCACTGTAGAAGGAACACTGGAGGGAGGTCCAGAAAGGAGGATTCACACCATGGAGACCATCCAGATATCACTTACGCCAGCTTAGTTATATGTACAACACCTAGCAGACCTAGGACAGCTAGTGTTAAATCCACCACCTCTGAATGTGGCTCCTGCATCACCTATAGAGGAGGACCCCGAGGAATTCATGGAGGAAGAACCCCAGTATTATCCTATGAGCAATGATGATGATGATGATGATGATGATGCACCTGACGAGGGAGCCGGGGTGGAAGTATCCTCTTCTGATACTTCCTCTGGAAGTGGGGGAGACTTCGGTGGCCTCTCGAATGGGTATCACTAGTAGCTGTCTTGACTAGTTTAGGAAGTCTAGCTTTACTTTGGGGTAGTGGTGTTGGATGGATCATTTCTGGAATATGTTTTATTTTGTCTCTTAACCTCTAGTTTAATTTATTATTTTGATCAAGTAACTCGGATGTACACTCAATGAAACTTCTGTCAATGGACCTGTCACTAAGAAGGTGTTTGTTATCAATGTGAATATTATGTATTTAAGTTGGTCTTTTAATTCCATGTCTTATGTTGTGAGTTCTATTGAAAATGAATTACTAATTAAATATTAACTTCCGAAAGAAATCGACATGTCTTCTAATAACGTTAATATTAGTAAAAAGGGTTAATTAATGTAATACTCGGGAAAAGGGTGTTACAAATAAGGATGGTATCAGAGTTGGTCGAGTCTTTCGGGAATCTTTGGGAAATAGGCCTGTTGTGTTTGTGTTGTGTGAATCTCTGAATAGGCTTGTTTGAATTACTTCTTAGAAGTAATGAATTGAATATTTCTTAATCTGGTTACCATTTAACTGATTTTATCTCGTTGGTCAGTTATGGAGCTAGATGCAGGAAGAGGATGGGGCCGCAGGGGAGGCCGTAGAGGTGGTTATGTTGGTGGGAAAGGACCTGTTGGTGGGGGAATTGATATTGCAGCGCAAGCTATGGTAGATGTCGCAGCTGCCATTGCTCAACGGACAGCTACTATGGCTGCACAACACCAATAGAAGCAAGCTCGTGCTGAGCAAGATGCTGAAAGTCATGCTCTGACCGCTTTCCGATGTTAGAACCCACCACAGTTTCATTGGGGATGTTGATCCCATGAAAGCCGATTTGTGGATTCAAGAACTCGAGAATATTTTCGAATTGATAAATAGTCCTGAAGCAGTGAGAGTACCTTATGCTACCTTCTTGTTAATGGGAGACGCTGAATATTGGTGGAGAGGTACCAAGCAATTGCTCGAGGTGAATCAACAGGAAATTACTTGGGAAGTTTTTCGTACTGCATTCCTAGACAAATACTTCCCACAAAGTGCTCGAGGCGAGAAAGGGCAAAAGTTTTCGCGTCTTCGTCAAGGTGATATGACCGTTGGAGAATATGCAGCCAAGTTTGAATCATTAGCCAGATATTTCCGCTTTTTCCAAGACAATCCGGAAGAGAGCTGAAAGTGTGAAAGGTTTGAAGGAGGATTGAGGTATGAAATCAAAGAATCAGTGCTGCCACTAGAGACTAGGAATTTTCAAGCTCTGGTGGAGAAATGTAGAAAAGTGGAATAGATGCGAAAAGGATGGGACAATCGAGGAAACGTTGGGGGACCCTCACGAACAAGTAACCAAGTCCAGAAAGGAAGGCAAGCTCAGAAGAAACCATACTCGAGACCAACTGGAAACAATTGGAGTCACCAACAGTACCATCATGTTGCTTCCGCCACCGGAAGTGTTAACAGAGGAGTCAAGGCAATAGTCAAGGGATGAGGTGTTTAAAATGTGGAGATACGACCCACTTAGCTGATGTATGTCCCGTGATAGGGTTGAAATGCTTTAACTGTGATCGGATGGGACACTTAGCAAAGGACTGTAAGGTGAAGAAGCAGGAACCCACAGTCAACAGTGCCAGAGTTTCTAAACCAACAGCTAAAAGAAGAATTTTTACTATGAGTGGTGCTGAGGCCTCAAACTCCAAAGATCTTACGAAAGGTACTTGTGAACTAGCTGGTAACCTTTTAACAGTGCTTTTCTATTCGGGTGCAACTCACGCATTCATCTCAAATGATTATGTGAGACTTTTGGCCTTACCTGTTACTTCATTACCATATGATTTAATTGTCTCCACACCTACGGCTGAACCTGTTACGGTTAACTCTCTGTGTTTGACTTGTCCGATGGTCATTCAAGATCGACACTTTCTTGTTGATCGGATCTGTCTGCCCTTAATACAACTAGATGTGATTTTGGACATGGATTGGTTGTCTTCCAATCATGTGCTTTTAGATTGTGATCACAAGAACCTAGTTTTTCCGGATTCCGAAATTTTTGGATTTCTATCTACCTATTCGATGAGGTCTTTCTCGAAGGAAAAAGATCATAAATGCTTGCTTTTAATAAGCTTAGATGTCGAGGAGGAAGTTAGTTTAAGTACTATAACAGTTGTAAGGGACTTTCCGGAGGAGTTTCCTCCTAATGTGCCAGGATTACCCCCAACAAGGGAAATTGAATTCTCTATCAATCTAGTTTCGGGAACTGGACCGATATCGGTTGCTCCTTATCGGATGTCATCCACAAAGCTCGGTGAATTGAAGGCTCAACTAGAAGATCTGTTGTCGAAGCAGTTCATAAGGCCCGGTGTTTCTCCTTGGGGAGCACCTGTTCTTTTAGTACGAAAGAAAGATGGAGGCTCAAGACTTTGCGTGGACTATAGGCAGCTTCATAAAGTGACGATAAAAAATAAGTACCCGTTGCCACGCGTAGATGATCTAATGGACCAATTGCAAGGAGATGTTGTTTTCTCGAAAATTGACTTAAGGACGGGCTACCACCAAATTAGAGTCAAGACCGAGGATATACCCAAGACGGCGTTCCGAACTCGCTATGGGCATTATGAGTATCTTGTGATGCCTTTTGGAGTAACGAATGCATCGGCTGTTTTCATGGATTATATGAATCGAATCTTTCGACCGTTTATGGATAAGTCGGTAGTTGTATTCATCGATGATATCCTCATTTACTCAAAGAGTCATGAAGAGCATGAGATACATCTACGACAGGTTCTACAGATTCTACGCGATAAGGAGTTATATGCAAAACTCTCTAAGTCTGAGTTTTGGCTCGAAGAAGTGAAGTTCTTGGGATATGTAATTTCTAAAGATGGAATTGCTGTAGACCCCACCAAAGTGGAGGCTGTGCTTTCATGGGAAAGACTGAAGACTGTAACGAAAATTCGAAGTTTCGTCGGTTTAGCTGGATACTACCGGAGATTCATCGAAGGATTCTCCAAGATAGTCGTGCCGCTAACTCAACTTACAAGGAAAGATCAACCCTTTGTGTGGACTACAAAATGTGAGGAAAGCTTTCAAAGAATAAAAGAACGATTGACAACTTCGCCAGTGCTGATACTTCCAGAACCCAATGAACCTTACGAGGTATACTGTGATGCTTCGTATCAAGACTTAGGCTGTGTGCTAATGCAAAATCGAAAGGTTGTAGCGTACGCGTCTCGACAACTAAAGACTCATGAGAGGAATTATCCGAATCACGATCTAGAGCAAGCTGATGTGGTCTTTGCACTAAAGATATGGAGACATCATTTGTACGGGGCCAAGTTCGATGTTTTCAGTGATCACAAAAGTTTGAAGTACCTGTTTGATCAGAAGGAACTCAATATGAGGCAAAGGAGATGGATGGAATTCTTGAAGGACTATGATTTTACATTGCAATATCATCCTGGGAAGGCGAACGTTGTAGCAGATGCTGAGCCGGAAGGCCATTCATGTCTCTGCAATGATGGTGAAAGAACGAGAATTGATCGAGAAGTTCCGTGATCTTGATTTAATGAGGGAGATAAGTCCGCAAAAGATTAGCGTGGGGATGATCACAATATCAAGTGGATTGATGGAAGAGATCAGAGAGCAACAAGCCACTGATGCATTTCTCCAAGAAAAGAAAGAGCTCATGGAGCAAGGGAAAGCCACCGAGTTTAGTTTGGGACCAGATAATATCTTGAGATGTAACGGTCGTATATGCGTTCCTAACAACCCTGAGACGAAGAAGATGATTCTCGATGGATTGAACAAAAGCACCCTGAGTATCCATCCAGGATCAACCAAGATGTATCAAGACCTGAAGCAAAGATTTTGGTAGCCAGGTATGAAGAAACAAGTAGCAGAGTACGTTGCATCTTGACTGACTTGTCAAAAGGCGAAGATAGAACATTAGAGACTCGGGGGAATGTTACAATCCCTAGATATACCCCAATGGAAGTGGGACAGTATATCCATGGACTTCGTGGTAGGATTACCGAGGACTTCTAAAGGCTTCGACTCAATTTGGGTAATCATAGACAGGTTAACGAAGTCGGCACACTTCTTACCTGTCAAGACGAACTACACGGTGGAAAAACTAACCGAAGTATACCTCAGGGAAATGATTAGACTCCATGGAGTGCCTTTTAGTATAGTCTCAGATCGAGACCCAAAGTTTACTTCGCGATTCTGGGGAAGCTTACAAAAAGCACTAGGAACTAAGATAAGGCTAAGCTCGGCTTACCATCCGCAAACAGATGGGCAAACTGAAAGGACAATTCAGACCTTGGAAGACTTACTTAGAGCTTGCGCTCTGGATAATCGTGGAAGTTGGGACGATTTGTTACCGCTTATCGAGTTTACGTACAACAACAGTTTCCACTCGAGTATAGGGATGACACCCTACGAAGCTTTGTACGGAAGGAAATGTCAGACGCCATTGTGCTAGTATCAGGACGGAGAAAGAGCCATTTTAGGACCTGAGATTGTGCAATAGACAATAGAGAAAGTGAGGTAAATACGCGAAAAGATGAAGGTCTCTCAAAGCAGACAGAAGAGTTACGCCGATCGTAGGAGGAGACCTCTCGAAATTCAAGAAGGAGAACATGTGTTTCTAAGAGTCACCCCTAAAACCGGGATAGGTAGAGTCATAAAATCCAGAAAACTTACTCCAAAATTTATTGGACCTTATCAAATCCTCCGTCGTATTGGTCCAGTAGCTTATTGAATCGCCTTGCCGCCTTTTCTTTCAAAAATCCATGATGTGTTCCATGTCTCTCAATTGAGGAAATATGTTTCCGATCCATCGCATGTAATTGAGCCCGATGAAGTACAGTTAAAGGAGAACATATCCTATGAAACTGCACCTGTACGGATCGAAGACAAAAGGATTAAGCAACTCCGTGGAAAACAAATTCCCTTAGTCAAAGTCATCTGGAATGAAGTGACATGAGAAGCAACTTGGGAGACTGAAGAGAAGATGAGATTACAGTACCCCGATCTTTTTCCCGGTACGTAATTTAGAGGACGAAATTTATTTTTAGTGGGGTAATAATGTAACGCCCCGATTTTCTCCTTATCGTTAATCTGTGTTTAAGTATGTGCTTGCCAATAATTAATTTTAAAATTTAAGATATTATTTTGATAAACTAAAATCATTTTCATAACTTAGTTTATCTTAGGAAGCTCCAGTAAAAGTTTCAACTGAAAATTCAGACGAATCCCGGTCTGCGTTTACTCAATCGGTACAAGTTTACTGATCAGAAAGTGAAATTTTTACTCGAGAACGAAACATTTGAGATTCTAATTACGATCGCTAATGTATCCAAAGTTTTAAAAAATTTCGTGAAAATTTTTTATTATATTGATTTTCCGGGTTCGATTTTCATTAGAAAAACGATCATTTCGATAGAGATATTTAACCGAAAGGAAACAAAAGTCAAATAAAATAACTTGTATCAGATTTTGGAGTGTTGGGTGAGGAGAATCTGATTTTTTGTAAGATGAATAGTGAATCATTATTACATGAAATCGTTTCCTTTATATTAAATAATTATATTTTAAATTTTATATTAAAAATACTTTTAAATTTTTTTTCCTCTCCTTTTTCTGCTGAAACCAGCGCCCTCCCCCTCCTTTATATAAGCACATCCCCTTCTCACTTCATCGCTTTTCCTTTCATCCACACAAAAGCCATTTTACTACACTTTATTTTATTTCTCTTGTTCTTAAGGAAGATTCAAGTCTTGCTCTCAAGACTTCAAATTTCTGTAGCTACTAGGTAAAATACTCAGTTATTACACTTCATAATTCTTGCCATTTTCATTTCTTATTGCATGCATGTTGAGTTTGATCATAGCCAAGCTTGTTCCTTTTTTTTTAAAACCATTTTCTTTCAATTTCTACCAATCTTCATCCCCATCATCAACACTTGCATGTTGAAAAAGGCTTTCACATGTCTTATTTTGAAGGTGGCCGAAACCTATGGATCATGAGGCTAAGATTTTAAAATTTTATTTTCAAGTTTTAAACTTTTATTTTACCTATTTGATACTTAAAAAGTTTAAATCCAAAAGCTTGTAAAAATTAGAATTTTCTAACCTATTTGATAGAGCATGACCGAATGCATGCATGAAGAATAAGGGAAATTTATAAAATTTTTAACTTATGTTAAACATTTGTTTTGATTAGAATTGTAATCTTAACGAGAACTTGAGTTCGTTGCTTTGAACCCGCGATCGAATCCTTTACCGTTGGTAACTATGTGTTACCTATATTTGCTTGATGATGATTGATTGAATATTGTGTTAATGATTGGTTTAATGGTTGATTTTAGTTTGAATTAATATGTTGAGTTTTATTTGATTCACATGAATTATATGTTTATTTGATATATGAAGTGCTTATAATTATATGAATGTGTTGATGAATGATATAATTGTTTAGTTGTTGTATGGAAAGCCTAACCTTAGGTTAGAGCACAGATTAATAAGTTAAGATAAAAGTTTTAACAAAATTCTAAAAGAAGTTTACAAATAAATAATATCTTTGAAAGAAGTTTTTTTTTTAAAAAAAAGAAGAAAAATAGAACTATGTTTCTCATTAAAAAAAAGGTGAATTCTCCGGTGCCTTCAATAAATTTGGTGTAACTTTTACACCTCTTATGTGGCTCAATCATAACATGTCAAGTCAATTAATGAACCTACATCAGCACCACATGAGATGTATTTTCATTTTTATGAAAAGATCCAAGAAACTCTTGCCTTTGTTTTTATTCCCCTAAGGACCATTTTGCAAAATTAAATATAAATAAAAAAATCAAAAATAAAACAAATTAACTAGGATTGCTAATCTAAATCTGAATCAAAATCTAATAACTTTTCATCTTCTTTTCTGTGTTCATCAACCTTCAACCCCTATTCATCAACTTCATCTTCTCCTCTGTGTTCTCCCTTTGCAAAAAAAATCAAAGAACATCATTTCAACTCTAAGCACCATCACCTCTAAGATCAGGACATGCAAAAATCTAAGAACACCGTTGAAGCTCCATTGACCAATAGTAGCTCGAACCTTAGCACTCATTCAAAGTCATTTTTTTCTATTTTTGGCATTTTTTGAATGGAAAAATTACACATTTTTAATTTTGGTTATTCAAAATAATCATCCCCGATAAAAACCATTAGAAAATGTCCCAAAATATCCAACAAACGATTAAAACTGGTCGCGGGTCGCGCGAACCCGTTTTCATGCAATCTGGGTCTTCTGGCGTGCTACACTCCCAAAGGGCCAAACACTTGCTTCTTTTCCCTTTTACTTTGTTGATAGCAGGTTCTGGTGTTTGTCTTTCATTGTTTAGTTTAAGTCTTTGTTTGCAAGGGAGGAGTTAAAGGGACGAATTGCAGCAGGTTATGGGTTTCGACGAAGGAGACGACGGTAGAGGAATTTGGGTGGTTTAATTGATCTAAAAAATTAAAAAGAAAACATTTAATTTTTAGTTTGCAATGAGGGCACTATTGTCCTTACTGGAAAAGAAAAGTTGGGAGGGGCCTTAGTGTAAATTAAGAACTTGGGGATGGTTGTTATGTGAGTTGTCTTCAATGGAGTTTCAACGGTGTTTTTAGATTTTTGCATTTCATGCTCTTAGAGGTGATGGTGCTTAGAGTTGGAATGATGTTCTTTGATTTTTTTGTAAAGGGAGAACACAGAGGAGAAGATGAAGTTGATGAATAGGGGTTGAAGGTTGATGAACACAGAAAAGAAGATGAAAAGTTATTAAATTTTGATTCAGATTTAGATTAGCAATCCTAGTTAATTTGTTTTATTTTTGATTTTTTTATTTATATTTAATTTTGCAAAATGGTCCCTAGGGGAAAAAAAACAAAGGTAAGAGTTTCTTGGATCTTTCCATAAAAATGAAAATACATCTCATGTGGTGCTGATGTGGGTTCATTAATTGACTTGGCATGTTGTGATTGAGCCACATAAGAGGTATAACAGTTACATCAAATTTATTGAAGGCACCGGAGAATTCACCTTAAAAAAAACATTTTTTGCAACAACAAAAATTTTATGATAAAACATATTTTTTTTAAAAATTCACATCATTATTAATTAAATAATATAAAAATCATCCCTAGTTTATTCCGTACCGCACAGATTCAAACTCTATTGCAATACGTTTTCCTAACTGCCATTAACAGTAGAAATACAAGACCTCGTGGTTTTGTCTATGTTGCTGTAGCTGTTACTTTTTCTTGTTTCTGTTTCTCTCGGCTTTGTCAGTCAAAGTGGAGTGGAGTGGAGTTCTCTTGGTTGCACTTGCACGTTCCACGACAGATGGCAGTGACACGTGACCCACATTATCGTTTTCTCTACTATATTTATTGCCTATCTGGCTATCTCTTTCTTAAAATATTTATGGAAAATATTTATGTGAGATTTCTTCCCACAATTTTCATGGGAATTGCTTAACATAATCTTAATATTATGAATAAGTTCTTATTGAACGAGTTTCATCTACATTGCAGGAGCATTTTTAAATTATAAAAATATAAATAAATAAAATAATTATTTCAAAAAGATATTTAAACTTATAAATTATATATGCATAATTTTTAACTAGAATCTAAATGATATAAATTAAAATAAAAAATATTTCAATCTAAAAATAAAATATGAGTACATAATTTAAATATTAAAATTGAAATATTAAAATAAATATAAATTAAGAACGACATTATCATTATATAAAAAAGAGTAGTTTAATAGATTTAATTTTTTTTAAGAGAGTATACTCTAATTTAATATGTCGATGTAGATATTTTATTTCATAACATTTGTCATGAAAAAGAAAAGAATTAAATGAAAATAAGTTAATGATTAAAAAATTTTATAATAATAACTATTAATTAGTATATTTTAAAATAAATTATAATAATTAAAATAATTAAATGAAAACTTGCAAGTATCTTGTGTATTGTACGAGTATTTTTTACACTTTGAAAAATATAAAATAAATAATTCAAAATAAATAATATTTAAAAAAATTAAATTATAAATAATATGTACATAATTAATCTCAATAGAACCTGAAAACTGAAAAGCATAAATTAAAATAAAAAAAATCAAAATGTAAAAAAAATTATAATTAATTCTAAATAAGATTAAGTTAATGATTGACAACATTAATTAGTAAATTTGAAAATGCATTGTAACCAATTTTTTTTTGAAAATGCATCGTTAAAAAGAAATAAATTAATTAAGTAAATGATATATAGATTTGATAGTAATAACTATTAATTACTAGATTTAAAAATATAGTAAAGATAAATATTAAAAAAATGATTAATGTATGTGATGTAACATGGCTTATTGGGGATGAGAGAGACAGTGGGGAATGATTCACATTTAAAAATAAGTAATTAAATTCAATATATAGAGGTTGCCTAGTTGATTAGGGAGGGAAACTATTTTAAACGAATGGAACCTCTAATTGAGTTTATATCTCTTCTGGTTCTTTGTTTCAACATGATTAATAATTTTTTTCGAGGATGAAAATTTTATCGATACTCATGGATATCCACGAGTAAAATCCACAATGGATACGAGGTGTGTAACTTATTGGGTACTTGCGGGTAAAATAGAAGGACGTGGATTTTATCCGTTGTGGATATTCAAATAGCCTTTCCGAATAATAAAATTGGGATTAGCAAGATTTTGAGCAACATTCAACTATACCCAACGCGTGATTTTGAAATATTTGATTTTTAAAAAAATATTTGAATCTGATAATTATATTTTAAAAGTGAGTTCAGAAGAATTGATTTTGTCTGAATGATAAAAGTAAAATCACTTTAAATATGTAAATATAATGGATTTTACGGGTCTCACATCCAAAATTGATTTTATTCAACGCAAAAGCTATAAATTCTTACTTCCATTAGAATTAATTCTACCCACCACACAATCAATTTTATCCATCACGATTTTGTCAGACAAACACATAAATAATAACTTCAAATTCTATTAACCTTGTTTTTACTCTCAGAATTGATTCTAGGTTGTATATAATCTTAATCAAATCGACACTAAGGTGGTGTTTGGAAGAGCCTATTTAAGCTCCTTTTGACTTATCTGATGACATAAACTCTTATGCAGTGTATTTGACAGAGCTTATAAAAATAACTTATGTCATCCCATAAGGAGTTTTTGACTTATTTTCATAAGTCATTGGGAGAAGCTTGTGAAATTATCATAAGAGTTTATGCACTAAACACCCTCTCCGTGTTTTTCACCATTTGAATCATCTCATACCCCTTTCTTTCTTTTTCTTTGTTTAAGCGCTTATGGCATAAGCTCTCATACGATAATGTCTTATGTTATGAGCTCTCAACGGAGGTATGAATTTTATTGGGTTGCGTGATTAAAATACTTTGGGTGTTTTTTAAGCCTTTTGTTAGTTTATAATTTCTTCTGTTGTATGATTTTTTTTTTATTGCACAGAAATGTATATTTAACGTTTTTAATAAATATTTGTGGATATATGTGGATACCTATGAATACCCCAAGATCTGTTAAGAACTCATTTAGCAAGTACTAACACGGGTGTGGACGGGTTTTTTATCTAGCGGGCAGGTAGCAAGTGACTAGTATGCGTGCTCTCCCGTTGTCATCCCTGGCTCTTCCACGATCTTGTCAGTTTTGTCCCCTTTTTCTTGGGACCTTTTTTTATTTCATCACAAGATTCTTTATCATAGAAGTTCAACAAAAAAAAATTGTATTTAAAATAGTGATTCTTCTTTATTGATCAAAATTTATGACCATTTGACGAAATGATTTAATTTACAATATTAAAAAATATAAGGATCAAATATACTTAAAAAAAACTTAAGATCACAAATAATCAATAATAAAATATCAAAAGTACAGTTAAGTAAAAGAATAACCCTCCTTCGAAACAAAACTAATTTAATATAGGCATTTGATGTTGTTTTTCCTTCTTTTCCGTAACCAAATCCAAAACAAGAACAATGAGATGATCACTTGATCAGACGTCTCACTTTCTACCTCTGTAATTGTCTTATCCGTCCCAAGGTCACCTTAACCCGACAGTGACACAAATATTTAGTAATATATCTTTTGGCAAGCCATGTTTATTCGAGCGGACACGTGGCTATATATGATTGGTTTGTGATATCTCGAATCTAATGCTCTACTGTCATACGGAATGGAACAACACAGTATCTGCGTCAATGTCATCCAACGTCACACACCGAATGGATCAAACGATTATACACGGCAAGTAAAACTTACTAATCCATCTAATATTAATTTAGCAATTCTACCTTCACATTTTCATAGTAACGTTATTAACGTTTATATTGCAATGTTATTAAAACCTAATCAGTGATAGACTCGATGAGGATATTAGATTAATGGGTTACTAATTGAATCGGATTCAATCGGGGGTCACTGCTTGATTCGATTTAAACGATTATATAAATTTTGTAAATTTTATAGCAAATGTATATATATTTATATTATTTTTCACACATATACCAACTAATTACACTGGTCCAGTAGCACAACATCTCCATGTTACCACATCCATAAGTGTTTGACCCCCACCAGCAGTCGGTACGATTCCGCGGTTCGAGTTAGTTCACCCCGATTCTTAATCAAGTTGATGAAGTCAGCATCGGTTCATGCATCTAACCGATCTGACATGCTAACCGAGTCGGTCATAGATCCGATTTCGATCCAACCAGTCGAACCGACGGGGTCGGTCCGGTTTTATTAACACCGATATTGCATATATCATACATAACTTTTACCGTATAATTGTATCAATTTTATTTTACTTTTGAGTTTAAATTTTATACAATGTTAATATAAATGAATTCTATACTGATATTAAATAATATTTTAATAAATTAATGTTCGTATTGTTGTTTTTTTAATTATCAAAATAAAAATATAAAAATTAAAATATTAGTAAATATCAGTGAAATTTTTTTTATATTGATAATGCGTATTATTTTAATTTTTTTACTTTTTATCCAAATTTATTACTCCTCAGTTCCGTAGACATAACTGCTCCCCCCATTTTATTTATTTATTTTAGTATAAATTTTTTTTCATGGCACCCCTCAAACTAAATGAGAAACAAATGATGTGAGATGAAAGAAAGATCCAAAGAATCGAACAATTGAGATGATTTGTTTAGTGTGAGACAATACATCACACTGGAACAATCCAACGAATGATGCCTAGTCGAAAGAAATTAGACAATCAATTTTTCATTTATAATTTTTAAATTAGTAAGATGATTAAATTACACTGTTATATTGCTACAATTGTCTTATACAATTGTTATAATTTTTCGAGAAATGATTTTTGTACATAAAATAGGGATATCATAAGGTGTCCTCTTTGTTTTGCGAGTATATTTTCGAGAAACGTGTATATAAAGAAGATAAAAGGTAAGTGAGAGATAGATAAATATATACTATATCACGTATGATGTCCAAAATTTGATGTTCAAATAACATAACTCTAATTTTTTATGTAACTAATTTCATATGTTTTAGGAGTGGTATGATTATCTTGAGAAAAAAAAATAATGATCAAGCATAAGAAAATTAATGCATTTTTCCTTATATATATATTTTTGTTACTTTGCATTAATATGTTATCTTGAAACTTAATAAAAATATATATAAATTTTTAATAAAAAATTATATATATATATATATATATATATATAAATTATATTCTTTTAATTAGTAGCTTGTGACTCCCCCAAAATTCTAGTCAAGATCCACCACTATTCTTATGTATATAGATATATCATGTCTATACTTTTTTTACTGGAAAATATTATGTCAATACTCAATAAATTTTACATAGCTTTTTTTAATATCATTTTCACTCTCTTTACCTACAGAAGATAGAGGGTTCACACGATTATGATTAATGTTTTAAATTGCGGTTGCGGCTGCGTTGCTTTTTCATTATTACGGACAATTACGGGAAAATACGATCGATACCACTGCAATTACAGCCGTAATGTGGTTTCGATGACTGTCAAAACAAAATGTCGTGCTCAAATTACAGTTTCGGACCCAAATTTAAAACCTTGATTGTGATGATGAAACCCTCGAACCCTCGAGATGTATATCTATATGATCATGTAAACTATTGCTTAATCGAGTTCAAACATACTCATACGTATTTTTATAATTTTTATTGTTTAAATATGTCTGGAGAAGCCCTATAAAATGAAGCCCATTAAGCTGATTCAGAGAAAGGCCCAATTTACCAACCAACTCTGCCATCCGTAGGCTGACCGCGTACCGTGCGTGAAGCCTAATTGCCTATGCATGTTGCACATATCTGTACAGCAGTGTACCACAGGGAGAAACACTTTCGATCTGTATTCTGTAGGGTTGTTACTTGTTAATAAAAAAAAATTGAATCGAACAAATGAATTTTTTGAATATTTAAATTGATTTCAAATCGAACCGATTGAGATTTGATAAGAATTAATTTGATCCTTAGAATTCAATATCTTATATTTTAGGGAGGCATTGTGACGACGTAAGTTCATTGTTATGCTGCACATATTTGTTTTCTAGAAAAGGAAGCTCAGCTAGAAATTAAGAGTTCTATACTTGCTATTACCATCCATTTATACACTCTTAATGTTCCTGTCGAGATCCGACTTATCGGAATCTCGCCGTAGAACGTCAAACCAAGAGTGAACAATGAGGGTTGTTTTATATTATGGCTTGACAGAATATCGTATTCCGGTCCTATGTATCCCAATGGGAATCAAAGTCAGACGTAGTTCTAGGCTCAACCATTGGCCATACGGTGATCTCGATCCCCTAATCTTGTATCCGATGAATACCAGCGAGCAAGGACTCTTCAATAGTCTCTTGGTCGAGCTAGTTTCTCTAATACGCTTAAGGGAGAGTCATCGGGATTCAGTCCAAAGTGAGTCTCTCTCTTGGGTTCTCCTCCTTTTATAATAGGATCCCATCTTTAAGAGATCTGGATATATTTCCTTTTATCTCTTAAATCTTCTGAGATGTGATTTCCTTGATTTAAGGGATTTCCTTAATTTAAGGGATATTATCTCTTTTAACCGGATAAGGTTATGTGAGATAATATCTGGATTGATTAAGATAATATCTTAAATTGATCTCTTAACCGTATAAGGTTATTTGAGATAATATCAGGATTATTGAAGATAATATCAATATCTTATCCTTAATATCTTGGTTGGATCGGGTATCCAAGCTCGGTGGCCGGGTTTTACTCCTCGGTCAATACACAAGCCCCCCAAGCTTTGAGCTAGTAAAGTGTAGAAGCTTTCATGACATTAGCCGAGCTTGGGAACTTGGACTTTTCTTTAGCCTTTCGAGTTGGCGAGGTAAGTGGCCGAGCTTTACACCTCGACCTATATACAAGTCCCGCGAGTAGCCGGAGCTCAAACGATAAGTCGAGAGCCGGAGCTCCACCGAGTGGTCGGGAGCCGGAGCTCAACCTAGTGGTCGGGAGCCGGAGCTCAACCGAGTGGTCGGGAGCCGGAGCTCAACCGAGTAGGGAGCCGGAGCTCAACCTAGTGGTCGGGAATCGGAGCTCAACCGAGTGGTCGGGAGCTGGAGCTCAACCGAGTGGTCGGGAGTCGGAGCTCAACCAAGTAGGGAGCCGGAGCTCAACCTAGTGGTCGGGAGCCGGAGCTCAACCGAGTGGGGAGCCGGAGCTCAACCTAGTGGTCGGGAACCGGAGCTCAAATTAGTGGTCTGGGAGCCGGAGCTCAACCGAGTGGTCGGGAGCTAGAGCTCAACCGAGTGGTCGGGAGTCTGAGCTCAACCTAGTGGTCGGGAGCCGGAGCTCCACCGAGTGGTCGGGAGCCGGAGCTCAACCGAGTGGTCGGGAGTCGGAGCTCAACCGAGTATGGAGCCC
Organism: Sophora flavescens; assembly: GCA_030762895.1. Classification (NCBI taxonomy): domain Eukaryota; kingdom Viridiplantae; phylum Streptophyta; class Magnoliopsida; order Fabales; family Fabaceae; genus Sophora; species Sophora flavescens. The sequence continues at coordinate 25,703,893 of CM061064.1, read as the reverse complement.
GAGCTTCACGTTTCAAGTTGCTGAGCTTTACATTTCGGCCAATCCTCAAAGTTCATCGGGCTCGGTGGGCGAGTCTAGTAATCATTTCCCTTTGATTGTTTGGGTTTGGTGATCTAGCTTTATTTCTCGTCCAATATTTTAGTTTTGTAAGCTCGGTGGGCGAGTTTAACATCTCGACCAGTATATAAGCTCTACAAGCTTGGAGCTCAAAAGAGCGCAAAAGCTTTATGAAAGCTCCCGAGCTTGTCCTTAGTGTCGATAAAGTACAGGATTTGCATAGATCCTCTTACTTCGACTAATCAAGCTCGGTGGCCGTGCTTCACATCTCGGGCAGTGCTCGAGTTTAGTGGTTGAGGTTCACATCTCGGCCAGTAACATGTTCTGAACAGAAGATACTTCAATCTTACCTTTGTTAAGACAAGTTTAGAAGCTGGTAGCTGAGATTCAACTTATCAATGATTCAGGCTCGAACCGATCTTTTGGAAAGTCAAGCTCAAACTCGGTCTTTGAAGCTTTTGAGAGCTCTTAACATTTTCTACGAGTAGCTCTTAACCCTTTCATCTGGTGGATTTTGAAATACCCACTAACTTGACACTCGACCTTGAATGTCATTATTTTTACCGATCTTGAAGGTGTATCTCGAATAAACTTTCCTAATATCTTTTCCAATTTGTATAAGAAAATAGTTTTCATACAAGTTCTTCATAATAACAATCGAGCTGTAGGCTAAGAGATATCCTTTCCCTGTGATTTCCGATAATATCCTTCCTTTGTCCCCATAAGCCCCCCAAGCTCCGAGCTTGAAATAAGGGAAAGAGCTTAAATGTCAACCCGCATATCTTAACACGCTTTTTGGTGACGAGTACTTTGGATTATGATTCGGGAGCATTGCTCGGAAATTTGTTTTTTTGTAGAACCAAGTCTTTCTTGAGTTGTCGACTTACTTGGCCGAGCACTGCTCAGATTTTCGTCTGGAGCCAAGTCTTACTTGGGATTCCAGCTTATTGGGTCGAACACTACCAGGATTTCCATCAAATCTTGGGTCTCTAATATGCATGATATGCTGTGGACATTACCTTGGTGCGAAGGTGTTTTGCTCGGTCTAGGATTTTTAGTGCAAGGGAGGAAGCATTGCTCGACCTCGACTTCTTTCAGTGCGTAGTGCAAGGGAGCATAGCTCGACCTCGGCTTTTTGGTGCGAGGGAGTAATGCTTCGCCTCGGCTTTTTGGGCTTCTGCCCCTTGTTCTTGGCTAGACAATTTTAGCTCGGGCCCTTTAGTGAATTCTCAAGTTATTAAGCCAGCATACGCTCGGCTTTTACTAGAATAGGGCCCTGACACGAGCATGAAAGTCGCGGCCGCTTATTCTCTCTGAGTCTCCTCCATTACCCGTGTTTCGAGCCACGAGCTTTCTAATAATGAAAAGCATGAAGACAGAAGCTGCCCGAACTTTGCGCACTGGGGATGGGCTTGAAAAAGCCGTGGCAAAGTGTGAAAATCAGCTCGGCTAATTGGGCAATTGAAAACTCGAAATGTCGAGCTTGAGAAGACCAACTCCTCTCCTCAATCCGAGCTCTCTAAAATGAAAGGATTGACTTTCAGAGGGATGCCAAGACTTTAAAGCTTTCCGTTGACAATCTTCAGCAGTTTCTTGCTACTAAGAAAAAGGCTAATTGCAAGCTTCAGTTCGAGTTGAAGGAAGCTGAAGCCCAGATTATAAAGGAACGCGTTTCTGGGTTCTCGCGTGCTATAAAACAAATCCAGCGCTTTCTTCCTGATTCTGATCTTTCGAGAGCCGGTGTGGACAAGGATTTTAATAAAGATGGCATAATGGTTCCTTTGTCCGAGCTCGATGATGAGGAAGAGGAGGATAATGAAGAGCAGGTTGTGAGAGAGGAGGAGAACGGAGGAACTGAAGTGGTCGTGCTCGAGCCATCTTCGATTTCTCCTTCGCTAGCTGAAGACACTATTGGTTCCAACCTTGATGGGGTCTTTGCTCATGGGAATGCCCATGAGTAACTCAACAGATTTTTAAGATATTTTGTACTCTTGGCTATGCCCTATGTACTTTTACTTTATGAATGATAAAGACTTCATACTTATGGTATTTAACCCAGCATTTGGATTTACTCGGTTAACTTTCCTAAGTTCTTACTTACCTTTTGTGCTTGGCGTTTTAATTTGGCCTCGTGAGCTTTTTGAGCTCGACCCTATCATAGTTAACTATTTCATGTTTTTCTTGCTTACCTTTTTAGGTTCGGCTTTTCGATTTTAGCTTGGTTGACCACTTCGATCCGACCATTTCGACTTTAGCTCGGTCACCTTTTTAGGATTTTTGTTTTTTGTGAGTTAGTATGGTGTTTGAGTGCTCGAGCTGATGGAACTTTATTTTCCAATGGAGATGTTCTCTCCCACACTGTTCCATTTAAATGGAACTTGAGCTCGATCTCTATGATTTTTATAGAGGGAGTCTAACTCGGCCTCTATGACTTTAATTTGACGAGCTCCGACTCGTCTTCCTCTTAGTCGAATTTCGAGAGGGAGTTTTGGCTCGACCTTTCGAGAGCCGGAGCTGAACTGTGAGTTTTTAAGGGAGCAAAGCTTGACCTGTGATTTTTGAGGAAGCCGAAGCTTCGACCTGTTATTTTCAAGGGAGCCGGAGCTCAACCACTTTGCGGTCGCAATTTTTGTGACTCTGGGAGTGGTATCATCCGAACATCACTTTGCTCAAATATCTAAATAATATGATATGATGCTACATAACACAACATTAAAGGCGTGGAGCGAAACATATCAAATCATATTAGATTTAAACTAGATTTAAAGAACAATATCACTTGAGCGTTTGGCGGCCTCTGATTTAGGCATTCCCTCAAGCCCATATGGTCGAGCCCTCCTAGGTCGAGATATGCTGACCGAGCTCTGTAAGATATCTTCTTCAGCTCTCCGAGCTCGAGCTGTGGTGGCAGTGCTTCGAGGCCTAGCTGTGGTGGCCGAGCTCTCTGAGGACGAGCTGTGGTGGCTGAGCTCTGAGGACGAGCTGTGGTGGCCGAGCTCTCTAAGTCTTCAGCTCTCCGAGGTCGAGCCACAGTGACCGAGCTCTGAGGACGAGCTGTGGTGGCCGAGCTCTCTGAGGACGAGCTGCGGTGGCCGAGCTCTGAGGACGAGAGGACGAGCTGTGGTGGCCGTGCTTCCCTTTCGACAAATCTCGATCACCTTTTTAGACCTGCGGAAATCTCGGTCACCATAAAATATCCCTTTCCACAAATCTCTGTTGTGACCTCGATTGATGCAGATCTACTCTCTCAAAACTGAGAAAGAACGTGTGGCCAGAGTCATGGTTCGAGTGGCGGCGGGCCCGGTGGCTACCGAGCAGGACGACGGTGGTATTCATCCTTTTTCAAATCTGGAGCCAATCTAGTGGTTGGATGCTAGAGGAAGGTTTTTTTTTTTTTTTTTCATTTCTAAAAAAGAGTAAAAAGAAGATGAGAATAAGAGAGGGAGGGGTTAAGGAAGTCTAACGGGTGGTTCTTGGATGAGAATATTCGGGAACAAAGAAGAACAATCGAGCTTGAGAGAAGCTCTGCAAAGAGGACAACTCGAGAGATTCACCAGGCACTTATCAACGCACTCGCAATGAAAGCAATGCTCGCATCCCGGCAAAACCTTCAACTTCTCCCCATCTCTAAACGCGCTCAAACATATGCGGCAATCCAACGCGCCGTTATTCGGATCCGACGTCGCCTGATGCAACACGATCGGCAGTTTCTTTATCGTCTCGGCGTCGAGGCCCTGCTGTGACAGCGGCGGAGAGAGCGACGCGTGGCAGAGCCTTCGGATTGGAGAGAAGGCCTGGGGGTGGCCGATCCAGCGGACATAGAGGAAGAGAGCGATAGTGAAGAGGAGAATGACGAAGAGGACGAGGAGGAAGAAGAATCTACGGCCTCGGATTTCGAGGCTTCCGTCGTCGAGTTCTCTGTCGCAGTGCCAGTTGAATGCCTGAGTGTGTTGGCTCGACATATTCAGTTTGAGTGTAGAGATTTTCACCAGAAAAACGACGACATTTTTTTTATGGTTTAACGCAGCACAGTAAGGAACGGCTCTGTGAGTAGTGGTTGTACTGTGATTAGTGGTAGTACGGTGGCTGATGGTGGTTGATTGAGTGGTCGGGGCAAGGTTTTACCTCGCCCCACGGTGGGCGCCAAATGTTCCTGCCGAGATCCGACTTGCCGGAATCTCACCGTAGAACGTCAAACCAAGATTGAACAATGGGGGTTGTTTTATATTATGGCTTGACAGAATATCGTATTCCGGTCCTACGTATCCCAATGGGAATCAAAGCCAGACTTAGTTCTAGGTTCAACACTTGGCCATACGGTGATCTCGATCCCCTAATCTTGTATCCGATGAATACCGGCGAGCAAGGACTCTTCAATAGTCTCTTGGTCGAGCTAGTTTCTCTAATACGCTTAAGGGAGAGTCACCGGGATTCAGTCCAAAGTGAGTTTCTCTCTTGGGTTCTCCTCCTTTTATAATAGGATCCCCCTATCTTTAAGAGATCTGGATATATTTCCTTTTATCTCTTAAATCTTCTGAGATGTGATTTCCTTGATTTAAGGGATTTCCTTAATTTAAGGGATATTATCTCTTTTAACCGGATAAGGTTATGTGAGATAATATCTGGATTGATTAAGATAATATCTTAAATTGATCTCTTAACCGTATAAGGTTATTTGAGATGATATCAGGATTATTGAAGATAATATCAATATCTTATCCTTAATATCTGGGTTGGATCGGGTATCCAAGCTCGGTGGTCGGGTTTTACTCCTCGGCCAGTACACTTAAGAATTTAGCTCCTTTAATATATCGCATTATTTGAGCTTCTGCCTATGTATCCATCCATTTGCCACATTCGTAGAATTCTAATAGCTAGGAACCTCTTTTCATGGAAATAAGGGGTTTTTCTCGGTATATGATCCATGAAGTCATATATGTGAAATCCATGTTTTGTATATTGTAAGATACAACAGTTTATATTTGATCGGACAAGGCTTAAATGATACACTCAAGCATTTCAAATCACACAAGTAACATATATAATTAATGGTGGCTTATAAGGCGAGGGAGTAACTAAGTCCCTCATCCATGAGGAAACAAAATCAGCCCTTAGATATATTGTAAAATAATGGAATGGTTATGATTTAATGATGTCAGCAGGTATTACATGTCACTTCTTACTTTACAAAATGATCCCTATTTTTTTCTCTCAAAGTTTTGTAATTTGTAAATTAATCATTCTTAGATGTGGCCACCATTACCATCCACTACCACCAACTTTTAATTTAAAATTCCTAAAACAATGATGAACATGAAAATGATGTGCTAGTGCTAAACAGAACTATATGGTGGTTCACATATTCTTTCAAACCATTTCATTAGGGGCGGTGGTTACGGCGATTACGGCAGTGAGCAAGACACGGTGGTTCGCGGCTGGGATGCGGCTCTGCGTTCAGCGGCATTGACGCAGTGGAGAGAAGGTCGCACAACGCATCTGGACGCACCGACGCAAGGATGAAAGGACGATTCTGGTGTGACAGCTGAAAAAATGAGTCCCTTTGACACGCCTGGAGGTAGGATAGGAGATCCAGATGTGGCTTTAATTTTAAACTACATAAGAAATCTGGTGTTGTTACTGATGTTTATTCGAAGAGTGGCTCGTTGGTAAGGGCCCATAGATTTCATGCTCGAGGTCGCGTATTCGAAATCCACGGTTGGAGGTTTTCAATTTTTAGTTACAACAGCTTGTTTTTTTTTTTTTTAGCTAAAAAACATAAAAATAAAAAAAACTAGAGATGCAAAATCTAGGATTGAACCCATGACTTCGCCGTTATGCTACCATCCTCCAACCACTACACCATTCTCAGTTGGATGTCGTAATTTCGCACTAATATATACTTAAAGGAGAACAAAACAGAAAGCAACTTTGAAGCTCATCTCCTACCTCCACCCGGGTCGACCCGTATTGCAGAAAACAATATCCCAACCAAACGCACCAAAAAAACGCCAGATCCAACCGTCGTGCACGACTCCGTCACCACCAACCACAGTGACTTTTCTCCAAATCGTGAGTACCCTCTCCACCGCGCTACTCCGTCACCCACCACTCCCAAATCCGCAGACATGCAGCAACGTCACCGCTCCATTTCGCTGTCAAGCACTATGCACCGTCACCGCCGCGCCATCTCGTTCTGATGGTATGGGTTCGAGCACCATGTAACAGAACAGGGTCTCTTTTTAACAAAACAACAAATTAATAAGTTCCACAATGTTAACCTGTTATATCCAGTCATTCTTGCTACTTCATAGGTGAGGGACTTAGTTGCTCCCTCACCTTAGAAGCCACCATAATTAATAAAGCATCACCTTTTATAGCCAGCATGTGGTTAGTTCAAGTGTTAAGAGACTTGGACACCTTAAGTAAGTGGTTGGGGGCAGTAGCGGATCTAGGACACGAGGGCAGTGGGGGTAACATATTTTTAAAATTAAAACAATTAATAATAAATATCGTCAAATATATAAAGATAAAAAATATGAATGTTAAAATCATAAAATTTAAAGATATCTAATCAAATAAATTACATACCTCATAACTGTCCTCTACGTGACTTCATATTTTGAAATCGTTGAATGAGCACCTCATTGTCAACGTTGTTGAACACTTCTCGCTCAATATAAGTCACTAGACAGTCATTCATCCATGCATCTCCCATTCGATTACGCAACCTATTTTTCACAATCTTCATAGAAGAAAAGACTTTTTCTACGGTTACTGTGGCAACAGGCAAAATCATTGCTAACTTCAAAATAAGATAAATTAATGGGTAAACAATGTGTCTTCCAGTTTCAACCAATATCTCTGAAAGATTACTGATTCCTTTCAAAGATGCAAATTCAACACTGCTACGCATATCAATGATGTAAGTCTCAAGTTGATTATCAAGCATCACCAAATCAGTTAAACAAAATTCACGTGGATAAAACTTCACAAATTCATTCAGCCTTGCCTTATCAAAACTAGAGAACAAATTGGTCGGACTCAAATAAGACATACAAAGAAGCAACTGAATATTTGCCTCGGAGAAACGATCACGAAGTTCCTTAAGCTGCATATCCACAACAATATAAAATAATTCAACACGATAGTGATGCTCTATTGTGATAGCTTGAGCTCTGCCTCCACGTCGTGATCTACCATCAGGAAAAAACTTATCCTTCATATCAGGAATGTCAATGTGATGCATATTACAAAATAAAATTACCACCTGTAATAAAGAATCCCATCCATCATCCCTCGTAGTTTGTAATCGTTGCTTTGTGATGTTAACCAAATTCATAGCATTGATGATGTCTTGATCTTTCCTTTGCAATGCCTGTGACAATTCATTCAAAATACCCAAGATGTTTTTTGGTACTAATGACTCATATGAAGACCACAAAGCCCCTGAACACAATACAAACACACAAAGAAAGCAATAGCCACACAGGAAATACTACCAACACTTTGTAGGCACAGTAAAATTCAGAAAATTAAACAAGAAATGGATAAAAGAAAGCACACACAAGATTTACGTGGTTCGATCAATGTGATCTACATCCACAGGAAAGAGCACCACCACTAAGAATCAATGATCACGGTTACAATAGAGAACTCCTTGAATTTGTCACTCCCCTGTTCACAAGAACATAAACAAACCCCAAGCTTATCTCTCTATTTTCACACAAACTCAAGATCAATCTATTCTCACTTTATTTTATCTCAATCTCTATGAATCAATTACAATGAATACACTCAATGTATCTGTACGAAATCAGAGCTCCAAGAGCCCTAGAATCTTGCACAAAATCACACAACTTCTTGTTATGCAGAAAATTGATCGTACCAGCTTTTAAGACGCACCATAATCGATTATTTAATTCCTATAATCGATTATGCCTTCTGGGCCTACGCTCCGTGTTTCTGGAATTCCCCGTAATCAATTATGCTAATCGATTACCACCCCTTTGTCTGTTTTGGAAATCTTCATAATCGATTATGCTGCTAATCGATTATGTCTTCACTGTTATATATGGAAACCACATAATCAATTATGCTAATCGATTATGCCTTCACTGTCCACGTTCCCTGATTCTGCAATAGAACGTAATCGATTATGCTAATCGATTACAGGTTTTCTGCCAGTCCCATAATCGATTATGCAGACACCGTAATCGATTATCCCTGCTGAAAACCCAACTTTACTGATTTTGAGGTATCTTTCAACATTTCTCCACCTTGACTCCAAATCAGAGACCTTTGAGACCAAAACCAATCACCGGTGTGATGTGAGTGCTGCTCCCCCACTTATGATATTTACGCTTCATAGAAGTTGATCAAGTCAAAGCAAGTCTTGAACTTTGATCTAGGCAATGACTTACTGAACATATCCGCTGGATTGTTTTCTGTAGCTATTTTCTCAATCGTTACCTCTTTAGATTCTGCCACATCTCTAATGAAGTGAAGTCTGATATCTATATGCTTGGTCCTCTCATGGTAAACTTGATGATTTGACAAATGTATAGCCCTTTGGCTATCACAATGGACCATGACACAATCTTGCGTAATCCCCAATTCATCAATCATCCCTTTAAGCCAAATGACTTCCTTTACTCCTTCTGCAAGCGTAATGTACTCGGTTTGTGTGGTTGATAATGCTACCACAGGTTGCAATGTTGATTTCCAACTAATAGCTGTCCCAAACAGAGTAAACACATACCCGGATAATGACTTCCTAGTGTCCACATTCCCTGCATAGTCCGAATCAACATACCTAACAAGAGCATCATCCCCTTGAGCTGTCTTCTTGTACCTCAAACAAGATTTTTGTGAACCATTCAAATACTTCAATACCCATTTCAAAGTCTCCCAATGAGCTTGACCCGAATTTGCCATGAACCGACTAACAATGCTAACCGCATGCGCCAAATCTGGTCTACTACAAACCATACCACACATGACACTTTCTACTCCACTTGCATATGGAATAGAATTCATCTTGCTCCTTTCCTCTTCGGTGCTAGGAGCTTGGGTAATTGAAAGCCTTGTGTGATGACCCAAAGGTGTGCTAACCTATTTGGGTTGATACATCCTAAATCATTCCACAACCTTCCTCAAGTAGCCATGTTGAGATAAGAATAATTCTCCCTCTTTGAGCAAGCCAATCTCATTCTTGCTAGAGCTAGCTATAAGAATATCATCCACATATAGAAGCAAGAAAAGAACACAATTTCTCCTCTTCTCAATATGTAAACACAACTGTCATAACTACTCCTTAGAAATCCATATCTTAAGAGAAAATCATCAAATTTCTTATACCACTGTCTAGGACTTTGTTTTAAGCTATAGAGTGATTTTCTCAAGAGACATACCTTTGACTCATCCTCCGCAAACCCTTCTGGCTGTTGCATGTAGATAGTCTCCTCTAGATTCCCTTGTAGAAAAGTTGTCTTGAAATCCAATTGTTCCAACTCAAGATCATATTGATTGACAATTGACATCAACATTCTTATAGAACAATGTTTTACCACAGGTGAGAAGATCTCATTGTAGTCAATCCCCTCCACTTGTGTAAAACCCTTCGCCACAAGCCTTGCCTTGTACCTTGTCTTCTCAACTCCCGGAATACCTTCCTTTTTCTTGAAGATCCACTAGCATCCCACTACCCTCTTATTCTTGGGTAGATCCACAAGTGTCCAGGTTTGATTCTTGTTCCAAGATTCCATTTCCTCATTGATTTCTTCCAACCAATGTTTACCTTCTTTGCTTTCCATAGCCTCTTTGAAATTCCTTGGTTCTGAGTCTTGAATCTCCTCAGATGCATTAAAAGCATAACATATAAGGTCCGCAAACCCGAATCTCCTAGGAGGTACAATATTTCTCCTAGCCTTATCTCTAGTCAACAGATAGTCAGATTCCACTGGTGGTTGTTGATTTACAACCTCTGCTGGTTGAGGACTCTTATCTCTAGTAGTACATGTTGGAGACTCCACCTCAAACTGAGTATTCTCCTTTTCCATATTTGAGTTGCTTTCCTCTAGGTTTCTGCACATCATAGCCATTCTAGTCTCATCAAATGTGACATTGATAATTCACTAATTTATCAAGTAATTATGCCCTTCTTGAGTGGATTTTACTCTCAATTGCATGGTTTTATCCTTGTTTTGTCCCCATTTTTAGTTAGTTGAGTCTTTGTTAGTTGACGTGAGTTGTTTTTTAATAATTCATGTAGTTAAGGTTAATTTTTAGTTGTTTTGTTTCCTTTTATTGCAATCTAAATTAGGTATGTTTTCTATCATTTTAGGATTCAATAAATGTGGAAAAGCTTGAAGAGAAGTGGAATTGATCAAGGAAGTGAAGCTTATGTGAGAATGAAAGAGTTTGGCAAGAGAAATTTGTGAAGACTAGCATCAGTTAGGCTAGCGTTGGACGTCATAAATCCTGCGTTCAGCGCCAGCAGGTCGTGAGAAATCAGCTTTGTGCTGCTGGCACCCAGCGCCAGAAAGCCAGTGTCCAGCACTGGATCATTTTATGATAAGGTATTTAAACGCGTTTTTTCCATTTTGGGACACACCCATCAGCAGCCACTAGACCTAATTGACCTAAAAGGAGTGAAGGACGCCCTCTTTCAGCTGAAACCCCATTTCTAATGGAGTTTGTTCCATTTTTCTTGTTTGTTTCATCTTCTTTTGTTGCTTTCTCTACTATGTCTAGCTAAACCCCCTTTTGTTGGGGTTAGATGTTTGTTTTTCTGAACTTGGTTGTATTTTGAGTTGGTTTTAATGCAAGTTCCTATTTCATTATGAGTATTTGATTCTATGCTTAATGCTTTTCTTGGCTAGATCACCCATGAAATGATTTGTTGCTTTGGTAGACAATTGGAAAGTTGAGGCTATTGCATGCTCATGAATCAGATACCAAGTAGTTCATGAATCTAGGAATGGGTCTTGAAGTGCTTGCGATCATTTAAGTCTTGGCTCTTTATGCAAAATCTCATGTTAATCCACCTAAGAAATTAGGGTTTAATTTGGGGTTTTAGGCTCATTCCACCTAAGGAATTAGGGTTTGAGTATTTTTAAAAGGCTTGATTGTAATAATTGAATTAGGACTTGTGTTAGTAACCATCTCATTGCAATTGAGGGAAGATTAGTGTAGTCTAACCCCAACATTTTTATCCATTGTTAATCACATCTCTTTGTGCTTGTTAAGTTTTGATAAAAATCCAAAAAGAACATGCTCCTTTTAATTTTTTTATTTTAATTCTTGTGTGGGTTGGTATTTAATATTGAGCTCCCTTCCTTCCAAATGATCGTCTAAATAGTGGTTCAATTTGAGAAGTGGTACTTGTCCGCGATCCCCGAGACGGTCTCACCATCGTATTACTTGTTTGCAACTAGGTATACTTGCCTAATCGTTATCAAGTTTTTGGCGCCGTTGTCGGGGATCGGTGAGCCAATATCGCGAGTACCAAAGGAAACTCCTAATTTAGACTCTTTTTCTTTTCTTTTCTATTTTTGTTTTTGATTTCTTTGTGTTTCTATTAGAAGTTGCATAATTGTCTACTTGAAGCTTAACTTGTACTTGTTCTATTTGGTGTTGTTCTACTCTGTTTGTTTCCTTGTATGCGAGGTTCGATTGACCCAAGTGAACTTCAATACAATCCAGAAATAGAGAAGCTTTGTAGAAAGAAAGAAAAGAAGCCAAACAAAGGAAAAATATAGAAGGAGCATCTTCTAGTGTGCAAGAACCGCAAGTTGAAGTATAAATTGTCACCATGACCGAAAATAACGGGCAAAGAAGGACGATGGGGGACTATACTTTCCCTAAGGTCGATAGATGTGGAACTCCAATTGTTAGACCTGCAGTGACTTGTAACAATTTTGAGATAAAGGCACACTTATCAATTTTGTGCAACAAAATCAATTTGAAGGGCTAGAGAGTGAAGACCCGCATTCTCACATTGGCACATTCATTGAGTTGTGTGATCCTATCAAGGTGAATGGAGCTTCGGATGAGGCTATTCGTTTAAGGCTCTTTCCTTTCTCTTTGAGGGATAGAGCTAAGTCATGGTTTCAATCTCATCCTCATGGGAGCATTACAACTTGGGATGATTTGGTGAGCAAGTTCTTATCTAGTTTCTTTCCGCCATCAAGAATGATCAAGTTGAGGTCTGAGATCAATGCTTTTGCACAAAAGGATGGAGAACCACTCTATGAAGCGTGGGAGAGGTTCAAGTCTTTGCTAACCGCTTGTCCAAATCATGAGTTAGTAACATGGCAACAAGTTGCAACCTTTGTCAACAGTCTCAACCGGAATTCCCGAAGTATGATAGAAGAGGCGACGGGTGGAACATTAAGTCAAAAGACACCTGATGAAGCAAAAACCTTGATTGAAACTATGGCCAATAATGATTATCAAATGCCTAGTTCTCGATCATTGTCCAGGAGAGGTGTTTTGGAATTTGATGATTATAGTGCTCTTATGGCACAAATGGCTGCTCTTACCAAGAAATTGGGGTCCATTCAATTTCAAAATTCTCAATTACAAGCGGCCCAAGTTCAGACCGCCTCGGTGTGTGACTTTTGTGGACGTAATCATGCTAATGACAATTGTGAAATTGGTGTGGTTGGAGGTATGGGGCAAGAAGAAGTGAACTACATGGGAAATCAAGGGCTGAAGCATGATCATTTTTCTAACACCTACAATCCGGGGTGGCTTAGTCATCCTAACTTTGGTTGGAGACAAGGGCAAAGCTCAAATTCTCAAGCAAAGCCACCTCAAGAAAATTCAAGCAATTTGGAGAATATTATAGCCCAATTCATGCAAGCCACTCAAGCTAATTTTAAGGGCCAAGAAGCAATGATGAAGAATCAAGAGACAATAATAAAGAATCAAGATGCTTCCATCAAGAATTTAGAGCACCAAATAGGCCAATTGGCAAAGCCAATGATGGAGAGAACTCAAGGCTCATTTCCGACCGACGCCGAATCCAATCCTAAAGGAAAAGAGCAATGTATGGCTATAACAACTAGGAGCGGTAAGGTGATTAGCCCAAAGGTAAATAGTTCAAAAGACCAAGAGGATGAAAAGAAGAGTGAAAATGATGAGAAGAACAATAAACTTAATGAAGGCATTGTTGAAGATTGTTCGGATGATGAGATTGAGCCTAGGAAGGTTGGATTATCTTCCTCCACCCTTATCCAACCCATTTTGGATGAGAAACAAAAATTAGTGGATGATGAGTGGGCGAGAAAAAAGACAGAAAGAAATCTTGAGAGATGCGGACAAACCACCTCCATCTTGGCTAAAACATCTATACCCTCAAAGATTTCAAAAGCAAAATGAAGAAATGAAGTTCAACCGATTCTTGGATGCTTTCCGAAAGCTCCACATAAACATCCCATTTGTGGAGGCACTTGAGCAAATGCCTTCGTATGCGAAGTACATGAAACAGATACTCTCCAAGAGGAAGAAATGGGAAGATAGCACTTACCAAAGAGTGCAGTTCAATTTTTAAGAGAAAACTCCCTCCAAAGCTTAAGGATCCGGGAAGCTTCACCGTTTCGTGCTTAATTGGCTCCAAATATTCCAGAAAGGCCTTATGTGACTTAGGTGCAAGTGTCAACCTCATGCCTCTATCCATTTACAAGCAATTGGGATTGGGAGATCCTAAACCAACCAACCTTTGCCTGTAATTGGCCGATCGATCATTCGTTCATCCATGGGGTTTGGTTGAAGACATCCTTGTCAAGGTTGACCGTTTCATCTTCCCAATGGATTTTATCATTGTGGATATTAATGAGGACCACAACATTCCCCTTATATTTGGAAGACCCTTTTTGTCTACTGCTGGAGCTGTTATTAATGTTGAACTAATTTTGAGAGTTGATGGGGATCAAGTCACTATTAAGATGTTTGAAAATTCTCCGGAGACTTCGGATCACTTTGCTCCCATTAATGTTGTTGGTCTTAAAAGTCAACAAGAGGTGAAGGAAGAAGAATCATCCTCAAGATCAAGCAAGTCTCCGAGACAATTGGACAAGAGCCAAAAGCAAGGAATTAATGAAAAGTCAGTGGTTGCAATTCTAGCTTCTGGAAATTTCTCATACTTGAAGCGATGGGGGCTTGACACATCCGAGGACTTTAAACCACCTTGAATGCTCAACAGGACGTCAAGCTATGGACGTTAAACAAGCGCTTGCTGGGGGCAACGCCTTTATTCTCTTCTTTTCTTATTTTATTGTGTTTGTTACTGTTTTGCTAAGTTAGATTGCATAGTGTTTTGCATTTTTATGTGATTTTTGCATTAGGTTGTGTTTGATTACATTTGCATGTTTTTGTGTTGCTTTTGAATGTTAAAAAAATAGTGTCATCCTTAGATCATCCCCTATATCATTTGAGTATGAATTCTGCATGTGAAAAGTGATTTTTGTGAGCTGAGAGAGTTGTCTAGGATTTAAATCTGAAACTCTATTTTTTGGAGCTGGCGCTGAGCGCTAGAGACCCTGCATCCAACGCTAGAAAAAGCTGCATAATTTTGTTGATATCTGATATGATGCGTTTAGCGCAGGATCTTGAGCGTCCAGCGCTAGAGCTCACTAAAAGATGAGCTCTCTGGCCTGCAGGTGCTCAGCGCCAGAAAGCTAGCATCCAGCGCTGGCCAAAAAAATAATTAAAAAAAATTCAAAAAAAAACCAAAAAAAAACCAAGCACCTTATGACTTTAGATGCTCTTTGAGTTATCACTTTTGGCATTCCCACCATTTTGTTCAATTTGCTGGACTATTTTCCTTTCATGGGAAGCCCTTCTTGTAGTCTTGGCTTCACTTTTCAAATTTGTTCATAGCATTTTTCATAACCTCTTTGCATACTTTGTTTCTTTTTCGTTAAATTCATGGCAATGAGGTTTGGAATGAAATTTTGGAATCTTGGTTTTGACCTTAGTGAGAAATTGGGCTTAAATTTTAATTCTTTGAGTGTGCACCATTGAGTTGATGTGCTGAGATTTGCTTGATTTTTTTTGTCTAGGATTCATGAATTGCATGTTTTGCATAAAAATGATTTGGGCCTTTTTTCATAAGCCACTTGAGCCAAAAAGCCAACCTTGCATGAAAAATTTCCTTGCTAACCCCTTTGAGCTTATTATTACTTTTTGTTCTCACCCTTGCTTCTTGTATGATACCATGTTTATTCCAACTTGAGAATAGGAGAGCATTGGTGAATAGCTTGTGGACAAGCAAAGATTTTGGTTTGGGGGAGAGGGTAATGGAATAATACGAGAAATTTTGAAAGGTTTGAAAAAAAAAGTGTAAAAGTGCTTGAAAAAAAAAGGTTTAATTTTCCAAAAAAAAAAGAAGAAAAAATATTTGTGAATAGAGTTGTGTAAATAAAGTTGTATGAAACTCCAAAGAAGGGAAAGGATAAATGAAAAAAAATCAATTATAGCAATTGGGAATTTTATGCTTTGTATTGAAACAATTGAATTGTTGTAATTGCTCTCCTATTCTCTTGGACATCTTTTGTTTGCTTCTCACTTCACTTGTTTTCCCACTTTAGCCAAGTTACAACCCAAAATAAAGTCCCTTTGATTTGTGCATGCTTGT
This sequence comes from Sophora flavescens, assembly GCA_030762895.1. Lineage (NCBI taxonomy): Eukaryota > Viridiplantae > Streptophyta > Magnoliopsida > Fabales > Fabaceae > Sophora > Sophora flavescens. Next base: position 25,688,196 of record CM061064.1, on the reverse strand, counting down.
GGTTTGTGATTTTTGGAATTAGATGAAAAGTAAATCTATGGTTCCATGACTCTAATGCGTGCTTTGAGGGAAACACTTCACCACCATACACTTGAGTGATTATTTGATGAGTGTGCATCCTGTGAGGACCAAGGTTCTATGGTTCTTCTCTTGCCGAATTGCCATGATTTTTAATTTTGAAGAATATGGAGTTACAAAGTTGTTATGCTTTTTGCTTCCTGGCATTTTTGGAATTGAGCTTGCTACTAGTTGATGCTTCTGTTTTAAAAATTAGTCTTGTTGCACTTTTGCCTTTTGGTGAGTTTGTCTAATTGTGCTCTCGTTCAGTTTTTCTTAATCATGTTAGAGCTTGGTTTGTTGTCTTTTGTTTTTGTGTTCAGTGTGTCAGTTCTAGTTAGTTTTGCTTGGGGACAAGCAAAATGCTAGGTTTGGGGGAGTGATAATTCGCTAATTTATCAAGTAATTATGCCCTTTTTGAGTGGATTTTACTCCCAATTGCATGGTTTTATCCATGTTTTGTCCCCATTTTTAGCTAGTTGAGTCTTTGTTAGTTGTTGTGAGTGTTTTTTTAATAATTCTTGTAGTAAAGGTTAATTTTTAGTTGTTTTGTTTCCTTTTATTACAATCTAACTTAGGTATGTTTTCTATCATTTTAGGATTCAATAAATGTGGAAAAGCTTGAAGAGAAGTGGAATTGATCAAGGAAGTTGTAACATCCTTGGCTACTCTATGAATTGACGACTATCCCTACAAACCAACACAGGTCTTTTCAACGTGCTTTGTCCTCACGCACACGCTTCTTAGGAAAACTTCCCAGGAGGTCACCCATCCCAGAATTACTCCAAGCCAAGCATGCTTAACTGTGGAGTTCTTAAGTGATGAGCTACCGAAAAGAAAGATGCATCTTGTTTTCGGTAGCCCATCACTTAAGAACTCCACAGTTAAGCGTGCTTGACTTGGAGCAATTATGGGATGGGTGACCTACTGGGAAGTTTTTCCAAGAAACGTGTGAGTGAGGACAAAGCACGCTGAAAAGATATGTGTTGGTCTGTGGGGTCAGTCATCAATCCATAGAGCAGCCAGGGATGTTACAAATGGTATCAGAGCGGCACCTCTCCTAGTACGGTGTGGTTCGGGGATGAACCAAGTGGAAGCTGGTGGGCATGTAACACCTGGGTGTCGACGAGGGCGGGGAGTGATCGTCGGTGCAAGAAGGCACGGACAAGGAGCGGCTCCTGGCAGGCTTCTAGGCGGAGGGTCACATGAATGAACCGATTACACACCGGAATGAGAGGGATCTTGAGGCTGTGTAGGTATGGGACTATACATTTGATGAAGGCTTATATGAATTGAATGGTACTACCTATACTAACAAGATGCATCTTCTTTTTGGTAGTCCATCACTTAAGAACTCCACAGTTAAGCGTGCTTGACTTGGAGCAATTCTGAGATGGGTGACCTCCTGGGAAGTTTTCCCATGAAGCGTGTGAGTGAGGACAAAGCATGCACAGAAGACCCGTGTTGGTCTGTGGGGTCAGTCGTCAATCCATAGAGTAGTCAGGGATGTTACAGAACTGGAGCTTATGTGAGAATGAAAGAGTTTGGAAAGAGAATTTTGTGAAGACTAGCATCAGTCAGGCTGGCGCTGGATGCCAGAAATCCTACGTTCAGTGCTAGCAGGTCATGAGAAATCAGCTTTCTGTGCTGCTAGCGCCCAGCGCCAGAAAGCCAGCGTCCAGCGCTGGCTCATTTTGATAGGGTATTTAAACGTGTTTTTTCCATTTTGAGACACACCCATCAACAGCCACTTGACCTAATTGACCTAAAATGAGTGAAGAATGCCCTCTTTCAGCTGGAACACCATTTTTAATGGAGTTTGTTCCATTTTTCTTGTTTGTTTCATCTTCTTTTGTTGCTTTCTCTACTATGTCTAGTTAAACCCCCTCTTGTTGGGGTTAGATGTTTGCTTTTCTGAACTTGGTTGTATTTTGAGTTGGTTTTAATGCAAGTTCCTATTTCATTATGAGTATTTGATTCTATGCTTCATACTTTTCTTGGCTTGATCACCCACGAAATGATTTGTTGCTTTGGTAGATAATTGGAAAGTTGATGCCATTGCATGCTCATGAATCAAATACCAAGTAGTTCATGAATCTAGGAATGGGTCTTGAAGTGCTTGCCATCATTTAACTCTTGGATCTTTATGCAAAATCTCATGTTAATCCACCTAAGGAATTAGGGTTTAATTTGGGGTTTTAGGCTCATTCCACCTAAGGAATTAGGGTTTGAGTATTTTTAAAAGGCTTGATTGTCATAATTGAATTAGGACTTGTCTTGCCTAACATGAGCAAATGCTAGAGCCACGAATATCCTCAAGTTAGGGTAGTCAACCGGTTTACCACTCCACACTTCCATAGGTATCTTGAAGTCTATAGCTGACAATGGACATCTGTTAATCAAATACATTGTTGTACTTGTAGCTTCTCACCATAAGCTTTTGGGCAGCCCAGCTCCCAAAAGCATGCATCTCACACACTCCAGAATAGTCCTATTCCTCCTTTCGGCTAGTCCATCCCGCTGAGGTGTCCGTGCTACAGTTTTATGCCTTTTAATGCCTTGTTTCCTGCAAAACTCATTGAACTGATTTGAAACAAACTCCAAGCCATTGTCAGTCCCTAAAACTTTCAGTGTAGTTCCCAACTGATTTTCTACAAGAGTGTGTCATTCCTTAAACTTTTCAAATGTTTTAGATTTATTTTTCAAAATATAAATCCACACTCTTCTAGAAAAGTCGTCAATAATGGTGAGAAAATAGGAACCCCCTCCATGAGTTTTCACTCTTGAAGGACCCCAAAGATCCGAGTGAACATACTCAAAAGGTCTACTAGAAACATGCCTACCCGAACCAAATTTCACTCTATGTGATTTACCTAGTATGTAATGATCACAAAATTCCAGCTTATCCAATTTATCACCATTTAGCAAGTTTTGCTTACTTAGCTCAACTAAACCTTTTTCACTAACATGCCCTAGTCTCAAGTGTCATAACATATTCTTATCATGTAGAGTTTGGCTAGAAATAGATGCATGAGCAATAACAGTGGAACCATCAAGAATATACAATCCATTCCTCTTAGTTCCCTTAGAAACTATTAATGAACCATTAGAAATCTTTATCATGCCATGTTCAATTTTAGTTGAATATCCTAAAACATCAAACATGCTTATAGATAACAGATTTCTCTTACGTTCAGGAACATACCTCACGTCTTGCAAAAGAATTTCACGGTTATCATACATTTTCAGTCGGATAGTACCCATACCTTGCACTTTGCACGATTTGTTGTTTCCTAGAAGTACCACTCCACCTTCTTTGAGCTCCAAAGACTCGAAGTAGTCTTTCAAGGGACACATGTGATATGTACATCCAGAATCCATAACCTAATTCCTCTGTGTTTCCAAGGTAGATGCTACTAATACTCCTGCACTCTCATAGCCATCTGAAACAACCGCTACATCCGCTGAGTCATTAGTCTTTCGTGATTCCTTGCCCTTGTTATCAGGACAATCCTTCCTCCAATGATCGACCTTGCCACAATTGACACATTTGGACTTCTACTTTGGTTGAAACCTTGGCTTCACCTTGGACTTCTTCCCATTCGATCCTTTCCTCTCATTTCTGCTCTTTGAGACATTCAAACCCTCTCCATTATCTTTGGATCTAAGCTCCTGCTGTTTTTGAAGCTCCTTGGATCTAACCGAAGTTTGAACCTCATCTAAAGTAATGGTTTGGTCATTGCCATACAGTATAGCATCTTTGAAATTCTCAAAAGACTTTGGTAGAGAATTGATTAAGAGCAAAGCCTTGTCCTCATCATCAAGTTTCACCTCAATGTTTTCCAAATCATCAAGAATCTTGTTGAACTCCGCGAGTTGCTTCGATATCGTTCTTGATTCGACCATCTTGAAAGAATATAGTTGTTGCTTCAACAATAGCCTATTTGCTAGAGACTTAGTCATGTACAAGGACTCCAATTTGACCCACATTGCCGCAATTGTCTTCTCCCTTGCAACCTCCCTTAGTGCCTTATCACGATGATACAATATGATAGCACTTCTTGCCTTGTCTATCATATCATCCTTCTCCTTTTAAGAAAGTGTGGAGGGCATTCTCGCCACACCCTTCAAAGCGTCTGCACAACCCAGCTGTATCAGCCTTTTCGTTCTTCTTCCGAGTTCCCACAGACGGTGCCACTTGTTGGTCCTAATGACTCAGATGAAGACCACAAAGTCCCTGAACACAATACAAACACATAAAGAAAGCAACAGCCACACAGGAAATACTACAAACACTTGGTAGGCACAGTAAAATTCAGAAAATTAAACAAGAAAGGGATAGAAGAAAGCACACACAAGATTTACGTGGTTCGATCAATGTGATCTACATCCACGGGAGAGAGCACCACCACTAAGAATCAATGATCACAGTTACAATAGAGAACTCCTTGAATTTGTCACTCCCCTATTCACAAGAACATGAACAAACCCCAAGCTTATCTCTCTATTTTCACACAAACCCAAGATCAATCTATTCTCACTTGATTTTCTCTCAATCTCTATGAATCAATTACAATGAATACACTCAATGTATCTGGACGAAATCAGAGCCCCAAGAGCCCTAGAATCTTGCACAAAATCACACAACTTCTTGTTATTCGGAAAACTGATCGTAACAGCTTTTAAGACGCACCGTAATCGATTATTTAATTCCCATAATCGATTATGCCTTCTCAGCCTGCGCTCCGTGTTTCTGGAATTCCCTGTAATCGATTATGCTAATCGATTACCATCTCTCTGTCTGTTCTAGAAATCCTCATAATCGATTATGTATTCACTGTTATATCTAGAAACCACATAATCGATTTTGCTAATCAATTATGCCTTCACTGTCCGCGTTCCCTGATTCTGCAATAACACGTAATCGATTATCCTAATCGATTGCAAGTTTTCTGCCAGTCCCATAATCGATTATGCAGACACCATAATTGATTATCCTTGCTGAAAACCCAACTTTGCTGATTTTGAGGCATCTTTCAACAATATTTTTCATCAAATGCAATGTGAATGCAAATTCAAAATCCCCTGTCAAGCATAAAAGACCTTTGGCTTCATCTCTTTGTTCTGGATTTGATCCATCTTCTTTAATAATTTTAACAACATCACATATAGCATAATACATCAATATCAAGTTTATCAAAGTTGTATAATGTGAACCCCAACGAGTATCCTAATCGATTACAAGTCTTCTGGCAGTCCCATAATCGATTATGCAGACACCATAATTGATTATCCTTGCTGAAAACCCAACTTTGCTGATTTTGAGGCATCTTTCAACAATATTTTTCATCAAATGCAATGTGAATGCAAATTCAAAATCCCCTGTCAAGCGTAAAAGACCTTTGGCTTCAGCTCTTTGTTCTGGATTTGATCCATCTTCTTTAATAATTTTAACAACATCACATATAGCATAATACATCAATATCAAGTTTATCAAGGTTGAATAATGTGAACCCCAACGAGTATCAGTGGCTCATTTGAGACTAGTTTCTTGGTTCAAACCTTGCCCATTTGGAATTTCTCCTTTTTCCAATGCCTCTCTAACACTGACTATTTGTTTTTCACGAAGCATGTCATGTCGTTTGCAAGATCCCCCAACAACATTTAATAATGAGGACACTAAACTAAAAAGAGAGGCAACATCAATGTGATTTTTAGCAACAACAACTAATGTTAGTTGTAATTGATGAGCAAAACAATGTACATAAAATGCAGATGGACTCTCCCTTAAAATCAAACTTTTGAAACCACAAAATTCCCCTTGCATGTTGCTAGCACCATCATAACCTTGCCCACGAATACTTCATACACTAAGCCCATGTTTGCAAAATAATTCATCAATTGTCATTTTCAATGATAAAGATGTAGTATCTTTAACATGAACAATACAAAAAAGAGCTCGACAATACTTCCATTTTTGTTAACATAACACAAAGCAACAACCATTTGTTCCTTAATTGATATGTCACGCGCTTCATCAACCATAATAGCAAATGGTTCATCTCCAATATCAATGATAATAGCACTAATGGTTTCCAATGCAGCAGCATTAACAATTTTCTTTTGGATTGTTGGAGAAATTAATTGATGATTTTCAGGAGCATTTTCCAAGACAACATGATTTATTTCCTCATTGTGTTCAGAAATAAATTTAAGAAGTTCAAGAAAATTACCTTGATTAGCAGAATCGATTGATTCATCATGACCACGAAAAGATAATCCTTGCTTCAATAGAAAGTGAATGAAATCAAGTGATGCTGTTAAACGCCTTCGATATAAGTCACGAACTTGTTTAGATTGCTTAGATATTGAAACTTCAATGTGTTGTTTTTTATTCATCGAATCTTGAGACTTCTTCCAAGCAATATTATGAGCTCTATTAGGACCTCCAACATGAGATGAGAGCCTTTCTTTCTTATTCCAATTTGTGAATCCCTCTGTCACAAATGTGTCACCACCTGATTGGTTTCCACAATTAGGCTTAAAAAGATGACAACATAAGCAAAATACAACATCTTTTTCTATACTATACTCTAACCAATTACCAAATTCATTAAACCAAGAAAGACAAAATCTTCTTAAAGAATTTCCAATTTTTCTTTGAGGGAATTTATGTTGAGTAGGTTGACTTGGTCCTCTTTGTAAATATGCTCTTCGGATCTTATCTCGATCATTAGGATGATATGATGAAATTTTAATTCTTTTTCCTGGATATGATGGCAATTCTTCTAAATTAATTTCAATCCTTTGTTGTTGGAGACTTGATTCAGAAGATATCAATGAAGACGATTGCTCATTTGATGGTAATCTTCGCTTCAAAAAAAATTCCATTATCTCCTGCAATTAAAGAAACATAATTAATACATTTAATTTCATGTCTAACAAATAAATTTGATGAAATAATATAGTTACTACAAACCCCCAATTTTAACCCTAACATATCAAGTTAGATGTAGAACAGTATAAGACCCCAAGAACCCCCATCTCAGCATCTCAAATTCTCAATACAGACTTAGAATTCATACAAAAAAGGAAAAATTAATGAACCTACTATAAGCTGCTCGAAGCTGTGACTGTAAAGAATTAAAAAAAAAAAGAGTTTTTCAAACTTGCCTGAAGCTGTCGAGAGAGTCAAGAGTGATGGGAAAAGCCAGGAAGGAAAAGATATGCAGCGGTGCAGCGGTGCTCTCAACCCTCAACCGGACGGCGACGGGATGTCGAACGGGCGACGCCGCGGCGTTGCACTGTACAGAACTACAGACGGGTGAGTAGTGACGATGCGGAGAGAGGCGGCGGCGCGACTCTGCAAGATGAGTGACGAGAGAGAGGGGCGAGGGTTGCCGGTCTCGAACGGTGGAGGGGCGGCAACGATGGCGGAGGCCGGAGGCGGCCGTGGTAGATCTGGGTTGAGGGTTCAAGGATGATGGAGCTGTTGTGGGTCATCTCCTGGTTGTGGGGTCCTGCCGGGCTTGTGGTGAGTGGTCCAAAGTGTGTTAGAATAAGACAAATGAGTGGCATGGGTGCAATTTTGTATGACCATTGGGGGCAAAAAAATTTAAGTATAAGGGTGCTATAAAAAAAAAATTCAGGGTGTGCACATCTGTGAGTGCGTCCACCACCGGTGGGGGGTTCGGAACTTTTCTCTTGTATATGAAGAAAATCCGGTTGGGAGGGGAGAACTCATCTTGTGTGTCCAATAAATTTATCGATGGTGAATACTTCATACCTATAACGTGGTTTAAAAAAAACATCATCTTCATAGGAATTGAGTTTAACACTTTAGTTTTTACACAATTGAGTTTAACACTTGTTCTGAATTTGTACTAATTAGATGACAATGAATTGATTGAATAAGAAAAATTATAAAATTCAATAATAAAAATTAAAGATAAAATTAGGTGCAGAATTCTAAAATAAAATAAGAGTTTATTGATTTTTTTTTTGGCGATTAAGAAATTATCAGGGATTCAATTTTTTCAACCGTAACTCCGGGACTTTATAAAGAACCATTAATTGAATTATCAATTACATAATTATCCTACTCTAAATTTTTTTTATTGAAGGTTAAATTCCTTAACTAGTTGAAACCTAATTCCTTGATGAATAAACCCAGCTTAACCCCACCCATTAGCCTAATTCCTCATGTCAAGTTAATAAATAAAAATCATTAAGCTTCATGAAATTTAATACACCACTACACTAACCAAACAATCTATTCCTATATTAAGTCAATTTATGATAGAAATTGCATGTCACCTGCTCAGAACTCACTATTCCTAACATAGCAATAAGTCCATAGAAACACATGAATGGTGACCAAATATTCAATAGCATTAAGAACAACAAAAATTACATAAACTAGAGAAATTGTCGATTGAATAATTTAATAACTAATTAATAAAGCTTCATCAATGGTTGAAATACATTATCACCCTAGCAAAGATAAATTTTAGCTACTGAGGGAAAGAAAGAACATGATAGAGATAAGTAAACTCAATATCTCCCCCTCTCTCTCTTCCCCTCCTTTGAACCAAAGAGAGCCTTGACTTCAAGACAATTTCAGTTTTGCTTCATGCTTGGGAGTGACATATATAGCAGGCCTTTTCAATTTCTTTGTTGTCAGACTTCTTATTCTCTTATACAAAGTTAGTCAGGGCCATCTTAGTTTTCATCAAAAACTGGCCCACGAGACTGGCAGGTTTATTGTTTTTAGTTCTCAAAAGACCACGTTTGAGTTTTCTACTTTGGAAAAAGGCTAAGCCTACATCAACCCACTTAGACCTATTCTCAGTGTATTATGACTCTGAACTGGTGTACTCCACTTTGATTGTACTATTTAAATTTGGGCATCCAATCACTAGACCACAATCCACATGCCCATTAGTTTATCCAAACTATCTATCCCCTGCTGGCAAGTAATAAGCAACTTGTATGTTCCAAAAAAAAAAAATGAGTTATCATATTTGAACATAAATATATATGTTTATCTCTATCTCTCACTTATATTTTATCTTTACACGTTTTTCAAGAATACACCAAAAAAACACAGACAAAAATTATTCTTGAAAAAAAACGTAATAAGCAACTTTTTAGAAAATATATGTTCCTTCAATGATAAACAAATTGGGGCTTTGCCCTCCTGTTAAGTAAAAAATATAGTTCATTAAAAAAATTTAATGAACATGCAGTTGTGTTCGTCACGATACTCTAGTTTTTAAGTTTTCCATGTATCTGTCAACAAAAAAAAAAAGGTTTTCCATGGAGGAAAGTCTACCGAGAACGTGAATGAAAAGGAAAAAAAATGTATGTAGTGATGACACTTTCCAAGCTTAACTGGAGTTACCCACTCAAATGACCACAAAATTATACTATTGGATAAATCCGACAAAAAAAAAATATATAGACTGAGTCATTTTTTTTTAAAAAATTACCATGGTCATATATATATATATTCTTACAGGAACTAAGTTAGACTTTTTAAAAGTCAAAATAAATAAATCAACAATGTTCGGCAGTGCTATTCTTTTACGCCAAATAAGTCTTCGAACAAGTTTTACACGATTCCGAATGGATTAGTAGATTAGTCGTTCTTCTTATGATAAATATAGAATAGAATATTGTTAATCCAAGTTCAGAAAAGAAACCCTAAAAAAAAAAGTTCAGGAAAGAAGAAACTCGTATTATTTTTTTTTTGGAGAATGCCAACCAGTACCTTAAGGATATTGGTTAAGGATCTAAAAAAAAATTTGTATTTGAACTTGGTACATTTCATATTTTAAAGAGTGTCAAACTTGATTTTCCAATGAACTTTTACTTATTTTGGTTTCCTTAACCAGTGTCCTTAGGACACTGGTTAGTATGACTATTTTTTTTAGTGGTACTAAACTATATTGATGGACCCGTGCCATGTACGGAGAATATGTTAATTTTTAAGGTTTTTTTTTAAATGTATAATTGTTGAATTCGTGTTTTGATTGATATGTGTCACATATTAATCACCAATTTTAGAAAGATTAGAGTTCCAATGAAGTTGTAAATTGTGAAAAGAGTTATTAATCGTTATTCGAGTAACCTTGAATATGTGAAAATATCTTACAATTATACGATGCAACTTTTTATATTTCAAATCATATTTATCTATTTGAAATTTTGAATACAAAATTTTTCATTTAAAGTTTTAATCATATAAAGTTCAAATTTATAATCCAATATATAACTTTTAACCCCATGCATCACGGAGATTTTTTTAATTATTACTTCTGTAAAAAATATGTTGATAAACAACAAACAATAACGACGCAAAAGATGATTTCTTACTAACAATATTTGTTAATTAATATTTACTAATATAGTAAGAGAAATAGCAAAGGTGTTTTAATTCATTGGAAAAAAAAAGAGCAAAGATGTTCTAAAAACTAAAAAAATTCAAACTTAAAATAAAATATATGATTAAAAATTTGAAAAGTCAAAATTATGATTCTTATTTTAAGAAGATATACAAATCGTACAATTATATTGAATTAAGACTGTAGTTTTATTTTATTTTTTTAAAAATGACTGTAGTTATATTTCAATCACTAAATTGAAGATAACAAACTATCATTGAAGAATTAGCTTGAATAGTTACAAAAGTAAAAAGTTGTTTATATTCATCATAATTAAAATATAAATAATTGTGTCGAGTGATTGAAGTAATTATAAGTGAGTAAATAAAAAAAATTATAAGTGAAGGTATACAAAATGGTCATAAAATATATTGTATAAAACAAAGAGCATTTATAATGAATCATAATGTTAGAGACACAAATAGTTAACAATCACATTAAATAATAATTTGTTAACAGGTTGACACGTAAAATAACATTCAATGAGGTTATTCCTAAATGTATATAGTATAGATAAAAACAATTTAATCCGGCTAACAAAAATGTAATTAATATCATTTATTACCGCAAGGATCTCATTATCATTCCCAAATTTCAGTTATTTAATAATGTATTGATAATTTAATATATCAATATCATCGTCATATTAACTTACTATGGCTGATCCTCATCTTTACTCTAGATCTACATTAAGATGAGGTATCAGCCTTTAGTTTTTTTTTTCTTTCATTATTTTAACTTTATATTTTACATATATATTTTATTTATTTTCATCAGCATGATTGGACAAGTCTATGGGGTATATTAGAGTGATATTTTTTTTTAGGTAAGTATTGAAGTGAGATTTTGAAAGACTTTAAGATTATTTTATATTAAAAGAGTCTTGTGATATTTAATAAAAAAATTTAAATAATCTAAATAAGTCTTGTGATATTCAATTAGGACTATCAATTTTTTTTAAATAGGTTGTCCAAATCCAGTATTCAAAATATTTCTAATTTCGATAGATTGTTTTGTAGAGTGGTATTTGTATGACTTTTTAGTGAGAGATATAGGATCCGTTTGTTACAGATTAAAAAAAAAAACTTTTCACATTCAATAATTTATAGGTGATTTTTTAGATATATTTTTTTTTAAAAAAAAATCTTTTGTGTTTGTTTACAATCATAAATTTTTTTAAATGTATTGAAATTTTTTTTTCAAAAGCTAACGAAAGCAGCTTTTCATTTTAACAATTAAAATAACTTTAATTTTTTTTTATTTTATAAAATTATTTAAAAAAACATGATTAAACTCATTAAAAATGATTTTTTTTACTCAAAAAAGTGATTTTTTCCTTAAAAAAATCTGCAACAAACACCATCATAAATATCAAATCTACTTCGAAATTCACTCAAACCTGTAAGACTTTCTTCCTCTCTCATTTATTCTCTTTCCGTCGTTCACAGATTTTCTTTCTGAGAAACAATTTCCTTTAGAGTGAAGGCCCGAATTGATCCCTGAAAAATTTCAGAGACCCACTTTTAATCCATGAAAAAATAAATTAATGATTTAGTCCTTCAAATTTTCAAATGCGTGACACATTAGTCGCTAGATTTGGTTCCGACTTCCATTTACTTGCCTACGTGTCCCATTAACAATCTTACTTGGCCCGTTAGTGGTCATACGTGGCTTGTGACGAATTTTCATTGTGAAAATTTAATGAAAAGTGAAAATGTGCATAATTTTCAGGTATTTGAATTTTAAAATTGTGCACATTTTTCACGTTTTATTCTTTTTTAACTATTATTCCCTCAAATTTTCAAATGTGGGACACATTAGTCCATAGATTTAATTCTGACGTCCATTTACTTGCCTATGTGTCACAGGATTGTTGGCTTGATATTGACACCAGTGCGGAGTTTCATAGAGTTAACAATTTGATATTTTTGTTGTCCTTATTACTCAGTTTATTTTACTGATATGAATGTGGAGAGTTGTTCTATTTTATGTCTTTTGTTTACTTGCATATCATATCAATCAGTGTGTGCATCTTTTACATTATGAAGCAAAGTGAGCCAGATAGTATTGACTGATGCTTAAAATTTTGATAAAAAGTGAAAGTTGAGGTTAATGCAAAAATAGTTAAAGATAAAATGGACGAAGATATAGATGACAAAGATATTTAATGATCAAGAGATATAAGAAGAATTTTATGAAGTCATGCACATACCCGTGATGGCAATTTTATGAATTTTATGTCATTTTTTATTCCTGGATCATATTCTTGAGCTTTACCAATGAAGTTGCAGGAACAGTAAAACTCAGCGCAATATACAGACTTAATTCATTAATGTTTATATTATTGGCAGTGTTGGATCAACATACATGATTCATATGGATTGATGAATATGATAAAACATTAACATTTAGATGGTGGTTGGACTATAATGCGTGCAAACAGTTTATTTTATATACTTCGTTTATACTTGATTTCTTTATATCGATTTCCAATTATCCATACAGTTATTATAATAATTGTTATATAGCTTTACCCATGAAGTTCTAGGAACTATGAAACTTGAGACAATATGTAGACTTAATTAATTAATGTATATATTACTGGCAGTGCTGGATCAGCATACATGATTCATGGATTGATGAGTATGATAAAATCTTACCATTTAGATGATGGTTTGACTATAATGCATGCAAATAGTTTATTTTATATACATCCTTTATATTGGATTTCTTTATATCTATTTCCATTTATCCATATAATTTATTACAATAATTAATAGATAGCATTTCAATATATACAATTTGCATAAAATCTATTTTAATAAATAAACTTTATAATATAATTATATTTACTAAATTACATTTTCAGTATACAAATTAATATAATATCATACCCGTGCATTGCACGGGTATATATACTAGTACTTTTCTATTGCTCGTCACTTTTTTACAGTAGATCTACAGTAAATTAGTGGTGAGCCTAATTTCCATGGTGTTTTGTTTTAATAAATAGTTTTAAACATAATTTTTAAGATATTTTATTTAATATATATATTTAATATAGATATAATTATTTAACACAGTTTTTAATTTTTAATATGTAAAATATTTATTAAGTATTTTTTATAACCTTTATTAATTGTATAGTTCTAAAAGTTGTTGCTCTTGATTTTTAGGGGATCATTTATTTAAGTTTTATATTTTTTTATTATAATATTTAATTATGTTTTTGAAAAGGTAATAAGACTGTACTAACTTTGTATTCGAATGTTATATATATATATATATATATATATATATATATATATATATAATTTTTTGCTTTAATTAAAAAAAAACAAATAGCTAGGTTTAGATTTTTTAAGTCGAGTGGAATGCCAACAACATAATATATCAACCCAAGTGAGTTATGGGGATATATTACGTAGAAGAAAGAATATTAATTTCATAATCCGTTCAGGTAATAGAATTGTTATTTTCTTCGTATTATAGTACAACTTTTTCCCACTTGTATTTCAGATTTTTATTAAATTGATTCATTCTTGTTGATGTTATAGAAACGAATTTCCAAGTTCATAATGGAAATAATCATTTATTTGTTGAAGATGAACGTGAAGGTGTTTATTTAGTAATCAACGTCTATTTGAATCTATTAATTTAATTTATTCTTGTCACATTTTTAATTATTACATGTTGACTAATTTGTTAAAAAATTTCTATGTTGTCTAGACTTGGGAGGAACGAACCAGTGTTGTCAACATTTCTATAGTATTTTGTTTTAACAAATAGTTTTAAACATAATTATTTAATATAATGTTTAATTTTTAATATTTGAAATATTTATTAAGTATTTTTATAACTTTTATTAATTGTATAGTTCTAAAAGTTGTTACTCTTGATTTTTAGGGGATCATTTATTTAAGTTTTATATTTATTTTTTATTATAATATTTAATTATGTTTTTGAAAGGGTAATGTGAATGTACTAACTTTGTATTCGAATGCTTTATATATATATATATATATATATATATATATATATATATATATATATATATATTTTTTTTTTACTTTAATTTTTAAAAAAACAAATATGTTTAGATTTTTTATGTCGGGTGGAATGCCAACAACATAATCTATCAACCCAAGTGAGTTATGAGGATATACTACGTAGAAAAAAGAATATTAATTTCATAATCCGTCCAGGTAATAGAAATTGTTATTTTGTTGGTATTATAATATAACTTTTTCCCACTTGTATTTTAGATTTTTATTTAATTGGTTCATTCTAATTGATATTAGAGAAATGAATTTCCAAGTTCATGATGGAGATAATCCTTTATTTGTTGAAGATGAACGTGAAGGTATTTATTTAGTAACCAATGTCTATTTGCATCTATTAATTTATTTTATTTTTGCCACTTTTTTAATTTTCACATGTTGACTAATTATTTTAAAAAATTCTACACAGTCTAGACTTTGGAGGAATGAACCAGTGTTGTCAACATTGTGGTGCAATGGTTTGGTTTGAGGAGTGATCAGAAAATCATAAAAATATTTCCCAAATAGAATTGTTTTATTTTAATAAACATATATGAATATAATTATTTAATATATTTTGTTTAGACTTTATTTGTATACAATATTGAATTTTTAATATGTAAAATATTTATTAAGTATTTTTTACAATCTTCAGGAATTGTGTAGTTCTAAAAATCATTGGTCTTGGATTTTAGGTGATCATTTATTTTAATTTTTATTATTTATTTTCTACTTCAATATTTATTTATGTTTTTAAAAGTGTAATGTGAATTTACTAACTTTGTCTTCAAATACTTTGTTTATATTTAATTTTTTTCTGTAACTTTTTTAAAAATAAATAGATTTAGATTTTTTTAAGTCGAGTGAAATGTCAGCAACATAGTCTATCAACCTAAGTGAGTTTTGGGGATATACTACGTAGAATAAAAAATATTAAATTTACAATCCGTCCAGGTAATAGAAATTGTTATTTTGTTTGTATTATTGTATAATATTTTCCCACTTGCATTTCAGTTTTTTTTTTATTTAATTGGTTAACTATTTTGATATTATAGAAATGGATATAGTGTTCATGATGGAGATAATCTTTTATTTGTTGAAGATGAACGTCAAGGTATTTATTTAGTAATCAATGTCTATTTGTATCTATTAATTTATTTTATTTTTGTCACTTTTTTATTTTTTACATGTTGATTGATTTGTTAAATTTTTTTCTACAATGCCTAGACTTTGGAGGGATGATCGAGTGTTGTCAACATTGTGACGCAATGGTTTGGTTTGAGGAGTGGTTAGGAAAACATAAAAATGGTTCCAAAATAGAATTGTTTTGTTTTTATAAATAGATATGAATATAATTATTTAATATATTTTGTTTGGACTTTATTTGTATATAATATTTAATTTTTAATATGTAAAATATTTATTATAGAATTACATAATTGCATGTATTATACAACCAAACTTGATGGAGAAAAATTTCCTACCTATAGATTTGGTTATATATGTAATATTTTTAGGTAAATTTACTTTGATTTTATTCCTCTGTTCGAGTCTATGCTTAATAATCATGTGGGAAGTATGGAAGTAGATCTTTATTTGCTCTGAAAGACTGTGAGTAGTGGAAATTTACTCCGAATTTGTTCTTCTAAAGACTTGACGCGGGCAACTAGATTTTGATGTTGAACAAGTATAAAAATCATGGGTGATCCATAGTAAAATAAAGCATTATTTATCTTGATTTCTTCTGAAAGTTTACTTGATGTTGTGTTGTATCTTCTTCACTCGATGATGAAAGCAAAATACTTCTAAGAGATCAACCAAATTTAGTCGGAGATCATTAGATAAATATGGGGAGGAATAATATAAAAGGTTTATCTTGATCAGAGTATTTTTATAATTCCTTATGATTATCCTTCTCGATATCATATATTTTATATTTTCTATTATAATTTGTAATTTTGATGTCTTATTTTATTACTGTACTTCTATTTCCATTAAAACTTTCTCTTTTCATATACTAACTAAAAAAGTAATATTAATTAATGTTATAAAATAATTGTTAACCCCATGAGTTGCAATGCTTACTACACTAGTATTGGAGAAGAAAAAAGATTGATAGAAAATAGGACATTGATCCATGGACATGTGTTTCCTACCTATGATTATATATACCTTTCATCTCCAAAGCTCCCAAAGTTGATCAGAAAACAAATAACCCAGAATATGATCTGAACGTGTATACAAGATAATTTGTGTATATTAAAATTGTAAATAGCGCCATGTTACCTTTTATAGTAATTAGAGGGGAAAAAAGTAGATAGAAAAGTAAAGAGAGGGCAATAAAAATAGTTGCGTGTAAGGATGACGAAAACATGAGGACACTTTTCCCCCATGATGTTCGTGTGGTGTCTTAAATTAAATTATTAATATCATAGCTAACTTGGGGGAACCAACCAAAAGCAAAAGCCATTTTCCATCTCAACAAATAACTACGTAGAGTTTGAGGTTGTCCTCTGTTGTCTGCCAACAATAACATGTGTGAAGAAGTAGAGGGTGAGGAGGCGGAGATTGATCGCTTACCCATTGACTTGTTGGCTCATATATTTGTTCTCTTCACTTCCTTCACTGATTTGGCTCAGTAATTGAATTCCCTCATCATCAATAATGTTTTCAATTCATATATCTATCTATCACTTAATTTACTGATTATATATATATATGTCGCTTTTTTTACAAGGGCCAGCAGTGTTTGCAAGAAATGGAAACAAGGAGTGAAGGAATCTCTTGCTAGCAGACACAATCTCAGCTTTGCCGATTGGAAGATGGATGATGACTCAACTGCTCGCCTTGTTTGCCATGCCTACAACCTCACAAAACTCGACATGTATGCTCATCTTTCTTTTTTCTTATAATTATATATATATATATATATATATATATATATATATATATATATATATATGCCCTTTTATACTTATTCACAATAGTTTAGTATTGATTTTCTGAGCTTTGAGGATGAATTGTAGTAAATAACGAGTTTGGAAATTTTGACTGTACAATGAATTCAATGGCAGTTGCCTCCGCCATTCCAACTTCAGAGTATTTGGAGAAGGTTGATAACATGTTCAATTAGGGAAATAAGCTTTTGAGAGATCGGTTACTATACTTAAGTTGCAATTGAATAGTGAATACATCATATAATAATCATATAATTGGGAATCTGACAGAATCCTAAATCTTCCTAGTAAAAGCCGTTTTTTGGCTTTTGATATGAATAGATTAGATTGGACATGTTAGTTCATTTTAACTTCTCAAGAATGTACGATTCGTGTGACATGTGTGATGTGAGGATGCCATGGACAAGTAAAATTTGTGGTTATTATTTGTATGATGTCAAGAATTCAATATCTAAGATGCACAACATTCATCTGTCTTCTGCAATTTCAGACCAAGGAGCCGTTGGGATTGCCAAATAACCGATGTCGGCCTTCGCAGAATATCTTTTGCAAAGTGTGTCAGCAATCTCACATCCATTTCATTGTGGGGTTTGACTGGCATCACAGATGAAGGTGTTGTTCAACTGGTATGTCATTGTTCTGTTTTTGGAACTTGCATGTTTGGGAGGTTTTGCTTGGTTGGATCTTCCTGTTTTTTGTTATGAAAATTATGATTTTCTGCACAATCATCAATTAGATGATATTTAGTTTAAAGGAAAAGAAAATACAAAATGAAATGAAATTACATTGTTTTAATGTAAAGCGGCTAGAAAATAATAGTTAGGATGAAATTAAGTGTATCTTGGGAATTTGGGGCAGTCCATTGTTAACAATTAGATTATGCATATAATTTTCTGGCATTTGTCATGTTGATGAATTGTTATTTTGGGTGTTTCTACATCTTTTGCATGCCAAGTCATTGGAAGCGAATTGTTTTAATTTTAATTCCTTTTGTTTCTTTGTTGACAATTATTCTAACAGATATCCAGAACTAGATTCTTACATCATCTGAATGTTGGTGGTACATTCATCACAGATGAATCTCTATTTGCCATTGCAAGAAGTTGTCCAAATTTGGAGGTAACTTATAAAGAAACTAAACATTAGGTTTTGTGTTGAATTATTCTCCTTATCTCATCACATCACATGAAGAAAAATAGAGAGAAGTACCTTAGAGCAAAGGGCTATATTGATACTCAAGGTCAAAAGATTAATTTGGTGTATATTAGACTGATCCATCATTCTTTACTGGTTTTAAGTGTTTCTCCTAGACTAATGAAGTGGATGGTATATTTCTGGTATTCAATTGCACAAATCCATGTCATACATGATTGTTTCTTGTTCTTGTTCAGACCATTGTTCTGTGGAGCTGCCGCCATGTAACTGAGAGTGGACTTTTTGTTCTAGTTGATAAATGCCTCAAACTCAAGTCAATGAATTTATGGGGAACAAGAGTTCCTATGGACTGCCTTAACAATTTACTTCTCCTAAATCCAGCTCTTCAGATAAAACTTTAAGACTGGACTGCATCTATAGAATCAAGGTGCTGATGTTAACAGTGGTATTTTCACTGTCATTTATGTACAGATTGTTTCTTTATTGTGTTCTCAAATTTATCTGAAAATCTGAATATGTAAGGCTCCATTCCTGTATAGGAAATATCCTACTGAAATTCATTTGTTGTACTTCATTGACAAGTTATTATTATAAAGGATAAATTCAAAAATAATGCCGTAAAAAGATTGTTGTACTTTATTTATTTACATTATTTGAATGTCTCTAACTATCGACTCTATCTAAGGCTTCCCTTTGGACCCTTTCTGATTAAAAAAATAAATGCCAACTTGATGGTTGATACTATCACACTGGTAGAATGTGTCAGGTTATTGAGTTTGAAAACATGGTATTTGCTCTTGCAGTGTTTGGTAATTAGCATGAAGAAATGATGGCTTAGATGGCCTGGAAATTTATGTTGTCGTGTTTGACATTGCTTCCCTTTAGAGTCTGTTTTATTTTATCAACACCACTAGATTAACTCTAATTAAGTGTGTGTTTGGATGGGGTATTTCAAAATTCCAAGGAATTTGAAATACCCCATAAAATCCCTTTATTTCTAAAATCCTTCATATTTAATATCCAAACAAAGTATTCTAGAGTGGAGCATTTTAATTACCAGTTAGGCCAGAAAGAGGATGAAAGAAAGCAGTTGAAGGCTTTGAGTGCAAATGAAAGAAGTGATTTATGGTGTTGAAAACATGGGGACTTGGCCAATTAGGTGGGGAAAAGTGGAAAACTGGTTTCTCGATTATCGTTGGCCTAGGAGAACCTTGCAACTCAAGTAACACTAAGCCATGGTCAATAATTCTGTAGTACTGGCAATTCTGGTAGGATTCTGATAATTAGGAGTAGCCTGCAACAAAGGCACAATGGAAAATGCATGCTAACTCCATAATTATGACAAGTACAGTTATTTAATTAGAGGAAAAACTGTATATAGTCATCCTAAATTTTATTAATATCGTTTCAATTAGTCTTTAAATTTATATCCTGAAACTGCTACTCTATATATAGCTACGATCTACTGATCAATCCAAGATTAAATTTCTCCCAATATTTATTTTTCATGGACACCACCCTCGTAAAAAAGTCATATCCAAAACCAATTTTGGGAATTTAAGTGTTTTAAAATTTAACGCATAAACTTTTGTCAAAAAAATATATATTTAACGCATAAACAATAAACAAAATGCATTCCAAATAAATGATAATATGACGCATACTTTAACTAGAGAAAATTACAAACTGGCTCACGTCTAAATCTTTGGAAATCTCATTCGACATCTATATAATAATTAGTTGTACTTAAAGGATGAGTTTTTTTTTTTTTTTTGGTTACATTATTGGATAAGAAACAGAAAGTAAGCTACCACCATGGTATCTCTATCTCAGCAAGAAGCATAGGTGATATAGACCAGGAGGAGGATTAGACCATTCAACAAACAAATCAGCACCCTTAGCACCTATTTGAGCCATAAAATCAGCACAAGTATTCCCTTCATGGAGTGTATGAGAAACCGGAACTTCCCAGCTCAAGCAGCCTCCTAATTATTATAGAAAAGTCATTAATAAATGGCATATGTTAAAATTTACAGAAATTTATGTATGCTTGTAAATTTGATTTTAATGACACCAATGCAAAAAAAAATTAATTTAATTTTACATCTATTAATATCATCTGCCGGAAAAAATAATCAATATTAACATTAGGCTTAATGGGGAAGGGATAAATATATCGCACAATTTACCGACAGGTTAAAAACATCTAACACTCAACCTATGCTCAAGAAATTCAACGTCAGTTCAATAATTTCTACCAAGTCTGACTTGCAAAATCTACATAATAATGTTGATATCAATCACAGGATGTGGATCAATAAAATTTTGTTTAAGGAATTTGAAATTTGCGAGGGGTAGTTTCATCTGGGAAATGGGAAAGGGATACTCTCGAACACTTATCCTCCACTTTGTGGGTACAGCTCAACACCACCTGAACTGAAGCACGCGGGCATTTGCATTGCCCAATCGCCCATAGGAAAAGTTTAATTCGGATTTTGAATCAGTAAGCGAATACATTCAACTAACGGAAAAATGAATTGTTTAAATGCAGTTTACCTAGGCAGCAACAATTGCATGCCCTTGCTACGGGGAAAAAAAACTTAGAAATTGCTCCCTCTAAGTTCGAAAGAATAACAAAAAAAATTTGATTTTGAATTCTTAAATGAACTCCCATTAAGCAACCTTCTTTGCACGACCACTTGAAGGGGCACCGTCCTCTCTTTTTGATCCAGATGCCTCTGGCTTCCGAGCCCAGGCAGGAGCTCTATCGGGCTCATATCGATAATCATAAAATAGTTCCTCCCCAGCACCGATCCGTTCCTTGGCAAAAATGCCTACCCTATGATCCCCAGCAACCATGATAACCTGCCAGAGTTTAAGCAGATATAGATCGTGAGAGGCATTGGCACTGACACCTTACGAATCCACAAAATGCAATGTGAAATAGAAGTCCAACAATAAAAGCTACTGATAGAACTGAATACCTTTGCATAGCAATTTGGATCAGGAGAATGGTTCGCAAACTTCAATTTGTCACCCTTACGGTAAGCATCAAGAACAAACTGCACACAACAATCTTATGATTCATCCTACGTTTGATATATGCGTATATGTGACAAAATGAATTATCTCCCGCAACAAAACATAGTAGTAAAAGCTTGCCTGATCATTCAGATTAAAGAGAAAAGATGAATTTTCACGGTCATAAATCTTTCCGCGCTTATCTGCTTCCCGATGAGAAATTAACTCTCCAGTATACTCTCCAAGGTATTCATGCTTGCCAACACTATTCTGGAGGGTGAACAGATTGCATTAGCGAAAGGAAAAACCACAGATAACCATAGAGCATTATCAATTTGGTAAAAATACCTTTAAGAAGGCTCCCCAACCAGATACATCAGACCTTCCAAGAAGAACCTGGAAGCAAATTAGATATAACTTGCCATCGTTGCAACATTAAAAGAGAAAGAAACATCTTAAAGTATACAACCAACATCTTAAAGAATAGAGACACAAGGAAGAATGCAAGATGCAATAGACCAAAGTCCAAGCAAACCCACATCTCCAAGAGAAGGACTACGTATCTACAGGGAGTTTGGTTTCTCAACATGTTCCCATCCACTTCTCTCAATTATTAAAACTATAGGCCTTGCTGTTTGTATTACTTTTATAGAAGAAATTTTATGAAAAATAAAGCAAATATGTCTAAATGTATTATTTTGATAAAAGAATAAATTTTCTGAAAAGAAACCAAACAAGTCTGATTCTGTGTTAGATTTCAAAGGTGAGAGAGAAAAAGACAGTCGAAGAAAATTACCTTCTGCTGCTGTTTGAGAAGAAGTTTCATGTTTCTACATTCATAATTATCACCTCTTTGGCTAGGAATCCCAAAAGTACCATCACCACAACTGCAACAATAATTTGACTCAAATAGCAGAAAGTAATATGGCAAACAGAGACTAGAGATAGACTACTAGTAGTTGATACCAGAAGAATAATATATTGGAAGAAAGTAAGTTTCACTAGAAAAAATTAAGGCAGTGAAGTCCTAAGAACAGGCATAAAACAAAAATATTCCTAAATCCAAATATGCAATTTAGATCCCATCATTTAAAGGGAAAAGTAAAGTGAGAAAATTAAAACAGACACTTGGTTGAACATTGCCTGACCAAACAATCAATTTTACGAATCAAATTATGATTAAATTTACAATGATAGGGCAGGTTCAAGAAATCTTAATTCTACCTATAAAATTGCTCTCAAGGATAAACGTTAAAATTTAGAATTAGCAATTAAGAGCTCATGTCACATCACCTTTCATTCAGATCAGCTATCCAATCATTCTTAATAAGACACAATTGGCCAAATAAATACTCTCTTGCCATTCTTGCAGATCCAAATTATATATCCAACTGTGTTTTGCAGTAATAACTCCCTCATCACCTCTACCTTATTTTTCCTTTTCATCCCCTTAAATCTGTTAACTTATATATAATATAAGTCAACATTACATTTTTGTAAGATAATTATTTCCAATAAATATGAGAAATTATACCAATTCATCACATAAGTGACAATTGATTATTGGGATCTAAAAGCAAAAACTACAAAACTTTTAAATCACAGAGAAATGCTACACACATACAACCACAAGCAAGTAAAATCTCACCTGACCCAACAATTCCTACAAACATCTGGATCACATTCCCTATCTGCAGCAAAGCATGGACATTGACGACTTCGGCATTGACTCTTAGCGCAATGACAGCCACGAAATCGATTCTTGCAAGTCTTGGGGCATCTTGATATGAAAAATATCAAACAAATTAATGGATATGAACATGCTGGCAGGTAGGCATGCCAAAATACAATAACTATGTAATCTATAACTATAATTGCCCAAAATTCTGAAACAAGGCATGTGGGCAATCAGCATAACACTACAATTCAGCATGCCTCTCTTTCAGTTGGTTCTATTTAGGCAAGTTAAAGGCTTACCCACAGTACTTCTCGCAGCAGGTTCCATTTTGAAGACAAGGACACTGCTTTCCACAAGCTGATTCACAGCCACAAGGATTGTACTGCCGGCAGGGCTGATCCTTCCTCTCGGTAATCCTTTTCCTAATTGAATGATAAGCAGCAGATTTCCAGGTATACTTTAAGCGACGGACTCTTCCTCTTCTACGCAAAAATCTTGACCTTCGCCTCGCTTCATTATTACCCTTTACATTCATTTGACCAAAACTTGTTAGGGTAAGCACTATTTTTAAGCAACAAAAAACAAAGCAAAACATGCACTAAATATAGATGCATTAAAATCAACCTTGGAATAGCCTTCCACAAAAGAATTCGCAACATCTCCAGCAGGACCTGACATCTTTCCTTCTTCGCAATTAATGTATTGGAATACCTCCCAACATGTCTTTAGACCATTTAAGAGATTCCTGGCTATTAAGCAGCTGCGATGAAATGCAGAAAGTTATCACTTATCAGGCAGTGGACAATCAGAAAGAAATTCTTGTTCATGCTGATAAATACAAAAGTGGGATATCACCATGCTGCTTCTGCCTATTTCAAGCAGCCAATGAATCTTATAGAGACTGGTTTTAAAAATAAGAACAAAAAATCAACAGCCTAATGACCAAGCCAATCTCTGCATTTTTAACCAGATCAATTATGATCAAGACTTGATACTTCCAAATTATAACCATCTCTTCCCCATGATTGACTAATTGACTAAAGACAAGCTTATTTGCATATAAAGACTTGCACTCACGATCATACTTGTACATGCTTATATCTCAGGTTCACGTTAAAAATAATTACAACTTTCATGCAAATTACACACACACACACACACACACACACACACACACACACACATATATATACACACATTATAATGAGAAAAATAAAACAAGCATCCCAAACATATGTTTACCTGTTTCTACCAAAAATCTCCATTCCTTTCTCCAGAAGCCCCTTTTCAAGAGCTTTCCAAGATTTATTAACTTTGGAATCTAGTTTAGAAATGTTCTCATCTACCAACTCTTCATTCCTCATGTTGTCTCCACTGCTCATGATAGGTGGGTCAGTAGTAACCATATCGTTCGATGATCGATCGAGAGCTACACCCTGCATTATGTAGACATTATTACAAATCCATTCCTTCTAGAGCATAAAGAAATTTGACAGATTTGCAAGATAAAATACTCGCTTCTTCAACATAATGGAAGGAATTGAAGTTAAATGCATGTTATTTGATCACCACTCACAATGGAATCAGAATCAGAAGCCACAGTTTTCTTCTGCCGCTTCTGCATGCAAACTAGAACACGTTCTGCCACCCGTTTACTGTTTCTCTTACCAATTCCACCTCTCCCCACAGGTTTAGTTTTAGGTGGTGCCATGTGGGAGGCTGAAGCAGCATCCCGTCCAGGACCATTCTCTGAGTCGCTACTCTCAGAAATGTTCTTTGCATTAGAAGAAGCACTTTCACTTTGGCTGCATTTCATCCGTTTTCTAGCAGAGGACTTCTTCCTAGATAAAGCACCACCAGAGCATTTCTCTTCAACTTCAGCCTGGGCAGAAGAGGAAGCTTTGGAAAAAATTTCTGATTTAAGTACCTAAAATAAGACACATTTGAGCAACTATAGTAAATTGTTACAAAAAGTTTATAGAAAAATTCCGAAAAAAACACCAATGCATACCAATTGAAAACAATTTGGCCCACAAGGTGCATTTTCGGAAGCAGGAGGAATCCACGGAGGTTGCTTCTCAGCCTGGTAATGTACTGAGTCAGGAGATATGCCGACAAATTCATGAGAAATAACCAATAAATAGAACTTACAGGGAAGACAAGATCCTGGGAACATCCATGTAATCTGCAATCAAAAACCTGCAAAGTAAAATCAGGACAACCAATAAGATATCAAGAGTAAAAGAAACTGCATGCAATACCGTGCCTTATGGAAAAAAAAAAACTTACGAGACATCGTCGGCAAAAAAGGTTGTCAAAAGAATCAAGAACTGCTTCAAGATCCTTTTCCAGAAAAGAATTATCAAATTGAGAATTCTCTTCAGTATTTCCGTTCTTGGAACCCCCACCAGCATTGTCTTCAGTATCAAGAGTTTCATATCTTGCCTGTATAAGATGTTTGACGGTGTTTGATATCTGTGTAAAGCCAGCACAAAGAAAATGGGAAATGGCTGGACGAAAGCTTACACTACGACCAGTTTTCATCAGAATAATTGAAAGGAAGATGGCAGCAGTTGAAAATACATAAAGGAACAATATCAATGGATGACAAAAACATACCTTAATTTCACTAGTGGTTCTAGAAAAACACCGAGCCAACGATTCCAGAACAATATCAGATAAACCACATTCTCTGATAGTCATGCTGTAAAATCAAACCAGACATTACAAAATCCACAAAACTGTTTCTCATGCAACAAAAGAAAAACAATATCCAATGTAATGCAACATAACACGAAATTCATGAAGTAGCATACAAACATGACACATCAAACTGAACCAGAGGTGGGATCAAGTAAAATGATTTTTTTAAAAAAAGGGAGCTTTTATGCATAAATAATTTTTTAATAACATACCAAAAATAAAAAATAAAAAACAAATTATAAATTCAATGTCTTCCTACTCTAAAATCGTAATCTAGTGAACAAAATACACAATAAGCTGGGGCATATATTGCAAATCCATATTAGATGCAATCAAAGAAGATCCAACAGGTAGAAAGAAACAGAAAAAACAGGCAATAATATTTTACTAAGCTATACCAACCGAAGTATATAATCTTCTGATTCTAGAAATTCTCTTTTTTCTTCTTCGTCGTCAATTATTTCCTCCTCACTGTCGCTGCAAATAAGTGCCTCTCCACCATTTTGATCATAATAAATTCGCCTCCGACCCACCACTGACTGATCCTCTGTCATTCTTTGATTTCTGCACCAGAATTAACATAGGTAGCAAACATCTTCAAAAGATCAATTTTTTGTACATCAAATAGATGAAAATCTGTAAAACGGTAAAGCTTAATTAGTAAGTTAAAAAGGTATAACAGCAAAGAGCAATCAGTGCCATGTGGAAAGGTCAAAGAAATAAGTAAAGAGGAAGAGACTTGAGTGCATATGAAAGAAAACATAGTTGTTGAATGGTATATCATAACACAATGATTTTTCAATTTTCACTTAATGTAACATGAAACAAGTAGGATATGTTTATATAATATTTTTTACCATAATAATAACAAAAACAAAAAAGAAATAAGATTAGAAAATATAAATATATAAGCATCCTCTCAAATGTATATCATATATCATCATAATCATAATAATTTAAGAAGTCTCATTTACAACATGTCAAAAAAAACCTCATTTACAACTAGGTTTAGCAAATGTCATAAAAAATTTAATGCTGGGTAAAAAAAAAATTGAACATAGGTTGTTATTTTAATTAAGCATTGTTGGAAAAACTTCACTTTATCATGTGGGTTCGAAAGTTGGTTTGAACATTTATTAGAGTGGGTCATTGAAAAAAAATTAGAGCATGTTTGGATTTGCGTTTGAGGCAGCCAAACCCACGTTTAGAATGGCGATAGTGTAATATATTTTGATGTAACGTGAAAGTGGGAAAGAGTGTTGTTTAGCATTTGCGTTGAATGCAACGCAAATACAAACACACTCTTAATCTCAAAAGCAAACTTTGGAACAATTGATAATAGAAAACAAATATAAAAAAAATCGAAGTATGGATTATTTGTACATTAACCACCAATACTGGAGCATTGTACCATTTTCGATCTTGTGATATTCACCACGATAGTAACGGAATGTTAATTTCTTTCAATTGTATGCGTGATGCATTCACATGAGACCTCAGGTTAGAAAAATCAGGCTATTAGGCAAACTGGGAAAGCAAAACAAAACATAGATTGTTCGACAAACCTGTCCAGAAAAATCCATGTAGTGTAAGGAGGTAATCTTTTTACTTCAGGTAACTTGATAGGGCGAACAGCATTCTTTACAGCAACATTAGATCCTAGAAGAACTGCTGTAGAACCATGGTTATCGTCATGATAGCCATTGCTCTCTCCATCACCATTACTTGCATGAACACCATTGTGCATATCAATTGCATCTTTTTGCCTCTTTGTCAGTAGGTCCAGACTTCTATTTGAATCAGTAATGTCGCAAGTCCTTCTCTCCATAGACAGATTGCGGAGATGGTTTGTGACGCCAACCAGTTTCTGTCTATTTTCTTCCACTCTTTTCTGATATTCAAATGCATGTTTATATAATGTATCACGAGTTATGCGGAACAAGCTTAAGGTCCAATCAAAATCGACAACAAATCACAATCATAGGTAAGCTATTCACACCTTTACGAAAACAGTCCGTTCAGCAGCAACCTGTTTCTTAAAAGAATCAATAACCAGCAATACATCTTTAGCAGTAGGACCTGCACCATCCGTTGTCTGCATTGAAACAATAACACTATCATACTTAACTACATTATTATAAAATAACAAAACCAAACAAATCTGCCAGTCACACTCAGCATCTAGGGTTTGCAGAGTGAAAAATCCAATCCGCAGACTCCAACTCAATAACTATAATCTTCTGTGAAATCAAACTATCAAATGTCATAAGAATTTCCACGAATTTCATGACAGAGAAAACCTGGCAGCTTATCAAAACAAGATAAGCAGCCTTAAATCATCTCGAATAAGCTGTCTTATATACAATGTAGCTACATATACAGTCTCAGCCAAATTTAGAAAGTATTTAACCCCAAAAAAAATGTGTTAAGTTCTTGTAAATTAAAAGAGCAGATTGAAAACATAAGTGGATTAAAAGCATAGCCAGAAACTAAGCAAGTTAAATCCATAATTAAAACCGAATCGAAGCCAAATTGAACAAAAAAAAATTTAAAAAAAATCGTAAGCGAAGATGAATGCATTGAAGAACGAGAAGTGGAGGAAAGCGTAGAAGGTTTACGGAGAGGACGACGGGAGGGTCTGATCTAGAAGAAGAAGCGGAAGGCGGAGGCGGAGGATTCGACGCCATTGACGGTGGCAATGTAGCGACCCGATTAGGAAACGGGGAATCGGATCGAGATCCGATTCATGCAGCTGGAATTGCCGTGAAGAATGCAATGAATTAATGAATGTAGCTATTAATAAAGGGTTTGAGGGGCATGGAATTGGCGTGGTGAGCTGAAAGTTGAAACCCTAAGTCACGTTTTTTCTGCATCGTGAAACCATAGATTGGGGTAACGCTTTCAATTTTCCGCTGCTTAGACGAGACGTTTCCTTACTTTTTCTATTGAGTATTATATTTGTTGGAAGAAGTGACGGGAATGGGGGGAACGCCATTTTGAATTTATCTACATCATGCAAACAAACAAGGTCTTATGTCTAGCCCATACCCTCCTCATTCAGTCATTCTTTATTTTCTTCTGTTCACTTTGTTGCTCTCCCAAGATTACTCTTGTTTTTTCACTTCAGACTTCAGTTTCTTTTTTCGGAGTTTGTATTTAAAGGTTGAATTAAGGTTGATATGTTTATGGAAAATTTAGCTTGCCGAAATTTCAATAATCACAATCACAATAAACAGACAATGAGTGAAGTTGAAAGGTAAATTTATAAATAAGGTTATGAAAAGGAATAAATGATTGTGTCAATAATTTTGAAGTACATAATTTTATTTAACGACAATATTCTTGAATTTTATAGTAATGCATTGAATTTAGTTTCATCGTGATTTATTGAAAGTTAGGTTAATTTTAATTTTGTCGTCGCTTTTATTAATGACAGATAGATTATATAAATATTATTTATTCAAACCCTACAACTAAGAATTAGGAAACTCCACGACATAACAAAACAGGGATATATTTTGCACATTTCAAATTTCAGTTTGAGTTGTACAAATTAAGTTCCATCCATAAGTGACATATTTAGCTAGACAATGATTACGTTGTGTTTAAATATAATTTCAAATTTCAAATCATAATTTTAGTTGAAGAGAAAACAAATTGCTTTTACAATTAGCAACCATGATTTAGAACTGGGACGGAACCAGACATGAATGTTACCGGGGACCAATTATAAAAATTAAACTTCATCCTATAAATGTATGTGCTTTAAATAATTTCATATAAAATATTTATAATTATATGTTTCAAAAAGTTGATTATTTAGTGATCTGTAAAAAATATAGAATGTTTCTCCTACATGTCATTAAAATTATTCTATAATTGAATCTACATTAGATTTTTCAACAATTTTTTTTCAATGCATACTAGCTGATAGTCAGTTAAAATTCAGCTTACATCTTGTTGCGGAGTGTAACATTATCTGTATTCATAGCTAATACAGATTACTCTATTATAGCTTTAGAAATAAGAAAATGTGAGAACAAGAGGTACTACAATATACAAGAACATAGATTTATGCTTTTTTTTAGTTTTTACCTACCAATGACATATCGAAAATAGTTTTGAAGTTTATTAATAAGTTTAGAAATAAAGTATAGTAAATAATTAGATATTTATTTTTTCTATAGTAAAAAAAAAAAACTTAGGAGGACCAAGGCCCCTCCCAAGCAATGAATCGATCCGTCCCTGATTTAGAATCTATAATTTAAAATGTTAGTATAACTAATGACGTGTTTGGATCCACGTCTATATTGTGAGATACACATATCAACACTAAAACTATACATTATAGTTTCTGCTTTTCTACCATGACTTTTATTCTCCCTCCGTAGTTCTAAACACTCACTAATATTTTTCAAGCCCTAAACACCCTAACAATTAATCATGATCGAGAATGGTGAAGATAAGTTTGATTTGAAGGAAAAGTAAGGGAATGAAATAGGAATGGAAAGGGAAGAAAATTAATTTTTTTTCTTATTTGGTTCATCATTAAAAAGAAAGGTCTAGTAAAAAAAAAATGTACGCCTCACCACCAAAAGTGGTTCCCCTGGCTAAGAAGAAAAGTGGAGAGAGAGATTTGAGAGAAAAGACAAAAACTCGCTCAACTTATTACATCACTTTTTTTTTTATTTAAGAGTACTTATGTTTATAATTTTTTTTTTCTTTTCTCACTTTCTACGCAATCAAACAAGTGCAAATAAAAACAACATGTGGTTGATTTAAGTGGTAACGAGTTTGGGCAAGTAGTCACGGGTTCGATCCCTGACTCTTGCGTATAGAGAAAACTTGGTTGGGAGAGGTCGGTTCTTAAATGTCGTCCAATACCTCGAGGGATTAGTCTTTACAGTTGCGCGCGAGTGATACCCTAGGAAACCAAAATACAAGAGCAAATAAAAGCTGTAGCTAGACGATTATTTTATTTTTTATTACTTTTTTTTCATTCTTCTTTGTTTCCTTCCACTTTCCTTCATTTCATTTTCTTTCATAAACCAAACAAAGTGTAGCTATCATGCCTTACGATTTATTACGTATATAGTTGTCCCTAAATTCCCACAACATTATATCATATTCAAAAAAATATGAATGATGTTTCCTCGTTAAAGTTAAGCGAGGGGGTATTTAATCCAATTTGACTTATAAAGTAATTAAGGGTTTAGGCAAGTAAACAAATGAACTAAAGAGGGGAGCCATTGAGATTTCTAACTTCTAAATGGGATGATTTATAGTGTGTTTGGAAAGTCCATGGACGTGATTCCAGCACAAGCCACGCAGAATAGCTTTTGCATCCTTAACGTGATTCCATCATTTTCAAACGCATTATCAAACATCCTATTAGAATGCACCCCCTCAAAATAAGGTGTGACATAATTGATCTTGAAGGAAATAGTATGGAGGGTTAATATGTGAGATTGAGAATTAGGTAAACTTGTTAAATTTAACTTTGAAAACTATCTCTAACTTGGTTTCCACGATTAATCCGAATCTCGCTAAAGTATGTTCAAAGAGAAATGTTAGTAGCAAACTCTTTAACACTCTTTTCAACATACTTTCTCCTACTGGTTGGAAATCATATGGGTCCTAAACAATTTAAGTAGAACCCACACGAATTAATGGAACTATTTTTAAAATAGTGGGACCCACATGAATTTCAATAAATACGATAAAATATTAGATAATGTGTTGCTAATATTCCTGTGACATCTAAAAAAACATGGAACTTGACAAGTTAAAAATATTTTAGATTTTTAAAATGATAAACAAGAAAGAAAATTAAATAAAAATAACCATTTTATATGTTTTAAAAATAATACTTAATCATATAATTTGAAAAAAGCTTATAAAAGATTAAAGGTATCATTAGTACAGATATAAATTAAACAACAAATAAATATAGAGTTTAATTGTTATACGTTGACTGAGTAAAGTTTTTTATATTGTCAACCTATCATCAATCATGATATGAATGACTTTTAAGGTAGTTAGGTTAACGCTCAAAAAAATTTGTGACGTGACAATTTAGGATTGGATGTTGTGTAAAATGGTTTTACACTATCATTGTATAATAATTAAACTCATAAATATATTTTATAATACTAATCAATTTAAGTTCAACTGGTTTTCAAATATTCAAACAAAAAATAACCAAATATTTATTAAATTAGACGGGAATAAAAAAAAAATTACGAGAGATGGGAATAATTTTTTAAGACAACAACTTGTTTTTTGTTATAATCGAAGAATATAAAATAATTATACATTTTTTTATTTATATTTTTGAAAACCTTCAACTTTGCGAATGCCCGTTGTCATGTCTAATCCATGATATTATGCAGGTTAAGAAACTCGAAAACAACAATTATTTATCGGAAAACTAACTAATTTCAATTTTGAAAGTATAAAATACACAAGTTCTATATAAATTTACTCTTTTGAGTTTCTTAACCTGTACAAAATTATATAGGATAGAAAAACCTCAATCATAATAGTATTGTTAAAGATAATATTAATTACAATAATTATAATAATAATAACGGTTGAACTAATAAAAAACATATAAAAAAGGTGAAGTTGTTTTGACAATTTATATGATAAAGGCTCAATATAGTTGGTAGATCTTGAGTCATTTAAGCATGTTATCAGAAGTTCGATTCTTATATGTATATAAAAAATATTCTGTTGGCACACAGGTTCTGTTTGACAAAAATAGCTTACAAGGTAACTTATAGCTAATAAGCTAATTTTTAGTCGATAGCTGTTAGCTGAAAAGCTAGCTGATTTAATTGAAGTGTTTGGTAAAATCAACGGTTGAACTAATTTAGAAATGTAAAATGACACAAAAGAACATATTTATGATATACATGGTAAAGTGGGAATTTCATTAAATGAATGAGAGTACAAACAAAAGAAAAGTCAATAAGATATAAGGCTATAAGCTAAATAATTTAGTTTATGAAGAAAAACTATGAGCTAATGAAATAAACTTGTTTATCAAATACCTTTCAGTCAAACAAGCTTATAAGCTAGTCAAATAAGCTATACGTTTGCTTATTGGACTTGCCAAAGAGAGCCAAAATCTACTTTAAAGATTTTCACGTCTTGATGAAGTGAGAAAATAAAAATATATTCCCTCCGTTCTTTTTCTATGATAATTGAAGGTTTTTACACAAAGATTAAAAAATCATTAATTTGTTTACATTTGTACCAAAATATCCTTATTTATAGGATCATTAATTATTTACAAATTCTAATCACATTTACTCTACACTCCACTACGAAGGTGCATATTTTATCTGGTCAAATGCAATGTGCATTGATATGTGCTACTTTTGTTTTGGAACATACAACATTTATGATTAAATTTAAGTAGAGAAGGTTTAGAATATGTTTGGGAAAAATGTTTTTCCCTCACTTCAGCTGTTTTGTCACCAATAAGTTGTTTTATCAAATAAGTGTTATGTTTGGGTAAAATGATTATTGTTTAAAAAACTTTTGAAAGCAATTACAGCTGTTTTATAAAAAGCTATCGATATGGACTGTTTTGTGGAACAGCATTTTATTATCCATGGCCATTCCATTCCTACCCCAGCCCAACATCAATGTAACGTTCATTACTCATGACCTTTTTTGTTTTGTAAAAAACAACTTTACGTTTTTCTTTTCATTGTGCCTTTTGTACCTGTGTCAGAAACATATTGGTGCAGCATGTCTAAAATAAACACCTATAATTATTCATTTAATTAAATTTATTATTTATTTACATTATTTTATTTTTATCTTTTTAAAAAAATAAATATTTTAATAAGTTTTAATGTTAAAAAGAAAACATAAATATTATTAATATAAACAAATAATTTTATACCCTTTTTCGTAATTTATTATGTAAAAGTGATTTTTTTTTCATATCATCCAAACGAAATAGATTATCTTAAAACCGCTTTTCAGCAAACATACTCAAACAAAAATCGATTCTAATTATAATCGATTATCACAATAGTCGATTATTTGAAAATATATTATCAGCATAATCTTTTTTTTTTCAACTTTCCCAAACACACTCTTAATGTATTTTCAAGGCATTTCAATTTAACTCTATAATAATGGTATATATGGAGAGAAAAAAACTTATCAAATATATATTGGATTTATAAAAAATTCATTATTTTGGAAAGAAAAAAAAACTAAAATTACCATAAATGTGATGAAACAAATAACAAATAACAATGGAGGGAGTATTTACTTTTCATTAATTAGAATGTGATGAAATCTCAACTTTGTCTTTGTTACTGAGTCTGAGACGGTGAGACCCTAATATGCCGTAGCAGTAAAAATGTCAAAATGGGCTCGCTGCACCAAATAGGTAATTGGATCTCTGTCTCCCCAGAAGTTTTTGTGTGGCAGTGTTTATTTCAGGAGAAAAAAAAAAGTAAAGAAAAATTAGATAATAGCAGCGAACATGAAAGAATGAGACGAGCCAACAAAATAACAATAGAGAATGAAGGTGGGCGGCGCGGTGGTGTACGGCAGAGGACCATGTGGCAACGTTGTCCCTCTCCTCCTCAGCCGCGGCAGAGCCTCCCTCCGCTTCTCTTCATCTTCTTATTCTTCTTCCTCCACTCCTCGCGCTGCTATTGCTAATGCCAACCTCATCCAAGACCACGTGTCTTTTGTGAAGGATGTAGCTGCAACTCAACCTCCTCAGCATCTCTCGCATCTCTTAACTATTCTGAAAACCAGAGGTACCCCTCTTCCCAAGTTATCATTTTTCTCCATGAATCATTCATAATACTCTATCTTGGGTGCTATTACAATCTCAAGTTTATAATAATCGCGAATCTCGATTTTGACAATGTACTTGAACACGTGACTTACACTATAATACTATGATGAAAATGTGTGGCTTACGAATTTTCTAACACTTTGTAACAGGCGAATCTATTATCTCTCCTGGTGCTAGGCAAGGATTAATCCCCCTTGCTATACCACTCTCAAAAAACAACTCAGGTATGGGTTTGAGATTAAGCACTTTGAGAATTCTTCATTTGAATGTGATATTTATATGAAGTTATTTTCTTCATAGGTACTGTAACTGCACTGCTGCGGTGGCCCACGGCTCCACCTGAGTAAGGCTAATTATGTGTCTCCTTTCCTGTGGTTAATTTATTTTGTTTTGATGATCTTGTAATTGTAATTATAAACACCTGCAGGATGGAAATGCCTGTGGTGGAAGTCAACAAACATGGAGTATGGCTTTTAGCTAAGAGTGTAAGTGGAGCATGGTTAATAGTTTGATAACATCATATATTTGTTGTTAATTCATTGTGACTTAGATTAATGGACATTTCATCATGACTTCTTTAAGATGGTATCGCGTTGACTGTCTATTTTCTATATATAGGTAGACCAGTTTATACATAGAATATTGGTTGAAGAAGATGCAAAGAATAGCCAAGAGAGAAATGAAGAACTATTCTACGCCTCTGCTGATGTTGGGGAGAAACTTTACAGGAAGGGTGATTTTGCTGAGTCTAAAATCTTGAACCTAGATGTCTATCTTTTGAAAAAGGTATTAATGAATTTCTAAACTGTGTTTTTAAACTTTATTGACAAATCATTGCAAGGATCTAATGTGCTTTCAGGTTGGTATATTTCCAGACATCTTAGAGCGCAAAGTGATGCGACATTTTGAAGAAGGGGATCATGTAATATTATTCTCTTCTTGTCTTGCATTTAATTAGTTCCTCAAGCATTTGCCATTTATCAATTGATTTACATGTCAGTTATGTTTGTGTGTGGAAGGTTTCAGCTTTAGTAACTGGGGAATTTTATACAAAGAAGGAGCATTTTCCTGGATTTGCACGACCTTTTGTGTTCAATGCTGAGGTTTTGTTGAGGTTGGTAGTAACATCTTTGATTACTTTCTTGGGATTGTTTAAAATGGTAAAACTGACACTTAGTGCTTTCATCTTCTAAGGAGCTTTTTCTTTTTTAATATGTTTTTTTTACAGGGTTGGGCGTAATGTAGAAGCTAAAGATGCTGCTAGGGGAGCTTTGAAATCACCATGGTGGACTCTGGGCTGCAGGTATCAGGTATAAAGTCTTTATCAGTCTGGTTTTCTGGTTTTAGTGTAAGCTTGTGCTTGATCCCTTTTCCCTTTGTAGTAATTTTCTTCTGTTCCCCCCTTTCCTGGCATTTCTTGTGTCATTTTTGTTATTGTTTAGGATGTGGCTAACATAGCACAATGGGATGATGAGCAAATTGAGTACATTAAAGAGAAGGTGACTGAGGAGGGAAGGCAAGAAGATCTTAAAAAGGGGAAGGCACCTGCACAGGTTCTAGTGTTAACTATTTCTTGATATAATTTGAACGTCATGGCTATAATTTCATATATTCATGGCAAGGGTGTATGCTGAGATTCATCCTGAACTTTTGTTTTCATTTTCAAATCAATTGCAGGTTGTACTAGACGAAGCTGCTTTTTTGTTGGATTTGGCTTCTATAGAGGGAACATGGGATGAGTATTTGGGGCGGATTGCCAAATGTTACGAGGAAGCAGGACTTAATGATGTCGCAAAATTTATACTTTACAGAGATTAATTTACTCAGATTTGCTTCCACCTTCAGCTGCAGTGTCTTTCCATTATGGCACTTCTAGAACTTCATATGAAAGTTTTAGAAAGTTTAGTTAGAGGAAAATTATACAATTTATTCTACAGGCTTGGACATTTTTTTTTTGAGTTCCCATTTTGTTGCAGTAGATTTAACCTGAACTCCTCGCATACCTGTTATGTTTCATGCTTTTACATGTAAGAATAATATTTTGTTACTCTTGATTCAAATTTCTCAGGTCTTTTATTTTCTCTAAAGAAAATATTTGGCAAGTTATCAATGCTGAATATCAATCGGATCCTCTCAATGGCATAAATACTGAAAGGGTGTTTCCTTTTTGCCTTTATGCTTTCTGAACCTCTGCTTTAGTGTCATCATCTTCAGCCAGTATCTGATCAAGTACAGAAGATCATTTTTTCACTTCCAAGTCTTTTAGGGGTACATTGGTTGTGTTTGTAATTGTATTATGATGGGTGGCAATGACACTGTCAAAAAGTGATGCATTCTTTGGTGCAGCCAATGCCTTCAACTGCCTCCTGAGGTTAAGGAGGCTTTCTTCAGTTCTTGACATTCTGCCAACTTTTCTGAAGCAACTGTTATCTCCCAGTCCTGGCTGTCCTGCAGGATTGATCAACACCCCTTAACTCAATACCAATACATATTGCAACAGAGATGATTTTTCACAGGTAAGTAGTCAACTGTAATTCTAGTTACAGCACTAGTGTTGTTAAATTTATACTGAATGGTAGTCATTCATAGATCAGGGTAGATGGCTCTTCCTTTCCCCATTTTTGTCTGTTGTTCTCATCAATACACTCCAGAACGCGAAACACATAATCAGGGCTTCACTTTGATTCATTTGTATCTTCTTGTAATGCTTTAAAGGATTCTTCTTGCATTGTTTCCTAGTGGAACTGACAAAATTTCTTCTGTCCATTCCTTAACACCACTGCTTCATAACTCGTCTTGCTTTGTACTAGCTGCTAAAATTAAGTAGGGAGGGCTTTGCATGGGTTTGATTGGTTGGTCTCAACAGGAAGGACAAATGAACACACGGGGAAATGCATGAATATTATCTGCCACTGCTTCTTGCGTGATTTTTATTTGTTTCTTCAACAGCTCATCTTTAGCATTACAGTCAGAAAGTGTAAAAGTAAGCTTATTATTGAATCTTTTCAATTCTTTGTCCAATTCTTTTTTATCAGCTAGAAGGGCCAGTACCTTAAACAGAAAGGTAAAACATGACAAAATAAAATTATTTTTGTTTATAATGAACAAGCACTATTTCACAAAAATCCTAAGGAAATCCTTGGTCTCTAATGAATAGGAACAGCAATATATTTTTTCCCCATTTTATAATCATAAACTCCTTCAGCACAAAGGGTCTAGAAAAAGCACTTCTAAATTAGCGCGGTTAATAAGGAAAAACATAAGGGTCAATTGATTAAGTGTGGGGAATTGTTACTCTTAAAGATGTAAGACAAATGAAAGGGAAGGCAGGCTATTAACAGCCAGCTTATTCAAGATTTGAACCTAAAGAATTCCACGACATTCATGAAAAGAGCAAAATATATGTTATCATAATTAAATTACCTCTTCATTTTCTTTTGAAGTGAGATTTGCTTTGTCAGTTGATAAAATTGTCTTTTCCTAGGACTTTTACCTCCAGAGCCACGTCTTGTCTTGTGATCCATAATATAATGCTATGAAGGCTTCAAATAATGAGAAAGCCTGCAAAGAGTTTTTTATCAGGTGAGAAGGGATGTGTTAATGGATGTTATTTTATAATTTTATAAATCATTATAATTAGGGTCTTTAGCTTTCCAGTGACATCCCGGGGTATTCCATAAGCTTCGGCCCTTTGGACTATATATGAGACTAATCCTCAGACAGCCTATTTAGAGTAGAGAATTAACTATTGATTTTCGTAACCTCCCAACTAAATGTCTGTTTGTTTATGATTCTTGTGAACGCAAACTGGAATTTTTCACATTCCGAGGCACTGCAATCCACTTTTTTCCAAAACTCAATACTTGAGCTATTAGCAAACTCCGTTTGAAATGTGGTCAAACCAAACACACTGTAAAGTGTTACTACCAAAATTCGAATTTGCATTCAATAAAAAATGATTTTATAATAGTGCAATAAAATCTCTGTGGAAAATTATTATTATTTTTAAAAAAAGTAAAAACAAATCAAGTTGTGGATATGACAGCCCCATTCCTCTCAAGTCAAAATAAAGGTGATTAAGGATTGGACCTAGGTTGACACATGGGCTACATTTGCATCAATAGCCTTCCTTGTTGCTAATTTAGGCTGCCGACCAAGGCCAACTTGAGCAGAAAGGAGTGCAAATTGATTCTTCAAACTTGCAACAATAAGGCAAAAAATCAATTACATTTCGACTCAACCATTTTTAGTCTTCTAAGGAGGCAAGTAAAGTCCTAAAGGTACACATGAATACATGATACAATAGACTTGCAAAAACCCTATAGCCATCATGGTTAGCCTAGCAAAAGACTATGGTAGTGACAAACAAAAGTACAACACGATTCACTAGTTGGTGAAGAGTTGGTTGAACACCAAATTTGTTCCAATAACACAAAACCGTGCACCCCTAAAGTCCATCACATTCAACATGGAACCTAAATAAGAAAGAACACCTCGTCAAACATTTTTAACCAATCCAAAATTTTGCTCCCTATGGGGAAAAGTAGGTTCCCGTCTCCCTCTACTTTAATTTGGATACTCACCAAGATCAGTGCATGACGAGACACCGACCTCTTTCTTCTAGCGAGAACAATGAGCAAAAAAGTCTTCCGATTCTCATATTAGAAACTCGTATGCCTCTTTGATTGGAATTGACACAAATGGAACTATATCTTTTTCCTCTTGAAATTAAGCAACTTTGACGAGCATCACCATAAACATCGTTGTCCATGTTTGGTGGTATGAATCCACACACTAGCTGGGTTCATGGTTTCAGAAGTGTCAATCATCAAGAATTGATTATGATTAATGAACCTCCATTCAGATTAGGATTTAGGAGACGTTTTCATTTTCCTTCGTGTGTACACCTTGAATTTATTTTTTTTTTAATTTTTTTTTATCATTACCATTCAAGGGGGAATCAATTGCGTAGTAGCCTGAGAACTTGAAAGGAATGCAATGTGAAATCATAATCATGGTAATGCGACCAATCGAACCTTAACGATTGTAAAAGGTAAAAACAAAACTTATTGAATGGATTGAATCGAACCTTAATGATTGTGGTTCACATTACATGTGTCATCTTTATTAATTGATCGATCTCGCTAGAACCTTGATTCGGAATAAGATTTCTTCAAAATTTTCTCTTTCTGAATAATGAATGAGAGTTATTGCTAACAAGAAAGATACTTTGTTGAGTGTTAACTTTGTCAATCCTTGAGTTTTGCTGGCAGGCAAAGAAATTTTCAATCTCGCCAAGCAGCTAAAATTAATTCACCTCGTCAACAATCATGCATATTTAGTTTAATACCTGAATCTAAATGTCATGGATGCGATGCCTTGTTAAATTAGCTGTTTCAAGTACCCAAGCGGAAAAAAAAATATTACTTTTAATTTTCCTTCTATTTTTCCAAAAGTAAAGAAATTTTCTGTTTTGAGCATACAAAAAAAAAAAAAAAAGAGAGAGAAGAAGAAGAAGCTTTTTGTTTTCATGATTGGATTAAGAAACCGGTGATAATAAAGTGTAATACTTATTCTTTAATCTCTTTTATAAATGAGATATTCATTCTTAAATACGCATGATTACTAAGAAACTTTATATAACCTAAACATGCTTTTAAATGACTCAGAGAGACTGGGTTGCGTCATAAAGTTAAAGATGATATATACTAGTTAAGTTGAAATAATAAATGATGAAGGTATATAAATTTTAAAAAATAATTAATATTTATTAATATTAATAAATAATAATTATTTTAAAACAATTTTTTAATAAAAAGATAATTACAATAAAATGGAAAAGGTTTCATCTTTCTTTTTTTTTTTTGATAAAGAAAAAGTATCATCTTCAATTCTTCATATATCTTATCAATATATGCTAATTATAAGTTCAAGTCAATAATCAAGGCGTGACACTGTACTATAAATTCACTTGTGACCCAAATAAATTCTTAGTTCTAATGTACAATAAGTCAATAATAAGTTAATAACAATATACATGCAAGTTAGTGACGGGCAAAAGCATTATGCCTCCATTTATGCATCTAGCTAGATCCAGTTTTGTGAGCTAAAGCAGCACGCCAGCACATGATGGGGCCATGGAGGCCTACAACTACCCCATTCATTTGATAGAGCTTCTTTTCTTCCCCCTCTCCAGCTCTCCTTACATCGTGCGAATTATCCAATAACACTGTTTACACAATACAAATATTTTATGTTCAAATTTATCAACAAAAAAAAAAAATAATACTTCAACATAAATGAAATCATATCCATATAAAGTTGTGCCTGTAATTACTGTATTAGTTATTTTTATTATTATAAATTCATAATTTCTAATGTAATAGCAACTTTGTTAAAGCAAAGGACTTTTTCCATCGAAAAAACGTTTTATTTCAAGGATTTAATTATAAGTGTAGATATTTTTTACCTTGTCAATCAATCATAAATTATCATATTATTAAAATTATTTAACACTTATCATAACTACTTAAAAAGTCGCATTTAAGATAATTTATTAATAATTGATAGTGTATTAAAATTGAGTTTAATTTGTATGCACTATCAGTGTACAACCAATCAGAAATAATAGAATTGATGACTTTTAAGGTTGTTAGATAAGAATCAAACATTTATAATGATATATCAATTTCTGATTGGTTGATAGTACAAAAAAATTT
Source organism: Sophora flavescens (assembly GCA_030762895.1). NCBI lineage: Eukaryota > Viridiplantae > Streptophyta > Magnoliopsida > Fabales > Fabaceae > Sophora > Sophora flavescens. Next base: position 25,646,585 of record CM061064.1, on the reverse strand, counting down.
TAGACTGTCAATGTATATCAATTAAATCCATTAAAATTAAACTCTTACTTTAATATGTGCCTTATATTAACAAATCATAATAATATTATTTTTTCAGAGAATAATAATATTTATTATTCATCTAAATTATTTAAGAAAAGTAATAAATACTTTTAAAATTTTAAAATATAAAATATTTATACTTCTTATTGAATGTTTTAATTTTAATTCTTTAACTCGTTTAAAAATGGTTTTGATATGAAATATTTTCAATTTTTTCACGCCAATTATCGGTTAGAGCTTTAACTTTAGGTTATGAACATCACAAAAAAGCTAGAACCGTCCCTCTCTCAACCTTCCCTCTACTCCTCTTTTCCTTCTTTCTCATCCATCAGAAGGGGTGGTTTTGGGCCATCTTTTGGCCTGAAATCACCCATCTACATCGTTTTTTCTCTCATTTCGTCTAAATAAGTGGTTGTTCCACATAGATCTAGTTTTTCATTAGTGTTTTCCCATGTTTTCGTCGTCTGTGTGCGGCGGTGTTTTGTTCGTCGTCTTGCTGCGGTGTTCGTTTGGTTTACATTGGTAGATCAACTTCGATCCATTACAGGGCTTTTTGACCAAAATGAGTTCCTTTTAGAAACCATCTACCAATTTAGGGTTATTCTGAAATTATTTACCAATAGGGGGCATTTTAGACACGTGGCATATTTTATTTTTTCTCCTCTGACGGGTCAAAGGCGCCAGTCCGACCATTTAAAAAAAAAAGACAAAAGCTGCCTGCAGCGCCACGTGACGCAATGCAGGAGAGGCGTCACTGTGGACGGCGCCAAACACAGTGGCGCCTGCCCTGCATTGTGCCACGTGGCGCTGCAAGGGCGTCGCCCCCTCCCCGAAACAAATTTTCCCCAGTAGGGTATTATTTGCTATTTATTATTAGGGTATTTTTTATTGTTGCTTGTTATTTTAAATAGACACATTATCATTAATGTCATCGTTACTCCCTATACTTATAGTATAATTTTTTTGTAGCAGTGTTCCTTTAAAATTGCTGGTAACTTTCTTTTAATTCTTACAAGGTAAAATTATTTTTTACTAATGTAATAATTGATGAATATTTATTTGTGTAAATTGTTATTGTTATTATTTTTTTTATGCCTCTTGTGATATTATTTGCTACTTGTTATTAGGGTATTTTTTATTGTTGCTTGTTATTTTAAATAGATACATTATCATTAATGTCATCGTTACTCTCTATACATTTAGTATAATTTTTTGTAGCAGTGTTCCTTTAAAATTGCTGGTAACTTTCTTTTAATTCTTACAAGGTAAAATTTTTCACGTGGTGCAATGCAGGGGAGGCGCCACTGCGCCTGGCGCCATCCGCAGTGGCCCCTCTCCTACATTGCACCACGTGACGCTGCAAGCAGCTTTTATCTTTTTTTTTAATTGGCGCCTTTGACCCGTCAGAGGGAAAAAAAAATATGCCACGTGTCTAAAAGGACCCCCCATTGATAAATAGTTTCAGAATAACCCTAAATTGGTAAATAGTTTCTAAAAGGAACCCATTTTGGTCAAAAAGCCCCATTACATATTCAATCAAGACTTGGCGTCAACGTTACAGATCCGGAGGCATGGGTATTCCGGTTACTTAGCAATCTTGAATTTGTGTTGTTCTCAATGTATTTTACCAATTTGAATGAATGAATATCCTTTTTTAGTAAAAAAAAAAACTTTAGGTTATGTTTGGAAGTTTTGAAGGAAATGAAGAGGAGTGATTGATAATGTAGTGATTAGTAATGGAGTGAGGTGGAAAAGTAAAAGCATATCACTTCATTGTTTGGAAGTTTAATAAGGGAATGGAAGAAAATCTCAAACCCCCAATTTTGAGGGAATGAAAATAAGAGGGATGGAGTGGTTTGGATTACCATCATAAATCATCTCATTCTATTAATAGAGAAACTTTCAAACAATGGGTTAATATCTTTTCACCAGTACACTTCATTACTAATTATCTCACTCCATCTTCGTAAATATAGCTAGTCACACCACTACAAAAAAAGGTCATTTAGCGACCGAAAATAGTGACCGAATTTTTTGGTTGCTTTTTGTGACCGAAATAGCGGCAGATTGTAGGATCTACATGAAACACTGATTAGAGTTGATACTGCGACCGAAATAGCGACCGAAATAGAGCGTAGCAGAGATATCGGTCGCTATGTCGGTCGCTAAATAAAGGAAAGTAAAAGTCAGAAATTTATGAATTTTTAGCGACCGAAATGACGACCGATTTAAATGCAACGGTTAAACTTTATTTATATTAGCGACCGATTTAAAAATCCGTCACTAAATTTATGAATTCATATTTCAAACTTTATTTATATTTGCGATCGATATTAATTTGGTCGCTAAACGGCGCGTAAAAAAAATAAAATAGCGCGTGTTAGCGACCGAAATTTAAATCGATCGCTAAAATTATAATTCAAATTTCAGACTAACCATATTAGCGACCGAATTAGCGACCGATTTAATTCGGTCGCTAAAACTGAAATCCCTAAATTCGACAGAACCACCTTTCTTCCTCATTTTACTCGAAACTCTATCTCTCTCTCACTGTTTCTCTCTTCCTAGCCGCGGGCTCCGGCCACCACAAGACGCCTCCTGTCACCACCGTCATCCCCTCTGCTCAGGTAAGCTCTCCTCTACTCCATCTCTCTCTCTCTGTTTCTCTCGCATCTCTCTCTGTCTCACTCTGCTTCTCTCTCTCTATGTGTTTCTAAGGTCTCTCTCATCCTCCTCTGGTCACCACCACCTTTGTCGTCGTGCGGCCACCACCCCCAACAAACTCCTCTCTCAGTTTTTACTCATCTCAGGTAATGATCGATCATAATCTCTTCTTCTTTGTGAGCTTTATCTTTTTTTAATCTTCAAGCATGAATCATCACACCCACCATGTGTGTGCAATTCTCATCACACCATTCACAACACAACTAGCCTAGCCTAGCTAGCTTTGTACATTTTGCTCATGTATTCCCATGAGCAGGTGTTATACATTTTGTTTTGGCTGGATATATATCATTGTTTCTGAACTAGAGTAGTTAGCATTGAATTCAACTATGGCAGGGTCTAATAATATTACCAGTTTGTTTGTGTTAAGCATTTGATAGTTGATAAAAACCCACAATAAGATTGGTAAAATATTTTCTAGTAGGCTAAATGGCCCATCACCATTTCTCAATGTCGTGAAAATTAAACAAAATATTTTCCATTAATTTCTTTTAACAAGCTTTGCAACTAGTAACGCGTGGCAATCCCACAGATCATGCTTGTGGAAATAGAAAATGTTATCACATGAAAATGATAGCTCAGGTGTAACACCCTTCGTTACATTAGTAACCCAAAACAAAATCAATGAAGAATCCTTTAAATAGTTTTAAATTAAACAAACTTGTCATAAAATTTTTTACGACTTAATCGGGTCTGAAAATACCTCATATTAATTAACCCAAAACCCGGGCGTCTACTAAAATAACCCAACGTTGAAAATAAAATAAACATGCCTAACCACAAACGGCTCCTTATTCAAAATAAAATACTAACAAGCTAGATACTAAATAAGAAAATCCGCTAGGTCTTCAATCCTCTTCAGTTCCAGTGATGTCGTCCTCGTGCTCTGAAAACAACACTTTTAATGAGACATAATCCCAGTGAATAAAAATAATTTAATAAAAAGGTTCGCAAATAGTGTTGTCATCAGCCGACGCGGTAATCCGGAAAAGCATTCATGGTACCCGCTAATTTTTAAAATAGTAGATATAGTAGACCTCCAAAATAATAAATATGTATAAATAAAATTAATGTCAAGCATTTAAAGTACAAACTCATAAGCTCAACAACGGTCACATCTCATTGCATTTAATCACATTCACCATGCAAACTCTACACGATGCAATACAACTCCATGAACATGACTCGGTGATTCCCAGAATCACTTGACTTGACTCTTTGGTTCCCATAACCGGTGTGAATCCCAGATCCACTAAGGTCTATGAGCTCATATCCATGCAATGGCGTCCCACTGCCTTCCCCATCCCGGATGGGGTATCTAATATCCCATCCCAGATGTGGATATTTTCAATAAATTGATATCCCATCCCAGATGGTGATATCTCTCATCCTATTCCCGGAATAGAATGTACAACCGTCACCCCTTCCCGGAAGGTGATGACCAAATCATATGCACTATACAATATGTCATCCCAGATGACTACCAAATGTCATCCCAGATGACTACCAAATATTTTCTCAAACTCCATGCATCAATTACATAACACTATAACATGATTTAAAATACAAACACAACTATAACATATAAGTCCTTAATATAATTTATGCTTGTTATAGTACATGTATTCACTGACAAGGGCGTGTCATAAATATATCAATAGAATAATCTAATACCAAACATAAACAATGCTATGCCACTGCAGTAAGGCTACACACGGTACAAAATTTGGGCCTTTATTTAGCTATTTATTTTCTTTATTATTATTATTTTATTGCATCAAACATTAATAGAATAAGAAGAAAATTACACTCACTAAATCAATTCATCAAGTGACGTGAAAATATTTCAAAATTCCAAATAAAAATCATGCACTCTAAAATCTTAATTTTCGTAATTAAACAAATCTATATGACGGCTTCAAATCAATTGTACCATGAAAGTGTGAGAAAAAGTATTTTTACTCACCTTTTGCAGACCTCCAATGTGCTCTAAAAATTACGTATGATAAGGATTTGTGCTTCCCTAAAAATTCCCCTCCCGTTTGGTGGCGTTCTTGGATCTATATTGTTACGGTTGTACTGACAAGGAAGAACGGAAGTGACCAAAATGCTAAAAGTTATGCGGCGCTCCTGATCCACCTTCTTTCCCTCGGTTCCTAACCTTTTACGTTGATATATATATATAGTCAGTGCCTAGTTAGGCTTGTCCCCCCACCCCCCCCCCCGTTTTTTAAAGAACTCTACTCAGGCGCCCAAGTAATATATATATATATATATGTTAATTCTCTCTTTTTTTATATATATATATATATTATTTTAATGTAATGTTTCTTTATATTCACTAACCAATTATAATAAATTTTATACTAATAAATTCTCACCACTAAATCTCTTATTCATATTTTATTTTTATTATATCATTATTATTTTTTTATATAACTTAATCCTTTTTTTTTTCAAATTAATTATATTAGAATCTGGGTATTGACGAGCGATGTCTTCCTCCATCTCCCAGGTGGCTTCCTCAGGAGTCAATCCGTCCCATAACACTTTCACCAATGGAATCGCCTTGTTCCGTAGAGTCTTAGTGCTCTTGTCCAGGATTTGACTAGTCCTCGGCTTATAGATCAAATTATCCTTCATTTGTACAGACTCGGGAGCTATCACATAAGATTCATCAGACACATATTTTGAGTTGCGACACATGAAAAACATCATGAAGGTTTGCCAACTGTGGCAGAAGAGCCAATTGATAAGCAACAGGCCCGAATCTTTTAAGGGTTTGGAAAGGTCCCATGAAACGAGGATTCAGCTTGCGGACTTTCATCGACCTCCCTACCCCCGTCTTAGGAGTGACCCTCAAAAATACATGATCACTTTCCTGGAATTCTAGAGGCTTTCTCCTTTTGTTGGCATAGCTCTTTTATCTACTTTGCGCCGTGCGCATCCTCTCCCTAATCATTTTGATTCTCTCAGAGGTTTCCTGGAACAATTCAGGTCCTATCAAGGTTTTCTCACCTACCTCACACCAACATAAAGGGGACCTACACTTCCTCCCATATAGGGCCTCATAGGGCGCCATGCCTATACTAGCGTGATAACTATTATTATACGCAAACTCAATGAGAGGTAGGAATCTATCCCAACTCCCTCCTTCATCCAAGACACATGCCCTAAGCATGTCCACAAGGGTCTGAATGGTCCGCTCCAATTGGCCATCCGTTTGGGGATGATAGGTCGTGCTAAGGTTCAACTTAGTCCCAAAGGCTTGCTGAAAAACCCTCCAAAATCTAGAGGTAAACCTCGGGTCTCTATCTAACACTATAGATGTGGGTATCCCATGAAGCTTGACTATTTCCTTGACATAGGGGTATGCCAACTTGTCTAAGCTATAGGTTGCCTTAATTGGCAAGAAGTGTGCAAACTTGGTCAACCTATCCACAATTACCCATATGGCATCTAAACCCAAACGAGTCCTAGGTAACCCCATCACAAAATCCATAGAAATCCTCTCCCATTTCCATTGAGGAATTTCTAAAAGCTGCAACAAACCCGAAGGTCTCTAATGTTCTATCTTAACCTTTTGACATACTAAACACTTGGCTACAAAGCTAGCCACATCCCATTTCATTCCTGGCCACCAATACATCTTCTTTAGATCTTGATACATTTTGGTTATCCCTGGATGTATGGTGAACTTTCCCTTATGTGCTTCCTCTAAAACTTTCTCTCTAAGGCTCCCCTCCTTGGGAACAACGATATTATTCTTAAACAACACTAGACCATCAGTAGACAACACATAATCCTCTTGATCTAAAAGAGATTGTAACTCTTGGTCTAAAAGCTGCTCTCGCCTAATCATTTCTCTAAGGTCACTGCAAATTTCCAGCCTATTCAACTTCAAGCTTAGAGCACTAAGAGACACATTTAGATTCATGTCCCTGAACTCCTCTAACATATTCATCTCTCGGACCATTAAACTTGACACATGCAAGGTTTTCCTACTGAGTGCATCAGCCACCACATTGGCCTTCCCTGGATGGTACTTCAACTCAAAATCACAGTCCTTAAGAAATTTCATCCACCTCCTTTGCCTCATGTTCAATTCTTTTTGGTCAAACAAATACTTAAGGGTCTTATGATCACTAAAAACCTCAAACTTTTCCCCATACAAATAGTGCCTCCAAATCTTAAGAGCAAAGACTACTGCTGCTAACTCAAGGTCATGAGTAGGATAGTTCACCTCATGGGTCCTAAGCTGCCTAGATGCATAAGCCATTACCCTACCTTCCCGCATCAACACACAACCTAAACCATTCTTAGAAGCGTCACAATATACCACAAAACTCACTGAAGGATCTGGAATGGTTAAGACCGGTGATGACACCAATCTTCTCTTAAGCTCCTCAAAATTCTCTTCGTATTCCTTATCCCACTCAAAAGATTTCCCTTTCCTAGTCAACTTGGTGAGAGGTAAAGCTAATTTAGAGAACCCCTCTATGAACTTCCTATAGTAACCTGCCAGTCCTAGGAAACTCCTCACTTCCGTCACTGACTTAGGTTGCTCCCATCCAAGCACTACATCAACCTTACTAGAGTCAACCGCTACACCACTCCTAGATATGGTATGTCCTAAAAACTTCACCTCATCAAGTCAAAATTCACACTTTTCTGGCTTGCATACAGTTGTTCTTCCCTCAGAATTTGCAACTCTAACCTCAAATGCTCCTCATGATCCTCTGGTGTCGGTGTCCTGGAGTATATCAAAATATCATCTATGAACACCACCACAAAGCTATCCAAGAAAGGCCTAAAGATCCGATTCATGTAGTCCATGAAAATGGCTGGAGCATTGGTCACTCCAAAGGGCGTCACTACATACTCGTAGTGCTCATACATTGTCCTAAAGGCTGTCTTGGGAATGTCCTCATTCTTGACTCTAATTTGATGGTATCCCGATATTAGATCTATTTTGGAAAACACTGACGCTCCCCTCAGCTGGTCTAAGAGGTCATCTATCCTAGGCAAGGGTATTTATTCTTGATGGTCACTTTGTTCATCTGCCTATAGTCAACACATAGCCTCATGGTCCCATCCTTCTTTTTCACCACTAGGACAGGTGCCCCCCAAGGTGACACACTAGGCCTAATAAACCCCTTCCTTAGCATCTCCTCTAACTGTTTCTTAAGCTCGCTGATGAGCCTCTGGTTGACTGGTTTTATAACTAATAAAAACCTTGGCTTTGTGCTAATTTTATATCATTTCCACCCAAATTAGACTTGATTGTCTCTAAGTAGTATTTTGAGTCCATAAAGTATTTTTAGGTTAATTTAGTTGATTTATAGTTAAATAAAACACTTATTCTATTTTCTGTTTTCAGGTTAATAAAAAGGAATAAATCTGGAGCTTTCGCCCCGCGAGTAGGCGTTCGCCTCGCGACCCCGAAGGTTGACTGTTCCAATAAAATGCAAAGTCTCTGGTTCGCCCCGCGAAGAAGATCTCGCCCCACGATGACACCCAACCCTGAAAGTCAGAGACGATCACGGCTTGCCCGTGTTGAAGGTCACGGCTGTGGCAGTTTCGAAGTTGAAGAGTCTCGCCTCGTGAGCATACATTCGCCTCGCGAGTCTGGAAGTCAGAAAGCATCACGGTTGGCCCCTGATATTCATAACGGGCGTAATAAGAAGACTCTTCAGTTCCTCGCCTCGCGAAGGTTTGTTCGCCTCGCGAGACTACCAAAGGTTGCAGACTGTTCATAAGATTCGCGTCGCGAGACAATGTTCGCCTCACGAGTCAGCGAATTCCAGAAGTTGTATATAAGCCTGTTTGAAGGCAAGTAGTCGGAGTTAGCCAGTTTTGGCTAGTTGTTAGCTTTTAGTAGTCAGTAGTTTCAGTAGTCTATTTTCTTTTCTTTTAAGTTTGTAATGGAGAACTAGTCTCCTAGATTAATCTACTGTGATTGGTTTCCATTTACATTTGAGGTTTTGTAATTCCTGTTTTCATTTACTTTTCTCTTTTCAATACGATGCTATATGTTTCTGTTTGCTTAATTCCGGAATGTATAGTGTTGTGTTGATTTGTTTCGGTGATGTTATGTTCCTACATATAATCGCGTTTGCTTAATTCGCGTGTGTTCAATCATGTTCGCTTAGTTCATGAGTGCTTAACCCCGTTTGCTTAATTCGGGAATAGAAACATACATCTGTAGTAGTGGTTTCGCTTGTAAATTGTTGCTACAACCGGGAGGGGATTAGAATCTGCTTAGGGCTTGGATTTATATGAACCGATGATAGTGGGAAACCAAGAACAGTAGGTTAATCGTTCTTTAGCTTATTTGGTAATTGCTTTTTATTGCGTTGTTTTTCTGTTCTGTTTTCTTTATTTAGTTTTCAATCTAAAACCCCCCAAAACTAACTTTTGATTTTCTATTAATAATAACAACACCAAAGAGTCCTTGTGAGACGATACCCGAGTTGTCGCTTCCCTATCTACATTATTTTGTAAACGCTCGTTCTTTTTGGCGCGTGGTGACAGCGCGACCAAAAATTGGCGTCGTTGCCGGGGACTCTTGTTTGTTGTTATTAGCAGAAAATAAAATTTAAAAAAAAATAAAAAAATTCTCTTTGCTGAATTAGTTTTGTCTGCCTTGTCTGGTTGGGAATTTTAGCACCCCCATGGATAATCACATATATGGTTACATGCCTAATGTTTACTATGAGCAACCATGCATATATTTTCCTGATTTTTATGGTTTATCGCACTGGTTGCCAAGGTTTAGTGGTCTTGCAGGTGAGAATCCGCAGGAGCATCTGAGGGAATTCTAGGTTGTTTGTTCTATAATGCTGAGACCTGCAGGAATAACAGAAGACCACATCAAGATGGAAGCTTTCCAGTTCTCACTTGAAGGCGCTGCAAGGGATTGGTTGTATTGTCTTGATGAGAATTCCATCTCAAGCTGGTTTGATTTGAAGGAAGCCTTCCTGTTGAGATACTATCCTGCCTTCAGAGTTGCACCTTCCGAACCTTCACTAGAGGACATGCTAAAACAGATAACTGCACAAACGGAAGAAATGATAAAACAGATGGCACAACAAAATCTTGAATTCCAACAGAGGATGGAGGCTGAATTCAAGAGGAGCCAAGCTGAATCTCAGAAGTTGTCCGCTTTAATTGATCAAGTTGTCGCCAACTCGGCTACAATGCTAACTCCACAGCCCCTTGAAGAACATACAGAGTCACAAGTTATTCTTGAAAATATTTCTGATGATAATTTTGATAATGTTTCTGTTGATGATGAATTGTGTGTTGAATCCCCTGATTCTAATACATGTGCTGATTGTTATTGTGATGGCACTGCTTTGTGTATAAATTGTTATGCAGCTTTGTTCTGTTCAGGAAACATAGAAAATGAGGATCAGCAGGATCAGGAGGACATCTGCTTCCCCGTGCCTGAGGATGATGAAGAACCTTTGGAAGTAGATGATTCAATTGAATCAAATGCATGGGTTGAGAGTAATGGGGTGGATGAATTAATTGCTGAATTTCCAGACATTCAGAATTTTACTGATTCATTTTATTGTGATATATGTACTGACTCTACTAACACTAACCTTTGTGTGGTGTGTGCTGAAATTTCTGCATGTATAGCAGGAGATAACTTTGTTAGTGCAATGAATGAAGAAAATGCAGAAAATGAAGCAGCACCAGTAACCCCAGCTAACTGTTTGCCACCTCCCCCTGAGGAGCCACCGGTGATGGAGTTCCAGCCTTTGGATTTGTCACTGTGGCCATTTCAAGAGGTTGAACCCCACTTTTATTGGGAGGATTTTGTTGAGAAAGTGGTCATCTTTGACCCAAGAGGAAGTGAGAAGTCCGCCGCACTGGGCGAGGTCGCTGTAATTGTCAAGTGCTCACTCCCACATCAAGACTGCGAGTTAGGGAAGCATGGAATGAACTCCCGCTCTTTGTCCATCACTTGGGCCTTATGTTACAAGCAATGGGATCCCGGTGGAACCGCCCTCCAATGAGTTTTTCTTAACCTTGCTCTTTTAATTTTCTTTGCTTGCTTTATTTCTGTTTTGTTTCCAATAAAGCTCCTGAATAATTTGAGAAGCTCAGGAGTTGTGTTAAGTCTAGTGTTGGCAAGTTTATTGGATTTTATTGATTTTGCATAGATGGATTGCATGTTATGTGTTGACTGTTTCCCCCTAGGATATGAAATTTTTGAAAAATGATCCCCATGTGATTGAAAACTGAACTTTGAGATTTTGTTATGATGGCATGATTTATGATAAGTTTGGGGTGATAGGAAGCACACACTAGGGATAGAATCTCTGTCAAACAATTTGCAAAAAAATGTCCAGGTGAGGATTTGAGCCTCCAACATGTTTTTAATTGTGTGAAAATCACTTCTCAAGTTGCACTTTCCTGAATTTGCTTGAATCTCTTTATGATTTGCATGATTATGTATTTGCTTCAAATGATTTAGGCATTTTCTTTGTAAATAGCTACTTAGCCTAAAATAACCATCCCTAATGCATGTTCCCTAGTTAGCCCATTGAGCCTAATTAGCCTGTTAATTCTTGTTAACCTTATGTTATGAGCATAATATCTGAAAAACCATGTTAACCCGATCTTAGGATTAGGAGAGCATGGAATCTTAGCAAGAGAATGGTTGCAAGAAACTAAGTTTGGGGTGGCTACAAGGTGATGTGCTGTATGGGATTGAAAAAAAAAGAAAGAAAGAAAGAGTAAAAATTTTAAATGTAAAAAAAAAATGAAAAAAAAAAGAGTATTAGAATAAATGGCTGTAGTCACCCAATGCAAATGAAAAGATGAATGAGGAAAGGAACTTGAGTAGAATTTCAATGTTTTGAAGTGTTTCATGCTCTCTTAGTTCCTAGGGTCTTCAGCCTAGTACCTTTGTATATCCTACCCTTAGCCAGGCCCCATTACAACCCATAAAAGACCTTTTGATGTTGCTTGCATGTTGTCTGTGGGAATCATTTTGAGATGAAAACCAAATTTATGGAAAGTGTTCTTGAAAGTGAAATTGAGTGCAATGTTAATAGCCTGACACAAACTGAGTGATTGAGTGAACACAAATTTTACTTGTGAGGAAGGCAGTTGTTTGAATTTAGTGATCTCCCTCTTGTGTGTAACTTGGATCCCCTGCCTAGATTAATGATTGTTTGAATGATGAAATTCTCAATTGTTTAGAATAAATGAATATGGGGATTGCTTTGTTTGAAAGGGGGAACATTGAAAAATATTTTGATAAATTGCTTGAAACCTGTGTGAAAGTTGATTAAATCTTTAAGCTTGCCATGTCTTGAGTCTTTTTAAGTGTTTAGGTTTTAGTTTGCTTGGGGACAATCAAAGTTTAAGTTTGGGGTATTTTGATGAGCCTCTGGTTGACTGGTTTTATAACTAATAAAAACCTTGGCTTTGTGCTAATTTTATATCATTTCCACCCAAATTATACTTGATTGTCTCTAAGCAGTATTTTGAGTCCATAAAGTATTTTTAGGTTAATTTAGTTGATTTATAGTTAAATAAAACACTTATTCTATTTTCTGTTTTCAGGTTAATAAAAAGGAATAAATCTGGAGCTTTAGCCGCTGAGTAGGCGTTCGCCTCGCGACCCCGAAGGTTGACTGTTCCAATAAAATGCAAAGTCTCTGGTTCGCCCCGCGAAGAAGATCTTGCCCCGCGATGACACCCAACCCTGAAAGTCAGAGACGATCACGGCTTGCCCGTGTTGAAGGTCACGGCTGTGGCAGTTTCGAAGTTGAAGAGTCTCGCCTCGCGAGCATACATTCGCCTCGCGAGTCTGGAAGTCAGAAAGCATCACGGTTGGCCCCTGATATTCATAACGGGCGTAATAAGAAGACTCTTCAGTTCCTCGCCTCGCGAAGGTTTGTTCGCCTCGCGAGACTACCAAAGGTTGCAGACTGTTCACAAGATTCGCGTCGTGAGACAATGTTTGCCTCGCGAGTCAGCAAATTCCAGAAGTTGTATATAAGCCTCTTTGAAGGCAAGTAGTCGGAGTTAGCCAGTTTTGGCTAGTTGTTAGCTTTTAGTAGTCAGTAGTTTCAGTAGTCTATTTTCTTTTCTTTTAAGTTTGTAATGGAGAACTAGTCTCCTAGATTAATCTACTGTGATTGGTTTCCATTTACATTTGAGGTTCTGTAATTCCTGTTTTCATTTACTTTTCTCTTTTCAATACGATGCTATATGTTTCTGTTTGCTTAATTCAGGAATGTATAGTGTTGTGTTGATTTGTTTCGGTGATGTTATGTTCCTACATATAATCGCGTTTGCTTAATTCGCGTGTGTTCAATCATGTTCGCTTAGTTCATGAGTGCTTAACCCCGTTTGCTTAATTCGAGAATAGGAACATATATCTGTAGTAGTGGTTTCGCTTGTAAATTGTTGCTACAACCGGGAGGGGATTAGAATCTGCTTAGGGCTTGGATTTATATGAACCGATGATAGTGGGAAACCAAGAACAGTAGGTTAATCGTTCTTTAGCTTATTTGGTAATTGCTTTTTATTGCGTTGTTTTTCTGTTCTGTTTTCTTTATTTAGTTTTCAATCTAAAACCCCCCAAAACTAACTTATGATTTTCTGTTAATAATAACAACACCAAAGAGTCCTTGTGAGACGATACCCGAGTTGTCGCTTCCCTATCTACATTATTTTGTAAACGCTCGTTCTTTTTGGCGCGTGGCGACAACGCGACCACTCGCTCAACTCTAAAGGTGCCATTCTATAAGGCGCTACCGATACTGGTCCACTCCCTGGCACTAGATCTATGTTAAACTCAACTTCCCTATTTGGAGGCAAGCTAGAGACATCCTTAGGGAAAACATCCTGAAACTCACACCACAGGTATAACCGTCACATCACTGTCAGCCTCTATCTTAGCAGAGAATAAGAGTACATATCCTTGAGCTCCCTCAACTAAGCACTTATGACAAGCAACAACAGAAACAATAGAACTGGGTACGGGAAAATCATTAGACATTGGTTGTATAGGAATGGAGATAGTTTTATCAGAGCAATTTATGACAGCATGATTTGCAGACAACCAATCCATTCCAAGAATGACATCTAACCCAGACATGGGCAAGCATATAAGATCAACAAAATAACGTACACCTTGGTACACCAAGGGACAGCTTAGGGAAGCAATAGAGGTAACAAGTTTATCATTTGCTGGAGTAGCGACACTCAAATCATATGGCAACTTAGAAACAGGCAAAGATAGATTTTTCACGCACTCTAAAGATATAAATGAATGAGTTGCTCCCGAATCGAACAATATAGTAACCTTTTATCCTATACGAGAAGGAGAAATTCAGTCTTCCTCAGATCTAAGCTGTCTCGGGATGATGACGGTTCGTTCTTCTTGAATTCGAAAAGCCCCATGTGCTAAGGGTCCTAGGTTGCCACAACTCCACCAGTGACTGGCCTCCATTCCCTTTCAGTTGACGGAGAGTCTCCGTCTGCCCTTGCATAGCTCTGGCCATACAATCCCAAGTCGATGCAAGTGCAACATTCGTCCCTCGCCTATTAAAATCCATAAATCTGCTCACTACCAATGAAATACTGGGTTGATCAGGTCCAATATCCCAAGGAAAAGCATGCAGCATTTATAACTCTAACAAGCATCCTATGCGCCCAGGTTTTGTTTTTTGAAAAAGCCCCAATGCCACAGTCCGATTTAGAATCGAACTGCTCTGATACCATAAATGTAACACCCTTCGTTACATTAGTAACCCAAAACAAAATCAATGAAGAATCCTTTAAATAGTTTTAAATTAAACAAACTCGTCATAAATTTTTTTACGACTTAATCGGGTCTGAAAATACCTCATATTAATTAACCCAAAACTCGGGCGTCTACTAAAATAACCCAACGTTGAAAATAAAATAAACATGCCTAACCACAAACGGCTCCTTATTCAAAATAAAATACTAACAAGCTAGATACTAAATAAGAAAATTCGCTAGGTCTTCAATCATCTTCAGTTCCAGTGATGTCGTCCTCATGCTCTGAAAACAACACTTTTAATGAGACATAATCCCAGTGAATAAAAATCATTTAATAAAAAGGTTCGCAAATAGTGTTGTCCTCAGTAATGCCAGTAATCCGGAAAAACATTCATGGTACCCGTTAATTTTTAAAATAGTATATATAGTAGACCTCCAAAATAATAAATATGTATAAATAAAATTAATGTCAAGCATTTAAAGTACAAACTCATAAGCTCAGCAACGGTCACATCTAATTGCATTTAATCACATTCACCAAGCAAACTCTACACAATGCAATACAACTCCATGAACATGACTCGGTGATTCCCAAATCACTTGACTTGACTCTTTGGTTCCCAGAACCGGTGTGAATCCCAGATCCACTAAGGTCTATGAGCTCATATCCATGCAATGGCGTCCCACTGCCTTCCCCATCCCGGATGGGGGTATCTAATATCCCATCCCAGATGTGGATATTTTCAATAAATTGATATCCCATCCCAGATGGTGATATCTCTCATCCTATTCTCGGAATAGAATGTACAACCGTCACCCCTTCCCGGAAGGTGATGACCAAATCATATGCACTATACAATATGTCATCCCATATGACTACCAAATGTCATCCCAGATGACTACCAAATATTTTCTCAAACTCCATGCATCAATTACATAGACACTATAACAGGATTTAAAATACAAACACAACCATAACATATAAGTCCTTAATATAATTTATGCTTGTTATAGTACATGTATTCACTGACAAGGACGTGTCATAAATATATCAATAGAATCATCTAATATCAAACATAAACAATGCTATGCCACTGCAGTAAGGTTACACACGGTACAAAATTTGGGTCTTTATTTAGTTATCTATTTTCTTTATTATCATTATTTTATTGCATTAAACATTAATGGAATAACAAGAAAATTACAGTCACTAAATCAATTCATCAAGTGACGTGAAAATATTTCAAAATTCCAAATAAAAATCATGCACTCTAAAATCTTAATTTTCGTAATTAAACAAATCTATATGACGGCTTCAAATCAATTGTACCATGAAAGTGTGAGAAAAAATATTTTTACTCACCTTTTGCAGACCTCCAATGTGCTCTAAAAATTACGTATGATAAGGATTTGCGCTTCCCTAAAAATTCCCCTCCTGTTTGGTGGCGTTCTTGGATCTATATTGTTACGGTTGTACTGACAAGGAAGAACGGAAGTGACCAAAATGCTAAAAGTTATGCGGCGCTCCTGATCCACCTTCTTTCCCTCGGTTCCTAACCCTTACGATGATGATATATATATATATATATATATATATATATATATATATATATATATATATATATATATATATATATATTCAGCGCCTAGTTAGGCTTGTCCCCCCCGACCCCCCGCCCCCCCTCCCTCTCCCTCTCCCTTTTTTTTTAAAAGAACTCTACTCAGGCGCCCAAGTAGTATATATATATGTATGTATGTATGTATGTATGTATATATATATATATATATATATGTTAATTCTCTTTTTTTTATATATATATATTTATTTTAATGTAATGTTTCTTTATATTCACTAACCAATTCGAATAAATTTTATACTAATAAATTCTCACCACTAAACCTCTTATTCATATTTTATTTTTATTATATCATTATTATTTATTTATTTTTTTATATAACTTAATCCCTTTTTTTTCAAATTAATTATATTATAATTTTAGGATGTTACATCAGGCCTCAGATAATTCAAACGATTGGAAACGAATCTACAAGAATTTCTGATCACCAAAATTTATTGTATTAAAAATAGAATTTAATTTTGATAGATTTTTTTTTTGAAAGGATATATTATTGTTGCAAAGGTTTTGTTAAAATTCGCAAATAAATTAATGTGGCTTTAACGGTTGGAAGTAGGCGAATTATCTGAGATAAATATCAATTTTTTTAAGTCGGGTGGTTTTCACCATTTAACAGTTGAAAATGACCCAGAATAAGATTGGTAAAATAATTTCTAATTGTCGAATGACCCATCACCATTCTCAATGGCTCAATGCCATGAAAATGAAACAAATTGAGAAACAATAATCTATGTGTGTTGTTTTATTATATAATAAGTGAACCTGTTACCAGAGTATTGACTGCATATAAACTTTATGAGTGTTGATCCCTTTGCTAGATATGAGACAACAACCACGTAGCCCGATCCACACCCATGACACAATACTCTGCTTAACAAGAATCATCATTCATAGAAAATTTTGCATTCTGTTAGTTTTTCAAAAATATCTGGGTGGATCCCATCGGATCATAGATTTGATTTGATATCAGGAAAGATGCTTGAGCATGAGAGTGTGTGAATGACAGGTTTTTTTTTGGGAAGTAAGGGATTACTTAAGAAAAAAAGAAATCACTTGATTCTGATAGATAACACTCGTACCAAGTTGCAAGTTGTTCTAAATTTGTAGCCGTATATTATTGATTCTATTTTATATTAATTTATGTGTTTCTAGTCTTATAAATAGTTGTACTGGATTCTGTATATATAGAATAGTGATTTGATTTGAAATGACTAATTTAATTTATGCACGATAGGTCCTTATTGTTATATTCTTCTACTCTCTGTTGGCTCCGGCTCCTCCCCTTATCCTTACTCGGTTGTGTTTTCTCTCTCAGGTAAGTTCTTCGAACACTCAGTGTAATGTATTATGTGAATTATCGTGTTGTTTGGTAGTGGAGAGCTAAGCTCAATAGGATGTTATCTTGTCTGATTGTATGCTGATAATTTAATGTTTATGCATGTGTTTGTCAATATGTGTTGTTTGTTAATGGAGAGCGGAGCTCAATAGGATGTGATCCTGTCTGAAAGGCGGGATGCTGGTTGTGTGCTGATAATTTAGAAATTATGCATGTGTTTGACAATTAACTGCTACTTGTTAGTGGAGAGCGGAGCTCAATAGGATGTTTGCTACAATATTTAATCTAAGTTTGTATTGATTTACGCTGCAATTTATATAAGCTCAACAATGTTGCAATATTTATAGGTTAATGGTTTTATTTTCTGGTAGAGTTAATAATTAATTTACGAAAGCCTTAGTTTCCTATTTGAGATTCAATATTAATGAGCATGCGTAACTTATCAAGGTATGCATGCTCGTTGTATTGAATCTTGAATTGTCCAAGTGGGACAGTTTGGGAAAAAACCTTTTTCACACTTGTACAATAGTCATTTCAATGTTCAAATGCCTTATATACTTGTTGAAATCTCGGTCTGATGCATTTCCTTTGGTTCTCCTAGTGCATACTTGATCGCGGTGATTCTCACCGTGCTCGAGTCGTGTACTTGGAGACCGATGGGAAATTTTGCCCAAATTTTGTCAAGTATAAGGTATTTGAATATGGGAACAACTATTATTAGCCGAGTGTGGCAAAGGTTTCTTCTCGAATGGGATAGATTCATACCTTGTCATAAGAACGAGATTGATGGAGTTATTGGAATGCACCGTAATATATAAGTGTTATTGTAGGATTGGTCAGGCTATTTAATTACCAGCAATGGATGTTCCGGAGAATTGGAAATGGATGTATCGTAGGTTGGATCGGAATAAACATCTTAGGGAAGAGTATAGAGTTGGAATGCGTGAGTTTATAGAGTTTGTTGTTAGCCAGGAGAGATTTATACGGCTGGGCGGTGATCAATTGAGGTGTCCTTGCAAAAGATGCAAGTGTCAATCTTTCAAAAGCGTGGATGGAGTTGTAGCCGATCTTTATGAGAATGGCTTCATGCCTGATTACTATTGGTGGAGTAACCATGGTGAGACGTTGCCTGACTTAAACCCGATTGTGTTTGAAGGTTCGTACCATGGAAGTGGTGACCGGAGGGAAGAATTGAATCCATACGAGCAGATGATAATGGATCATGCTGGACCATCGGTTGGTGTTGTACTAGAAGAAGATGGGGGAGAAAATGGTGGAATGGGTTCCCAATACATAGAGGAGAATCCGAATCCCGAAGCTCAAAGATTCTATGATATGCTGAGTGTTGCACGATCTCCATTGTGGGAAGGATGTCGGGAGTACACGGAGTTGTCGATGTGCATGGAATGGTTGAGTATCAAATCTGACTACAATATGCAAGAAGGCTGTTTTAATCGCCTCACCAGGTCAGTGTCCAAGGCGTTGCCAGAAGACAATCGGATGCCTACTAGTCTTTATCATGCTAAGAAGTCTGTGGAAAATTTGGGTCTGGGGTGTTTGAAAATTGATTGTTGCCCGAATGGATGTATGTTGTACTATAAGGATGATTCAGCGGAAAGCATAACATGTTGTCGATTTTGTGGTGCGGATCGGTATAAGAAAACCACTAGGATGGGCATTGAGAAGAAGAGGTCGCTAAAAAAGATGTGGTACTTTCCGCTCGTACCCAGACTTACAAGATTGTACTCTTCGATGGCCACTGCAGCTCACATGAGGTGGCATAGTGAGCATGAGAGGGAGCAAGATGTCTTGTGTCATCCATCTGATGGAGAAGCTTGGAAGCATTTTGATAGGGTTCATATGGCATTTTCGCAGGACCCTCGCAATGTCCGATTGGGGTTATATACTGATGGATTTAATCCTTTTGGGCATTCTGGAAAAGCATACTCTTGTTGGCCGGTTATCCTGACTCCGTACAATCTTCCCCCGGGATGTGCATGAAGCGGGAGTTTATGTTCCTAACAGTCATAATTCCGGGTCCGTCTAATCCAAAAGGTAAGATTGATGTGTACTTGCAGCCGCTGATAGATGAGTTGACAATGCTGTGGAATGATGGTGTGTTGACATATGATGTATCTTTGAGGCATAATTTCATCATGAAAGCAGCTTTGATGTGGACGATCAACGACTTTCCCGCTTATGGGATGATGTCGGGTTGGATGACCGCGAGGAAGCTTGGATGCCCTATATGTATAGAGCGATCGAAGGCATTCACGCTTAAAAACAGTCGAAAGATCTCATATTTTGATTGTCATCGTCAGTTCCTTCCAGAAGATCATCCTTATAGGCGAAACAAGAATGCATTCAAGAAGTGTTGTGCGGAGACAACACCGCCTCCACCACGTTTGACTGGTCCTAATGTATGGCGCAGAGTACAGTACTTACCGCTCGTCCATGAATCCCAAGGAGAACATATTCCTGATTATGGTGTCAACCATAATTGGAAAAAACAAAGTATATTTTGGAGGTTGCCGTATTGGAGGACGCAGTTACTCCGTCACAACATTAATGTCATGCATACTGAGAGGAATGTGTTTTTGAATGTGTTTGACACTGTGATGGACATCAAGGGGAGGACAAAGGCTACAAATAAAGCCCGATTGGATCTGGATGACATTTGTAATCGGAAGGATCTTGAGTTGCAGGACGGTGGTCGTGGCAGACTTATGAAATCGAAGGCAAGTTATACACTAAGCAAAACACAGAAAGTGGTCGTCTGTAAGTGGGTTAAAGAACTAAAGTTGGCAGATGGGTATGCTTCCAATCTCGGTAGATGTGTTGACATTAAGGAAGCAAAGTTACATGGAATGAAGAGTCATGATTGCCACCTATTCATGCAACGGTTGCTTCCAATTATGTTCGACGCATTACCGAAGCAAATTTGGAACCCATTTGTTGAGCTTAGCCAGTTTTTCAGAGAGCTTACATCGACAACACTAAATGTGAATCAATTAAAGGATATGGAAGTCAAGATACCCATTTTGTTATGTAAGCTGGAGCAAATCTTCCTGTCGAGTTTCTTTGATTCCATGGAACACCTGCCAGTTCATCTACCTTACGAAGCAAGAGTTGGTGGCCCAGTCCAATACCGCTGGATGTATCCATTTGAGAGGTAAACAATATCAACTATTTTACTCAATACATATGAAATTCACGAACACGAGAGCGTAGTTTAGCTTTCCCTAAAACTAGTAATTATTTGTATGTATCCCTCTTTAATAGGTTCCTGCACTCCCTTAAACACAAAGTCAAGAACAAGGCACGAGTGGAGGGTTCCATTTGTGAAGCATTCTTAGTAGAGGAGACTTCCACTTTTGCCTCTTATTTCTATCCGGACGAAGTTAACACGAGAAGGACAAGGATGCCTAGAAACGTTGATTCGGGCGAAGGAAGTTCAACTAGTCCTCCTATATCAATATTCAACTATCCGGGCAGATTTGGTGGCAAATCAATAGGATATTTCTTGGAGCAGCGTGACATTATTGCTGCTCATCTGTATATCCTTCAAAATTGTGAAGAGGTGGCGCCATATTTAGAGTAAGTTTGTACAATGTCTTTTATAAGTTCAATTGACATTTATGATTATTAATCATCCTGCTGTTAATCTCCCATATGTAGGATGTACGACAATTTTCTAAGGGATCTCCAACCTGACATTTCAAACGATCAGGTTGATCGAGAAATTACTTCTCACTTTGATACGTGGTTCAGTAAATATGTAGGTTAAGCATCTTCATTTGTTGAAATACATTTTATCTCCTTAAATATATAGCATGTATAAGAATAATATAATATTTGATTTGTTAGGTACTAGATCCAGAAAACAATGTTCAAAATCCATTGTTGACAAATTTGGCATTGGGGCCTAACAGATGGGTTACATCATGGAATACTTATATTGTAAATGGATATAAATTTAACACAAAAACATGGAATGAAGGATTGCAGACGTGTAACTATGGTGTTTGTGTGCGAGCCATTGATGGCAATGTAGAGGATGATTTCTATGGGGTTCTAACTGACATCTTTGAACTCGATTATACCGGTTACCCCGTGATGAAGTTAGTTATCTTCAAGTGTGATTGGTTTGATCCTACTCTTGACGTAGGGACAAAAATAGATAAAAAAGATGGTATTGTTCAAGTTAGGTTGTCTCGAAGGTATAATAAGGCGTACGACCCATTCATTTTTTCACAACAGGTAGATCAGGTTTATTACTCGCCATATCCCAAAGGACATCATGGCTGGTTGGGTGTTATTAAGATAAAGGCTCGCAGTATAATTATTGATAATGTAATCAACCAGCCTGAAAAAGATGTTCCGTACCAAGATGATGAGTTTTCAAGACCCCACGTACCGTTGCAAATTACGCCTAACATTATTGTTAATTCTCTGGCGGACATTTCCGGAAATGGGGAAGAAGTTGAAAGAGAGTTAATGGATCAATCCGAGTTGGACGCATCTAGCGAAAGTACATTCCGATCAAGTGATACTGATGAGAGTGGGGGTGAATTTAGTGATGGAGATTCTACTTAGGTAATTTATTTATGTCGTAATTCATTGTGTAAATGTCATTCTACTTAGGTAATTTATTTTTGTATTATTTACACTGTTGTGTAATCATCTTTTCATTTTTTTCACTGATGGCAGATTCCTCTAGAGGTAGGGGTCGTCGTGGAGGTCGTGCTGCGAGAGTCCCTTCGTCGGCCGACCCACCCACAGCCTTCATATCGAGACCACCCTACCAACACCTCTGTGGACGGGACACCTCAGGGTGATGGAGTTGCACCCCATACCCAGCCTCATGTGGTCGGGACACAGGCTACACCCTCATCATCCACACCTACGACAGGACCATCATCATCATATCCGACACCCTCATCATCCACACCTCGAGGTCCATCCGACAGGAGGATTCTTCTTATCCCCAGGGGGGATAACGAGCAAGCTAATTTAATTTTTCAATATATATAAAGTATCGTTAATTTCTATTTACTTGTTTTTTTAATTTATTTATAACATTTATTAATGCTCTAATTTTGCTGCAGCTTTCTACCCGCGAAGGGCCCTTCTGATTCGATATCGAAGATCCTGCGACGCAAGTTTGATGGTCCATGGCCTACACGGAAGGCCATCCCAGGGGGCCATAGGGATCAGTTGTTTAAAGAGTTTAAGGTAACAATTTATTAAGTTATTTAAATTAAATTTACATTATATATAAATACACACGAATTTCCTAACAACTGTAAGTTGCAGAAAGAGTATAGGTGGGACGTAGCTTTAGAGGCTCTCGTCAGGGACATATTTGAGCATAAAGGCTCACTGGTCACGAAGAATCTGACAAACAAGCTGAGGAAGGGTAAGAATAAGGGGAAGTGGGTGGATCCTGAGATCAGGAGGCAGCTGGACCAGTACTGGGCTACTGAGAAGTTCCAGGAGATCCAGGCCACAGCTCGGCGTAATCGAGCTTCTAATGGTGGCGCATGTGCTTGGACCGGTGGGTCTAAATCAGCCGCCGCCCACTACGACGAGCTGGTAATACATTAAACTTTTGACTTAATATACTATTTAATTAATTAGTTTTCATTTTTAATTATTCTTATGAATCTAAGATTATATTTTTCTGTGCAGAAAGCACAGAAACAGCGGCCCCCCATTGCTATGGAGTTGGTGGAGAGGACGAAGAAGTTGAAGTCGGGGACATGGGTCAATGACAAGGCCCGTAACTATGCTGTAAGCAAAAAAATAATTTAGTGTTTACTTGTAATTTATTATAAATGATTTGTTAATATTGGATATAATTTTAACTAAATCTCTTCAACTATACTTTGTAGGTGGGCTTCAACGAGAAGAAGGACGATGTCATATCACGTGCCTCACAGTCACAAGATGAGGCTTTGACTGGTGATGGGCCCTGCTCTCCTATCTCCGTTGACGATAATGCCATTTATTTGGAGGTCGTCGGGGGCAGGAACAAGAAGGGGCACGTGTATGGCCTCGAACACCTGGGAGGCGAGTTTATCGCTTCATCATCCGGCACGCCTGCTCCTTCCTACGTCGATACCATCCCTCAGGAGCAGTTCAACCAAATGCAGGACACCATCACGCAGCTGAACGCGGAGCTTCGGGAGGAGAGCGAGAGAGAGCAGCAGATGGCGAACCAGATTGCACAGTTGACTCAGGCACACCAAAGAACGATGCGAGGCGAGCATCGAGCGGGTCTAGACATCGTGGGTGGTGTTGGAGCAGATGAGGATCCAGACTCCGATTGCTCGGTGATGCTCGACGGTTGTGCCGCTGCTGCTGCTCCTCCTCGCTCCGCCACCAGCCATCGATGTCCGCTTACTCCAGAGGACGATCAACTAGCAGACGTCGGTGGTACGGACGCCGAGGATGATTGGATTCCTCCCCCTCCCCCTCATCATGACTGATTTTTTTTCTCCATATTTTTGACTTTAAATGATTCTTGTACGACACTTTGGATTATTTTTGTTATATATATTTATTATTTCTTATGATTGTATATTTCATTAGTAATTTGGTGTGTTTTATTAGTAATTTTGCTAACGTTTAAAGAAAAACAAGAAAAAAATTTATTTTAAAAATTAAATTAATTTTTTTTAATAATAACCAGTTTAGCGACCGAATTAGAAACCAATAATTCGGTCGCTAAACTTTATTTAACATTAACAGATGTGGTATAGCGACCGAAAATCCGTCGCTAATATAGGTTAACAGTAACCAAAATTAGCGACCGAGCTAGCAACCGATTATCGGTCGCTAGAAATTGTTACCTAAACAATGCGACCAATCGAATAGCGACCGTTTTTTATTATTTAGCGACCGAAATTATGGTCGTCATTTAGCGACCGAAATAATATTTCGGTTGCTAAAAGCTTAGCGACCAGGTATTCAGCCACCACCATTAATCGGTCGCTAATTCGGTCGCTAAATTAAATAACGACCGATTTACATAGTTTAGCGACCGAATATGCTGGTCGCTAAACAGTTGTTTTTTTGCAGTGCACTGTCAAACTGAATTGATCATAATTTATTTACATACCGTTAACTAACTGATAATTTATTTACATACCAAGCTCTCTCCCTTCTCTCTACACACAGCCGCGTGTCATCATTAGAGGGGGTGATTTTGAGTCATTTTTTGCTTGGAATCACACATTTACTCCGTTTTTTCTCCCATTTTATCTAAATAAGTGGTTTTTCCACATAGATTTGGGTTTTTTCTTCGTGTTTTTCATGTTTTTCGTCTTCTGTGTGCGACGGTATTGTCGTTCGTCGTCTTGGTGAGGCGTTGTTTGATTTCCCGTCTTGGTGTGGTGTTTGTTTGATTTCCCGTCTTGGTGCGGTGTTCGTTTGGTTCAGATTGACAGATTTGCTTCGATCCATCACATATTTGATCAAGAATTGGGCGTCAATGTTACAAATCCGGAGACATGGGTACTCCGGTGACCTTGATTTTGTCACTTTTGTAGGTATTTTGATTTTGCTGTGTTATGCTATTAATCTGGGTGCTGTGAGTTTGTTCGCAGATTCATCCTTTTCGGTTTTTAGCGATGTTGGATTTGTGTTGGTCGGTGTATTTTATCAATTTGAATAAATGAATATCTTTTTAGTCAAAAAAAAAAATTTATTTACATACCGCTAACTACATCTAACTGATACAACCCCTTTATAGAAAATAATAAAATTATTTATCTTTTAATTAACTCTTACATTACTTAAGGATACCAAACCCTGAAGGATATAGAAGGGCCCAATTACCTTAATGTGTGATGGTTGATAATGACAAAATTATTAAGCTTGGAGCTTGGTCATGATAATTATTGATTGTCCAACTATATTGATTTGTTTAACCTATTACTTCATTTTGTTTATAAAAAAAAAAACCTATTACTTCTTTCTTTTTAACGTGGTTTAATTAACCTTCTTATTTAGTCAAAAAAAAAAAAAATTAACCTTCTTATTATTGGGTCCTCTGATGTTGAATCCGTTCGCATGGATCCATCACTCTTAGCCATTAATGTAAATAATTCCCCCCCTTAATTTAATGCAGTAACCTACAAATTAGTTGCAATGACATAGCAATGTATAATAATTAGCACGGTTTCGATAATTTAAAGGACAAAACTAAGTGAAAGCTAGGAAACAAATTAAAATGTAGTCCAGCCTTAACTAATTAAATATATGGCCATATATTGTGTCCCTATAGATATGAACAAAATGATGTTACGGATGCTTAACTTACTGACAAACAGTTGGTGGAATTGATACAATAGACATAAGAAAGTGAAAGTTAATTACTAATAGATGGGGGGACCAGATGCCAACCTTTCCATTTGTGGCAGTTGCACTCATAAGACGACTCCACGTATATGTGGTCCCGTTGCTTAACTTAAGACGAATGGAATAAATGAGCTTTTCCCAATACTTGATAAGCTGAGACATCTATCTTATCAACGAATTAACAAGTTAATGGTCCATATTCATTTGTTGTCTCAACTTCAGCTTGCTCATATATTTTCTTCATACGTTCCTTTCCTTTGCATTATCTTTATTTTCAATCTTATATATATTGTTTTTATGAATTTGCCTTTAAGGTTGTGAATGAAATAAATTCATGTGCGGTTGGCTTTTTGTCTCGTTGATGAGATTTTGCAATATACGGCGAGTTGGGTGGAAAATATCAGATGCTATGCCTTGCATTCTATGATAATATACGATGCCTGGCTTTCTTGTTTAATAAATATTGTACATCTTCGATTTGATATATGGTATATATGGTCCCAATGGCCAATAGTGCATAAGCATCGAGATGATAATGAGTTTAAATTCGATGCAAGGTAGGAATGGCAATGGATAGGGTAGGGTTGGGATATGGTATTATATATAGTATTCGTCCTCGTGTCCACGTTTGAAAGAAATATACGTACCCAGACCCATACCCGCATGGGTAGCAATTTTAGCACCCTTTTGAGATCTAAGTACATACACTCATACTTATTACCCACATTTTAATAAAGAAAAAACAATAAAAAACAAAAAGATCGTAATTAATTAAAAAGCCATCCAAAGAATAATTATACTTAAGGGGTGATAATAATGGGCAGGACCCTTTACTTAATAAGATACTATTGCTAGTGACGATACTCTTTAAGGGTCTGTATTACATTACTTTTATTCTTGAAAAATGATATATCATAATATAATTATAATTATATATAATACTTTCTCCGTCCACAATACAAGAAACAAAAGTTTAAAAATACAGACCAAGGAAATATATTGGAATGAGTTAATTGTAATTAATACTCATATAAATTTTCAAAAACACCCTTCTAATTTTAATTAATATTATGATGGCCTATAATTAATGACATTAATTAATAATGGTAATATTGAAAATTAAAATTTAATACGTGTGAAATTGATGCATGTTTCTTATATTTTGGACAAAAAAAAATGATCTATTTGTTTATTATATTATGGACCGGAAGGAATAATATAAATAAATGAATTGATAAATATATATGTACAAAGGTGCGGGACGGGGTGGGTACTAGAGTACCAGCCGTACCTGCACCTATACCCTATCTTATTTGCAAGTAATTATCCACCCTGATCCAAACTCATAAAGTGGGTATTTACCGTAACCATTATGAGTATTTTTTAGGGTACCTAGTGGGTAGCGTCCAAATTGTCATCCCTAATAGTGGGTTAGTATAATTTTTTTCCTTCATATTATTAAGTAATTATACAATATCATATATGTTCCTTAGTTATAAGGGACTTGGACACCTTAAGCAAGTGGTCTGTGGTTCGAATTCTGGCTCTTGTGTATGGAGAGAACCTACTTGGGAGGGGAGAACCCATCTTGTATGCCCAGTAGGTTCCCCGACAGAGATTAGTCACTGCTAACGGTGGTGAATATTTCGTACCTATAATATGGTTACCAAAAAATATATATATATAATTAAAGTAATTTTTTTTAATGATTTAATAATACATAATTGTTTATTAGTATAAAAAATATTTAAACTTACAATACATTATGATTAAATACATAATTGTCATATTGGGAACATATCTCAAATTTAGAGGTTGGCTTAATGATTAGTAAAGGTAAGTAAGGACTTTTAGCGTTCAAAGAATAAAAAAGATTTGTTCCCAGATATCTTCCCTAAAATTAAAGTTTCATCATCTACATATCTAATTTAAAGTTGGATGTAAATGTTATAAGTATTGTCTGTATAAAAAAAAATTATATTATCAATCAATAATAAATTATCACATTATTAAAATATTTGACTATCATCTTAACTATTTTAAAAATCACTCATCTCGATCATGATTTATGATTGATTGACAACATAATAATTTTCCAACAATTGATAGTAATGTTAATAGTAGGTAGCAATTAAGCTCTTTAAAGTTATCTACCCAAGATGATTTTTATTGACCTTTCATATTCCCAATATTACAATGGTTATCTTCCAAAATGTTCTTTTTAACTCACCATATTTAGGGTTTTTGGCTCCCCCAATGGACCCACAGAGTATATCATTTGAATTCGTTATGAGACTAATCTCCACGATTGGGTGTAAAGTCACATTTAAGTTTCTTTGCCCCTTCCTAAAGATGCATTATGTGGAATTCAAACTGAGGTTCCCCACAAGTTCAGCCTGTACAACCAACTGAACTACACTCATTGAGTATCTTCCAAAAAGTTTTAATTCTCACTAATAATGGATTTATATTTTTAATTTATTGCATTGATAAAAAACATCATTTTAAAATTTCGATTTAGGTCCTTCACTTTACTACTATAATTTTCTCAGAATACTAATCAAGTTAGAGTATCTTGTACTCAAATATCAAGAGTGTGTTTGATTCTCATTGAGATACAAGACAAGAAAAACAAAATTATTATACAACTTTTTATCTTATTAGATTATCCTATAATGTAAACTTATATTATAATATTATATTTTTATATAAATAAATAGGATTATCTTATAGTGTAAACATGGAAGAATATATATATATATATATATATATATATATATATATATATATATATATATATGTATGTATGTATGTATGTATGTATGTATGTATGTGTGGAGGAGATAAGAGAGAGAATATATGTAATAAATAAGAATAATTTTATTTTTTTAAGTAGTATGTGCGTGAAATAAAAAGTTGTCACATGATTTGATTAGAGACAAAATTTTATGTTTTTATCCTATAAGTTCCCGTGTTATTTCTCTGTATATAAAATGATCATCAACCAAATACAAGCTGCAATAAACCTCACCTCATAGTTACTTGTGCGATGATCAGATACGGCATTCGATCAATCACTCAACTATAGCATTGAGCATCCTTTAATTACTCACCACGTAAACTAAAGCTTAAAAATCTAACAATGTAACTAATCAACCAAGCTACGGCAAAATATATAAATAGGAAAATACTAAATAATACAACTTTTTTTCTCCAAAATCGACTTAGAAAATCATTATTTTGCATATTTGCAATAAACTGATTTGAACAAAAATATTTCAACTAACCTACGTTTATTCCATCTTTCGTAAAATTTCGTCAAAAAGTAATTCGCACTTAATAGTATTACTCAGATTATATCATATGAAGTGATGGAGATTGGAGAGGGACAAAGGACAGTCCGTGAGAGGAGTAGTGACTGCTAAAGTTGCACATGGGTAGAGGATATACGGATACCACTCAGAATTACAGATATACGTACGTAGATAGAAAAATGCAAAAAGATAAAAAGATGCAGGTGAATACAATATGAACGCAAAAACATACCAGAAAAGGAAAGTGTATATATAATGCATTAACTTTACAGAAAGAGAGGAAGGCAAAGACAAGCATACAGTGTAATTAAAGTGAAACTTGGATTGGGAGCGAGGGAGGTAGGGGGACGTCCCATAAAGGGAAACCAAAAGAGTAGTTTGTTGTCTGAATGAATGATGAAAGCGATCTAACAATTGAGGCCACAATGCCTCCTCACCCAAGTCCTACTCTCACTCACAGTCACCATCACCCTCCCTATATGTGCATAGATTTGTTTTTATATTATAAAATAAAATAAAAGTTGTCCCAATAATTTTCCAATCGTTCAAGAAATCCCATATATGGAAACACCAATCTTGAAAACAAAAAAAGGTGGTCTCGAACCAACCCCTTTGCTAGATTGCTTATTTCTATTTGATTCCCGTTCTCTTTAGTTTCCCAACGGAGGTTGTCTTATAAGGCTTTGAATAATCATGCTATGTTAGTAGATTGGTATATGGATGTTCATCAACCGATCCAAACAGTAAAAACCAAATCGAAAAATCGAAAACCGAAAAAATCTTTTATTTTTTGTGGATCGGATCGGATTTTGGATCCCATGGTGAAATACAATCCAATCCAATCCAATACAAACCGATCTTTTATATATATATATACTACTATTTTTTAAATTATAGTATTAGTTATAGTTGAGTAATGTTTTTGATACTTTTATGTCTCTCGTTCTCTTTAATATTTTTGTTGGAATAACATATATGAGACTATTTAAAATAAATATTAATATCTTGAAGATATATTTTGTTAAAAGTTTTTTTTTGCATAATATATATATACTTGATTGAGTAAACATGAAAAATAGGAAATCAATTAAATAAATTTGAAAAATAATTAGCTACAATTTATTTGTAGCCGGTTCAAGGGAAAAAAAAGGATAAGTGTGAGTAGATATAGAGAATTAACATAAAATAATATTTAACATAAAAGAACGTATTAAAAAATATTAATAATTATTTTTACTCAAACTCCCAAATTAAAATTTCAAGAATTCTCTAGAATTTTCCTCACCCGTCGTCAATTCAAATAATATTAATAAGGAACAAATAATTTATGTCTTTCATAAAGGTTCTACTGTTCTAATATAAAGAGATGTTAAAATAAGTATTGAACACCTTAAACTAACTTACTTAAATGAAGATTATATTTTGTCCACTATTAAATAAGTAAAAATGATGCTTGGTATTAAAAAAAATTAAATTATGGCAAAAACCAAAATATCCAATCCACTCCAAACCGCATTTGATTGGATCGGATTTTTTTAAAGAAGCAAACCGATCTAATCCAAACCGCACGTTGTTTTCATCATTGGATCGGATGTATTTTTAGCTCAAAACTGATTCAATCCAATCCGCGAACACCCCTAGATTGGTATTATACCTTTTTTTTATTCTTCACATCGATCGTATAAGTTTTATTTTTTTTCCAAATTGGTCCTACATGTTAGTTCTGTTTCCACGTTAGTCATTTCCATCAATTTCGATCTTACGGAGTCATATCAAAAGTCATGTATCAAATTAACGTGATAGCTATGTCGGGTCAAAACTGACGGCGTTATGTCGAATTTGACAGAAATGACTCATGTGAAAATGGAACGAAATATGTAAGACCAATTTTAAAAAAATAAAAATTATTGGATGGATGTGGGGAAAAAAAACACATGGAACCAATATACGTATTTTGTATTTTTTTTTTAATTCCTACATCCATTCTCTATGTCTTAAACTCAATACTTTCATCAGGTAAAAAAAAGTTATCAAGAAATTGAAAGAGAGAAACGGAGAATGGGATGAGGAATAATGAATCTCTCCGGTTCTTGGTTGCAAAGTAAAGAGATCTATAGAGAGGGAACGCCACTGAGCAGTGAATATTGTAGTCTCACTTTGTACTCCTTTCTGAAATTCACTACCTTTATTTTCTTCTTTCATTTGCATAGAATCAAGGTCCGAAGCATCAATTTTTTGGACCACTGAACCTGTTGCTGTTAACCTATCCTGGTTCACGTAGTTCGATCAAATATTATTATAAGCTTACTTAATATTTTGGTCCTCTAGGTGGCAAAGTTCACTATGTACCCGGTGTTCTACCCATTAATAGTTATTGGAACTGAAGTAGATGATGTGTATAGCTAGGATTGAGGATTGATTACCTGCAAACTATGTACACTAATAACACTATGAAACTTGGGTTTGCAAATTGGTACTTGAGAAAAAGAGTTCATTATATGGTAGAGTACATTAATTTGCAAATAAATCCCCACATGCTGTTCAGTTATTACGATAACTAACTAGAGCACTACCACCGTTAGAGCACCACTAGAGCCAGTTGGGGGCTTTTGTATATACGAAAAAGTTAAAAAATTATGAATGGACGGCATTCAAGTTTTAATATGTGGGTGATTGTGAACTAGCTAGGCTTGTGTGATTGTGCTTCGGAGTTACGACTTTATCCAAAATGCTTAACCATAGCAGTGACCACATACAGTCAACGGGACCGGATAATCCTCTCCGGTCTATGAAGGAAATGGAGAGTCCAGTGCTATCATAGATGGACGACATGTGGCGGAAAAAAAAAAAATCAATGGCTGGGATTAAAAATAAATATTTTATTTAACAAAAAAACAAAAACAAATCGGAAACCATTCACTCCCACACTTTGACCCTTGTCAGCCCCGGAACAGTGAGCGTCTTCCCCAGTCCCACCAACATAGCATCACATAATACAATCCGAATGTGCAAAGGAAAATCAGCACATTATACAGATCTCTAACAAATAAAAACTCAACAAATCTGTAATACAAATCTGGAATCATTATTGCTTTCAGGGTTTCGATTAAGCTGCATTACAATGGAAGCTCGGGGGAGAGTTTGACACCAGCAAGATTGGGGGAGTGGCCATGGGTTTGAAGATGTGGGTTAGACCATGAGGCGATGGAGGCCGTGGTTTCTCCAACACGATGGAGGCAACGGCGAGGTTGAGGCGTGGCGGCGAAATCCAGGCGTGGCAGCAAGGTTGAGGTGCGGTGTCGACGTCCAGACGTGGCGGCGAGGTTCAACTAGCGGGGTGGTGGTGAAGATTTCGTAACAGAGGGGCCGGATGGAGAGATGCTCGTCGAATGGAATGGGGAGAGAAAAGCCATTTACAATTATGTTTTAATTTAAAAAAAACATAAATTAAATTAAAGTCCACATGGACGATCCAGATTTCCTAATCTGGACTCTCCATTTTCTTGTTAGACTGGAGAGGATCCGGTTCCATCCGGGAGCAGTAACGAAGTTGCTGCTAATGATGTTCCTTATTTGTGCCTCTGCTTAATTAACTCATCGACTGTCATCCAAAAACCCATGTTTGTTTTCCATCCCTTCATTTCTTTTTATCTTATATAGTTCAATTTTATTGGATGAAATTATATAAAATTAGAACACCATCATGTACTTACTTGTTGAAGACATTGTCACGTTTATTAGGAATTGCCTCAACCATGGCCGTCCAGAGGGGGAAGGTGCTAAAGCGGCAGCTTTAGGCCCTTAAAAAATTTTCTAATTTCGTACGGGTTTTAGGCCTATAAAAAAGTCATAAACTCAAAATATATATTTTTATATTTGTTTTATTATTTATAATATATTTTTTGTTCCTCTCTTAAGTGTGATTGCATGTACACACAATAAATATTTACATCAACTATAGTAATTTCACTTTAAAAATATAAAAATAAAAATAAATTTTAAATACAATATTATTTTTATAAAAATATATTTTAAGTTTTAAAAAGGTCTCACTAAACATTAGTTTTAATCCTCAATATATGTTTGGTCGATCCTGACCTCAATGACATTGAGTTCCTAAAATTGAAAAGCTAAATCTTCCGTAACCCGTCCACACACTCCCAAATCACAGCTTTCAGTGAGGTAAGTTGTGGTGGCTAACTTATTGTAATATAAGTGATGGCAAACGGAGGCTAGTAAAAGAATATGTGTTAATCATAGGCACCTCCCATCACAAACATATAGGTTAAGGTTCATATTGTTGCTCACACAAAATTAATTATTAGATGCCATTAGCCCTTACAAACAGATCACTATATCAGTGAACTTAAGCATCATCAAATGGAGTCTGTTTTTCACAAACCAAAATCATACGATCGAAACCCACAAGAATTATTATAAAAATTCTAACTGATAAATGACGATAGTGGCCTTGGGTTGTTGGTTGGTTTGGTGTAAACTTCCTATTGTTTAATTCTAAAAGGCGTTAGATAAAAAAAATTAAAGTGTTTTTTTTTTACAAAAGAAAAAGTATTAGATATAAGATACCGTGTATATAAGAATATATAAAAGATTTAGTTGGTATGCATTATCAATATAAATATTTTTTATATTATCAATCAATCATAATTTATTATAATATTAAAAATATTCAATTCTTATCATACTA
Organism: Sophora flavescens; assembly: GCA_030762895.1. Lineage (NCBI taxonomy): Eukaryota > Viridiplantae > Streptophyta > Magnoliopsida > Fabales > Fabaceae > Sophora > Sophora flavescens. The sequence goes on along the minus strand of CM061064.1, from coordinate 25,612,682 downwards.
CCTTAAAAGTCAAACTTAAGATGATTAGTGATTGAAAAAAAAAATTAAAAACTTGAGACAGACATTATATAAAAAATAAGCACATATATAATAGATTTATTTTCTCTAACTGAGAAATAATGTTTATTTACATAGTCATCAATATTGGTCATCTTTTTTTTTTTTTTCATCTTCATTTTGCCTTATTTTTATCATTTTGATTATAAAATTGAAAACCTAGTATATAAAATGTCAACATGCCCTTTTTTTAAAAAAAAACAACAACTTCGACATACAATTTTAATTTATAAAAGAAAACTTTTTAAAATAAATTTACTTTTTTAAGTTTTTTGACAATAGAATTTATTTTTAAAGTTAGTAAGTGAAAAATACATCTAATTACTAAAATGTATCGAGATTTTAACTCATTAAATAATCTAAATTAAGGTTTTCATTTTTTCAAATATTAAATATATCGATTCGTCATCACATCTTTTTTTTATTGATTTGTTAACGAATGTCCTAAAGATACTCGTTAACATTCTACTTTATATATGAAGGAATTGGGCCCACTTTTCTCGAAATATCTTGTGTTCCTGCCGAGATCCGACTTGCCGGAATCTCGTCGTAGAACGTCAGACCAAGAGTGAACAATGGGGGTTGTTTTAGATTATAGCTTGACAGAATGTTGTATTTCGGTCCTACGTATCCCAATGGGAATCAAAGCCAGACGTAGTTCTAGATTCAACCATTGGCCATACGGTGATCTCGACCCCCTAATCTTGTATCCGATGAATACCAGCGAGCAAGGACTCTTCAATAGTCTCTTGGTCAAGCTAGTTTATCTAATACGCTTAAGGGAGAGTCACCGGGGTTCAGTGAAAAAGTGAGTCTCTCTCTTGGGTTCTCCTCCTTTTATAATAGGATCCCCATATCTTTAAGAGATCTGGATTTATCTCCTTTTATCTCTTAAATCTTCTTTGAGATGTGATTTCCTTAATTTAAGGGATATTATCTCTTTTAATCGGATAAGGTTATGTGAGAAAATATTATGATTGATTAAGATAATATCTTAAATTGATCTCTTAACCGGATAAGGTTATTTGAGATAATAATAGGATTATTTAAGGATAATATCAATATCTTATCCCTTAATTTAAGGGATATTATCTCTTCTGACCGGATAAGGTTGTTTGACATAATGTCAGGATTATTGAAGATAATATCAATATATTATCCTTAATATCTGGGTTGGATCGGGTATCCAAACTCGATGTTTGGGTTTTACTCCTCGGCCAGTACACAAGCCCCCCAAGCTTTGAGCTAGTAAAGCGTAGAAGCTTTCATGGCATTAGCCGAGCTTAGGAACTTGGTTTCTTCTTTGGTCTTTCAAGTCTGCGAGGTAAGTGGTCGAGCTTTACACCTCGGCCCATATACAAGTCCTGCGAGTAGCCGGAGCTCAAATGATAAGTCGAGAGCCAGAGCTCAACCGAGTGGTCGGGAGTCGGAGCTCAACCGAGTGGGGAGCCGGAGCTCAACCTAGTAGGGAGCCGAAGCTCAACCTAGTAATTGGGAGCTGGAGCTCAACCGAGTGGGGAGCCGGAGCTCAACCAAGTAGGGAGCCGGAGCTTCAACCAGTAGTCGGGAGCCGGAGCTCAACCGAGTAGTCGGAAGCCGGAGCTCAACCGAGTGGTCGGGAGCCGAGCTCAACCGAGTGATCGGGAGCCGGAGCTCAACCGAGTGGTGGGGAGCCGGAGCTCAATCGAGTGGTCGGGAGCCGGAGCTCAACCGAGTAGGGAGCTGGAGCTCAACCTAGTAGTCGGGAGCCGGAGCTCAACCGAGTGGGGAGCAGGAGCTCCAACCAGTAGTCGGGAGCAGGACCTCAACCGAGTAGTCGGGAGCCGGAGCTCAACCGAGTGGTCGGTGAACACCTCGGGCGACCGAACTTCACGTTTCAAGTTGCCGAGCTTTACATTTCGGCCATTTCTTAAGTTCAGCGGGCTCAGTGGGCGAGTCTAGTAATCATTTCCCTTTGATTGTTTGGGTTTGGTGATCTAGCTTTATTTCTCTTCCAATATTTTAGTTTGGTAGGCTCGGTGGCCGAGTTTAACATCTCGACTAGTATATAAGCTCCCCAAGCTTTGAGCTCAGAAGAGCGCAAAAGCTTTATAAAAGAAGTCGAGATTGTCCTTAGTGTCGATAAAGTACATGATTTGCATAGATCCTCTTACTTTGACTAATCAAGCTTGGTGGCCGAGTTTCACATCTCGGGCAGTACTCGAGTTTAGTGGTTGAGGTTCACATCTCGGCCAGTAACATGTTCTGAACAGAAGATACTTCAATCTTACCTTTGTTAAGACAAGTTTAGAAGCTGGTAGCGAGATTCAACTTATCAATGATTCAGGCTCGAACCGATCTTTTGGAAAGTCAAGCTCAAACTCGGTCATTGTGAATTTACCTCAGGCTTGTATTTGAGCTGAAATTTTTGATGCTTTCAAGATGCTTATCTTGAGAGTTTGAACTTGACTCATCTTTTTCCGAATGTAGCTCGATCTTTGAAGCTTTCGAGAGCTCTTAACATTTTCTTCGAGTAGCTCTTAACCCTTTCATCTGGTGGATTTTGAAATACCCACTAACTTGACACTTGACCTTGAATGTCATTATTTTTACCGATCTTGAAGGTGTATCTCAGAATAAACTTTCCTAATATCTTTTCCAATTTGTATGAGAAAATAGTTTTCATGCAAGTTCTTCGTAATAACAATTGAGCTGTACGCTAAGAGATATCCTTTCTCTGTGATTTCCGAGAATATCCTTCCTTTATCCCCATAAGTCCCCCAAGCTCTGAGCTTGAAATAAGCGAAAGAGCTTAAATGTCAACCCGTATATCTTAACACGCTTTTTGGTACCGAGGACTTTGGATTATGATTCGGGAGCATTGCTCGGAAACTTTTTTTTTTGTAGAATCAAGTCTTTCTTGGGTTGTCGACTTACTTGGTCGAGCACTGCTCGGATTTTCGTCTGGAGCCAAGTCTTACTTGGGATTCCAGCTTATTGGGTCGAACACTACCAGGATTTCCTTCAAATCTTGGGTCTCTAATATGCATGATCTGCTGTGGACATTACCTTGGTGCGAAGGTGTTTTGCTCGGTCTAGGATTTTTAGTGCAAGAGAGGAAGCATTGCTCGACCTCGACTTTTTTCAGTGCGTAGTGCGAGGGAGCATAGCTCGACCTCGGCTTTTTGGTGCGAGGGAGTAATGCTTCACCTCGGCTTTTTGGGCTTCTGCCCTTTGTTCTTGGCGAGACAATTTTAGCTCGGGCCCTTTAGTGGATTCTCAAGTTATTAAGCCAGCATATGCTCGGCTTTGACTAGAATAGGGTCCTGACACGAGTTGAAAGCCGTAGCCGCTTATGCTCTCCGAGTCTCCTCCATCACCCGTGTTTCGAGCCACGAGCTTTCTAATAATAAAAGCATGAAGGCGGAAGATGCCCGAACTTTGCGCACTGGGGATGAGCTTGAAAAAGTCGTGGTAAAGTGTGAAGAGCAAGCTCGGCTAATTGGGCAATTGAAAACTCGAAATGTCGAGCTTGAGAAGACCAACTCCTCTCCTCAATCTGAGCTCTCTAAAATGAAAGGATTGACTTTCAGAGGGCTGCCAAGGCTTTAAAGCTTTCCCTCGACAATCTTCAGCAGTTTCTTGCTACTAAGAAAAAGGCTAATTGCAAGCTTCAGTTCGAGTTGAAGGAAGCTAAAGCCCAGATTATAAGGGAACGCGTTTCTGGGTTCTCACGTGCTAGAAAACAAATCCAATGCTTTCTTCCTGATTCTGATCTATCGAGAGCCGGTGTGGACAAGGATTTTAATAAAGATGGCATGATGGTTCCTTTGTCCGAGCTCGATGATGAGGAAGAGGAGAATAATGAAGAGCAGGTTGGGGGAGAGGAGGAGAACAGAGGAACTGAAGTGGTCGTGCTCGAGCCATCCTCGGTTGCTCTTTCGTAAGCTGAAGACACTATTGGTTCCAAGCTTGATGGGGTCTTTGGTTATGGGAATGCCCATGAGTAACTCAGTAAATTTTTAAGATATTTTGTACTCTTGGCTATGCCCTATGTACTTTTGCTTTATGAAATGATAAAGACTTCATACTTATGGTATTTAACCTAGTATTTGGATTTACTCGGTTAACTTTCCTGAGTTTTTACTCGCCTTTTGTGCTTGGCGTTTTAATTTGGCCTCATGAGCTTTTTGAGCTCGGCCCTATCGTAGTTAACTGTTCCATGTTTTTCTTGCTTACCCTTTTAGACCCAACGTTTCGACTTTAGCTCGATCGATTTTAGCGCGGTCAACCTCCTTAGGGCTTTCTCCTTTTTAGGTTCGGCATTTCGGTTTCAGCTCTGCCAACCTCTTTAGGTATTAGTTTCACCCTTTTAGGCCCGGCATTTCGACTTTGAGTTCGGTCGATTTTCAGCTCAGTCAACCTTTTTAGCCTCTTTAGGTTCGGCGTTTCGACCGCAGCTCGGTCGATTTTAGCCCGGTCACTTTTTTAGGCTTTTGCCTCTTTAGGTTCGGCGTTTCGACGACAGCTCGGTCGATTTTAGCTCGGTCACCTTTTTAGGCTCTTGCCTCTTTAGGTTCGGCGTTTCGACGATAGATCGGTCGATCTTAGCTCGGTCACCTTTTTAGGCTCTTGCCTCTTTAGGTTCGGCGTTTCGATGACAGCTCGGTCGATTTTAGCTCGGTTACCATTTTAGGCTCTCGCCTCTTTAGGTTCGGCGTTTCGACCGCAACTCGGTCGATTTTAGCCCGGTCACTTTTTTAGGCTTTTGCCTCTTTAGGTTCGGTGTTTCGACCGCAGCTCGGTCTATTTTAGCTCGGTCACCTTTTTAGGCTCTTGCCTCTTTAGGTTTGACGTTTCGACGACAGCTCGGTCGATTTTAGCTCGATCACCTTTTTAGGCTCTTGCCTCTTTAGGTTCGGCATTTCGACGACAGCTCGGTCGATTTTAGCTCAGTCACCTTTTTAGGCTCTTGCCTCTTTAGGTTCCACGTTTCGACGACAGCTCGGTCGATTTTAGCTCGGTCACCTTTTTAGGCTCTTGCCTCTTTAGGTTCGGCGTTTCGACCGAGCTGCCTCTTTAGGTTCGGTGTTTCGACCGCAGCTCGGTCGATTTTAGCCCGATCACCTTTTTAGGCTCTTGCCTCTATAAGTTCGGCATTTCAACGACAGCTCGGTCGATTTTAGCTGGGTCATCTTTTTAGGCTCTTGTTTTTTGTGAGTTAGTATGGTGTTTGAGTGCTCGAGTTGATGGAACTTTATTTTCCAAGGGAGATGTTCTCCCCCATACTATTCCATTTAAATGAAGCTTGAGCTTGATCTCTATGATTTTTATAGAGTGAGTCTGAACTCGACCTCTATGGTTTTAATTTGAGGAGCTCTGACTCGTCTTCCTCTTAGTCAAATTTTGAGAGGGAGTTTTGGCTCGACCACAATATTTTTTCGGGAGCCGGAGCTGAACTGTGTGTTTTTAAGGGATCAAAGCTCGACCTGTGAGCTTTGAGGAAGTCGAAGCTCGACCTTGTGGAAAGGGAAGCACGGAGCTTCTACCTGTTATTTTCAAGGGAGCCGGAGCTCGACCTATATCTTCATAGGAGCCGGAGCTCGACCTGTGAGGTTTGAGGGAGCCAGAGCTCAACTTGTATCTTCATGGGAGCCGGAGCTCTCTAAGATATCTTCTTCCGATCTCCGAGGCCAAGCTGTTGTGGCCGAGCTTTCTAAGATACTCTTCTATCTCTCAAAGATGTTCATATGGCAAGTGGGAAAATCATGAGTGCTCCATTTTTGTCTTGTGGAGACTATGTATTATCTAGAGTTTGTATCAGCCGAGTTGACTCAACTGAGTCGCGACTCTCACTCTCTTTAGTTTTATGGAATAACTTGAGAGACATAGTCTCTTTGCATGCCTTGGCCATGCACCGTTTTCTTTAAATGTATTTCAGAAATATATTAGTAATGCTAAACATGAAACGATACACCCGATGGGCATATATGGGCAACTTTATTACTAGTTTAAAGCCTCAAACTGTGTCTCATAATGAGTGCTCACCAAGAGCCCTTTTGAAACTTTGGCACTGCCCCTTATGTATCGGATACTGAGTGTGAGCAGATTCGAAAATATTATTTATTTCAAAATTAAATAAATTAGAACCACTTATCTGGTTGGTTGTTCGCAGTAGTGGGTAAGCAACCTAGCAGTTCCCTTGGCTTGCACCCCTTTTAGATAAGAAATGTGCTACAAGATTGTAACCACCTTTAGCCACGAGATCAACAGATGCTCTCAACCATGACCACGTCAAATCCACGATTCTGAAGCTCACGGTACTCTTGGCAAAGGGCACAGCACTCGCAGAAGCAATGAAGCAAGCAATCATCACAAGGGGTCTCCTCCAAGTTGTACATATTCCTCATCTTTTGGTGGTACAAGCAAGCATACAGGTAAGCATGACTGGTGGTAGCATTAATCACTGCATATATAACAGCACTAGCAGTTCCAGCCAAGGAAACCGCACAGGGCCCTTATCACATTCGCATGTGCTATAGGAATGTAATTCTTTAACACCAACATGATTCCATATTGGTATGATTATCATTGAAACTGCATGGTGGCCGTACAGCTCCTTGGTTGATGAATGAGAATCGGGAAAACAAATTGACTGTATACAGACAAAGTTTCTCCTCACGAATTGATTTCATCATCAGATGGTAGTATGAATTCAACTTTGAAGTGGCGTTCATTGCATGAGTTTTGACAGATGATTTGATCATTGGTTTATCGGATATTGATGAATGTGCGACCGGGGAAAGTTTGCCTCGGCCCCACGGTGGGTGCCAAATGTTCCTGCCGAGATCCGACTTGCCGGAATCTTGTCGTAGAACGTCAGACCAAGAGTGAACAATGGGGGTTGTTTTAGATTATGGTTTGAGAGAATGTTGTATTCCGATCCTACGTATCCCAATGGGAATCAAAGCCAGACGTAGTTCTAGATTCAACCATTGGCCATACGGTGATCTCGATCCCCTAATCTTGTATCCGATGAATATCAGCGAGCAAGGACTCTTCAATAGTCTCTTGGTCAAGCTAGTTTATCTAATACGCTTAAGGGAGAGTCACCGTGGTTTAGTGAAAAAGTGAGTCTCTCTCTTGGGTGCTCCTCCTTTTATAATACGATCCCCATATCTTTAAGAGATCTAGATTTATCTCCTTTTATCTCCTAAATCTTCTTTGAGATGCGATTTCCTTAATTTAAGGGATATTATCTTTTTTAATCGGATAAGGTTATGTGAGATAATATCAGGATTGATTAAGATAATATCTTAAATTGATCTCTTAACCGGACAAGGTTATTTGAGATAATATTAGGATTATTTAAGGATAATATCAATATCTTATCCCTTAATTTAAGGGATATTATCTCTTCTAACCGGATAATATTGTTTGAGATAATGTCAGGATTATTGAAGATAATATCAATATATTATCCTTAATATCTGGGTTGGATCGGGTATCCAAACTCAATGTCTGGATTTTACTCCTCAGCCAATACATCTTGGATGACGGTCGTGATGATGGAAGTATGCATGCTTTACCTTTTTAATTCATTTACCAAACATAACAACATACTAAAAACAAATGGAATTATCTCACTATAAAAAAAAAAAAAAACAAATGGAATAAGATCATCTGCAGTTTCTCAAAGAACTACCCACTACAAGTTGTTTTCTTATGTTATAAAATAAAATAAAAACTGTTCAATTGAAAAGTGTTGTGATGCATGTTTCTATTTAAATTGCAAGTAGAGCTTACACAACAATTTTTTAAAATAAAACCCATCTACTTAGAGAAAAATAATCCAAATTTTTTAACCAACCACCATATATAAGATCCAAAGACTAAAGGTTTTATTATCATCAAATATCGAGTCTGATTCATTACCGAGTCAGAAGATGTTCCCTCACATACTTGCAAGTGTAGAATCATTGAACCCAACCAATCAACTAACCAATCAATCCTCTCCTCTGCCCTGCACCTATAAAGGTACATCCCATAAATAATGGCCCAACTCATGTTTCCATAGTTAATTAACATTAACATTAACATTGCTATGTGTACTTGTTAAAGTTATTTTTCTCTCTCGCAAAAGTTAAAACCGACAAGGGGCTTAAACCCCCGAGCAAGCGAGCCCCTTCGCCATTTATACCCTTTTGGTCGCTGCTCTCACTCCATGTATCAGTGTCCTTTTGAAGCTTTAGATGAACAATGATAGGTCCCTCTCGTCATAATAGCCTTTGTCTGACTGCTTTTGGCCAAGATAACTGATTCAAAGGACACCCTTGATGGAGACTATTCACCCTCATCCGGTGATATTTCCCAGACACCAGAAAATAACCCTCTTTTTGTATATGGAATTTTTTTTTTTTAAAGAAGAATGCTATCAACATATTGTCTAAGATATCAAAAAATGAAAATTTATATAAAAAATAATATATTTAATATTTTGAAAAATATAACATTTGATTTTTCAATATAAATTTTCTTTTTATAGATTCCTTAATTAATGTCCTTATAATACTCAATACCAAGACTTTTTTTCAAAATTATGGTTTTTAATAAAATATTATAACGAATTTAACTAACATTGTGTGTAAAATTAAGTTATATTATCGATTAACTGTAAAAATATCACTTGAATAAAAATATTCGACTATTATTGCGACTATATATAACCAACCAAAATTGTTATAACATAATTTTTCAATATAATTTTTTTTATGGACTCCTTAACCAATGTTTATAGGATACTCGATACCAAGACCTTTTTTTAAAATTATGGTACTGTTTTTTTAATAAAATATTATAACAGTTATTAGAATTTAACTAACATTGTTGTGTAAAATTAAGTTATATTATCGATTAACTATAAAATTATTGCTTGAATAAAAATATTTGACTATTATTGCGACTATATATAACCAACCAAAAGTTGGTCAAGCAGTGAGTATCTCAACTTCATAAGGAGAACACAAGTTTGAATCTTGACGACAAACACTCGAGGTGAAAAGTTGCGAAAATCAAGGGATAATTAAAGAACCAAAGGCTCTCCCTATAATGGTTCATAAAAAAACATAATAGTATATTATCCATATATTTTTGTTGAAAAAATTTCACAAACAATCAAAAAATATATATAACTAAATTTACCCTTGGTGTATCTATTTTCTTTGCCGCTTTGCCTCTCCCCACTTATCAAAAGAGCAATTTTTGCCACCAACATGGTGTTGGGACTTCGAAAAGTTGGTAACGTGGCGCTAAAAAAAAAAAAACACAAGTGTGATTCTTGGAGTTGCTCAATTGGGAGTTTCCGACCTAGTATGTAAAAAATTGGACATCCGTCACGGCCAAACCGGGGATTAGTCCCATAACCGGTCTAAAAGGCTGAAGTTGTGCAGACACCCCGATGGACCCACTTGGGAGGCAAAAACCCTCGTCACAATGTGTTGCGAGGGAAAAAAAAAAAAGAGTAATTCTTGAAGCATAAATGCATAATTACCCACATTCAAGCATTATTTTAAATGCAGACAGTTTTCATAATTTAATAAAAAAAATTGATCCCATATTATTTTTTCATATTTACATTCTAATTTTACTACTTATACAAAAATGTAAAGTGATGTACACTAAAATGTATGCACCTACCAATTTTCTCAATGTTCATTGCCAAGCTAAACAGCCCTCCATTACCCTATTAAGGAACCACAGCTAGCATCTTTCCTTGGTAAAGTTTTCAAGGCCAATGCCAACTCGAACAGAAACAATGAACAAATTGACAACCATGTGTATGTGATTATAGCAATATATCCCAAATTGAGAAACCAATAGGCGCAGTCATAAATACCAAAACATAGAAATGCAATAAATCACAATTTTATAAGATCAAAAAATTCAGTCAGATGCCAGAATATCTAGTTAAAGATTTCATCCATTTGTTAGTTTGACTGACCTAGACCAAGACCAGTGAGTTCCCAATTTGGCACTTTTTGTTCTCCCTTCTTTCACCTCCATAGTAAAGTTATGGTTTTGTATGGGCTTCTTAAAGGAGGGGGAGGTTGGACATAAACAGTATCCTAAATTGCATCAATTTGTACATGCTCACAAAAGAAAATTGGGGAAGATTAAGGAGATTATTTAGATGTAAATATTGGCAAGGTAAAATTTATATTCTTATTAAGGGGTCAAGAGGGCCTCATAAGAGTGTGCAACCCATTTTTCTGCAGCCAACCTTGGGAGGGTCTTATCTGTGGTGAGAATCCTGATGATGCTGCAGCAGTTGCTAAAAAAGGTGGAGGCCCCGATTGCCATTGTTGTTGATCGGTCATTGATAATGAAAGATCACTTCCAATACGGCCTCCATTACTGCTGCTGGGAAACTGCATATTAATTTGGAAAAACTCCCATAAAAATATAATTAAACTCAAAAAGACAAAACCACTATTTCAATCCATAAATTTGTAAACATCTGTCATATTTAGTCCCTACTCCATGTAATTATCGTTTTAGTCCCTCAAATTATAAGTCATATAAATCCCTAAATTTAAGGACGACTAAAGAATCAAAATTTCAGAGACTAGTTTTTTTTTTGTTTCCCAGGGTATCTCCGCGCGCAACTACATAAAGTAATCACTCGAGCCAGGTAGGACCATAAGGACGACAAAGCTCTCCATCAAGAGTTTTAACACTGCTGCATTAAGACTATAATTTGAGTGATATTTACAATTTCAAGAACTAAAATGATAGTAATTTTCTAAAATGAAAGACTAATATCACAAGTAGTCTATAAATTTTGTCAAAAAAAAAAAAAGTAGTTTATAAATTCAGAATGAAATGGTGGTTTATTAATTAATAAATTAGTGCTAGCTTCTAGACACACGTCTCATCCATTTAATGCATGAGGTAAACAAATTAATTGAAGAGGTACCACATAAAAATTTGGCGGGTGAAGATGATGTGCAAAATTGTGAAGCATTTGAGGCTCTCCAGGCGACTTGAAAGGACCATATCTTTGCATTTCATTATTAGAGGCTGGAGATTGAAGGTGAGTTTGACTTAACAGCTGTAAGGCTTCATTCTTGCCGTGCACATCTCTTACACGGGCTTCCATGTTGCTTCTATTACATGGTTTTGGTAATATGTTCACCAGCTGAATGAAAATATAAGTAACAAAAACAAAGGTGGGTTGAGGCATAACGTGGCAAGAAATTAAACAGAAAAATGAACGATCTAGAAAATGGTGAATCTTATTTTTATATATATTGCATTAACCTTATGCTTGCTTCCCCCATTCTGCCGATTAGATTCAGATGACAAATGCTGGTTATTTGCAGCATTTGGGGTGTGATCCCCCAGAGCGCTGTGCTTGGAGCTCGAATTGCCCAAACTTAAATCCAGATTGTGATCTGCAGCGTTCCCTGATGATTCTGCTACCCAATAATACACATTTTAACTATGTATGTGAATGACAATGATAAAATATAAAGAATTGTATTAGATAGCTCATTCCTTACCAGAGTTAAGTTCATTGTTATAGATGCTGGGGTCAAAATTGGTGACGGCATCTTTGCCATTGGATTTTATTGCTGCTTTATCATAAGCCCTAAAAAATGTGCCAAAAGAGATTCAAAAGTCAAAACCCTAGCATGCGTTTATATTCTTGGCTACATTTTACAAGGTGGGGAATCTAGCAATTGGAAGGGGGGATAACAAATTGAAAACGTAAGTAAAGCAGATACCTTGCAGCTTCAATCTCGGTGTCAAAAAGACCCAAATAAACGTACCTGGTGAGTCAAATCAAATTTAAATTATTATTAGCATTATGGTACAGATAAGAACAACATTCATGAGATAATTAGTAATGAGAAGAAAATGGTATAGAAGGTACTTTTTGCCTAAAAATTGGCCCATTCGAGCTTCCCATCTTCCACACTTGTGCAAAGTTACACCTCTATATTTGGAGCTTCCTCTCGGAAATCCAGTGCTTTGTCGGCGAAGTACGTGCACAAACTCCTCCTTGGTTAGATTGCTCATCTAATAACATATAGGTATAAAGGTACTGTTAAATAGAAAATTAAATTAAGTACTGTTAGATATAAAGGTATATTTACTCTTAAATCATTTGGTGAATTAAAATTGCTAAATCAAATTTCCTGATTTTTTCACTAAAAAATAAAAATCACTTTAAAAAAGTCCAGATAAGTTATTGTATGATTGTTCAAAATAAAATATTTGCTTTTTGTTTTTTACTCTCTGTCGTGACTCACTCACCTGCTTCAAGTCTTCTTCATAATCTTCTAAGTTGAAGTTTATGTCTGCCTCTACTCCTCGGAACTTGATCGCCGCTCTATCATATGCACTGCGCAGAGAGAAGAATATTGAATACCTATTTTATTTGAACCTTATAAATAAATATTTCCCAGAATCAAATTTTTTTGACATTGATTGGGTTGGAGATATAGAATTACAAGCTGGGTAAACAAGAGTGCTCACCGAGCAGCTGCATGTGCTGTGTCAAATCCACCTACACAAATTTACCCAAGACAAAACCATCTCGTCAATCACCCCTTAAAATTTCCCCATATACTCTATTGTCTCTTACCCAAAAAGTATCAACACAAACATCAAAAAAAAAAAAAAAAAGAAGCAAGAAACCAATCAAAACAATTTATAATAAAAATTTGAAAAATAAGCTAATATTAATTAAAAATATTTTCCAAAACATGATACCACATATGCAATTGTTCTTATCGTAATGCTTACCCAGATACACTTGTTTTCCACAATCCCTGCAATATTACAAACAGAACCAAAAGGATCAAAATTTGAGTGTAATAAAATCAATGAAGTAAAAAATTTATAAAAAAAAACAGAAAATACAAAGAACTAACCAAATATGAGACTCCCATCGACCTGTTCTTCTATAAAAGGTAACTCCCCTATACTGTGAGCTCCTAGACCTTGGTCCTCGCCTACTCTTCTTCATCGGCAGCGAAACTACTTCCACTGATTTTCCACCACCAACTGCTTCTGATTGACAAAATTTCACTCCAACCCAGTGAGCTCGAGGGAAGTCAGAAGAACCGCCACCACCGGAGGGTGCTGCCACCTCAGTTTCCTCCACCGGGAAAAGCTGCTTGGTCACAGGTAGGTCGTCACCACCATCATGGGTCACAGAGAATCCAAATATCTTGCTGCTTTTTTTCTTCAAAGTTCTGCTACCACCACCACCACCCTCTTCTTCTTCTGATCCATCATCCTCTATGACCATCGCAGAAGAGCTTGAATTGGAAACAGATCCAACCCTCTTGCCTTTGTTATCTTCATCATCATCATCCACATCGATGGGGGAAGAACAACCTTCGGATTCGTAGTCCTTCTTTCTCTGATCAGGGGAGTCATTCAGATCCCACATTCTTTGCTTTGTGATTGTTAAACAGTTAACACACTCTAGCTAGAGAGAGAGAATGGGGGCTAACAGAGAAAAATATAAAAAGACAAGTGACCCAGATATTTGATTCCCACTCTCACATCAAAAAATCGAAACTTTGATATATATATTTTTCTTGAAACGAAAAAGAAAAAAGAGAAACTCTGTTGGGTTCCCTGCAATGGAAATTTAAACTCCGTGTGTGTGTCTTGGGTTCTGTCTTGTTCCCCGTTCAGCTTGCTTCTTTTATATTAATGATATTTGAATACCCATTTTGGATATTTTTTTGGACACCTACATATAATGATAATTATATAAATAGATATAATGATAATTATGTAAATATAAGTGTATTATAAACACATACATATTTAGGTGTCCACCCTGTATGCTCATTTTGAGTGTTCATATGACACAACTCCTTCTTTTTTATGTGTTTCTTTCTCTAGTTTGGTAATTAAAACAAAGGTTGTGCTAATGAGTGTTCTTAAAACATTTTTTAAGAAATCAAGACAAACAAGTTTTTATTAAAAAATTAAATATTTTATCTTTTTAAATATTAAATACACTAATTTTTTATATAAACTTTCTTTTTTGATTTTTTAACAAAAATATATACTATTCAGCATTTCCCGTAAGATAATTGAAATGAGGGGAAACAGAAGTGTTGGTGAATAGAATTGAATTGAGAGAAGAAAATCAAACCTAGGACGAAGTGAGAGAAAAGGTAGGTGTAGGTGTTGGAAAAAGGTAATAAAGAAGGAGAAGTTGGCAAATGTTTTTTTGAACATAAAAAATAAATACTATATGATATTTTTTTGTTTTTTAATATATTTTTGAAATATGTATATAAAAAAAATAAAAAATAAAAATAAAAATAAATATATATAATATTATATATAATATTCAAAATTTGTATTCAAATAACTGAAAAGTTGTTAGTTTTCGCTAATTGCCCGATAGAGCATAGAGGAGGCCAGTTTAAGTAAGCTTAAGCCCAAAACATCCCACCTTCACCATCCTGAACACGATCCTATCTCCAACACTTCTTTGCTTTTTCTCTTTTATTTTCAATGATGAAACCTCTCTCCCTAAAATGTCCTGTTTCTTTTTTTGTCATACTAACAAATATTCTAGATTTAAAAAAATAAATTTTTATTAAAGAATTAACTATTTCATATTTTTAAATATTAAATATATCAATTTTCATAAAAAAAAATTTATTAGTTTTTTAAAAAATATTCTAAAAACATTCGTTAGTATTCTCCTTTTTTATATGTCATTCATTTTCATTCAGTAGAAAAAGAAATAATTCTTATCTATTTTTAATTTGCTTCTCCCTTAAGAAGTCCTTCCTTGTTGCACCAATCCTCATTTCTATATTCATTTTTTTAAAATAATACCAACGTTTTCAAAAAAAAAAAAAACCTTAAATCAAACATAAGAATCATTCTTATAAATGCTTAACAGCATTTGCAATAGTACAATTGATTAGAGTTACATAACTTTTTATTTATAAATCTTATCATGTTATCACTTGATTTCACTGCTTTTTATTTTATAATACTTCTTTTAAGTAATCATTCACTTCAACAGTACAACTCTATCAAATGAATCTAGCAAGTTAACTCATCTCCTATTCGTTGAGAAATGTGTTTTGTTTTTCTGTTGAGTTTAATTTTTACGTAATATTAATGTCAAAAAAATTTATACTGTCAATTAATTAGAAGTTATGATATCAGTGATATTTTAAGATAGTTAGGATAAAATTCAAATATTTTAATTTATATAATAATTTTTGATTGATTGACCATATAAAAAATCTTTACACTTAAAGTGTATACCAAATAAATCATTTTGTTTTTTTTTTCTTTCAATTGAGGGTTCTTATACAAAAATAGAATCAACTTTACTTACATGTGGATGGCATGATACTTTAATAATACAATCCAACCAAAACAGATTGTTATTTTTAAGAACTAAATAAGTAAGTCCAAATTGGAGGCTTTTTGATCAAACTGGGTTCCTTTTAGAAAATATTTACCAGTTTAGGGTTATTCTGAAACTATTTACAAATGGGGGGTCGTTTTGAATATTTTATTATTTTTCGGTCTGACGAGTCAAATGCGCCACTGCAGATGGCGCCACTGCAGTTGGCGCCTACACTTTTATAAAAAAAAAAATCAAAAAATCAAAAGGGGAGGCGCCAAAGGCAGTGGCGTCCTCCCCCTGCTAGCTACAGTAGCGCACTGTAGTGCTACTGTAGCAGCACCTTTTTTTTTTAATTTTGATTTTTTTAAAAAAATAAAAATTTTATTTCTAAAAAAACTCATTCACCAGATAATGAACTGAATTCACCAGATATTTGTACCCGATTCACCAGATATTTACACATACTTAACCAAAAAAAATTATTTATCAAAAAAACTCATTCACCAGATAATGAACTGAATTCACCGGATATTTGTACCCGATTCACCAGATATTTACACATACTTAACCAAAAAAATTTATTTGACTTTTTTAAAAAAATAAAAATTTTATTTCTAAAAAAACCCATCCACCAGATAATGAACTGAATTCACCATATATTTGTACCCGATTCACCAGATATTTACACATACTTAACCCAAAAAAATTATTTGACTTTTTTAAAAAAATAAAAATTTTATTTCTAAAAAAACTCATTCACCAGATAATGAACTGAATTCACCAGATATTTACACATACCTGACCTGATTATGGAGACACCGCGGTTTCTCTTGTATTATATATAATATAATGAGAGTGACCTCCTGAAATTATAATTTGTACCCGGTTTCTCTTGTATTTATTTCTAAAAAAAACCCATTCACCAGATACCTAAACTGGTAAATAGTTTCTAAAAGGAACACAGTTTGGTCAAAAAGCCGAAAAAGAAAGATAGCAGAACGAACGTGTAGAAAAAGAAAAAGAAAAAGAAAAGGGGAGGTGAACCTGGCGTGTGCATGCACTTGTTTTTCTTGTTGGCAAACTAATGAGTTGACCATGTCTAATCCTCTGATCCTAATAAATGAATCCCTTCCTGATCAAGCAACCAACAAACAAAATAAATAAAATAATAGAAAATAATAAAATAACCAATAAAACAGACAAAATAATAAAATAATTGAAATAAAAAAATCCCAAATATTTGTGAGGCCTCCACCTCAGCACTACAGGAGGCATAAAAAAATAATAGCAATAACAATTTACACCAAAAAACATTCGCTGCCTTCTTCCCACAGAGAGAGGAAGCTTTTTACTGAACTGAACAAAATACAAAGAAAAAAATGTTCGTGGAAGAGAATGGTCTGAAGGGAGACCCAAGGCTCTCAGCCATCTCCCAAGCAAGGAACTGATCTCGGTTTTTTGACCAAACTGTGTTCCTTTTTGATAAAGTATCTATATAAAAAAACAAGAAGTAATAAAAAAATCCCGTAATAATGAGTAGCAAATAATATCGCAGTAGGCATAAAAAAATAATAGTAATAACAATTTACACTAATAAATATTCATCAATTATTACAGTAGTAAAAAAAAATTATTTGGTGAGAGCATTGCAGAAAATCTCCGGAGTGAAATTAAGAAGATGGGTTTACCTGAGATGAATATTCCTTGATCATGTCGCTGATGGTTCCGTCTAAAGCTCTCTCAGTAAGCTCATAATATACAGATTCCCTTTCTCATTATATTATATATAATACAAGAGAAACCGCGATGTCTCCATAATCAGGTCAGGTATGTACAAATATCTGGTGAATTCAGTTCATTATCTGGTAAATGGGTTTTTTTAGAAATAAAATTTTTATTTTTTTAAAAGTCAAATAAATTTTTTTGGTTAAGTATGTGTAAATATCTGGTGAATCGGGTACAAATATCTGGTGAATTCAGTTCATTATCTAGTGGGTGGGTTTTTTTAGAAATAAAATTTTTATTTTTTTAAAAAAGTCAAATAATTTTTTTTGGTTAAGTATGTGTAAATATTTGGTGAATCGGGTACAAATATCCGGTGAATTCAGTTCATTATCTGGTGAATGAGTTTTTTTGGTTAAGTTTGTGTAAATATCTGGTGAATCGGGTACAAATATCTGGTGAATTCAGTTCATTATCTGATGAATGAGTTTTTTTAGAAATAAAATTTTTATTTTTTTTAAAAAATCAAAATTTAAAAAAAAAAAAAAGGTGCTGCTACAGTAGCGCCACTGTAGCTAGCAGGGGGGAGGATGCCACTGTCTTTGACGCCTCCCCTTTTGATTTTTTTTTTTAATAAAAGTGTAGACGCCAACTGCAGTGGCGCCTTCAAAGGCGCCATTTGCAGTGGCGCCATTGACTCGTCAGACCAAAAAATAATAAAATATTCAAAATGATCCCATTGATAAATAGTTTCAGAATAACCCTAAACTGATAAATAATTTTTAAAAGAAACTCAGTTGCGTCAAAAAGCCCAAATTGGAGTTGCTATAAGGTCCACCAAATGCACTTTAAACATACTCATCAATCATGATTCCCCAAAAAAAAAAAATTGCGAAACAGAGGAAATCTATTGAATGAAATAAAATAGAAGTGGTAAAATAAAGAAGGAAAGAACCATCTCTTTCTTAAACAGCTTTCCCACGTTAACCAAATCGAAAAGCAAACTAAACCGGCTGTCCTTCTTCCTCGTCTGTGTCACCAAACTTACCCAGTAATGGAAATAGACAGTGCAAGGAGTCCGAAAAGATAGATAATTACTCAAAATTACCTTTTGTTAGCTTCTAATCGTGAATGATTCCCATCATAACTTACAAGCTACCTCCAACCATTTTTATCTTTTTAGGATTATGACTAAGTTTTACCATGTGGGATGCCACAGGAGGTCAAAAGGGGAAAGTAATTAGGGGTTGTGGCGAAGGGTATATTGGGGAAGAAGATGAAATATATATTTCATTGTTGCGACTCTAGACAATCGGGATTGCCTCCGGCGATGGAGGCGGTCCAAGAAAAAAATTAAAGGAGGGATTTGGATTATGAGAAAGAAAATGATAAATAATGAAGAGAGAGAATAAAGTTAAGAAAGAAAAAAGATGATGGAAGGATGATAGAGGGAAACTGATGGAGGGAATCCAGATCCCGCTCTAAACCACATAGAGAGAGTTTGGCATAAATGAATTGGGAATAATAGAATTAAAAAAAGGAAGGTGTTTCCAGAAAAGTCCAATCCAAGAGTACGGGGAGAGGGCCCCCTTTGCCTCTTCCGTTCTCCAAGCGGCCAATGCCCTTCCTGCGCTGTACGGTACCTCGTATTTATGAGCCTTTCACGCTACGTCACTCTCCCCAAACTGCGCGTGTTCTCTCAACACCGTCTCTCTTGTGACTTTTTCCTCCCTTTTTTTACAACGGGGGAAAATGATAAAAAACTAGACTGATAATTTGTTTATGGCGTGAATCATTTTTATTTAGATTTATTTCCAGCTTTGATTTTAATTTTAGTTTTTTAGTAATAATTTACATCATTATACCAAAATAAGATCAACAACGAAAAGTAGATATAAGTAAAAAAAAACCTACACAAATACAAATTGATCTCTTCTTAAATTTCTACATATACATACACAAACATATTAATATTAATAAAAATAATTTGTATTTTAAGAAAATGAAAATAATAAATTTTGATCAGACAATTATATATGAATGGTCAAGATTAAGAGTACATTTGTTATTGTTTATTTTGTTAAAAAAATTATTTCTTAAAACTTTTAGTGTGTTTATTTTTGCTTTTAAAAATAATGAAAAGCAAAAAAAAAAATTATGGTTAAAATGAAAATCAACTTTCATTAGCTTTTTGAAAAAAAAATCATTTTTTATAACTAACTACTCTTTAAAAAATGATTTTTATCATTGTAAAAAAACATAAATGTGCTTCTGCTTTTCTTTAAAATCTTTAAAAATAATCACTACTCTCTCCGGTCCATATTATAAGCATAAAATTAATACAACGCACATATTAAGGTGGTTCGTCAATCTCTTTTAATTTGGTTTTAAAAAATAGGTTTTTACCTAAATTACCCTTTATGGTAATGAGAAGTTGCTTGTGTTGTTGGAAATAGAATGAGTCATTGAAAAACAAAATTTGTATTAAATGAAGGGTATTTTAGGAGTAATGTCATTAAATAAGTCATTGAAAAACAAAATTTGCATATATATTGAACCAAAAGATTTGAGATTTTTTTTCTCATAATATGGATCAGAGGGAGTAAATTATTTTGTAACAAAATTATTTATTTATTAATCTTAAACAAACGGACTTTAAGAGTTTTTAACATAATCATTTAAAAAGTCACGTGCATTTATATTTTAATCTTGACATTCAAATAAGATATAATGATTTAGATTTATTTTTTTTCATATTCTTAATATGATCCGTTGACCCTAAGAGTAATTTTAAAATACTTACTTTAAATATTCACCATTCAATTTATTCTAATATAGTGGAAGTCATATGACTTCTTCGATGAATCAATGTATGTCATTAAGTCAAAATAAATTGAATGATATGGATCTAGAGCAAGTCTTTCAAACTTATTCTTAGAGTTAATGGACCCCTCCCTCACATACATAATTTTATTTAATCTTTATATGTTTTAAATTTGAAAAATATTTTCCTTATCATTATTTTCACTTAACTTTGTTAGGGATGCATTATTTTTAATTTTCTTCCTCTCAATGACAGTTATGTAATCTCAAATTTCACTTGCGGTGGCTAAAATAGTCACATTCATACGATTCACAACAACTACAACTGGAAGATGCTTTCCATAATTAAACATGGGTCTTATTAACGAGATGTTTAACAATATTAGTTAAGAAATTTATAAAAGAAAAAATTGTATTGAAACCTTAAGTATAATATTTTTAAAAATTTTAAATATATTATTTTTTATACAATTTTTTTATTTTTAATTTCTTAAATAATATCCTAAAAACATTTGTTAACGTTATCTTTAAACATGAGCGTATGCGTGCACACGCATGCCATCAAACACACACGGTCTCATGTCTTTTTTTGGGTATATATATGTCTCATGTCAGTGTGTGTATATAACTATATATATTAAAACTCATTTCATAAAAATATGAAAAATCTCAAAGAGGTGTGAATTTGGATTAATTAATATTACAATAAATTTTTGGAACGAATGATTCATAAACTTACTAAACTATTTAACTAGATTACAAAACAACACATTAAAAAAGACGAAGGACAATTACGATTAGGTGACATCTAGCATGAAGACTTTAAACAAATGCTACACTCGTGTAGCACTAAAATTACCAACAACATCAAGTTTCCCAATATATTTGTTTTCTATTTTTTATTTCTTTTATTTTAAAATTTCATTTTTACCCATCCTTCACCACCATCCCCACCCTCTTCCCCTTCCCTGCTCCGTCGTTCCGGCATGGTCTCAACGGCTTCCTTGTGCCCAGAAAACTCGAGCATGAATTCCATGGCTAACACCCACTCCCATCACCGACGCCCGCCGGATCTGGCTGTTCTCCGGTCAGCCTATCTGGTAGTTGTTACTGTCACTGAATGAATTAATTCCAAACCAGCAAGCAGCATATTCCCAGAGAAAAAGTTTTCACCTTTTTCATAGTTCCAATCAGAATATAACCCAAACAAAAAAGAATGGGAGAGGGAGAGACCCTATTAGCAATAGCAACACATCAACTCCCAAATAAAGTTCACAGCAACAAAATAAAATAAAATAAAAAACCTACTCCTAAGGAACAAAGAAACAAAAGGAGCAAAGAGGGGGAAAGAGAGTGAGGAGTGCTGAGGAGAATAGAGAAGCGGTGGTCGACGCACGGCGGGAGAAGGGCCATGCGGTTCTGTTCTGGTTCGGGGAGGTTGGGTGGATCTGGACAGTGGTGTAGAGAACAGAGACGCGATGGGTGCCGCACGCTGGGAGAAGACTCGCGATGGCGTGGTTAGGTGACGATTGAGGGTGGGGTTTGTTTGGGTTGGGATTGAAGGTGGTTTGATCGCTTCTATAGTGGAACCGTGGTGTAGATGAGATGGAAAGGTGGGCTTGTCGCTTCTATCACATGTTACAGGCGGTGGCGGTAGTCGCGGAGGAGACAGCGGCAGTCGTCGAAGGTTAGGGATGAAGGGTAGGCGATGTTCGAAGCCACTACATGTTTCTCTCCTGCAACGGCGAGATGGCAGTGGCTGGGGTGGTGGTGGTCGTCGCGGAGGAGATGGCGGTGACGGATGGTGGTGGTCGATATCTCTGGTATAATTTGACTAGTGGTGGTGGGGATCTGATGGGATAATGGTAGGGATTATATTGTAATTTGACTTTCTTTTTTCTACCTTTATTATCAGTTGTAGGTACTAAATTTTTTTTGGTACTTGAAATATGAACCATTAATTAAATTATTATTAAATCTAACGGCTAAAATTAATGAAACACCGGTGCAACACTTTCTTTAGTGCTTCATTGTAGACGGCACCTTATGTTTAGGTTACTTTTTTTATTTGTTAGTTAATATATGAGAAATAATTTATGTGTGTGAGTATCGGACGCTGTGAGTACTAGAATATTCTTACCCACACTCATCCCACATTAAATTTTGCAAGTAATTAAATTACTCGTATACATACTCATGTATTAATCCGATAATTACCATATAATTTTTACGAGTAACATCAAATCTATTATTAATCTAATCTGACGGTTCAAAGGAAATGCCTCAAGTTTGGGCTAAAGTATATTTCATCACGGTGGGCCATGTCTTCGAGGAAAAAGAAAGAAAGAATGAAATATAAAAGGTTTAATTGTAGTTTTAATCCCCTATTTTATTTTTTGGACGATTTTGGTCCTCCAGTTTTTTTCGCTCGATTCTAGTTCTCATATTTTAAAAATGTGCAATCTTGGTCTATCTTTATGTTAACCTCCATTAATTAACATTCCAAATCAACATTCACTTATGACACAACTTGTTAGAAAGCGTAAGTCATGTTAGAATATCATAAACCATATTAGATACATCATTAATTATTGGATGTTAACATATAGATGAGACCAAGATTGCACATTTTTTAAATGTGAGGATTAAAGTCGAGCGGAAAAAATTGAGGGACCAAAATCGTCCAAACAGTAAAACTGGGATAAAAATACAATTAAACAAAAATAAAAAAAAAAAAAGGCAAAAAGAAGGCCACGTCACAGTGCACCCCAGACAAAATTGCCAACAAGTCCAACCTCGGAAAAATTGGAACGTGCCGATCCATTCTATTGCTTGCAACACTTGTGTAATGAGAGCAATGAGTGGAAAGCAAATTCAAAAGCTAACCTTCCCATATTGGAAGTGGGACGAGGCTATAGTTGAATAGCTTGTTTTCCCCAACTGGAAATAGTACCAATGCGGTGGGCCTCTCTCTTTCGTTCAACTTAAGAATCATTTCTTTCTTTGTTTTTCTAGGTCCTCTTTTCATTTTAAAAAAAAAATGTGATGATTGGTTGAGTTCTGTCCGGGTTAACCACAGCCGACCAAATCATGGTTTGATCAATGTTGAGTTGGAATGGGATTAAATGATTAATTCCATATTTAGATAAAAGAAAAAAAATCATTTAAAATGAATTCTCTTTGAAGTAAAAGGATATTAACTTTTGGTTTAATTTAACACGTCAAACTTTTTAATAGTAGATATGCTCTTATTTATCTGCTTCAGATATAAACTCATTTAAAATAACCTTATTCTTAAATAAAATGTGAAATTTGAGTGTTATAACTAAATTATAACATTTGAAAGAATTAAAACAAACTATGAAATATAGTACAAAATACATTGTAAAATAAATTATATCGATGCAAAAAATATGGATTTAAATCAAGATGCTTAAGAAATTATTATGTAATATCACGACCAATTCGATTAATAATATTCAGTAAAAAAATGATTAATAATACGAATTCGATCCTTACATTTAATCATTCAAGCCCAGGCCCACCTCTCCACGTTTTTTTTTTCTCTGAACTGACATATGAAAGATCAGTACCACCAGGCCCACTAGCTTTATTATCCTTACCCCGCTGCCTATGTATCCGACCTAACTTCTATTTCACATTTAAAAGTTATATTCTATAGAGAAATATCACAATATACTCTTCAACATTTTATTATTAAATGAAATTCATTTGAGGCTCATTAAATTGTACAAGCCTATTTTCTATGTAGTGAGTCTCATGTAAAATTTGTTCAATAATAACAAGTAACTGAGTATTGGAGAGGATATGTTAAAAAATGTATTACTATCATCCGTCATCACTTGGTGCACCTAACTTTTGTTGGACTATTTTGGCTCTAGGATCATACACCCATTACGGTTCCTGTAAATTACAACCCTAAAATTAACAAAAACGGATCATTTAGCTACGTTAATCTGAAACCGTCCGGTTCAAAACAAAAGGGTAGGGTGGGGGTGCTCCTAAACTTTCAATTTGTATATGATTACACTATTGGACAAGCATCATGATACGCCATGTCTTGTTTGTTTATTTTCCTCATGATGAATATCTTGGTCGACAAACCTTAGTTTAGGATAATTGTCACGAAGCTGAAACAGTTCATGTTTCTGCGAATCTCTTTCGAACCAAAAAAAGAACAAGAACCAAAAAAGAACAAGAATTGATTGATGCTTGTTCCTGTCAAGATCCGACTTACCGGAATCTAGACGGAGAACGTTTAATCGAGAGTGAAGATCAAGGTTATTTTAGATTATGGCTTGACAAAATAGTGTATTCCGGTCCTACGTATCCCAATGGGAATCAAAGTCAGACGTAGTTCTCTGTTCAACCCTTAGCCATATGGTGAAGTCAATCCCTTAATCTTGTATATGATGAATACCAGTGAGCAATGACTCTTCAGTAGTCTCTTGGTTCGGCTGATTCCTCAAGTACGCTTAAGGGAGATTCACCTAGGTTAGCAAAAAGTCCCTTCCTCTTAGGGTTCTTCCTCCTTTCATAGAGGAATCATCCGATCCTCCTTTCTAGGATCAGGTTTATCTCTTATTATCACTTATCTCTTTAGCCAAACTCCAACCTCCTCCTTATCTGATAAGGCTTATCCCTTATCTGAGATGAGGTTGTTAGTTGAGTTCTAGATAAGTGTTATCATTAATTAGTTGGGTTTCCGAGATCGGCGGCTGAGCTTGCCACTTCGGCCAATACACAAGTCCCCCAAGCTTTGAGCTCGAAAGAGCGTAAAAGTTCTTCCACCAATGTTTGAGTTTGGCGGTCTTTTGTATGTGAGCTCAATAATCAAGAATGAATACTCAGGCTCTTTTAGATTATAGCTTGACAAAATGTTATATTCTGGTCCTACGTATCCCGAAGGGAATTAAAGCTAACGTAGTTCTCTATTCACTCTTAGCCAAAGTGAGTCTTTCTTTTGGGGTCTTACCCTCTTTATAATAGGGTCCCCTGATTTGTTCTCTTAGAGATTAGGTTACTGTCTCTTATCCCTTAACCGACTTCGAGATATACCATCTCCTTATTCGACAAGACTTATCTCTTATAACCAGATAAGGTTGTTTGGGATAAGTCTCAATTTAATCTTATCTTTTCCATTCTTGGCGGATCGGATGCTCAAGCTCGGTGGCCGAGCTTTACACCTCTGCTAGTACACAAGCCCCCCAAGCTTTGAGCTCAGAAGAGCGTAAAATCTTTAATGATAGAATCGAGCTTGTCTTTAATATTTACCTCGGAGAGCCTAGGATTTATTGTGTAAGCCTTCTCCCCTTGTTTGCCTGAGTTCGATTACCGATCTTTATACATCGGCCAACACTTGAGTTTAGTGTGCTCGGTTAACGAGCCTAATAATTATCCCTTTGATTATTTGGGTTTGGTGGCCGAGTTCTGACTCTCGGCTAATACTTTAGGGTGATAGGCTCGGTGACCATGATGAAGATCTCGGCCAATACACACAAGCCCCCCAGGCTCTGAGTTTTGAAAAAAGTGAAAGAGTTTATCGAAGTTTCTATATTGCCGAGCTTAGTCATACTTTGGCATTGAACCTTTTACCTTGTCCATCTGGGCTTCTAAAACCAAATTTTTCTTCCTTGGACTTAGTTGAGTGTAACAGAACTTGATCTTGACTATAACCTCATGGGTAGTAATAGACATAATAAGTACATGTTCTGAACAGAATATATTTCAATCTTGCCTTTAAGTTTAGATGCTGGTAGTTGAGATCCAGCTTATCAATGATTCAGGCTCAAAGCGGCCTTTTAGAAAGTCAAGCTCAAAACTCGGTCATTAGAAATTTACCTCAGGCTTGTATTTCAGCAGAAATCTTTGATGCACTCAAGATGCTTATCTTGAGAGTTTAAACTCGCCTCCCATTTTTCCGAGTGTAGCTTGGTCTTTGAAGCTTTTTATAACAAGAGCTCTTAACCTTTCGTCAGAGTAGCTCTTAACCTTTCATCCGGTGGGTTTTGAAATACCTACTAACTTAAAGCTTGACCTTGAATATCATCATTTATATGATTTAGAATGTGTGCCTCGGAATAAGCTTTCCTAATAGCTCTTCCAACTTGTATGACAAAATAATTGTATACAAGTCCTTCACAATAACAATCGAGCTGTAGATCAAGAGATATCCTTCCTATGTATTTTCCGAGCTTGGTGTAGGATAAGAAAATGTCCTTCATTTATCCCATAATCCCCCCAAGCTCTGAGCTTGAAATAAGCGAAAGAGCTTAAATGTCAACCCGCATATCTTAACACACTTTTTGGTGCAGAGGACTTTGGATTATGATTCTCGGGAGCATTGATTGGAAATTTGTTTTTTGTAGAACCAAGTCTTTTTTGGGTTATCGACTTACTTGGTCGAGCACTGCTCAGATTTTTGTGCGGAGCCAAGTCTTACTTGGGATTCCGGCTTATTTGGTCGAACACTACCAGGATTTCCTTCAAATCTTCGGTCTCTAACATGCATGATCTGCTGCAGACATTATCTTTGGTTGAAGGTGTTGTGATCGGCCTAGGCTTTTTAGTGCGAGGGACGGAGAATTGCTCGACCTCGACTTGGTTTTTCAGTGCGAGGAAACAATGCTTGGCCTCGACTTGGTTTTTCCGTGCGGGGGAGCAATGCTCGACCTCGACTTTTTTCAGTGCGAGGGAGCAATACTCGACGTCGGCTTTTTGGGCTTCTGCCCTTTGTTCTTGGCTAGACAATTTTAACTCGGGCCCTTTAGTGGATTCTCATGTTCTAAAGCCATTATATACTCGGCTTTTACTGGAATAGGGCCTTGACGCGAGAATGGAAGCCGTGGCTACTTATGCTCTCCGAGTCTCCTCCATTACCCATTTTTCGAGCCACGAGCTTTCTAATAATATGAAGAAGATGAAAAGCTTGAAGTGTTGGAACCAAAGTGGTTTTGGATTTAATAATCTCTAAGTTTTGATGCTAACAAAAGGATTAAATTTGACAAAGTATTAGTTAAGATCTAACATGTGCTTTTAGTTATGCAGGAATATTTACATATAAGCAAAAGAAACATGGGATAAGTTCTAATTGAAAAATACGCGTCCACCCCTGTAGACTGGCTGCTCAAATACTTTGGTAAAGTTAATTAGTTATTTAATTAAGTAGACTGGCTTTCTTAAATAGACGAGACTCTAAATATTTGCTAGATGAATACCTAAATAACTTGTTAGGTACAACAAGTCCAAAGACTTGATAATAAGCGCGTCCATTTTACTACGTAAGCAGACGGAAGTAATTAGTAGGAGTAAATGATTTGAAAAATAAAGTAATATGGTAGACGAGCTCTAACCGCCACATCATCAGACGAGCAAAGTAAAATTTTGAAGTGACTTAGTCTCTCATATAACTGAGTAGACGGAGTTTCTTTTTAGACGAGCTCCATCTTAGAATGGATTAAATGCAATCCGAATCTCTTGAATTTATTTCAAATGATTGATATTTATTTCAATAGAATATTTGTTCTTAGCATTTGTTTTATCTGCTTTAATGTTTCACCTTATTGTAAAAGAAACATAGTACAATCAAGAAATGCAAAAAGCAGAATCTTACAATAAGATACTGCAAAACGAACAATCAAGAAATTCAAAAAGCAGAATCGTACAATAAGATATCGCAAAACGATCTGTATGATGACAACTTTATGACTGAAAAAGCTGGTTTTACACAAAGGAGGAACAACAGGTGCTCAAGCTGCACTACTCAGAGGAGTAAGCCTTCCATTTTCATGCTACCTCGATAACCAAGAGTACTATTCAACCTTGCCACAATCAAGCTCTCAGTCACAACGGATATCATGCATTAAATGCTATCTCTAAACAGGATTATTCAATGTAACCGTTGAAGAAATACAAGGGAAGAAGAAGGTCACTATAAATTAAAGATCTCAGATACTGAAGAATATCTCTTGCCCGCACAACCTTGCTAGCTGAACTTTTTGTCAATCAATAATCATTCATTCTAATATTCTTTCAAGAGCAAGAGTCTGTATTCTTTAGTTTGAATATTGTTGTAATATTCAACTGATCTTAAATTGTCATATTCTCACATATAGTGAGTTAAGAAGATCAAACATTATATCTCTTTGTTAGAGTTAGAGCATGAAGAGGCTTGATAAGAAAGAAATACTTGTAGCCTGGAGAGGTGTTGAATACTTGGCTGTAATCTATTTGGAGAAATAATGGATAAATCCTTCAAGTTGAAGGGACTGGACGTAACTCTTGGTTGGAAGATAGTGAACCTGAATAAAATCTCTTGTGTGAATTTTCTATCCCTAAACTCTTCTATTTTATTTTCTTATACTAACTGTGGGGTTTTGATATTGCTTTTGTTGAAGTCTTTTAAAAAGGATCTTTATCTTTGTGCTTGCTTCTGTTTCTAATCTCCTTGAGTGCAAAATTTGTTTTAAAGCTTGTTTTCGAAAATTATTAACAAACACAATTCAACCCCCCTTCTTGTGTTTACCTGTGTCAACTTCAGTTGATATCAGAGCTCAACCTCAAAAGGGTTGAGCATCTAACAAGTCCCGAGGGAGTACGATCCAACAACCATGGATGCAGAAGGACAAGCTATCAACAGACCTCCTCTCTTTGATGGTTCTGATTATGACTACTGGAAGAAGAGGATGATGACATTTTTGGATGCACTAAGTCTAGACATATGGGAGCTCATAGAAACTGGTTATATCGAACCCAGAAATGAAAATGGAGTTGCTGTTGCTAGAGCAGACTGGACAGCAGATCAAAAGGCAAAGATCAACTCAATCTTAAAGCTAAGCATTATTTGATGTGTGTCATTGATCAGTGCATTTTAATATACTTTTTATAGCATTGCACTTGGTATTTTTGGATGTGCTTTGTACCCAATAATGGGTTCTTAGCATGTTTTCATATCTTTGGGTCTTAATTGGGCTTTAATGAATTTCTTAGTCAATTTTCGGATTTTAGTGCATCCTGACCCGTCTCCCTTTTGCAGGCCATAGCTTGGGCTATACATGTCCGATTTGAGTGATCTTTGTGGCGTTGGAAATATAAGAAGCAGATATACAACTTTGATGTTGACTGATAAGCCCAGTTCTGACATTTTGATGGTCGAAAATTCTAATTACAGAAGCTGTCCAGATTAGTGCGGGAATTGGAATTATTGTTGTCATATCTCCATGTAATCAATCATTAATGGGCTAATTAATTCCCATTGGGCTCTCTAGGTCAGACATGTTAGTTTACCCTAGGATTATAAGTAGCTGGTTTTGAGACCTTGTTTATCATCTCTGGAGAGGCGGCTGCTCATAGGGTTTTGTCTCTCTTCTCCTCACTCTTCAATTCTTATTTTCGTTTAAGCCTCCTATGGAAGGCTAAATTCTTAGATTGATTCACTGGTTAGGGATTTTTACAAAGACCTTGAGGTTTGGTTTTCAATGTTAATATCATTTTAGTAATTCTATATCTTTTCCTTTTAATCCTTCATCTATTTATCAATGTTTGCAATTCCGTTTTTGTGTTTTGATGCTTAATCACTCAAACTCGTTTTTGCATTCCAATCTAATTATAATCTGATTTGAGATTATTCGAAGCATGTTGAACGCTTGTTTTGATTTGTTACGAATAAGGATTGATAGGATCTATGACGCTTAGTGTAGGTTTGATTGAATTCGGTTATAAGATTGATTATGGTTTTGTGACGCTTGTTCCACAATTATAATGAATCAAATTCTGTGATGCTTAATCCAGTAGGAATTCGTATAGAATTAATTGGCGCTTGATCGGTTAATTTTATGATCAAACAAGAATAGAATCACGAAAAGAGATTAGATCCTCTGAAACCCATGATAGGTCCAAGTGAAATTACCTTTAACCAGTGGATTAGTCGATTTGATACATTGATTCTCATCTCTCTTTTACAATCTATTTTCTTCTCTCATTGAATTAAAAAATTCCCCCTTTTCTCATTACTTTTCATGATTCTTGTATTTGGTTAATTAAATCAGAAATCCTTGCGAGACGACCAAGGTTATCACCTTGTACTACAGTTTTAAATTTTGATTCATTTGACCCGTGTGCGACAGCGGATCAAATTGGCGTCTTTGCCGGGGACTCTTGTTGTTATTAACAGATTTTTTCAATTCTGGCTACTAGGTCTGGTTGTTCTGACCTGTTTGATTTTGATCCTGAAATTGAGAGAACCTTGCACACACGCCATAGAGCAATTCAGGCTAGCGCTAGTTCACCAACCACTAGTGATAACATGGCTGATCAAAGAACATAAGACATCTTGCTGCTCCTGACGTTAATTACAATGGTTTATGTATTGAATATGCTGATGTCGTTGCTCCTTTCGAATTGAAATCTGGTTTAATATACTTGTTGCCAAGGTTTAGTGGTCTTGCAGGTGAGGATCCACATAAGCATCTGAAAGAATTCCAAGTTGTTGGTTCTACACCTTTGAGACCTGAAGGAATAACAGAAGACCATATCAAGCTGAGAGCCTTCCCATTCTCACTTCAAGGTGCTGCGAAAGATTGGTTGTATTATCTTGAGCTGAATTCTGTTACAACCTGGAATGATTTGAAGAAAGTCTTCCCAGAGAGATACTTCCCTGCCTCCAGAGCTGCATCAATCAGAAAAGAGATATGTGGTATTAGACAAGGCAATGAATCATTGGCCGAGTACTGGGAGAGATTTAAGAAGTTGGTGTCCAGTTGTCCTCAGCACCAGATTTCCGAGCAACTTCTTATTCAGTACTTTTATGAGGGATTGCTACCAATGGACAGAAACATTTTATATGCTGCTAGCGGGGGAGCACTTGTTGATAAGACTCCAGTTGCCGCCAAGTCATTGATTGAGAACATGTCACTCAACTCCCAACAGTTCACAACCAGAAACAATTCTGTCGAAACAAGGGGTGTGAATGAGGTCCATGTTTCTTCTTCCCACAAAGCCCTTGAAACTAGACTTGATGAGCTTACTTCTTTAGTGAAATAATTGGCAGTGGATAAAGCTCAAACAACAAGGCTGTGTGGTATTTGTACTTCTCCTGAACACCTGACCGATACATGTCCCATTCTGAAAGATGAGTCGGTCACTGACTTGCCTCAAGCATATGCAGCCAATCTTTACAATCAAGGCAACAATCAGAACAGGTACAACATTCCTGACCTTTCCACTAATAAGTACCACCCCAACTGGAGAAACCATCCAAACCTTCGGTGTGGAAACTCATCCACACAACAACAACAACCAATGTTACCGCTGGCACCACCACATAATTCCCCCCAAGCGACCACCTCTGCACCTTCCGGACCTTCACTAGAGGACCTTGTCAAGCCTGTGGTAGTGCTAGATTTTAATGAGCTTTGAGTGTAAACACTAGCCAACACCTGAGAGATTGTGAGAATTTTATATCTTGTGAGGATTCTATCACTTTTGATCCACTCTTGGTTATTCTATTCCCTTGATCATTACTTTGAATGTTGTAAGATGTTGTTCATGATTCTCATGGTTCCTTGAATCCTGGATGAGCTTTCACTTGCCACTTTGCATTAATGGAATTCATTGGAAGTGCATCTTTGCTTTCATTCATTTTTTTTTTCAAAACTTTTATGTCTTGACCATGAGTTTTGCTCGGAGTGCAAAAGCTTAAGTGTGGGGGAATTTGATCAGTGCATTTTAATATACTTTTTATAGCATTGCACTTGGTATTTTTGGATGTGCTTTGTATCCAATATTGGGTTCTTAGCATGTTTTCATATCTTTGGGTCTTAATTGGGCTTTAATGAATTTCTTAGTCAATTTTCGGATTTTAGTGCATCCTGACCCGTCTCCCTTCTGCAGGCCATAACCTGGGCTATACATGTCCGATTTGAGTGATCTTGGTGGCGTTGGAAAGATAAGAAGAAGATCTACAACTTTCATGTTGAATTATAAGCCCATTTCTGACTTTTTGATGGTCGAAAATTCTAATTACCGAAGCTATCCAGATTAGTGCGGGGATTGGAATTATTGTTGTCATATCTCCATGTAATCAATCATTAATGGGCCAATTAATTCCCATTGGGCTCTCTAGGCCAGACATATTATTTTACCCTAGGATTATAAGTAGCTGGTTTTGAGACCTTGTTTATCATCTTTGGAGAGGGTGCTGCTCATAGGGTTTTGTCTCTCTTCTCCTCACTCTTCAATTCTTATTTTCGTTTAAGCCTCCTATGGAAGGCTAAATTCTTAGATTGATTCACTGGTTAGGGATCAGTACAAAGAGCTTAAGGTTTGTGACACGCTGTCGCGCACGGGTCAAAGAGCGAGTGGTTTGTAAAAAGTGTAGTCAGGATGCGACAACTCTGGTATCGTATCACAATGACTCTCGTAATGTTATTATCACAGAAAATCAGTTTTGGGGGGGGGGGGGGGGGGGATTTGGTTTGAAAATCAATTGAGAAAAACAGAACAGAAACAGAGGAATAAAAACGATTATCAAATAAGACGAAGACGATCAATCTGCTGTTCGGTTTCCCACTATCATCGGTTCATGTAATTTCATGCCCTAAGCGGATTCTAATCCCTTTTCGATTGTAGCATCAATTAACAAGTGAAATCGGCGCTACGGGACATATGTTCCTAATTACTGAATTAAGCAAACAGGGTGAAGCACTCGTGAATTAAGCAAACACGATTGAACGCACGCAAATTAAGCAAACGCGATTGAGTTTAGGAACATAAAATCATCGAAAATAAATCAACACTAATTCGATACAAACTGAATTAAGCAAACAGAGAATAAAGAATAGTATTGAAGGAGAGAAGGAAATTCAATCGGGAATTACAAGACCTCAAGTGTCGGCGGAAGCCGATTACAGCAGATTAATCTAGGGAGATTAGTTCTCCATTACAAATATGACAAAAACTAAAAGTATATGATGTAAACTGTGAAAATTGGATCCTTGATCTGTCTGCTACGCTTCTGTTTTATAGAGAGGCCGCACGTCACGGCCATGATGGCCATCACGGCCTGGCCGTGACCGCTTCTGTCAAGGGCGCCGGCTCAAATTCTTGTCCTTCACGATCGTGATCCTTTCTGACTTTGGGTGCTGATTTGTCACGGCCGTGACCTTCATCACGGCTAGGCCGTGATCACTTCTGTTCTTCATTGTCTTCCCATCACGCCCGTGATGGGCATCACGGCTAGGTCGTGATCCTCTCTGATCTCTCTGGTCTTCTCATCATGGCCGTGACCATTGTCACAGCTAGGTCGTGATGCTTTCTGACTTTCATGGATAGCTCATCACGGCCGTGACCAGTGTCACGGCTAGGCCGTGATGGCTTCTGCTCCTAAGTGCTCTTCCCTTCTTGCTCTCCTTATTAGCCTGAAACATGAAATAGCAATAAGTGCTTTATTTGACTCAAAACTGGCTGAATTACCCTAAAACTACTTAAGGGACTCAAAACCTTGCTTGAGGACAATCAAGTCTAATTTGGGCGAAAATGAGATACAATTAACACAAAATCACGGTCATACTAGTCATAAAACTAGATGAGCCAGAGGCTGATCAAAATTCCCCAAACTTGAACTTTGCTTGTCCCCAAGCAAACTAAAACTCAAAAAGACTCAAGACTTGGCAAGCTCAAGGGATTCAATCAACTTTTGCTCAAATTTCAAGCAAACAAAACAATTTTCCTTCAATGTTCCCCCCATATTCAACAATGCAATCCCCACAATCATTTACTTTAAACATCTGAGAATTTCATCATTCAAACAATCATTAATCTAAGCAAGGGATCCAAGTTACACACAAAAGGGAGATCACCAATCTCAAACAATTGCCTTCCTCACAAGGGCATTTAATATTTCACTCAATCGCTCAATTTGTCTAGGCTATCAACTTTTCACTCAGTTCACATTTCAAGAGCACTTCCCATGAATTTGATTTTTTTCTCAATCAAGGTTCCCACGAAAACATGCATGCAACATCAAAAGGTCTTTCAAAGGTTGTAATGGGGCCTGGCTAAGGGTAGGATATACAAAGGAACTAGGCTTAAGTCCCTAGGAACTAAGAGAGCATGAAGCTTGTACACTATTATTTTTCACTCTAATTCCTTTTCCATTTTTTTCTTTTTGGTGCTTTGGGTGGCTACACCTTTTTCCTTTGACACCATTTTTGTTTTGCCCCTTTTCTTTTTCGCAATTTTTTTTTTCTTTTCCCTCTTTTTTTTTTCTTTTTGCCTTTGGCTTCAACCTTTATGCTTTTCTTTTTCTCAACCCAGAATGGCATATCACACCTTGTAGCCACCCCAAACTTAGTTTCTTACAAACCTTCTCTTGCTCATGCTCTCCTAATCCTAAGGTCGGGTTAACATGGTTTTTCCATATTTTGGCTCATAACATAGGGTTATCAAGAAACAATAGGCTTATTAGGCTCAATGTGGCTAACTAGGGAACATGCATTAGTGATGGTTCAATTTAGGCCAAGTAGTTAATTCAAAGAAAATTACCTAAATCATCTGATGCAATCACATAAACATGCAAACTAAGAAGAGACTCAA
Organism: Sophora flavescens; assembly: GCA_030762895.1. Lineage (NCBI taxonomy): Eukaryota > Viridiplantae > Streptophyta > Magnoliopsida > Fabales > Fabaceae > Sophora > Sophora flavescens. The sequence continues at coordinate 25,578,079 of CM061064.1, read as the reverse complement.
GCAAATTCGGGAAAGTGCAACTTGAAAGTGATTCATACAATTGAAAACATGCTGGAGGCTCAAATCCTCACCTGGACATTTTTCGCAAATTGTTTGACCGAGATTCAATCCCTAGTGTGTGCACCCCTTCACCCCAAACTTATCATAAATCATGCAATCATAACAAAATATCTCAAAGTTCAATTTTTCAAATGGGGATCAATTTTCAATTTATTTTTAAAAACCTAGGGGGAATCATTAACATATATCATGCAATCAATCTGTGCTAGATCAACAAAATCCACCAAGCTTGCCGACACAACACTCACACACATGCTCTTGAGCTTCTCAAATTATTCAAGAGCTAAAAGAAAACAAAACAAAAACAAAAACAAAACAATACAAATAAGTGGTTCCCTCCCCCACACTTAAAACATACATTGTCCTCAATGAAAGAACATAAATATAAAATCAGAGTGAGGGAAAGGGGAAGGTGCTCCCTGATCAAGTTGCAGTGTAGGTGGGCTCTCCCAAGGAGAGCTCCTCAACAGTAACATCTTCAGGCACCGAGCTCTCATGGAATAGCTTCAAGCACTGCCCGTTAACTTTGAAAGCCTTGTTGTTACATGCACTTTTAATTTCTACTGCACCATGAGGAGAAACATTAGTAACAACAAATGGGCCAATCCACTTGGATCGAAGTTTCCCAGCCATCACTTTCAGGCGGGAGTTAAACAGTAAGACCTGTTGGCCCACAGAGAATTCCTTCCTAGCAATCATCCTATCATGGAAGTGCTTGGTTTTCTCTTTATAAATCCGAGAGCTTTCATAGGCTTTTAGCCTAAGCTCTTCAAGCTGCTGTAATTGGAGTTTTCTTTCAATGCCAGCTTTTTGCATTTCCAAATTACAGCACTTGACCGCCCAATAAGCACGGTGCTCAACTTCCACAGGGAGATGACATGCCTTACCGAACACAAGCCTATAGGGAGACATCACTATTGGTGTCTTGAAGGCTGTTCTTTGAGCCCAGAGTGCATCTTCTAGACGGCGGCTCCAGTCCTTCCTACTTGACTGCACCACTTTCTCTAGGATCTGTTTGATCTCTCTGTTTGATATCTCAGCCTGCCCATTGGTCTGGGGATGATAAGCAGTGGAGACTCTGTGCACAACTCCATACTTCCGGAGTAAAGCTTCCATGGTGCGACTGCAGAAATGAGTGCCCTGGTCACTTATGATAGCCCGAGGTATTCCGAACCTGCAAAAAATATTGGACCTAACAAAATTTGCAACAACTTTAGAATCATTAGTCCTAGTGGGGATAGCTTCTACCCACTTTGAAACATAGTCGACAGCCAAAAGAATGTAGAGAAAGCCAAAATATGCAGGGAAAGGACCCATAAAGTCGATTCCCCACACATCAAACACCTCACAGAAAAGCATAGGTTACTGAGGCATTTCACTCTTGCGAGTGATGGCTGTACCTGCTGTCTGACACTCCTTACAAGTCCGGTAAACCTCATAAGCATCTCTAAAAATGGTGGGCCAGTAAAAACCAGAATCTAGGACTTTTCTTGCAGTCCTCTGTGGCCCAAAGTGTCCCCCTACTTGAGAGGCATGGGAAAAGTGCAAAATAGACTCAATCTCATAGTCGGGGACACATCTCCTGATTACCTGATCACTGCCAAATTTCCAGAGGAATGGATCATCCCAAACATAGTACTTGGCATCACTCTTTAGTTTGTGGATTTGTGACCTAGTTGCTCCTGTCGGAAAGACACCAGCGACTAGGTAATTAACAATATCAGCAAACCAAGGAGTCACGCCATGTAACTGTAAAAACTGCTCATCAGGAAAGTCATCCTGAATGGGGGAAGGATCCTCATCCCTCTCTATCCTACTCAAGTGGTCAGCCACTAAATTTTCAGCTCCACTGTTGTCTTTTATCTCCACATTAAACTCTTGGAGCAACAACATCCACCGAATCAATCTCGGTTTTGCTTCTGGTTTTTTCAACAAGTACTTCAGAGCTGCATGGTCAATGAAAACAATAACCTTGGAACCTAGCAAATATGATCTAAATTTATCAAGAGCAAAAACAACAGCTAGAAGTTCCTTTTCAGTGGTGGTGTAATTAGACTGTGCAGCATCTAAAGTCCTAGAGGCATAGTAAATAACATGGGCATCCTTGCCCACCCTTTGTGCCAGGACCGCCCCCACAGCATAGTTAGAAGCGTCACACATGATCTCAAAAGGGAGGGTCCAGTCAGGGGGCTGGATGATGGGGGTAGAGGTCAATGCCTTTTTCAAGAAGTCGAACGCCTTCTTGTAGTTATCATCAAAGCTGAATATGGCATCATTCTTCAGCAAGTTTGACAGAGGAAGAGCTATCTTGCTGAAGTCCTTTATGAAGCGCCTGTAGAAACCTGCATGACCAAGAAAAGAACGAATCTCGCGAACGCAAGATGGGTAAGGCAGTGTAGAAACCACATCAATTTTAGTAGGATCTACTAAAATACCCTCTTTGGAAATAATATGCCCCAAAACAATCCCCTGTTCAACCATAAAATGGCATTTTTCATAGTTCAAAACAAGGTCAGTTTCAATGCATCTCTCTAAAAACAAATTCAGACTATGCAAGCATGCATCAAATGAGGAACCATGTACAGTGAAATCATCCATGAACACTTCCATGCAATTTTCAATAAATTCAGTAAAAATGCTAATCATGCATCTCTGAAAAGTGCCAGGAGCACTGCAAAGGCCAAATGGCATCCTCCTGTAGGCAAACGTGCCGAAGGGGCACGTGAAAGTGGTCTTTTCCTGATCCTCTGGTGCAATGTGGATCTGGAAGTATCCGGAAAAGCCATCAAGAAAACAATAGTGGGATTTACCAGCCAGCCGCTCGAGCATCTGATCGATGAACGGCAAAGGAAAGTGATCCTTTCGAGTGGCCTGGTTCAACCTCCTATAATCAATACAGACTCTCCAGCTATTCTGGACTCTAGTGGGGACAAGCTCATTGTTTTCATTTCTTACCACCGTGAGACCGGATTTCTTGGGTACAACTTGCACTGGACTCACCCAACTACTATCAGAGATGGGGTATATGATACCCGCATGCATGAGTTTTGTCACCTCCTTCTTTACAACATCCAGAATCAATGGATTGAGCCGCCTTTGGGGATGCCTAACTGGTTTAGCCCCATCCTCCAACAGAATCATATGCATACATTTAGAGGGGCTAATTCCTGGGATGTCAGCCAAGGTCCAACCAATCGCCTTCTTATGCTTCTTCAGAACCTCTAAGAGCTTAGCTTCCTGGTCAGAGTCAAGGTTGGAGGAGATTATCACTGGAAGTTTTTCATTCCTCTCCAAGTAAGCATACTTCAGATTTCCAGGAAGTGGCTTAAGCTCTAAGGAGGGTGGCTGCTCAACATATGGTATGTTTGGGGCAGCCGGGTTGTCAAGAACTTCAGCCGAATAGACAGCTTCACTCACACTATCACCCTGCAAGGTAACATCAATCTCAGCATAAACAGCACAAGGGTTAGTGTTAGTACAGTCAGTACATGAATAAACATCATTAAAATCAGAAATGGATGGAAAATCAGCAACCAAGTCATCATAGGTGTCATCAACAATTTCAGAGAGCAACTCTATTTGAAAGACAGAGTGCTCTTCCAATGGATGCTTCATAGCATCGAAAATGTTGAATTTTGCAATAATGTCACCAAACTCCATGGACATGGTCCCATCATCAACATCAATCTTTGTCTTTGGCGTCTTCATGAATGGTCTGCCCAGGTTGATTGGTGATCTGCTTGAATTTGTTTACCCTGCCATGTCCAGGATGTAAAAATCAGCAGGGAAAATCAAATCATCAACTTGTACCAGCACATCTTCTACCACTCCAATGGGGCGAGCATTGGTCCTGTTGGCCAACTGGATAGTGAGACTATTGATTTCACCGGCAAGTGTACCGGGTCGTCACAAGTAATAAAATAAACACGGTAAGAATTTACCGAGGTCGAACACAAGGATTGGGCTACCAATTCGACTAATCCGTGGGAAATCCGATGCGTTTGGTCAAGTAAAAGAAGGTGGTTGAGAGAGAGAGATTAATATCGCAATTCAAATAAGAAATCAAATAAAGCTAAGGTTTTAAAATCAGAAATTAAAATATCCAAGGTCTCAAATCCACCTACCCAATCATGTATAGTACCCAAGTGATGATGAATTCCTCCCTAAGTTCAATTATAATGTCAACCGGGACCCCCAATTTCTCCTATATCCACTGTCGTGCTCAATAGGACGTATTCGACGATTGGATTAATTACTTACTAGGTCTCATAACCCTAATCTCGAATTTTATTAATTCTTGTTCCCTATAAGGTTGCACTAATCTCCTACTCACTCTCGTGCAATATTCGATTAGTGATCCCAATTCAAGTTCTAAAACGCGAATCGCCGATCAGCCTCAACACGTTTAACTAGTTAATCACGCAATACATATGATCAACGCATTCAAAATTGGAAAAAATTCATTGAGAGAAGGGGAGAAAAACATACATCACATGAACACTATATACCGCCATGGGCGGCTTCATTGATCCCTCGGACGAGGGGATTAGTTCCTCATGCCCGTGACGACGCACAAACAATCCGACATAATCTCCATAATAAAATAAAATAAGAAAAAGGGAGACGCAGCTCCAGAAGAAAACAGGGATTCGTAACTAAATTGATCTAAACAAGTGGAAAAACTTGGATCCCTCAATCTGATCTGAAACAGCCTATAAATAGGGATTCTGGTTCTCGGACGCTCGCGGGGCGAACCATATTTCGCGAGGCGAACATTAGTTTTGGCGCGCTTTCAATTTGGATTCTCGCGAGGCGAGAGTGTGTTCGCGGGGCGAGTCTTCAAACCTTAATCTGTCACAGCCGTGACCTTCATCACGGCTAGCCCGTGATGGTCTCTGTCTTCCAGGGTCTTCAGTCTCTCGCGAGGCGAGAAGCTTCTCGCGTGGCGAATTTCAGTTTTGGCTCCATCCTGAGTTTGAATGATCGCGAGGCGAAATGTTATTGGCGAGGCGAACCAGAAAGGATGACTTCTCTGGCACAGTCAGGCCTTCAGGTACGCGAGGCGAGAAGGTGACTCGCGAGGCGAGACAGAATGTATGATTCTTTCTTTCGGTGGTCTTGAGCTCTTGCGAGCATCCACTCGCGGGGCGAGTATCTCCAGATTGACAATTTCCACTGTTTCTTGACTTTCCTTGACTCCCGGAGCTTTACTTCTAACCTGAAACAATAGAAAGAAACAAAAAGCGTAATTCTATTCAAAATAGACTAAAAACTACTAAAAATGCCTAGAACGAGTAAAAGTCTACTTAGGAACAAAACAAGGCCAAATTTGGGCGAAAACGAGATTGAACTCGAATAATTTGCACAAAAACCACAGTCCATCTAGTTATAAAACTAGATAAGCCAAAGGCTTATCAGAGACCCGTATGTTGCAAGGGACCAAGATCAAGATTGTTGAAGACAGAGGTGGGTATGACATTGATGGGGGCTCCCAAATCCAACATGCAATTGTCGAATTTGCTGTCCCCAATGGTGCATGGAATAGCAAAAGTTCCCGGATCCTTGCACTTCTGTGGCAGTGCCTGAGTGAGGGCTGAAACTGTAACCTTCTCAGGAGCAAGTTTAGGTTGAATGAGGGCTGAAACATTTCGCCCCAAATTGACTCTCTCATTACCCTTCAACCTCCTCTTGTGTGTGCACAAATCCTTCAGAAACTCTGCATACTTCGGAACCTGCTTAATCACATCCAGAAGCGGAATGTTTACCGCCACCTTTCTGAACACATCTAGAATCTCCCTCTCCTTGTCTTCCCCATCAATCTTCTTATTTTTCTGCACTCTTTGTGGGAAGGGGATCGGTGGCACATACACTTTCTCAGCATCAACAACAACAAAAGGCTCAGGAGTTACCTCAACATTTTCTTCATCTTTTTCAGGGGCTGCCTCTACAACTTTCCCGGATCTCAAAGAAATGGCACTCACATTAGGATTGGGGGCATTGGGATTCACCACTGTTTGTGCAGGTAGTTGGTTCGATCCTTGAGCTTGCTACATGGTATTCATGGAAGTGGCAAGCTGTCCAATCCGTGTCTGCAAGGCGTGAATACTAGCATCCGTTCGCTACTGAAACTGTCCAATCTGTGTGTGCAAAGTCTGAATACTAGCATTTGCTTGCTGTTGAAATTGGAGATTGTTTGCAGCCATTTACTTGATCATGTCCTCTAGGGAAGGTCCGGAAGGTGCAGGGGTGGTCACTTGAGAAGGATTCTGTGGTGGTGCCATCAACTGTTGTTGTGATGAATTCCCATACCGAAGGTTGGGATGGTTCCTCCAGTTGGGGTGGTACTTATTTGTGGAGAGGTCAGGAATGTTGTATCGGTTCTGATTGTTGCCTTGATTGTAGAGATTAGCTGCATAAGCTTGAGGCAAATCAGTGACTGATTCATCCTTCAGAATCGGGCATGCATCGGACAGGTGCTCAGGGGAAGTACAAATGCCACACAACCTCGCCGGTTGAACCTTATCCATTGCCAATTGCTTCACCAAAGAAGTGATCTCATCAATTCTGGTTTCAAGGCCCTTGTTGGAAGAGGAACTTTGGATCTAATTCACACCCCTTGTCTCGACAGAGTTGCTTCTGGTTGTGAACTGCTGGGAGTTTAGTGACATATTTTCAATCAATTGCTTGGCAGCAGCTGGAGTCTTATCAACAAGTGCTCTCCCACTAGCAGCATCTAAGATATTTCTGTCCATTGGGAGCAATCCCTCATAAAAGTACTGAATGAGCAACTGCTTGAATCTCTCCCAATACTTAGCCAACGATTCATTGCCTTGTCTAATGCCACATATTTCCTTCCTGATTGATGCAGCTCTGGAGGCAGGAAAGTACCTCTCTAAGAAGACTTTCTTCATATCATTCCAAGTTGTAATAGAATTTGGCTCCAGATAGTACAGCCAGTCCTTCGCAGCGCCCTGAAGTGAGAATGGGAAGGCTCTCAGCTTGATATGATCTTCAGTTATTCCCTCAGGTCTCAAGGGTGTAGAACAGACAACCTGGAATTCCTTCAGATGTTTATGTGGATCTTCACCTACAAGACCGCTAAACCTTGGCAACAAGTGTATTAAACCAGATTTTAATCCAACGGGAGCAATAACATCAGCATATTCAATACACAAGCCATTATAATTAACATCAGGGGCAGCAAGCTGCCTTAATGTTCTCTGATCAGCCATGTTACCAGAAACAGGTGCAGAATTAGAATTACTAGTGCTAGCCCGAATTGCTCTACGGCGTGTGTGCAATGTTCTTTCAATTTCAGGATCAAAATCACACAAGTCAGAGCAAGTAGACCTAGTAGCCATACTAATTCAGCAGAACAACAGAAAAACGAAAGAAAAAAAATGCGAAAATAACAAACTAGAGTCCCCAGCAACGGCGCCAATTTGACACGCTGTCGCGCACGGGTCAAAGAGCGAGTGGTTTGTAAAAAGTGTAGTCAGGATGAGACAACTCGGGTATCGTATCACAAGGACTCTCGTAATGTTATTATCACAGAAAATCAGTTTTGGGGGGGGATTTGGTTTGAAAATCAATTGAGAAAAACAGAACAGAAACAGAGGAATAAAACCGATTATCAAATAAGATGAAGACAATCAATCTGCTGTTCGGTTTCCCACTATCATCGGTTCATGTAATTCCATGCCCTAAGCGGATTCTAATCCCTTTTCGATTGTAGCATCAATTAACAAGCGAAATCGACACTACGGGACATATGTTCCTAATTCCCGAATTAAACAAACGGGGTGAAGCACTCGTGAATTAAGCAAACACGATTGAAAGCACGTGAATTAAGCAAATGCGATTGAGTTTAGGAACATAAAATCATCGAAAATAAATCAACACTAATTCGATACAAACTGAATTAAGCAAACAAAGAATAAAGAATAGTATTGAAGGAGAGAAGGAAATTCAATCGGGAATTACAAGACCTCAAGTGTCGGCGGAAGCCGACATAAAGAGATTAATCTAGGGAGATTAGTTCTCCATTACAAATATGACAAAAACTAAAAGTATATGATGTAAACTGTGAAAATTGGATCCTTGATCTGTCTGCTGCGCTTCTGTTTTATAGAGAGACCGCGCGTCACGGCTGTGATGGCCATCACGGCCAGGCCGTGACCGCTTCTGTCAAGGGCGCCAGTTGAAATTCTTGTCCTTCACGGCCGTGATGCTTATCACGGCCAGGCCGTGATCCTTTCTGACTTTGGGTGCTGATTTGTCACGGTCGTGACCTTCATCACGGCTAGGCCGTGATCACTTCTGTTCTTCATTGTCTTCCCATCACGCCCATGATGGGCATCACGGCTAGGCCATGATCCTCTTTGATCTCTATGGTCTTCTCATCACGGCCGTGACCATTGTCACGGCTAGGCCGTGATGCTTTCTGACTTTCATGGATAGCTCATCACGGCCGTGACCAGTGTCATGGCTAGGCCGTGATGGCTTCTGCTCCTAAGTTCTCTTCCCTTCTGCTCTCCTTATTAGCCTGAAACATGAAATAGCAATAAATGCTTTATTTGACTCAAAACTGACTGAATTACCCTAAAACTACTTAAGGGACTCAAAACCTTGCTTGAGGACAATCAAGTCTAATTTGGGCGAAAATGTGATACAATTAACACAAAACCACGGTCATACTAGTCATAAAACTAGATGAGCCAGAGGCTGATCAGTTTGGTTTTCAATGTTAATTTCGTTTTAGTAATTCTATATCTTTTCCTTTTAATCCTTCATCTATTGATCAATGTTTGCAATTCCGTTTTTGTGTTTTGATGCTTAATCACTCAAACTCGTTTTTGCATTCCAATCTAATTATAATCTGATTTGAGATTATTCGAAGCATGTTGAACGCTTGTTTTGATTTGTTACTAATAAGGATTGATAGGATCTATGACGCTTAGTGTAGGTTTGATTGAATTCGGTTATAAGATTGATTATGGTTTTGTGACGCTTGTTCCACAATTATAATGAATCAAATTCTGTGATGCTTAATCCAGTAGGAATTCGTATAGAATTAATTGACGCTTGATCGGTTAATTTTATGATCAAACAAGAATAGAATCACGAAAAGAGATTAGATCCTCTAAAACCCATGATATGTCCAAGTGAAATTACCTTTAACCAGTGGATTAGTCGATTTGATACATTGATTCTCATCTCTCTTTTACAATATATTTTCTTCTCTCATTGAATTCAAAAATTCCCCTTTTTCTTATTACTTTGCATGATTCTTGTATTTGGTTAATTAAATCAGAGATCCTTGCGAGACGACCAAGGTTATCACCTTGTACTACAGTTTTAAATTTTGATTCATTTGACTCGTGTGCGACAGCGGATCAAGGTTGTTATTTTCACTGACCATGCCGCTTTAAAGTACTTATTGAAGAAACCAGAAGCAAAAACGAGATTGATTCGGTGGATGTTGTTGCTCCAAGAGTTTAGTGTGGAGATTAAAGATAAAAGTGGAGCTGAGAATTTAGTGGCTGATCACTTGAGCAGAATAGAAAGGGATGAAGATCCTTCTCCCATTAAGGATGACTTTCCTGATGAGCAGCTTTTACAGTTACATGGGGTAACTCCTTGGTTTGCTGATATTGTTAATTATCTTGTTGCTGGTGTTTTTCCGACAGGTGCAACTAGGTCACAAATTCACAAACTCAAGAGTGATGCCAAATATTATGTTTGAGATGATCCATATCTTTGGAAATTTGGTAGTGGTCAGGTAATTAGGATATGTGTCCCCGACTATGAGATTGAATCTATTTTGCATTTTTCTCATGCTTCTCAAGTAGGGAGACATTTTGGGCCACAAAGGACTGCAAAAAAAAAATCCTAGATTAAAGTTTTTATGGGCCCACCATTTTAAAATATGCTTATGAGATCTACCGCACTTGTAAAGAGTGTCAGACAGTAGGTTCGGAATACCTCGTGCTATCATAAGTGACCAAGGCACTCATTTCTGTAACCGCACCATGGAAGCTTTACTCCGAAAGTATGGAGTTGTGCACAGGGTCTCCACTGCATATCATCCCCAAACTAATGGGCAAGCTGAGATCTCAAACAGAGAAATCAAACAGATCTTAGAGAAAGTGGTGCAGCCAAATAGGAAGGACTGGATCCGCCGTCTAGAAGACGCACTTTGGGCTCAAAGAACAGCCTTCAAGACACCAACAGGGATGTCTCCCTATAGACTTGTGTTCGGTAAGGCATGTCACCTTCCTGTAGAAATTGAGCACCGTGCTTATTGGGCGGTCAAAAGTTGTAACTTGGAAATGCAAAAAACAGGCATTGAAAGGAAACTCTAATTACAGCAGCTTGAAGAGCTTAGGTTGGAAGCCTATGAAAGCTCTCGAATTTATAAAGAGAAAACTAAATACTTCCATGATAAGATGATTTCTAGGAAGGAATTCTCTGTGGGCCAACAGGTTTTATTGTTTAAATCCCGCCTAAAAGTGATGGTTGGGAAACTTCGATCCAAGTGGATTGGCCCATTTATTGTTACTGATGTTTTCCCTCATGGTGCGGTAGAGATAAAAAGTGCAGGTAGCAACAAGGTTTTTAAGGTTAATGGGCAGTGCTTGAAGCTTTTCCATGAGAGCTCGGTGTCTGAAGATGCAACCGTTGAAGAGCTCTCCTTGGAAGAGCCCACCTATACTACAACTTGATCAGGGAGCACCTCCTCCTTTCCCTCACTCTTATTTTATATTTATGTTCTTTCATTGAGGACAATGTATGCCTTAAGTGTGGGGGAGGGAACCAATTGTTTTGTTTTTGTTTTGTTTTCCTTGTTTGTGTTGCTTTGAGTCGTTTGTGTGCGAGTCTTGTGTCGGTAAGCTTGAATGGATTCTAATTAAATCTAGCATAGATTGATTCCATGATATTTGTTGACTGTTGATGATTTCCCCCTAGGTTTTGAAAATTGAAAATTGAAAATTGAAAATTGAAAATTGATCCCCATGTGAAAAATTGAAAATCGAACTTTAAGATATTCTATTGTGACTGCATGATTTATGATAAGTTTGGGGGTGAAGGGATGCACACACTAGGGATTGAATCTCGGTCAAACAATTTGCGAAAAATGTCCAGGTGAGGATTTGAGCCTCCAACATGTTTTTAATCGTGTGAATCACTTTTAAGTTGCACTTTCCCGGATTTGCTTGAATCTCTTCATGGTTTGCATGCTTATGTGGTTGCATCAAATGATTTAGGCAATTTTCTTTGAAATAACTACTTGGCATAAAAAGAACCCTCCCTAATGCATGTTCCCTAGTTAGCCACATTGAGCCTAATAAGCCTATTGTTTCTTGATGACCTTATGTTATAAGCCAAAAATCTGGAAAAACCATGTTAACCCAATCTTAGGATTAGGAGAGCATGGATGCTTAGCAAAGACAAGGGTTGAAGGAAACTAAGTTTAGGGTGGCTACAAGGTTTGATATGTCATTCTGGGTTGAGAAAAAGAAAAATAAAGGTTGGAGCCAAAGGCAAAAAGAAAAAAAAAAAGAAAAGCACAAAAGTGTCAAAAAAAGGGGTATTGTAAGGAAAATGGTTGTAGTCACCCAAGGCATCAAAAAGAAAAATGAAAAAAGGAATAAGAGTGGAAGTCAAGGTAAAAAGTTTCATGCTCTCTTAATTCCTAGGGATGTAAAGCCTAGTAACTTTGAATATCCTACCTTTAGCCAGGCCCCATTACAACCTTTAAAAGACCTTTTGATGTTGCATGCATGTTTTCGTGGGAACTTTGTTTGAGATGAAAATCAAACTCATGGGAAGTGCTCTTGAAATGTGAAATTGAGTGAAAAGTTGACAGCCTAGACAAATTGAGCGAATGAGTGAAATACCAATTTCTCTTGTGAGGAAGGCAATTGTTTGAAATTGGTGATCTCCCTTTTTGTGTGTAACTTGGATCCTCAACTCAGATTACTGATTGCATGAATGATGGAATTCTCAATTGTTTAAAGTAGGTGAATGTGGGGATTACATTGTTTCAAAGGGGGAAAACATTGAAGAAAAATTGTTTTGTCAAAATTGCATGAAATTTGTGCGAAATTGGTTGAATCCTTTAAGCTTGCCAAGTTTGAGTCTTTTTTGAGTTTTAGTTTGCTTGGGGACAGGTAAAGTTTAAGTTTGAGGTATTTTGATAAGCCTCTGGCTCGTCTAGTTTTATAACTAGTAAGACCATGGTTTTTGTATTAATTATTCGAGTCTAATCTCGTTTTCGCCCAAATTTGGATTTAATTGTCCTCAAGCAAACTTTTGAGTCTCTTAAGTAGTTTTAGGATATTTTAGATAATTTTGAGTCAAATAAAGCATTTACTGCTATTTCATGTTTTCATGTTAATAAGAAGAGCAAAAAGGGAAGGACACCTAAAGCAGAAACCATCACGGCCAGGCCGTGACACTGGTCACGGCCAGGTCGTGACACTGGTCACGGCCGTGATGAGCTACCCCTGAAGACCAGAAAGCATCACGGCCCAGCCGTGATACCTATCACGGGCGTGATGAGAAGACCCTGAGAGCATCACGGCCCAGCCTTGATACCCATCACGGGCGTGATGAGCTACCCCTGAAAGTCAGAAAGCATCACGGCCCAACCGTGATGGAGGTTGTAACACCCTGTATTTTACCGTTTTAAATAACAGTAATACATATAAATATGTTTATAAATTTATTTGAGTTTTAGAAAATTATTTTAAATAAATGGAGTTTATCACTCAATCCTACTTGACCGTAGGAAGCTACGATTAAAATTTAGGTTGGAAAGTCAGGCGAAACCCGGCCTGCGAATTCCATTGATAGTATAATAATATTTCTCAAAAGACCTAATTTTAACTCGTGAACGAAATACTTAAGTTTAGTATTTTATTTTCTACAAATTCTGGATTTTTAGAAATTTTTTTAGAAAAAAAATAAAATAATTTACGTATTACGGGCGGAACGTAATCGGGTAGACGACGGAAGGGAAATTAGAGTTTCTAAGAGATGATAGAGGGTTTATCTTAGGATTTTGAGATGATTCAAGGAGATGAATCATATTTCTAAGTCTAGAAGGTTTTTCAGGGTTAAATAGAAAATTTAGGAATTTTACGTTTAAGCCCCTGAACTTTCTGAAAATTACTCTTTTGTCCCTAAATTAGTTTTTAAGTTTTTTTCAAGTGGATTGGGCTAGAATTCTTGTTTCCAATCTCAAATTGTCGTGGCTTTGAAGCCCAAAATTTTTAGTTCATGGATTGATTCCATAAAGCCCATTTAAGTTTCCTATCTTAAGCTTAATGCTTAAATTTTCAAGTGGGCCCCACAAAAATGAACCCAAGCCCAAATTAACCCAGCCCATGCATAAGCCCATGAGGATTGATGGCTGCCTCATTGTTGTTGAATGAATCAAGATGTTTCTAGAGTGTTCTACAATTTTCCACAATTTTCTACATCATTCTTGATTTTTCTTCAATATTCTTGATTCTTCTCAAATCTTCATGAATCATCCTAAAAATATCTATGACACCAAAATCAGCCAACAAAGTCAAGATAAGTTTGCATTTAATGTGGCAAAATCATCATCATGACACTTTATTGACAATTTGCAAACTAGTCCTTCAACTTTTGGAATCTTTGCAAATTGGTCCTTAGAACTTAATTGCATTTGAATCCTTTAGCAAGACAACTCATCATCATCTAGATCCTTCTTAAGATGGCGCCACCCATCACTATAAATACCACACTCTCACTTTCATTTTGTTTCTAATGCCTTTTGTTCAAAACCCTAAATTCATAAGTTCTTAAGTGTGTGATTTGTGAAGAAAGTATCTTGGATTTCTTTTGTCATTGATCTTCAATAGGTAAATTCAAATCTTCATTCTTAATCATGCCTATGTTCTTTAACAAGTTTCTTGATTCAAGGCTTATATCATAGTTGTTCATCATTTTCAAGTTTCTAACCCTAGAACTTTCAAAAGTCATAATAAATTCTAGAAAAATCTAATGATGATGAAACTACTTTCTATCTTCTTGATATCATGTCTACTATCTAAATCCAAGAGCATGATGTAATCAAAAATTTCTTTCTTGAAAACCTAGCCTTGACCGAATCTATCACATTAGGGTTGGTAGAGTTTTATTCATGTGTTGTCATGTATGATCATGTATTCTATATGGCATGTATGTCTACACACTCTAATCCATGTTAGTTTCTTAAAATAAAAATCTTTACTCAAAAATCTTTATGTTGGCCGAACCCTAAGTGGGTGAGTTTTGTTGAGTTTTGTTTATGGTTTTCATAAATGATCTTAGAAATCAAGTTCTTAGTATGTATGCTTTATAAATCCAAGATGATTTATTAAACTAAGAACCCTATCTCTATAAACCTATTGAGGCCGAAACCATGTATAAAAGAGTTAGGAAGTTTTGAGTTTTAAATTTAGTTATTTAGTCACTAATTTATGATTTAGGTTAATCAATGATCATTAATCCATGATTTAATCATGATTAGAAATTTTAGTCATTTAAAAACCCTAGAGGCCGTGACTATGTATTAGGGTTTAGAATGTTTTAGTTTCTTGATTTGTAACTATTTGGTTGTAATGGTTGAAGGTTAGTTGAGTACGACGTTTACGGGGTAAACGAAGTTCCGAAGGAATCTGTAAGTTCACCAAAAAGTCTTCAAGAGGTAAGAGGGGAACACCGGAGGATTTATTCATTGGCTATATGCTATCCCGTGGTTGTTTGTAATTATTTGTTTGTTAGTATTTATTTATGTTGTTTATTGTTGTGTTACTTGTATCTGTGTGGTTTTAATTTCGTTAATTGTTTATCTGCAATTATATTATGCTACTGTGATGCATGATCTGCCTGGGAAATATCTGTGATATAATTGTTGGGTGATGTGTGAGAAGCCTGACAATGGTCAGTGCACAACTAAGTTAATCGGATAAAAACTTTAAGAAGCTTCGCAAATTATATTCAATGTTTTAACGGTAAAATATTGATATATAATATTAAATGAATTTTATTTTGAGGAAAATGAGGAGTTTTGGAAAATATTATTATTTTAATAATTTATTTTTTAAAAAAGGGAATTATGAGTCACAACGAGCGCGAAACCGTGAAAATATTTTAGCACTGCTGAATTTTACGTAAGAAAACCCAGAATATTATAAAATATTCTTTTATAAAATTAATTGGTGAAAATAATTTATCATGATTTTAGAAAATTAATTAAGTGGAAAAATTTAAGTTTTGGCTTAAAAAGCCTTAGAAATAATATTTGACGGCAAATTTGGAAAAGTGTAGACGGCAAGTATTTTTGAAACGACAGTGCCTATTTTGAGAAAATTAAACCTAAAGTGACTCATTGGTTTGTGAAAAACTAAGTTTTTATTTGTTAAGGATTTTATAATGAATTTCTACCTTAGAAAAGAATTTCTGAAAATCAAAAGTTGATTTAACCGTGTTGAAAGTACAGTTGGACTTAGTAACCGAGACGTCGGGGTACTAATGTTCTGTGTTGTGATGGACTCAGTCATTTGGACTTTGAGGGCCTATATTGTATACATGAGGTATACTGTGTTGAAACATTGAAGATGTTTTCTAGTATCACGAACCTAAGATTGGTGCACCGGTCGAGAGGTGTCGTGATTGAGCACTCGGACAGTGAGGTCCTGTGTTGTGAGGAAAGTTTTAAAAGTGTTTTAAAACTATGTGAGTCGTAAGCCATTTTGAGCTTCGGCAAATAAATATTGAACACAAAGAAAAGAACAAAACAAAAGTGTTTTGCATGCATTTGGCAGACGTGCCTGCGATTTGTGGTTTGATGCATTAATTACCAGCGACGAAAGGTAATTCTGATATACATTTTTCTCATGTGCCTAGGGAGGACATGGAGACCCCGTCCTAATTGCTATTGGTGCCCTGAGTGTGGACATTAGCAATGTTTAATGGTCTTGTGTGCCTGGCCTTGTGTGCCTGTGTGGATGGGAAGAGGTTGCGCACCTATTGGCAGAGTGCCAAGTTAGCCAGTATGGCTATGGAATCTGATCAACTCATATTATGTTGGGATATCTCATGAGATTAGGACGAAAATTAGATGATGAATATGAAGTGTCATGCATAATTTTATGGATGATGTTTGGGGTGTTGAACCCACTGATAAACTGTTTATTTATAAATGTTGATATTTGATAAATGTTGATGTGTTTATGTGGTGGCTAGTGTGTAGTTATTGAGTAAGATCCATGTATTGGTTTCTCACTCTTACACACATTCAGATGGATCCAGAAATACCCTTGGTACAATCGAGGGTCCGAACGATCACTTTTGATCGTGCGCAATATGGTGGTGCCTGGGAGATTAACCTTGGGGCACTCAGCGCCACCTACCATGGACCGAGTAGAGAGGTGATCGGAACAATAGAGGAAGGACCACAACAGAGAATTCATATAATGGAGACAGTCGAGGTATCTCTACCTCCAGTTTGGCTTTACCTACAGTACTTGGAAGAGCACAGATTGATGGATCCGCCCCAACCACATCCTCTTCAGATATTAGGACCCGAGGAACCTCCTGTTGAAGTGGAGTTAAATGAGGGAGAGGAAGATCCGGAGGAATACATTGAGGATGATCCTGAGTTTCAACCTCCTGCGGTTGATGATGAAGACTCTTTTGATGATGCAACGGAAGCGGAGGCATCATCGTCAGATTTGTCAGTTGTAGGTGGGATTGATCATCATGATCTTCCCAATGGGTTTTAGTAGCTTGACCAGCTTAGGTAGAATCTTTGGGGTAGTGAGTCTTGACAGTTTTGATCTGACTTCAGAGAGCCATGAGTTCTGAATGTGGTAATTAAATATATATTTTCCGAAAGTAACCAGTGTTAATAATTTAATTTCCGTTCTTGGGTAACAGTATGATGACCCTAGATTAGGGTGTCGCAGAGGTCACGACCGTGACAGATCAGCACCCATGGACAGAATTGATCACGGCCTGGCCGTGATGGGCATCACGGCCGTGAGAGACTACAATTTGAATGCGTGCCCTTGGCAGAATGCGTCACGGCCTGGCCGTGATGGTCATCACGGTCGTGACGCGAATCCTGATCTATAAAAAGGCACCAGGGCAGACGCAAAAGAGATAGAAGTTTCACTGTTTACAATTTTTTCCAAGGGTTTGTATTATGTTTGTGATGGAGAACTAATCACCAGGGATTAGTCTGCTGTAATCGGTTTCCGCCGACACTTGAGGTTCCATAATTCCCGATCAAACTGCTTATCTCTTTCAATATTATGTTATATGCCTTGTTTGCTTAATTCAAGTTGTATAGAATAAGTATTGATTAATTTCGATGATTCTATGTTCCTATACCTTGATCGCGTTTGCTTAATTCGCGTGTGTTTGTCGTGTTTGCTTAATTCACGAGAGCTTCAATCCGTTTGCTTAATTCGGAATTTAGGAACATATATCTCGTAGTGTCAATTGCGCTTGTCTAATTGCTGCTACAATCTAAAGGGGATTAGAATCTGCATAGGGCATGGAAATTATGTGAATCAATGATAGTTGGGAACCCGAAACAGTAGATTAATCGTTCCAGCTTATTGATAATCACTTAATTGCATTGTTTTCTTAATCAATTCTTCTCTCATTGAATCTAACCCCCCCCCCAAAAAAAAAAAAAACGATTTGTAGGTTAATAACAATCCAAGAGTCCTTGAGATACGATACTCGAGTTGTCGTGCCCTAACTACAGTTTTTTTTAATCACTCGTTTTTGACCCATGTGCGACAGCGGATCAGCCATCACCAGATCTGAACATGACAAAGTTCACAGCTGCAATACTGCTAAAGAAATCTGGGATACTCTTGCCCTAGCTCATGAGGGTTCCTCACAAGTTAAGGAATCCAAGATCAGTGATAAGCCTCTGGCTCATCTAGTTTTATAGCTAGTATGACCAGGGTTTTGTGCAAATTATATCGTATTTTCACCCAAATTAGATTAGATTGTCCTCAAGCAAGGTTTTGAGTCTCTAGAGTAGTTTTAAGTTAATTTAGCTAGTTTTAAGTCAAAATAATACACTTATGGTTATTTCCTTATTTTCAGGTTAAGTAGAAGCTGAGAAAATAAAGAACAGAGGTCTCGCCCCGCGAAGGACACGCTCGCCACACGACCCCGAAGCCTGACTGTTCCAAGAAATTGCTAAGTCTCTGGTTCGCCTCGCGAAGAAGGTCTCGCCCCGCGAGTCTTGCAAACCAGAAAAAGTCAGAGACGATCACGGCTTGCCCGTGTTGAAGGTCTTGGCCGTGGCAGTTTTGAAGTTGAAGAGTCTCGCCTCGCGAGCATCCATTCGCCTCGCGAGTCTGGAAATCAGAGAGCATCACGGTTAGGCCCTGATGGCCATAACGGGCGTAAGGAGAAAACTCTTCATATCCTCGCCTCGCGAGCACGTATTTCGCCTCGCGAGAATGCCAAAGGTTGCTGACTCTGCATGAAATTCGCCTCGCGAATGTGTGCTCGCCTCGCGAGTCATCTGAATTCTGAATTTGTATAAAAGGCTGTTCTGAACAATTTGTAAAAACTTTTGCTTCTCCAATTTTCTGTTTTACACTTTTCTCTGTGATTTCGTTTTTGCTATGGAGAACTAAGTCCTAGGATTAGTCTACTGTTTGAGGATCCTATATACTTGAGGTTTTGTAAATCCCTATTTTAATTGCTTTTCCCTTTTCAATACCATATTATGCAATTCTGTTTGTTATTTCAGGAGTGTGTAGTATTGTATTGATTTGTTTCAGTGATGTTAATTTCCTATACATAATCGCGTTTGTTAATTCGCGTGTGTTCATTCATGATCGTTTGATCATGAGAGCTTAATCCCGTTTGTTATTTCGGGAATATGAATTTGCATCCATAGTAGCAATTACGTTGTTAGTTGTTACTGTAACTGAAAGGGGATTAGAATCTGCTTAGGGCTTGGGATTACATTAACCAAGGATAGTTGGGAATTCTTGACAGTAGATTAATCGTTGTTTGATAATTGATAATCTCTTTTCAACTGCCTTGTTTTTGATTGCTCTGTTTTGTTTGTTTCTTATTTGCACTCCAATCCAAACCCCCCCCCCCCCCCAAAACTGATTTTTGTGAAAGGTAATATTCTCAGAGTCCTTGAGAGACGACATCCGAGTTGTCGCACTAGACTACAGTTTTAAACCCGCTCGTCCTTTTTGGCGCGTGCGCGACAGCGCGACCAAAAATTGGCGCCGTTGCCGGGGACTCTGAGTTGTTATTTTTCGCAATTTGTTTTTATTTTATTTTCTTTTCTTTCTTTTAATTTCTGTTCTGTTTTGAATTGGTCTGGCTACTAGGTCTCATTGCCCTGAACTGTGTGATTTTGACTCGAAAATTGAAAGAACATTGCACACACTCCGTAGGGAATTTCGGGCTAGCACTAGTAGTGATTCCAATTTTAAAACTGCTTTTGAAAACATGGGAGACCAGAGGACATTAAGGCAGCTTGCTGCCCCTGATGTCAACTATAATGGATTATGTATTTCTTATCCTGGTGCTGACATTCCTTTTGAACTGAAATCTGGTTTTATTCACCTGTTGCCCAAGTTTAATGGTCTTGCAGGTGAGGATCCACACAAGCACTTGAAAGAATTCCAAGTTGTATGCTCCACAACCTCGAGAGCGAGGGGGAGTCACCGAGGACAGTATCAAATCGAAGGCTTTTCCATTTTCACTCCGTGGAGCTGCAAAGGATTGGCTATTGTACCTTGAGCCTAACTCCATCACAACTTGGAATGATTTGAAGAGGGTGTTCCTAGAAAGGTATTTTCCCGCTTCAAGAGCTGCTTCAATAAGGAAAGAGATATGTGGCATCGGGCAAGGGAACGAGTCACTAGTCGAATACTTGGGAAAGGTTCAAACATTTGGTATCTAGTTGCCCCCAAAGATCAAATATCCGAACAACTCCTGATCCAATACTTTTATGAAGGATTGTTGCCGATGGATAGGAATCATTGGATCTTGCTAGTGGGGAGCATTAGTTGATAAGACCCAAATTTCTTTGCTAAGCAACTTATTGAGAATATGTCGTTGAATTCCCAGTAGTTTTCTACAAGAAGAAATTCAGTTGAGCCAAGAGGTGTGCATGAGATTCATAGTTCATCTTCCAACCAGGCCGCCCTTGAGAATAGATTGGATGAGCTGACTTCCTTTGTAAGACAATTGGCAATAGACAAGGTTCAGCCTGGAAAGTTATGTAGCATATGCAATTCACCTGAGCACCCATTTGATCCATGCCCGATCCAGAGAGAAGAGTTTGTCAGTGAAGTACCTCAGGCTTATGCAGTGAACCCCTATAATCAAGGAGGCAGTCAGAATCGGTACAGCATTCCAGACCTCTCTACTAATAGGTACCATCCTAGCTGGAGAAATCACCCTAATTTGCGGTATGGGAACTCATCCCAACAACAGCCGATGGCACCTCAGAATCATCCTCCAGTGACCACTTCTGCACCTTCTGGACCATCATTAGAAGACTTGGTGAAGCAAATGGCTGCATCTAGTGTACAGTTTCAGCGAATGGACAGATGCTAGTATTCAAGATTTGAGGACACAGATTGGACAAATTGGCCACATCCATGAATAGCATACAACAAGGTCAAGGGACAAACCAGCTGCTGCCACAAAGTGATAAATCCTAATGCCTCCAACCCTAATGTGAGTGTCATCTCTCTGAGATCTGGAAAGGTTGTTGAGGCCACTTCTGGAAAGGATGAAGAAACTATGAAGGCTACTCCTGAGCCTACTATTGAGGTTACTCCCGAGCCTACTATTGAGGTTACTCCTGAGCCTGTGGTTGAAGTTGAAACTGAGAGAGTGTATAGACCACCCATTCCATTCCCACACAGAATTCAGAAAAATTTGAAGATGGGTGGTGAAAATAAAGAGAAGGAGATTCTTGATGTTTTCAGAAAGGTAGCTGTTAATATTCCACTGTTGGATGTGATCAAGCAAGTGCCCAGATATGCCAAATTTCTGAAGGACCTATGCACTAACAAGAGGAAGATGAAGACTAATGAGAGGGTTGACTTGGGAATGAATGTCTCAGCGCTTATCCAGTCAAAGACAGAGAGAGTTGCTTCTATAGCCCCTAATCAAGCACTACCACAGAAGTGCAAGGATCCAGGCACCTTCACTATTCCATGCACTATTGGGGACAAGAAGTTTGAGAACTGCATGTTGGACTTGGGAGCATCAATCAATGTCATGCCTACCTCCATCTTTAATAACCTTGATCTGGGGCCATTGCGTAAGACACGTGCCTTACCATCCAGATTGGCTAACAGGACCAAGTGCCGACCCATGGGGATGGTAGAGGATGTCCTAGTGCAAGTTGATGATTTGATATTCCCTGCAGACTTCTATATCCTAGACATGGCAGGAGAGACTCAGTCCAGTAGATCACCCATAATCTTGGGGAGACCATTCATGATGACATCCAAGACCAAGATTGATGTTTATGATGGGACTATGTCTATGGAGTTTGGTGGTATTGTGGCCAAATTCAAGATTTTTGATGCTATGAAGCACCCAAAGAGAGGAGCACTCGTATTCCACTTAGAGTTGCTTTGTCGAGCTCATTGAGGACACTCATGATGACCTTATTTCTGATTTTCCTGTTATTTCTGGTTTTGATGATGTATATACTTGTACTAACTGCACTAACACTAACCCATGTTCTGTTTGTTCTGAGTTTTTGGATTTAACCTTGCAGGGTGAGGATGATAGTGAAAGTGATTGTGAGAGTGAAGCTGTTTATTCAGCAGAAGTCCTTGACCCTATGGCTACTCCCAATGCACCATCTGTTGAGCAGCCACCTTCTTTGGAACTCAAACCACTTCCTGAGAACCTAAAGTATGCCTACTTGGGGAGGGATGCAACATTGCCAGTCATCATTTCCTCCAGCCTCAACTCTGATCAGGAAGCCAAGCTTTTAGAAGTTCTGAGGAAGAACAAGAAGGCCATTGGGTGGACATTGGCCGATATTCCAGGAATTAGCCCCTCCAGATGCATGCACAGAATTTTACTGGAGGATGGGGCTAAGCCAGTCAGACAGGCCCAAAGGCGACTTAACCCACTGATTCTGGATGTGGTAAAGAAAGAGGTGACTAAGCTTCTACAGGCAGGTATTATCTATCCCATCTCTGATAGTTCTTGGGTAAGTCCGGTTCAAGTTGTACCAAAGAAGTCTGGTTTAACAGTAGTTAGGAATGAGAATAATGAACTTGTGCCTACTAGAGTCCAGAATAGCTGGAGAGTTTGTATAGACTATAGGAAGCTAAACCAGGCCACCCGAAAGGATCATTTTCCTTTGCCGTTCATAGATCGGGATCTTTGGATCGACTGGTGGTCATCCCCATTATTGTTTTCTAGATGGCTTTTCCGGTATTTCCGATTCATATTGCCCCCGAGGATCGGGAAAAGACCACCTTCACGTGCCCCTTCCGATGACGTTTGCTTATAGGAGGATGCCATTTGACCTCTGTAATGCTCCTGGCACCTTTCAAAGATGCATGCTTAGTATTTTCTCTGATTTTATTGAAAATTGCATAGAGGTGTTTATGGATGATTTTACTGTGTATGGCTCCTCTTTTGATGCTTGTTTGCATAGTCTAAATCTAGTTCTTCAAAGATGCATTGATACTGATTTGATTCTGAATTATGAGAAATGTCATTTCATGGTAGAACAGGGGATAGTATTGGGTCATGTAATTTCCAAAGAGGGTATTTCTGTGGATCCTGCAAAAATAAATGTGATTTCTTCATTGCCTTACCCATCTTGCGTACGCGAGATCCGTTCCTTTCTTGGACATGCAGGTTTCTACAGGCGCTTTATAAAGGACTTCGGCAAGATAGCACTGCCATTGTCAAATCTGCTGAAAAATGATGCCCTGTTCCAGTTTGATGAAAAGTGCAAAGAGTCGTTTGACTATCTGAAGAAAGCGTTGACTTCTACCCCTGTCATCCAGCCCCCAGACTGGACACTCCCGTTTGAACTGATGTGTGATGCTTCAAATTTTGTTTTTGGGGGCGCTTCGGCACAAAGGGTGGGCAAAGTTGCCCATGTAATTCACTATGCTTCTAGGACCCTAGATGCCGCACAGGCAAATTACACAACCACTGAGAAAGAGCTGCTAGCTATTGTATTTGCACTTGACAAGTTTAGGTCTTATTTGCTAGGTTCTAGGGTGACTGTTTTCTACGACCATGCAGCTTTGAAATATCTCATTGAAGAAGCCGGAAGCTAAGCCAAGACTCGATCGTGGGATGCTTTTGCTCCAGGAATTCAATGTGGAGATAAAGGATAAAAGTGGAGCTGAGAATTTGGTAGCAGATCATTTGAGTAGGATAGCAAGGGATGAGGATACTTTTCCCATCCAAGATGATTTCCCTGATGAGAGATTGTTACATATGTATGGGGTAACCCCCTGGTTTGCTGACATTGTCAATTTTCTAGTTCTTTGGTGTTGTTCCCCGCAGTACAAGTAGACAAAAGTTCCACAAGCTGAAGAGCGATGCAAAGTATTATGTGTGGGATGACCCCTATCTGTGGAAGTTTTGCAGTGACCAGGTTATTTGGAGGTGTGTACCCGATCATGAGACGGAGTCCATCCTGCATTTCTCACATGCCTCTCCAGTTGGAGGACACTTTGGACCTCAGAGGACAGCAAGAAAAGTCCTGGATTCTGGATTTTATTGGCCCACAATTTTTAGGGATTCATGAGGTATATAAGAGTTGTAAAGAATGTCAAATAACAGGCCCTGCAATCACTCGTAGGAGTGAGATGCCCCAACAGCCCATGCTCTTTTGTGAGGTCTTTGATGTGTGGGGGATGGACTTCGATGGGTCCTTTCCCTCCTTCTTTTGGTTTTGTATATATTTTGTTGGCTGTAGATTATGTTTCAAAGTGGGTGGAAGCAATCCCCACTAGGACTAACGATGCTCAGATTGTTTCCAAATTTGTTAGGTCCAACATTTTTTGCAGGTTTGGCATACCCAAGGCCATCATCAGTGACCAGGGCACACATTTTTGCAACAGAACCATGGAGGCCTTACTTAGAAAATATGGGGTTGTACATAGAGTGTCTACTGCTTACCACCCCCAAACCAACGGCCAAGCTGAAATATCCAACAGGGAGATCAAGCAAATTCTGGAGAAGATGGTACAGCCTAATAGAAAGGAATGGAGCCGCCGTCTGGAAGACGCACTGTGGGCACAAAGGACTGCTTTCAAGACCCCTATAGGAATGTCCCCATTTCGGCTAGTTTTTGGTAAGGCATGTCACCTCCCGGTGGAGGTTGAGCATAGAGCATATTGGGCGAGAAAGTGTTGTAATATGGACATGAATAAATCTGGTGTTGAAAGAAAGCTGCGATTGCAGCAACAACTTGAGGAGCTTAGGCTTGAAGCCTATGAAAGCTCCAAGATTTATAAAGAAAAGACAAAACAATTTCATGATAGAATGATTGTTAGGAAAGAATTTTTTGTGGGCCAGCTAGTATTATTGTTTAACTCCCTTTGAAACTCATGGTGGGAAACTTAGGTCCAAATGGGATGGCCCTTTGTCATTACTAATGTGTTTCCTTATGGTGCAGTAGAGATTACACGTGCAGGTACACACAAGCCCTTCAAGGTTAACGGGCAGAGGTTGAAGCCATTCCATGGTGTGGATGCTGTTGTTCCTATGAATGCTAATGTTGAGGAGCTATCTTTGGATGCTCCAACCTACACTGATGCATGATCAGGGAGTTTCTTTTCCTTTCCCTCACTCTGATTGTAAAGTCTCATTTCTTTGTTCATTGGGGACAATGCATGTTTTAAGTGTGGGGGAGGAACTAGTTGTAGTTTTTCTTTTCTTTGAATAAAGTTTTCTTTTCTTTGAATAAAGCTCCTGAATAATTTGAGAAGCTCAGGAGCATTTGTGTGTTGAGTCTTTTGTTGGCAAGTTTGCTAGATTTTAATTGATGTTGCACAGATTGCTTGCATGATTGATATGTGATGATTCCCCCTAGGCTGAAAAATTTTTGTTTTTGAAAAGTGATTCCCATGTGAAGTTGAAAACTGGACTTTGGGATTTTGTTATGATAGCATGATGAATGATAAGTTTGGGGTGATAGGGAGCACACACTAGGGATAGTATCTCTTTCAAACAATTTGCATGAATGTCCAGGTGAGGTTTTGAGCCTCCAACATGTTTTTGACTGTGTGAAAATCGCTTTCAAGTTGCACTTCCCTGGATTTGATTGAATCTCTTTTTGGTTTTCATGATTATATGTGTGTAGCAAATGATTTAGGCAGTTTCTTTGTAAATAGCTACTTGGCCTGAATAAACCAATTCCTAATGCATGTTCCCTAGTTAGCCCTTTTGAGCCTATTAGCCTGTAAGTTCTTGATAACCTAATGTTATAAGCCCAAAAATCTGGAAAACCATGTTAACCCGATCTTAGGATTAGGAGAGCATGGAATCTTAGAATGGGTGCAAGAAACTAAGTTTGGGGTGGCTGCAAGGTGTAATATGTTGTTGGGATTAAAAAAAAAAAAAAAAAGTTGGAGCCAAAGGCTTGTGAAAGAAAAAGTGTACAAATGTTTGTGAAAAAAAAAATACAAAAATACAAAAATACAAAAATGCCAAAAAGAAATAAAAAGAGCTGTAGCCACCCAGAAGTGTAAAGAAAAAAATAAAGAAAGGAACTTGAGTGAATTTCAAGGTGTAAATATAGTTCATGCTCTCTTAGTTCCTAGGGTCTTCAGCTTAGTTCCTTTTGTATATCCTACCCTTAGCCAGGCCCCATTACAACCCATAAAAGACCTTCTGATGTTGCTTGCATGTTTTCTGTGGGAGCCATTTTGAGATGAAAAGCAAATTTTTGGGAAGTGTACTTGAAAAGTGAAACTGAGTGCAAGTTGTTAGCCTGACATAAACTGAGTGACTGAGTGAACAAATAATGCCCTTGTGAGGAAGGCAGTTGTTTGGATTTGGTGATCTCCCTCCTGTGTGTGACTTAGATCCCCTGCTTAGATTTCTGATTGTTTTCATGATGAAACTCTCAAATGTTTAGAATAAATGAATGTGGGGATTGCTCTGTTTGAAAAGGGGGAAAACAATGAAGAAAAACTGTTTTTGATGTATTGCTTGAATGTGTGCAATGTTGATTGAATCTTTTGAGCTTGCCAGGTCTTGAGTCTTTTTGATTTTTGAGTCTTAGTTTGCTTGGGGACAAGCAAAGTTTAAGTTTGGGGTATTTTGATAAGCCTCTGGCTCATCTAGTTTTATAGCTAGTATGACCAGGGTTTTGTGCAAATTATATCGTATTTTCACCCAAATTAGATTAGATTGTCCTCAAGCAAGGTTTTGAGTCTCTAGAGTAGTTTTAAGTTAATTTAGCTAGTTTTAAGTCAAAATAATACACTTATGGTTATTTCCTTATTTTCAGGTTAAGTAGAAGCTGAGAAAATAAAGAACAGAGGTCTCGCCCCGCGAAGGACACGCTCGCCACGCGACCCCGAAGCCTGACTGTTCCAAGAAATTGCTAAGTCTCTGGTTCGCCTCGCGAAGAAGGTCTCGCCCCACGAGTCTTGCAAACCTGAAAAAGTCAGAGACGATCACGGCTTGCCCGTGTTGAAGGTCTTGGCCGTGACAGTTTTGAAGTTGAAGAGTCTCGCCTCGCGAGCATCCATTCGCCTCGCGAGTCTGGAAGTCAGAGAGCATCACGGTTAGGCCCTGATGGCCATAACGGGCGTAAGGAGAGAACTCTTCATATCCTCGCCTCGCGAGCACGTATTTCGCCTCACGAGAATGTCAAAGGTTGCTGACTCTGCATGAAATTCGCCTCGCGAATGTGTGCTCGCCTCGCGAGCCATCTGAATTCTGAATTTGTATAAAAGGCTGTTCTGAACAATTTGTAAAAACTTTTGCTTCTCCAATTTTCTGTTTTACACTTTTCTCTGTGATTTCGTTTTTGCTATGGAGAACTAAGTCCTAGGATTAGTCTACTGTTTGAGGATCCTATATACTTGAGGTTTTGTAAATCCCTATTTTAATTGCTTTTCCCTTTTCAATACCATATTATGCAATTCTGTTTGTTATTTCAGGAGTGTGTAGTATTGTATTGATTTGTTTCAGTGATGTTAATTTCCTATACATAATCGCGTTTGTTAATTCGCGTGTGTTCATTCATGATCGTTTGATCATGAGAGCTTAATCCCGTTTGTTATTTCGGGAATAGGAATTTGCATCCATAGTAGCAATTACGTTGTTAGTTGTTACTGTAACTGAAAGGGGATTAGAATCTGCTTAGGGCTTGGGATTACATTAACCAAGGATAGTTGGGAATTCTTGACAGTAGATTAATCGTTGTTTGATAATTGATAATCTCTTTTCAACTGCCTTGTTTTTGATTGCTCTGTTTTGTTTGTTTCTTATTTGCACTCCAATCCAAACCCCCCCCCAAAACTGATTTTTGTGAAAGGTAATATTCTCAGAGTCCTTGAGAGACGACATCCGAGTTGTCGCACTAGACTACAGTTTTAAACCCGCTCGTCCTTTTTGGCGCGTGCGCGACAGCGCGACCAATCAGCATGCTGGTTCATCAATATGAGCTGTTCAAGATGGGTGAACATGAAACAATACACCAAATGTTTGGAAGATTCCAAACCATCACCAACAGTCCTAGATCTCTTGGAAAATTTTATGAAAATAGAGATCATGTCAGAAAAATCCTAAGAAGTCTATCCAACCAATGGACACCCAAAGTAACTGCCATTCAAGAAGCCAAAAACCTGAATACACTTTCTCTGGAAGAGCTTCTTGGATCTCTCAAGGTTCATGAACTTGAACTTAATGAAGAATAAAATTCCAGAAAAGGAAAATCCATTGCCCTAAAGGCAAAGAAAGCAAGTTTATCAAAAGTTCTCAAAGTTGCTGAGTCATCTGATGAGTTCGAATCTTCTTATGATAATGAAGGATCAGATGAGGATAAGTTATCCTTTATCTCCAGGAAGATTCAACATATGTGGAGAAAGAAAGGTGGTTGTAGAAGGAAGCAACTCAATAAAAAGTTTTCCAAGGAGAAGTCAGACTCCAAGGAAAAAGGTCCACCCTTGTGCTTTGAATGCAAGAAACCTGGTCATTCAAAGTTGACTGCCCTGAGCTAAAGGACAAAAAGAAATTCTTCAAAAAGAAGTAAGGCTTAATGGCTACATGGGAGGATCTTGATCTGTCTTCTTTGGATGAAGAAAATGATGTTGAGGAAGAGACAAATATCTATCTCATGGCAGACACTGCATCAGAAAGTGAATACACTGATGTTGAGGTAACGGACTCTGACCCGTCCACTCTTCAAAATGATTTTGATGAATTGTTGCATGAGTCATCTATATTATCATGAGAATATAATGGTATCAAAAAGAAGTTTTCTAAAATGACTAAAGAATATGATAGGGTCTGCACTGAGAAACAAAATCTCAAAAATGAACTAAAATCAGTGAATCTCAGCTAGCTAAGAAAGTGGTGTGCGAACCTGATGTCTCTTGTGAAGTTGCAAAACTGAAACAAGATATAACATATCTAACTGATTCACTGTCAAAGCTTGTAGGTGGGTCATATAAGCTGAGTCTCATTTTAAGGTACTCTAGGTCACCTTATGATAAATCTGGTCTTGGTTATGACAAAGAGAAGCAAGATGCATCTCACAAAAAGTCAAAACCACTTAAACAACATAGAGCTTCAAAAGTTCCAAATAAATATACCAAAGTTAAGTCTAGATCGTCCAACACCTTTTGTAAAGTATGTGGAAAAAGTGGGCATATTACATCTAGATGCATACACAATAAATATGCTAAGCATACTCGTCCAGTGACAACTAACAAGAAAGGACCCAAGTCAGTTTGGGTACCTAAATATAAGATAATACATGTTGCAGATTTGCTTAACAACAGGAAGAAAACAGATGTCTTGGTACTTGAACAGTGGCTGCTCACGACACATGACGAGAGAAAGGTCTATGTTCCAAAACCTTAAGCCCAACGATGGTGGCTGGGTAACATTGGGAGGAAATCGGAAAGGGAAAATCATTGGCATAGGTAAAATTGGTAAACGTCCTTTTCCCCCATCGATAATGTTCTTTTAGTAAATGGCTTGAGGCACACCTATCTGTGCATAAGTCAATTATGTGACAAAGGATATGCAATGTCTTTTGATAAGAGCATGTGTACTGCCAAGAAAGATGATGGATCAATTTTATTCACTACAAAAAGGTAAAACAATCTCTATAAGATTGACTTGGAGGACCTCTCAAATCAAAGTGTCTCATGTTTAGTGTCCATTGAAGATGAGCGAAGGATTTGGCACAAGAGGCTAGGTCATGTAAGCTTAAAATTAATTTTGAAGCTGAACAAGCATAACCTCGTGAGAGGACTACCAAACCTTAAGTTCAAATCTGATGCTCTCTGTGATACATGTCAAAAGGGAAAAGAAGTCAAAAGTTATTTTGAATCTAAGAATGTTGTTAGTACCAATAGACCACTAGATTTGCTACATCTTATTCTTTTTGGTCCAATAAGGACTGCATCTCATCGAGTGGTAAGAAATATGGTTTTGTCATAGCAGACGATTACACTAGATTGACATGGGTTATCTGCATAACACACAAGGATCAGTCATTTAAGGTCTGTGCTATATTCTACAAAAGTGTAGATAATGAAAACAGATGTCTCTCACTTCAATCAAGAGTGACCATGGGAGAGAGTTTGAAAATGAGCTATTTCATAAGTTCTGTGAAGAGAGTGGTATCCTTCACAACTTCTCAATACCTAGAACACCATAGCAAAATGGTGTGGTAGAGAGAAAGAACAGATCTCTTCAAGAGACGACTAGGACTATGCTCAATGACAACTCTGTCCCTAAACACTTATGGGCTGAAGCTGTTAATACTGCCTATTACATTCAGAACAAAATATACATTAGACCTATCCTGAATAAGACTCTTTATGAACTGTGGAAAGGACGAAAACCTAACATATCTTATTTTAACCCTTTTGGTTGTAAATGCTTTATACCGAATACTAAAGATCAACTTGGTAAGTTTGATGCCAAAACAGATAGTGGAATACTATTAGGATATTCTGAAACATCTAAAGGCTTTAGAGTTTATAATTCTAGGACTCTGATAGTAGAGGAAATTATTTGATGAGTGTGATTTCACCTCATATCTCATTGACATTTTGCATGCATTTTCATATAGTTTAGGCATTTCTAATTTGATTTTGGTTAGTTTTTACCTTGGAACCGATAAGGTGGTTTTATGGTGTTGTTGTGCAGGAATCAAGGATTAAAATGCTTAAGATTAACCATGATGGAGCTTGCATGAAGATGGGGCTTGAAAAGTGAAGAAAATGAGCCAAACAGAGCCCATCACGGCCTAGCCGTGACAGCCATCACGGCCATGATCGAGTGGAGCTGAAAATAAAGAAGGCTAAAGTCAGAACTGGTCACGGCCGTGACATGCCAAATGAACCAGACCTTCACAGGCAGAACTGATCACGGCTAGGCCGTGATGGTGGTCACGGTCGTGATAGACCAACCAGTGAAGCAACCTCCAAGGTAGAATCTGTCACGGCCTGGCCGTGATGGCCATCACGGTCGTGACGCGCAATATATGGATCTTTAGAAATTGATTTACTCTGAAATTGTGATTGCTTGGGATTCAAGTTACCCTAATCTATAAATAGAGCACTTAGGCTCGAAAATAAGGGACTTTTTGAGAGACTTTTGGGGGACTTTTGGGCTGCTACCCTTAGGCAAAATTAGGATTTCTCTTCTCCTTCTTCTTCTCTTCTCTTAGGTTTTCATTTATGTTTATGTTAATCAAGCTTGCCATGGTGATGACAATGCTTGAGTAGTAGCTTTATTTCTAGGGATTGGGGCTATGCCCAAGATCTGTTTTATGCTATGAATTGATGTTTTCCCTTTGTTAATTTCAATTTGCTTTCGATTTGGTTTCTATCGCATGAATTACTTGCGCGAACTGGTGCTCACTAATTTGCATGCATAGATACTCTAAGGAGGAACCTAGCGGTAAACTTAGGTATCGGATCTATAGGAATCAAACTTAGGACTTAAATCACGAGAGTTAGAAGCGGTCCTTCGAGGGTTCACAAATTGTCACAGAACTTAAAGGGTTCAATCTAAATTCAACTACCACGAGAGTAGGGGTTGGTTTAATTGGGCACGGTTTTTATAACCCGAGAGGGATCATTAACTTATTTAGGATAAATTCGCCTTCAAAGCAATTTTGATAATTAACAAGGGTAGTCAATTTAGTAACATGAACAATCTTGTTGGTAACCCAATTCCTAGGAACCCCTTTTGATCTGAAAAAACCCAAATTGATTTACTTTCCTATTTTGTTTAATTGCAATTTTAAATTTGATTGTTACTTGATTCTTATTTCAAAAATCAAGACCTTTTCAAAATCCCTTTTTTTATATAGTCCAGTTTAATTGATTTGATAATTAGTTGTGATTTGAGATCACGGTCTCTGTGGGATCGATCTTTTTATTACTTGACGACGAATCCGGTACAATTTCCAGAATCCAACACATCAAGTTTTGCCGTTGCCGGGGACTGTGCTTTCTTGAATCTCAATTTAATTTTTAAATTGATTTTTCTGGACTTTTTCTTTTTATTTATTTTTTATATTAAAAAAAATTTCATTTATCTCTTTTTTTTTAGTATCTATCTATCTCTTATAGGTGTTTTTCTCTTTTATGCAAAGATCCCTACTTCTTGGAAGCCTTATTGAGGTTGACCCCGAAATCGAAATGACCTTTCATAGACGTAGGAGACTACAAAGAGAGAGGGAGAGGTTGATTCCCATTCCACTCATGGCGAATCTACCAGATACCAAACCACTGAAGGACTACGCAGCCCCAAATGCTAGGGGTTTGCGAACTGGGATTGTTAGGCCAGAAATCGAGGCAGAGAACTACACTATACTGCCTATGCTAATTAGCATGATTAGGCAACATCAATTCAGAGGATTGTCCTCGGAGGACCCGACTGATAATGTGGACACATTCTTGGAGTTCACCAATGCAATTAGAATTCACGGCGCCCGATTGATGCTATTCGCTTGAGGTTGTTCCCCTCCTCTTTTACTGGAAAGGCAAAAGCTTGGCTGAAGCAAGTGCCCGCTAATACCTTGTCGACTTGGGACCAACTGGAGCAGGCATTCTTGGAGAAATTCTTCCCTCCATCCAAGACGGCTTACCTACGAACTCAGATCACCGGCTTCTTCCAAAAGGACGGTGAATGCTTATCCGACGCTTGGGATCGCTACAAGGGATTGCTGGAGTCTTGCCCACATCACGGGCTCGAGAGATGGTTGCTAGTGCATACCTTCTACAACGGATTGAATTGCTCTTCGAAGGTGTCACTCAATTTCGCAGCTGGTAGAGCCTTTATGAATAGACCTCTGGCGAGGCATTCGATATCATTGAAAATGTAGCCACCAACTACCACCAATGGGGTTCGGAAAGAGGTAATAACCTGAAAAAGCTTTCGGGGGTAAGTTTGAAATGAATAGCACCGATATAATTATGTCTAAAATTGACTCATCGAATAAACGCTTTGATAAGCTTTAAAAAGGCTAATGTGAGTTCAATAGGTGCTATTAATATTGTTTGTGAGATTTGTGGAATGCGGGGACATGACATAATGGAGTGCCCACATGGTATTGCTCATGGATCCGGTGCTTCGAGAGAACAAGTGAACTCTTGTCACAACTTCTATGACACGAACCCGAAGCTACCAAACTACGCTCCTCCAAATTCTTACAACCAAGGAAGGAAGAGTAGCCCTTACCTCTCCTATGGGAACTACAACAACACATTGAACCACGAGTTCCAAGAATGCCAAGTTAATAGGAAACCCGCATCGGGGTATCCTCGAGTACAAAGTCTTGATCTAAGCATTCCAGGAGACTCACCTCAGATAAAAGTTGATGATCAAGAAGATGACCCCACTCAACAACCAGATACTTCCACTTCTCAACACGATACAGTTCAAAAATCTTGGTACTTCAAGAATTATCATCCACAAGATCAGATCATTGGAAACCCCAATGACAAGCTAAGAACGGGATCAACCTTCAGAGAACAAGACAATTCTGCACTAGTCTCTGAGTTGGAACAAAAGACAGTAGACGAGGCTTTGTTGGACGATGGTTGGATTCTAGCTATGCAAGAAGAACTCAATCAGTTTGAAAGAAGTGATGTTTGGACTCTGGTTCCACTTCCCAAAGATAAATCGAGTGATTGGAACAAAGTGGGTTTACAGAAACAAACTTGATGAAAATGGTAAGGTAATCATAAACAAAGCAAGGATTGTTGCTCAAAGTTTCTCTCAAGAAGAAGGTATAGATTATCTTTGAAACTTTTGCACTGTTGCTAGATTAGAAGTTATTAGAATTCTACTTTCATTCGCTGCACATCATAGTATTATGTTTTTTCAAATGGATGTTAAGAGTTCTTTTCTAAATGGATTTATTAATGAAGAATTCTATGTTATGCAACCTCCGGGTTTTGAGTGTGAAACCCATCCTCGAACATGTATATAAGCTTAAGAAAGCTTTGTGCGGTCTTAAGCAAGCTCCTAGAGCTTGGTATGATAGACTAAGTTCATTTCTTATGGAAAATGGATTCAATAGAGAAAAGTTTGACACAACCTTATTTAGAAAAATCCATTAAGTCTAACTTCATAGTCGTACGGGATATATGTTGATGACATTATTTTTGGTAGTACTAATGAGTCTCTATGCAAAGAATTCTCTAAGTTAATGCGAAAGAGTTTGAAATGAGTATGATGAGAGAACTCAAATTCTTCCTTGGACTTCAAGTAAAACAAACCATGGACGAGGTGCTCATCTACCAAACTAAGTATACAAAATAACTTCTGAATAAGTTTAAGATGGACGATTGTAAGTCAATGAATACTCCTATGCACCCCACTTCCATACTGAACATAGATGATAAAGAGAAAATGGTAGACCAAAAGGTATACAGAGGTACGATAGGATCTCTCTTATATCTTACTATATATAGGCCTGATATTGTGTTCAGTGTATGTTTATGTGCTCGATTACAATCTGATCCTAGAGAATCTCACTTTATCGCCAGCTTAAGAGAGTTTTTCGATATTTAAAAGGTACTACTAATCTTGGTTTGTGCTTTAAGAAAAATGAAGATTACAGATTAGTTGGTTTCCGTGATGCGACTATCTTGGAGATAGAATTGAAAGAAAAAGCACTAGTGGAGGATGTCAACTTCATTGGAGCTAATCTTGTCTTATGGTCAAGCAAAATACAAAGTACCATTGCTTTATCAACTGCTAAAGCTGAGTATATATCAATCGCAAGTTCTTCTACATAACTTCTCTGGATCAAACATCAATTGGAGGACTACAATGTATTTGTAAGTAGTATTCCGCTTATGTGTGATAATACTGCTGCAATAAATCTATCTAAGAATCCAATTTTGCATTCTAGGGCTAAGAACATAGAGATTAAACATCATTTTATTAGGGATTGTGTAAAAAGGTGTGATTGATATTCCAATTTGTAGATACTTGACAATCAATGGACAGATATCTTTAATAAACCTCTTTGCGATGACGTCTTTATCTTTATTATGAAGCATCTTAATATGATATGTGTGGATTAATTCAAGCGTCCAGCCTCGAGAAAAATTTGTTTTGCTAATCCTGCGTCTATTACCTATGCTCGTCTAATACATATTTGAAGTTGTGCGTCTATTGCATATTGTATTGCACGTCCATATGACGCGTCCATTAAATAGTTTCAGACGAGTTCACATCTGCCTATGCTTAAGCATATTTATTTTTTGTGTTAATAAATGCATTTATTTTGTCACAAGACAAATTTATCCTTTATTCTCTCTGCTGAGTCAGTACTTCCATAAATCCCATTAAGACCTTTTTATGGTTCCAATTTACCAACGTCGTTTTATCATAATGATATGTCATGTCAAAAGTTTGTTTTAAACCTTTGGTATTCAAAGTTTCTTTAAGAGTAACCATTTCCCTCTGATAAAGACCTTTCGCTTCCATAATCTCTCGAGCTATCTCTCGCTTTACCTCTCTCTGCTTTCAAACCCTAAGCTCTTTGATCATCTAAAATGGCTTCTTCTTCAACCTTTAACATGGACAAGCTCAACTTGGCTATAAAGCATCATTTCAATCTTGGAGTGCTACAAGACTACAATCTAGACATAAGCAAATATGTCAATGCAGCTAGGTGGGGAGGACTTTTCACAGAGAAGGTCTTTGTCTTTCCCAACTTAATCAGCGATTTCTGGAGAAACGTCCAACTAACTGATACTGGTTTCTTCTCAACGGTATTAAGAAAGAAGATTATAGTCTAGGAGAAGACTATTCTGCGATGCAATCTTCTGCGCTCGGGAGGGGTTTAGTCTTTACCGGAGTCATGGAAGAGGACTTGGGTGGCTCTCGAGACTATAGAATTGTCGTCTCATGAAGGAGGATACAGTCAGAACACACAATTGGAAGGCTGTTGAAATGAAGGACATCGTTCGCTTCCTTCATCAGCTACTCAACAAGGTGGTTCTTCACAAGGTTGGATCCAAGGACAACCTCTCCTCTCTTCACAAATTCTGCCTCTGCCATCTTCCCACAGAAACAAGAATCAATCTTCCAAGAATCATGTATGAAAGATTCAGAGACGCTGTGATGGATAAGAAAAGACTCTCTGCACTTCCTTTCTGCCATCTTCTCTCAAAGATTTTCAATGCTCAAGGAATTCATGAGATTTTTGCTGCAAAGTCTTCGAGGAGCAAGCGAGGATTTTGGTGGAAAACCAATGTCTGCTGCAGGACTTTGGAAAGATGAATATAGCCAACATGAACCTCGATTTACCTATCTTTGCTACTACAATGGCCAATATTGAGGAGTTGATGAAGGCTAAAGAAGAGACGGTTGAACAAAATAATGCTGAAGTCCTAGGGGTAAAAGGGTAACTAGGTAAAAGACCCTGCTGCTAAAGGAATCACGCCTTAAAGAGACTGCAAGTGGCATTATTATCGGGTAGCCTTTTAATGCCCCTACGCAAAGAAGCCAAGAAAAGTTATCCTCTCTCACAATGAAGATGAGGAAGGCTGATGGGGATAGCATTCCTAACAATTCAATTAAAGAAAGCAGAAGACCTCTGTTCTTCTTTTGCTAAGGTTGTTGTGCTGTTCCATCAATTATTCCAACAAAACCAAGAAGGCAACCAGCAAGAAAAAGCTAGATCAAGTAAGACTCCTAAGGTAATCATCTCTGCTAATGATCCTGTTCAAATAGCGATAGATGCCCCAGTGTCTAGTTTAGAAACTAGGATAGATGATGTGGTTGTCTCGACTCCAGATGATGTGTACATTCCACACCCCTTTCACCGCAACCAACACAAATAACCACTTCACAATTTCAACCTATTATCCATATCGATGATCCCTGGTTAAATCAACCGGATGAAGGCATTTCCCAGACCTTTGAGAAGCTTATTTCCCTTCACCCAAACTTCTATCCTTTACAATAGCAAATATGAGGATTGGGCCAAGGTAAAAGGGAATGGAAAATTCCGTTTCATTCTCACCAACCTGAACCCGAACACATTCCAACCGGATGGTATCCTCTGCCGAGTATGAAGAAGAAATCAGCTCAATCTGTTGAACCCTTCTACCTACCTCATCCGAGTGTAAAACAATAAAAAAATGGGTCTTCTCAAATGCACAACAATTTAGAGCCGGTGGTCACTCCACCTACCCTTAACCAAATTCACCCCCCCAATAAAAATTTACCCAAACCTTGTCAAAACTCCTCCTTTCATACCACTCATTTGATGGAGTTGAGAGACATATCATACCCGAATCTGGGAGAGCCGACCACAAAAGGGAAAAATCTTCCTACTATTCTCGAGAAAAGAGCAAGATCTTCTAAGCATGTCCCATGATCATGCCAAGGGACACAAAATGGGTGTCTTTTGAGCATCCCGAGAATCTATGGGAGGATGTTGACTTTTCTGGATCAGCTCTACTATGATATCTTTGGAGTGGGAATTGATCAAAAACCGGAGCCGATAGGGCAGCACATTTTGTCCCTCCATCATGGTTGAGGCATAATGATGCAACGAGTGGAATCAAGCCCTATAGGATCTGTCCAAGAGCGCCAATGATAGATCTTAATAAGGACAAGGACTTGAAGAACATAATATTCAAGGGAGTAATGCACAGCTGAGTCGGTAATGCTTGATCTTGATCAAGAAACCTTTGACTACTCAATGTTGGATTTCTTCTGAATACTAAATCTATTGAGTTGATCAATGAGCATAGAGCTGTTGAATTCAGAAGCCTCGCATTATCCACTTTGCACTGAGGAGGCATCTTCCTCGGTGCGTCTAAAAGAAGAAAAGAAGGATATTCCAAGGTCGGAGGAAGTGTGGTATTTCACACTTTAGATATATGATCTATAAAGACCTCTGGGGACTTCCAATAAACGAGTAGGAATGTGGAATTCATCTACCCCGTTAGATGGGAAAGGAAATCACGGTGAAAACCCGAGCCTACTCCAAAGCCTATCATAGATGAACTCATTCTTTGGAGAACATGGTCAAATTGCCCTCTTGATAGTTTAGAAGATACTTCTAAATCCTTTCACTAATGAGCTCATCGGAAAGACAATCTTCTCGACCTTTAGCGCTAGTTGTAATGCACCACGAAGATCATTCAAGAACAGAGCACTTTTCAAGAGTCTCCGAAAGCTCAAGGCACCGAGACTTTGCCATCTAATATTGAAGAAGTTCTTGGAAAACTAGTTGATGAAAGGGTTGGCAAGTTAGTAGATGGGAAGGTTGAAAAGTTGACCAAGAAGATTAAGGAGGATGTCCATCGCCAAGTTCAAACTTCAATGGCTCCAACCTTAGAGGTTGCAAATAAAATGCTTGAATTCCTCAAGGACTTCAAGAAGAGTCAAGCTTCGAACCCTCCACCCCCACCACCTCCCCGCTTAATCTTTATTCTATTTTGTATTGACAATGATGGTCCCTCTCCTTTTTACCTTTTTGGTGATGACAAAAGGGAGAGAAAGAAAAGAAAAGAGAATTATATATATATATATATATATATATATATATATATATATATATAAAGTCAATTTTTGAAAAGCTTTTATGTGTTTGCATTTGCATATTCTTTTCTACTTGCTAAACTGCTCTAATACTTATGTTTATTTATTCCCTTATATAGACTTTAAGTATGATAAGCTGTTGCACCTATCTATTAATTTATAATTTTGCTTAAGTATTTGAATGCTTTGTCTTAGGGAGCCTGCAATCTCTCTTAGACTTTGCTTTTCAAATTTAATGAGTTTTGTCATCATCAAAAAGGGGAGATTGTTGGAACCAAAGTGGTTTTGGATTTAATAATCTCTAAGTTTTGATGCTAACAAAAAGGATTAAATTTACTTCCAAAGTATTAGTTAAGATCTAACATGTGCTTTCAGCTATGTAGGAATATTTACATATAAGTAAATGAAACATGGGATAAGTTCTAATTGAAAATACGCGTCCCCACCCCATGGTAGATGCTCAAAATACTTTGGTAAAGTTACTTAGTTATTTAATTAAGTAGATTGGCTTTCTTAAATAGACGAGGCTCTAAATATTTGCTAGATGAATACCTAAATAACTTGTTAGGGTACAATGCAAGTCCAAAGACTTGATAATAAGCGCGTCCATCTTGCCACATCGTACAGAAGTAATTAATAGGAGTAAATGAGTTGAAAAATAAAGTAATTTGGTAGGCGAGCTCTAACCCCACGTCATCGGGCGAGCAAAGTAAAATTTTGAAATGACTTAGTCTCTCATATAAGCGAGTAGATGGAGTTTCTTTTTAGACGAGCTCCATCTTAGAATGGATTAAATGCAATCAAGATCTCTTGAATTTATTTTAAATGATTGATATTTATTTCAATAGAATATTTGTTCTTCGCATTTGTTTTATCTCCGCTTTAATGTTTCACCTTATTGTAAAAGAAACATAGTACAACCAAGAAATGTAAAAAGTAGAATCGTACAATAAGATATTGCAAAACGATGCAAATCGATGACAACTTTATGACTGAAAAGGCTGGTTTTACACAAATGAGGAACAAGTGCTCAAGCTGCACTACTCGAGAGGAGTAAACCTCCCATTTTCATGCTACCTCGATAATCAAGAGTACTATTCACCTTGCCACAATCAAGCTCTTAGTCACAACGGATATCATGCATTAAATGCTATCTCTAAACAAGATTATTCAATGTAACTGAAGAAATACAAGTGAAGAAGAAGGTCATTATAAATTGAAGAGCCTCGAATCTTGAAGAATATATCTTGCTCGCACAACCTTACTAGTTTGAACTTTCTGTCAATCAATAATCATTCACTCTAATATTCTTTTAAGAGCAAGAGTCTGTATTCTTTAGTTTTAATATTGTTGTAATATTCATTTGATCTTAAAATCATATTCTCACCATAGCGAGTTAATAAGATCGAACATTATATCTCTTTGTTAGAGTTAGAGCACGAAGAGGCTTGGTAAGAAAGAAATACTTGTAGCCTGGAAAGGTGTTGAATACTTGGTTGTAATCTATTTGGAGAAATAGTGGATAAATCCTTCAAGTCAAAGGGAATGGGGCGTAGCTCTTGGTTGGAAGGGAGTGAACCAGGATAAAATCTTGTTAGAATTAGTTGGATGGTGTGGGCCCAAAGCGTACGGTGTTAGAATTAGTTGGACGGTGTGGACGGTGCGGACGGTGTTCCTAGGATTTAGCTTATCATTCATTTCCTTGTTTATTGTAAATTGTATTTACTTATTGAGTGCATATATATATATATATATATATATATATATATATATATATATCAAAGTATGATGAATAAAATAACTCAAGAATTTCTACAACACTTGTCTAAATTATATTCCAAGTTATTCAATATGGTATCAAGAGCGAGTTCATTTGTCCTTTGAAGGTTTCGACCTCCTGTCCAGTAGAAATCTTGTCTGTCTACCTTTATCCTTTTATGAAGTCTTGGCCTCTGGTTCAACTGTCCTTCAACCTTCCTCTATTTTTCAAACAACACTTTGTCCCAACCAAACAGCACCTCTTCGTTCACCTCGACCTCCTACTGTCATCCTAGGCGATCAAAATTCACTTTTTCCGTTGTTTGGAAAGTAGGTCTCTTGCCTTTAGTCTCCTCCTGATTTTGGTTCTGTTTCCGGTTGTTCCTTGCTTGCTGGTCTCTTTACAATCTCGGGTGTTAAGGCGGCCTCTGTCTGTTTCGGCTCGAGTGGGTCATCCTCGATGCACATATTGCAAGCGAATGGGTCACTCTCATAATACTTGTTACTCTCTTCATGGATTTCCTCAAAAATCAGTCAATGCTGAAATGTTCAAGGAAAAATTTTCCGGAGCAATCACAGAGTATCTTCATTGAAAGCTACCCATCAATCTCATGGGTTACTGCCCTTGTGTTCATGACTCCACATCCTTCGTATCTCATCCCGGTAACAATCAAAATCTTTGGATAATTGATTCGGTGCCTCTGATCATATTGTTGGTATTCGTTTCTTTATTCTCACTCCATATCTTCTCCTAAATTTCCTCAACTCCATTACTTTTGCGGATGGTTCTAAGGTCGGGCGCCAAAGGAATCGGTCATGTTTCAATCACTCCTTCTAACTTTAAAATATGTTTTGTTTATACCTGGTTGCCACTTTTAATTTGATCTCCCTTAGTCAACTTACTCGCTCTACAAGCTGCTCGGTAACTTTTGATGTTGGTTCTTTTACTATACGAGGACGTGGTACGGGTCGGATGATTGGCGTAGGACATGAATCGGATGGTCTTTATTACCTCCAATGAGATCATTACGTAAGTTGTCTTTATCGAGTCTCCAAATATTCTTCATGGGCGATTGCCATCCAAGTTTGTCAAAATTGAAGCAAATGGTTACGAATCTTGCAAAAATGTCATCATTGAACCGTGAGTCGTGCCAACTAGGCAACCTGTTCACTCTTCCTTTCCCGACAAAGTTGAAAGCGGAGTTGATTCTCCTTTCGGTTATCCATTCGGATATATGGGGACCGAGTCGTGTGTCTTCTAATGGTTTCCGATATTTCGTTACCTTTATTGATGAGTTCTCGGTGCACTTGGGTTTTCTTAATGAAAGAACGATGCAACTTTCGTCTATTCTCACCACTTTCGTTAATGAGGTCAAAACCCAATTTGGTAAGACAATCAAAATCCTTAGAAGTGATAATGCAAAGGAATACTTTCCTTATTCTCTTTATTCCTTTTTGTCATCACGGGGCATTACGCATCAATCCGGTTGTCCTCATACCTCAGCCGAATGGCATAGGTGAAAGGAAGAATAAACATCTTGTTGAAGCTGTTTCGGACATGTACTCCATGCGAATGTACCTGTCCGAGCATTAGTTTTATTCCCTAAAGAGCCCTTTATTTCATGTCGCTCCACGGATATTTGGATCACTTGTTTTATTCATGACTTGTCTCCGGTCTTGATAAACTTCCTGACTGAGCCATCAAATGTGTCTTTTTGGGATATTCCAGGTTTACGGAGGTTACAAGTGTGACCCCACTTGTGCGAATACGTTATTTCATGTGCAAATGTAACGTTCTTGAAGAAAAGTTTTACTTCTCACCATCCACGGTTGAGTCTCGGACTATTGGGAAGTGCTTTAGATTCAGTATCTTGGTCCATCACCTTCTCCTTTGTCGGAATCAATTTACGACTCTACGAGAAAATCCGAGCGATCCCCACTCGAGCAATCTCAAAGGTCACCCATCATATATCATCGTCGTCCCAAGGTTCTTAATACAGGATTGGAAGGAACTGAAGGCCAGGTGAATCATGTCCTACTCCGATAGATGACCCTACTATGGACCTAGTGAAGGAAACCTTGACTTGCCCATTGCTTCTTAGGAAAGGTACTCGGTCTCTCAAAATCCTCATCCTAC
Organism: Sophora flavescens; assembly: GCA_030762895.1. Lineage (NCBI taxonomy): Eukaryota > Viridiplantae > Streptophyta > Magnoliopsida > Fabales > Fabaceae > Sophora > Sophora flavescens. Next base: position 25,535,820 of record CM061064.1, on the reverse strand, counting down.
TTATAACTTCTTAAGTTACCATCGTCTCTCTACTTCTTATTATTCTTTTGTGTCATCTATATCTTCGTTTCCATTCTAAAAATGTTTGTGAGACATGATCATCCAGGGATGGCGACAAGCCATGATTGATGAAATGCAGGCTTTGGAGCATAATGGTATTGGGACTTGACTCCTCTTCCTCGGAAAGAAACCGTTGGCTATCGATGGGTATATGCTATTAAAGTTGGGGCGATGGACCGGATCGATCGGCTCAAGCCCGTCCCCAGTGCCAAAGGTTACTCCCGGTTATGGACTTGATTATGGAGATACTTTCTCCCGTGGACAAAATCATTTCTGTTAATATTTCTTGCCATGGCTGCCATACTCCGTTGGCCATTATATCGATTGGATATTAAAAATGCATTTCTTCATGGAGAGTTAGAAGAGGAGATTTATATGGAGCAACCTCTGGATTTGTTGCTCGGGGAGTCCGATTTGGTTTTGCGAGCTCGATGATCTCTCTATGGGTGGCTTGATCTCCACGAGCTTGGTTTGGAAAATTCGGTTCGGTTATTCAAGCTTTGGAATGAAATGTAGTGAAGCAGATCATTCAGTATTTTATTGTTATACCTCTCGAAATAGATGCGTTTACTTGGTGATCTATGTAGATGATATAGTCATCACGAGGAAATGATCGGAGAAAATTTCTCAGTTGAAGAAACATTTATGTAGCCATTTTCGGACCAAGGACTTGGGGAAATTGAAATATTTTCTTGGAATTGAAGTTGCTCGGTCAAAGAATGGGATTATCATCTCCACGCAGGGGAAGTATGCATTAGACATACTTAAAAAGCTGGTATGTTAGATTGTCGACCAGTTGATAGTACCATGGATCCAAATCAAAAATTGCTACCCAACCGGGGGAGCCTTATTCCGATCTCGAAGGTATCGGAGATTGGTTGGGAAGCTCATCTATCTCGCTATTACAAGACTAGATATTTCCTTTGCAGTGGGAGTGGTAAGTCAATTCATGCGGTCTCCTCATAATGATCAGGATGCGAGAATTACGAGATACATAAAAAGACTCCAGGAAAAGGACTACTTTTGAAGACAAAGGAAGCACTAAAATAGTTGGATTTTAGCGATGCGAATGACTGAGATCACCCGTTGATAGGCGTTCCACTTCGGGTATTGTGTGTCTATTGGAGGAAATCTTGTCTCATGGAAGAAAAGTAAGAAACAAAATGTTGTTGCAAGGTCTAGTGCGGAGGCTTGAATATAGAGCTATGGTCAGCCACATGTGAGCTCATTTGGGTTAAACAACTTCTTGAGGAATTGAAGTTTGGAGATACTCGACAAATGAAGTTATGTTGTGATGACCAAGCAGCTCTCCATATAGCTTCAATCCAAAGTATTCCATGAGAGAACTAAACATATTGAGATCGGTTGTCATTTTATCCCGAAAAAGTCCTTTCTAAAGAAGTCATCACCGAATCTGTTAGCTCTAATGATCAAGCGGCGCCGTCTTTACAAAAATCTCTGAGAGGAACGAGAAATTCGAGAATATTTGTTCCAAGCTTGGAGCATTTGATTTGTATGCTCCAACAGGGGAGTGTTGGAATTAGTTGGGCTAAGTGCGGACGGTGTTAGAATTAGTTGGAGCGGTGGGACTGTGCGGGCGGTGTTCCTAGGATTTAGCTTATCATTCATTTCCTTGTAAATTGTAAATTGTATTTACTATTGAGTATATATATATGTATATCAAAGTATGATGAATAAAATAACTCAAGCATTTCACAAACACTTGTCTAAATTATATTCCAAGTTATTCAATAAATCTCTTGTGTGAATTTTCTATCCCTAAACTCTTTTATTTTATTTGCTTATACTAATTATGGGGTTTTTGATATTGCTTTTATTAAAGTCTTTTAAAAAGGATTTTTGTCTTTGTGCTTGCTTATTTCTAATCTCCTTGAGTACAAAAATTGTTTTAAAGTTTTTTTTCGAAAATTATTAACAAACACAATTCAACCCCTTCTTGTGTTGCTTAATGTGACAACTTCATGAAGACTAAAGCTCGCTCATAAGCCTCCTGCTCAATAGTTTTATGGCTAGTATGACTAGGGTTTTGTGCAATTATATCCTATTTTCACCCAAATTAGATTAGGTTGTCCTCAAGCAAGGTTTTAGGTTAATTTAGCTAGTTTTGAGTCAAATAATGCACTTATAATTTGTGCCTTTGTTTTCGGTTAAGTTGGAAGTCAAGAGAATAAAAATGGGGACTTCAGCAGAGGATTTCTTCACCTTCACGAACTCGAAGCCATATAAAACGTGAAAATGTAATCCCTCTGCCGTTCATGTAAACGACTATTAAATCTCTCGCGACCACGAAGGTCGACTTCTCCAGGAAAATGCAAGGTTTCTATGTCGCCTCGCGAACACTTGGCTCGCCTCGCGAGTAATCCCACTCCGGAGACTGAAGCATCATGGTTTAACCATGCTCAAGGGTCACGAGCGTGATATTTGGAACTTGAAGAAGTCTCGCCTCGTGAGTAGTCCCTTCCCGCGCGAAGACCAAACGCTACGAATTTTCACAATATTCGCCTCACGAGTGACTTAATTTCGGATAGTATAAATTCAGTTGAACAATCAGCGGGACTTTTGCCTACTCCATAGTTTAATATTTTCTCGTATGTTTCATTATTATCATGGAGAACTAATTTTTAGATTAATCACTGTATGAGAATTCCATATATTGAGTTTTGTAATTCCTATTTTACTTGCTTTTCCACTTTTCATGCCATATTATACATTTACGTTTGTTATTTCAGTGTATAATATTGTATTGATCGTTTGTTGATGTTATGTTCCTATACTTAATCGCGTTGTTATTTAAAGTGTGTTCATTCCTTGTTCGTTAGTTACGAGGCTTAACCCCGTTTGTTATTTTAAATAGGAACATATACTCAAGTAGTAGCGATGCGTTGTTAATTGTTCTAATCGAAAGGATTATAATCAGGGCTTGGGATTACATGAACCAATGATAGTTGGGAATTCGAATGATGATTAATCGTTGTTTGCTATTTGATAATCCCTTTGATACTGCCTTGTTTTAATTGCTTTGTTTTGCTTGGTTACTTATTTGCATCCCAAGCAAACCCCACCCCACAATGCGATTTTTGTGAAAAACTCTTTAAGAGTCCTTGTGAGATACATCAGAGTTGTCACCCTAAACTACATTTTATAATCCGCTTCTTTTTGCGCTTGCTCGACAGTGGCAACCAAAATGCGTCGCCGTTTCGGGACTCGGTTGTTATTTTTGCATTTTGTTTTTTTTTATTTTCTTTCTCTTTTATTTTTGTTTTTGTTTTGAATTGAATTACATTACTAGGGTCTAATTGCCACAGTTGTGTGATTTTGATCATGAATTGAAAGAACCTTGCACACACTCCGTGAGAATTTCGGGCTAGCACTAGTAGTGATTCTGATTCCAAAATTGTTTTGAAAAAACGGAGACCAAGGACATTAAGATGACTCACGCCCGATGTTAACTATAATGGATTGTGTATTTCATATCTCCGGTGCTTTGATACTCTTTTGAACTAAAATCCTGTTTCATCTCACTTGTTGCCAAAGTTTAATGGTCTTGCAGAGGATCCACACAAGCACTTGAAGGAATTCCAAGTTTTATGCTCCTAACCTCGACTTCAGGAGGAATCGCGGATAGCATCAACCGGGCTTTTCCGTTTTCCTCCAGGAGCCGCAGCGATTGTTGTCAGGGATTTGAGCCTAACTCTGTCACCACTTGGAATGATTTAAAGAGGGTTTTCCTAGAAAGATATCTTCGCCCAAGAGATGCTAATAAGGAAAGAAAATGTGGGCATGTGCATGGAACGAATCGCAGGTGAATATTGGGAAAGATTCAAGCATTTGGTATCCAGCTGCCCTAAAGATCGTATTTCACAAGCGCCTCTCATCCAAGTACTTTTATGAAGGGTTTCTTCTCGATGGATAGGAATCTTTTTGATCCGCTAGTGGGGAGCGCTTGTTGATAAAACCCCGTATCTTTGCCAGCAACTCATTGAGAATATGTCGCGATAAGCCTCTGGCTCATCTAGTTTATAGCTAGTATGACCGGGGTTTTGTGCGAGATATATCGTATTTTCACCCCAATTAGATTAGATTGTCTCGAAGCAAGGTTTTGAGTCTACAGAGTAGTTTAAGTTAATTTAGCAAGTTTCAAGTCAAAATAATACACTTATGCTTGTTTC